>OX244040.2:23846200-25096200 GCA_945859785.2 Tridacna gigas
TCCTCTGAAGGTCTCTGTTGTTGGTAGTCTGTTTACACTCTTCATTGGTAGGTCTCTGTTGCTTCCTTGGTAGGTCTATGTTGTTGGTAGTCTGTTTACCCTCTTCCTCGGTAGGTCTCTGTTGTTGGTAGTCTGCTTACCCTCTTCCTTGGTAGGTCTCTGTTGTTGATAGTCTCTTTACTTTCTTTCTTGGTAGGTCTCTGTTGTTGGTAGTCCCTTTTACCCTCTTCCTTGTTAGGACTCTGTTATTGGTAGTCTGTTAACACTCTTCCTTGGCAGGTCTATGTTGTTGGTAGTCTGTGTACCGTCTTCCTTGGTACGTTTTTCTTGTTCGTAGTCTGTTAACACTCTTCGTTTGAAGGTCTCTGTTGCTTCCTTGGACTCTGTTGTTGGTAGTCTGTTTACCCACTTCCTGGGTATATCTCTGTTGTTGGTAGCCTCTTTACCGTCTTCCTTGGTAGGTCTCTGTTGTTGGTAGTGTGTTTACTCTCTTCCTCGGTAGGTCTGTTGTTGGTAGTCTTGGAAAACAATTCCTTGGTAGGTCCCTGTTGTTTCCTTGGTAGGTCTCTGTTGTTGGTAGTCTGTTTACACTCTTCTTTAGTAGGTCTCTGTTGTTAATATTCTTTTCACCCTCTTCCTCGGTAGGCCTCTGTTGTTGGCAGGCTGTTTATCCTCTTCCTTGGTAGGTCTATGTTGTTGGTAGTCTCTTTAACCTCTTCCTTGTTAGGTCTCTTTTGTTGGTACTCTGTTTTCCCTCTTCTTCGGTAGGTCTCTGTGTCTGTCTGAAATTTCTGAAATTAGAAAGAAAAAAGTTCTCCCCGACCCCGGGAGTGTTGCAGAACACCCCCACCCCGACATACAAACACGCACAACAAAGAAATGCAAAAACAAGTAGCATGAACATGAATTACAAGCATAGTGCTTGTGGTTCGAACCCAACTCATCAGAGCTTACACTTTGTTTTTTCTGAATTAGAGAAAGTTGCTTATCAATCCTGACTTACTTAATCCATGGGCTGCATATCATAGGCAGACTTGTAGCACAACATAACTCTACATTTCTTAAAATGCAAAAGAAAGAGCTTAAGGCCCTATATCCCTTCCTTTACTGATGACCCATAAAGCGAACATTATTTCTGACCGGTTCTGTGATACAACAGTGAGCCACAACAGTACTAGCTTGACCACCTTGGGCATGCAATCATGTTTCTAGCTGTAAGATTTACCCATGCTAAGTTTTTTGTATTGGTTTTAACATCCCTCATCAGAAAAAAATGATTACTTATTCTTAGAGACTAAACTCAGTTTCAGACCAAAGAAACTTAAGACACAAAAAAGTATGGAACATCCAAAATGGATCTCCCGCATGGATGTTAAAGTGAATCCAATCATGAAACTGACCAGGAAGTATTCATCAAAGAACCCACACCACACTTTTTGTGTAAACACTCTGTAGTAGAAGAAATCATTGAAAAAGGGAAAGCTTGTCCACAAAGATTCCCTTGATTAACTCCTTGCTTTAACCTATGCATATAAGCATCTTCCTATAGTCACATAATGGAGAGAGCATAAAAATGAGGAAAATGTATAAAAAATCTTCACCTGTACACTGTTTACCCTCTTCCTTGGTAGGTCTCTGTTGTTGGTACTCTGTTTATCCTTTCCCTTGGTAGGTCTATGTTGTTGGTAGTCTGTTAACACTCTTCCGTGGTAGGTCTCCGTTCCTTCCTTGGTAGGTCTATTTTGTTTGTAGTCTGTTTACCCTCTTCCTTGGTAGGTCTCTGTTGTTGGTAGTCTGTTAACACTTTTCATTGGTAGGCCTCTGTTGATAGTAGTATTTTAACACTCTTCCTTGGTAGGTCTATGTTGTTGGTATTCTGCTTACCGTCTTCCTTGGTAAGTCTCTGTTGTTGGCAGTGTGTTTACCCTCTTCCTCTGAAGGTCTCTGATGTTGGTAGTCTGTTTACACTCTTCATTGGTAGGTCTCTGTTGCTTCCTTGGTAGGTCTATGTTGTTGGTAGTCTGTTTACCCTCTTCCTCGGTAGGTCTCTGTTTTTGGTAGTCTCTTTATACTCTTTCTTGGTAGGTCTCTGTTGTTGGTAGTACCTTTACCCTCTTCCGTGGTAGGACTCTGTTATTGGTAGTCTGTTAACACTCTTCCTTGGTAGGTCTATGTTGTTGGTAGTCTGTGTACCGTCTTCCTTGGTACGTTTCTCTTGTTGGTAGTCTGTTAACACTCTTCCTTCATAGGTCTCTGTTGCTTCCTTGGTCTCTGTTGTTGGTAGTCTGTTTACCCGCTTCCTGGGTATATCTCTGTTGTTGGTAGCCTCTTTACCGTCTTCCTTGGTAGGTCTCTGTTGTTGGAAGTGTGTTTACTCTCTTCCTCGGTAGGTCTCTGTTGTTGGTAGTCTTGGAAAACACTTCCTTGGTAGGTCCCTGTTGTTTCCTTGGTAGGTCTCTGTTGTTGGTAGTCTGTTTACACTCTTCTTTAGTAGGTCTCTGTTGTTAATATTCTTTTTACCCTCTTCCTCGGTAGGCCTCTGTTGTTGGCAGGCTGTTTATCCTCTTCCTTGGTAGGTCTATGTTGTTGGTAGTCTCTTTAACCTCTTCCTTGGTAGGTCTCTGTTGTTGGTACTCTGTTTTCCCTCTTCTTCGGTAGGTCTCTGTCTCTGTCTGAAATTTCTGAAATTAGAAAGAAAAAAGTTCTCCCCGACCCCGGGAGTGTTGCAGAACACCCCCACCCCGACATACAAACACGCACAACAAAGAAATCCAAAAACAAGTAGCATGAACATGAATTACAAGCATAGTGCTTGTGGTTCGAACCCAACTCATCAGAGCTTACACTTTGTTTTTTCTGAATTAGAAAGTTGCTTATCAATCCTGACTTACTTAATCCATGGGCTGCATATCATAGGCAGACTTGTAGCACAACATAACTCTACATTTCTTAAAATGCAAAAGAAAGAGCTTAAGGCCCTATATCCCTTCCTTTACTGATGACCCATAAAGCGAACATTATTTCTGACCGGTTCTGTGATACAACAGTGAGCCACAACAGTACTAGCTTGACCACCTTGGGCATGCAATCATGTTTCTAGCTGTAAGATTTACCCATGCTAAGTTTTTTTGTATTGATTTTAACATCCCTCATCAGAAAAAAATGATTAGTTATTCTTAGAGACTAAACTCAGTTTCAGACCAAAGAAACTTAAGACACAAAATAGTATGGAACATCCAAAATGGATCTCCGGCATGGATGTTAAAGTGAATCCAATCATGAAACTGACCAGGAAGTATTCATCAAAGAACCCACACCACACTTTTTGTGTAAACACTCTGTAGTAGAAGAAATCATTGAAAAGGGGAAAGCTTGTCCACAAAGATTCCCTTGATTAACTCCTTGCTTTAACCTATGCATATAAGCATCTTCCTATAGTCACATAATGGAGAGAGCATAAAAATGAGGAAAATGTATAAAAAATCTTCACCTGTACACTGTTTACCCTCTTCCTTGGTAGGTCTCTGTTGTTGGTACTCTGTTTGTCCATTTCCTTGGTAGGTCTATGTTGTTGGTAGTCTGTTAACACTCTTCCGTGGTAGGTCTCCGTTGCTTCCTTGGTAGGTCTATTTTGTTTGTAGTCTGTTTACCCTCTTCCTTGGTAGGTCTCTGTTGTTGGTAGTCTGTTTACCCTCTTCCCCGGTAGGTCTCTATTGTTGGTGGTCTGTTAACACTTTTCATTGGTAGGCCTCTGTTGATAGTAGTCTTTTAACACACTTCCTTGGGAGGTATATGTTGTTGGTACTCTGTTTACCATCTTCCTTGGTAGGTCTCTGTTGTTGGCAGTGTGTTTACCCTCTTCCTCTGAAGGTCTCTTTTGTTGGTAGTCTGTTTACACTCTTCATTGGTAGGTCTCTGTTGCTTCCTTGGTAGGTCTCTGTTGTTGGTAGTCTGTTTACCCTCTTCCTCGGTAGGTCTCTGTTGTTGGTAGTCTGCTTACCCTCTTCCTTGGTAGGTCTCTGTTGTTGGTAGTCTCTTTACACTCTTTCTTGGTAGGTCTCTGTTGTTGGTAGTCCCTTTACCCTCTTCCTTGGTAGGACTCTGTTATTGGTAGTCTGTTAACACTCTTCCTTGGTAGGTCTATGTTGTTGGTAGTCTGTGTACCGTCTTCCTTGGTACGTTTCTCTTGTTGGTAGTCTGTTAACACTCTTCCTTCATAGGTCTCTGTCACTTCCTTGGTCTCTGTTGTTGGTAGTCTGTTTACCCACTTCCTGGGTATATCTCTGTTGTTGGTAGCCCCTTTACCGTCTTCCTTGGTAGGTCTCTGTTTTTGGTAGTGTGTTTACTCTCTTCCTCGGTAGGTCTCTGTTGTTAGTAGTCTTGGAAAACACTTCCTTGGTAGGTCCCTGTTGTTTCCTTGGTAGGTCTCTGTTGTTGGTAGTCTGTTTACACTCTTCTTTAGTAGGTCTCTATTGTTAATATTCTTTTTACCCTCTTCCTCGGTAGGCCTCTGTTGTTGGCAGGCTGTTTATCCTCTTCCTTGGTAGGTCTTATGTTGTTGGTAGTCTCTTTAACCTCTTCCTTGGTAGGTCTCTGTTGTTGGTACTCTGTTTTCCCTCTTCTTCGGTAGGTCATTGTCTCTGTCTGAAATTTCTGAAATTAGAAAGAAAAAAGTTCTCCCCGATCCCGGGAGTGTTGCAGAACACCCCCACCCCGACATACAAACACGCACAACAAAGAAATGCAAAAACAAGTAGCATGAACATGAATTACAAGCATAGTGCTTGTGGTTCGAACCCAACTCATCAGAGCTTACACTTTGTTTTTTCTGAATTAGAAAGTTGCTTATCAGTCCTGACTTACTTAATCCATGGGCTGCATATCATAGGCAGACTTGTAGCACAACATAACTCTACATTTCTTAAAATGCAAAAGAAAGAGCTTAAGGCCCTACATCCCTTCCTTTACTGATGACCCATAAAGCGAACATTATTTCTGACCGGTTCTGTGATACAACAGTGAGCCACAACAGTACTAGCTTGACCACCTTGGGCATGCAATCATGTTTCTAGCTGTAAGATTTACCCATGCTAAGTTTTTTGTATTGATTTTAACATCCCTCATCAGAAAAAAATGATTAGTTATTCTTAGAGACTAAACTCAGTTTCAGACCAAAGAAACTTAAGACACAAAAAAGTATGGAACATCCAAAATGGATCTCCCGCATGGATGTTAAAGTGAATCCAATCATGAAACTGACCAGGAAGTATTCATCAAAGAACCCACACCACACTTTTTGTGTAAACACTCTGTAGCAGAAGAAATCATTGAAAAAGTGAAAGCTTGTCCACAAAGATTCCCTTGATTAACTCCTTGCTTTAACCTATGCATATAAGCATCTTCCTATAGTCACATAATGGAGAGAGCATAAAAATGAGGAAAATGTATAAAAAATCTTCACCTGTACACTGTTTACCCTCTTCTTTGGTAGGTCTCTATTGTTGGTAGTCTGTTAACACTTTTCATTGGTAGGCCTCTGTTGATAGTAGTCTTTTAACACTCTTCCTTGGTAGGTCTATGTTGGTGGTAGTCTGCTTACCGTCTTCCTTGGTAGGTCTCTGTTGTTGGCAGTGTGTTTACCCTCTTCCTCTGAAGGTCTCTGTTGTTGGTGGTCTGTTTACACTCTACATTGGTAGGTCTCTGTTGCTTCCTTGGTAGGTCTCTGTTGTTGGTAGTCTGTTCACCCTCTTCCTCGGTAGGTCTCTGTTGTTGGTAGTCTGCTTACCCTCTTCCTTGGTAGGTCTCTGTTGTTGGAAGTCTCTTTACACTCTTTCTTGGTAGGTCTCTGTTGTTGGTAGTCCCTTTACCCTCTTCCTTGGTAGGACTCTTTTATTGGTCGTCTGTTAACACTCTTCCTTGGTAGGTCTATGTTGTTGGTAGTCTGTGTACCGTCTTCCTTGGTACGTTTCTCTTGTTTGTAGTCTGTTAACACTCTTCCTTCATAGGTCTCTGTTGCTTCCTTGGTCTCTGTTGTTGGTAGTCTGTTTACCCACTTCCTGGGTATATCTCTGTTGTTGGTAGCCTCTTTACCGTCTTCCTTGGTAGGTCTCTGTTGTTGGTAGTGTGTTTACTCTCTTCCTCGGTAGGTCTCTGTTGTTGGTAGTCTTGGAAAACACTTCCTTGGTAGGTCCCTGTTGTTTCCTTGGTAGGTCTCTGTTGTTGGTAGTCTGTTTACACTCTTCTTTAGTAGGTCTCTGTTGTTAATATTCTTTTCACCCTCTTCCTCGGTAGGCCTCTGTTGTTGGCAGGCTGTTTAACCTCTTCCTTGGTAGGTCTATGTTGTTGGTAGTCTCTTTAACCTCTTCCTTGGTAGGTCTCTGTTGTTGGTACTCTGTTTTCCGTCTTCTTCGGTAGGTCTCTGTCTCTGTCTGAAATTTCTGAAATTAGAAAGGAAAAAGTTCTCCTCAACCCCGGGAGTGTTGCAGAACACCCACACCCCGACATACAAACACGCACAACAAAGAAATGCAAAAACTAGTAGCATGAACATGAATTACAAGCATAGTGCTTGTGGTTCGAACCCAACTCATCAGAGCTTACACTTTGTTTTTTCTGAATTAGAAAGTTGCTTATCAATCCTGATTTACTTAATCCATGGGCTGCATATCATAGGCAGACTTGTAGCACAACATAACTCTACATTTCTTAAAATGCAAAAGAAAGAGCTTAAGGCCCTATATCCCTTCCTTTACTGATGACCCATAAAGCGAACATGATTTCTGACCAGTTCTGTGATACAACAGTGAGCCACAACAGTACTAGCTTGACCACCTTGGGCATGCAATCATGTTTCTAGCTGTAAGATTTACCCATGCTAAGTTTTTTGTATTGATTTTAACATCCCTCATCAGAAAAAAATGATTACTTATTCTTAGAGACTAAACTCAGTTTCAGACCAAAGAAACTTAAGACAAAAAAGTATGGAACATCCAAAATGGATCTCCCGCATGGATGTCAAAGTGAATCCAATCATGAAACTGACCAGGAAGTATTCATCAAAGAACCCACACCACACTTTTTGTGTAAACACTCTGTAGTAGAAGAAATCATTGAAAAAGGGAAAGCTTGTCCACAAAGATTCCCTTGATTAACTCCTTGCTTTAACCTATGCATATAAGCATCTTCCTATAGTCACATAATGGAGAGAGCATAAAAATGAGGAAAATGTATAAAAAATCTTCACCTGTACACTGTTTACCCTCTTCCTTGGTAGGTCTCTGTTGTTGGTACTCTGTTTATCCTCTTCCTTGGTAGGTCTATGTTGTTGGTAGTCTGTTAACACTCTTCCGTGGTAGGTCTCTGTTGCTTCCTTGGTAGGTCTATTTTGTTTGTAGTCTGTTTACCCTCTTCCTTGGTAGGTCTCTGTTGTTGGTAGTCTGTTTACCCTCTTCCTCGGTAGGTCTCTATTGTTGGTAGTCTGTTAACACTTCTCATTGGTAGGCCTCTGTTGATAGTAGTCTTTTAACACTCTTCCTTGGTAGGTCTATGTTGTTGGTACTCTGCTTACCGTCTTCCTTGGTAGGTCTCTGTTGTTGGCAGTGTGTTTACCCTCTTCCTCTGAAGGTCTCTGTTGTTGGTAGTCTGTTTACACTCTTCATTGGTAGGTCTCTGTTGCTTCCTTGGTAGGTCTATGTTGTTGGTAGTCTGTTTACCCTCTTCCTCGGTAGGTCTCTGTTGTTGGTAGCCTGCTTACCCTCTTCCTTGGTAGGTCTCTGTTGTTGGTAGTGTGTTTACTCTCTTCCTCGGTAGGTCTCTGTTGTTGGTAGTCTTGGAAAACACTCCTTGGTAGGTCCCTGTTGTTTCCTTGGTAGGTCTCTGTTGTTGGTAGTCTGTTTACACTCTTCTTTAGTAGGTCTCTGTTGTTAATATTCTTTTTACCCTCCTTCTTCTTTCTTGGTAGGTCTCTGTTGTTGGTAGTCCCTTTTACCCTCTTCCTTGTTAGGACTCTGTTATTGGTAGTCTGTTAACACTCTTCCTTGGCAGGTCTATGTTGTTGGTAGTCTGTGTACCGTCTTCCTTGGTACGTTTCTCTTGTTCGTAGTCTGTTGACACTCTTCGTTTGAAGGTCTCTGTTGCTTCCTTGGACTCTGTTGTTGGTAGTCTGTTTACCCACTTCCTGGGTATATCTCTGTTGTTGGTAGCCTCTTTACCGTCTTCCTTGGTAGGTCTCTGTTGTTGGTAGTGTGTTTACTCTCTTCCTCGGTAGGTCTGTTGTTGGTAGTCTTGGAAAACAATTCCTTGGTAGGTCCCTGTTGTTTCCTTGGTAGGTCTCTGTTGTTGGTAGTCTGTTTACACTCTTCTTTAGTAGGTCTCTGTTGTTAATATTCTTTTTACCCTCTTCCTCGGTAGGCCTCTGTTGTTGGCAGGCTGTTTATCCTCTTCCTTGGTAGGTCTATGTTGTTGGTAGTCTCTTTAACCTCTTCCTTGTTAGGTCTCTTTTGTTGGTACTCTGTTTTCCCTCTTCTTCGGTAGGTCTCTGTGTCTGTCTGAAATTTCTGAAATTAGAAAGAAAAAAGTTCTCCCCGACCCCGGGAGTGTTGCAGAACACCCCCACCCCGACATAGAAACACGCACAACAAAGAAATGCAAAAACAAGTAGCATGAACATGAATTACAAGCATAGTGCTTGTGGTTCGAACCCAACTCATCAGAGCTTACACTTT
Source organism: Tridacna gigas (assembly GCA_945859785.2). Classification (NCBI taxonomy): domain Eukaryota; kingdom Metazoa; phylum Mollusca; class Bivalvia; order Cardiida; family Cardiidae; genus Tridacna; species Tridacna gigas. The sequence continues at coordinate 23,854,924 of OX244040.2, forward strand.
GTTTTTTCTGAATTAGAGAAAGTTGCTTATCAATCCTGACTTACTTAATCCATGGGCTGCATATCATAGGCAGACTTGTAGCACAACATAACTCTACATTTCTTAAAATGCAAAAGAAAGAGCTTAAGGCCCTATATCCCTTCCTTTACTGATGACCCATAAAGCGAACATTATTTCTGACCGGTTCTGTGATACAACAGTGAGCCACAACAGTACTAGCTTGACCACCTTGGGCATGCAATCATGTTTGTAGCTGTAAGATTTACCCATGCTAAGTTTTTTGTATTGGTTTTAACATCCCTCATCAGAAAAAAATGATTACTTATTCTTAGAGACTAAACTCAGTTTCAGACCAAAGAAACTTAAGACACAAAAAATTATGGAACATCCAAAATGGATCTCCCGCATGGATGTTAAAGTGAATCCAATCATGAAACTGACCAGGAAGTATTCATCAAAGAACCCACACCACACTTTTTGTGTAAACACTCTGTAGTAGAAGAAATCATTGAAAAAGGGAAAGCTTGTCCACAAAGATTCCCTTGATTAACTCCTTGCTTTAACCTATGCATATAAGCATCTTCCTATAGTCACATAATGGAGAGAGCATAAAAATGAGGAAAATGTATAAAAAATCTTCACCTGTACACTGTTTACCCTCTTCCTTGGTAGGTCTCTGTTGTTGGTACTCTGTTTATCCTTTTCCTTGGTAGGTCTATGTTGTTGGTAGTCTGTTAACACTCTTCCGTGGTAGGTCTCCGTTCCTTCCTTGGTAGGTCTATTTTGTTTGTAGTCTGTTTACCCTCTTCCTAGGTAGGTCTCTGTTGTTGGTAGTCTGTTAACACTTTTTATTGGTAGGCCTCTGTTGATAGTAGTCTTTTAACACTCTTCCTTGGTAGGTCTATGTTGTTGGTATTCTGCTTACCGTCTTCCTTGGTAAGTCTCTGTTGTTGGCAGTGTGTTTACCCTCTTCCTCTGAAGGTCTCTGTTGTTGGTAGTCTGTTTACACTCTTCATTGGTAGGTCTCTGTTGCTTCCTTGGTAGGTCTATGTTGTTGGTAGTCTGTTTACCCTCTCCCTCGGTAGGTCTCTGTTTTTGGTAGTCTCTTTACACTCTTTCTTGGTAGGTCTCTGTTGTTGGTAGTCCCTTTACCCTCTTCCATGGTAGGACTCTGTTATTGGTAGTCTGTTAACACTCTTCCTTGGTAGGTCTATGTTGTTGGTAGTCTGTGTACCGTCTTCCTTGGTAAGTCTCTGTTGTTGGCAGTGTGTTTACCCTCTTCCTCTGAAGGTCTCTGTTGTTGGTAGTCTGTTTACACTCTTCATTGGTAGGTGTCTCTTGCTTCCTTGGTAGGTCTACGTTGTTGGTAGTCTGTTTATCCTCTTCCTCGGTAGGTCTCTGTTGTTGGTAGTCTGCTTACCCTCTTCCTTGGTAGGTCTCTGTTGTTGGTAGTGTCTTTACACTCTTTCTTGGTAGGTCTCTGTTGTTGGTAGTCCCTTTACCCTCTTCCTTGGTAGGACTCTGTTATTGGTAGTCTGTTAACACTCTTTCTTGTTAGGTCTATGTTGTTGATAGTCTGTGTACCGTCTTCCTTGGTACGTTTCTCTTGTTGGTAGTCTGTTAACACTCTTCCTTCATAGGTCTCTGTTGCTTCCTTGGTCTCTGTTGTTGGTAGTCTGTTTACCCACTTCCTGGGTGTATCTCTGTTGTTAGTAGCCTCTTTACCGTCTTCCTTGGTAGGTCTCTGTTGTTGGTAGTGTGTTTACTCTCTTCCTCGGTAGGTCTCTGTTGTTGGTAGTCTTGGAAAACACTTCCTTGGTAGGTCCCTGTTGTTTCCTTGGTAGGTCTCTGTTGTTGGTAGTCTGTTTACACTCTTCTTTAGTAGGTCTCTGTTGTTAATATTCTTTTTACCCTCTTCCTCGGTAGGCCTCTGTTGTTGGCAGGCTGTTTATCCTCTTCCTTGGTAGGTCTATGTTGTTGGTAGTCTCTTTAACCTCTTCCTTGGTAGGTCTCTGTTGTTGGTACTCTGTTTTCCGTCTTCTTCGGTAGGTCTCTGTCTCTGTCTGAAATTTCTGAAATTAGAAAGAAAAAAGTTCTCCCCGACCCCGGGAGTGTTGCAGAACACCCCCACCCCGACATACAAACACGCACTACAAAGAAATGCAAAAACAAGTAGCATGAACATGAATTACAAGCATAGTGCTTGTGGTTCGAACCCAACTCATCAGAGCTTACACTTTGTTTTTTCTGAATTAGAAAGTTGCTTATCAATCCTGACTTACTTAATCCATGGGCTGCATATCATAGGCAGACTTGTAGCACAACATAACTCTACATTTCTTAAAATGCAAAAGAAAGAGCTTAAGGCCCTATATCCCTTCCTTAACTGATGACCCATAAAGCGAACATTATTTCTGACCGGTTCTGTGATACAACAGTGAGCCACAACAGTACTAGCTTGACCACCTTGGGCATGCAATCATGTTTCTAGCTGTAAGATTTACCCATGCTAAGTTTTTTGTATTGGTTTTAACATCCCTCATCAGAAAAAAATGATTACTTATTCTTAGAGACTAAACTCAGTTTCAGACCAAAGAAACTTAAGACACAAAAAAGTATGGAACATCCAAAATGGATCTCCCGCATGGATGTTAAAGTGAATCCAATCATGAAACTGACCAGGAAGTATTCATCAAAGAACCCACACCACACTTTTTGTGTAAACACTCTGTAGTAGAAGAAATCATTGAAAAAGGGAAAGCTTGTCCACATAGATTCCCTTGACTAACTCCTTGCTTTAACCTATGCATATAAGCATCTTCCTATAGCCACATAATGGAGAGAGCATAAAAATGAGGAAAATGTATAAAAAATCATCACCTGTACACTGTTTACCCTCTTCCTTGGTAGGTCTCTGTTGTTGGTAATCTGTTTATCCTCTTCCTTGGTAGGTCTATGTTGTTGGTAGTCTGTTAACACTCTTCCGTGGTAGGTCTCCGTTGCTTCCTTGGTAGATCTATTTTGTTTGTAGTATGTTTACCCTGTTCCTTGGTAGGTCTCTGTTGTTGGTAGTCTGTTTACCCTCTTCCTCGGTAGGTCTCTATTGTTGGTAGTCTGTTAACACTTTTCATTGGTAGGCCTCTGTTGATAGTAGTTTTTAAGACTCTTCCTTGGTAGGTCTATGTTGTTGGTACTCTGCTTACCATCTTCCTTGGTAGGTCTCTGTTGTTGGCAGTGTGTTTACCCTCTTCCTCTGAAGGTCTCTGTTGTTGGTAGTCTGTTTACACTCTTCATTGGTAGGTCTCTGTTGCTTCCTTGGTAGGTCTATGTTGTTGGTAGTCTGTTTACCCTCTTCCTCGGTAGGTCTCTGTTGTTGGTAGTCTGCTTACCCTCTTCCTTGGTAGGTCTCTGTTGTTGGTAGTGTCTTTACACTCTTTCTTGGTAGGTCTCTGTTGTTGGTAGTCCCTTTACCCTCTTCCTTGGTAGGACTCTGTTATTGGTAGTCTGTTAACACTCTTCCTTGTTAGGTCTATGTTGTTGGTAGTCTGTGTACCATCTTCCTTGGTACGTTTCTCTTGTTGGTAGTCTGTTAACACTCTTCCTTCGTAGGTCTCTGTTGCTTCCTTGGTCTCTGTTGTTGGTAGTCTGTTTACCCACTTCCTGGGTATATCTCTGTTGTTGGTAGCCTCTTTACCGTCTTTCTCGGTAGGTCTCTGTTGTTGGTAGTGTGTTTACTCTCTTCCTCGGTAGGTCTCTGTTGTTGGTAGTGTGTTTACTCTCTTCCTCGGTAGGTCTATGTTGTTGGTAGTCTTGGAAAACACTTCCTTGGAAGGTCCCTGTTGTTTCCTTGGTAGGTCTCTGTTGTTGGTAGTCTGTTTACACTCTTCTTTAGTAGGTCTCTGTTGTTAATATTCTTTTTACCCTCTTCCTCGGTAGGCCTCTGTTGTTGGTAGGCTGTTTATCCTCTTCCTTGGTAGGTCTTATGTTGTTGGTAGTCTCTTTAACCTCTTCCTTGGTAGGTCTCTGTTGTTGGTACTCTGTTTTCCCTCTCCTTCTGTAGGTCTCTGTCTCTGTCTGAAATTTCTGAAATTAGAAAGAAAAAAGTTCTCCCCGACCCCGGGAGTGTTGCAGAACACCCCCACCCGGACATACAAACACGCACAACAAAGAAATGCAAAAACAAGTAGCATGAAAATGAATTACAAGCATAGTGCTTGTGGTTCGAACCCAACTCATCAGAGCTTACACTTTGTTTTTTACTGAATTAGAAAGTTGCTTATCAATCCTGACTTACTTAATCCATGGGCTGCATATCATAGGCAGACTTGTAGCACAACATAACTCTACATTTCTTAAAATGCAAAAGAAAGAGCTTAAGGCCCTATATCCCTTCCTTTACTGATGACCCATAAAGCGAACATTATTTCTGACCGGTTCTGTGATACAACAGTGAGCCACAACAGTACTAGCTTGACCACCTTGGGCATGCAATCATGTTTCTAGCGGTAACATTTACCCATGCTAAGTTTTTTGTATTGATTTTAACATCCCTCATCAGAAAAAAATGATTACTTATTCTTAGAGACTAAACTCAGTTTCAGACCAAAGAAACTTAAGACACAAAAAAGTATGGAACATCCAAAATGGATCTCCCGCATGGATGTTAAATTGAATCCAATCATGAAACTGACCAGGAAGTATTCATCAAAGAACCCACACCACACTTTTTGTGTAAACACTCTGTAGTAGAAGAAATCATTGAAAAAGGGAAAGCTTGTCCACAAAGATTCCCTTGATTAACTCCTTGCTTTAACCTATGTATATAAGCATCTTCCTATAGCCACATAATGGAGAGAGCATAAAAATGAGGAAAAAGGATAAAAAATCTTCACCTGTACACTGTTTACCCCCTTCCTTGCTAGGTCTCTGTTGTTGGTACTATGTTTATCCTTTACCTTGGTAGGTCTATGTTGTTGGTAGTCTGTTAACACTCTTCCGTGGTAGGTCTCCGTTGCTTCCTTGGTAGGTCTATTTTGTTTGTAGTCTGTTTACCCTCTTCCTTGGTAGGTCTCTGTTGTTGGTAGTCTGTTTACCCTCTTCCTCGGTAGGTCTGTATCGTTGGTAGTCTGTTAACACTTTTCATTGGTAGGCCTCTGTTGATAGTAGTCTTTTAACACTCTTCCTTGGTAGGTCTATGTTGTTGGTACTCTGCTTACCGTCTTCCTTGGTAGGTCTCTGTTGTTGGCAGTGTGTTTACCCTCTTCCTCTGAAGGTCTCTGTTGTTGGTAGTCTGTTTACACTCTTCATTGGTAGGTCTCTGTTGCTTCCTTGGTAGGTCTATGTTGTTGGTAGTCTGTTTACCCTCTTTCTCGGTAGGTCTCTGTTGTTGGTAGTCTGCTTACCCTCTTCCTTGGTAGGTCTCTGTTGTTGGTAGTGTCTTTACACTCTTTCTTGGTAGGTCTCTGTTGTTGGTAGTCCCTTTACCCTCTTCCTTGGTAGGACTCTGTTATTGGTAGTCTGTTAACACTCTTCCTTGGTAGGTCTATGTTGTTGGTAGTCTGTGTACCGTCTTCCTTGGTACGTTTCTCTTGTTGGTAGTCTGTTAACACTCTTCCTTCGTAGGTCTCTGTTGCTTCCTTGGTCTCTGTTGTTGGTAGTCTGTTTACCCACTTCCTGGGTATATCTCTGTTGTTGGTAGCCTCTTTACCGTCTTCCTTGGTAGGTCTCTGTTGTTGGAAGTGTGTTTACTCTCTTCCTCGGTAGGTCTCTGTTGTTGGTAGTCTTGGAAAACACTTCCTTGGTAGGTCCCTGTTGTTTCCTTGGTAGGTCTCTGTTGTTGGTAGTCTGTTTACACTCTTCTTTAGTAGGTCTCTGTTGTTAATATTCTTTTAACCCTCTTCCTCGGTAGGCCTCTGTTGTTGGCAGGCTGTTTATCCTCTTCCTTGGTAGGTCTATGTTGTTGGTAGTCTCTTTAACCTCTTCCTTGTAGGTCTCTGTTGTTGGTACTCTGTTTTCCCTCTTCTTCGGTAGGTCTCTGTCTCTGTCTGAAATTTCTGAAATTAGAAAGAAAAAAGTTCTCCCCGACCCCGGGAGTGTTGCAGAATACCCCCACCCCGACATACAAACACGCACAACAAAGAAATGCAAAAACAAGTAGCATGAACATGAATTACAAGCATAGTGCTTGTGGTTCGAACCCAACTCATCAGAGCTTACACTTTGTTTTTTCTGAATTAGGAAGTTGCTTATCAATCCTGACTTACTTAATCCATGGGCTGCATATCATAGGCAGACTTGTAGCACAACATAACTCTACATTTCTTAAAATGCAAAAGAAAGAGCTTAAGGCCCTATATCCCTTCCTTTACTGATGACCCATAAAGCGAACATTATTTCTGACCGGTTCTGTGATACAACAGTGAGCCACAACAGTACTAGCTTGACCACCTTGGGCATGCAATCATGTTTGTAGCTGTAAGATTTACCCATGCTAAGTTTTTTGTATTGATTTTAACATCCCTCATCAGAAAAAAATGATTACTTATTCTTAGAGACTAAACTCAGTTTCAGACCAAAGAAACTTAAGACACAAAAAAGTATGGAACATCCAAAATGGATCTCCCGCATGGATGTTAAAGTGAATCCAATCATGAAACTGACCAGGAAGTATTCATCAAAGAACCCACACCACACTTTTTGTGTAAACACTCTGTAGTAGAAGAAATCATTGAAAAAGGGAAAGCTTGTCCACATAGATTCCCTTGACTAACTCCTTGCTTTAACCTATGCATATAAGCATCTTCCTATAGCCACATAATGGAGAGAGCATAAAAATGAGGAAAATGTATAAAAAATCTTCACCTGTACACTGTTTACCCCCTTCCTTGGTAGGTCTCTGTTGTTGATACTCTGTTTATCCTCTTCCTTGGTAGGTCTATGTTGTTGGTAGTCTGTTAACACTCTTCCGTGGTAGGTCTCCGTTGCTTCCTTGGTAGATCTATTTTGTTTGTAGTCTGTTTACCCTCTTCCTTGGTAGGTCTCTGTTGTTGGTAGTCTGTTTACCCTCTTCCTCGGTAGGTCTCTATTGTTGGTAGTCTGTTAACACTTTTCATTGGTAGGCCTCTGTTGATAGTAGTTTTTAACACTCTTCCTTGGTAGGTCTATGTTGTTGGTACTCTGCTTACCGTCTTCCTTGGTAGGTCTCTGTTGTTGGTAGTGTGTTTACCTTCTTCCTCTGAAGGTCTCTGTTGTTGGTAGTCTGTTTACACTCTTCATTGGTAGGTCTCTGTTGCTTCCTTGGTAGGTCTATGTTGTTGGTAGTCTGTTTACCCTCTTTCTCGGTAGGTCTCTGTTGTTGGTAGTCTGCTTACCCTCTTCCTTGGTAGGTCTCTGTTGTTGGTAGTGTCTTTACACGCTTTCGTGGTAGGTCTCTGTTGTTGGTAGTCCCTTTACCCTCTTCCTTGTTAGGACTCTGTTATTGGTAGTCTGGTAACACTCTTCCTTGGTAGGTCTATGTTGTTGGTAGTCTGTGTACCGTCTTCCTTGGTACGTTTCTCTTGTTGGTAGTCTGTTAACACTCTTCATTTGTAGGTCTCTGTTGCTTCCTTGGTCTCTGTTGTTGGTAGTCTGTTTACCCACTTCCTGGGTATATCTCTGTTGTTGGTAGCCTCTTTACCGTCTTCCTTGGTAGGTCTCTGTTGTTGGTAGTGTGTTTACTCTCTTCCTCGGTAGGTCTCTGTTGTTGGTAGTCTTGGAAAACACTTCCTTGGTGTGTCCCTGTTGTTTCCTTGGTAGGTCTCTGTTGTTGGTAGTCTGTTTACACTCTTCTTTAGTAGGTCTCTGTTGTTAATATTCTTTTTACCCTCTTCCTCGGTAGGCCTCTGTTGTTGGCAGGCTGTTTATCCTCTTCCTTGGTAGGTATATGTTGTTGGTAGTCTCTTTAACCTCTTCCTTGGTAGGTCTCTTTTGTTGGTACTCTGTTTTCCCTCTTCTTCGGTAGGACTCTGTGTGAAATTTCTGAAATTAGAAAGAAAAAAATTCTCCCCGACCCCGGGAGTGTTGCAGAACACCCCCACCCCGACATACAAACACGCACAACAAAGAAATGCAAAAACAAGTAGCATGAACATGAATTACAAGCATAGTGCTTGTGGTTCGAACCCAACTCATCAGAGCTTACACTTTGTTTTTTCTGAATTAGAAAGTTGCTTATCAGTCCTGACTTACTTAATCCATGGGCTGCATATCATAGGCAGACTTGTAGCACAACATAACTCTACATTTCTTAAAATGCAAAAGAAAGAGCTTAAGGCCCTATATCCCTTCCTTTACTGATGACCCATAAAGCGAACATTATTTCTGACCGGTTCTGTGATACAACAGTGAGCCACAACAGTACTAGCTTGACCACCTTGGGCATGCAATCATGTTTCTAGCTGTAAGATTTACCCATGCTAAGTTTTTTGTATTGATTTTAACATCCCTCATCAGAAAAAAATGATTACTTATTCTTAGAGACTAAACTCAGTTTCAGACCAAAGAAACTTAAGACACAAAAAAGTATGGAACATCCAAAATGGATCTCCCGCATGGATGTTAAAGTGAATCCAATCATGAAACTGACCAGGAAGTATTCATCAAAGAACCCACACCACACTTTTTGTGTAAACACTCTGTAGTAGAAGAAATCATTGAAAAAGGGAAAGCTTGTCCACAAAGATTCCCTTGATTAACTCCTTGCTTTAACCTATGCATATAAGCATCTTCCTATAGTCACATAATGGAGAGAGCATAAAAATGAGGAAAATGTATAAAAAATCTTCACCTGTACACTGTTTACCCTCTTCCTTGGTAGGTCTCTGTTGTTGGTACTCTGTTTATCCTCTTCCTTGGTAGGTCTATGTTGTTGGTAGTCTGTTAACACTCTTCCATGGTAGGTCTCTGTTGCTTCCTTGGTAGGTCTATTTTGTTTGTAGTCTGTTTACCCACTTCCTTGGTAGGTCTCTGTTGTTGGTAGTCTGTTTACCCTCTTCCTCGGTAGGTCTCTATTGTTGGTAGTCTGTTAACACTTTTCATTGGTAGGCGTCTGTTGATAGTAGTCTTTTAACACTCTGCCTTGGTAGGTCTATGTTGTTGGTAGTCTGTTTACCCTCTTCCTCGGTACGTCTCTGTTGTTGGTAGTCTGTTTACCCTCTTCCTTGGTAGGTCTCTATTGTTGGTAGTCTGTTAACACTTTTCATTGGTAGGCCTCTGTTGATAGTAGTCTTTTAACACTCTTCCTTGGTAGGTCTATGTTGTTGGTACTCTGCTTACCGTCTTCCTTGGTAGGTCTCTGTTGTTGGCAGTGTGTTTACCCTCTTCCTCTGAAGGTCTCTGTTGTTGGTAGTCTGTTTACACTCTTCATTGGTAGGTCTCTGTTGCTTCCTTGGTAGGTCTATGTTGTTGGTAGTCTGTTTACCCTTTTCCTCGGTACGTCTCTGTTGTTGGTAGTCTGCTTACCCTCTTCCTTGGTAGGTCTCTGTTGTTGGTAGTCTCTTTACACTCTTTCTTGGTAGGTCTCTGTTGTTGGTAGTCCCTTTACCCTCTTCCTTGGTAGGACTCTGTTATTGGTAGTCTGTTAACACTCTTCCTTGGTAGGTCTATGTTGTTGGTAGTCTGTGTACCGTCTTCCTTGGTACGTTTCTCTTGTTGGTAGTCTGTTAACACTCTTCCTTCGTAGGTCTCTGTTGCTTCCTTGGTCTCTGTTGTTGGTAGTCTGTTTACCCACTTCCTGGGTATATCTCTGTTGTTGGTAGCCTCTTTACCATCTTCCTTGGTAGGTCTCTGTTGTTGGCAGTGTGTTTACTCTCTTCCTCGGTAGGTCTCTGTTGTTGGTAGTCTTGGAAAACACTTCCTTGGTAGGTCCCTGTTGTTTCCTTGGTAGGTCTCTGTTGTTGGTAGTCTGTTTACACTCTTCTTTAGTAGGTCTCTGTTGTTAATATTCTTTTTACCCTCTTCCTCGGTAGGCCTCTGTTGTTGGCAGGCTGTTTATCCTCTTCCTTGGTAGGTCTATGTTGTTGGTAGTCTCTTTAACCTCTTCCTTGGTAGGTCTCTGTTGTTGGTACTCTGTTTTCCCTCTTCTTCGGTAAGTCATTGTCTCTGTCTGAAATTTCTGAAATTAGAAAAAAAAAAAGTTCTCCCCGACCCCGGGAGTGTTGCAGAACACCCCCACCCCGACATACAAACACGCACAACAAAGAAATGCAAAAACAAGTAGCATGAACATGAATTACAAGCGTAGTGCTTGTGGTTCGAACCCAACTCATCAGAGCTTACACTTTGTTTTTTCTGAATTAGAAAGTTGCTTATCAATCCTGACTTACTTAATCCATGGGCTGCATATCATAGGCAGACTTGTAGCACAACATAACTCTACATTTCTTAAAATGCAAAAGAAAGAGCTTAAGGCCCTATATCCCTTCCTTTACTGATGACCCATAAAGCGAACATTATTTCTGACCGGTTCTGTGATACAACAGTGAGCCACAACAGTACTAGCTTGACCACCTTGGGCATGCAATCATGTTTCTAGCGGTAAGATTTACCCATGCTGAGTTTTTTGTATTGATTTTAACATCCCTCATCAGAAAAAAACGATTACTTATTCTTAGAGACTAAACTCAGTTTCAGACCAAAGAAACTTAAGACACAAAAAAGTATGGAACATCCAAAATGGATCTCCCGCATGGATGTTAAAGTGAATCCAATCATGAAACTGACCAGGAAGTATTCATCAAAGAACCCACACCACACTTTTTGTGTAAACACTCTGTAGTAGAAGAAATCATTGAAAAAGGGAAAGCTTGTCCACAAAGATTCCCTTGATTAACTCCTTGCTTTAACCTATGCATATAAGCATCGTCCTATATTCACATAATGGAGAGAGCATAAAAATGAGGAAAATGTATAAAAAATCTTCACCTGTACACTGTTTACCCTCTTCCTTGGTAGGTCTCTGTTGTTGGTACTCTGTTTATCCTCTTCCTTGGTAGGTCTATGTTGTTGGTAGTCTGTTAACACTCTTCCGTGGTAGGTCTCTGTTGCTTCCTTGGTAGGTCTATTTTGTTTGTAGTCTGTTTACCCTCTTCCTTGGTAGGTCTCTGTTGTTGGTAGTCTGTTTACCCTCTTCCTTGGTAGGTCTCTATTGTTGGTAGTCTGTTAACACTTTTCATTGGTAGGCCTCTGTTGATAGTAGTCTTTTAACACTCTTCCTTGGTAGGTCTATGTTGTTGGTACTCTGCTTACCGTCTTCCTTGGTAGGTCTCTGTTGTTGGCAGTGTGTTTACCCTCTTCCTCTGAAGGTCTCTGTTGTTGGTAGTCTGTTTACATTCTTCATTGGTAGGTCTCTGTTGCTTCCTTGGTAGGTCTATGTTGTTGGGAGTCTGTTTACCCTCTTCCTCTGTAGGTCTCTGTTGTTGGTAGTGTCTTTACACTCTTTCTTGGTAGGTCTCTGTTGTTGGCAGTCCCTTTACCCCCTTCCTTGGTAGGACTCTGTTATTGGTAGTCTGTTAACACTTTTCCTTGTTAGGTCTATGTTGTTGGTAGTCTGTGTACCGTCTTCCTTGGTACGTTTCTCTTGTTGGTAGTCTGTTAACACTCTTCCTTCGTAGGTCTCTGTTGCTTCCTTGGTCTCTGTTGTTGGTAGTCTGTTTACCCACTTCCTGGGTATATCTCTGTTGTTGGTAGCCTCTTTACCATCTTCCTTGGTAGGTCTCTGTTGTTGGTAGTGTGTTTACTCTCTTCCTCGGTAGGTCTCTGTTGTTGGTAGTCTTGGAAAACACTTCCTTGGTAGGTCCCTGTTGTTTCCTTGGTAGGTCTCTGTTGTTGGTAGTCTGTTTACACTCTTCTTTAGTAGGTCTCTGTTGTTAATATTCTTTTTACCCTCTTCCTCCGTAGGCCTCTGTTGTTGGCAGGCTGTTTATCCTCTTCCTTGGTAGGTCTATGTTGTTGGTAGTCTCTTTAACCTCTTCCTTGGTAGGTCTCTGTTGTTGGTACTCTGTTTTCCCTCTTCTTCGGTAGGTCATTGTCTCTGTCTGAAATTTCTGAAATTAGAAAAAAAAAAGTTCTCCCCGACCCCGGGAGTGTTGCAGAACACCCCCACCCCGACATACAAACATGCACAACAAAGAAATGCAAAAACAAGTAGCATGAACATGAATTACAAGCATAGTGCTTGTGGTTCGAACCCAACTCATCAGAGCTTACACTTTGTTTTTTCTGAATTAGAAAGTTGCTTATCAATCCTGACTCACTTAATCCATGGGCTGCATATCATAGGCAGACTTGTAGCACAACATAACTCTACATTTCTTAAAATGCAAAAGAAAGAGCTTAAGGCCCTATATCCCTTCCTTTACTGATGACCCATAAAGCGAACATTATTTTTGACCGGTTCTGTGATACAACAGTGAGCCACAACAGTACTAGCTTGACCACCTTGGGCATGCAATCATGTTTCTAGCTGTAAGATTTACCCATGCTAAGTTTTTTGTATTGATTTTAACATCCCTCATCAGAAAAAAATGATTACTTATTCTTAGAGACTAAACTCAGTTTCAGACCAAAGAAACTTAAGACACAAAAAAGTATGGAACATCCAAAATGGATCTCCCGCATGGATGTTAAAGTGAATCCAATCATGAAACTGACCAGGAAGTATTCATCAAAGAACCCACACCACAGTTTTTGTGTACACACTCTGTAGTAGAAGAAATCATTGAAAAAGGGAAAGCTTGTCCACAAAGATTCCCTTGATTAACTCCTTGCTTTAACCTATGCATATAAGCATCTTCCTATAGCAACATAATGGAGAGAGCATAAAAATGAGGAAAGTGTATAAAAAATCTTCACCTGTACACTGTTTACCCCCTTCCTTGCTAGGTCTCTGTTGTTGGTACTCTGTTTATCCTCTTCCTTGGTAGGTCTATGTTGTTTGTAGTCTGTTAACACTCTTCCGTGGTAGGTCTCCGTTGCTTCCTTGGTAGGTCTATTTTGTTTGTAGTCTGTTTACCCTCTTCCTTGGTAGGTCTCTGTTGTTGGTAGTCTGTTTACCCTCTTCCTCGGTAGGTCTCTATTGTTGGTAGTCTGTTAACACTTTTCATTGGTAGGCCTCTGTTGATAGTAGTCTTTTAACACTCTTCCTTGGTAGGTCTATGTTGTTGGTACTCTGCTTACCATCTTCCTTGGTAGGTCTCTGTTGTTGGCAGTGTTTTTACCCTCTTCCTCTGAAGGTCTCTTTTGTTGGTAGTCTGTTTACACTCTTCATTGGTAGGTGTCTCTTGCTTCCTTGGTAGGTCTACGTTGTTGGTAGTCTGTTTATCCTATTCCTCGGTAGGTCCCTGTTGTTGGTAGTCTGCTTACCCTCTTCCTTGGTAGGTCTCTGTTCTTGGTAGTCTCTTTACACTCTTTCTTGGTAGGTCTCTGTTGTTGGTAGTCCCTTTACCCTCTTCCTTGGTAGGACTCTGTTACTGGTAGTCTGTTAACACTCTTCCTTGTTAGGTCTATGTTGTTGATAGTCTGTGTACCGTCTTCCTTGGTACGTTTCTCTTGTTGGTAGTCTGTTAACACTCTTCCTTTGTAGGTCTCTGTTGCTTCCTTGGTCTCTGTTGTTGGTAGTCTGTTTACCCACTTCCTGGGTGTATCTCTGTTGTTAGTAGCCTCTTTACCGTCTTCCTTGGTAGGTCTCTGTTGTTGGTAGTGTGTTTACTCTCTTCCTCGGTAGGTCTCTGTTGTTGGTAGTCTTGGAAAACACTTCCTTGGTAGGTCCCTGTTGTTTCCTTGGTAGGTCTCTGTTGTTGGTAGTCTGTTTACACTCTTCTTTAGTAGGTCTCTGTTGTTAATATTCTTTTTACCCTCTTCCTCGGTAGGCCTCTGTTGTTGGCAGGCTGTTTATCCTCTTCCTTGGTAGGTCTATGTTGTTGGTAGTCTCTTTAACCTCTTCCTTGGTAGGTCTCTGTTGTTGGTACTCTGTTTTCCCTCTTCTTCGGTAGGTCTCTGTCTCTGTCTGAAATTCCTGAAATTAGAAAGAAAAAAGTTCTCCCCGACCCCAGGAGTGTTGCAGAACACCCCCACCCCGACATACAAACACGCACAACAAAGAAATGCAAAAACAAGTAGCATGAACATGAATTACAAGCATAGTGCTTGTGGTTCGAACCCAACTCATCAGAGCTTACACTTTGTTTTTTCTGAATTAGAAAGTTGCTTATCAATCCTGACTTACTTAATCCATGGGCTGCATATCATAGGCAGACTTGTAGCACAACATAACTCTACATTTCTTAAAATGCAAAAGAAAGAGCTTAAGGCCCTATATCCCTTCCTTTACTGATGACCCATAAAGCGAACATTATTTCTGACCGGTTCTGTGATACAACAGTGAGCCACAACAGTACTAGCTTGACCACCTTGGGCATGCAATCATGTTTCTAGCTGTAAGATTTACCCATGCTAAGTTTTTTGTATTGATTTTAACATCCCTCATCAGAAAAAAATGATTACTTATTCTTAGAGACTAAACTCAGTTTCAGACCAAAGAAACTTAAGACACAAAAAAGTATGGAACATCCAAAATGGATCTCCCGCATGGATGTTAAAGTGAATCCAATCATGAAACTGACCAGGAAGTATTCATCAAAGAACCCACACCACACTTTTTGTGTAAGCACTCTGTAGTAGAAGAAATCATTGAAAAAGGGAAAGCTTGTCCACAAAGATTCCCTTGATTAACTCCTTGCTTTAACCTATGCATATAAGCATCTTCCTATAGTCACATAATGGAGAGAGCATAAAAATGAGGAAAATGTATAAAAAAATCTTCACCTGTACACTGTTTACCCTCTTCCTTGGTAGGTCTTTGTTGTTGGTACTCTGTTGATCCTCTTCCTTGGTAGGTCTATGTTGTTGGTAGTCTGTTAACACTCTTCCGTGGTAGGTCTGTGTTGCTTCCTTGGTAGGTCTATTTTGTTTGTAGTCTGTTTACCCTCTTCCTTGGTAGGTCTCTGTTGTTGGTAGTCTGTTTACCCTCTTCCTCGGTAGGTCTCTGTTGTTGGTAGTCTGTTAACACTTTTCATTGGTAGGCCTCTGTTGATAGTAGTCTTTTAACACTCTTCCTTGGTAGGTCTATGTTGTTGGTACTCTGCTTACCGTCTTCCTTGGTAGGTCTCTGTTGTTGGCAGTGTGTTTACCCTCTTCCTCTGAAGGTCTCTGTTGTTGGTAGTCTGTTTACACTCTTCATTGGTAGGTCTCTGTTGCTTCCTTGGTAGGTCTATGTTGTTGGTAGTCTGTTTACCCTCTTCCTCGGTAGGTTTCTGTTGTTGGTAGTCAGCTTACCCTCTTCCTTGGTAGGTCTCTGTTGTTGGTAGTCTCTTTACACTCTTCCTTGGTAGGTCTCTGTTACTGGTAGTCCCTTTACCCTCTTCCTTGGTAGGACTTTGTTATTGGTCGTCTGTTAACACTCTTCCTTGGTAGGTCTATGTTGTTGGTAGTCTGTGTACCGTCTTCCTTGGTACGTTTCTCTTGTTGGTAGTCTGTTAACACTCTTCCTTCATAGGTCTCTGTTGCTTCCTTGGTCTCTGTTGTTGGTAGTCTCTTTACCCACTTTCTGGGTATATCTCTGTTGTTGGTAGCCTCTTTACCGTCTTCCTTGGTAGGTCTGTGTTGTTGGTAGTGTGTTTACTCTCTTCCTCGGTAGGTCTCTGTTGTTGGTAGTCTTGGAAAACACTTCCTTGGTAGGTCCCTGTTGTTTCCTTGGTAGGTGTGTTGTTGTTGGTAGTCTGTTTACACTCTTCTTTAGTAGGTCTCTGTTGTTAATATTCTTTTTACCCTCTTCCTCGGTAGGCCTCTGTTGTTGGCAGGCTGTTTAACCTCTTCCTTGGTAGGTCTATGTTGTTGGTAGTCTCTTTAACCTCTTCCTTGGTAGGTCTCTGTTGTTGGTACTCGGTTTTCCCTCTTCTTCGGTAGGTCTCTGTCTCTGTCTGAAATTTCTGAAATTAGAAAGGAAAAAGTTCTCCCCGACCCCGGGAGTGTTGCAGAACACCCCCACCCCGACATACAAACACGCACAACAAAGAAATGCAAAAACAAGTAGCATGAACATGAATTACAAGCATAGTGCTTGTGGTTCGAACCCAACTCATCAGAGCTTACACTTTGTTTTTTCTGAATTAGAAAGTTGCTTATCAATTCTGATTTACTTAATCCATGGGCTGCATATCATAGGCAGACTTGTAGCACAACATAACTCTACATTTCTTAAAATGCAAAAGAAAGAGCTTAAAGCCCTATATCCCTTCCTTTACTGATGACCCATAAAGCGAACATTATTTCTGACCAGTTCTGTGATACAACAGTGAGCCACAACAGTACTAGCTTGACCACCTTGGGCATGCAATCATGTTTCTAGCTGTAAGATTTACCCATGCTAAGTTTTTTGTATTGATTTTAACATCCCTCATCAGAAAAAAATGATTACTTATTCTTAAGAGACTAAACTCAGTTTCAGACCAAAGAAACTTAAGACACAAAAAAGTATGGAACATCCAAAATGGATCTCCCGCATGGATGTTAAAGTGAATCCAATCATGAAACTGACCAGGAAGTATTCATCAAAGAACCCACACCACACTTTTCGTGTAAACACTCTGTAGTAGAAGAAATCATTGAAAAAGGGAAAGCTTGTCCACAAAGATTCCCTTGATTAACTCCTTGCTTTAACCTATGCATATAAGCATCTTCCTATAGTCACATAATGGAGAGAGCATAAAAATGAGGAAAATGTATAAAAAAATCTTCACCTGTACACTGTTTACCCTCTTCCTTGGTAGGTCTCTGTTGTTGGTACTCTGTTGATCCTCTTCCTTGGTAGGTCGATGTTGTTGGTAGTCTGTTAACACTCTTCCATGGTAGGTCTCTGTTGCTTCCTTGGTAGGTCTATTTTGTTTGTAGTCTGTTTACCCTCTTCCTTGGTAGGTCTCTGTTGTTGGTAGTCTGTTTACCCTCTTCCTCGGTAGGTCTCTGTTGTTGGTAGTCTGTTAACACTTTTCATTGGTAGGCCTCTGTTGATAGTAGTCTTTTAACACTCTTCCTTGGTAGGTCTATGTTGTTGGTACTCTGCTTACCGTCTTCCTTGGTAGGTCTCTGTTGTTGGCAGTGTGTTTACCCTCTTCCTCTGAAGGTCTCTGTTGTTGGTAGTCTGTTTACACTCTTCATTGGTAGGTCTCTGTTGCTTCCTTGGTAGGTCTATGTTGTTGGTAGTCTGTTTACCCTCTTCCTCGGTAGGTCTCTGTTGTTGGTAGTCTACTTACCCTCTTCCTTGGTAGGTCTCTGTTGTTGGTAGTCTCTTTACACTCTTCCTTGGTAGGTCTCTGTTATTGGTAGTCCCTTTACCCTCTTCCTTGGTAGGACTTTGTTATTGGTCGTCTGTTAACACTCTTCCTTGGTAGGTCTATGTCGTTGGTAGTCTGTGTACCGTCTTCCTTGGTACGTTTCTCTTGTTGGTAGTCTGTTAACACTCTTCCTTCATAGGTCTCTGTTGCTTCCTTGGTCTCTGTTGTTGGTAGTCTCTTTACCCACTTTCTGGGTATATCTCTGTTGTTGGTAGCCTCTTTACCGTCTTCCTTGGTAGGTCTGTGTTGTTGGTAGTGTGTTTACTCTCTTCCTCGGTAGGTCTCTGTTGTTGGTAGTCTTGGAAAACACTTCCTTGGTAGGTCCCTGTTGTTTCCTTGGTAGGTGTGTTGTTGTTGGTAGTCTGTTTACACTCTTCTTTAGTAGGTCTCTGTTGTTAATATTCTTTTTACCCTCTTCCTCGGTAGGCCTCTGTTGTTGGCAGGCTGTTTAATCTCTTCCTTGGTAGGTCTATGTTGTTGGTAGTCTCTTTAACCTCTTCCTTGGTAGGTCTCTGTTGTTGGTACTCTGTTTTCCCTCTTCTTCGGTAGGTCTCTGTCTCTGTCTGAAATTTCTGAAATTAGAAAGGAAAAAGTTCTCCCCGACCCCGGGAGTGTTGCAGAACACCCCCACCCCGACATACAAACACGCACAACAAAGAAATGCAAAAACAAGTAGCATGAACATGAATTACAAGCATAGTGCTTGTGGTTCGAACCCAACTCATCAGAGCTTACACTTTGTTTTTTCTGAATTAGAAAGTTGCTTATCAATTCTGATTTACTTAATCCATGGGCTGCATATCATAGGCAGACTTGTAGCACAACATAACTCTACATTTCTTAAAATGCAAAAGAAAGAGCTTAAGGCCCTATATCCCTTCCTTTACTGATGACCCATAAAGCGAACATTATTTCTGACCAGTTCTGTGATACAACAGTGAGCCACAACAGTACTAGCTTGACCACCTTGGGCATGCAATCATGTTTCTAGCTGTAAGATTTACCCATGCTAAGTTTTTTGTATTGATTTTAACATCCCTCATCAGAAAAAAATGATTACTTATTCTTAAGAGACTAAACTCAGTTTCAGACCAAAGAAACTTAAGACACAAAAAAGTATGGAACATCCAAAATGGATCTCCCGCATAGATGTTAAAGTGAATCCAATCATGAAACTGACCAGGAAGTATTCATCAAAGAACCCACACCACACTTTTCGTGTAAACACTCTGTAGTAGAAGAAATCATTGAAAAAGGGAAAGCTTGTCGACAAAGATTCCCTTGATTAACTCCTTGCTTTAACCTATGCATATAAGCATCTTCCTATAGTCACATAATGGACAGAGCATAAAAATGAGGAAAATGTAAAAAAAACTTCACCTGTACACTGTTTTCCCTCTTCCTTGGTAGGTCTCTGTTGTTGGTACTCTGTTTATCCTCTTCCTTGGTAGGTCTATGTTGTTGCTAGTCTGTTAACACGCTTCCGTGGTAGGTCTCTGTTGCTTCCTTGGTAGGTCTATTTTGTTTGTAGTCTGTTTACCCTCTTCCTTGGTAGGTCTCTGTTGTTTGTAGTCTGTTTACCCTCTTCCTCGGTAGGTCTCTATTGTTGGTAGTCTGTTAACTCTTTTCATTGGTAGGCCTCTGTTGATAGTAGTCTTTTAACACTCTTCCTTGGGAGGTCTATGTTGTTGGTAGTCTGTTTACCGTCTTCCTTGGTAGGTCTCTGTTGTTGGCAGTGTGTTTACCCTCTTCCTCTGAAGGTCTCTGTTGTTGGTAGTCTGTTTACACTCTTCATTGGTAGGTCTCTGTTGCTTCCTTGGTAGGTCTATGTTGTTGGTAGTCTGTTTACCCTCTTCCTCGGTAGGTCTCTGTTGTTGGTAGTCTGCTTACCCTCTTCCTCGGTAGGTCTCTGTTGTTGGTAGTCTCTTTACACTCTTTCTTGATAGGTCTCTGTTGTTGGTAGTCACTTTACCCTCTTCCTTGTTAGGACTCTGTTATTGGTAGTCTGTTAACACTCTTCCTTGGTAGGTCTATGTTGTTGGTAGTCTGTGTACCGTCTTCCTTGGTACGTTTCTCTTGTTGGTAGTCTGTTAACACTCTTCCTTTGTAGGTCTCTGTTGCTTCCTTGGTCTCTGTTGTTGGTAGTCTGTTTACCCACTTCCTGGGTATATCTCTGTTGTTGGTAGCCTCTTTACCGTCTTCCTTGGTAGGTCTCTGTTGTTGGTAGTGTGTTTACTCTCTTCCTTGGTAGGTCTCTGTTGTTGGTAGTCTTGGAAAACACTTCCTTGGTAGGTCCCTGTTGTTTCCTTGGTAGGTCTCTGTTGTTGGTAGTCTGTTTACACTCTTCTTTAGTAGGTCTCTGTTGTTAATATCCTTTTTACCCTCTTCCTCGGTAGGCCTCTGTTGTTGGCAGGCTGTTTATCCTCTTCCTTGGTAGGTCTATATTGTTGGTAGTCTCTTTAACCTCTTCCTTGGTAGGTCTCTATTGTTGGTACTCTGTTTTCCCTCTTCTTCGGTAGGTCTCTGTCTCTGTCTGAAATTTCTGAAATCAGAAAGAAAAAAGTTCTCCCCAACCCCGGGATTGTTGCAGAACACCCCCACCCCGACATACAAACACGCACAACAAAGAAATGCAAAAACAAGTAGCATGAACATGAATTACAAGCATAGTGCTTGTGGTTCGAACCCAACTCATCAGAGCTTACACTTTGTTTTTTCTGAATTAGAAAGTTGCTTATCAATCCTGACTTACTTAATCCATGGGCTGCATATCATAGGCAGACTTGTAGCACAACATAACTCTACATTTCTTAAAATGCAAAAGAAAGAGCTTAAGGCCCTATATCCCTTCCTTTACTGATGATCCATAAAGCGAACATTATTTCTGACCGGTTCTGTGATACAACAGTGAGCCACAACAGTACTAGCTTGACCACCTTGGGCATGCAATCATGTTTCTAGCTGTAAGATTTACCCATGCTAAGTTTTTTGTATTGATTTTAACATCCCTCATCAGAAAAAAATGATTACTTATTCTTAGAGACTAAACTCAGTTTCAGACCAAAGAAACTTAAGACACAAAAAAGTATGGAACATCCAAAATGGATCTTCCGCATGGATGTTAAAGTGAATCCAATCATGAAACTGACCAGGAAGTATTCATCAAAGAACCCACACCACACTTTTCGTGTAAACACTCTGTAGTAGAAGAAATCATTGAAAAAGGGAAAGCTTGTCCACAAAGATTCCCTTGATTAACTCCTTGCTTTAACCGATGCATATAAGCATCTTCCTATAGTCACATAATGGAGAGAGCATAAAAATGAGGAAAATGTATAAAAAAATCTTCACCTGTACACTGTTTACACTCTTCCTTGGTAGGTTTCTGTTGTTGGTACTCTGTTTATCCTCTTCCTTGGTAGGTCTATGTTGTTGGTAGTCTGTTAACACTCTTCCGTGGTAGGTCTCTGTTGCTTCCTTGGTAGGTCTATTTTGTTTGTAGTCTGTTTACCCTCTTCCTCGGTAGGTCTCTGTTGTTGGTAGTCTGTTTACCCTCTTCCTCGGTAGGTCTCTATTGTTGGTAGTCTGTTAACACTTTTCATTGGTAGGCCTCTGTTGATAGTAGTCTTTTAACACTCTTCCTTGGTAGGTCTATGTTGTTGGTACTCTGCTTACCGTCTTCCTTGGTAGGTCTCTGTTGTTGGCAGTGTGTTTACCCTCTTCCTCTGAAGGTCTCTGTTGTTGGTAGTCTGTTTACACTCTTCATTGGTAGGTCTCTGTTGCTTCCTTGGTAGGTCTGTGTTGTTGGTAGTCTGTTTACCCTCTTCCTCGGTAGGTCTCTGTTGTTGGTAGTCTGCTTACCCTCTTCCTTGGTAGGTCTCTGTTGTTGGTAGTCTCTTTACACTCTTTCTTGGTAGGTCTCTGTTGTTGGTAGTCCCTTTACCCTCTTCCTTGGTAGGACTCTGTTATTGGTAGTCTGTTAACACTCTTCCTTGGTGGGTCTATGTTGTTGGTAGTCTGTGTACCGTCTTCCTTGGTACGTTTCTCTTGTTGGTAGTCTGTTAACACTCTTCCTTCCTAGGTCTCTGTTGCTTCCTTGGCCTCTGTTGTTGGTAGTCTGTTTACCCACTTCCTGGGTATATCTCTGTTGTTGGTAGCCTCTTTACCGTCTTCCTTGGTAGGTCTGTGTTGTTGGTAGTGTGTTTACTCTCTTCCTCGGTAGGTCTCTGTTGTTGGTAGTCTTGGAAAACACTTCCTTGGTAGGTCCCTGTTGTTTCCTTGGTAGGTCTCTGTTGTTGGTAGTCTGTTTACACTCTTCTTTAGTAGGTCTCTGTTGTTAATATTCTTTTTACCCTCTTCTTCGGTAGGCCTCTGTTGTTGGCAGGCTGTTTATCCTCTTCCTTGGTAGGTCTATGTTGTTGGTAGTCTCTTTAACCTCTTCCTTGGTAGGTCTCTGTTGTTGGTACTCTGTTTTCCCTCTTCATCGGTAGGTCTCTGTCTGAAATTTCTGAAATTAGAAAGAAAAAAGTTCTCCCCGACCCCGGGAGTGTTGCAGAACACCCCCACCCCGACATACAAACACGCACAACAAAGAAATGCAAAAATAAGTAGCATGAACATGAATTACAAGCATAGTGCTTGTGATTCAAACCAAACTCATCAGAGCTTACACTTTGTTTTTTCTGAATTAGAAAGTTGCTTATCAATCCTGACTTACTTAATCCATGGGCTGCATATCATAGGCAGGCTTGTAGCACAACATAACTCTACATTTCTTAAAATGCAAAAGAAAGAGCTTAAGGCCCTATATCCCTTCCTTTACTGATGACCCATAAAGCGAACATTATTTCTGACCAGTTCTGTGATACAACAGTGAGCCACAACAGTACTAGCTTGACCACCTTGGGCATGCAATCATGTTTCTAGCTGTAAGATTTACCCATGCTAAGTTTTTTGTATTGATTTTAACATCCCTCATCAGAAAAAAATGATTACTTATTCTTAGAGACTAAACTCAGTTTCAGACCAAAGAAACTTGAGACACAAAAAAGTATGGAACATCCAAAATGGATCTCCCGCATGGATGTTAAAGTGAATCCAATCATGAAACTGACCAGGAAGTATTCATCAAAGAACCCACACCACACTTTTTGTGTAAACACTCTGTAGTAGAAGAAATCATTGAAAAAGGGAAAGCTTGTCCACAAAGATTCCCTTGATTAACTCCTTGCTTTAACCTATGCATATAAGCATCTTCCTATAGTCACATAATGGAGAGAGCATAAAAATGAGGAAAATGTATAAAAAAATCTTCACCTGTACACTGTTTACCCTCTTCCTTGGTAGGTCTCTGTTGTTGGTACTCTGTTTATCCTCTTCCTTGGTAGGTCTATGTTGTTGGTAGTCTGATAACACTCTTCCGTGGTAGGTCTCTGTTGCTTCTTTGGTAGATCTATTTTGTTTGTAGTCTGTTTACCCTCTTCCTTGGTAGGTCTCTGTTGTTGGTAGTCTGTTTACCCTCTTCCTCGGTAGGTCTCTATTGTTGGTAGTCTGTTAACACTTTTCATTGGTAGGCCTCTGTTGATAGTAGTCTCTTAACACTCTTCCTTGGTAGGTCTATGTTGTTGGTACTCTGCTTACCGTCTTCCTTGGTAGGTCTCTGTTGTTGGCAGTGTGTTTACCCTCTTCCTCTGAAGGTCTCTGTTGTTGGTAGTCTGTTTACACTCTTCATTGGTAGGTCTCTGTTGCTTCCTTGGTAGGTCTCTGTTGTTGGTAGTCTGTTTACCCTCTTCCTCGGTAGGTCTCTGTTGTTAATATTCTTTTTACTCTCTTCCGCGGTAGGCCTCTGTTGTTGCCAAGCTTTTTATCCTCTTCCTTGGTAGGTCTATGTTGTTGGTAGTCTCTTTAACCTCTTCCTTGGTAGGTCTCTTTTGTTGGTACTCTGTTTTCCCTCCTCTTCGGTAGGTCTCTGTCTCTGTCTGAAATTTCTGAAATTAGAAAGAAAAAAGTTCTCCCTGACCCCGGGAGTGTTGCAGAACACCACAACCCCGACATACAAACACGCACAACAAAGAAATGGAAAAACAAGTAGCATGAACATGAATTACAAGCATAGTGCTTGTGGTTCGAACCCAACTCATCAGAGCTTACACTTTGTTTTTTCTGAATTAGAAAGTTGCTTATCAATCCTGACTTACTTAATCCATGGGCTGCATATCATAGGCAGACTTGTAGCACAACATAACTCCACATTTCTTAAAATGCAAAAGAAAGAGCTTAAGGCCCTATATCCCTTCCTTTACTGATGACCCATAAAGCGAACATTATTTCTGACCGGTTCTGTGATACAACAGTGAGCCACAACAGTACTAGCTTGACCACATTGGGGATGCAATCATGATTCTAGCTGTAAGATTTACCCATGCTAAGTCTTTTGTATTGATTTTAACATCCCTCATCAGAAAAGAACGGATTACTTCTTCTTAGAGACTAAACTCAGTTTCAGACCAAAGAAACTTAAGACACAAAAAAGTATGGAACATCCAAAATGGATCTCCCGCATGGATGTTAAAAGTGAATCCAATCATGAAACTGACCATGAAGTATTCATCAAAGAACCCACACCACACTTTTTGTGTAAACACTGTGTAGTAGAAGAAACCATTGAAAAAGGGAAAGCTTGTCCACAAAGATTCCCTTGATTAACTCCTTCCTTTAACCTATGCATATAAGCATCTTCCTATAGTCTCATAATGGAGAGCGCATAAAAATGAGGAAAATGTATAAAAAATCTTCACCTGTACACTGTTTACCCTCTTCCTTGGTAGGTCTCTGTTGTTGGTACTCTGTTTATCCTCTTCCTTGGTAGGTCTATGTTGTTGGTAGTCTGATAACACTCTTCCGTGGTAGGTCTCTGTTGCTTCCTTGGTAGGTCTAAATTGTTGATAGTCTGTTTACCCTCTTCCTCGGTAGGTCTCTTTGTTGGTAATCTGTTTACCCTCTTCCTTGGTAGGTCTATGTTGTTGGTAGTCTGTTTACCCTCTTCTTCGGTAGGTCTCTGTTGGCAGTAGTCTGTTCACCCTCTTCCATGGTAGGTCCTCTTCTATTGAAATCAAACGAGACTTTCTTGGCTCTTTACCATACAATTTCAAGTTTAAATAAGCACTGGGGACAAAGGCTTTTGAAATCAGCTTTTGAAGGCTTTTGAGAAATGAACATGCTGGTAACCAACATTTTCTTCCATTTTCCACAATGTTTTCTACCTGTCTAAAACGAAATTTCATCATTGGAGCTGCAGTTGATTTGTCATCTGCAAATGCTTCTTATTTGGCATTTCAGCTTAAACTTACAAGTGCTACATCGAGGTCCTTTCCACTTTACTTCAAATCTGCATTGTGTTTATATGGCAAAGAAACTATGGTCTATATATTCATATTTATTTCAACCAAGGCTATAGTATAGTTACTTAATAATACAAAAGATTTGAAATGATAACCACAAAACTGAGTTGGACTTAAGATACATAAAACCCAGCTGGGAAACTCAGTCAATTGTGTACATGACTAATAAGCATGGGGTCATGAGTCCAATCCCCTGGTCTTCTCAATGTCAATCATTGTGTAGACAGTGTTTATATAGGAAAGCAGCCAGTGGTAAAGAAAGGATGCAGTTCTAATCTCTGATAAAAGAAACCTAAGGAAGCAAAGACAGGTGCAGCAACTGATATACTTTACTAAAATAATATTAAATTGGCTCAAGGACCAATCAAAGCAAGAGTACCTTTTCCATAAGGAAACTGCATTGTTTGGGGCACCTTGGTGGTCTTCTTGGAAGCCCAGCTCCTCACTTCTGTCTGTGGTTGATCTAATCAAAGAAATAACAAAGCAAATGTTCCCAAGGTCTTTAAGACTTGACATAATTTCAAATTTTGTCTCTCTTCAGGTTGTAAAGAAGA
Organism: Tridacna gigas; assembly: GCA_945859785.2. Classification (NCBI taxonomy): domain Eukaryota; kingdom Metazoa; phylum Mollusca; class Bivalvia; order Cardiida; family Cardiidae; genus Tridacna; species Tridacna gigas. The sequence continues at coordinate 23,880,301 of OX244040.2, forward strand.
CTTTTTTTTTTTTTCATATCATACAAAATGTGGTAGCTACCTCTTTTTCCTACCATCCATATTTTTGTTGTAAAGATTTATTTAGTGCATTTACAATGAAATGGATTAGCTTCTAGATTTGTTTGTCTGGAAATGTCACATTGCAGAGGAAATGATGCAAAATACATTAATACCTTTTCCATTCAAGAACTGGAGAGTTTGAGGCTTCATTGCAGTCATGTTGACAGCCCAGTCCCTCACTTCTGTCAGTTGGTCATCTAATGTGGTGGTCTTCTTGGTAGCCCAGCTCTTCAGTTCTGTCTGTTCATTACCTTTGTTTCCTTTTTCCACAATTTTTGGCCTTCTGAATTAAAAGAAAAAAAAAGCAACCCATGTGGTAACATTTGAAGGTTGTTTTGGTCAGAATATGTACCAGAGTAGGGCAGAATGTATATCCAAGATTAGCCTCCAAATTGAAAGCATTTGCTGACAACAGAATAAATGTGACTCAAAAATCAAAAATTGTTTATGGAAGGGTAGAAAACATTGTTGGAAAAGTAGCAAGTGCTAGTTACCAGCATTTCCTGCTTTTACCACAATTTTTTTAAAGGATTTTTGTTTGGGTAATTAAAACTGGGATTGTGTGGTAAAGGGTTTTACAGTATTGAATTAATGATTTGGACCTTTTTAATTATGACAACGCTTGTTTCCATGAGAATATGTAACATAGTAGCAGACAGTATAGATCTAATATCATACTTCACCTTTTGTGCCATCTGATCTTGATCTACATTCTCCACATAAACAACTTAGATACACCAGAGGTCTGCCAAGGATGATCCAGAGAAAGGATAAATTGCATGACATTATAATGGCACTTTTCCGAAATCAGTGGAACATTTCCAAAATGAGAGTTACATTTCTAAATTCAGAGGGAAAAGGTGAATGTTTAACTTTCAAACTTTGAAATGAACAATACACACAAAGATGAAACAATATACAAAGACTGAGAGAATTTTGTAGAATATTTTTCTTGAAGAACAGTATTTACTCTTTACCAGACTATCCCGAGTTTTAATGACCCTGAGGAAACATCTTTTTCTGAAGAGGACCATGGGAGGATCATTTCTGTGAAGTTTCATTAAAATCCGATCTGGCAGTTTCAGAGAAGATGTTTGAAATAAAAGTTAATGCACACACATATGCACACATGCACGATGGACACAGGAGCTAAAAACCCTGTTGTTTGTTCCAATAGGGATCATAAATACGATCCCTGGTTCCAATATATCCTTTGCTATACAACACCCTCTGAACATTTCCCTCAGAAACTGTAGAGTTTCTTTCCTGATTAAAAATTCCTGTCATGTGCGATACTGTTTGTTTCCTGTTTTGCTTTACAATTGTAATGTTCAATGTCTGACTCGCACATTCAATTATTTTTGCAGAGGCAATATCACTTCTTTGCAAATTTGAGCATAGTAACAAAGAAGGAAAACTTTAAAAATATTCTTCTTGGAAACTTGAAGGTGTAGAGCTTTGATATTTGGCATGTAGCATCTCCTAGTGGACCTCTACCAAGGTTGTTCATATGATGCCCCTGGGGTCAAAACTGGCCCCATCCCAGGTCACAATTTCCAACATAGGAACAAAGAAGGAAAACTTTAAGAATCATCTTCTCTAAAACTAGAAAGCATAGAGCTTTGATATTTGGCATTAAGCATCTCCTAGTGGACCTCTACCAAATTGTTCATATGATGCCCTTGGGGTCAAAACTGGCCCTGCCCCGGGTGGTCACAAGTTCGAACATAGGAACAAAGAGGGAAAACTTTAAAAAATTATCTTCTCTGAAACTGGAAGGCGTAGAGCTTTGATATTTGGTGTGTAGCATCGCCTAGTGGACCTCTACCAAGTTTGTTCATATGATGCCCCTGGGGTCAAAACTGGCCCCGCCCCGGGGGTCACAATTTCCAACATAGGAAAAAATCTTCTGCTCAGAAACAGGAAGGCATGGAGCTTTGATATTTGGTATGTAGCATCTTCTAGTGGATCTGTACCAAGTTTGTTCATATGATGCCCTTGGGGCAAAAGTTGGCCGTACCCCGGGGGTCACAAGTTCGTACATAGGAACAGAGAAGGAAAACTTTAAGAATCATCTTCTCTGAAACTGGAAGGCGTAGAGCTTTGATATTTGGTATGTAGCATTGCCTAGTAGACCTCTACTAAGTTTGTCCATATGATGCCCTTGGGGTCAAAACTGGTCCAGCCCCTGGGGTCACAAGTTTGAACATAGGAACAGAGAAGGAAAACTTTAAAATTCTTTTCTGAAACCGAAAGGTGTGGAGCTTTGATATTTGGTATGTTGCATCTCAGAGTGGCCCTTTACCAAGTTTGTTCATATGATGCCCCTGGGTCAAAACTGGCCCCGCCCCGGGGGTCACAAGTTCGAAGATAGGAACAAAGAAGGAAAACTTTAAATTTCTTTTTCTCTTAAACAGGAAGGTGTAGAGCTTTGATATTTGGTATGTAGCATTTCCTAGTGGACCTCTACCAAGTTTGTTCATATGATGCCCCTGGGTCAAAACTGGCCCAGCCCCGGGGGTCACAAGTTTGAACATAGGATCAAAGAAGGAAAACTTTAAAATTCTTCTTTAAAACTGGAAAGGCGTACAGCTTTGATATTTGGTATGTAGTGATTCTCTTCTAAGTTTGTTTGCCCATCTAAGCACAACAATTTCATTGAGTTCAAAATTGGGTCATCTTGGGTCATAAACTAGGTCACTAGGTCAGATTAAAGTAATACCTTGTTGGCACTCTCGAGGCCACATTATTTGCTCAATTGCCATGAAAATTAGTTAGAAAGTTTGTCTTTATAAAGTCACACATAAGATTAATTTGGGTCAATTTGGGTCATAAACTAGTTCACTGGGTCAAATTAAAGAAATACCTTGTTTGCACTAAGGAGGCCACATTTATTGCTCAAATGACCTGAAATTTGGCCAGAATGTTTGTCTTGATGAAATACCAGATGAGTTTGGATTTGGGTCACCTGGAACCATAAACTAAGTCACTAGGTCAAAATAAAGAAATAGCTTGTGGGCACTGTAGAGGCCACATTATTTGCTTAATTGCCTTGAAAATTGGTCAGAATGTTTGTCTTTGTAAAATCTCATATGAGTCTGAATTTGGGCCAATTGGGGTCATCAACTATGTCACTTGGTCAAATTAAAGAAATAGCTAGTGGGCACTCTAGAGGCCACATTTATTATTCATTTGATTTGAAAATTGGTTAAAATGTTTCTTGTGATATAGTCAAAGACCAGTTCAAATTTGGGTCACCTGGGGTCATAATCTAGGTCACTAGGCCAAATTAAAGAAATATCTGTAGAGCACTCGAGGCCACATTTTTTGCTCAATTGACTTGAAAATTGGTCAGAATGTTTGTCTTCATGAAATATGAGTTTGAAATTGGGTCACCTGCGGTCAAAAACTAGGTCACATGGTCAAATTAAAGAAAAACCTTTAAGGCACTCTACTAAGGTGAGCGACCCAGGGCCATCATGGCCCTCTTGTTTGTTTAGTGTAGTCTCAAGAACTCATATTCTAGCAGTAACTAGCAGTAAACAGGCGTCAAGTAATGTCAAGTAATCCCATAACTAACTTTTCAATTATGTAATAATCGGCTGTTACAATTTGTTTAGCATTGAAGTATGTCATAATACAAGTATTATCAAAATCTCTGGCCAGCAAAGACTGAAATTTTGTAGCAGTTTACTTTCAGTGCGATTATAAGAAATGGGGTCACTGATTAGCAGCAACTTTATGAATGAAACAAGTGCAAATCAAGTATATCTTGTGATGTAAACACATCTTGTTGTCGTCTGCAGTCAATATTATTCGGCAAACTTTGATTGATCCGTTGATCGTTATACATACTTACGGAATCGACTGAGTTGTGAAGAGTGATCTCCATATATGTAACAGATGTTGAAAAGATGGTAAGTCATTTTGGCCTTGAGCAAGGATAAAATCACAAGAGAAGGGAGTTTGTACGGAAACATTGCTTTAAAAGAATGTGAAAATCAAGATTGTTCTACCTTAGAGCAGGTGTAAATGTAAGTCGTAAAAGCTTTAAATTTAAAATAGTAATCTGCTGTTGTTCGTTTAATGTTAGCGAGGTGAAGTGTGAGAAGCTGTGGGGACAAAGGGTGTAGAGTTGTGTAAAGGTTATGACCCTCAGGGAGAGGCCATTATGTAAACATTTTCAGAATGGACTGACCATCCACCGCTTGCAACCTTAGTAGCCATACTGTCCATTCACAGTACTGACTAGCATAGATCTGATGTATCTTTCAGCATAGGATATATTAACCATTAAGCTGTTAAGCACAACTCACTGACCTTTTTCCGGACAGTATAGATCAAGATCAGACAGACCTTGGACCTGTCATGCCAGTTTTCTGAGATAGTCTAGTCAAGACAGCAATGCTCCTGCAATATTTAGGCTGCTTTTCCAAGCTTTACATGTCTATTTTATTAATTCAGTGCTCTAAACGTACAACTTTCAGCAGTATGTTTGTCTCATCAGTTAAGCCATATTGGTTGATTCTCATCCTTTCCACATTGCAGATAAAGAACACAAGGCTACTGTAGTTATGCTCTTGCTATTAGAATGACTCAAGTACAATGACCTTTGATGGCCATGTCGCTTTTGAAGACAATAAAAGATCAAGATCAGACTGTCCTTTGAACGCAATGCAGATCAATATTACAGATGTTCATATCTTCGATCTTATTTGTCTGTTTATTTGGGATATATATGGGGAAAAATAAAACCATGAAATTGTACTGTTTGGATATTGTTTTTTTCTGACTGTAAAAAGCTAGTTGATTTACTGAGTGTTTCAACTCTTAACCAAACTATCCCTTTTTTTATGTTTATGAGAAAGAGGGCTGTTGAAAACATTGTAGGGAAAGGGGAAAATGCAGGTAACCATCATTTTCTCCTTTTCCCATAATGTTTTTTTTTTTACCCTATCAATGATTTAAATCATTATTTGGTCTACATTTTTAATTTGTCATGTGCATATGCTTTCGATTTGGATGTCTAAAATTTTATCATTTGTTAAAGGGCTGATAAATAGAATATATGGTTGGAGCCAAGATGGATAGAGTTTATCCGGCCTGGCTTGCTTTGGCTCACCCTTTCAGTTTTCTAAGCCTCACCGGATAACCTTATTCATATCGGCACCAACCATATATTCTCTATATCTGCATAATATATTATGAAGTTTGAAGTCAATAGCTTTTATAATTTGAAAGTTATGCACAGCGGACAAAAATCCAATCTGTAAAATAACAAAGAGCAATAACTCCAAAAATCAGCCATGTATTCAGTATGATCCATGGTGTAATTGAAACAAGTTAAAAAAATAAATTCAAAGATACTTCTGTTCCTCAACAGAGTATTTATTTTGTTTTAAAGTACTTATTCCATAGACTAATTTATTTTAAAATTTCTTTCCTGTTATTGTGATAAGATGTAATGGAGATAGCATTTACAATTCTGCAGTACACATGTGATTGTAATGTGATGAATCAATTTATAGCTATACAGATTTCATGCAAGTTTCTGAGTTTTCTACATTTGTTCATACACGGCAATCACATCTTCACACAGTTGTAACATCACCACAGACTAATTTGTTTTACCGGAAGTCAGGACTTCTTCGATAAGTGATTTTCAGACAGGTGAAAATCCGATGCTTAACTCTTTACCAAACAACAAAATTTTAGACTGGTCCAAATTGAAAGCATTTGCAGACGACAAATTGAAACAGGCCAGTGGTTCTGTTCGCCCATAAATTTTTGGGGTCATCTGTGACCCTGTTTGGAATTTTGGGGTCATTCAGAAATTTTACGCATCATGGTCTTTAAACTCTTTTTTTTTTTTTTTTTTATTGTTGTTTGCCTTTGCCCCTTTTTTAGCTCATCTGAGCTATTGTGATCATACCGTGTCTGTCGTCCATCGTGCGTCGTCCGTCATCAACTTTTTACCTTGTGTATGCTCTAGAGGCCACATTTTCAGTCCGATCCTGATGAAACTTGGTCAGAATGTTTGTCTTGATAAAATCTCAGACGAGTTTGATATTGGGCTATGTGGGGTCAAAAACTAGGTTACTAGGTCAAATCTTCGAAAAACCTTGTGTACGCTCTAGAGGCCACATTTTCAGTCCGATCCTCATGAAACTTGGTCAGAATGTTTGTCTTGATAAAATCTGGGATGAGCTCAAAATTGGGTTATGTGGAATCAAAAACTAGGTCACTAGGTCAAATCTTAGAAAAACCTTGTGTACGCTATAGAGGCCACATTTTCAGTCAGATACTTGTGAAATTTGGTCAGAATGTTTGGCCTATTGACTCAGGTGAGTGATCCAGGGCCATCATGGCCCTCTTGTTTAGCATGGTGTTAAAGGTTAAAGTTGAAAACAATGACCTCGTAGAAACTGTGCTGTCTGTCATCCCGATTACTGTAGCAAGTCAGTGACATGACTGAGCCAGGTCTAAAGCGTGGACAAAAAGTTTAAAGTACGGATCCCATACAGTGACACAGGCCAGGTGAAAGTGATGTCACTCAGAATAATGCCGTGTTTTAGACCGACACAGTGTAAACTGGGAACAAATTATTTAGTGGTAGATAAACTGGTGCCCAATGTGTCTCCCGTAACAGTTGATACAAAGATTTATAACAGGCTGCCAGTTAAAGTGGTATAAAACGAATTTGATATGATAACTGCAGCATGACTTTATTATTTTGTAAGATATATAAATTGAATCAAATTTTGATGTGACTTTTTAGTTCTGACTTCTCCGTTTCTGCTTGCTTCAAAGATTTAATAAAAGAAACTGACCCTTTTTCTCCGATTTTACACATCAATTGATCTCTGAATCGAAAAATATTTTAGTTTAACCAGAGAGTTTCCGGTAGAGGAGACAATTGCTAAATCACTGCCCATTTCACACAAAAGCTGTTTAAAATCAGATTTAAAGTTTTCACATGTGCAACACTGTCGGCAAAGATCTTTGAATCGGTGCTGAAATGATACTATTAATTAGCCTAACAACTATTTTAATCCATAATGATGATCTTGTAGCTGTTCAGACATTTTTCAAAGCAATTAAAATTGACGTGAAAAAACACCCGTATACCATACCAATCTTGTTGTATGCGGTGAATGTGGAGATACACCATATGTGTATTTTGGGTTTTCAGAAATCAGGAATCATCTCGAGCTGCTATTTATGGGTCGAAATGTCAATTTTTGTACTAAGTGAGAACATTTGTATTTCTCTGGATAAATAAACAGCAGATCTTTGGTCATAAATTTTCCGCATAATTATTTTCTATTTGTTTGTGGACATCTAGACTGAAAAAGTCATTTGTCCAGAGCCAAATTTTCCCAAGTCAGAAGAGCCAGGCATAGTATTTCCACACCCCTGGAAGACACGATGTATTGATTCTATTACGTCAGCCTTTCATTTTGCGTATCAAAAATGTAAAAATGCTGACTTTCTGAAAGGCTTACAGGCTAAAATGACGAAATTTATTCTTGATAGGGTGGAAAACATTGTGGGAAAAGGAGAAAATGCTGGTTAACAGCATTTTCTCCTTTTCCCACAGTGTTTTCAAGTCTTTTTCCTCAGGTTCGTTAAAAGTCGGAACTATGTGGCAAAGGGTTAAAGCTCTTTTTCTGGCAATATAAGCATCACAGAACACTATAATTTTTTTTTCCAATAGTTTTATCCGATTTTGAAAGACAGTTTTTGCACTGAAGTTGCTCTTTAAAAGGACCCATAACCAGGAGGGCCAGGTTTAAAGCCTCACTTAAAGCACAGATTAAACTCAGGACACACATGAATGTGTGAATTGTCACTGTGATATGACTGAAACAGTGTTGAAAGCAGCTTAAAACACCTTTCAATTTCAGATCTTTCTAACATTTTTTTTTAACTTCTCAATCTAATGGTGGTATTTTTTTTAAAAATAAGAGGGCCATGATGGCCCTGTATCGCTCCACTGGCTTATAAATATAAACCATAAATACTAAACATTTCAATTCTGAGCCAAATAGTTTCAAAATGAAGACTTACAAAGTTTTCTCTGTAAAAGCCCATGTGAAAGTTGAGACCGGCAGGGAAAAGCCATTTTTGATCCCAGAGCTATAATTACTTGAACCCTGGTAGAGGTCCACAAGATAAAGCCACATGCCAAAATAATACAAGTCTATGCTGTATGGTTATGAATAAGGTGATTTTCAAGTTTCGTCCATATAAGCCTCTGTCAAACATAAGACCCCTAATGCAAGGCTAATTTCAAAAAAATAAAATCAAAAGTGATCCAGATTTGGTAGCCCTTGGGTTTGTGGTTAGGAGCAAAAAGATTTTTTGAATTTTCACAATATAAGCACATGTTTATGACCCATGAGATAGGACTAATTTTGACATAACTTTAACTCAAGGTAAGGAACAAGAAGACCTTTTAAGTTCTCACTGTATTAGCCTATGTAAAGCTTGTGACTTATTGGGTGAAGCAGTTTCAGAGACGATAAGCTTGATGGCCTTAGGCCTGTTGAGCTAAAAAGCAGTATCTTTTTCATGAGCTACAATGACATTAGTAAATACAAGCTTTTGGAAAAAATTTTTAAAGGTTTTTCATTACTTTTCAGTTTTGTAGCCATAGCAACCATAGCTTTTAACAGAACTTAATTCTTTGAAGACATTCTGAAGAACATCATGGCAAGACGGTATCTGTAAAGTTTGGTCAAAATTGGAAGAGTAGTTTCAATGAAAAAGATGGAACAATGTTGATAGAAGTCTACAATATGAATCGGCATGCCAAATTTTTATGGCCCTAGGCCTTACAGTAAGGATAAAAAAAGATACCTTAAGTTTTCACTATGTAAGCCTATCTAAAATTTGTGAATCCTGGAGTGGGACAAATTTTGATTCAAAGGCTCAAAACATGCCAAATTTGTTAGTCCGTTGCATTATGGTTAGAAACAAGAAGACTGTCGAGAAGTCTTCACTATATAAGCCCTTATAAAACTTTGACCCCCAGGGCTACAGTGGGACTAAATGGGGAATATGTGTATTAGAAGAATAACATGCCAAATTTGGGAGTTCTTTGCCTTATGGCTAGTAACAAGATGGTTTCTGAAGTTTTCACTCCATAAACCCATGTAAAACTTGTGACCCCTTGTGCGGGGCCAAACTTGATCCTAGGGCTGTAACTTGGGTCCTCTTTGTAGTTGTCCACTAGATAATGCTATAATTATGCAAAATTTGATAGCCCCAAGCCTTATGGCTCTGTACACCAAGATTTAAAAGTTTTCGCTATATAAGCCCATGTAAATCTTGTGAACCCCCCCCTCCACCCCCAGCACGAGGCCAAAATGACCCCAGGACTGTAATTTGGGCACTTTTGGTAGACCCCCACAAGATCAAGCTAAATGCAAAATTTGGTAGCTCTAGGCATTATGGCTAGGTACAGGAAGATTTTTTAAGTTGTCACTATGTAAGCCCATGTAAAACTTGTGACCCCTGCGGCGGGGCCAATTTTGACCCCAGGGCTAAAATTTTGGCCTGCTTGGTAGAGGCCCACTAGATATAGCTACATGCAAAATTTGGTAGCTCTAGGCCTTACGGCTAGGTACAGGAAGATTTTTAAAATTTTCTCTATATAAGCGTATGCAAAACTCTGACCCCTGGGGCAGAGCCAATTTTGACCCCAGGGCTATAATTTGAAGAAACATGATAGAGGTCTACTACATAAAGCTACATGCCAAATTTGGTAGCCCTATGCCTTATGGTTTCAGACAAAAAGATTTTTAAAGATTTCCAATATTTTTCTGTTTTGTTGCCATGGCAACCAGAGTTTTTGAAGGAATCAAATTCTTTCAAGAAATTCTGAAGAGGAACATGGCAGGATCATTTCTGTGAAGTTTAGTGAAAATCTAATGGGTAGTTTCAGAGAAGAAGATGTTTGAAATAAAAGTTAACATACGGACGGACGCACGCACGCACGAGCAGACGCACGAGCAGACGCACGACGGACACCGGGCCATGACATAAGCCCGCTGGCCTTCGGCCAGTGGAGCTAAGAACATGAAGATAAATTACAGAATGTTGTTGAAGCAAATGAATGTATTTCTAGACTAAAACAAAATTTCCAACATGTATGCAGAACATTTACAGACAATCTGCTGTCCACAATCTTCAGAGATGGTCTGGCCTACGTTATTTCACACAATCCCAACTTTTAATGACCCTGAGGAGGAAGCCTTTTAAAACATTGTAGGAAAAGGAGAAAATGCTGATAACCAGCATTTTCTCCTCTTCCCCACAGTGTTTTCCAAAACAAATTTCAATTGAGTCACATTTATTTTGTAGTCTACGAAAGCTTTTAATTTGGACTGGTCTAAAATTGTGTTGTTTGGTAAAGGGTTAACCCTTCACTAACCAATCGTGCATTTCAACAACTTTGCAGGAAGGCCTTTGAAAACATTGTGGGAAAGGGTAAAAATGCTGGTTACCCGCATTCTCTCCTTTTCCCAAAATGTTTTCTACCTTTTAAAGAAATATATTAACATTTGAGATGCATTCAGGCTGTCGTCTGCAAATGCTTTCATTTTGGTATCGTCTAAAATTTTGCCGTTTGGTAAAGATTTAATGCGCTGGGGCCAGTTATTTATAAAATAACGGTCATCAATAATATTCATCCGTCTACGTTTGAAAGGTTTAAGTGAAGTTATCACGCATTTTGAAGTTAGTCACTCTTAGGGGTGAAACAATACGGTAAAAAGCGTATTGCAATATATTGCAATACGGCTGACCCGTATTGCAATACGTATTGCAATATGCTGTATATGCTGACATTTAGCATATCTGACCACTTGTAGTCACTGTTAGGGTAGCATATGCTCAAAAGGTGATAAAGAAAACTAGTACATGTGCTTGGAACTCTTCCATTCTTTCAAGATAATGAACTAAAAATCAATTGTTTCGCATGAACAAATAAAAACAAACTAAAATTGACTAGTCTTTAACACTCGCTATCTTGACGATTTTCGTCTGCCATTTTTTTTCTTCAAGAGCGTACTTGTTTATATAAAAACCAGCGCTACTATACCGAACTTCGGGACATGGCTCAACAGAGTAGACAGTGCGATGCACTAACTTACTCAGTTGCTTACTGCACTAACACTAATACTTTGCAGCTTAACTACTGGAAAACGCAAAAATAAGTGTGAGCAAAGTTATAAGAAATGAATAACATACAAACTCCATTGATCCAAAAGCATTAAAGCTCGACGTTTATTTGGAGTTCGTGTCGTGAATTTTATGTGGTCATAGTTTTACCTAAACACCGGTGACACCGCTTGTGGAAAAAAATAAACAACTTTCGCTTTCGGAAATCTTTAGAACTGTAAGTTGAAAAACGATCGATTTCTGACGGAATTTTTGGGAAAACCGGACTTTCTGATGCAATTAAGAGAAGTTGACATATTGCAGAAATACCGATACGGTAAAATTCGAACCGGTTTCGGTTTTTTCTTTGAATAGACCGCGGTTAATCGGTTAATCGGTAAACCGTTTCACCACTAGTCACTCTAGTCGTCGATTTTAACCCTAAAGCTGCAAAGCATGACTAACTGACCTTTAGCGGACAGTCTAGATCAAGGTCAGACTGCACAGAATGTGCAGTCTGATCTTGGATCTACACTGTCCAATAAGGAGATATTTTTTGCCAAAAAATATGTTTGAAATAACTTTATTTGTTGGTTTTTAGACTAGCGGAGCTAGTCTATAGGCATCATGACTGACCCAGATTCAAAGTAAACAAAAAACGCCACAGTTGCCAAATACTGCCTCACAGTAAAATACTTCTTTCTGTTAGAAAGCTTAATCCCGTTATATATGACAATTTTGACAAAAAACACTAAACCTCAAGCATTCCAATTTGAACATGTCTTCTTACAAAGTAATAGACTGAACAAGATGTCATTTATAAGGTACAAGATCTTTGCTTATATGTAAATTAAGTGACCTATGCAAAGCAGGCTATCATCACTTATTCTTACACCACTGTAACATTATGAATGAATCTAAAAATAGATACACCTAGGTTACTTGTAGCAAATCCAAACTGCATTAACCCTCACTGGACAGGGAACCCTTGTCATTCCTTCAGTCATTCATTATACAGATCATTGTGCACAGTTAAAATGTTACGTTAAATTATTTTAGGTCTTGGATATTAACCCAATACCACACAATCCCGAGTTTTAATGACACTGGGGAAGAATACCCGGTAACCAGCATTTTCTCCTTTTTCCACATTGTTTTCTGCCCTTTTGGAATCTGTCTGAGGTTTCATCAATTCAGCCACATTTAATTTGTTGTCTGCAACCGCTTTGAATTTCGTTTCATAAAGAGTTAAACAGTGAACTTCATCTTGTGGTACTGGACATTGATTTATTGACTGTATGATGTTTAACGCCATTTTCAACATTATTTCGGGGATGTCATGGTGTTCAGTTCACTTATTCATGCTTTCCTTGAGTTTCTTTTACCAGCACCACCGCGACTCAGTGAACTTTTGTGGTCAGTGTTGATTATTCTGTGCAGTCTGTTCTTGGAACTACACTGTCCGATAAGAGGATATATTTTCTCCAAAATGTAACTTTTAAATCGCATTATTAAGGTGTTTTCCATTGGCTTGAAAGTTTCATTTAATTTTTTCTAGTAGATTAAGGGTTAAACTTAAACTGGACTATAGTTAACCAATAGCAGGCATAGCCCCAGTAGCTCAGTCGGTTGCATACAGGATTTGAGAACAGGAGGTTGCTGGTTTGATCCCTTTGATCCGCGGCGTAGGCAATTTCTTTCTGAGGATTGATGATAGTCATTGCGACAGGATTCATTCTTCTCTCAAGTTTCGACGATGCGTGAAAGCAGCCAGTGGCTTGGAAAGAATATTGTGCAGAGCACTGTTAAAAGAAACTCCAGGAAAGCATGGATATGTGCACTGGCCACCGCTACATAACTGAATAATGTCGAAAATAGGGTTAAACACCATACAATCATTCAATCATCAAATTTGCTAGTTTGTCAGTACTCTCAGTACTTTGATTTACTATTGGCTTGAAAGTTTCATTTAACTTACCAAGCATGATAAGGGTTAAGGTAAGGAGATTGGCAAAATAGCAGAGGTTGGCTTGGAATAGACGAACAGAAACTTGCCCTTTGATCAGGGTCCGTATTCACCAACAGTTCCTATGAACCTTTTTAGTCTTATTCTTCAAGATTTTCTAAATTTGAAAGTAACATGACATCAGATTGGCTAAGCAAAATGTTTTAGCCTATCATAGGGTATGTTACTTTCAAATTTAGAAAATTCAGTAGAGTTTTATCGTCGACAGAGTGTCACCTGGTTAAACCATTAGAACTTTAGGTAGAGCAGGTATAAACCACGCTTTGATAGTAGTTTATCTGTTTGTGATGACACAGTTGGTTCTCACTTAACCATACAGTCTCTAGTTAAATGACCCTGAAGAAGAATGTTATTGAAAACATTGTGGGAAAAGGAGAAAATGCTGGTAACATACTAGCATTTTTTTCTTTTCCCACAATGTTTTCTATCCTTTCTGAGACACATTTTGTTATTTGAAACACATTTTATCATTTGAATTTGGACCAGTCTAAAATTTTTTCGTTTGTAAAGAATTAAGCAATTACAAGTGATGACACCTGAGTTACCCCTAACCCCGATTCGGTGGACTAGCTCCGATTTTATTTTTGTATTGTGTATCTGCTAGCGCGGAAGTCATTTCCAGTACAGTAAATCTTTTTTTTCACAAGTTACCAGCTTCTGTTTCATCAGCTTGGGCATTGAAAGGAAAACTTAAACATACTGGATGTATTTCATTTACGAGGAGTCATACGTATCACTTAAATTGCCGATCACACAATGTCATTTTTTCAAATAAAAATGACAGCTATAAAAATGGACATAAATCAATAGATAAATGATTTCACTTCACATTTACATCAACTGTAGTGCAAGGTTGTCATTGATTTTTTTTTGTAATTTACCGTTTGACCTAAATATATCTGGTCAATTTGTAAACAAACACTCATTATAAATTCAGTCATATTGATTTATGTCCATTTTTATAGCTGACAAGCAGATTGTAGACACATTATACTAACTGAAAGATGACAGTTATAAAAGGGTGCGGAGACCTAATCACAAAATAACATCAGAGCAACCCATCAGACTGAACCCATGCTGTGTTTTTGTTTTCGACTGTTTACAAGTGACATGCGATTTAATTATAAGACTAAGAACATTCTTAGAATGGTTGATGCATACAGACCCAAGCTCAACCAATTTCTTTCCAAGGTTTTATGATATTCATCGAGAGAGAATTCATTCCTCCCTCTCTGCTAATCATTGTCTCTTGGATGAAGTTTGAGGGAAAGCAGCCAGTGGCTTCAGAACAATATTGTGCGAAGTACTGGTAAAAGAAACCTTGAAATAGCAATATTGCTATTTCAAGGTTACTCTTTGGGAAAAATACTTTCTTATCGGACAGTGTAGACCCAAGATCAGGCTGCATGTTCTGTGCAGTTTGATCTTGATCTACACTGTCTGAAAAAAGTTCCTGCAGTCATGCTTAGGAGCCTAAGGGTTAATTAGCTGTTAAACCTACTGTTGGAGGATGAAAGTATGACCATACAGCAAAATAATAATGATTCATTCCACAGAGGATATGTATTTTATTTTCCATACTTTGGTAGAAAAGAAAAAAGTTTTTAAAAAATCCTGCTGAACTTACTTGATTAAAACTTTTCCGGTCAGCCCAGGATCCCATTGTCATGTACATATAAAAGTTAAAAACCTGGATGTTTCACAGCACAGCTGATCATTCAAAGTGTGTGTGTGTGTGTGTGTACATGGATTATGGTCACAGTCAGGTCATGTTACATAACAAGAGGGACTAATCTAGGCCCAAAACCTAAAGACAGTTCACACCCAATAATCATACTGAAAGCACACACATCACCCTTTATCTTACTGAATGTTTTGACTGTCTCCAATATTTTTAGTTTGGATGTTTTCAAAGAAAATTGTCGAGGTATTGCGGTAGCCCTGGCATAATCGTCATGCAAAAACTTTAACATTTTATATTATCTCTGTTATTACTGAAGAAACTTGCTTCAAGCTTTGACAAGTTAATTATCAAAAGGGGAACCTATACAGCAAAGGCAGGTAAACATCGAAGTATTTTTGACAGTTCTACCCCACTTTCGACCTAGAATATTCACCGAAAATCCAGCAACCACAGCCAAGCATTTTTTCAATTAGTAAAGAGTTAAAACAAGAGCACCTCATACAGGTACTCTTGTTTTAACTCTTTACTAAATGACAAAACTTTGGACAAGACCAACTTAAAAGCACTTGCAGATGACAAATTGCAGCTCAAATGATTTCTGTCTTTGATAGGGTAGAAAAAAGATTGTGGGAAAAGGAGAAAATGCTGGTTACCAACATTTTCTCCTTTTCCCACAATGATTTCAAAAGCCTCTTTCAGAGTCATTAAAACTTGGCATTGTGTAGTACAGAGTTTAACCCTTTACTACACAACCTTTAGTTTTAACTTCCATGAAAAAAAAGGTATTTGAAAAAACATGTTGAGAAGAGGAGAAAATGCAGATAACTAGCACTTTCTTCTTTTCCCACCAAGTTTTCTACACTATCAGAGAAAAAAAAAACATGATTTGACACACATTTAATTGGTTGCAAATGCCTTAAATTTGGACAAGTTCATTTTTTTGTGGTCTGGTAAAGAGTTTAACCCTTTACAACACAATCACAAGTCTCAACCCTTAAACTGCTAAGTACATGAAACACAAATTTACATAAAAATTCAAATATTGCAATTTCAAGGTTGATTTTACTGGAAAGAAAACATAGCATCAGACAGTGTAGATCAAAGATCAGACTGCACATTCTTTGCAGTCTGATCTTGATTTACACTGTCCGCAAAAGGTCAGTTAGTCACACTAAGCAGCGTTAGGGTTAATGACCCAGAGGAAGAAATCCTCTTTACACTTTACCACACAATCCCGACTTTTAACGATGCTGAGAGAGAAGCCTTTTCAAAACATTGTGTGAAAAGGAGAAAATGCTGGTAACCAGCATTTTCTCCTTTTCCCACAATGTTTTCTAGCCTTCCCAAAACAAATTTCAATTATTTAATTACATTTATTTTGTCGTCTGAAAATGCTTTCAATTTGGACTAGTCTAAAAATTTGTCGTTTGGTAAAGAGTTAAAATATTAAGGGAAACGGCGAAAATGCTGCTAACCAACATTTTCTCCTTTTCCAACAGTGTTTTTTGCCTAATCAATGACATATATTCCATAATTTGAGCCAAATTTATTTTTTTCTTTGTCTGCAAATGCTTCCAATTAGGCCAAATGTAAATTTTTCTTGAGTGGTACAGTTAATGTAACTATGTACTGTCAAATACCTCAATATTTGAGCGATTGATTGAATGGTATTTTACCAGTTATCAACATTATTTCAATCATATTACAAAAAAGCTTGCTTGTTCTCTAATGACCTTGAATTCATCAGTACTGAGCTGGAGCTCTTGTATGTCTTGCCCAAGGACACTTCCATGAAAAAACTGAGCATGTCATGAAAGGACCAAACCTGGGACCTCCAGATTTCATGTCCTATGCCTTCAAGACTGTGCTATGCAGGATTACCCAAAGTTCAACATGTTGTGGCAGGGTTCATTCTAGAAATCTAACCCATGGGGCCAAATGGCCCCCTCATCAGCAAAATTAGGGGCCATTAGAGGAAACAATGGGGACAAGGGAAAACTACCTTGATGGATCCTTGTTACTACAAGTAAATTTTTCTTCCATTACTGCCCTAATGACCTTTTCCCTCTTTATACCTCACTCATATGCATATGAGAAATTGTGTAAGATTAGTCAGCATTATCTGTTTCTTGTGCTTAGAGCACAAAATACTGTATATTTTGTGTTTGGTTAGAACTGTTTAATGACAACAAATAATAATAATCTCTACTGGTTCGCTGCCAGTGGTGGCCATTTTTATGATATTGCGTTTGTGCATTCATTTGCATATCAAAGCTCTTGGTCACGTTGAAAAAGAAGAAATGTTTCAAATAAGAAATCGAAATCTTATGCAATGTAAGTAAAAATATACAGTAAAGGCTGGGTAGTTTGTAGCGCAAGGGACCAGAGTATTTTATTCGAACTAAACATAGTATGAGCCAAAAAAAGTAAGTATTCACAGGAATTTAACAATGATAAAGAAGGATCTAATAGTGGCCGTAAAGTGGCTTTTCAATGGACTTACTTGAAAATTTCAGCTTGGGCATGTCTAAATGAAGTACAGATTACCAAAACTATTTTATAACCTAAAGAAAGAAGTTAAATGCCTATATAACCACAAACATTGCCTGGATCATGCATATTCAATAGCAACGACATATTTCAGCCTTCAATCTTGTGCCGAAAGCTGAATAGGCACACGGGAAAACGGGAAAACATGCCCTCGTTTCATGGATTTCAATATCTATAGAACAGCTCATAAATAAATCAAAGCATTGAAAACACTGGCGTGGCATTTGTCAAGGGAGCCATTGTGTGGAATTAATAATTTGAAAAATAAACAACAGAAATAGTTTCAAAGTATTCGCTTGAAAGTCAACCTGCTATATAGTCATGCAAAATCTGATAGAGAAGTGTGCAATCTTGTGGGACAAACAAGTCCGGGCAAACATTCCTGGGACAAATAAGCCAAAGAACTAACTGATTTTGGGACGAACAAGCATGGCATGTTTGTATCATTACGCCACCATTGAGGGCCAAAGTGGATCAAGCTATTTTCGATAAAAAGGAAGTATTTCCACAATCAATGGCCTAATCCAATTTATTATTATACGCCATTTTCATTTATATATCTGAGTGCAATCAAAACACTTATTTGTCGCAGAAAAAATTATTTTAATTGGGTTTACTTCCTTTGGTTTTGCACAAACTACCATACATGAATTTCAAAATGCCCTATTGAATTCGTAGTGGCATTGTCTTCGACAAATGCCACAAAAGCTAAAAATCACCATGCACACCAAAACTATAAAAAATGTATACTATCACAAGAGTGAACTGTCTTGAACAAGGAAAATGAACAGCTCTGAGTCAATTATCCTCAATTCTTGAAGTGCGATGAAAAGGACAGATGAGTGTCATGGCAGCCATTGGTTTATATGCACCTCTGAGAACAGATTATGAATTTTTTTAAACAAGGTTTTATCATAAAACATCTGAAAATATTTGGTGTCTTAATAAAAGTGTTTGAATCATTTTCTTCTGTAGTGGCCAATGTTAGATGGAAAAAATGTCAATTCATAAGTGACGAAACAAAATGTTTGTCACGAAATTCTCTGATCTCATTATAGATAAGAATTTTGTCACTTTGTTCCAGTATAATCACATGACTTTTGGCATCAAGACTGACAATATCACATGATTGGAATTTTTCAGGATCAAAATTAAATTTTAGATGGCAAATTTAAATTGGGTTGAAAAGTGTAGGAAGAAATTTGTCACTTAAACCGATCTTTCCTATAGAAAAATGCATACTGTCTTGTTTTTGTTGCATTTTATAAATTAGCAGCAGTGACTGTTGTTTACATTCCAATTAGTGGTTCACATGAAACAGCGACGTCATTCACTTTATAGTTCACAAGAAAATTTGGATATAATTCTGGGTTTGAAAACAGGTATCGCCGCACATGTTTTTGTCTGGCCTCGAAGAAGGATAAGTAAAATCTCAACGCTCGTGAGATTTTTGTGTTTTGCACATGCCTTTGTTTACATTGGAGATAGAAACATCAAACGTGTTTCCGAGTCAAAATATGGAGATCAGAAAGACAATAAAAGTTTTCCTGAAGTTCAAGGATGCCATTTTGATGCAATCTGCCTAATACCGTATAATTTTAAAGTTTGGATCACAAAAGATCATGCATACAAGAAACATCAGTGAATGTTCACAATGCGGAAGTATTTGTCCCCAGATGCGCATGCGCTTAGCTGTATAAGTATACTGCTTACAATAGATAAAGCACTATTTTGTGATTACCGTCCTTAAGTGTTAGTCATCAATTATTAGCTAATTGAGAGTTAATTGGTTGTTTCTGAAAAGTTTATAAAGTTGATTTAAACCATTTTTACTCAGAAATTTCACTTGCCTGAATAAAAATCACTGAATTAAGATCAGGTGGATTCATTTGTCTCTCTGCTCTATAGTGTTGGGGTTATTCAAAGGGGTGACACATTCTTGTGTCCCATTTGCGTTCCTATCACCCACTGCCACTGAACCATAAATTGGACAAATCACTGAGGATATGTTAAATTAGGTCATCAATGCTTGATCCTTGTTCCAAGAGTTAAGTTTTCTCTAGCTTGATGAAAATGAGTTATTTGGTACTTTAATTTTCTTGAACAGTGTAGTTATCATGTATTGATGAATTTAGGTTGTGTATACATCTCCAGGACCATCAGATTTTGAATGTTTCCAACATGGTGTCTCTTGATGGATAAACATGAGGTTAGGTTAATCACTTTTGTTGATTTGTTATATTTAATCGATAGAAGATATATGCTTCATTAAAGAAATGAATTGATTTTGTCTGTTTGGAATGCCACTTCAACACATAGGTACGTGGACAAAAATAGGTTGTGCTGGGATATCCCTAAAAGCTTAGTAAGTATAATCAGGGCTACAGAAATTTTGTAGTCTCAATCGGTCCGGCCGATCGACGGCGCATTCGGCAAACTTCAGTTGATTCTGGAATTGGCTGAGCTGTGACGTGTGATCGACGGCGGCGAGTCCACGTTACCCCACCCACTTTCTTTGTCAAAATAAACTCGCGATTGGTCCGGGAATGTCCCATCTCAAACTCACTGACGGTGATGGCATCGGTTAAAATTTTCTGAAGAATATTTTCTTCTTCATTTTCATCAAATGATTTCTGTCCGTCGCTTTCGCTGCCATCAAAAATTCGCTGCAAAACGTCTTAAAATGTCAGTCTGCGTTTTGCCATTATACTTTCGTTTTTTAAGAAGAACGTGGCCGAAGTAAACGTGAGTCTCAGCCTGCTAAAATTACACCCGATTGATTCGTTTCTTCGGAAAGTATAACGTAACATTACTTTGTTCAACATTACATAATTCATGTCTACAACCCTGAGTGAGCATACCTATACCAAAAGCGAAAACGAGGCAAATTTCTTAGTTCTCCAAGTCGTGTTTACCACTGACAGGTGAGATAGTTGGGTGCGAGTTGTGTCTGCGCTAATGGAAATGGATTAATAATTCAAGATTGCGAGAGGTCGTAGCTAAATATACACCATGTAATGCTAGTCATGAGTTCGTGACAGGATGCACACTACCACATAACGTAGAGTCAAGGCGCGGCTTTACAAAATTATGGGCGGCAACTAAATCTCGTACGTGATTTCTGATTGGTTTGCAGTAGATATTTAAACCCTGATGCAAATGGGGCGTGGCGAAATTGACTGACTGATCGGCATTGCATGGTGTGTTTGCATGCATGGTGCGTAATTAGACAAAACCGATTGCGAATAGGGCTGTACCACGCTTAAGGCAACGATGCATGACGATATCTCTATAAGCTGTGATTTATGTCACAGTGAAATGGCAATAATTAGATCATGGCCAATTAACAGTTTGACACTCTAGATACCAAGGGACCTTATATACGATCACTGCTTTGCCTAACGTTCAAAAATGTCTGCAGCAATGATTTAAAGTTTGTAAGTTTGTTTCTGACTGGCCATATTATGATATTTCGTACCGATTTCTTAGGACGTTTTTGAAAATAAATTGGTTTTCAGTGTTCAGAATCGGTCCGATCCAGCAATTTTTTGGATTTCTGTAGCCCTGAATATAATCATACATAGCACACAGACCAACATATGCCTTCGAACAAGAGATGTGCAAACTAACGTAATTCTACTGTAAACTACTGTAAACTAGTATCCCTGTTAACCCCACAGGTGTCAAAAAATCACTTGTGGAGCATTGACCTTCATCATTTCTATTGCCAATTCAAGCCTGAAATACCCCAAAAGAACAATGTTTCAATATTAAGAATGTCAAATATGTGATGATTTTTTACTTACTTCATCAGTTAGTCTTTTTTTTTATTTGCCTGAGCAGAAATTTCCAAATATTCACAAGAGACACAAATCACCTTGACTTTCAGAAGGCAAGTGATAAATGACGTCATGCAGAGGCATAGCTATCCAGGGCATCCAGTTCAGTCAGTAACTATAGTCTTTTTCATAAACCTCATTATTGCTTACTAGGTTCCCCTTGGACGGTTGGACAAAAAAGATAAAAACGAGTACAATACCTGATTATCATTTATTTTTTTTAATTTGTTCTAATTTCATATTTATTTTAATGTATCAATAAAACTTTAGTATGTAAATCTATTACATAAATTGTATTCCTGTACAACTGATGAAAAAAGGCATAAAGTCAAGTTTTTTTTTTATTTTTCAACAGCTGTCTGCAGTATTATATTCAACAGCAAGACTTAAAATGGCTATATCTGGTGGATTACACTCAGACAGGCAACAAGAAATACACTATTTAAAGGAAAGTGGTCAACATTCATTTTGGGAAGGGTGGTTATAAATAACATCAGTTTGACCAAGCGAGAATGTTTTGTGATGGAGAAGTTGCAGGTAGATCTACCTAGAACACTAAATAAGGTTTTTGAAGGAGCAATAAGTGTGGGGGGTATATTGGGCAAAGGCAAAGAAGCAGTAACCTTGTTTATAATATGATGTTGGTCATCCAACAAATGGTTAAGATCTTTCTTTGGAAGATCTCAAAGTCTGACAGAGGAAGTCCTTCGGAAACTTGACAGATCAAGATCAAAGATGATAAATGTAATGAACAACAACTTTGATCTTCTTGAGGACACACTGGATTGAGTTGTACACACAGCTACAGAATTGAAATTTATAGACAGCCAAGTTCATCTTAAATCAATTACTGTATCAGACTCTTAACTAGATCCACAACAGAATTTTAGTCTTGTCCGTATTGTAAAGCATGTGCAGATAGCATTACAGTGTGATTCCAATAAAAGAAGTCTTCAGAGTGAAGAAAACATTTTAGGAAAACAAGAAAATGCTGGTAGCATACAATGTTTCTAAAAGCCTTCTTTTTTCAAATTTTCATCTATTATAAAATTAATGAGCTGAATTTTAAAAAATAGTTGAAGTAATAAAACCTTTTTTCTTTTAAAGCAAAATTCAGCTATACTTAGGCTGAAGTTCTCAGTGATGGCTACTAGGCTGGGTTTTATTCATAAGAATATCAGCAGCAGCAAAGCCAAATCCTGCAGTTTGAAGCCACACAATGGACCATCTGTGTTCTACTGCTATCAGCAAAGGTGTACATCTATATACATTCAGTCCCAGAGGACTGAGGCTGTAACTTTTTTCAGCATTTCCATTGGAAAAAGTTTAAGCTTAAACATCTGATTCACAAAGTGCCTATGGTGAGCTATTGTGATCATGCTGTGTCTGGCGTTCGTTGTCCTTTGTCCACCGTGCGGTCATCAACATTTACCTTGTGTGCACTCTAGAGGCCACATTTTCAGTTGGATACTCATGAAACTCTGTCAGAATATTTGTCTTGATAAAAACTCGGACAAGTTTGAAATTGGGTCATGTCAGGTCAAAAAGTAGGTCACTGGGCTAAATCTTAGAAAAACCTTGTGTGCACTCTAGAGTCCACATTTACAGCCTGATACACATGAAACTTACTCAGAATGTTTGTCTTTATAATATCTTGGACTAGTTTGAAATTTGGTCATGTTGGGTCAAAAAGTAGGTCACTGGACCAAGTCTTAGAAAAACCTTGGGTTCACTCTAGATGCAATATTTTCAGCCTGAAACTCATGATAGTTGGTTGGATTGTTTGTCTTGATGATATCTCGGACAAGTTTGAAATTGGGTGTCATTAGGTCATAAAGTAGGTCATAGGACCAAATCTTAGAAAAACCTTGTGTGCACTCTAGAGGCCACGTTTTCAGCCTGAAAGTCATGAAAGTTGTTTTGAATATTTGTCTTCATGATATCTCCAACAAGTTTGAAATTGGCCGTAGCAGGTCAAAAAGTAGGTCACTGGGCTAAATCTTAGAAAAACCTTGTTTGCACTCTAGAGGCCACATTTCTAGCCTGTTACTCATGAAACTATGTCTGATTGTCTGTCTCGATGATATCTCAGACAAGTTCAAAATTGGGTCATGTTGGGTCAAAAAGTAGGTCACTGGGCCAAATCTTAGGAAAACCTTGTGTGTACCATAGAGGCCTTATTTTCAGCTGATACTGATGAACATTGGTCAGAATGTATATCTTGTTGATATCTCAGACATGTTTGAAATTAGGTCATGTCACTCAGCTTGAAGATCAAAGGGTCAAATCTTTGAAAAACCTTGTGTTCACTCTGGAGACGACATTTTCGGTCTGATACTCTTGAAACTTAGTCAGAATGTTTATCTCAATGATATCTTGGACAGGATCCAATTTGGATCATGTCAAAAACTAGGTCACTGAACCAAATCCTCGAAAAACCTTGTGTACACTCTATGGGCCAAATTTTCAGCCTGAAATGCATGAAACTTGGTTAAAAATTTTGTATTGATAATATCTTTGACAAGTTCCAAATTGAGTCACCTTGGGTTAAAAAGTAGGTCACTGGTCCAACTCTTAGAAAAACCTTGTGTGCACCATAGAGGACACGTTTCCTGTCTGATTCTCATAAACTTGGTCAGAAAGTTTGTCTTGATGATATCTTGGACAAGTTCCAAAGTGGGTCACATCTGGTCAAAAAGTAGGTCACTAGACCAAATCTTAGAAAAAACCTTGTTTGTACCTCAGAGGTGACATTTAACATGGTCAGAATGTTTGTCTTAATGATATCTCGGGCAAGTTTGAAATTGGGTCATATTGGTTCAAAAAGTAGGTCATTTACACTTGTGTGTTTTACATCATTAAAACCAGGATCTCTTCAGTTTTATGAACTGTAGATGACTTTACTCAGGTGAGTGCTTTAGGGCCAATGGCCCTCTTGTTTAAAGTTTTTATTATACAATTATTGTACTTCTCTCATCTAAATATGATATAATAAACAGGTATTAAACAATATTCATACATGTGCCTTGAAAGTGTCAAAATATCCATTTCATTTCAAATTACCAAACCATAAAAAAGTTATATTAAAAAAAAAAAGTGTACATTCAGACATGTACATGTCAAATTAACACTATCAATTTTGGATTTATGAATTTTTAGGCAATGGTGATAACTTACGAGTTCGCAAGAGGCTGGGAGAAAAGTGAAGTAGTTTCTCCAAGAGAGTGTAGGTTTATTCATGAGTCATGGATAATAGTTATTTTGTCAGTGAAAGTGTTTGGCTGTAAAGAATTACATCTACTTGACAGTAAAGATAAAAAATAATGAAATGTGACAATTCATCATTTTGCATCATTTAATTTTCCTGTGTGTGCATATCATCTGCATTTTGAAAATTATGTGGTGCCATTAGCTAACAGAAGTCACATGACCCCATTGATCTGAAAAAGACATTTGTGATTGTGTACTAATAAAATTTGTGATTGTAAAATAGCAAGATATAATTCTAATCTGTTCAGTGGCTCAGTTTTCAACATTAGCCTATGTAGTATTTTATGAAAAAGTGGCATTTTTTGTATACTTATTGAAATAATTGGCATTATTTTACCATGGTAACTAAATACAACAAAAAATGAAATGCTGTTAGAAAAACAAACTGAGCTTATACTCACCTTAGTTCTGTTTTTCCCGCTGTTTTTTCCCCTTTTCTCGGGTAGAATAATATATTCAGTGAAATATTGATAAAATTCCAGAATTACCCTACCCCCTGTGCAACCTCAGCTGCCACAGTGCATACCTATTTTTGGTTCACGCATGCGTGTATGAATTATGATAGTAGAATATGGACGCAGTTGTGGGTTGTTCGTAATTAATCATTTGTAAGGGTCATAGCCTTGGACTTCCTGGAATGTTGCAAAATTTCAAGAAAAAAAAATTTTTCATTCGATATCTTTTGGTAATAGTAGTACTACAGTGGTTCTGTGGACAAAATTCTGATGGCCGCCACTGGTACTGTCTATGACATAAGTTCATCTATTTACCACAAAACATGCAGTCTGATCTTTGATCTACATTGTCTGCTTTGCAGGGACGTTCTGGACAAAAGCAACCTTGATATTTCTCTTATTATGCTCTTTTTTCTGTAATGGAAATGTCTTGGGTTTATTCACTGCTCTAAGGGTTAAAACTGTAATCATATAATCTTCAAAAGATTCAAAACAAGTAAACAGGTCTTACTGTGGGCAGCTGAGCCCAGATAGTGCAGCTGGTAGCACTTGAGAACTTGAGACCAGTGGGTTGCTGGTTCGAATCCTGAGCTCAGCCAATTTTATTTCAAGGATTGATGATATCATTGATATTTGGCATCTAGCATCTCCTAGTGGACCTCTACCAATTTTGTTCATATGATGCCCCTGGGGTCAAAGCTGGCCCCGCCCCGTGGGTCACAAGTTTTGAACATAGGAACAAAGAAGGAAAACTTTAAAAATCTTCTCCTCTGATTCTAGAAGGCGTAGAGCTTTGATATTTGGTATGTAGCATCTCCTAGTGGACCTGTACCAAGTTTGTTCATATGATGCCCCTGGGGTCAAAACTAGCCCCGCCCCGGGGGTCACAAGTTCGAACATAGGAACAAAGAAGGAAAACTTTAAAATTCTTCTTCTCTGAAACTGGAAGGCGTGGAGCTTTGATATTTGGCATGTAGCATCTCCTAGTAGACCTCTACCAAGTTGGTACATATGATGCCCCTGGGGTCAAAACTGGCCCCGCCCCGGGGGTCACAAGTGTCGAACATAGGAACAAAGAAGGAAAACTTTAAAATTCTTCTTCTCTGAAACTGGAAGGCGTAGAGCTTTGATATTTGGTATGTATCATGTCCTAGCGGACCTCTACCTATTTGTTCATACGATGCCCCTGGGGTCAAAATTGGCCCCGCCCGGGGGATCACAAGTTTCGAACAAAGGAACAAAGAAGGAAAACTTTAAAATTCTTCTTCTCTGAAACTGGAAGGCGTGGAGCTTTGATATTTGGCATCTAGCATCTCCTAGTGGACCTCTACCAAGTTTGTTCATATAATCCGCCTCGGGTCAAAACTGGCCCCACCCCGGAGGTCACAAGTTCTAACATAGGAACAAAGAAGGAAAACTTTAAAATTCTTCTTCTCTGAAACTGAAGGTGTGGAGCTTTGATATTTGGTATGTAGCATCTCCTAGTGGACCTCTACCAATTTTGTTCATATGATGCCCCTGGGGTCAAAACTGGCCCCGCCCCGGGGGTCACAAGTGTCGGAACATAGGAACAAAGAAGGAAAACTTTAAAAATCTTCTTCTCTGAAACTGGAAGGCGTAGAGCTTTGATATTTGGTATGTAGCATGTCCTAGCGGACCTCTACCTATTTGTTCATACGATGCCCCTGGGGTCAAAACTGGCCCCGCCTGGGGGATCATAAGTTTCGAACATAGGAACAAAGAAGGAAAACTTTAAAATTCTTCTTCTCTGAAACTGGAAGGCGTGGAGCTTTGATATTTGGCATCTAGCATCTCCTAGTGGACCTCTACCAAGTTTGTTCATATAACCCCCCTCGGGTCAAAACTGGCCCAGCCCCGGAGGTCACAAGTTCTAACATAGGAACAAAGCAGGAAAACTTTAAAATTCTTCTTCTCTGAAACTGGAAGGCGTGGAGCTTTGATATTTGGCATCTAGCATCTCCTAGTGGACCTCTACCAAGTTTGTTCATATAATCCCCCTCGGGTCAAAACTGGCCCCACCCCGGAGGTCACAAGTTCTAACATAGGAACAAAGCAGGAAAACTTTAAAATTCTTCTTCTCTGAAACTGAAGGTGTGGAGCTTTGATATTTGGCATGTAGCATCTCCTAGTGGACCTCTACCAATTTTGTTCATATGATGCCCCTGGGGTCAAAACTGGCCCCGCCCCGGGGGTCACAAGTGTCGAACATAGGAACAAAGAAGGAAAACTTTAAAAATCTTCTTCTCTGAAATTGGAAGGCGTAGAGCTTTGATATTTGGTATGTAGCATGTTCTAGCAGACCTCTACCTATTTGTTTATACGATGCCCCTGGGGTCAAAACTGGCCCCGCCTGGGGGATCATAATTTTCGAACATAGGAACAAAGAAGGAAAACTTTAAAATTCTTCTTCTCTAAAACTGGAAGGCGTGGAGCTTTGATATTTGGCATCTAGCATCTCCTAGTGGACCTCTACCAAGTTTGTTCATATAACCCCCCTTGGGTCAAAACTGGCCCCGCCCCGGAGGTCACAAGTTCTAACATAGGAACAAAGCAGGAAAACTTTAAAATTCTTCTTCTCTGAAACTGAAGGTGTGGAGCTTTGATATTTGGCATCTAGCATCTCCTAGTGGACCTCTACCAATTTTGTTCATATGATGCCCCTGGGGTCAAAACTGGCCCCGCCCCGGGGGTCACAAGTTTTGAACAAAGGAACAAAGAAGGAAAACTTTAAAAATCTTCTTCTCTGAAACTGGAAGGTGTAGAGCTTTGATATTTGGTATGTAGCATCTCCTAGTGGACCTCTACCAAGTTTGTTCATACAATGCCCCTGGGGTCAAAACTGGCCCTTCCCCGGGGGTCACAAGTTCTAACATAGGAACAAAGAAGGAAAACTTTAAAATTCTTCTTTTCTAAACCTTGAAGGCATAGAGCTTTGTTATTTGGTATGTAGTGAACCTGTTCTAAGTTTGTTAGCCCACCTGAGCACAACATGTTCAGTCAGTTCGAAATTGGGTCACCTGGGGTCATAAACTAGGTCACTAGGTCAAATTAAAGAAATACCATGCGGGCACTCTAGAGGCCACATTCATTGCTCAAATGACCTGAAATTTAGTCAGAATGTTTGTCTTGATAAAATCTTAGATGAGTTAAGATTTGGGTCACCTTGGATCATAAACTAGGTCACTAGTTCAAATTAAAGTAATACCTTGTGGGCACTCTAGAGGCCACATTTTTGGCTCAATTGACTTGAAAATTGGTCAGAATGTTTGTCTTGATAAAAACTCACATGAGTCCGAATTTGGGTCATGTGGGGTCTTAAATCAGGTCACTAGGTCAAATTAAAGAAATACCTTGTGTGCACTCTAAAGGCCACATTTATTGTTCAATTGATTTGAAAATTGGTCAAAATGTTTGTCTCGATGAAATCTAGGATGACTTTAAAATTGGGTCACCTGGGCTCATAATCTAGGTCACTAGGTCTAATTAAAGAAATACCTTTAGGGTACTCTAGAGGTCACATTTCTTGCTCAATTGACTTGAAAGTTGGTCAGAATGTTTGTCCTGATGAAGTATTGGGTGAGTTTGAAATTGGGTCAGCTGGGGTCATAAACTAGGTTACTGGGTCAAATTTAAGAAACAGTTGTTGGGCACTCTAGAGGCCACATTTATTGCTCAGTTAACTTGAAAAATGTTCAGAATGTTTGTCTTGAGAAATTTATTGATGAGTTCTAAATTGGGTCACGTGGGGTGATAAATTAGGTCACTAGGTTAACTTACGGAAATTCCTTGTGGAAGCTCTAGAGGCCACATTTTAAGCTCAACTGACCTGACAATTGGTCAGAAATTGAATTATGCATGTTGAGTGAATTTTGCCTATTGACTCAAGTGAGCGTCCAGGGCCATCATAGCCCTCTTGTTTTTCTGTTTCTTTTTCCATTAATTTGGGGTCCTGTGTGGCTCAGTGGTAAAGTGTAGGACTCGTGACCTGGAGGATCCGAGTTCAAGCCTCATTCGATCACTGGATTTTTCGAGGGATTGTCCTTGGGCAAGACTCTTCAGAGTCCTAGCCTGGTACTGGTGAAACCCAGGAAATACATGAATAAGTCATCTGGCACCGTGATATGATTGAAATAATGTTGAGAGCGGCATAAAACAACATTCAATCAATCAGTCATTTTCCATTAATTTACACTGCCTTCTTTCCAGCCATTGGCTGTTTCAGTGTTTTCTCCAGCCTGTGTTTTTGCATTTTTTTTATCAAGGTAAAATTACAAAGGGTGCACTAGAATGCGCAGTCTGGGCCTTTGAGGGCACAGTTAAATGCCTCACCTGAGATCGTAAAAGCTGCGCCCGGAGGCTGATTTCAATGTTATTTTTAACTTCAACCTTGTAAATACGAAATTGAGACTCGTTTTTTAGACTAGAAGTTTCATACATAAGGCATTCCTTTGAGGCGCTTATCTATTTCTATGGACATTTGAAAGTGTCTAGAAAATTTGGGCTGGGTGCAGAATAAAATTTTACTTCATGCCACGAATGTCTAAGTCAAGTAGGATAATTCTATTTTGGTAAAATATTTGACAATTATACATCAGATTGTATAAAATCTTATTACAGACCACTATACAAAGGGGATAGTAATGCCTAACAGTGAAATCTGTACATTTTTTATCACCCACCGAGATGACTACCCAGCATGCACAGTGTAATAGCTCTTGACCATTTTGATTCACCAATTATTCATCGTCTGCTTAGGATGTAGAGCTGGGTCCGAATTCACCAAGCATTCTTAAGAATGTTCTCAGTCTTATTCTCCAAGATTTTCTAAATTTGAAAGTAACACAACTTCTGATTGGCTAAACCATTTTTAGCTCCACTGGCCAAAGGCCAGTGGGCTTATGTCATGGCCCGGTGTCCGTCGTGCATCCGTGCATCCGTCCGTGTGTCGGTCCGTACGTCCGTCCGTCCGTGTGTTAACTTTTATTTCAAACATCTTCTTCTCTGAAACTACCCATCCAATTTTCATGAAACTTCACAGAAATGATCCTGCCATGGTCCTCTTCAGAATTTCTTGAAAGAATTTGATTCCTTCAAAAACTCTGGTTGCCATGGCAACAAAACTGAAAAATATTGGAAATCTTTAAAAATCTTCTTGTCTGAAACCATAAGGCACAGGGCTACCAAATTTGGCATGTAGCTTTATGTAGTAGACCTCTATCAAGTTTCTTCAAATTATAGCCCTGGGGTCAAAATTGTCTCTGCTGCAGGGATCACAAGTTTTACATAGGCTTATATAGAGAAAACTTTAAAAGTCTTCCTGTACCTAGCCATAAGGCCTAGAGCTACCAAATTTTGCATGTTGCTATATCTAGTGGGTCTCTACCAAGCAGGCCAAAATTTTAGCCCTGGGGTCAAAATTAGCCCAGCCGCAGGGGTCACAAGTTTTACATGGGCTTACATAGTGACAACTTAAGAAATCTTCCTGTTTTGATTTTTTTTTTTGAAATTAGCCTTGCATCAGGGGTCTTACATTTTACACAGGCTTCATATGGACGAAATTTGAAAATCACCTTATTTATAACCATACAGCATAGACTTGTATTATTTTTGGCATGTGGCTTTATCTTGTGGACCTCTACCAGGGTTCAAGTAATTATAGCTCTGGGATCAAAAATGGCTTTGCCTTGTGGGTCTGAACTTTCACATGGTCTTTTACAGAGAAAACTTTGAAACCATTTGGCTCAGAATTGAAATGTTTAGTATTTATGGTTTATTTTATAAGCCAGTGGAGCGATACAGGGCCATCATGGCCCTCTTGTTAAACCAAATGGTTTAGCCAATCAGAAGTTGTATTACTTTCAAATGTAGAAAATTTTGAAGAATAAGACTAAGAATGTTCTTAAGAATGGTTGGTGAATACGGACCCTGGAAATTACTTTTTGCAAAGTAATAAATTTGTTCTAGTAAGTTTAAAGGCGGATTTAGTCTTCTTATGTGGTATTCCTCAATACTGTCAATTTTTCCGAGTGGCCCACTAATTTCAGAAAGGGCCCTTTGGGACCCACTCTAGACACAAGATGGAGAAAACACTGCTGCTTTCCTACGTGACTATCCTTGAGGGACGAATCCTTTGGTATAAATTGGCAATGACTTATCTTCAAACCTCATGAAAAAAGGTGTCTCAGTTGTGAGTTTGTAGGAATCTTAATTCTACTGTCTTTGGGCATTTAGTTTGTTGTGTGAATTTCCTTGGGCAGTACATCTGATAGCCCCTCCTAGGTATGGAGAAATCCACAATACACATGAATATTTGAACTGTCGCAATTATATGGTTACAATGTTGAAGGTGATGTAAAACGCCATTCAATCAAATGAACTGGTATTGAAAAAAAGTCAATAGTGGCCAAAAGTCAACAATGTAGGTGATAAAATGCACTTTGATTTGAATGATACCATTTGACAGTGCAGTAAATACACCTCTTCACAACCACTCTGGCAATACGAGTAACCCGCTATTTTGAACAATTTTTGTCAGAACAGATTTTTATCCTTAATATCACTGATTGTCATTGCTTGGTCAGTCCATGTGTTAATCGCTGGCAGAAAAATGTATTTTAAAAACAGGTAAAAAATAAAGTAAGAAATATCTCTCTAAAAAAAGACAGATGGCCTAAGAGGCACCTGGATATGAATTTGTAGTTCAATTTGAACAAAAATAGTGCCAGAAATTGCCTCTTACATTGCAATTAATTTGGGCTTCATCACATTGTGGGACCAGAAATGCAGAGTTTGGGATTGTATGCTACTTGGGATTCTGTACAGTGACAGCCAGTCATTTGGGTGATAAAAATTGTGTTCACACGGTAAGTCAAACTGGTGCTTTTTCATTTATTATGATAGTTGTTATTATGAAATATTCGGGTGTGCAACATTTCGTTGAAAACCAAGTTCGTCGAAAACTATCCCTAGCCCTGACCCTTACCCTAACCAAGAGGAATTGTGGCTCATATCTTCCTCCCAGTCAGAGCTTTTTAGCTCACCTGAGCACAAAGTGCTCAAGGTGAGCTTTTGTGATCGCCCAATGTCCGTCGTGCGTCGTCCGTCGTCCACAATTTCTTTAAACATCTTCTCCTCCTAAACCACTGGGCCAATCTTCATGAAACTTGGCAGGGATGTTCCTCAGGTGAATCTCTACCAAAGTTGTTCAAGAGATTGAATTCCACCCATAACTTTGGTTGCCATGGCAACCAAAAGGAAAAAAATAGCAAAATCTTTAAAAATCTTCTTCTCTGAAACTAGAAGGCGTAGAGCTTTGATATTTGGTATGTAGCATCTTCTAGTGGACCTCTACCAAGTTTGTTCATATTATGTCCCTGGGGTCAAAACTGGCCCCGCCCCGGGGGTCACAAGTTCAAACATAGGAACAAAGAAGGAAAACTTTAAAATTCTTCTTCTCTGAAACTGGAAGGCGTGGAGCTTTGATATTTGGCATGTAGCATCTCCTAGTGGACCTCTATCAAGTTTGTTCATATGACGCCCCTGGGGTCAAATCTGGCCCCGCCCCGGGGGTCACAATTTTCAAACATAGGAACAAAGAAGGAAAACTTTAAAATTCTTCTTCTCTGAAACTGGAAGGCGTGGAGCTTTGATATTTGGCATGTAGCATCTCCTAGTAGACCTCTACCAAGTTTGTTCATATGATGCCCCTGGGGT
The DNA here is from genome assembly GCA_945859785.2 of Tridacna gigas. Lineage (NCBI taxonomy): Eukaryota > Metazoa > Mollusca > Bivalvia > Cardiida > Cardiidae > Tridacna > Tridacna gigas. The sequence goes on from OX244040.2 coordinate 23,913,085, forward strand.
CAAATCTGGCCCCGCCCCGGGGGTCACAATGTTCAAACATAGGAACAAAGAAGGAAAAATTTAAAATTCTTCTTCTCTGAAACTGGAAGGCGTGGAGCTTTGATATTTGGCATGTAGCATCTCCTAGTGGACCTCTACCAAGTTTGTTCATATGATGTCCCTGGGGTCAAAACTGGCCCCGCCCTGGGGGTCACAAGTTCAAACATAGGAACAAAGAATGAAAACTTTAAAATTCTTCTTCTCTGAAACTGGAAGGCGTAGAGCTTTGATATTTGGCATGTAGCATCTCCTAGTGGACCTCTTCCAAGTTTGTTCACATGATGTCCCTGGGGTCAAAACTAGCCACGCCCCGGGGGTCACAAGTTTCGAACATAGGAACAAAGAAGGAAAACTTTAAAATTCTTCTTCTCTGAAAGTGGAAGGCGTAGAGCTTTAATATTTGGCATGTAGCATCTCCTAGTGGACCTCTACCAAGTTGTTCATATGATGTTCCTGGGGTCAAAACTGGCCCCGCCCCAGGGGTCACAAGTTTCAAACATAGGAACAAAGAAGGAAAACTTTAAAATTCTTCTTCTCTGAAACTGGAAGGCGTGGAGCTTTGATATTTGGCATGTAGCATCTCCTAGTGGACCTCTACCAAGTTTGTTCATATGATGCCCCTGGGGTCAAAACTGGCCCCGCCCCGGGGGTCACAAATTTCGAACATAGGAACAAAGCAGGAAAACTTTAAAATTCTTCTTCTCTGAAACTGGAAGGCGTGGAGCTTTGATTTTCGGCATGTAGCATCTCCTAGTGGACTTCTACCAAGTTTGTTCATATAACGCCCCTGGGGTCAAAACTGGACCTGCCCCGGGGGTCACAATTTTCAAACATAGGAACAAAGAATGAAAACTTTAAAATTCTTCTTCTCTGAAAGTGGAAGGCGTAGAGCTTTGATATTTGGCATGTAGCATCTCCTAGTGGACCTCTACAAAGTTTGTTCATATGATGTCTCTGGGGTCAAATTTGGCCCCGCCCCGGGGGTCACAAAATTCGAACATAGGAACAAAGAAGGAAGACTTTAAAATTCTTCTTCTCTGAAACTGGAAGGCGTGGAGCTTTGATATTTGGCATGTAGCATCTCCTAGTGGACCTCTACCAAGTTTGTTCATCAATTGACCTGACAGTTGTTCAGAAATTGGATTATGCACGTTGAGTGAATTTCGCCTATTGACTGAGGTGAGCGACCCAGGGCCATCATGGCCCTCTTGTTATAAAATAAATCTAGGAATTTAGCAAGCAGTATTTTAAAACATATATGGATTTCGATGAAACACACTTTTCGACGAAATGTTGTGCATCAAACATATTCATATCTGTTTTTAGCTCACCTGAGCACGAGGTGCTAAGGTGAGGTATTGTGATGGGTCGTTGTCTGGCGTCCATCTGTCTGTCTGTCCACAATTCCTTTAAACATCTTCTCCTCCTAAACCACTGGGCCAATCTTCATGAAACATGGCAGGGATGTTCCTTAGGCGAAGCTCTACTAAAGTTGTTCAAGAGATTGAATTCCACATAAAACTCTGGTTGCCATGGCAACAGAAAGGAAAAAAATAGGAAAATCTTTGAAAATCTTCTTGTCTGATTCTAGAAGGGGTAGAGCTTTGATATTTGGTATGTAGCATCTCCTAGTGGACTTCTACCAAATTTGTTCATATGATGCCCCTGGGGTCAAAACTAGCGCCGCCCCGGGGGTCACAAGTTCGAACATAGGAACAAAGAAGGAAAACTTTAAAATTCTTCTTCTCTGAAACTGGAAGGTGTGGAGCTTTGATATTTGGTATGTAGCATCTCCTAGTGGACCTCTACCAAGCTTGTTCATATGACGCCCCTGGGGTCAAAACTGGCCCCGCCCCGTGGGTCACAAGTTTTGAACATAGGAACAAAGAAGGAAAATTTTAAAAATCTTCTCCTCTGATTCTAGAACGCATAGATCTTTGATATTTGGTATGTAGCATCTCCTAGTGGATCTCTACCAAGTTTGTTCATATGATGTCCCTGGGGTCAAAGCTGGCCCCGCCCTGGGGGTCACAAGTTCGAACATAGGAACAAAGAAGGAAAACTTTAAAATTCTTCTTCTCTGAAACTGGAAGGCGTGGAGCTTTGATATTTGGCATCTAGCATCTCCTAGTGGACCTCTACCAAGTTTGTTCATATGATGCCCCTTGGGGTCAAAACTGGCCCCGCCCCAGGGGTCACAAGTTTTGAACACAGAAACAAAGAAGGAAAACTTTAAAATATCTTCTTCTCTGATTCTAGAAGGTGTAGAGCTTTGATATTTAGTATGTAGCATCTCCTAGTGGACTTCTACCAAATTTGTTTATATGATGTCCCTGGGGTCAAAACTAGCCCCACCCCGAGGGTCACAAGTTCGAACATAGGAACAAAGAAGGAAAACTTTAAAATTCTTCTTCTCTGAAACTGGTAGGCGTGGAACTTTGATATTTGGCATCTAGCATCTCCTAGTGGACCTCTACCAAGTAGGTTCATATGATGCCCCTGGGGTCAAAACTGGCCCTGCCCCGGGGTCACAAGTGTCGAACATAGGAACAAAGAAGGAAAACTTTAAAATTCTTCTTCTCTGAAACTGGAAGGTGTAGAGCTTTGATATTTGGTATGTAGCATGTCTTAGCGGACCTCTACCAAGTTTGTTCATACGATGGCCCTGGGGTTAAAACTGGCCCCGCCCGGGGGATCATAATTTTCGAACATAGGATCAAAGAAGGAAAACTTTAAAATTCTTCTTCTCTGAAACTGGAAGGTGTGGAGCTTTGATATTTGGCATCCAGCATCTCCTAGTGGACCTCTACCAGGTTCGTTCATATGATCCCCCTCGGCTCAAAACTAGCCCCGCCGGGGGGGTCACAATTTCTAACATAGGAACAAAGAAGGAAAACTTTAAAATTCTTCTTCTCTGAAACTGGAAGGTGTAGAGCTTTGATATTTGGTATGTAGCATCTCCTAGTGGACCTCTACCAAGGTTGTTCATACGATGGCCCTGGGGTCAAAACTGGCCCTGCCCCAGGGGTCACAAGTTTTAACATAGGAACAAAGAAGGAAAACTTTAAAATTCTTCTTTTCTAAACCTTGAAGGCATAGAGCTTTGTTATTTGGTATGTAGTGAACCTGTTCTAAGTTTGTTAGCCCACCTGAGCACAACATGTTCAGTCAGTTCGAAATTGGGTCACCTGGGGTCATAATCTAGGTCACTAGGTCAAATTAAAGAAATACCTTGTGGGCACTGTAGAGGCCACATTCATTGCTCAAATGACCTGAAATTTGGTCAGAATATTTGTCTTGATAAAATCTTAGACGAGTTCGGATTTGGGTCACCTTGGATCATAAACTAGGTCACTAGTTCAAATTAAAGTAATACCTTGTGGGCACTCTAGAGGCCACATTTTGGGCTCAATTGACTTGAAAATTGGTCAAAATATTTGTCTTGATAAAATCTCACATGAGTCCGAATTTGGGTCATGTGGGGTTTTAAATTAGATCACTAGGTCAAATTAAAGAAATACCTTGTGTGCACTCTAGAGGCCACATTTATTGTTCAATTGATTTGAAAATTGGTCAAAATGTTTGTCTTGATGAAATCTAGGATGACTTTAAAATTGGGTCACCTGGGCTCATAATCTAGGTCACTAGGTCTAATTAAAGAAATACCTTTAGGGCTCTCTAGAGGTCACATTTCTTGCTCAATTGACTTGAAAGTTGGTCAGAATGTTTGTCTTGATGAAATATTGGGTGAGTTTGAAATTGGGTCAGCTGGGTCATAAACTAGGTTACTGGGTCAAATTTAAGAAACACTTGTTGGGCACTGTGGAGGCCACATTTATTGCTCAATTAACTTGAAAACTGTTCAGAATGTTTGTCTTGATAAATTTATTGATGAGTTCTAAATTGGGTCACGTGGGGTGATAAATTAGGTCACTAGGTCAACTTATGGAAATTCCTTGTGGACGCTCTAGAGGCCACATTTTAAGCTCAATTGACCTGACAATTGATTAGAAATTGAATTATGCACGTTGAGTGAATTTCGCCTATTGAATCAGGTGAGCGTCCAGGACCATCATGGCCTCCTTGTTTTTTTTTTGTTGTTGTTATGTACAGACCATGTCAGAAACATGTATTTGCGCTGTGAACCTTCCTTAGAGCACTGGGGATGGCTTGATCAGTTGGCCGCGCTAAAAATACAGTTGATTTTGTCCCAAAAGAATTGCAATTTATTTAATTACTCACCAATAAAAGCCTGTTTTTTCTCAACAGAAAATGTATAAACAGTTTCGTTATTCATATTTCTGTGAAAACATGTTAAGGTTTAGTAACAAAGTCGACTACAATCTTCCTTATCCTTTATTTTAAATGGCATGTTGAGGGAAAAAAAATGTACAGTTACTTGTAAGCGGTTGTACGGTTGCCTGAGATCTATTAACAGCTTACGAGTGATTGTACAAATAAAACCAATGTAGAACATGGAATAAAAGCTGATAACCAACTTTATCTCTTTTTTCCATATTGTTTATCAACCCTTTCGAAGACAAAAACCATCAATTACGCAACATTAACTCTTTATCAAACGACAAAATTTTAGACCAGTCCAAATTGAAAGCATTTGCAGACAACAAAATAAATGTGACCTAAGAATTAATATTTGTGTTGGATCGGGTAGAAAACATTGAGGGAAAAGGAGAATATGCTGGTTATCAGAAGCTTTCTTTCTCACGGTTGTTAAAAGTTGGGATTGTGGTAAAGGGTTAAGCAGAGCCCCAGATCAGTTGCGTATTTATTTTACGTTGTTTGGAACAGGAAATATGCAACAAAACTTATTTTAAAGCGTGCCAAATACTGAGATGTTTCTTACAATGTGGAATTTGTCTGGTTTTATGCTAATCCTTCTGCCTTTGGTTAGATTAACTCTTTACCAAACAACAATATTTCGGACTGTTCCAAATTGAAAGCATTTGAAGATGACAAATTAAATGTGGATAAAATGGTGAGTTTCTGAAAAGTTAGAAAAATGGTGGGAAAAGGAGAAAATGCTGGTTACCAGCATTTTCTCCTTTGCCCACAATGTTTTCAAAAGGCTTTTTTCTCAGGGTCACTAAAAGTCGGGCTTGTGTGGTAAAGGGTTAACCGTTAGACTATTAAAGAAATTTCAAGCCAATAATAAAAATCCTAATAATGTTTTTTCAAATCTGTTTTTTTTTTAGAAAAATATCTCCTTTTCAGACAGTGTTGATTCAAGATCAGACTACACATTCTGTGCAATCTGATTTTAATCTACACTGTCCGCAAAAGGTCAGTGAACCAGGCTAAGCAGCTTAAAGTAAGGGTTAAAATGTGTTGTTTGATAAAGAGTGAAAAAAAAAAATGTCCAGGTTTTATAGACAAACATATTTATGTATACACCAGTATGGTCCTCTTCCTGGGTTTTGTATCCCGCCTCCCTCTTTCATTTTATTCATTATATTGTATTGTTTGTTTACCCCTATAGCTTATTTCTTGAACCAACACTTGTGATTATTACTAACAGGTGTTAAGAAAAAGGGGCTCTGGTCATCACACATTCCTTTCACAGATAACACATTGTGGTGTCCATAGCCATGAGGTAGAGCGTCGGCCTTGCTACCATATGATCCCAAGTTTGATTCCCGGGAGCTGGTGTGAACAATTCCTGGGAGCTGGTGTGAACAATTCCTGGGAGCGGGTGTCAACGATTCCCGGGAGTGGGTGTCAACCTTTGAACTATTCACTGCCCCACACTTGGCACAAATACTAGTGTAGTTTCAAGGAAGCAGAATCGAGGGAGATTAGAATAAGTTGCAAGAACTTGTTTCTCAATCGATGTAAAATAAATATGTTTAAACTACCACACATTCATAGGGGTCTTTTGTGTCTGTAGAGCTTGTATAGGCTTTAAGTATTGACCTCGCAGGGTGGAGCTATGTTAAGTTCAATGCATTTTAGATTGAGGTGCCGAGCCCCTGTAGCTCAGTCGGTAGCGTACAGGACTTGAGAACAGGAGGTCACTGGTTTGATCCCTGGCTCAGCCAATTTCTTTCCGAGGATTTGATGATAGTCATTGCGACAGGATTCATTCCTCTCTCACTGCTGACCATTGTTTTGATGATAGTTTTGTGGGAAAGCAGCCAGTGGCTTGGAAAGAATATTGTTCCAAGTACTGGTCAAAGAAAGTCCAGGAAATCATTGATTGGCCCACTGGCCACCATGATATAACTGAAATGATGTTGAAAACAGCATTAAACGCCATACAATCAACCATGCAATTAGATTGAGGTAAAATATGTAATTTGAAAATCATCGTGAGTAGCAGTAGAGCAAAGGATCCAAAGGATCAATAAAACTGTTGCATGTGTTTATGTAGATTTACGACAAGCAATTCTATCAACTGCCTCCAGGCCACTCGAATGAAAAATAAACTGGTCCACACAGGTCAAAGGTTAGCCACTCCCTGCCCAGTGTTTCTACTAGCCCTTAAATTTTAAGGGTCATCTATCATTACTTTTTGGAATTTTGGGGGGGTCATTCAGAAGTTTTAGGTGTCATGGTCTTTAACCCTTTCCCAAACAACAAATTTTGGACTGGTCCAAATTGAAAGAGTTTGCAGACGACAATTTTAAATTTGATGAAAATGGTAGAGAGTTATCAAAAAGGGTAGAAAACACTGTGGGAAAAGGAGAAATTGCTCGTTACGAGCAATTTCTCCTTTTCCCACAGTGTTTTCAAAAGACTTGTTCTGCAGACACGTGAAAACCAGGGCTTGTTTGGGAAAGGGTTAAATTGTTTTTCAGTTGTTGTTTGCCTTTGGCCCTTTGTAGATGTCCCATAGTGCTAAAAGTTTAGTATGACATATAAGCGAGACCACAGCAATATCACACAGAATGACACATTTTAGACCGATACAGTGTAAACTGGAAACAAATAATTTGGTGGTAGATAAACTGGTACCCGTTGTATCTCACACAACCATTGATAGGAAGATCAGTAACAGGCTACAAGTTTATGTGGTAGAAAGAAGATTCAATATGATTATGCTGTATTACTCTACCATTTTGTAGATATATTGATTCATTTTTTATGTGACTTTTTATGTTGTGTCAAGGAACACACTCGATGTATTAATTCTGTTGCGTCAGCCTTTCATTTTGCGCAGCAAAAACACTGACTCTCTGAAACGCTGCCTGCCATTTCAGTTGTTAGAGCCTATACAAATAAACTGGATCTCTCTGCTCATTTTCTGGGTTTGCATAGGCTTTTGATATGAGGATTCTGTATGAAAATTTGTTACTGTCAAAATTTTGTATCAAGTTAATCCTTAGAGAAGTGAATGCCGGTACCCAGCATGCTTTTAACCCTTTTAGAGAAATTACATCATCTGAGCTCTAATTAATTCTTTACCAAACAATCCCGAGCTTTAACAACCCTGAAGAAAACAGGCTCTTGAAAACATTGTGGAAAAGAAGAAAATGCGGGTAACCAGCATTTTCTTCTTTTCCCATAATGTTTTCACTTATCTCAATAACAGATAGTGTCATTTGTGCCCTGTTTTATTTGTCATCTGTAAATGCTTTCAATTTGAACTGGTCCAATATCCTTCACGACTATAGTTGCCTTTGCAGCCATTGTAGATCAAGATCAAACTGCACAAAACATTCAGTCTGATCTTTGATCTACACTGTCCACTTTGTTTGACCCTTTTTGACAAAACTGACCATGAAATTGCAAAAAATTGGCTCTTACTACTGGAATGAAAATGTCTCTTTGGTTTATTTGGCACTCTAGGGGTTAACTTTTTACTAAACAACAAAATTTTACATTGGTTAAAGCCCCAATAAAGTCCAAAATTAGAATTTTTTTATTCTTGAAAAAAGGCATGAATCTGTTAGATTTACTCTTATTTTGTCGCCAAGGGGATAGGGGCGTTCATTGCAGCATCGGTTCATGTCACAGAACCATACAAAAAATCCTATTTTTTTTTAATCAATTCTCCCAAGTGACGTTGCCACGCACTATTCGGAATCATTCGGTGTCCTATTTGTAGACACCATGTGACCGATGACGTATTACACAGACGACGTGCTTTCTCTCCTTAGAAAACGTTGCGAAACTTCGGTAAGTCTTTAATTTTCGTTAAATTACCTTCGTTCATCGTATCTAATTTATTTGTATGCATTTGATTGGTAAATCGGAGTTGTGTTATATTTATTTCGATCATGATATGCCTATTTCTTCTTGTCAAGAGTCGTCCAAACATCGAATGACATCTCGGCCTATAACACTTTCGGCCTATTACAATTTCGACTAGTAAGAAATTCGGCGCATACAAAATCGAATGTCTACACAGGGTATAAAGGTTTGTAATATGAGCCATGGAGAATAAGTCAAACAAAATGTGGACGTTTTATAACGAAGATCAGACTTTACATTATGCGATCTGATCTTGATCTTCGTAGGTAATGAAAAAGTTAAGAACTTTGTGGGTTTTTTTTGGTCTGTAATTACTAGCGAATTTTGACCCGAGTTCAGCATCAGGTGGTGGACATTTTATATCAAAGGTCAGACCTCTTACTAGGTGCTATCTGATCTCGATCTCTGCTGTCAACAAAGGATATTTCTCAACTTTCAGGAGTTTAGTAAAACACATTGCTTATAGATATTTTTACTGCTAGTTTTTGAAGGCAGAGTTGATGTTACTTCATCCGTCAAGTTATTGCATGCAGATGAACCATACTTTTCAAAATTATAGATACATATTCCAAAGCTGATAAATACATGTACTTCAAGTTGTTGGAGTGCAAGACAATTGAAGACAAAAGTAGAAGTTTACTAGTACTCAAGTAATATTTATCTACCACATTCTGATTAAGAAAAATATTTTTTATGTCATTTTTTACTGATCTCTTTTCTTTCCAATCTAGAAACAGTGTATCTTTTTAGGGTGTGATACAGAGAGACCAAGATGTTTGTTAACGGACAAATAGATATCCCAGTCTGGTGTTATATCTCTGCTGTACGACGATTTTTTTTTCACAGATTTTAGCACAGTCCATGTCAACAGGTATTTGAATGATATTTAGATCTACATCTATTACACATTAATGTTAGAACTTTGAAGTCTATTATATTTTAAGCTTAGAAAGGATCAGCTGCTGAAGGGATGATTGATCAAATACAACTTTTTTACACCCTTGCCATAAATTTTTGAAAGGAGCAATTGTTTGCTACAAGCAACTGCTCCTTTCTCACATTTCTCCATTTAGTTGATTTCTTTTTTTTTTTTTTTTTTTGAATATTCCCCAGTTGTCGGTTGTTTAATGCCATTTTCAACATTATTTCAGTTTTATCACGGCAGCCAGTGCACCTGTCCATGCTTATCAAGAGTTTCTGTTTCCAGTACTTTGCATAATATCCCACTGGCTGCTTTTCCACGTAATCACTGTCAATACACTGATTAGCATTGAGAGGGGAATGTATCCTGTTGCAATGACTATCATCAATTCTGGGAAAGAAATTGGCTGAGCTAGGGATTTGAAGCAGCAATCCCCCAATCTCAAGTCCTTTATGCGACTAGCTGCACCACTAGGGCTCTGCAGTAGTATTTCGTAAAAGTAATATACTCTTGAGAGAGAAAAAGGCATGCCTTGGGGCTAAAACAAAGTCCAACTTTTAGTAAGCAAGCACAAAAGGTACACTCAAAAGCTGCTTTGTATTAAGCCAGCACCAAAGAGACTCTCAAATTGTGTTGTTTTTTTTTTTTACCTTGAAAAAGAAGGCTTTTGAAACATAATGAAAAAAGGTGAAAACCAACATTTTCTATTTCCAAAAGTGATTTTACCTTTTTAGACAAGTTCCGTCATTTGAGCCACATTCAATTTGTTGTCCACAAATGCTTTCAATTTGGACAAGTTAGAAATTTTATCAGCTTGAAAAGAATTAGTATAAAGGTGGCCACAAGGGCAGGGTTTACTGTATAAAGAAATGAACATATCTTGTAAAATAGTTCTAGAGATACAATCTGAGACTAGTAGATTAAAAATACACGTGTTTTTCAATCTAAATTTACTTGATTGATTGAATGGTGTTTAATGCGGCATTCAACATTATATCAGTCATTTCATTGCGTCAGCTTGCTTGTTCATGTATACCCTGGGTTTTAATGGTGCAAGGCTATGGCTCTGTAGTGTCATGCCCAAGGACACTCTTATGAAAAACCCATTGCTTCCAGTGAGGCTCAAAGCTCGGACCTCCAGGTTATGAGTGCTACACTTTACCACTGAACCAGGGAGACCTTATATAAATTTGTATTTCAGACTCAAAATGTGAATGCAGTCTCAATGGCAGTGTAAGATACAAGGACATAGTTGTTAAATGGCCTCTTTAGGATTTCATTTAACTTTACCAAACAACAAAATTTTGGACTAGTCCAAATTCAAAGTATTTGCAGCCAAAACTTTAACTGTGGCTCAAATGATGGAATTTGTTTTTATTAGGGTAGAAAACATAGTGTGGAATCAAGAAAATGCTGGTTACCTGCATTTTCTCCTTTTCTCACAATGTTTTCAAAACACCTGGAGATGCATTAAGCCCCCTTTTGCCCGAGCATGGCCCATACATACTTTGCATTATTTAACTCTTTACCAAACGACAAAATTTTAGACTGAACCAAATTGAAAGCATTAATTTTGCAGACGACAAATTAAGTGTTGCTAAATTGATGATTTCTCTTTTTGATAGGGTAGTAAACATTGTGGGAAAAGGAGAAAATGCTGGTTACCAGCATTTTCTCCTTTTCCCACAATGTTTTCAAAAGCCTTTCTTTCAGGGTTGTTAAAAGTCGGGATTGTGCGGTAAAGAGTTAAAAAGAAATTTATGTGTTTGTCATTTCAGTGTCTCATTTTGGACAGAGTGACGTGACATTTGAACAGTGTGGACAAGGAAAAAATCGCTCTCAGTTTACAGACAAATATGGACAATATTAGTGCATCTACTAACTTAACAATATACCAGTAACATCGGAATGGACTTTTGCAGTGATTGGTGATTGTAATTTTAGAATTTTGGATCAAAATTTTGGATTTTGGAGGTTTCTTTTGGAACAATTTGAGTGAGTAAAATTCAAAATAAGAACTCTACCTATACATATACCTGTACACATCATCTACAGACAGTAAAGCTAGAAAACAAGTTTGGACAGATACAGTTACGAGCTATTGCTTTCTGAGTGCTGGAATAGATAATGGGTATAAGATGACTGATTTTGCTTATGAGCTATGCTCTGTAATAAGGGTGTTTGATGCATCTGTGAAAAGTATCAACCCAGGTCAGCCTGTGCGGACTGCACAGTCTGACCTGAGACGAAACTTTTCACTATTGGACAATTTTCTGTATGTAATAGGACCATTCCACCTCATGATTCAGTCAGTTGTTAGAAAAAAATGAACTCTGTGGATCCATGATCATGTTATGACTTGCTAGGTATCATGCATCACAGAGGTGCCTGAAGCCCCTTTTGCCATAGCCTGGTTCATGTTACTATACACAGGTATTTACTTATGAACAGGACAAAGCCCAGGTAGCTCAGTCAAGGACTTGAGAACAGGGGGTCAGTGGTTTGATTCTTGGCTTTTCCAATTTCTTAGAATTGATGATATTCATTGAGACATGTGGGAAAGCAGCCAGTGGCTTGGAAATATTATTGTATGAGGTACTTTAAAAAGGGTTTTTGTCGGTTTAACCCTTTACTAAACAATCTTGAGTTTTCACAACCCTAGAGATGAAGACTTTTGAAAACATTGTTGAAATTCTCTGGTTACCAGCATTTTTTTTCATTTTCCCATAATATTTTCTACCCTTTCAAAAGCAAATTTCAATACTTGAGTCCCATTTATCATCTGCAAATACTTTCAAGTCTAAAATTTTGTTGTTTGTCGAGAGTTAAAAACTGTGCAGAAATGGGTTAACCGTTTACCAGATGACAGACTTTGGACAAGTCCAAATTGGAAGTGTTTTTTGACAACTACTGTAATTCAGTGTGGTGGAAAGGATTAGATTTGTCATTGAAATGGTAGAAATCATTGAGGGAATAGAAGAAAATGCTGGTTATCAACATTTTCTCCTTCACCCACGAAGTTTCTAAAGCTATCTCCTGGGGGTCATTAAAAGACGAGATTGTTTGCTAAAGGACCATTGTATGCTTGATTTAAAAGCTTGAAAATATGTAGATAGTGAGAACAATTGCAGTTTGCTCAAATGTACTTTTTATTGGTCTCGAACTTTGTAAGATATGGTTTTGTTTTAAAATTCATAAACATGAATTAAAACTGTAACCCTTTCCCAAATGACAAAATTTTATGCTAGTCCATATTGAAAGCATTTGCAGTTGACAAAATAATTGTGACTCTAAAATTAAGATTCTTTTTCGGAAGGGAAGAAAACACTGTGGGAAAAGGAGAAAATGCTGGTTACCAGCATTTTCTCCCTTTTCCTACAATGTTTTCAAAGGGCTTCTCTCTCAGGGCTGTTAAAAACCGTGAGTGTGGGGTAAAGGCTTAAACTGGAAATAGTGTTTAGTATCTTTCAATAATTTTCCTTTTAGTAATAAAAAACAATGGTCACAAAAATATCACACTCAACTCTTTCCCACACAAACCGGGGTTTTAATGACCCTGAAGAAGAGGGCTTTTGAAAACATTGGGGGGAAAAGGAGAACATGCTGGTAACCAGCATTTTCTCCTTTTCCCACAATGTTTTCTATCCTTCCCAAAACAAATTTCAATTTTTCAATCACATTTATTTTGTCATCTGCAAGTGCTTTCAATTTGGACCAGTCTAAAATTTTGTTGTTTGGTAAAGAGTTAATAATATTGGTAATCTTAATTCAATATTCTTCATGACTGTTGTAAAAACTTAATACTGGCTGTCTGTATCTTGGGCAAAAATACTGTTTACGTAAAACTTTCCATCATAGAGCACCTAAGGTAGGAAGAGAAACAGAAACAAGTAAATGTATTTGACTGATGTATGTCACAATGTAATAAATCTGTTTTCAACAGTATTTCAACTGTATAGCAGTAGCTGTACACTTACTCATGTTCACTGGGTCAATAACTGATATCCCTTTACCACACAATCCCGACTTTTAACGACCCTGAGAAAGAAGCCTTTTGAAAACATTGTGAGAAAAGGAGGAAATGCTGGTAACCAGCATTTTCTCCTTTTCCCACAGTGTTTTCTACCCTTCCCGAAACAAATTTCAATTTTTCAGTCACATTTATTTTGTCGTCTGCAACTGCTTTCAATTTGGACCAGTCTAAAATTTTGTTGTTTGGTAAAGAGATATTACTGGCAATAAAGCTGGGGGAGGTTACTTTTTGTAGGAAACTACCTATCAAGCTCCAGCTACAGTTGAATTTTGAACACATGTTTTACAAATCATATCAACCAAAAGGCCATGGTTGGCTTGCAAGCATCTTCACGTCCTTGTTTATTAACCCTTAACCACACAATTCCGGGTTAAACGAACCTATGGAAGATGCCTTCTGAAAACATTCCGAGAAAAGGAGAAAATGCTCGTTACCAGCATTTTCTCCTTTTTCCACTGTGTTTTCTACCCTACCAGAAACAAATTTAAATTTTGAGTCACATTTATTTTGTCGTCTGTAAATGCTTTCAATTTGGACCAATCTAAAATATTGCTGTGTGGTAAAGAGTTAAGTGTCATTGCAACAGGATTTGATCCTCTCAAACTCCTGAACATGATTTGGGTTTGCTCATGGGGGAAACAGCCAGTGAATTTTAGAGAATGTGCTGAGAATTACTAGTATATGAAATAGAGGTAAAAGGCACATTATTAAATTTAAACCTTTTTTTTTAAACAATCCAAGTATTAACAACTCTTAGTAAGACAGCCTCTCCAAATATTGTGGGATAAAGAGAAAATTTTGGTACAATATAGCCTGTAGAAAAAGCAGAAAATGTTGGTAGCCTGCATTTTTTCTTTTTTCCCCACACTGTTTTCTACCCTTCCAGAGAGACATTTATTGTGTTGAGTTACATGTACTTTTTCATCTGCAAATAGTTTCAATTTAGATTAGACTAAAATGTTCTTCTCTTGTATAGAATGGGCGTTTATTTGTTGGAGCATTTTGCACCACTTTGAACATTATTTCAGATATTTATTCATGTCAGTGTGACATCTCATTACTGTCTTTTGTGTATTTTACCAACACAAAGCTGGGGCTCTGCAATGTCTTGCATAAGGACATTCCTTAACCCTTAAAGCCCTGGATTGATTGATTCTATGGTGTTTAATGCCATTTTCAACATTGTTTCAGTTATATCGTGGCGGCCAGTGCACCTATCCATGCTTTCATAGCGTTTCTTTTAGCAGTGCTTCGCACAGTATTCTTTCCAAGCAAATGGCTGCTTTTCCCACATAGCCATTGTCAAAACAATGGTCAGCAGTGAGAGAGGAATGAATCCTGTCGCAATGACTATCATCAATCAGCGGAAAGAAATTGGCCGAGCCGGGAATCGAACCAGCGACCTCCTGTTCTCAAGTCCCTTACGCTACAGACTGAGCTACAGGGTGCGGCTTAAAGCCCTGGAACCAACTTAAGTTGTTTTTGCAGACAAAAGTTGTTTTTGTAGACAGTGTAGATAAAGATCAGACTGCACATAACATGTAGTCTGATTTAAGATCTATACTTTCTGCTACTATGAAACAAGTTTTGTCAAAATAAATCAAGACGGCTACCATTTTCTTACTTTCCAAGCAGGTGCGCAACCCTTTACCAGTTGGTAAAATTTTAGTTCAATTGTTCAAATTGGAAACAATTGCAGATGAAAAATTGGACGTAGTAGCTCAAATGAAAAGATTTGCTTCAAGAAGAATAGTAAACATTATGGGAAAAGGAAAAAATACTGGTAACCAGCAATTCTGCTATTTCCATAACGTTTCAAAAGCATTTTTCTTTGTTAAAATGATTAAATAGTGCTTTACATAATAACTTGGATGTTTTGGTTAACCCTTTACCATACAATCCCAACTTTTAAAGACCCGGGGAAAGAAGCCTTTTGAAAACATTGTGGGAAAAGGAGAAAATGCTGGTAACCAACGTTTTCTCCTTTTCCCACAATGTTTTCTACCTTTCCCAAAACAAATTTCAGTTTTTGAGTCCCATTTATTTTGTCGTCTGCAAATGCTTTCATTTTGGAAATGTCCAAAATATTGTTGTTTGGTAAAGAGTTAAGGGTTGAGGGCAAGCAATAGCTTCTAACATTGCTCTGTATGTATGAATATATATTTTTATTTTTTGTCCACAAAATTCTTCGTGTAGGACTATTGTGATGTACATGTATTTAAAATAATAAAATAATATTACACTATATTGCCTTGATTGTTGCATGAAACATATCTGTCTTTGTAAGAGCTGTGATCTGAACCAGCCAGTTTTATATCATAGTACTGAAGGCCAGCTTTTCACATGCTACATATTCTTCAGCAACACCACAGAATATGTCTTTGGAAATCTGATTATTCTGCTGTATATCTGAAAAATTAAAAAAAAGATGTATTCTCTTTTTTAATTTATCTCAATCTGAAACTGTAAAAAAAAAAGACAGCTGTATAGTAATAGGTGTAGGTTTACTCCAACTTCATTCCATTTGATAACAGAATTGATTGCAGCATTTGTCCAGCATGTGGTTGAACTTAAATAATGTTGAAAACTGTACATGTATGAAGTCATAACTGTACAAATACAGCTTTTAACAAACCTGTTTCGAAACAGCATTGGTAATTACTTATCATTTGTAGGGAAGAATCATGTGATCCATCTTCCACAATGTTACTTTTCCATATGGATCAAAATTGACTGCTGCTGCATTTCCAACCTTTTACTAATTTTCTTCACATGTTCTTTACTCTAGTATGGCATATGTTCAAAGCCCGAATAGTAGCAAAAAGTACACAAAAAGTAGGTCAGCAGTTGCTATGCTGCTCTATCTTTTGTTAACTTTTTACTTGATTTCAATTTTTTTTTTTGCTATTGACTTACACTTGGATTGACTGTACAACAACAGATTGTCATCTTCTCAACAATTTTGTACTTTCAAAAGGTATGACTTAAAATGCATTTTAACACCCACTTTGTTTACTTTTGGTGGCTGCTGGGCCTTTAAACAGTAGCATATACAATCATGGGTATGGGCTATACATCAAACAAATGAATGTAGTTTTTAGCCTTTCAATTTCTGACAATCATTCTGTTTACATGTATGATACATGTAAATTCTAGAACAGTGTAATGCAGTATCTTTTACTCAGTAATCAGCACTTTTGCAAATGAAGCCCAGTTTGATTGACTGAGTGATACATACGTGTAGCTTTCAACATTATATCAGTCATACCATTTTGACAGATCATTTATTCATATGTTTCCTGAGTTTTAACAATATCTGAAGTAACTTGCCCATGGACATCCCAACGAAACCCAGTGAGAATTGAATCTGAGTCATGGATTACTTATATTATGCATTTACCACTGAGGCATGAAGTAATCCTTGAGCCCTTTACAGCTGTTCAGTTGAATAAAACTTGTGGCATTACTAGTACCACAAGGGTCAGCTCAAGTAATACAGGAGAACTGTGAAGCCCTAAGTGACAAAACAAAATTCAGTCGCATAAGCACAGTAGTAGCTTAATCAGCTGTCTAACGGTATTTTGTCCAACATCATATTTTCAAGAATTCTGCTTCATTTTCATCCTGGCCTATAATAAGGGTTTCATTCAAGATCTAGCAAAATGAGACAGCAAAAACTTCTTGCAGTTTACCAGTAATCTTGAGTCTACACTGCTTCTTTAAAGGTATAGCCCATGCAGTGGGTTGAGGTGAATCCCTGAAACTGCAATACATGTACATTGTTTTGAATTTTCATTACTTTACCAGTCATGTAAATTTTGTGAATTTGGCTATTGAAAATAAAATTTGTTTTATCTGATTAAGACATATGTACCTGAAAAGTGGTTGCCAAATTCTGAATCTACTGGGATGGAATCACAATCATAACAGAGTCAGAAACCAAGGCTCATCTGCATCTGCACAGTCAGTATAATTCAGTATGTGTATCATCATGTAGGAGGATCCATTCACATTGGCCAGAGATGTGTAAAGTAATTATCTCCATACTCTGGAATATCATTTACATATCATTTAACATTCTGTGCTAGAAATTTAATGGTGTTTTACTCCGCTTTCAACAGTATTTCAGTCGTATCATGGCAGCATCACACAAGTTCATGTATTTCCTGGGATTCACCAGTATTAGGCTAGGGCTCTGAAGTGTCTTGCCCAAAGACACTCCCATGAAAAAACCAGCAGATCGAACCCCTGACCTAATAATGTGCAAATTCATCTTTTACTCTTTACCAAACGACAAAAATTTAGACTTGTCCAAATTGAAAGCATTTGCAGACGACAATTTAATGTGGGCCAAACGATAGAATATGTCTGATAGGGGAGAAAATATTGTGGGAAAAGGAGAAAATGCTGGTTACCAACATTTTCTCCTTTTCCTACAATGTTTTCAAAAGGCTTATTTCTCAGGGTCGTAAAAACTCAGGATTGTGTAGTAAAGGGTTAACATACAATCCAGTGCTGTAATGACCCAGAGGCATAAACCTTTTCAGAACATTGTAGGAAAAGGAGAAAATGCTGCTGGTGACTAGTATTTACCTTTAATTCAACAATTGTTTCTCCTGTTTCAAATACAAATCATGTAGATCCAATACAAGCTATGTCGTCTGCAAATGGCTTCAATATAGACAAGTCCAAAATTGATATGTGCACTGACCAGATTAGGGAACGATAATTGGTTTCTACGTTCAAATTTGTGTCACCCAAGAAATTCAGCCATTTTTTTTTAAAAAATGGTGCGGATTTAATTCAACACATTGAGTTTCAATTGCATTTCTAAAGTGTTATATACACACACACACACACACACACACACACACCAAATACTTAGCCTTGTCCAACACTAAGGCATTTGCGGAAAAACAAATATTTCTCAAACAATGAAATTTGTCTGTGATACAAGAAAAATATTGTGGAAATAGGAGAAAATGTCGGCTACCAACTTTTTCTCATATTTCCACCATGTTTTCAAAAGCATTTTTTCAATATCTAAAAACTAGGGATTGCTAGGTAAATGGCCAATCTCCGAATAAATATGCGTCGCGTATATCCGAGGTTCAGACTACATTCATGCACATTAAATCATTATCTACATTCTCTGCAAAGAAAATGGGTCAATCGGGTGCTGCGCAAAAAATGAAATATCATTTTCATCTCACAGGTGAACAGCGAGCGACAGTATAATTCATGTATTACACACTAAGTAATAGTAAAGTAGTGTGTAATATATGAATTATACTGTCGCTCGCCGTTCACCTGTGTTTCATCTTACTAGCCGATATTCATTAATCAGAAAGTGCTTACGTATCCTGTTCCAACAGTAAATGGGGAAATCAATACAGATATATAGCGATAAATCTGTTTTTAACACAATAAATATAAGATGAACGTAAGGCGACTTACCGATTCAAGAATGCGAACTGAAATCCACATCTGTTTTCAGACAGTTCTCTCATTCTGTATATTTACACGGAGCTTCTTGTTCAAAACAAAAGAAACAAATCCTAAAATAGACGCCCGTTTGTTCTTTCTGTGTCGCTCTTCGGCAAATTCGGTAAACGAACTTGGTTTTCTGTTGAATATGATTCTCACACCGTCACACCGTTCTCCATTTGTTTTTCGTTTACCTTAGCTCCAAGGTATCACGTGGTGTACCTACGTCATCGTTATTGATGTAAACAAAAGTTAGAGATACCTGGTAGTATTTCTTGTAGTTTTGAAAGTAATTCTTCTGCCAGCGAATGGAACTTTGACCAATTGCACATTAAGAGAGTGTCATCGTTATATTAACTTACATAGTTTTAAATGGTATGATTAAAATTTAACTTCATTTTTTACCCCGCATTGTTTACATTTGGACTTTATTGGGACTTTAAGATTGGAAGCATCTGGAGACAACTCTTTACCAGGCAACAAGATATTAGACCAGTCCCAATTGAAAGCATTTGCAGATGACAAATAAAATGGGGCACAGATGACAGTATCTGTCTTTTGAGATAGTTGAAAACATTGTGGAAAAAGAAGAAAATGCTGGCTACCAGCATTTTCTTCTTTTCCACGATGCTTTCAAGAGCCTTTTTACTCAGGTTCCTTTAAGCTCAGGATTGTTTGGTAAAGAATTAACTCTTTACCAAACGACAAAATTTTAGATCAGTTCAAATTGAAAGCAGTTGCAGACGACAAAATAAATGTGACTAAAAACTGGAAATTTGTTATGAGAAGGGTAGAAAACATTGTGTTTTCAAAAGGCTTCTTTCTAAGAGTCGTTAAAAGTTGGGTTTGTGTGGTAAAGAATTAAATACAGGTCAAATGATGTAATTTCTCTAAAAGGGTTAAAAGTATGCTAGGTACCGGCATTCACTTCTTTTTCCACAATATTTTCAAACTTTTTTTTCTTTAAGGTCATTCGTATCTTGGATTGTGTTGTAAAGGGTTAAACAACAATTATTGAAAAAGGAGGGTAACTTTGAAACTTACAATTGATGGTAGTCCTCGCAACAGGATTCATTCCTCTCTCATCGCTGACCATTGTTTCGACAATGGTTATGTAGGAAAGCAGCCAGTGGCTTGGAAAGAATATTGTGCAGAGTACTGGTAAAAGAAACTCCAGGAAAGCATGGATAGGTGCACTGGCTGCCATGATATAACTGAAATAATGTTGAAAACAGCACTAAACACCTTACAATCAATCAGTCAGTCATTGAAACCTACAGCTTTCACTGATGCCAGATAGCTCAAATGGTAGAGCAACCCAAAAGTTTTGGCCATTTAGACTTGTACACTTTTGGAGAGGTCTTGGGTTCGAGTCCCAATTTTGGCATTAGAAAGCTTGATGGTTTCTTAATACTATATTGGTGTCTGTTTATTTATGAATTTGATTCAGGGCTCCAGATAAAGTATATGATCTAAAAGTCAATGCATTTTTTTAGGCTGGAGAGGATTTTTCACAATTTGGTTTTTCAAATTCACGAAAAGAAAAAGATCAATGGCAAGAATTGCTTAAGGCTGTTTTATCTGACCCTCGTTAACCCAGGTGTGAAGTATTACCATTTATCACCCCTGAGACATTCAATTGCGAACTTGGACATTCAATTGCGAAACTGTCGTTTCTATGAATATTCATAAGATTTCAAATTACACCCAACAGCCAATCGAAATTTCGATAACATAACGATACTCTCTTGTAGTGGAAGATAATCACATTTCTTCCGTTACTGTTAATAAACCGTGTAAAACCCACATCGTAATCAATGAATATTGCCGTCGCCATTGGGCCTTCTTTCTGTGGCATTTGCCTTAAGACAATCCAGGGCAGACATTACAAATCCTTGTATACACAGGCAAATATTCAGAGATAACAGCATGCTGTTGCAGTCCTTAGGGGTATGTAGCAAGGGGAATGATTGATTGATTGAATGGTGTTTTATGCTGCTTTCAACAATATTTCAGTCGCAACAGCTCACATATTCATGTATTTCCTGGGTTAGCAGAGGGGAGGTCTGCAATATATGCACAAATAACCTGAACATGACTGTGGTGTACGTGGTTGTGAGGTAGAGCGTCGGCCTCGTAATCAAAAGGTCCTGAGTTCAATACCCGGGAGTGGATGTCAACTTTGGGCATGTTCATTGTCCCACACATTCAGCGCGAGTACTGGTGTAGTTTACAGGAAGCAGAATCGAGAGAGATTAGTATAAGTTGTAACAACTTGTTTCTCAATTGATGTAAAATAAATATGTTTAAACTAATAACCTGAACGAAAGTGTGAGCTTGATTTGAAACAAATGATTTGATTGGTTGTAGAAAAGGTGAAAATAGAAATGGAAGTGTCTAGGGGTACGGATCCGTACCTCTAGCCTCGGAGGCTAGAGATACAGATCCGTACCCCTAGCCTGACAGGCTAGGGGTACGGATCCGTATCTCTAGCATTTCCGATTGGGCAAGGCTAGAGGTACAGTTATAACAAGGTTTGGCCGAATCTTAATTTAATCATTCTGATTATTGTTTATATATACGAAACAGAAATTATTGTTGTACAAAATCAAGACCTGTCATGTATTCCACGCGATTTGCAAAGTAGAATTTAACTCTACAAGGAAAGTAGTCACTAAAGCCAATATAAATTCTAATAGATGTGAAAGGACAGCATTATGTTATTTGATTAATATATGAGTCAAGCTGTGGGAAAAGGGGGTTTAATCTATATCCGTAATGCATTGTAACAAGGTAGTTATGCAGTATTTATGCACTTGACAATTTTTACACCAAATACCTGGCTTTCATTTGCTTCTGTATTTGAACGGTAATTCCAGCCTTATTTTTGTAATTGTTTCTCCATTGTGGAGACAAAATCACAAAAATGACATCAGAGCTACCCCCTCCCCCTTTGTGAACCACAAAGCAGCTGGTATTAGTAATCTCCTCTGATGTAACCAATGCCATTACAAAATGGGCTAAAGTAAATAAATTTCCAACTAAGTTATCTGATTCAAAGACGTAAATTGATTTATTTTCCTGTTTCTTAGGGTCTCCCTATTTTTAGAAGTTTTAACATCATTTTGGTGCATATAAGTAGAGATTTTTCACAAATTTCATGTTAGATAAAGCGGTCGATCAAAGCTTATATAGATCTATTATTTTTGTTAAATCCTTGTTAAAAACTGGTGAAAAGTTCAGTGGTGTCTGTGGTCGTTACTCAGAGCATAGGTCTTGCGATCAAGACTTTCTATGTTCGATTGCTATGAGCGGCCATCAACCCATGTAATTTTCTTTGCTGAAACCCGCGAGTTTAACCCTTAGAGCGCTGAGTAAACACAGCGAACATTTTCAGTGTAGAGATAAGACCTAAATAATTGCAGGCTCAAGGATACTGTTACAAGTACAGAATGTCTCAGTAAGCAGACGATGTACATCAAAGATTAGACTGCAAGTTTTGTCCGACCTTGATCTAAGCTGTCGTAAAATCAACCGTAGTTGTGAAAGGTGCTGTAACAATTAAGTTTAAAACAATCGTTATTTAAAAAACAACTGTGACCAGTCACAGACTCACACAAAAAGGTATCATCTCGGATAGATGGGTAAGACCTGGGAGATATTTGGCAGAGATTTGGGTAGATTTGGGAAGGATTTTGGAGAGGTTTGGGTAGATTTGGGAAAGATTTGCGTACATTTAGGAAGATTTGGGAACTTTATGCTGACGCAGCAGACGACTTAGAAAATTATCCGTATAAATTACAAAGTCAACATAAATGAATATGCGGCAGACGGCTTTGGAACAATACGTATATTAAAATGTAAACCTGAATTGGTGAACAATACATAGGGGATGCATTTTTAAGCAAAATTTGAAGTATACGGCCTTTAAACTATCCGTATTATACAGTCATTGTGAATGAAACAGAAAATTGTTGCAAAAGGAGAAGCTCCTTATGGCGAACAATATACACTTCGCAAATTTTTAAACCGCCACACTTGTTTCTCCTGCAAATTTGATCAAGTCATAAACAGGTAAATAAAAACAAACTGTGACATATATCTGGACGTTGGCCATGGTATTGTATTGGAAAGATTCTCGATTCCGCCAACAGAAGACATGTCTTCTTAAAAAGACAAAAAGCACATCAGTTGCGCATGTGTGGTGATTTTCAGCCGAAATATGTTAAAAAGAGAAGCTTAAATTACTGAATTTTTTCAGCAATAAGAAAAATCATGGACAACAATTTCTGCACAAACATATAATCCGAAAAAAAAACCGAGCACGAAACTTTCAAGAATTTGAATTTTGAATGAAAACTTTGAAGCATCTTGTAAATGAACTGTATTCATAAAACTGTGCATTGTAAAGTTTATGTCGGTTCTTACCAGTTGTGAAATTTTGTGGCATTTAACAAGTTGATAATTGACATGAAATATTTGCGCGTTACAACATGCGTGACTAAGAGGTAAGGAAAGGACAACAAGTTATGCAGTGTTACCGATGGCAGCATCGTACATGTAACACTGGTAATTTTTTAAGTGCATGAAATTTGTGTTCAAGTATCCCGTTTCGGTACATGGTCAACCAGTGCTCTCCTTTAGGTTAATGTGCAGTCTCTGAAAGCATTGCTAGAAAAGGGGCTGTTGCATGTGATAAACAATCTCCGTCTTCGACTGAATGTTTCTCAAGTAGTTCTTTTCCCTCATAATGTATACATACAATCAGTGAAGAGTCTTTGTTTAATTCAACCCCTTAATTCGTTGCTTTCAAACAATTCCTAATTTATCAGCCAATTCTATATTCTAATGGCCGAAAGATGCATTTTTTTGTAGGTAAACATTTGCCAGAATACAAAATTTAAGACTGGTCCATTTCGGAAACATTTGTGGACTAAAAATCAAATTTTCTACAAAATGATGGATTTTGTCTTTGACTGGGTAAAAGGCAGTGCAGGAAAAAGAAAATCAGTGCATGTTATCAGCACTTAAAATTACCTCTTTCTTACCACAATAATTCCCTAAGCCATGTAAAATCGTTAGGACTCGAGATTGGTAAAATTATTGGTTTTGTCCTTGATAGGGTAGGAAAATTCTTGCTACTAGCAATTTTACGTATAATATTATTACAATGTTTCCACAAGACGCAATAGATGTAGGGTTGTTAATTCAGACGGTCGTAAAGGGTTGATACAGGATATTTATCTGATACACATACTTGTTAGTTTTATGGACAATAACAGTCATTTTAGTTAACTTCAGTGGCAGGAGTGTGGATGGAGATTGGCATAACATGCTGTTACCTCTAAGAGTTAAGAAGAGAATGTATACTGATCAATTTTGTCATGAAACCCAAGTTTGATTGATTGATTGTATGGTGTTTAACGCCGTTTTCAACATTATTTCAGTTATATAGCGGCGGCCAGTGCACCTATCCATGCTTTCCTGGAATTTCTATTACCAGTACGCCGCACAATATTCTTTCCAAGCCACTGGCTGCTTTCCCACATAGCCATTGTCGAAACAATGGTCAGCGGTGAAACCAAGTTTGAAGCAGACGTGTTTGAAAAAAGTCTGTATGAATGAATGAACGAACAAAAAAAACAGACGAAGGAACGAACTGTACTTAAATATTTGTCACCTGTGGTTGCTGTGTTCTATAATTGTTTCCACATAAAAAAAAAAACATTTCTTTTCGGAAAACACTGTGAGAAAGGTTGAAATGCTGGTTACCGGCATTATCTCCTTTTATCACAATGTTTTCGTAAGCTTTCTTTCTATTGGTCGTTAAGATTTGGGATTGATAGGGTTAAATGGAAATTTAAGCAGTAAATAGTGTGAAAATGGTACACAGGGAGGGATTTGGGCGAGTCAAATAAATTATCAAGTAGGGCGACAATATGAACCTCAACCTTTTGCTTGTATTATGCGATCTTGAATCTACCTAGCAGAAAGGGTAATAAAAGATCAGTATGCACATAGGGGTAGTCTGATCTTGAAATACCCTGTTGCAAATTCTACTGATGCTTTAAGTCATACTATTTAAGGAAAATGACGTAAACTTTAACGAAGATCCCTCTTATGTTGGTCATCATTGATGGCATCATTGAAATATAACATTAACTATGAAGGTTTTTTGAAGAAAAATATCTAAAAGTTGGGTGAAAAAAAACATACAAGATCAAACAATTAATTTGCATAAAATATACGGAAACGCTTTGGGTGGAGGTTTTAAACAATTCGGAATGGAAATTGGGGACATTTTAACCAAGAGTCTAATGTTTTGAATGTGTTGCCTTTCAACCGGATAAGGTAATAATGCATCACGGAGATGCATTAAATCTCCTTTTGCCAGAGAATGGCTCAGTTCTAATAGGGATGAGACACGCTATATAAAAGTTATAACAAAACTATTCTACCTCCATTTGGGAGGGTAGCATAGCTGATGTCATTCTAGTAATTGTGTCTCCACAGCGGAGAAACAGTAACAAGGTAAGAACCACCGTTCAAATAGAGACGCAAATGAAAGCCAGGTATTTGGTGTAAAAATTGTCAAGTGCATGAATACTGCATAATTACCTTGTTACACTGCATTATGGAGATAGATTAACCAAATAACATAATGCAGCCCTTTCCCATCTATTAGAATTCATATTGGCTTTAGTGACTACATGTAGTTTCCTTGATAGACATGTAGAGTTAAATTCTACTTTGCAAATCGCATGGAATATGTGACAGGTCTCAATTTTATACAACAATAATTTCTGTTTCGTATAATATAAACAATAATCAGAATGATTAAATCAAGATTCGACCAAAACTTGTTATAAATGTCTAGCCTGGCCCAATCGGAAATGCTAGAGATACGGATCCGTACCCCTAGCCTGTCAAGCTAGTGGTACGGATCCGTATCTCTAGCCTCTGAGGCTAGAGGTACGGATCCGTACCCCTAGACACTTCCAATAGAAATGATGACATATGGTTGATAAAAATAGATTAAATTTTCTCACTGAAAAACTGAGATTACCAATCAAAATGCCTCATGAGTAATTCATGAGAATGAGAAAACATAGGCGAGATAACCCAAGGGCGATGAATGTAGTTTACTGAATACATTGGAACTGGGTCAACGAGGATGGATTTATCCGTTTACCACACAATCCAGCATTTTCTCCTTTTCCCACAATGTTTTCTACCCTTCCAAAAACAGATTTCAATATTTTGAGTCACATTTTATCGTCTGCAAATGCTTTGAATTTGGACAGGTCTAGAATTTTGTTGTTTGGTAAAGGTAAATACTTACATGTAAGTGTTTAACTCTTTTTTGACAAAATAACTTCAGAATTTATATCAAAGGACTGATAGTCCTGAGAGTCGCTTGGTGTGTGATACATGTAGGTTGGAATTTTTTCCCTGCATTATGCGACGGAAATATGACTTGGGTAAAACTTATCTGCTATTAACAGTATTCAAGATACAAAGTAACCTAATCACAAAATGATTTATATATGCAAGCATAAGTTCTGAATTGTCATCCTAACATTACAAACAAAAATATCAAACTTCACATGGAAAAGAAATATGTGGAGAGAACTGTATGTTGTGTATGAGTAATAACTTTGAAAAGTCCAAAGTGACCTGGTCTTTTACAGAGTTACTGACCGGCTTTAACAAGTCATCCGATGAAGTGACTTTTCATGTTTAGCCTCGTTCTGAAAACGAGGCTTTCTCCGTGGTATAAAAGGGCGCTCTTGATCTTTTCTTATCATTGTAATTTTAGAATTGAAACTATCAATATGAATACTTTGGAAGCAACTGTAGAAATGATGGTGAACTCTTTCACCGACGCTGGCGAATTAATGAACTTTGCGGCAACGACTGGAATTCAAGATTCTCCGATAGTGAGGTTACATTTATTCATATTACAAAACCAAGAGTACGAGTATGAGTTTGTAAATGAATACTTGGACACTATACTGCAAGACATGGGCAGACCACTGAACACTACGGAATCTATTAACGAAGACGATTTCGAATTGGCTTTGGAGTTCGTAAGAAGGGGAGAGGAGATAGAGGGGTCCGTTCAAGCTCTTCTGTTTGATGACGAGGTGGAAGACACTGCCAGAGCATACATAGAAGATGGTGAGTGGAACCCTGAACCTCCAAGAAGATTACAAGAACCTCAGCCGGGGCAATCTCACAACTTAGACTATAGAATGAAAAAGAAATCAAAGAGGACTTATGCTAAAAATGCGGCCGTTGACCGGACATACAAAGTTAAACTTGATGAAAGGTACCATGGCCAATGATTAATGGATGTGCAGAGGGGCCTCCGCAATGTTTTTTGAGGAGGTGATGGAAGAAGCAAGTGGTTTATGGTATGTTATCGGGTAGTAATTGTGGAAAATGACGCACAGATGTTTTACTGACATCATTTACAGATGATTGAAGTGGGGAAAAAAATGAAAGATGCCAATCAAATCACCTTTCCATTATCAGCACACAGGATATGACGTCTTTGTCACGTGCATAATTTAATATGTTCCCGCTGTTTATTGGACTGAGCTCAATTGGTGGCGGTAATCTTTAACGTCACATCTCTTTGGGCGCCGAGTTAAACCTTAGGCTGCTGAGCGCGACTCCCTGACCTTTTGCGGACAGCGTAGATCAAGATCACACTGCACTTTGCAGTCTGATCTTGAATCGCCACTGTCCGATAAGCATATATTTTTCCCCAAAAAATAACTTTGAAATACCAATATTTGGGTTTTTACTATCGACTTCAAAAATCTCATTTAACTTATTTAGCAGGACAAGGGTTAATACGTTATGTCCATGTCCCCAAGTTCAACAATCTCTCTATCCTACAACCTGCGTTTAGTTGGTGAGAAAGAAACTGCATCTCAAACGGAATAGTAGACATAGTATCTAGCAGGGTGAAAAATCACATTTTTTTTTTTGATAACTCTGCATGCAAAGGTCTTGACGAAATACATAAATTGCTTTTTCTGCCTTTTTGTGTTGAACTTTACATGTCGATCTGTACATTACTCAAGCCACCTGATGGCCGGGTTTGATGACACCATGATGTGTTACTAAAAAAAAAAAATCACAAAGACCTCATCATTAACCCTTTACCAAACAACAAAATTTTTAGACTTGTCCAAATTGAAAGCATTTGCAGACAACATAATAACTGTGACTCAGAAATTGAAATTTGTTTCAGGAAGGTTAGAAAACATTGTGGGAAAAGGAGAAAATGCTGGTTACCAGCATTTTCTCCTTTTCCCATAATGTTTTCAAAAAGCTATTGCTTCAGGGTCGTTGAAACCCGTGATTGTGTGGTGTATGCGATGAATATCATAGTGGACTTTCACGACATGATTATTGTATCTCTAAACCTGGACATGAGTTCCTTGGAACATGATGCATACAGTAGATCGAAAGATAAAATTCAACAAAAGACAGAGTCATTTACCATGGCGTCTGCCAAGCCCCCGTAGCTCAGTCGGTAGCATACAGGACTTGAGAACAGGAGATCGCTGGTTCGATCCCTGGCTTAGCCAATTTCTTCCCGAGGATTGATGGCAGTCATTGCGACAGGATTCATTCCTCTCACACCGCTGACCATTGTTTTGACGATGGTTATGTGGGAAAGCAGCCAGTGGTTTGGAAAGGATATTGTGCGGAGTACTGGTAAAAGAAACTCCAGGAAAGCATGGATGGGTGCACTGGCCGCCGTGATATAACAGAAATAATGTTGAAAACGGCGTTAAAGACCATACAATCAATCAATCATACCGTGGCGTCTCCTCAAAATTCGATGCAGTGTATCAAAATGAAAGTTATGTGAATTCCCACCCTGTGGTAGAAATATTTAATTGCTATTCTGTTTTTTTTTTTTGAAAAGTACATATAAATGTTTAATCCATAAGGTACTGGTTCGCTACCAGTGGCGGCCAAGTACCAGTGGCGGCCATTCTTATGATATCGCGTTTGTGCGTTCATTTGCATATCAAATCTCTCGATCATGTTGAAAAAGAAGAAATTATGTTTCAGATACCAAATAAAAATCGAAACTTGATGCAATGTAAGTAAAAATATAAACAAGTATCCCTGTTAACCCCCTAAGTGTCAAAAATTCACTTCCGGGGGATTGACCTTCATCATTTCTCCAACCGATTTAAGTCTGAAATAACCCAAAAGAACAATGTTTCTATATCAAAAATGTCAAATTCACGATGATTTTTCACTTACTACATCAAATAGTCCATTTCTTTATTTGCTTAAGCAGTAATTCCCAGATATTCACGAGAGACACAAATCACGTTTGACTTGCAGAAGGCACGCGTTAAATGACGTCATGCAGAGGCATAGCTATCCAGGGCATCCAGTTCAGTCAGTCACTATACTCTTTTTCATAAACCACATTATTGCTTTTCAGGTTCCCCGTTGACGGTTGGACAAAAATGCTATAAACGGGTACAATACTACAGTATCATAATTATAAGTTTAATTTGTTCTTATTTCATATTTTAATGTATCAATAAAAAATCCATTTAAGTAAATCCATGATATAAATTGTATTCCTGTAGGACTGGAGAAAAAAAGGTATAAATTCAAGTTTTTCGATTTTTCAACAGACATCTGCCATATTCCTATTCAACGGAAATACTTAAAATGGCTATATCTAGCGGATAACTGTCCGACAGGCAACAAAAAAATACTCTATTTGAAGGAAAATTGTCAACAGTCATGGGGGTGGTATTTATGAAACACAATTTTGACCCTGCATGTCGGGGAGGGCGGTTATAAATGAAACATCGCCCAGGATACTGAAGAAGTTTCAAATTGCAGTAGTTAGGTAGATCTATCTAGAATACATGACTAGACAAGGTTTTTGAAGGAGCAATAAATAGTGGGTATCAAGGCAAAAAAGCAGTAAGTTTGTTTATAATGTGATGTTGGCGATCAAACAAATGGTTTAGATCTTTCTTTGGAAGATACTGACAGATCAAGATCAAGAATGGTAAACAATGAACAATGACTTTGATCTTCTTGAGGACACACTAAATTGAGTAGTACACACAACTACAGAATCGAAATTTTTAGACAGCCAAGTTCATCTGAAATCAATCGATGTATCTTACTCTGTACTAGATCTACAATAAATTTTTAGCCTTGTCCATATTAAAAACATCTGCAGATGACATTACAATGTGGTTCCAATAAAAGAAGCCTTTAAAGTGAAGAAGACATTGTAGGAAAACATGAAAATGCTGGTAGCATACATTTTCTTCCATCCAATAATGTTTCTAAAATCCTTCTTTTTTTCAACTTTTCACATTTTTCAAAATTAATGAGCTGAACTTACAAAAATAGTTGAACTAATAAAACTTGTTTTCTTATAAAGCAAAATTCAGCTTTATTTAAGCTGAAGTTTTCATTGTTGGCTGCAAGGCTGGGTTTTATCCATGAGAATGCCATCATCAGCAAAGCCAAGTTTCCTGCAGTTTGAAGCCACACAGTGGACCATCTGTGTTCTATTGCTGTCAGCAAAGGTGTACATCTGTATAAACAATCAGTCCCTGAAGTCTGAGACTGTAACTTTTTTTCAACATTTTCAGTGGAAAAAGTGTGAGCTTCAACACCAAAAGTGCTAAAACCTCTATGAATCTGATTATCATGATGATAATAGATTTATTTTCCAAAACTTTATTTCAAGTATCACAAACATATTACCAAATAATTACAAAGAGTTTTGAACATATTGACTTTTGCTTCCAATGGTGATTGTATGAAGCAAAGTTTTATAAATATATGTGTATTAAGGACAAAGGCTGTCATCTAGGGTTCTTTATGAAGTGTGAAATCCTCCAAGTCAACTCAGATGCCATTGACATAACACATGTAACTCCATCTTGGTTGATATAGAGACAGATCTGGGGAAGAGAGGGCACCAACTGCAGCGGAAATATTAAGGCATATGTACCCGAAGCAAATAAAGGATCAATTTGCTTAGCATGTTGCTCTTTATTTAGCCAATTCTCTTGTCAATCCCTCCAGAATTAAGTTGAGGAATTGATTCCAGAATTCTTGTCACATGTATTTCCACCAGCTCCAGCAAAATCTGAAATTACCAGATAAGATTTTCTGTTACAGTTTTTTAAAGCTCTTTTTATACAAATTTGTACTACTATTATCTAAATATGAAATATTAAACAGGTATTATGCAATATTCATAGATGTGTCTTGAAAGTGTCAAAATATCTATTTCAATTTGAATTACCAAATCATAAAAAATTATACTGAAAAAAAAAAAAAAATACATACATATATACATGTACATGCCAAATTAACGTCATATCTATTTGTGATTTCTGAATTATTTGTAGGCAACAGTGATAACATACTTAAGAGTTCACAAGAGGCTGGAAGAAAAGTGAAATGCAGAACATTAAAGAAAATGCAGATAGAAAGTAGAATAGCAGGAAGGAAAAAGAAGAAGCAATATGTGTGTAACTTCTGGATGCACTAACAAGCTTAAAAAGGCTTATAAATCAAAAACAGAAAATCATCATTTTTATTCTATTAAAATGAAAGCATGATATGTGTTTAAGTCTTTGTTTCCAGGCAGTGAACTACATGTACTTGCTTTGAGTAAGAACAGACGTAGTTTACCAAAGAATGTGTAGGTTTATCCATGTTATGGATAATAATAGTTATTTTGTGTGTAGGAATTGTTGTCAGCGAAACAGTTTGACTGTAAAGAAATACATATATTTCACAATAAAGATCTTTATGAAATGTGACAATTCATCATTTTGCATCGTCTAATTTTCCTGTATGTGCACATCATCAACATTTTAATATGCGGTGCCATTAGCTAACGGAAGTCGCCTGACATCATTCTTCTTGTAAAGGCATTTGTGATTGTGTAATACTCAAATTTGCGATTGTGGAATTACAAAATATAATTTTAATCTCTTCAATGACTCAGTTTCAACATTATCATTTTGTAATTGTATGTTTATGAAATGATATTGGCATTTTTGGTATCCTTATTGAAATAATGGGCAGTATTTTACCATCGTAACTAAGTACAACAACAAATGAAATGTTGTTTAAAAAACAAACTGAGCTTATACTCACCTGAGTTCTGTTTTTCCCTCCGCATTTCCCCACTTTTCCGATAGAATACCATTAAATGTTGATTAACTGACATAAAGTACCTACCCCCCTGTGCAACCTCAGCTGCCACAGTCCATATCTATTTTTGGCTCGCGCATGCGTGTTTGAATTGTGAAAGTAGAAAATGTACACAGTTGTAGGTTGTTCCTCATTAACTCTTTGTAGGGGTCATATAAAACATTAGACTCGCAAGAATATTGCAGAATTTCAAGAAAAATGGTTTTTCATTCGATATCTTCTGGCAATAGTAATATTACGGTAATTCTGTGTACAAAATTCGGTTGGCCGCCACTGGTACTCTTCGTGACGTAAGTCCGTCTGTTGACCGACGGGTTATTCATGTCGTGCCGAGTTTCATTTACAGTCTGTTTCAGATTTCCACTCGTGACTCTTACAGTATTGAATCCTAGTTTGCCCACGTAAAGTATGAGCTGTGAACTTGAAGAACATTACCTTACAGATTATAAAAGGTTTTAAAAAATGGCCGCCACTGGTCGTGAGCCAGTATACCTAAAGGCATCTTTTATACCTACATACCATAAACTGAACACTGAAAACACACACACATGCACGCACAGAGAGAATTGAGAGATAGAGAAGAGAACAACATTTGATGAGAAACTTGATGGAAATTTCTTGTTTAAGGGATATGAAAAACATGGTGACAACAAACAGAGCCCCATATAAGAGGGACTGATGATATTCTAAATCCATTATTTCTCTTCCAAACCTTATGTTGTGGGTACTCATTAGAATCGTCAATGAGAGATTCTAATGAGTACCCATAACATAGGGTTTAGTGGAGAATAACTAACATTTTCAATTTTGAAATGAAACTCACTCCCTCTATCTGGAACTCTGGACAAAGTAATAGCTTACAACTGGCAGTGGTTTATCTTCCTTCGATGTTTTCAAAGGCTGTACAGAAGTTTAATCTGGACAATAACAGATTCGTCATATACCGTTTAGATGATACAATGCCAGGTATAGTTATTGCTGATAAGGGAACATGAGTAAATGGATTTGTTGGATGAAATGAATGACAAGTTTGGCACAGAAATATAAGCCATGCTCTGGTAAAATGGGACTTAATACATCTTCGTGATGCACGATACCAATCAAGCCATCACATAATCATGGATCCACAATGGCCTGATTTTTTAACAACAGTCTCAATCATTAGGTAGAATGGTCCTTGGACATACAGAAAACTGTTTAACAGCGAAAGGTTTCAGCCCAGGTAAGCCTCTGCGAATTGATTTTTGCAGATGCATTAAGCCCCCTTTTCACAGAGTATGGCCCATGCTTTTCCCCCTTTGCATTGGGACCATCATATTTTTTCTTTCTCCTTGGGACTGAAGGTATTTTTTTTGTTTTCCTTGGACTGAGCTGTTTTTTTTTTTGTTCTCTTCGACCCGTAGAGTTTTTCCATTCTCCGTGACAAATGTAGCTTAATTATGAAGTATGTCTGTGAATGGATAGAAAACATTGTGGGAAAAGGAAGAAATGCTGGTTACCAGCATTTCTCCATTTTCCAAATGTTTTCAAAAGCCATCCCTGTTAGGGTCATTAAAACTTGAGTTTGTAAAATACTGGGTTACCTAATACACCGATATAAAATAATTCCACAGATGCTGTCTTAATCTACTTATTATAAAAGACAAAAAAAATCAAATATTTAACAATGAGATACATTTTTGAGCCATAGTCTGTGAAAAGGGAGCTTAATGCATTTGCGAAAAGTATGGGCCGAAACTATTCACCATTGGTCAATTTTCTGTATGTCAAAGGACCATTCTAACCTATGATACATTAGGTTGTTAAACGTAACTAATTTTAAGGATCCCTAACTATGTGATGTCTTGCTTAGTATGACACATCATAAAGATGCATTAAGCCTCTTTTTGTCAAAGCATGGCTCTTTTAATATCTAACTCCTGGAAAGCCTTGCAAAAATGTAGTTGTTATATTGGGACAGTGCACATCATGATCAGGCCCCACAGAGCATACTGTCTGATCTTGGACCAACCCTGTCCCACATTTTGTGAGACAATTTATACAATGTTGAGGTCATTCTAATAGACTACAAATATCTGTGCCATGCTCTGTGAAAAGGGGGCTTAATGCATCTGCGAAAAGTATCGATCCAGCTGACCTGGGCCGAAACTTTTCGCTACTGATCAATTTTCTGTATGTCCAGGGACCAGTCTACCTCATTATTCAGTAGGTTGTTACACAAAACAGATTTTAGAGATGTAAGATACTGTGACGACTGGCTTTGTATCATGCATCACAGAGATGCATTAAGCCCCCTTTTCACAGAGTATGGCTCAATTCTAAAAGTTACCTTTGGCAAAAATGTAACTGGCTATACTGATGAACTATACCAGACGACAATGTATCAGACCTGTCCATTACATAGGTTTTGCAGATGACAGAGTAAACATACTTGCAATGGTGGGATTTGCCTTTGAAAGGATAGAAACATCTTGATGACCATTTACCACACAGTCCTGACTTTTAACAACCCTGAGGAAGAAGCCTTTTGAAAATATTGTGGGAAAAGGAGAAAATGCTGGTAACCAGCATTTTCTCCCTTTCCCACAATGTTTTCTAACATTTCAAAAACAAATTTCCATTTTTCAGTCACATTTATTTTCTTGTCTGCAACTGCTTTCAATTTGGACTAGTCCAAAATTTTGTTGTTTGGTGAAGACTGAAACGAAAGAAATGCTGGTTGCCCGTATGTTCTCCATTTTCAAAGGATTCATACAAAATCTTTCATTTTCAGGGCTGTAAAACTCTTTCCCCATTGATAAATTGTGTAGTCTTTTAAATGCAGGGCTTTGGTAGACAACAAATTTGAAAGTGATAGGAATGAATGAAAGTTCCTTAACATGGTAGAAAATCTTGTAGAAAAAGAAGAAAAGGTCGGTAACTAGCATTTTCTCCTTTTACCACAATGTTTTAAAAAGCACTCTACTTCAGGGTTATTAAAACTCGGATTATGTGTGGCTATGGGATTAATATTTGATTGTTTGGCAAAAGGTTGAAGCTCTAACAGTACAGAACTTTGCAAAATATTGTGGGCAAAAGTGCAAATATTTGTTGCAATTGCTCCTTTCTCCTTAATGTGCTTATCACTCGAAGAAAATATTCTTTTACTTTAAACACCACATGCATTAGTTTATGGTATGCATTAACCTTTTACCATACTATACTGAGTTTTAATGACTCTGATAATAAGAGCTTTTGAAAACATTGTTGGAAAATGAGAAAATGCAGGTAACCAGTATTTTCTCCATTCCCCACAATCTTTTTTACCCCTTCGAAAACCATTTCTACCATGAAAGCCACATTTATTCTGTCCTCTACAATTGCTTTGAATTTCGAAAAGTTCAAAATTTTGTTGTCCGGTAAAAGGTTAATACATCTTTGCTAGTACTGTGAATACCCCTTTGAGTGCTGAAATAATGAAAGGGTCTTTTTAAGAGCAGGAAAAACAGTCAAAATATTTCGATTTTCAAGGTTGTTTTATACCAGAGTATGTAAAGGAAAAACTTTACACTCTAGGGGATGATGATCTGTGGGTCATATTATGTGCAGTCTAATCTTGATCTTGACTGTCAGCATACGCAATTAAAACCAGCATCAGCATACTTAGGGTTAACCCTTTACCATACAGTCTCGAGTGTAAACGACCCTGGACCAGACTGAAAACATTGAAGGAAAAGGAGAAAATGATGGTAACCAGTATTTCCTCCTTTTCCTACAATGTTTTCTAGCCTTTTCAGGACAAATCCCACCATTTCAGCAACATTTAGTTTGTTGTCTGAGCATGCTTTTGATTTGGTGAAGTCCAAAAATTTTATCCTGTGGTAAAGAAATAAGACAAAAGTTGAGACAAAAGTTGCTCTAACATAACTGAAAATTGTTCAGGTGGCCTTATTTTATTAAAGTAAAAAGTATTTATAAATGTGCTAAATATCAGAATGAAAATGAGCCATGCTCTGTGAAAAGGAGGCCAAATGCATCTGTGAAAAGTTTTGACCCAGGTCTGCCCAGGCTAACCTGAGCCGAAACTTTTCGCTATTGGTCAGTTTTCTCTCTGTCAAAGGACGAGTCTACCTCATGATTCAGTTGGTTGTTAGACAAAATGGACTGCATGGATCAATGATCATGTGACGACTTGCTTTGTATCATGCATCACGGACAAGCATTCAGCCCCCTTTTGCCAGAGCATGGCTCAAATATTTCTGAAACAAATATATCCCACTCTCCCAGTTCAGTGCCATATCAACAAATACTCTGATATGAATGATATTGAGACTTGAGAATAGCAGGTTGCTGGTTTGAATCCCCAGCTTGGCCGATTTCTTTCTGAGAATTGATAATAGTCATTGCGACAGGATTCATAAGCATTTGCTCTTTTTGTCAGTGCTTTCAAAACAATTAACCCCTTACCACACAATCCAGAGTCTTAACCCTTTCCCAAACAAGCCCTGGTTTTCACGTGCCTGCAGTACAAGTCTTTTGAAAACACTGTGGGAAAAGGAGAAATTGCTCATGACGAGCAATTTCTCCTTTTCCCACAGTGTTTTCTACCCTTTTTGAGACCTTTCTGCCATTTTTATCAAATTTAAAATTGTCGTCTGCAAACTCTTTCAATTTGGACTAGTCCAAAATTTGTCGTTTGGGAAAGGGTTAATGACCCTGACAGAGAAGGCTCTTGAAAACACTGTGGGTAAAGGCTGGTAACCTTTTCTCAGACAAATCTTTAATTTGAGCCACGTTTCATATGTTGTTAGCAAGTGCTTTCAATGCTAAAATTTTGTCATTTGTTAAAGGGTTAAGCACACATTTAATTTCAGCTGGAACATTTCTCTCGTGATTTCTTGAGCTTGTTTTTGAGGTTAAAACTAGCCTGTACGGTAACGAGTTAAATGACTCTGTGTGTGTCTGTGATTGTCTATTTCATGTCACACTCTACGCTGTTGTCTGTATTTTTGTAGGGCCTTTGCCTTCTAGTATGTCTAACACTTGTTCTGCAGCTGCTGGTATCCTAGTACCTGTTGTACAAGGAAAGATGAAATAATAAAAGGGACACAGCATGCACTAGAGAGAATATAACAGGATTTATGAAGAGCTAGGCAGAGCAAAGCATATATGCAATTGGAGTCTCGTCACACAAGATTAGTTACTCTCTATTCAATAGCATAATTACACTAGAACACCATAATTGACTTTTATATACCTAGAGAGAGACAGACAGACAGACAGAGAGAGAGAGAGACAGACAGACAGAGAGAGTCCAGAAATCCCAAAGAAAATTGTAGGTGATAGCTGCCCAAGAAATTGCTATTGGACAGGCAAAGTTGGGTAATCAGAGTCATATGTTACACTTCCAGCATATACAAACTGAACTCTTAAGTGACCAAACAAATTTTCTCACCAGGTCCAAACACCGCCGCTACTCCACTCTCATACAAAAATTCATAATCATTAGGAGGTATCACTCCACCAGCCACCACAATTATGTCCCTGTAAATAGTATGAAAGCAAAATGATCTACAGAATCAATTACTTTTATGGCAAAGGAACAAAACAAATACATGTTAAGCTCAAGAAACTAACAGGCCAAATATGATAACAATGCCACCTAGAACAGTTCAATACAGAGACCAGTGTCTCCAACTTTTCACTAGAAATGCTTTAACACTCTTTACCAGATGACAAAATGTTAGTAATGTCCAATTTGGACAATTTACAGAGACAAATGTAACTCAAAATATATAATTTGTCTTTCATAGGGTAGAAAACATTGTGAAAAAAGGAGAAAATGCTGGTTACCAGCATTTTCTCCTTTTCCCGCAATGTTATCTAAAGCCTTCTTTATAAGGGTCGTTAAAAGTCGGCATTGTGTGGTAAAGGGTTAACACAACTCTATTTCACCATACAAGAACTTGCCTCTCTAAATTGAGCATTATAGACCTTTGTAGATGTTGTTCTAGACCAAGCTACACAAAATGTGCAGTCTAGTACCATATTCATAAACCATTTACAAATACTAATAGCTGTCAGTCAGCAGATATATCATTATGAAACTGCCTAAGAAATTTTGAACGACAATGTTCATACAAAAGTGTAACTCTGCAGTAAAAATCTTAGTGCCGAAAGGAGAATTTGTGAATTCTGAGCAATATCCCCATTACTAGTCTTCAAAACACTGAAACAATTTGCAGACAACAAAATTAAATGAGGGCCATGTGATTGGATTTCTTTTGAAAGGTTTAAAAATACTGTGGGAAATGGAGAAAATGCTGGTAACCAGTTATTTTCTCCTTTTCCCCCAATATTTTCAAATCACATCTCCGTCAGGGTCGTTAACCCTTTACCGAATGACAAAATTTTCGACTCGTCCAAAATGAAAGCATTTGCAGATGACAAATCAGATGTGACTTAGATGGCGGGATAAGTATATGATAGGTTAGAAAGCATTGTGGAAAAGGAGAAAATGCTGGCTACAAGTATTTTCTCCTTTTTCCAAATTTTTTTCCAAAAGCCTCTTACCCAGGGTTGTTAAAAGTTGGGATTGTGTGGTAAAGGGTTAGAGCTCTGGGTTGTGGTGCAGGTTAACTCTTAATCTGCTAAATAAATTAAACGAAACTTTCGAGCTAATAGTAAAAAATCCAAAAATTGTTATTTCAAGGTTATTATTTGGGGAAAAATATCTTGTTATCGGACAGTGTAGATCCAAGATAAGACTGCACATTCTGTGTAGTTTAATCTTAATGTACTCTTTCCGCAAAAGTTCCTTGAGTCGTGCCTAGCAGCCAAACTGTTAAAAGTAAACCTACGGTCTACCCATGGTCTTAAGCTCAGAAATCATCTCCGGAATCAAGGTTTTATGGCCAGCAACAAGGGAGCTAACTCCAACCACATGTACATCTGCATCAACAGCTTGTTGGGCTGCTTCTCGGGGTGTCTGTAATCAATTAAATACAATGACTATTCAATTTTACCCTTTGTCAAATAATTACAATTTTTAACGACCCTGTGGTAGAAGGATTTGAAAACATTGTTGGGAAAAGAAGAAAATGCTGGTAACAAGCATTTTCTCCTTTTCCCACGATGTTTTCTACCCATTTTAGACAAATTGCATCATTTCAGCTGAGCAACATTCTGTTTGCCGTATGCAAGTACACTGAGTACCGACGAGTCTAAAATTTTGCCATCTAGTAAAGCGTCAATACATCATATGACAACAAAATTTTAGATCTATTTTATTGCAAGTATATTACAGGTGCTTCAAAAGGGTACCAGTGTCTGCTCCTTTTTCCTCAATGTTTTCAAAAGCCCCTTTTCTCTGGCTTGTAAAAATATGAGGGCCCATCCTTATAAAATTTGAGTTTATGCTCAACTGAGTTTGGGTTCGGATTTCTAGTATCATGTAAGCTTCAGATAACCCCAAACAAGTAATACCATACAGTTTTAAGCAAAGGAATCGATTATTGAAAGAACTAGAGGAAAAAAGCTTAGGAAAATATTGTGGGGGAAACCTTTTCCCTTGTTCCAATAATGTTTCAAAAACCTCTTTATTAAACTTTGTTAAATGATGAAATTGTTTGGTAAAGAGTTCATTTATTGTTTGGGAAAGAGCAATAAAAAATTCATGTCAGGTATTGGTAATCACTTACTGAAAAGAGAGGTCCAATGTCTACATCAAATCCCATGTCAGCAAACCCTGTGGCCTTGCCTCCTCTGTCATGCCCGTCTTGTCCAACCTTGGCCACCAGAATTCTGGGTCTTCTACCTTCATTCTCTTGGAATTTCTAGTACAAGACTTACGCATAAAAAATAATGATGATCAACATAGCTTCTAGATGCCATACTACATAAACAAAAGCACTACATGCCTGTGCCAGCGGTCTGTTGTGGCTGCTTTTTCAGTAAAAGTTCCTACTGAACAAATGAGTTATCCGTATGCAAAATGTGTTTCTCAAAAATTCCCTTCTGGGACGGCTTACCCATTTTATAGTAGACAAGAGGCCAAAGCATGAAGAAAATATTATTAGTGGTAACAGAGATACGAAAAGATTTCAAAGTTTTTGCACAATGATGTAGATGTTGACAACAACAGGATTATGGCAATACCGCAACATTTCTTTTTTTTTAAAAGAGCGGAGCTAAACACTTAATATTTTCACACAAATAAAGGCAACTGCCATTTTTCAGTTCTTTTTGTATTTTCCTAAGATTTACATTCAGTCAAAAACTCAAACTGGTGCTAGATCAAATTAAAAAATGGTATTTTTTATAAAATAAAAAATTGACCCATTACCACAAAATAACAAGTTTTAATGCCTCTGGGTAATAAGACTTTCGTAAAACATCATAGGAAAAGGAGAAAATGCTGGTAACCAGTATTTTCTCCTTTTCCTCACGATGTTTTCTAACCTTTCAGGAACAAATCCTATCATTTGAGCCACATTTAGTTTGTCGTCTGCAAATGCTTTGAATTTGGGCCAGTCCAGAATTTTGTCGTCTGGTAAAGAGTAAAAGGCTGTACGTCACTCATTTGGAGCCAGGCTATTTCAAGACTAAATAGAAAAGAAAGTGAGAATTGAAGAGATCTGAGCAACATTGAATTTGTTATCTGTCAATGCACATTCAGTTTGTCATCTGGTAAAATTCTATGGTCTGGTAAAGATTTAACTCTCTAACAAACAGCATATTTTTTTACTTGTCCAACTTCAAAGAATTTTCAGGTTACAGATATTACCTGGCTCAAAAGATAGACATTACCTTTGGAAGGGTAGAAAACATTGTGGGAAAAGGAGAAAATGCTGCTTACCAGCATGTTCTTCTTTTCCCACAATGTTTTTAAAAGCCATCCCCGCCCTTGCTCAGGGTCGTTACAACTCAGAATGTGTGTCGAAGAGTTAATATTCATAGTAAGTAACTCTGACATAGTTACATACCTCAACTCTCTTAATGACTCTAGAGATCTCATTGTCCGCACCAAATTCTGTTCTGTATGCTCCACTCACCATTCTGTCACTAGCGACATGTCTACCATACACCTGTGCAAGAAAAGTATTTGAGCCATGCTCTGACAAAAGGGGTTTTAATGCATCTGCAAAAAGTACCAACCCATGTCAGCCTGCACAGTCCTCGCAGGCTGATATGGCTCGGAACATTTTGCTATTGGTCAATATTTTGCATGTCCAAGGACCATTCTATCCCATGAATCAGTTGGTTCCAAGATAAAATGGATTTTATGGATCCATAATTATGTGATGACTTGCATGGTATAATGCATCACAGAGATGTATTTAACCCCCTTTTTTCAGAGCATGGCTCATTTTTTTTTTTTTTTTTTTTTCCCACACACACTGCAAAATGTAAGCACAGTCCAAACTGAAAGCATTTAAAGATCATCGTTCAAATGTGGCTGAAATGACAGGATTTGTCTTCAAAAGGGTGAAAAACATAGTGGGAAAAGTTAACCAGCATTTTCTCTATTTACATCAATATTTATGCCCCCCTTCGAAGAAGCGGGGGTATATTGCTTTGCACTTGTCGGTCTGTCCGTCGGTCGGTCCGTCCGTCCGTCGGTCGGTCGGTCCGTCGGTCGGTCGGTCCGTCGGTCGGTCCGTAGACAGTTATAAAATTCATTCTGATAAGATTCATTGCAATGTCAGTAGTCTATGACAAGGTGAAGTGGACCGTTGTGGACCTGGCTGTTTAGGAAGTGGGTTGACACGACCAACTTCCTGTCAAGGAAGGTTACTTTAGTGGACACAATATGTTGCAAAACAGCTTTGGCAATGATGCCGTTTTATTCAAAACAGTGACATTTTCTGCAAGGCAAGAGTATGTTCTTTGTTTTGGAAATTTTACATTGTTTATTTTTTGTACAGGACTGTCACACATAGCGTGTGAATTTATGCAGGATCTAAAAAAAATTAGCAAAAATCCTGCAATTGCGCATCCTAGAATAGAAACTGTCATATATTCTATAATATTTTACAATATGAGATTCTCTAGGCAAATAGAGCATGCTGCTGTAATAATTGGGTCTAAATCATATAGGTTAGAGAAACAAAACATTCTTGTATATCAAAATTCATATCAAAAAAGCTGTAAGCTCATACCTTACCAGTATTTCTGCAGGATTTGGTTTTGGTCAACCTTTCAATCTGTTTCTCTCTCACTTCTCTGTTATCTATGCACAATACGTCCACCTAGTCCTGCTCTGCAAGTCTGTACTTGTTCACACCCACTATCACTTCTACAGTGATATTAAAAGATGGAAAACTGTGATATAGTTCATGCTTTTTGGAAATTTATTGGGAAATAATTGTGGATTATAATTTGACAATTTCATTGTTTTGACCAGTGAATTTACCGATTAATAAACTCCCTGATGCGGAAATACCAAGAGCTCCTCTGTATTTTGCAAATCACAACAAAAAAAGGGGCTAAAAGCATGAAATAAATAGAATATTGGTTTTTTTCTGGTCAAAGGTAAAAATTTATTTCATCTTATGAATATCATACATAATGTTTTCACTCATGTCTGTGCCACTTGTGAAAATATAACCAATGATGTTCACTTGATTGCCTGTGTTGTATGGCTACCTTTTTTAGGCCAGGGAATCCCTCTCAAGGGATTCCCTTGCCTATAGCAATCGTAAGCTGACTTTTCCGGACTACTTTCAGACAAAATGTTGTACGGTGTGTTCACTCTATATCGCCGAGTCCGCCAAAACAACTAGTTTCCTAAGTACAGAGATTGCTTATCACACGGCGTGAATGTTTTCCTTTCCTCAAAGCTTTCCGACATCTGCATAGTGCTATGGAATTGCAAGGGTATTACAGCCCTTTAATAACTAACAAGTGTGTGCTTTAAGGGTTGTGTCCCTGTTGAATACACAGCAGATGGTCAATTCGCGATTCTTGTCATCTGGGTACTTTTGCTGTATCTCGCACTCAGAAATTTTTACTCGGTGATAAACTTACTGTGTACGCATGTAATCGGTCATTACATGTAATTGGACATGGTCAGCGTCATGTTTGTTCAGTAAAATTCTGTTGGATTTCTCGGGCACTTTTGATAAAGATTTCTAAAACTTTTTCCATTTATGAATACTATCAGTTTCGAAGAAGGGACAAAAAAGAAACGTCGTATTATCAATAGCACGGTATATAGCCTACAGAAAGAGGAGTCATACAAGTTTAAGACGAGCCCTGTCGGGCGGTATATGATAAAAGTTTTCGTGCGCAGACTACATTAAATAGTATGGAATTAAAACGAAGCATCGAGATAGAGAAATATTAAACATCACGGGAAACTGGCTTGGATGTACAGGGCTAGAACTGAAAAAATAATGAACCCCTGCTATCCATACTTACCATTGCATTTGAACGAAAAAGGTGTTCGGACAAAAAAAAAAAACATTGTTAAATTTGGGGTCAGAAATTAAAATGGACTTACCCTCTGTAACAGAGTTAAATAATTCCAGATCCTAAATTTACAAATGATCAAATTACGATTGAAAAGGGTAGAAACTTTTTCATGTCACGTGTGTGTTAATCTGCCCCTAGCAAGTACATCACAGCGCGTCTACATGTCGCCCACTTTGGCAGTGAAATACCGAGATCAAAAGAACATACGGCTAACCCTTTATCAGCTTTTCAACGAAAACAATTATAGCAGATACTTCCCGACTCAAAATGAAGCTGAAATTACCTTTTTTGGAGGGTGAATGGAAGGTTTGAAATTTGACATGACCTTCATCTTTTACGATAGTCATCTTAAGGTAGTGACAAAAAAAAATGAAAAAAAAAAAAGGCACT
Source organism: Tridacna gigas (assembly GCA_945859785.2). NCBI lineage: Eukaryota > Metazoa > Mollusca > Bivalvia > Cardiida > Cardiidae > Tridacna > Tridacna gigas. Next base: position 23,956,869 of record OX244040.2, read on the forward strand.
TTTGGTGTCGGGAGTTTCTCAATTATGTTGTGTTTAACTTTTTTTTGTAAATGGACTGTTCCTGTCTTTTTGCAGACACTGAAACTTTTTTTTTTATTAGAAAAAAATTATCAAATAGGCCTAAATAAATCGAATCAACGATCCCAAGATGTCAAGCCCTGTGTGTTACCGACTTAGCTACCAGGTTCGGCAAATATGGAAGCTACTGGGTTCTGCAATCATCCATGGATTTAACAATGAGATTATCAAAAAAAAAAAAAAAAAAATACTATGGTACTTCAACTAGTCTTTTCTTCCCCTCTACCCTCTTTTTTCACGACATTGGATCTTCATAAGTCAAATAGTAAAAATGAGAGCTTATCCGATTAAAACTTTTTACCATATGGCCAAATTAGGAGTAGTCCAAATCCAAAAAATGTGAGGCCGACAGATTAAACGTGGGTTAAATGGAGGAAATTGTCTTTGAAAAAGTAGAAAGTAATGTGGGAAAAAGTGAAAACGCTAGTTACTAAAATTCCCTATTTTTCCAATATTTTTTTTAACGCCTTCTTTCACAGGGTCGTTAAAAATCGGGATTGTCTACTACATATAGGGTTTATAAGGTTCTCAACTGAACTTACAGCACTATCTGCATATGACAGTTTCCACCATTTCGCCCACATTATTTGGATATGGACGAGTCCTAATTTGGCCATTTAAAAAATTCCGATCTGACAAAAAATCGAACCTTCTTTGTTGCAACTTTAGTCATGTTCCTACAGACGAATAAATGTTAATTTAGAGCCTAGATCGTGAATATAAGAAAAGTACCTTGAGCTCAAATTTATTTTAAACCTTCCATTCCACGATATTTATATTCCATCTATATTTTTCAGATATAAAAGAAACGCGTCATATTATTTTACATGAAAAATGGATGAAGGGTTAACTCGGTGCTCCTTCGATTTTGGTATCGCACAGCTGGGTGGCAGGCCTTAGAGCTGTATTGTGGTTAACTGATTCATAGAATTTAACGCACATGTCACTTTAAACTGTTACTTCTTATCAATTCTTGATCTTCATTCACCCTTATGTTGATTATTTGTGGATAGGACTTGGAATTTTACACAGGTCAAAGAGGTATGTTCGTTCTTTTTTTCCTTACTAAATTCATGTAGATCTAGATCTATTGATTATGATCCCCTGAAATGATTCTCGAAAATGCCCGGATGTCCGATGTTGCCCATATAATATTTTCTCTGGTTTTAGCAGTGATATAAATCTGAAGTATTTGAGATGAAAAACAAAAAAATACCAATGAAAATTTCGATTATTCTCAGGGTTGACAATAAAGTGTTATTCATTAACATTCATCAAATCCAATTATACAGCACTTGAACTACGTCTGGAAGACTGCCATGATAAATATACATCATGTTCAAATGCAATTTTGAAGCGCAAACAGCAATTTGCTGTCGAATGCAGCTTCTTTTTATACAGTAGCAAATAGCCCATTACTGGTAGCATCCACCGAGTTGGGCGTTGCTATGGCGTTACTAAGCGGAAATAGAATCCGTGGTATTCCGAATTCGCCGGATATACTTTTCCATCACTGTGGTTGGATACTGAAATCCTCTCGTATTATAGACATGATTACTGCCCCTAGCGCGAGGGAAAAACCGGAGAACCAGTTTTCTATTTTTAGTTTCCATTGTCACTTGCTAGTTACAGTCCGTGTTTCAAATAAAGATTATAGGGAACCGCACACCGCGTCTCCTTTGACTGCCTGGTGAAAAATTGAGATATACGATTTTCCATGGAAATGTCGAATGAGATTATTGGTGTATTAACTGCATTTATTATCAGTTTCTTTTAATCATTTAGAACTGAACTTGATTTTCTCTATATGTTTAGAAAAAAAAAAAAATCGATAGAATTAAGAAATATGCAGAAATTAAAAGTAATTATACTCTCTTTTTTCTGTGTGAATCGATTTAAAACATCCCTCTTTTTGTCAGAAGAATAAGCAAACATTATGGAAAAATAAGAATTTTTTGTTCTACCTACATTTTCCGATAATCAGCCATGTTATCTGCTTATTTTTTTTTTTGTGACAACTGTTGATTGATTACAAATCATGAAAGTGTTGTGCAATCCTTGGACATTTTTTAACTTTCAAACAAAATAATTTGAAAATAAAAGGTGTGTTTAAAAAATTAGGCTTTAATTTATCAGTTATTCATCACATTTACATACCTAGAGTTTCATTCACATAACTGGTAGTTTCCGAAACATTGTTTGAAAAGGAGAAATGAAAGTTTAAGAATATTTATTTTATTTATTTTGAAGTACATCCTGAATGTGCAAATTCATTTTAAGCCCCAGAAGCCGTTGTTGGAATCTCTCTCTAATGGGACGAGAAGTGCTAATGGACATCTTTGTATGATATAGTCAAAAGAATAGATTTAGATCGACTGTTTGAGAACAAAACTGCGATGTATTAACATCACCCTGCCCTGCGTTTGCAATATTAAGCGTTGGTATTTGCATTGTGTCCAATTTTAAATTGTGTCTTATCTTCCTTATCATTGACGGTATTTATTTGAAACTTGGAATATATGTGCGTTATCATAAAGGTCAACCTTAACCAATAAGGTAAATAACTCAAAAATGAATTTGCTTGATTTAAGCCCCTTTTCGACTTAGAAATTTTTAAAGCCATTATCATGCGCCCTATAGCCGAGCATTGGTATCCACTACTTTGCTTTGGTTTAATTATAGAATCTGGCTTCTAAGCACTGCTTTTTTTTGCATTAATTTAATTTTTCCTGTTGATTAGTGTATTATTCCATATTGTGCGTGACAGTACCCCTTTACCAATGAATTCTTTTGGCATAATTGAATTGGCCTGACTGTCTGTATGGTAGTGATAATTAGAAAATGAGGTCTCCTGTGAGTTTGTATCCTTCGTTCTTTAGAGATTACAGATCACCAGATTTCCTGGCCCTCAGTACTATCAGTACTTTGATTTTTTAATAGTTAACAACAGGTTCAAGTTTGAAGTGAGTATTGTCAGTAACAGAGTTCTGCTGAGGATACGCCATTGTGGCATCAGTCCTAAAAAAGTACAGATGGTGCATAAAAAATAGGCCAATTGGTCTAATAGGCTAACTGGCACGTCAAAAATATGCCACGGCGACTGTGAATATGAAAAATACAGCGGTGAATCAAATGGTAGCGAGTGTGTTTTGTTGTCTGAATAAACAAAGATGCTTGGAACCATTTCGTTGTTTGTATCTGCGATTTTCATTGAATAAGCCTCTTCCATAACCAGGGATTTCCCTAATTTTGACCAATAGATATCTTTGTCAAAAGTATGTGGTTCAGCATCAGTTGATTGCAGTCTGCGATGGCTGAAAAGAAGCCAACAAAAATAACTAGATCCATCCTCATTTATTTTGGCCAATCTGAGCCAAAATAGGCAAAAATAGTTATCCTTATGGGGCCTACTGATAGGCTGAATACAGACACAGATCATGCAGATTCTGAACACCCAGAAACCTCAACAGATAAAGTCTGGCCCCCAAGCAAAAACTTCATGTATGAAAAACATCTTCAAAATAAATGGATCTCTGATTGACTGGCTTGGCCTCATGTAGCATTAAGATTGCCACACTTTTTAAGCTCGAGTGGGCCAGTGGCCCCTTTAGCTCAGAACCTTGGCAGAACACTGTCAGAAATGATAGAATTATCATAAAGTGTCAAACTTTTTGCACAATGGTGCAGACGGTGACAGGGATATGACAATGCAATGCCTCGACATTTCCTTTGAAAACAGCTGAGCTAAACATGAATGGAAAACCATTTATTTACCACGTGATTTATCATACTTTAATGTAAATTCAGTCACAGGTTGTAAGTCAAACATACTTGACAGGGTTTTATTCATTTGCAAAAAGTCTCCAACAAGGTCAGCCTGTATGGACTGAGCTACGCAGACTGACATGGGATGAAATTTTTTTACTATCAGTCAATTTTCAGCATGTCAAAGGACCAGTCTACCTCATGATTCTGTACCTTGTTATTATACAATATGTATTTTATTGATCCAATATAATATGTTGACTTGCTTGGTATCATACATTAAACCACCCTTTGTCAGAGTGCAGCTCCTTTATTTACCATGTGATTTAAAAATTTTCTGTACATTCAATTACAAGATTGTACATCCTACAGTCTGGTTGCTTCAAACATATCTAATACAGTTTAATTGGATCGTAAAACACAGGTATTTCGACAGCTATGAGCCATGCTCTGTGAGAAGTGGGTTTATTACCTCTGCAAAAATTATTGACCTAAGTCAGCTTGTGTAATCTGACCTTGGTTGAAACTTTCTGCTATTGGTCAATTTTCAAAGAACCAGTCTACATCATGATTCTGCCTGTTGTTACACAAAAGGATTTTATGGATCCAAAAGTTCATAATGACTTGCTTGGTACATGGATCATGTATCACAGAGTTGCACTAAACCCCTTCTACCAGAGCATGGCTCATATGTATGTGCCATATATCATTAGAAAAGAATGAATACAGCAGTAAATGAACATTTCAAACAACTGCAAAGATCAAGTCATTGCACTTCCAAGGAATATTCCATACTATATCCTACAAAGCATTGGAATATGTAGATCAAAGATTAAAGCATGTTCTGTGAGGTCTGATCTTGATTTTCACTGTCAACAAAAGCACATAATATAGGTTTTGGCATTCTCACGTTTCAAAATTAAAAATGAAAAAAAAAACGACAACAACAACACATACCCTGTCCACTGTCAATTCTGGCTTGACATTTTGCAGCACATTCCTCTATCCCTAACTTGGGCATTCCAGAGGCTACAGCTTTGGCCATTCCACCTAGGTCCTCTATCTACAATGTACAAATTAATGTACAAACTAATAGGTAAACACGAGTTCTGCCTGGCTGCTGTTGCTCAATTTTTTGTATTTGACCCAGTGTCAAACCTGAAGGAATCTATATTCAAATAGGGTTATGGGAAATGAATACACATTTACTAATTAAATGCTTTCAATTTGGACAAGTCTAGATCTTTTTCAGTTGAGAGGTAAGAAAAACAATGTTATTTCTGTAAACCCCTCGTATAGCCCTGGAAATCTTCACAGTATAACTGTTTACTAAATGATCAAGGTTAGACTTGTCCAGATAGAAAGACTTTGCAGACAACTACTCAAATGTGGCTCAAATGTTTGTTTTTGCCTCTAAAAGATTAAAAAGAATTGTGGGAAAAGGAGGAAATGCTCATAACCAGTATTTTCTCTTTTTCCAACAATGTTTTCCAAAGCCTACTTCCTTAAGGTAGTTAAAACTTTAGATTACATATGAGTCATGGTCTGTGAAAAGGGGTATAAATGCATGTGCGAAAAGTATCACCCCAGGTCAGCCCATGCAGTCAGTGCAGGCTGACCTGGGCCGAAACTTTTCACTGTTGGTCAATTTTCTGTATGTCCAAGGACCAGTCTACCTCATGATTCAGTTGGTTGTTAGACAAAATGGATTTCATGGATTTGTTGTTATGTGATGACTTGTTTGGTATAAAGCATCACAGGGATGCATTAAATCCCCTTTTACCAGAGTATGGCTTATACATATGTGTTAAAGAGCAAACAGAAAAGATATACCAGTCCACAATAACACTAGGAATTCCTGAGGAAATGAATAGAAAAGAAATAATAGCTTTAAATCTTTTTAAATTCATCAAAGAAGGAAACACTGAGGGCTGTACTCATTAATAATTCCAAATATATGCAGTGTTCTGTTTCTAAACCCCAATCATAGCAATCTGATTGGCTGAAACATTCTGCGAAAGCCAAAAACATGGCTAGACCTAGAATTAAGATTTATAATTGATTTAGAGAGGGTTTTACAGTTTTTGAGTCGCCTGGTTGCGTAGCAACCAGGCTCTCATTGTTATTATCTTGATCTATGGGGTGACGTAAGCATACCTCCGGCCTTGTACTGCTTCCTGGCCTAGTTCCGGTTTACGAGATAAAACATAGTTTTCTAATTATTCGGTAAACAACCCAGTTTCTGTCGTAAATAACTTAGTTTGCCTTTGTGATAATGAATATGTCTGTAAAGACTGAGCTATTTAACGGTTCAAACCTTTGAAACAATCATTTCGTCCACATGGGTACACGGTAGCCTATCGCTTACACAAACGTCATCTCTTAATATAGCACATGATGTATGTATCTAAAAATAGCCGTCGTGACAGAAAAAAAACTTTGCGGACACGCTGAAAAATTCTCTCCGACAACAAGCGTCTTTACTACACATTCTATTTGTGGACAGTTCTCAGTGAAAATGGTTCGATAATTACCCATTAGAAGTACACTCTAAATCTTACAATCTGTCCTTAATTGTTACAATTCTTATTACAATTCAACACTCAACCTATGGTTGGAAACAGACAGGCGATAATGAGTTGATAACGACTTGGAATGGTTGCGTTGCCTTTTTAGACATTCTTACAATTTGCTTCTTCAGAGCTTTTTATTCTAGACTTTAAATACTTTGCACACCAATATTCCACGTGCACAGAGATCGTAGTATGTAATGTGCACGGTTCTAGGCTGTACCAAGTCATCGCTTAGCAGGTGCTTTCTGGAATGTAGCTGTGCAACAAATATAGATCTTATATTCACGTGACATATAACGTCATTGGCACCACGGAATTCTTTATCAATTTACATATTTATGAATCAGTCGCTGAAGCGGCCCTTATTTTCAGCATACACAGACCTAGCGCTTCACCGATCCATGCAGACAGAGTGTTTAAAGTATACTGTGTTTGATTAATTGTTTTTCGTTTTTAAAGAGGTGAATTTGTAAAAGTCTGCTGTTTTTTTTTTTATTGTGCGATTAACCTAGATCTAGTTTTTATGAAACAACAATTTATTAGTGAGGGTGTCAAAACGCAAGGTGCTTTTGTAACTGCCAAAATCTGAATTCACACTGGAATTCGACTTGAAACTACGCAGTTCTAACAACCAGCAATCTGAGAACTTGACTTTTACTACACTATATTTCAAATATAATAGAACAGATCAATATTAACCCACTCGAACAACAAGTTCTTTATTGGAGTGTTTGTAATCTTGTAAAGGGTTGTTGTAAAGGGTAATTTAGAGTGAATTGCAAACATTTAGTTCAAGCCAAAGCAATATATATGTAGATCTCTAAAATTTTCAATTGGTGTGGAAGCAGTACTTAATTCCTGGGACGTTATAAAACAGAGACAAAGTTAAAAGGCTGATGATCATGCCATTGGGTTATATTGTTTTTCTTGAGCTGTAGCAGCCATATTCTTAGATTCCACTGTGGACGAAACTTGAACCCGGATAGCAACAAATACAAATTATTTCCAAAGGGCAAATAGAATACTAAGTCAAAAATTTGTGTGTGCTCCAGAGGCTACATTTCAGCCCAATGATCATGAAATTGCCGGGCTGTTTGTCTCAATAATAATTTTTGATAAAACTGATAGTAGGTGACCGGGGTTTAAAAGAAAAAGGTTGTCACTAGGTCAAATCAGAGGGAACAGTAATAGATCTAGTGCTTTAGAATCCATTTACATTTATGTTCAGTCCATTACTCACGGAACTTTGTCAGACTGCTTAGATTAGATATGGGCGAGTTGCAAAAGGGTATTTTTGGTCTAAAAGTGTGTCACTGGATCCAATACCAGAAGACAAAGTTCAATTGAGTTCCATACTAATGTTGCCTAAATGATAAATGATAAATGTAAAATGGTTCAAGTGGTTCAGCTCTGTTTCTATAAACTTCACAGAAGCTTCAAAACTGAGTAGTAACATTTCAAAATAAACCGCCTCTGAAACTGTATAAGCAATTATACCCAAATTTCATATCTAGCATCCTGTATTTTGAAAGGACAATTATTGAAATTGAACTACATATGTATAACCATGTGATCCACTTTTAGAAAATTTGTGTTATATAAAAACAACATGCTCTAAATCTGGGGAGAAAATGTATGCCCTATTCTACTGAAATTATTTAGAATGCTTGTTTTAGCAATATGTGTAAGAATTAAGATATACATGTAAGTTAAGTCACCCAGATTCTGCGTTAGAAAAAAAATTTTATCAACATACAAACCAAATTTTTGTCCACATTCTTTACAGGCATTATTAATCTAGGGAGGAACTGTAAATATTGATTTAACTTCGACAGTTATTACGCCCCGCTGAATTTCGGGGTGGGGGAAGAGATATGGTTTTCATGTTGTCTGTCCGTTCGTCCATCCGATCTTCCATCCATCCAGACAGATATGTTCTAAAATCGTTGATGAAATTTAATGAAACTTCATACATGTGGTCCTCATGATAGTCCGCCGATATACTTTTTTTTCATGTAATGCCTTGTCATGGAAAAAGGGGGCTTGATGTCTTTTGGTTTTATTTTGTTTTTGTTTTTAAAGCGGTGTAATGGCAAAAAGGGGGTTTAATGTATATTTCCATTCTGGACCAATCTCTTTAACTACTGGACAAAATTTTATGAAACTTCATATTTATATTGTTTATCATAAGCCACAGACAATCAGTATTTGTTTTTATTTAATGAAATGCCGTATCATGGAAAAAGGGGCTTAATGTATATTTTCACCAATAACAAAAAATGTTAATTACATGCAAAACAAAATACCTCTTATAATTATGTTTCTAAAAAAAAAAAAAAAAAAAAAATATCGGTGGATATCATTTCAACGAAATGACTTGTTTTAGATTGATTTTACCTTTTGAAAACCATTTTTTAAATGAAGTCACACGGGGTAAGAGACTTTGAACTTTTTAAACCTGTTCCTGGTGCCTAATTTTAATTCTCACCACACACACACATGTGTGTGTGTGTGTGTGTGTTTTCATGTATATTTTAATATTAATGTTTGTAATTTTAGGATGACAACTTAGAAATATGCTTGCATATAATACTGTCTTATGGTTGAGTTATTTATTTTGTATCTTGAACGCTTTTAATAGATATGAACAAAAAATGGGTAAAACTTCTAACCCATTAACCTCCAGGCGACTCTCAGGACTATCAGTCCTTTGATTTACTTTCTCACCAAATTTTAATCAAAGGACTGATAGTCCTGAGAGTCGCCTGGAGGACAATGGGTTAGAAGTTTTCACCTTTTTTTGTTCAAATCTATCAAAAGCATTCAAGATACAAAATAACTTAACCATAAGGCGGTACTATAATGCAAGCATATTTCTAAGTATTTCAAAATACATGGTGAGAATTAAAATTTAGGCACCAGGAACAGGTTCAAAAAGTTCAAAGTCTCTTACCTCGGGTGACTTTATTTAAAAAAATGGTTTTCAAAAGGTCCAATCAGTACAAAACAAGTCATTTAATCAAAATGATATCCACCGCCAAAAAAAACAACTTTTTTTGATAGAAACATAATTATAAGAGGTTTATAGTTTTGCATGTTAATGGCCTTTTTTGTAATTGGTGAAAATATACATTAAGCCCCTTTTTTCATGACACGGTATTCATTAAATAAACACAAACACTAATTGTCTGTGGCTTATGATAAACAATATAAATATGAAGTTTCATAAAATTTTGTCCAGTAGTTAAAGAGCTATTGGTCCATAATTGAAATATACATCAAGCCCCCTTTTTCCATGACACCACATTAAAAACAAAATAAAACAAAACAAGCAGACCGGGGGACATCAAACCTCCTTTTTCCCTGACAAGGCATTACATTAAAAAAAAAGCATATCGGCGGACTATCATGAGGAACACATGTATAAAGTTTAATCATGTAACTTTCGTCAACGATTTCAGAATATATCTGTCTGGGTGGACAGACGATCGATGGACAAACAAACAGACGGACAGACAACATGCAAACTATATCTCCCCTCACCCTGAAATTCGGCGGGACGTAATAACTGTCAAAGTTCCATCAATATTTACAGTTCTTCCCTAGCTTAATAATGCCTGTAGAGAATGTGGATAAAAATTAGGCTTCTAGGTTGATAAAAATGTTTTTCTAGCGCAGAAACTGGGTGACTTAACTTACATGTATATCTTAATTCTTACACATATTGCTAAAACAAGCATTCTAAATAATTTCAGTAGAATAGGGCATACATTTTCTCTCCAGGTATAGGACAAGTTGTTTTTGTATGAAACAAATTTTCTAAAATTGGACCATGTGGTTATACATATATCGGTTAATTTGAATAATTGTTCTTTCCAAATACAGGATGCTAGATATGAAATTTGGGTATAATTGCTTATACAGTTTCAGAGGCCGTGAATTTTAAATGTTACTACTCAGTTCTGAAGCTTCTGTGAAGTTCATAGAAATAGAGCAGAACCACTTGAACAATTTTACAAGAGGACCATTTAGGCAGCATTAGTATGGAACTCAACTGAACTTTGTCTTCTGGTATAGGATCTAGTGACATACTTTTAGATTAAAAATGCCCTTTTGCAACTCACCCATATCTAATCTAAGCAGTCTGACAAAGTTTCATGAGTATTAGACTGAACATAGATTCTACAGCACTAGATCTATTACGGTTTCGTCTGATTTGACTTAGTGACAACCTTTCTCTTTTAACCCCCGTTGACTTACATTCAGTTTTGTCAAAAATATTATTGAGACGAACAGCAGGGCAATTTCATGATCATTGGACTGAAATGTAGCCTCTGGAGCACACACAAATATTTGACTCAGTAATCTACCTGTCCTTTGGAAATAATTTTTGTTGTTGTCCGGGTTCAAGTTTTATCCACAGTGGACTCTAGGAATGTGGCTACTACAGCTCAAGAAAAACGTTATAACCCAATAGCATGATCATCAGCCTTTTAACTTTGTCTGCGTTTTATAACGTCCCAGGAATTAGTACTGCTTCCACACCAATTGAAAACTGTAGAGGTCTACATGTATATTGCTTTAATGTAAACTATATGTTTGCGATTTGCACTATTACCCTTTACAACAACCCTTTACAAGATTACAAACACACCAATAAAGAACTTGTTGTTCGAGTGGGTTAACACTGATCTGTTCTATTATATTTGAAATATAGTGGAGTAAAAGTCAAGTTCTTAGATTGCTTGTTGTTAGAACTGCATAGTTTCAAGTCTAGTTCCCGTGTGAATTCAGATTTTGGCAAAACTTTACGAAAGCACCTTGTGTTCTGACATCCGCACTAATACGTACATGTATATTGTTGTATCATAAATACCATATCTAGGTTAATCGCACATTGAAAAAAAAGAGCAGACTTTGACAAATTCACCTCTCTAAAAACGAAAAACAATTAATTAAACACAGTAAACTTTAAAACACTCTCTCTGCATGGATCGGTGAAGCTCTAGGTAAGTGTACGCTGAAAATAAAGGCCAGTTCAGCGACTGAGTCATTCATAAATATGGAAATTTATAGAGAATTACGTGGTGCAGATGACGTTACACGTCACGTGATTATAAGATCTATATTTGTCGCACAGGTACATTCCAGAAAGTACCTGCAAAGCGATGACTTAGTACAGTCTAGAACCGTGTGCATTACATACGCTGTGTACGATCTCTGCTTGTGCATCTAGTACTTGAAGTCTAGAATAAAAAGCTCTGAATAAGCAACGTGTAAGAATGTCTAAGAAGGCAACGCAACTATTCCAAGTCGTTATAAATTTGCTTAAAAAAGAATAGCCTACAGTTGGGAAAAGGTTGAATGTTGCATTAAAATCAGACTTACAATTAAGGGCAGATTGTAAGGTTTAGAATGTGCTTCTAATGGGTAATTATCAAACCATTTTCACTGAGAATTGTCCACAAATAGAAGCATGCCGTAGTAAAGACGCTTGTTGTCGAAGAGTATTTTGCAGCATGTCCGCAAACTTGCACAGTTCATGACGGCTATTTTTAGATACATACGTAATGCGCTATATTTAGAGATGATATATATGTAAGCGATAGGCTATCGTATACCCGTGTGGACGAAATGATTGTTGCAAAGGTATTAACCGTTAAAGAGCTCAGTCTTTACAGACATATTCATTATCACAAAGGCACATTTGTAAGTTATTTACAACTGAAAAAACTGGGTTGTTTATTGAATAATTCGTAAACTATGTTTTATCTCGTAAACCGGAACTTGGGACAGGAAGCAGTACAAGGCCGGAGGTATGCTTACGTCACCCCATAGATCAGGATGATAACAATAAGAGCCTGGTTGCTACGCAACCAGGCGACTCAAAAAGGATTAATCCCTGATTTAACCCTTTACCACACAATCCTGAGTTTTAATGACCCTGAGAAAGAAAGCTTTTGAAAACATTGTGTGAAAAGGAGAAAATGCTGGTAACCAGCATTTTCTACTTTTCCCACAATGTTTTCTACCATTCCCAAATAAAATTTCAATTTTTGAGTGATGTTTATATTGTCGTCTGCAAATGCTTTTAATTTGGACAGGTCTAATATTTTGTCGTTTGGTAAAGAGTTAAGTAAGGTAATAGCTGGCAAACCATCATTCAAGAGGAAAAACAAATGTAAGAAAAAAAACATTTTTCAGTGATATTTCTTGAACTCTCTACCAAACCATAAAATTATCCAAATTGGAAGCATTTGCAAAAGACAAATGCCACTGCTATGATTGAATCTGGTTTTTGAAAATAGAAAAAACATTGTGGGAAAAGGAGAAAATGCTGGTTGGCAAAATATCATATCTAGCATGAAAATATTTGCTAGCAAAGTTGATTAACCCTTTAACAAATGACAAAATTGTGGACTAGACGAAACTGAAAGCATTTGCAAATGACAAATAAAATGTAACTCTTATAATTATTTCTGTCTTTGATAGTGTTGAAAACATTGTGGGAAAAGGAGAAAATGCTGGTTACTGATATTTTCTTCTTTTCCCGCAATGTTTTCGAAAGCCATCTTTTTTATGATTGTTAAAAGTCGGGTTTGTGTGGTAAACAGTTATCCCTTTACTACACAGTCCCGACTTTTAACGACCCTGAGGAAGAAGCCTTTTGAAAACATTGTGGGAAAAGGACAAAATGCTGGTAACCACCCTATCAAAGAAAAATAGCACCATTTGAGCCACATTGAAATTGTCGTCTGTGAATGCTTTCAATTTGGACAAGGCTAAAATTTTGTCACCTAGTAAAGGGTTAAATATCACAACGATGACAAAATGCAATCACAAAGACAATGTTGTTGCTTGTGCTACTTTCAACAAGTTTGTTGTCCCAAAACTTTTGATATAAACTGTCCATCTTCATCCAGTGTCTGCATGTTGATACCCTGAAAATACATCAAAATCAAAATTTGGCCATCCCTCTAGTACCAACAGATCCAGAATTCTTTTGTAAATGAAAAAAAAAAAATCAATTAAGTTGTCATAATTGAAAACATTTTGCAGACAACAATTTAAATAGGGCTGGAATTATGAGATTTCGCTGTGAAAGAATAGAAAGCATTGTGGGAAAAAAGAGTAGCATTTTTCTCCTGTACCCACAATGTTTTCAAAAGCATTCTTCCTCACGGTCATTAAAAGTAAGGATTGTGTGGTAAAGGATTAAATACAGGGAAATGCCACTTCTAACAACAATTTTATTCACAGCAACAGCTCACTTATTCTCTTTTTTCTGGGTTATTCCTGTACTAGACTGGATCTCTGCAGTGCCTTGCATACGGACACACCATGATCTGCAGCATCAGTGGCAATCAAACATGGATAACACATCCAAAATCATTAGAACTGAGCTGAGGAATCAATGAATTTGACTAAATTAGTATGTGTTCACAAAAGAGTAAATTTTTAATTCTAATTTAACCTTAACCAGACAACAAAATTTTAGATTGGTTGAAACTTTTGCAGACGACACATTAAATGTGGTCGAAGTCTTTACAATAAAACAAAAGCATTTGCAGATGACAAATTAAAGGTTTTCCAAGTGATGGAATTTGTTCTTGGTATGGTAGAAAATATTGCAGTCAAAGGAGAAAATGCTGGTTACCGGCATTTTTAGCTCACCTGAGCACAAAGTGCTCATGGTGAGCTATTGTGATCGTGCTGTGTCCGTCGTCCGTCGTGCGTCGTCCGTCGTAAATTTTTTACCTTGTGTACGCTCTAGAGGCCACATTTTCAGTCCAATCCTCATGAAACTTGGTCAGAATGTTTATCTTGATAAAATCTCGGACGAATTCGAAATTGGGTCATGTGGAGTCAAAAACTAGGTCACTAGGTCAAATCTTAGAAAAACCTTGTGTACGCTCTAGAGGCCACATTTTCAGTCCGATCCTCATGAAACTTGGTCAGAATGTTTGTCTTGATGAAATCTCGGACAAGTTTGAAATTGGGTCATGTGGGGTCAAAAACTAGGTCACTAGGTCAAATCTTAGAAAAACCTTGTGTACGCTCTAGAGGCCACATTTTCAGTCCGATCCTCATGAAACTTGGTCAGAATGTTTGTCTTGATAAAATCTCGGACGAGTTTGAAATTGGGTCATGTGGGGTCAAAAACTAGGTCACTAGGTCAAATCTTAGAAAAACCTTGTGTACGCTCTAGAGGCCACATTTTCAGTCCGATCCTCATGAAACTTGGTCAAAATGTTTGTTTTGATGAAATCTCGGATGAGTTTGAAATTGGGTCATGTGGGATCAAAAACTAGGTCACTAGGTCAAATCTTAGAAAAACCTTGTGTACACTCTAGAGGCCACATTGTCAGTCCGATCCTCATGAAACTTAGTCAGAATGTTTGTCTTGATAAAATCACGGACGAGTTTGAAATTGGGTCATGTGGGGTCAAAAACTAGGTCACTAGGTCAAATCTTAGAAAAACCTTGTGTACGCTCTAGAGGCCACATTGTCAGTCCGATCCTCGTGAAACTTGGTCAAAATGTTTGTCTTGATAAAATCTCGGACGAGTTCGAAATTGGGTCATGTGGGGTCAAAAACTAGGTCACTAGGTCAAATCTTAGAAAAACCTTTTGTACACTATAGAGGCCACATTTTCAGTCCAATACTCTTGAAAAATGGTCAGAATGTTTGTCTTGATTATATCTTGAAATAGTACGAAAATGTGCCATGTTGGGTCTAAAACTAGGTCACCAGGTCAAATCTAAGAAAAACTTTGTGTATGCTCTAGAGGCCATATTTTCTGTCCAGTACTCTTGAAAGTTGGTCAGAATGTTTGCCTTGATAATATCTCTGACTAGTTTGAAAATGGGTCATGACGGGTGAAAAACTAGGTCACTAGGTCAAATCTTAGAAAAACCTTGTGTATGCTCCAGAAGCCACATTTTCTGTCTAATACTCTTGAAAGTTGGTCAGAATGTTTGTCTCGATGATATCTCAGTAGCATTTGAAAATGGGTCATTTGGGGTCAAAAACTAGGTCACGTGGTCAAATATTAGAAAAACCATGTGTACACTGTTGTGGCCACATTTTTTGTTCAATACTCTTTTAAAGTTGCTCAGAATGTTTGCCTTGGTAATATCTTGGATGAGTTTGAAAATAGGTCATGTTGGGTCAAAATCTAGGTCACTAGGTCAGATCTTAGAAAAACCTTGTGTACGCTGTAGAGGCCACATTTTCAGTCCAATACTCTTGAAATTTGGTAAGAATGTTTGTCCTAATGATATCTTGGACCAGTTTAAAAAATGTGTTATGTTGGCTGAAAAACTAGGTCACTAGGTGAAATCTTAGAAAAACCTAGTGTATGAATGACTCTCAGAAAGAAGCCTTTTGAAAACACTCTTTGAAAGTGAGAAAATGCTGGTATCCAGCATTTTTTCCCTTTTTCACAATGTTTTCTACCCCTTTGAGAGACCAGTCCCACAGCTTGATCCACATATTATTTGTTTTATGCAGAAGGTTTAGACTGATGAGTTTAAAATTTTATTGTTTGGTAATACACATATCTCACAAGACGTTGGAAATTGGTTGTGCTTGGTCAAAAGGCTCAGGTGAGCGACTCCAGGGCCTCCATGGCCCTCTTGTCTTCTTTTCTTAAAATTTTTCCAAAAGGCTTCTTTCCCAGACTTGTTAAAACCCAGGGCCTGTGTCATAATGGGTTAAATGATGGACATTGTCTCTGAAAGCAAATTCTCCTTTTCCCAAAATATTTTCTACCTTTTTAAAAGATAAATCTTATGATTTTAGTACATTTGATCTGTCGTCTGCAAATGCATTCAATTTCAACAAGTCAAATCATGGCCACTTATCTCCTGTATCACAGCAATGTGTTGTGAATGGAAAAATGTTGAGGGGACATCCGGCTGAACTTTAGGGGACTATAAATCAGGCGATTCGAGGGTGAATGTTACAATTGAACTGAGCTTTTTAGCTCACCTTAGCACAACGTGCTAAAAGGTGAGCTATTGTGATCGCCCTATGTCCGGCGTCCGTCGTCCGTTGTCCGTCAACAATTTCTTTAAACATCTTCTTCTCCTAAACCACTGGGCCAATCTTGATGAAACTTGGCAGGGATGTTCCTTGGGTGAAGCTCTACCAAAATTGTTCAAAGAATTGAATTCCACCCACAACTCTGGTTGCCATGGCAACAAAAAGGAAAAAAAAGCAAAATCTTTGAAAATCTTCTTCTCTGAAACTAGTAGGCGCAGAGCTTTGATATTTGGTATGTAGCATCTCCTAGTGGACCTCTACCAAGTTTGTTCATTTGATGCCCCTGGGGTCAAAACTGGCCCCGCCCCGGGGGTCACAAGTTTGAGCATAGTAACAAAGAAGGAAAACTTTAAAAATCTTCTTCTCTGAAACTTGAAGGTGTAGAGCTTTGATATTTGGCATGTAGCATCTCCTAGTGGACCTCTACCAAGTTTGTTCATATGATGCCCCTGGGGTCAAAACTGGCCCCGCCCCGGGGGTCACAATTTCCAACATAGGAACAAAGAAGGAAAACTTTAAAAATCTTCTTCTGTAAAACTAGAAGGCATAGAGCTTTGATATTTGGCATGAAGCATCTCCTAGTGGACCTCTACCAAGTTTGTTCATATGATGCCCCTGGGGTCAAAACTGGCCCTGCCCCAGGGGTCACAAGTTCGAACATAGGAACAAAGAGGGGAAATTTTGAAAATCATCTTCTCTGAAACTGGAAGGCGTAGAGCTTTGATATTTGGTATGTAGCATTGTCTAGTGGACCTCTACCAAGTTTGTTCATATGATGCCCCTGGGGTCAAAACTGGCCCCGCCCTGGGGGTCACAAGTTTGAGCATAGTAACAAAGAAGGAAAACTTTAAAAATCTTCTTCTCTGAAACTTGAAGGCGTAGAGCTTTGATATTTGGCATGTAGCATCTCCTAGTGGACCTCTACCAAGTTTGTTCATATGATGCCCCTGGGGTCAAAACTGGCCCCGCCCCGGGGGTCACAATTTCCAACATAGGAACAAAGAAGGAAAACTTTAAAAATCTTCTTCTGTAAAACTAGAAGGCATAGAGCTTTGATATTTGGCATGAAGCATCTCCTAGTGGACCTCTACCAAGTTTGTTCATATGATGCCTTTGGAGTCAAAACTGGCCCCGCCCCGGGGGTCACAAGTTGGAACATGGGAACAAAGAGGGGAAACTTTAAAAATCTTCTTCTCTGAAACTTGAAGGCGTAGAGCTTTGATGTTTGGCATGTAGCATCTCCTAGTGGACCTCTACCAAGTTTGTTCATATGATGCCCCTGGGGTCAGAACTGGCCCTGCCCCGGGGGTCACAATTTCCAACATAGGAACAAAGAAGGAAAACTTTAAAAATCTTCTTCTGTAAAACTAGAAGGCATAGAGTTTTGATATTTGGTATGTAGCATCGCCTAGTAGACCTCTACTAAGTTGTTCATATGATGCCCTTGGAGTCAAAATTGGCCCTGCCCCGGGGGTCACAAGTTCGAACATAGGAACAAAGAAGGAAAACTTAGATTTTTTTTTCTCTTAAATGGGAAGGCATAGAGCTTTGATATTTGGTATGTAGCATCTCCTAGTGGACTTCTACCAAGTTTGTTCCAAGAATGCTGCTTGGGTCAAAATTGGCCCAGCCCCTGGGGTCACAAGTTCGAACATAGGAACAAAGAAGGAAAACTTTAAAATTCTTCTTTTCTGAAACTGAAAGGTGTGGAGCTTTGATATTTGGTATGTTGCATCTCAGAGTGGACCTCTACCAAGTTTGTTCATATGATGCCCCTGGGTCAAAACTGGCCCCGCCCCGGGGGTCACAAGTTCGAAGATAGGAACAAAAAAGGAAAACTTTATATTTCTTTTTCTCTTAAACGGGAAGGTGTAGAGCTTTGATATTTGGTATGTAGCATTTCCTAGTGGACCTCTACCAAGTTTGTTCATATGATGCCCCTGGGTCAAAACTGGCCCAGCCCCGGGGGTCACAAGTTCGAACATAGGAACAAAGAAGGAAAACTTTAAAATTCTCCTTTAAAACTGGAAGGCATAGAGCTTTGATATTTGGTATGTAGTGATTCTCTTCTAAGTTTGTTTGCCAATCTAAGCGCAACAAGTTCATTGAGTTCAAAATTGGGTCATCTTGGGTCATAAACTAGGTCACTAGGTCAAATTAAAGAAATACCTTGTTGGCACTCTTGAGGCCACATTATTTGCTCAGTTGCCTTGAAAATTAGTTAGAAAGTTTGTCTTTATAAAGTCTCACATAAGATTAATTTGGGTCAACTTGGGTCATAAACTAGTTCACTGGGTCAAATTAAAGAAATACCTTGTTTGCACTCTGGAGGCCACATTTATTGCTCAAATGACCTGAAATTTGGCCAGAATGTTTGTCTTGATGAAATACCAGATGAGTTTGGATTTGGGTCACCTGGAACCATAAACTAGGTCACTAGGTCAAAATAAAGAAATACCTTGTGGGCACTCTAGAGGCCACATTCTTTGCTTAATTGCCTTGAAAATTGGTCAGAATGTTTGTCTTTGTAAAATCTCACATGAGTCTGAATTTGGGTCAACTGGGGTCATAAACTAGGTCACTTGGTCAAATTAAAGAAATAGCTAGTGGGCACTCTAGAGGCCACATTTATTATTCATTTGATTTGAAAATTGATTAAAATGTTTCTTTTGATATAGTCAAAGACCAGTTCAAATTTGGGTCATCTGGGGTCATAATCTAGATCACTAGGTCAAATTAAAGAAATATCTTTAGGGCTTTCGAAGCCACATTTTTTGCTCAGTTGACTTGAAAATTGGTCAGAATGCTTGTCTTCATGAAATATGAGTTTGAAATTGGGTCACCTGCAGTCAAAAACTAGGTCACATGGTCAAATTAAAGAAAAACCTTAAAGGCACTCTACTAAGGTGAGCGACCCAGGGCCATCATGGCCCTCTTGTTTCTGTTCCAGGGTTAAATATAAAAAATCAGAGAATGTCATGCAACCCTTTATTCATTTTCCTACAAATATGAGGCTTATTCAATGCCAGATTCCGAATGATACAGCAGATTTTTCTGGAGCAGGGGTAAGCGGAAGTATGTCATCTTGATGACATACCAACAGTTTGGATTCATGCTCTTGAAGTCGCCAAGAGCAAATGATTCTTTTTATGTATTTAAAGGTCTCTCAGTTTATTGTAATCAACAACCAAAACTATATCTTCCAAGAAAATGAGAATTTTAATGAAATGTGTGATTGAGGGGATCTGTGGTGATTAACCCTTTACCACACAATCCTGACTTTTAACGACCCCAAGGAAAAGGCCTTTTAAAAACATTGTGGGAAAAGGAGAAAATGCTGGTAACCAGCATTTTCTCCTTTTCCCACAATGTTTTCTACTGTTTCACAGAAAAACAACGTCAATTTAGCCACATTTAAATTGTCATCTGCACATGCTTTTAATTTGGACCAGTCTAAAATGTTGCCGTTTGGTAAAGAGTTAAAGGGATAGACTGCAACTTAGGGCATGAAGTTGTACAGCACCAGTACTGACGGTAATCAAGACAATCTCGTTCACAATTTTATCTTGTTCATGTCCTCATTTACGTATAAGGTACATAATTTTGGCCAGCTAAAATGGCACAGTGGCATTAGGATAGATAACATCGAAGTGGCTTTAGGAATGCAGTGCAGACTACAGTAATACAGCCCATGTATACTGTGACGCTATTTTTTTAAATCTATTTAGGGCCAGTTGCATAACAAGGGTTTATACAAGACTGGAACAAGACCTTACCCAGGTCTAGGTACACCAGGATTTTCAGCTGGTTTGAATAAAACATGTTTAGCTTGTATCTACTTGCCCCAATCTCAGCTAGCTATCCTTGTGATAGGACCTAAGACGATGGGTATTTTGTTTAGCACACTGCTGTTGTCTATGCAACAACACATGTTTGCATGTGATTATAGTGTCGCAACGCTGTGAGATTGCTTCCCGGTCATAGTAATACGAAATAGGACCTATGTAAAATTTTGCAGTAGCACTTTGGCTGTACTGTTTCATGGAGCTGAGAGGGCTTGGTCATGTATAATTTAGATTTACTTCCAATTTGGGCAGTTAGATATGTTTCATTGTCATTATTTGCTAGGTTGCTTTTTAAATACATAACCTATCTTATATGGGCAGTCTGGGTACATAACTGGACTTCTCTTGAATGATTTCCAAAAAGGTCCATCCCCTCTCTCTCTTTCTCTCTCTCTCTCTCTCTCTGTTTACCAAATGTCTCTTATAACAATGTTGAATTTTGTATTTTTTTGTATTTTTTTGTCATATGTTGTTACTTAGGAATGGGATTCTATAAGCTTTTATTAGCTTTCGTCCCAATCCATTTGTATGTTTATATGTACAATAAAATATGTTTAAACTAAACTAAACTAAGTTAGCGAATTTCAAAATAAAATAGATGTTTACTCTCTAAAACCTACATTGTATGATTCATCTAAGTACAATTAGTTAACATAAAACCTATGCACCAGCCATTTATAACATAAGCCCTATAAGCTTGAGAAAAGGCCCTGGCGGGGACGTTATCTTTGCTGTCAGTCTTGCACAAATCCCGGTTGTCTATATTTAGAAACTGTCTACAGAGATTTGCAGTAAACAATGGTATTTTATAAAATTAGTTCCCCATTTGAAATAATTATATTTGCAAGAAATTTTTAACCAAATCTGGCTTGGTTTTTTCAACAGACGTATTAATTATAGCTATATTCCACTTGCTATTTGGTGTAGTTATTTATCATGTACAGGACAGTGATGCGTCATAGCAGACAGGTCATATCTTTGAAGAGTATTGACCTACGCAGACAACACTTTTATTGTATATTGACAGAACTGTTTTGTGTCTCTGAAGGAAAAAATACTTCAGGTCATGGCTGTGAACAGGTGTGTTTGAGAGGACAAATTCTAGGGTGCCAGTGTTTGTCAGGATTTAGCGAAAAACACAATCGGTTGACATACTGTTTTGTTTTTTGCATTTTTTGAAGGACTATGGATGTACTTTTGAGAGCAACAGATGGAAAAGCCATAGATTTGCAATTTGGTAGTCTGTGAAGCTGTAAGATGGTCAATTTTACTCTATTTTTTAAAAGCCAGTAGTGTGACACCTTATACTGAGCAAATTCCATGATACAAACTTATATGCTCTTAACCGCTAGTTTAAATGATCCTCATAACATGTGAAATCTAAACCCGCAAAGAGGCAGATTTAAGCTTCATTTAACGGTTGCTCATATTACTATAGAAAGAGAAGATGGCAGGCAATATTCTCTTTCAGTTAAATATGCCAGAGTGTGGAAAAGCCTGTGCAGGGTGATTTGGACGATTTGGCTACTAAGGATGATCTAAACTGGTACCCATTGTATCTCCTGTAGCTGTCTGATAGACAACAGGCAACACCCGATTTATCGAGGGCAGCTATTGGTTTTCACATGAATGAAATCCACCAGCTAGTACAGCCCGTAACAGAATGCCTTTATTTGTTTTGAAAAAATCGAGCAATAATTCTATCATTAACTAAGATTTTCATGGCAAACGAAGATTTTTCTGATGGCAATCAATTTATTTAACTGGCTGAAGAATTTGATCTCTGTCGATAAGGTCTATCTATGTGAATAAATAAAATCACAAGTTGAATTTCCAAGTCTCAAGTTATCTCATGAATTCTCGAACCGGTCAGAAACTCGACCTGTAAGTATTGGCTGTTTTCTGTTGATACAAGGATTGAGAACAGGCTGCCAGTTTAAGGATGATCGTGTGGTTGAAGGGAAATAACTCATGTTAATGATGATACACATTTGAAACTAGTTATTTCCCATAGTCTTTATTATTTGTCTGCAACATGCTTTGTACTGTATATCCTTGAGTTCTTTGGGTAGAAACCAAACCAGAATAAAGTAGCCAAAGTAGCTTTGTCCAGCTTGAAAAACAGGCTAAAACTAGTTTTAAGCCTTTACAGCTCAATGCTGACATTTAAGCACCCTGAAAAAGATGGCCTTTAAAACCATTGTGGGAATAGGAGAAAATGCTGGTAATCAGCATTTTCTTCTTTTCCCATTATGTTTTCTACCCTAAGAAAGACAAATTTCATGTGCTGAGGAACAGTAAATTTGTCATCTGCAAATGCTTTCAATTTGGACAAGGCTGAAATATTGTTGTCTGGTAAAGAGTTCAAGAAGCAGACCTTGTATACCCTACATCAGGCAGTAAAGGATATGGGATCCACACTGGCTTCACATCCACATAATGTTTGCAATGGCATGCTTTGGTTCTAGTATAAAAGGCTGGAAGTCTATTTCTATTGTAGCTTTATACTACTGTCCAAAATAAGGTATAGCAGGGCCTTTAACACCTAACTCCCTACCAAACAACAATTTCTGCCCATCCATTGACAATTTTTAATCGGGCGGTAGACCGATTAGAGAGATGGAAAACTTCGGAAACCCGTCTACTCCGGGCAAACTGGTGTAACTGCAACTCGGAACGGCTTTTATTTACAGCGTTTTAACGCTTATACCTGCTGTGATGACCTTATTACAATCAAAGTGCTGTAAGCACTGTAATCGGTCGACACTGAATAATTACAGTGGTTTGAAATCACAAATCAGATGGTAGATGTTTGAACTATGTATTGGACAAAATATCCTACACCTTTACAAATGAGCTACGTAGGATCCCACTTTTTTAAACTGTCTTTTACAAATTAGTAGTTTAACGATTGGTTAAAATATAAATTATGTTTGCCAGATGACAGCAATAGAACGTAAAAGATATGTGACAATTCTGATCAGCAATACCCATTATCAAGTTTTAGATATCACTCATCATGAACAGCAGTACCTACCAACCCTTTAAAAGAGTGAAAAAATACATATATTCTTTTCTGTAACTTTGGCAACTTTGGTAACTGTATTATAACATATAAAAGCGGTATAACATAAGTCTGCATTATAACTTTGGAATTGTTTACTTTTGGCTGCTTGCAGGCCTTTCATTTTTCCATTTTGAACAAGACATCGTATTCATCTTGACAAACTGTCCTACTTATTTTTTAGTGGGCCAAATCGCCCAGTCCAAACGTCTGCTGGCAAATTTCTCCTACATTATACTTTCAAAGAATGTAGATACCCAATAGCTCCCTAACCGTCAACTCTTTACCAAATGATAAAATTTTAGACTTGTCCAAATTAAAAGCATCTGCACATGACAATTAAATGTAGACCAAATGATGATCTGAATCGTTGAAAGGGTAAAAAAACATGGGAAAAGGAGATAATGGTAACCTGCATTTTCCCCTTTTCTCACAATGTTTTCAACTTCTTTTTCATGGGCATTAACAAAGGATAGTTTGGTTAATAGTTAAAACACTCAGTTAATCGACTAGCCTTTTACAGTCAGGAAAACAATATCAAACATTAGGCTTCAATTTCATGGTCGTTTTTTTTTCCCCATATCCATCCCAAATAAACAGATAATTAGATCTAAGATATGAACGTCTGTGATATTAAATTGCATTGCGTTCAAAGGACAGTCTGATCTTTATCTTTTATTGTCTTCAAAAGCAACTTTACTTGTCCATAGCCAACACAAGTAATTGTATTTGAGCCATTCTAATCAGTAAGAGCATAACTGCAGTAGCCTTGATCTCTTTATCTGAAATGTGGAAAGGATGAGAATCGACTGATGTGGAATAGCTGATGAGACAATCATGTTGCTGACATTTGCACGCTTAGAGCGCTAAATTGTTAAAAAGACATGTTAAGCTTAGAAGAGCAGCCTAAATCTTGCAGGACCATTGCTGTCTTGAGTAGAATAACTCAGAAAACTGGCATGACAGATCCAAGATCTGACTGCATGTTCTGAGCAGTCTGGTCTGAATCTGCTTTCTCTGCAAAGACTTTTTCCCTGGTCCGTTGATTCAGATATGGAGAATATAACAGTAAGTGAGCTTATTTGTGTGACTGTTTCAGGGGTTTTTTATCCTCGATGAAAATGTTCTATTTGACAAAATTTCGAAAACCTTTCAAATGGGTGAAAAACGCAGTGGAAAAAAGAGAACATGCTGAATACATACAGTTTTTCCAACTATATTTTCAAAGCCACACAGGATTGTTTGGTCAAGGGTTTACAGACTGATTCCAGTCTGTAGAAACTCACCAAGAAGAAACATGTAAGTGGGTGTAAAATGGTAGTTCCATGGCTGGAAGGAGAGGAAAAGGGACTGTGAAAACAATTCAACCCGTATCCCGCTAAAACATTGAAATGAAATTTCAAACCAGTGGTAAAACCCGAATAATTCTATGTCATACTTATTCTTTTTTGGAAAAAGAAATATCTCCTTATCGGACAGTATACATCCAAGATCAGACTTCATGTTCTCTGCAGTCTGATCTTGATCTATACTATCCGCAAAATAGGTCAGTGAGTCACACTTAGCAGCCTAGGGGTTAATACATCATACGCTGAAAGATGCGTAATCAGTCAGTATTGTGAATGGACAGTCTGGGTACTAAGGTTGCAAGCTATGAATCACCAGTCCATTCTGAAAATGTTTACGTAATGGCCTCTCCGCGACAGCCATAACCTTTACACAACTCTATACCCTTTGTCCCCACAGCTTCACATGCTTCGCCTCGCTAACATTAAACGACCAGCCGGTTACTATTTTAAACTTACGGCTGTTACGAGTTGCATTTACATCAGATTTCTCTTAGGCAGAGCAATCTAAATTTTCAAATTCGTTTCCTTTTGCGATTTTATTCCTCTCTATACGGAGAGCACTCGTCACAACTCGGCCGATCCCGCAACTACATATAACTATCAACGGATCACTCAAAATTTGCTGAATGACATGGACAGCAGACGACTGCAAGATGTGTTCACATCAGCCAATACACCTGATTCGCACTCGTTTCATTCATAAAGTTGCTGCTAATTACTGACCCTATTTCTTATAATCGTGTTGAACGTAAACTGCTCCAGTTTTTGCTGGCCAGAGATTTTGATAACACTGTAATTATGACATACTTCAATACTAAACAAATTGTAACCGCCGTTTATTACATAATTGAAAAGTTATTATGGGATTACTTGACATTACTTAACGCCTGTTTACCGCTAATTACTATTCCTGCGCTTATCTGGGTCAAAAGTGTGGTTATCTGGGTCAAAAGTAGTTTTTGTAATTAGGTCATCACAGCAGGTATAAGTGTTAAAACGCTGTAAGTAAAAGCTGTTCCGAGTTGCAGTTACACCAGTTTGCCCTGACTAGACGGGTTTCCGAAGTTTTCCATCTCTCTAATCGGTCTACCGCCCGATCAGACAATGCACCTATCCATGCTTTCCTTGAGTTTCTTTTACCAGTACAGTACTGCTTTCCAACTTAAACATTGAAACAATGGTCAGCAGTGAGAGAGGAATGAATCCTGTCGCAATTCTTGGAAAGAAATTGGCCCAGCCAGGAATCAAACCAGCGTCCGCCTCTTCTCAAGTCCTTTATACTAATGACTAAGCTTGGTGTGTGGGAAAAAGGAGAAAATGCTGGATGGTGTGGTACAGACCAAAATGTTGCGAGTTCAAAGCTCTTTACACATACAGATAAAAAAAATACTATATGGGACAATGTAGATCCATGATCAGACAGCAGGTTCTGTACCGTCTGATCTTGATCCACGTTGTTCACCAAAAGTGCGATCATGACAACAGACTAGAGATTTTAGTGGTCAAAGGGAAGTAACTCATTTTTAGGACACAAATTTGAAACTAGTTTCCTCCCTTTGCTTTCTTTTTTTTTTTTTTTTTAATCACTTCTCTCAACATGGTTGGTACTTTTGGCCGCTAGTGGGCCCACAGATTGCTATCGGTGCTATCATATGATCTTCCATGCATCCATAATTATGTATTTGTCCCACTGTGACATATCATATGCCAACGTCAGGTAAAAATATTGTCAGAATGTTTTAAATAACTGTCCTTGTGCCAAATATAAAATGAAAGTTGCTTCCTCTGAATTAAGTATCTTCAGTAATTACAGAGATAATATAAAATGTCAAAGTTTTTGAAAAATCTAAGTTGAAAAGGGGTATAACTATGCCAGAAACATTTTGATGGTTACCTGCTTCTGTCGCATGAGGTTCCCCTTTTGATAGTAAACAACTTGTCCAAGTCTGAAGTAACTATCTTCAGTAATTCCAGAGATATTACGAAATGTCAAAATTTTTGCATGACAATGATGTAGAGGATTAAAAATGACGACAGGCCCCGTGCTTATAAAACTTTCTTGAGCACAATCTCATGCTCAGTGAGTGGTTTCTTGCTCAACCCTGAGTCTGACTCAGAATTTTGTGCTTGTAAAGAATCCTGAGCTTGAGATTGTACTCACCTGAGCATGAAACTCAAACTCTGCTGAGTATGGTCTGAACCAGACTCAACAGAGTATGTCATGTCTTGTATTCCGTGATAATTAATGCCGCCGCATACATTGGCCTCTGTAGAAGACAGATTCGGTGTGAAAGGAGGCAAAACCCGTGCTGTTTTGAAGATCGAAGTTACCCCTTTGGTGTTTCGTACTCGTGACGGTACAGAATTTGAACGATATCAGTTTAGAATAGGGACAGCATAGTTTTATCATTGGTTTGTTCAAAACTGGCGCACCTGCGATTTATAAAGAAAAAATATGTCCCTCCTAACATGTACCAGGGGTACATGACAATAACTGGACGTTTTCTTTGAAAACAGCCGTGCTAAAAACTAAAAATACAGTTTCAAAGCTCTTTCCGGCAGGATAATTCCACAGAACAACGTAGCTGCACAGTCTGTGTAGTTTGATCTTGAACTACACTATCCTCAAAAGCGCATGAGGTCATATTCAGCAGAATGAGAGTTCAGATATTTACATGAGCACATAATAAAAAAAAAACATGGCGCTTTGGTAAATTTAGCTTTTCAGCCCATTCCTGAATTGTTGAAGTGTAACACAAAAACTTAATTGAATGCCGCTCTGTGAAAAGGGGGATTAATTTATCTCCGTGATGCAGAATATCAAGCAAATCGCAGCATAATTATCAATCCATAAAATCCAGTTTGTCTAACAACCAAATGATCAAGTGGTACAACAGTCCTTGAACATGTAGAAAATTTACAAGTAGCAAATATTTTCCAGCCATGTCAGTCTGCGCAGACTGCGCAGGCTGACAAGGGTCGACACATTTTGCAGATGCATTAAACCCAGCCCCCCTCCCCCCCATTTCACAGAGCCTGATGCAAGAATTTTTCTTTAAAAAAAAAACAAAAAACGATTGGCACAAAAAATTAGCGTTCAATTATGATCTAAATTTGACATTATCCTAAACTTGGGTTGATGCTACACCTGTTTTACTATCCTATGTTTTCATATTTTATCTTTCTTTTTTTTTAAAGCGACTTAGAAAGCGTC
This sequence comes from Tridacna gigas, assembly GCA_945859785.2. Classification (NCBI taxonomy): domain Eukaryota; kingdom Metazoa; phylum Mollusca; class Bivalvia; order Cardiida; family Cardiidae; genus Tridacna; species Tridacna gigas. The sequence goes on from OX244040.2 coordinate 23,984,805, forward strand.
TGACGTTAATATTCATATTAATTTGAATCTTATCGACCGAGTCTAAAAAAAAAACATAGCCTACATTTTGCAAGATTGCTAGAATATTATGTTAGTGTCTCCCAACCTTCTTAACTCTTTACCAAATGACAAAATTCTAGACTGGTCCAAACTGAAAACATTTGCGGACAACAAATAAAGTGTAAATAGACTGAAATTCAACTTTATTTTGGGATGGATAGAAAACATCGTGGATGAAAGAGGAAATGCTGGTTTCCAGCATTTTCTTCTTTTTCCACAATGTCTTCAAAAGTTTTCTTTCTCAGTATTGTTGAAAGTCGGAATTGTTGAAAAAGGAAATAATGCTTCTCCCACAGTGTTTTCTATCTTCTCTAATACACACACTTTCATTTGTGCAATATTTGATTTGTCATCTGAAAATGCTTTCAGTTTGTCTGGAGTCTTGAATTTTATCATGTGGTAAAGATTTAAGGGTTAATTATTTCTTTTTAAAAATTTCAGGTGTCCATATTGATGACCAGGGTGTCATGCTGCAGGATATTTGCCTTGGTGAAGATGCTGTATAAATGTTTTGTTAAGTAAAACAGAAAGTACCGGTATATGATTTTATCCAGTTAACAAGTAAGTAAATTGTATTATGAGTAATATGAAAAGAAGAATTCCTTAATGTAAAATTCCTTCATTTTGTCCCAAACAAATCTTAACTTTACCAAATGACAGAATTTAAGACCTATCAGATTGATAGCATATGCAGACAACTAAATTTGGGGTGACCATGCAATTTTTGGTTGAAGATAAGAAGGAAACCTTGTGGAAATAGGAGAAAATGGTTGTTAACAGCATTTTCTCCTTTTTATCCAGAATGTTTTGAGAAGCTATTTTTAGCAGGATCATTGAAACGCTGGATTATTTGTTAACCCTTTACCACACAGCAACATTTTAGACTCCACCATATTAATTAAATTTACAGATGACCATTCAAATGTTTTTTTCAAATTATAGTATTTGTTCTTGTATGGGTAGAAAACATTTTGGGAAAAGGAGAAAATTCTGGTTACCAACATTTTCCCCTTTTCCCACAATGTTTTCAAAAGTCTTCTTTTCCAGAGTCATTCAGTGGGGAGGGGGATGAATCCTGTTTTTTTTTTTCAGCATAGCTGAATGTGCTGGCTTTTGACCTACTTTTTGGTACTGATAAAAAATGAATAAATACCAATTTGTGATTGGTCAAAAATGTAGACATGGTTATTTTCTTAGGGCTCCTGTGATTAAAAATGTAGATATACTTATTCTCAGAGCCCCTGCCTATTTGCTGGCAAATTTACACCATCTATCTTTTTAAAAGACATTTCTTTTTTGGTTTTTTAGCTCCACTGGCCGAAGGCCAGCAGGCTTATGTCATGGCCCTGTGTCCATCGTGTGACCATCTGTCCATCCGTGCATGTGTGCGTGTGTGCATGCGTGCGTGCGTCCGTCTGTCCCTGCGTTAACTTATATTTCAAACATCTTCTTCTCTGAAACTACCCATCCAATTTTCATGAAACTTCACAGAAATGATCCTGCCATGGTCCTCTTCAGAATTTCTTGAAAGAATTTGATTCCTTTAAAAACTCTGGTTGCCATGGCAACAAAACTGAAAAATATTGGAAATCTTTAAAAATCTTCTTGTCTGAAACCATAAGGCATAGGGCTATCAAATTTGGCATGTAGCTTTATGTAGTAGACCTCTATCAAGTTTCTTCAAATTATAGCCCTGGGGTCAAAATTGGCTCTGCCCCAGGGGTCACAAGTTTTACATAGGCTTATATAGAGAAAACTTTAAAAGTCTTCCTGTACCTAGCCATAAGGCCTAGAGCTACCAAATTTTGCATGTAGCTATATCTAGTGTGCCTCTACCAAGCAGGCCAAAATTTTAGCCCTGTGGTCAAAATTGGCCCCGCTGCAGGGGTCACAAGTTTTACATGGGCTTACATAGTGACAACTTAAGAAATCTTCCCGTTTTGATTTTTTTTTTTTTGAAATTAGCCATGCATCAGGGGTCTTATGTTTTACAGAGGCTTCATATGGACAAAACTTGAAAATCACCTTATTTATAACCATAGAGCATAGACTTATATTATTTTGGCATGTGGCTTTATGTTGTGGACCTCTACCAGGGTTCAAGTAATTATAGCTCTGGGATCAAAAATGGCTTTGCCCTGCTGGTCTCAACTTTCAGTGGGCTTTTACAGAGAAAACTTTGTAAGTCTTCATTTTGAAACCATTTGGCTCAGAATTTAAATGTTTAATATTTATGGTTTATATTTATAAGCCAGTGGAGTGATACAGGGCCATCATGGCCCTCTTGTTCCTCTTTCTTTTCCTGCATTGAAAAATGGTTGGCAAAATATGCGCAAAAACATGGGCAAATGCGAACATAAGAGATAGAGATAATGAACAGACAAAAAACTACAACAACAAATTAATAATGTGTGACTACAGTCATGTTAAAGCTAATTTTCAGTTGTAACTTATTTCATTTTTCCACTGTAGTTATTCTTGTGGCTTCATACCACATATTACTCTGGCAGTTGGTTACATAGAATTATGATGGATAGAAAATGCAATTTTGCATTTTGAGTCACTCTGCTTGTGCAATCAAGGATATCACATGGTGCTTGTCAACATTTGCCTTGCATATTAATGAGGCAAGCAGAGAACTTGAAGTAGAGATACTCTACACAGATATGACAGCCAGCAATGCGGCTATCTAGGTCACAAGAACCAAACACTGACAGTGTCAGAAGTTGGCATCAAGAGTGCACTAGAATGATTTTGAAGACAAAAGAATCTAAATTCAGCATTACATAATTTACTAATTTAGTCGGACAGAAATAGATCTTAAAAGATTTTTTTTATCATATCCAAATCTCCCAGAAATTATCATTTTGAAACTTGGGGATGGCCCAAGAAGGAAATTTTCAATTACTCTGGGAAAAGATGTGCCCAAAGTAATATCAAAGGACTGATAGTCCTGAGAGTCGCCTGGATGGTAATGGGTTAGAAGTTTTCACCCGTTTTTGTTCAAATCTGTTGGAAGCATTCGAGATACAAAAATAACTCAACCATAAGACAGTATTATATGCAAGCATATTTCTAAGTTGTCATCCTAAAATTACAAATATTAATATTAAAATTTACATGAAAAAAAAAATGTGTTTGTGTGTGTGTGTGTGGTGAGAAATAAAATTTAGGCACCAGGAACAGGTTTCAAAAGTTCAGTCTCTTACCCTGGGTGACTTCATTTAAAAAATGGTTTTCTAAAGGTAAAATCAATATAAAACAAGTCATTTCGTTGAAATGACATCCACCGCCGAAAAAAAAAAACCTTTTTTTTTTGATAGAAATATAATTATAAGAGGTATTTTGGTTTGCATGTAAATAACCTTTTTTGTTATCGGTGAAAATATACATTAAGCCCCCTTTTTCCATGATATGGCATTTCATTAAATAAAAACAAATACTGATTGTCTGTGGCTTATGATAAACAATATAAATATGAAGTTTCATAAAATTTTGTCCAGTAGTTAAAGAGATTGGTCCAGACTGGAAATATACATCAAACCCCCTTTTGCCATGACACCGCATTAAAAACAAAAACAAAATAAAACCGAAAGACATCAAGCCCCCTTTTTCCATGACAAGGCATTACATTAGAAAAAAGTATATCGGCGGACTATCATGAGGACCACATGTATGAAGTTTCATTAACTTTCATCAACGATTTTAGAACATATCTGCCTGGATGGACGGAAGATAGGACGGACGCACGGACAGACAATATGAAAACCATATCTTCCCCCCCCCCCCACCCCGAAATTCAGCGGGGCGTAATAACTGTGGAAGTTAAATCAATATTTACAGTTCCTCCCTAGGTTAATAATGCCTGTAAAGAATGTGGACAAAAATTAGGCTTCTAGGTTGATAAAAATGTTTCTCTAGCACAGAATCTTGGTGACTTAACTTACATGTATATCTTAATTCTTACACATATTGCTAAAACAAGCATTCTAAATAATTTCAGTAGAATAGGGCATACATTTTCTCCCCAGATTTAGAGCACGTTGTTTTTATATGACACAAATTTCCTAAAATTGGACCACATGGTTATACATATATCGTTCAATTTCAATAATTGTCCTTTCCAAATACAGGATGCTAGATATGAAATTTGGGTATAATTGCTTATACAGTTTCAGAAGCGGTTATTTTGAAATGTTACTACTCAGTTTTGAAGCTTCTGCGAAGTTTATAGAAACAGAGCTGAGCCACTTGAACAATTTTACAAGAGGACGATTTAGGCAACATTAGTATGGAACTCAGTTGAACTTTGTCTTCTGGACTGGATCCAGTGACACACTTTTAGACCACAAATACCCACTTGCGACTCACCCATATCTAATCTAAGCAGTCTGACAAAGTTCCGTGAGTATTGGACTGAACATAAATGGACTCTAAAGCACTAGATCTATTATGGTTCCGTCTGTTTGACCTAGTGACAACCTTCTTCTTTTGACCCCCGGTGACCTACTTTCAGTTTTGTAAAAAATTATTATTGAGACAAACAGCCTGGCAATTTCACGATCATTGGACTGAAATGTAGCCTCTGGAGCACACAAATATTTGACTCAGTAATCTATTTGTCCTTTGGAAATAATTTGTATTTGTTGCTATCCGGGTTCAAGTTTTGTCCACAGTGGAGTAATCTATTTGTCCTTTGGAAATAATTTGTATTTGTTGCTATCCGGGTTCAAGTTTTGTCCACAGTGGACTCTAAGAATGTGGATGCTACAGCTCAAGAAAAACAATATAACCCAATGGCATGATCATCAGCCGTTTAACTTTGTCTCTGTTTTATAACGTCCCAGGAATTAGTACTGCTTCCACACCAATTGAAAATTTTAGAGATCTACATGTATATTGCTTAGGCTTAAACTAAATGTTGGCGATTCGCTCTAAATTACCCTTTACAACAACCCTTTACAAGATTACAAACACTCCGATAAAGAACTTGTTGTTCGAGTGGGTTAACATTGATCTGTTCTATTATATTTGAAATATAGTGGAGTAAAAGTCAAGTTCTCAGATTGCTGGTTGTTAGAACTGCGTAGTTTCAAGTCGAATTCCCGTGTGAATTCAGATTTTGGCAGTTGCGAAAGCACCTTGCGTTCTGACACCCGCACTAATAAATTGTTGTTTCATAAATACTAGATCTAGGTTAATCGCACATTAAAAAAAAAACCAAAAAAACAGCAGATCTTTACAAAGTCACCTTTTTAAAAACGAAAAACAATTAATCAAACACAGTATACTTTAAACACTCTCTCTGCATGGATCGGTGAAGCGCTAAGTCGGTGTACGCTGAAAATAAGGGCCGCTTCAGCCACTGATTCATAAATATGTAAATTGATAAAGAATTCCGTGGTGCAAATGACGTTACACGTCACGTGATTATAAGATCTATATTTGTCGCAAAGCTACATTCCAGAAAGCACCTGCTAAGCGATGACTTGGTACAGCCTAGAACCGTATGCATTACATACGTACAATCTCTGTGCACCTAGAATATCGGTGTGCAAAGTATTTAAAGTCTAGAATAAAAAGCTCTGAAGAAGCAAAGTGTAAGAATGTCTAAGAAGGCAACGCAACCATTCCAAGTCGTTATAAATTTGTTTAAAAAAAAAAAAAATAGCCTACTGTTGGGAAAAATCTCCATTGAAAGCTTCCATGTCAACTCGGTATCGCCTTTATCTTTCGGACCATAGGTTGAGTGTTGAATTGTAATAAGACTTGTAACAATTAAGGACAGATTGTAAGATTTTGAGTGTACTTCTAATGGGTAATTATCAAACTATTTTCACTGAGAATTGTCCACAAATGTTGAAGCGTGCCGTAGTAAAGACGCTTGTCGTCGAAGAGAATTTTTCAGCGTGTCTGCAAACTTGTTTAGGTCACGACGGCTATTTTTAGATATAGACATAATGCGCTATATTTAGAGATGACGTCTGTGTAAGCGATAGGCTATCGTGTACCCATGTGGACGAAATTATTGTTTCAAAGGTTTGAACCGTTAAATAGCTCAGTCTTTATAAACATATTCATTATCACAAGGCACAACTGTAAGTTATTTACGACAGAAACTGGGCTGTTTACCGAATAATTAGAAAACTATGTTTTATCTCATAAACCGGAACTGGGCCAGGAAGCAGTACAAGGCCGGAGGTATGCTTACGTCACCCCATAGATCAGGATGATAACAATGAGAGCCTGGTTGCTACGCAACCAGGCGACTCAAAAATCCTGTACAAATCTAAATATAGAAGTGCAAGAGTTCAGAACTATTTTAAACTCTTGCAGAACCTGGATTTAATCACTATGTGGACAATGTAGATCAAGATCAGACTGCACATATCTTTGCAGCATATTCTGACAAAAACAGCCTTGAAATTGCAACATCTGCATCTTTAGTACCACCTGAGAACATCTAGTTAATAATACTGAGTGCCACTATAGTTCTAAACCTTTTACCAGGCGACAAAATTTTAGCCTTGTCCAGATTGAAAGCATTTGCAGATGACAATTTCAGTGTGGCTCAAAAGGTGCAATTTTCTCTGGATAGGGTAGAAAACATTGTAGGAAAAGGAGGAAATGCTGGTTACCAGCATTTTCTCTGTTTCCTACAATGTTTTCAAATGGCTTCTTTCCCAGGGTCGTTAAAAGGCAGCAGTGTGCGGTAAAGGGTTAAAACCCTTTCCCAAACAAATTTTAGACTCTTCCAAATTGAAAGCACCTGCATCTGCGGTGCTTTGATTGTCCAGTTCATACATTGAGCACCACAAACGTTAACCCTTTCCCAAATGACAAATTTTAGACTCCTCCAGCTTGAAAGCATCTGCAGACCACAAAATTGAAATTTAATTTTATTGAGAGGGTAGAAAACATTTTGGAAAATGTAGAAAATGTTGGTTAACAGTATTTTCTACTTTACCCACAATATTTTCAACTTCCTTCTTCCACTGGATCATTAAAACTCAGGATTGTTCGGTAAATTGCAGAGCTCCAGATAGTGGGAGTGATTTTGATTTCAGAATTGAAAATATTAATTACTCTCCTCTAAACCCTATGTTATTGGTACTCTTTGGAATTGTCTCATCAAGACAATTCTAATGAGTACCCACAACATAGGCTTTTAAAGAGAAATAATTGATTTAGATTGCTATCACTCCCTTTTATCTGGTGTTTCATTAATGGTTTCTTGTTTTGGACAGGAAATATCAAGCTTTTTTGTATGTATTTCAAACATTTTCTTAGGATTTTAACTCTTTACCAAACAAGAAAATTTTAGACTGGTCCACATTCATAGCATTTGCAGACAACAAGTCAACTGTGGCTCAAAAATTAAGATTTGATTTGGAAAGGGTAGAAAACATTGTGGGAAAAGGAAAGAATGCTGGTTACCAGAATTTTCTCCTTTACCCATAAGGTTTTCAAAAGGCATTTTCTTCATTGTCGTTAAAAGTCAGGACTGGATGGTAAAGGTTGGCATGATAATGGATCCATAAACTGCATTTTGTCTAACAACCGACTGAATCATGAGGTAGACTGGTCCTTTGACTAACAAAAAATTGACTAATTGCAAAAAGTGAGAAATTATCCCTTTAACTGCACCATTTTGTCTTACAACCGACTGAATCATGAGGTGGACTGGTCCTTTGACATACAGAAAATTGACTAATTGCAAAAAGTGAGAAATTAGCCCTTTAACTGCACCATTTTGTCTTACAACCGACTGAATCATGAGGTAGACTGGTCCTTTGACATACAAAACATTGACTAATTGCGAAACGTGAGAAATTAGCCCTTAAATCCAAACAATCCCAACTTTTAACAACCCTGAGAAAGAAAGCTTTTGAAAACATTGTGGGAAAAGGAGAAAATGCAGGTAATCAGCATTTTCTCCTTTTCCCACAATGTTTTTTACCCTTTCCAATACATAAGTCACCATGTAAAATACACAGAACTCTTTAACGAATGACAAAATTTTTGACTTGTCCAAATTGAAAGCATTTGGAGACGACATTTTTCATGTGGTTCAAGTGATGAAATTAGTATTAGATAGGATAGGAAAGATTGTGGTAATAGAATAAAATGCTGGTTACCAGCATTTTCTCCTTTTCCCACAATGTTTTCAAAAGGCCTCTTACACAGGGTTGTTAAAACTTGGGATTGTGTGGTAAAGGGTTAATTTGTTGTCTGCATGTACTTTCAGTTTGGTCCAGTCTAAATTTTGTTGTTTGGTAAAGGATTAAATATGCCTCAAATATGTTTTTTTCATGAAAAGGTCGAAAACATTGTGAGAAATAGGCAAAATGCTTATTACCAGCATTTTTCTCCTTTTCCCACAGTGTTTTTATTAGCTTCCTTTTCAGGGTTGTTGAAATACCAGAAGGGTATGTATTCTTCAAAATGTTTTTGATACAGTTAGCCCCTTTTTTTCCACTAAATATTTTCACTGGAAAAAAGATTTAAACTGAATGGTTTGCTTTGCAGCTGGCAATATTATTTCACTTATGTTACTGTGAGAGTCACCTGTTCATATGTTTTCTGGGTGTCACAAGTGCTAGGCAAGGGCTCTGAAGTGCCTTGCCCAAGGATATTCTCACAAAAAATTCCAAACCCTATGTTGTGGGTACTCATTAGAATCGTCTCAGTGAGATGATTCTAATGAGTACCCAATACATAGGGTTTAGTGGAGAGTGATTAATATTTTCAGTTTTGAAATCAAAATCACTCCCTCTATCTGCAGCTCTGCTCATATAACTTAACCCTTTCCCAAACAAGCCCCGGTTTTCACGTGTCTGCAGTACAAGTCTTTTGAAAACACTGTGGGAAAAGGAGAAATTGCCCGTAACGAGCAATTTCTCCTTTTCCCACAGTGTTTTCTACCCTTTTTGAGAACTTTCTGCCATTTTCATCCAATTTAAAATTGTCATCTGCAAACTCTTTCAATTTGGACCAGTCCAAAATCTGTCGTTTGGGAAAGGGTTAACTCATTTGATAAAAATGTGGAGAGTGATTAATATTTTCAGTTTTGAAATCAAAATCACTCCCTCTATCTGGAGCTCTGCTCATATAACTTAACTCATTTGATAAAAGTGGTACTACATAAACACTTGTGTAAGATCGTCAGTGTAGAATTTTTCAACATAATACGTTATATTGTAGCATTTTATATCAATTTATTAAACATTATAGAATATTAACCCTTTTACCATACAATCTTGACTTGTATCAACCCTGTGAAAGTGAGCTTTTGAAAACAGTGTGGAAAAAGGAGAAAAAGCTGGAAACCAGCATTTGTTTTCCGTTTCCACGATTTCTTCGCTTCCAAAGACAATTTTCAATTTTTGAGTCAAATTTATTGTCATATACAGATGCTTTCAATTTTGACAAGTGTTAAATTTTGTCATTTGATAAACACTTGAAGCATTTTATAGCATATTATTATAGCCGATGTATGGCAGTTTGATCCATAAGGCTAGACACATTTTCACAAAATGAAAGGGTGGAAGGCTGTCATATTTCACCAGAAGTAGGAGAATTACATGTATTTCCTTTACATTCCCTGTATGTTACTTTCATGGTAGGAATACCTTTACTCTTGTCATGCAGAACCAGGATTGAATTACTTATGCAATCCATACCAAGATCAGACTACAAAGAACATGCAGTGTGATCTCTGATTTACACTGTTGACTTTCTTATCAGATATTCTGACAAAATCAGCTTTAAAATTGCAATATCTGTACCTTTAGCACTGACTGAGAATGTCATTTCAGTATTGAGCCTTGCTCTGTGAAAAGGGGGCTTAATGCATCTTGGAAACGTGTCAAGCCAGATCAGCAACCTGGGCAGGAAACTTTTCACGATTGGTCAATTGTCTGTATGTCAAAGGATCATATTACCTTGTGATTAAGTCTGTTGTTAAAAAGTGGCTATCATGGATCCATGATTATGTGATGCCTTGATAGGAGATACACTAATCCCCTTTTGCCAGAGCATGGCTCATTTATTTAATACTATAGGAATTTAAAAAAGTCATGCTCTGGCAAAAGGGGGCTTGATGCATCTCCATGATACCATACAAGTCATCAAATAATTATGGATCCATAAAAGCCTGTTTTTTTAATAATCGACATATAAGGAAAACTGGTCTGTGGACATACAGAAAATCAACCAGTTGTGAAAAGTTTCAGCCGAGGTCAGCCTGCGCAGACTGCGCAGGCTCACCAGAGTTGATACTTTCCACAGATGCATTAAGCTCTATTTTCTCAGAGCATGGCTCAAATACATTGGGAAAGTGCCTGGCTGCCTATGAAGCAAGAATGCCTACTTTGCAATGGGGGAAGGTCTTTCATGCCAAAGACCATGTAGTGTTGATAGCCATGATTTTGTTTCAATGTGCTTTGTCTGGAATCACTTGCATTTGGACAGGTTTCACTAAGACAAAGAATGTGATGTTTGAAATATGGGTTTTTAACTTGTTACGAAATAACAAAATTTTAGACTCTTGCAGATTGAGGATATTTGTAGAAGTCAAATATGACTCCAATAATCGGATCTGGGTTTGAAAGATTATACAACAAAGTGCAAATGGAGAAGATGAAATTAATAGCATTTACTCATTTCCCACTATGTTTTCAAAAGCATTCTTTGTCATAGTTGTTAAAACATCAGGTTGTTTGGTAAAGGGTTAATGTAGAGTTAATAAAATGATACTTGGCATTCTCTAGCATATGATGAAGTTTAGTAGCTTATCTTTCTATGTTCCTCAAAGTACTTTTGTGTATGTGGTTGTTCGCTCAATGCATAGAAAATCTTTGTGCATGATCAGAATTTGATATTTGCCAATCATAAGGTTGATTTGTCTACAGTAAGACAATGCATCAATGCCTCTGTGGTAGCATTAAATATTGTTCAACCACATACCCAATGTTTTTCATGTATAACAGACAACAAAATTTTAGAAAGTGAAAGCAGTTGCAGATGATGTAATTGTAGCTAAAAAGATGTCTTTTGTCTTTGATAGAGTAGAAAACATTGTGGGAAAAAAAGAAAATGCTTGATAACAGCATTCATAATTTTCTCCATTTTGCACAATGCTTTCCCTCAAAAAGACTCTCTCAAGGTCATGTAAACACCGAATTGTATGGTATAGGGTTTAAACATTCTTTGTGTGAATTGATTCACAGCAATAAACAGACAGGTAAAAAAAGCACCCAGATATTGTGCAATTGCAGTGGCAATGTACCTGTACATAGAAATTGATGATACATGCCAGTAGTTTGTTGATATACAAGCAATTGTTATGACCTTTCAATGAAGACTGACAATGGCTTTAACCCTTTACCTCACAATTACAAGGTTTAGCAACATCTAAGAATATGGCTTTAGAAAACATTTTGGGAAAAGGGGAAAATGCTGGTTACCTATCAAAGTCAATTTTCAGTGTTTTAGCCATATTTTATTTTGTCGTCTGCAAATGCATTGGATTCCAACATATCCAAAGTTTCATTGTTTGTTAGAGAGTTCATAAAATACCTGCTTACAGCTCTTTCAAGCATGCATGTTAGAAAGTAGTCATTGGCCTTGAATGAAAGTTGTGTCAGTTCTGGTGTGAGAAAGCCAGGAAACGCATAGGTGCACTGGCCAGTGTGATATGACCTATGCTATTCAAACAGTGTTGAACTCCCTATAAAAACAAATTTTTAAGCGCAGCAGCATCATGTACAGTTTTGTCACCAAGGATCAATCCTTGGAGAAGAAACACAGAATACTCTAATTACAAGTTCTTTGGGCTATCTTTTAGTGTTAAACTCTTTACTGAACAACCAAGTTTTAGACCTGTTGAAATTGAAAGCTTTTGCAGATGACAAGTTAGACATGCCTCAAACTGTGGAATTTGTCATTGAAAGGGTTGAAAACATTGTTGGAAAAAGAGAAAATGCTGGTTCATGCTTTTCACAGTTGTCCACAGTACATTACACAGTGTGTCTGATAAATCTATGCAGTGACTATTCTGTATGATTTAACCCTTTACCCAACAACACAAATGTAGATTTGTGCAGACGACAATTTAAATGTGGTTCAAATGATTGATTTGTCTATGATAGGGTAAAAAACTTTGTGGGAAATGGAGAAAATGATAGTTACCAGCAGCAGCAGCAACCAGCTTTTTGTCCTTTTTCTGCAATATTTTCAAAGTTTTTTCAAATATTTTCTTAGGGTCATTAAAACTCAGGATTGTTTGATAAAGGGTTAACCAATAAAGGGCAACTTTATTTGCCTCCATGGACAGTGTGGAATAAGATCACAACACAAAATATGCAGTCTGATCAGGGGTCATTGCTTTTTACTAGATGGAGGTATTCCTGTCAAAAACATTTGCAATTTCTTGACAAAAAATGTCATTTTGTTTATTTTTTGCTCTTTTGTTCTCAAATTTTCAATTTTTGTTGAACGTATCTATTAATCATTTGCCACCCAATTCTGAGTTTCCCAACTCGGACTAAGAAGGCTTTTGAAAACATTATGGGAGAAGGAGAAAATGCCGGTAACCAGCATTTCTTCCATTTCCAACAGTATTTTTGTACTCTATCAAATACAGAAATTACCATTTCAGCCACATTTATTGTCTACAAATTCCTTTAATTTGATCCAGTCAAAAATTTTGGCATTTGGTTATGAGTTAAACCTTTATAGAAACAAATCAGTGTTTTATGATCCCAAAGAAGAAAGCTTTTGAAAACATTGTGGTAAAAAAGAAAAAAATCATTGAGCAGAAGTCAGTCATTTAAAACACATATGATTTGTTGTCTGCAAATTCTTTTGATTTGGACTTGTCTGACATTTTTGTCATTCTGTAATGTACTAGAACCAATCCTGATATTGTCTTTTCTTTTTTTTTTCAGGTACAGAAGGAATCTGTTTATAAGATAAGTACTGACTTATTGTGTCTAAGTATGTCTCTGTTGGTGTGTGCTGTCGCTGGTGTTGGTGAGCTTTTGTCCCGGGTGAAGAAGGCTTTTGGGAAGGCTGACAGGTCTGTTGCCTCCCCAACAGTCTTTCTCGACCGGTGCAGTGAGTCGGTTAGGATCTCGTTCCCTATGGATCCAAGTGCTGTCGAGGATAAAGGTTGTTTTGTTGAAGTTGTGGACGTTGAGAAGGGCACCTCTGTGGACTCTGTGGAGTGTTTCATGGACGAGGACATGGGGGAAGAATTGAGCTTTTTTGAGCTTAGTGATTCCCCTTTGTTCTTGTCTGTCGAGGATGACACGACTGAGGAAGAGGATTCTTTTGTCCCCTCCCTCAGCTCAGCATTCTTGATGCCATCGACGGATATGAACACCGATTTTTATCGGGTTGCTTTCTTTGAGGACATGGAGGAAGAACCTAGCTCTTTTGAGCTGGGTGATTCCTCCGTGTTCTCTTGGATGGAGGAGGAAATGGAGGTTGAACTCAGCTCTGTTGAGTTAAGTTTGTCGCCCTTGTTCTCATTTGTAGAGGGTGAGGAGATGGAAGTAGAGAACTCTATGGTTCTCACCTTCAGCAACTCACTCTCTTTGGCATGGAGTGGTGTGAACCATAGAGACTTCTATAGGATTGCCTTTGTTCATGATGAGTTGGAAGAAGAGCTGAGTTCTTGTGAGCCCAGATCTTCTTCCTCAGTCTGTTTCATAGAGGGTGTGGAGATGGAGAAAGAGAACTGTATGGTTCCCTGCTTCTCCTCCACTCCATCTATGATGTTGGATGACACAGAGAAGGAGATATTTTGGTTTGCAAGTTTTGGGGAGGACATGGGGGTAGAAGTTAGCTCTGTTGAGTTTAGTGATATCTCTGTGCCTTCTTTACAAGTGGAAATGGAGGTAAAGGATCTTAGTGTCAGTTTGTCTCAGGAAGGTGAAGTGGAGCTCGGTTTACATGAACAGAGTTCTTTTTCACCTGCTGCTGTCTGTCAGCCAGAGCCTGTGGTTGTCAGATGCATTGGGCGGCATACCCGTCAACCTGATCATTATGGGGAATGGATCTACTATTAGTTGCAAACAAAAAGATTTCCACTTGCAAACTTTACTTGCAAATATTACAAGTCTGCAAAAGTTTTTCACTTGCACTTTTGTGTACAAAAGTTCATCAGTGCCATACATTACAGATTGTTTTGGTAAAAACAGTGTAAGTTGTGAAGGTTGTTAGGAGTGGAGGGTGGGGAGGTCTCTGTAGTTTAGAGACGAGTACCTGGGCCTGTACCAACTATCTGCACAGCAGCCTCTCTGCCTGAAACTGTGGTAATTATCAAGGATTGACAGTGAATCCATTAGTGTGTTCAGTTTGGCACACAGGGTATACCATTAGGGGATGAATGTGTGTTGTCACTTGTGTAAATGTTGACGTAGGGTTCTTTAGTCCAAAAAGTATATTACAGAAGAACTCGGAACACTTTAGTCTTGAAGTTGTTTCTGTCACAGGATTCATCATGGTCATTAGTTAGGATTTATTCCTCTCTTGAGGCTGGGCATTGGTTTGGGGATAAAGAAATTGCAGGAAAGTATAGATAGGTTCACCGGCAGCAGCAATAAAATTTAACCGCTGTTGTAGACGGCGCTATGTTATGGAAAAGCTGAATGGTTGTGTACAGTTTACTAACATTACTTCATGTTTGTAAAGACATTTGACCTGTATGTGCTGCTTTTTTCCTCAATTGTAAACTCCTATATCATATAGAATTTTGGCATTCATCAAGTACTAGTGTTTACTAGGAAACAAAAATTCATTAGGATAAGGTATGGATGGAATCTGTCTGCATTTTTGACCAGGACTTGCATGCAGATTTTTGAAATGCCTTTGTTTGGTTTTTTTTTTTCCAAATTTGCCAGGTTTTAGGGAAAGGTGTGGATAGAATCTGTCTGCATTTTTGACCAGGACTTGCATGTAGATTTTTGAAATGCCTTTATTTTTCTCTATTTTGTTAGGAACTAAATGGAATTTATCTGCATTTTTACCAGGACTTGCATGCATATATTTGAATTGCCTTTTTTTTCCAATTTTGCTTGGCTTTAGGGAAAGGTATGGATGGAATCTGTCTGCATTTTTGACCAGGACTTGCAGGCAGATTTTTGAAACACCTTTGTTGACAGATTTTGACCAGACTTACTCTTTGACACCTTTCCAGCTGTACACAACTTGCACAATACTATTGATTTCTTTCTGAGAGCAAAGAGAAGCATTAAGGTTCAGGAATTCTTTGCTTATCTTTAGATACTTCTTAGATTGAAGAACCCTCATTCTTCATGTAAGCAACTGACGACAGATATCTGTCTTCATGTGATACATCCAGTGTGCCACACTGAACATGCTGATGGCTTCACAGTCCATTCTTGACGACTACCACAGTCTCAGGCCGAGAGACTACTGCACAGATAGTTACTATATGCCCATGAACCTGACTCTGAAATGTAGAGAGTAGGTGGAAATAGTTACTCCAAAATGTGCAGTGTAGGTGTAGATAGTGATTCCAAAATGTGCAGTGTAGATGTAGATAGTGACCCCGAATTGTAGAGGGGAAGTGTAGATAGTGACTCTGAAGTGTAAAATGTTTAGGGTGGTTGGAGATAGTGACTCTGAAATGTAGTAGTGGGGATAGTGACTCCAGAATGTAAAAGTGGAGATAGTGACTCCAAGTTGTAAAGGTGGAGATAGCTACCAGCAGAGGAGGTGGAGATAGTGGTAAGTGGAGCTGGTGGCAACAGCAGCCAGTAGAGGAAGTGAAGGTGAAGAGGAGGTGGAGATGATGGTCAGTAGAGGAAGAAGACAGCAGTTGGTCAGGAGAGGAGAAAGAGGGAGGAGGAGGAGGTGGAGGAGAATGAGGAGGAGGAGGAAGAGAATGTGGAGGCAGAGGAGGAGGTGGAGGACTTGTAGATATACAGATATTTGTTCTGGTTATTCACCAGGTGCCCACCCGGGTAGCTCAGTGGTTAGCGTATTTGACTTGTGACCTTGTGGTTGCGAGTTCGGTACCCAGTTGAGGCAAACTTTCTTTTCGGCGATTTTTCGCCGCTGACCGCTGATGCATGTGAGGAAAGCAGTCAGTGGCTTTGGAAAGAAAGTTGTGTCAGTACTGGTGTGAGAAAGCCAGGAAACACATAGATGTGTCACTGACCGCCATGATATGCCCTGAGCTGTAAAAATGGCGTAAAACTCCAATACAAACAAATATTCACTGGGTAGCTCAGTGGTAGGTTTATCTGACTCGTGACCTTATGGTTGCAAGTTTGATGCCCAGTTGAGGCAAACTTTCCTTCCGGCGATTTTTCGCCTCTCACTTGATGTACGTGAGAAAAGTAGTCAGTGGCTTTGGAAAGAAAGTTTTGTCGGTACTGGTGTGAGAAAGCCAGGAAAAACATGGGTGCATCACTGACCGTCATGATATGACCAGATCTGTGAAAATGGCGTTAAACTCCAATACAAATCAGTGTTGAGAGCACTGGTGTGGCATTTGTCAAGGGAGCCACTGTGTGGAATTAGTTATTTGAAAAACAAACAATAGAAATACTTTCCAAATATTGGCTTGAAAGACAGCCTACTTTATAGTCATGCAGAATCCATTAGTGTGCAATCATGTGGGATGAACAAGCCCGGGCGAAAAGCCCAGTGACGAACAAGCCCAGTGACTAAATGGTTTTGGGACGAACAAGAATGGAACCTATTAGGAGAAAAAGATTGTGTGTATCATTACGTCAACAGAATGCCAAGATCACTGGCCTAATCCAATATATTCTTTTACATCTTAGTGCAAGCAAAACACTTTTTTGTCTGAGAAAAATTGAGTTTAATTTGGTTTACTTCCTTGAGTTTTGCAAAATACCGTATGACCTCATAGTGGCATTTTATTCGAAAAATGCCACAACAAAACTGGTTATACATATAAACACTCTAGCTTACTTCTGAGAGAAAGGAAAGAGAGTTGTTGCTTTGCATTACTAAAAATAGGATAAGATAAAATTTAGAGTTAAGGTCATGGTTCTCTTGTTTAAGGTTATTAGTAATTCTATGGATGGCAACCTTACAAGTATACTAAAGTTAGATACAAAATTTAATTAGATGGAACAGAGCAATCTGATCCTTAATTCATCACAGCTGAGTGCCTATTGTGTAGGTTGTGAAGAATGTATAATGTCTATGACACTTTAAGGTCAGTGTCAGTGACTGTAATCAGCAGTAATATTTATGCTGATTGGATTTTTCAGGCTTAGTTGGCTAATATTAGGAACGATATCACATTTGTGCTTTCTGAATAGACTATTCAACTTGCAAATGGTTTAACTTAAGTGTTTAACAAGATATGAACAGTCCATAAACGTGCAAAATAGAGTACAAGTTTGCCGTGGCCATAAGCCATTTACTGTTAGGTTTGAAATTTTGAGGGTGGAGGGAGTTTGAAACTGAAGTTACTGAGATTTTTGTCGGAGTGCTGAATTGTAGTTCTCCCCGATTTATCATTACTGTTGTTGCCATCCTGTTAAGTTTAATTTGTCAGCAGAAGACTGGGTTTAAGGTGATAAGATTTAGAGAACAATAGATTCCATTTGAAAACTACATTTGTGATCATCTTCAGTTTGGACATTTGGAAATAACAAATTTACATCCACACGATCAACATTTTTTTTCTCATTTTAATACCTGCAGAACCTTAAAAATAAAGATATTTCAAACATGCCAAAAAAACCTTATTTTAGGACTTATTCGGCTTACTTATTAGTATATGGAATCTACTGATATGAATAGAGATAAGCTTACTGGAGGGAGAGGAAGGGAATGAGGAGGAGGAGGACTTGTATATATACAGATATCTGTACTTGTTATACATATGAACACTTGCTTACTTATGAGAGAGAGGGAGGGAGTCAATGCTTTCTGTTACTAAAAAAAGGATAAGATCTAATTTAGAGTTAAGGTCATGGCTCACTTGTTTAATGTTATTAGTAATTCTGTGGATGGCAACCTTACAAGTATTCTTAAGGTAAATACAAATGGGATGGAACAGAGCAATCTGATCCTTAATTCATCACAGCTGAGTGCCTATTGTGTAGGTTGTGAAGAATGTATAATGTTTATGACACTTTAAGGTTAGTGTCAGTGACTGTAATCAGCAGTAATATTTATGCTGATTGGATTTTTCAGGCTTAGTTGGCTGATAATCAGACCTATCACCTTTGTGCTTTCTGATAGACTATTCAGCTTGCAAATGGTTTCACTTAATGGTTTCACTTAAGTGTTTAACAAGATATAAACAGTCTATGAAAGTGCAAAATAGAGTACAAGTTTGCCGCAGCCATAAGCCATTTTCTGTTAGGTTTGGAATTTTTGGGGTGGAAGGATTTTGAAACTGGGGTTTCAGAGATTTTTGTTGGAGTGCTGAATTGTAGTACTCCCCCTTTTGTCATTATTTGTTGCCATCTCGTTAAGTTTAATTGGTTAGGAAAAGACTGGGTTTAAGGACGTAAGGTGGTAAGATTTAGAGACCAGTAGATTCCATTTTAAAAATAATTTGTGATCATCTTCATTTTGGATATTTGAAATTAACAGATTATATCAGCACTGTCTCCATGTTTTTTTCCCCTCTTATTATAATATATGCAGAACCTTAAGAATAAGGATATTTCAAACATTTCCAGAAAAAAAATTGTTAGGATTTCTTTGGCTTACTATTTTGCATTAGTATATGGAAAACTACAGCTATGATTAGAGATAAGCTTACTGAGTTATGATCTGTAGATAATACTATTCTTTGTTTCATTTCAGTCATTATTTAGGTAGTTTTGCTCTTGTAATTTTTGTTTGTCTTGCAGAATTGAGATAGATACCTGTCTTCAGTAAAGGTAACATATTACTCTGCTTCTATTTAATGATAAAAAATCTGGAAAATGGTGTGTATCTACAAAAACTCTAGTCAAAGTACATGTATAACAATAATCAGGATAAAAATCAAGAGATTGATCTTCAGATAGTACAGTCAAATGATGACAAAAATGGCTTAATTTTTATTGGAAATCAATTACGTAATACAAAGTTGAAGGATTTACCAGTACATAAGAGTCTGTTTTGTAACAGTCCAGCACACAAACATGAAACTTTGTTGACAAAGTTGAAGATCTTTTCCTCAGTCTCACAGGTATTGGTATGACCAGGCCATTGATTGAACCACTCAGTTGTTAACTAGCAGCTCTGCAAAAGTATTGTGAGATATATTTTCACTTTGCCAGTACTAAGGGGCCTATAGGTCTATATATTTACTTACATTGGCCCATGTTTTCTAAAACACACATTTGAAGCCATAGTCAAGTTGAAAGCCTTTCCAGTCTCTCAGACCTGTGTTGACAAGACCAGGCATACATTGAATCAAGAATTGTCCAGTCAGTTGGCAGCATAGTAAAACTATTTTACTTACAATGATTAATTAAGCAGTAGATTGAACCAGTGACCAGTACTATTTCATGTATTGACTACGGTAATAATACATACTTCTATGAGTGTCCATAACGAGCATTTGCACATTGAACACATGGAGAAAACACAGAATAAGGATAACAACTCATGAACATAAATGCCTAATGAAGGTGATCATTTGCTTGGTTGCCTAAGATTGTGTTTCAGCATGGTCAACTTGTTGGAATAGTTATGCCTGTTTTACTGTGGTTGTTCAGTGGGAAGAAATAATTAAATGCCTTGGAAATAGTACAGGTGAGAATCTATTATCATGTAGCTATTTTTAAGCATTGCTAGTAAGTATTTAAGAAAGTTGAAAAATCTCAATGTATCTGACATTGTAGATCCAAGATCAGACTGGGCATTCTGTGCAGTCTTATCTTGATCTGCATTGTCCAGGGAAGAGCATGGACACAGTTTGAAAAAGGATCTACAAATTTGGCATTATCTATCAAAAATTTTTATTTCTACACTATAGCCTTGTTGTTGTTCAAAAAGACAATTCTAATGATTGCCAGCAACAAAGGTTTTAGTAAGAACTCAGTGGCAATTATTCTTTGAACCCTTGAACCTACCTTAATTCTTTCCAAAATGACAAAATTTTAGACTTGTCCAAATTGAAAGCATTTGCAGGTCACAATTTGCTGGTTACCATCATTTACTCCATTTCCCAAATTTTGAAAACACTTCTTTCTCATGGTTTTTAAAACTCAGGATTGTGTGGTAAAAGGGTACATGATAGGATACATTGTCAGACAGAGTAGAAAATATGGTGCAAATAGGACAACATGCAGGTTACCAGCATGTTTGTCTTTTTCCCCGCAATGTTTTTAAAAGTCTTTCTTTGGGGGTCGTTAAATCACAGGATTGTGTATTAAAGGGTTTGCCCGAAGAGCTCTGTATTATTGAAATGGAACTTTTCAAGATGGGAAAAGCGGCCTAAATAGTGCTATTTCAAGGTTGTTTTGGCCAGGTTGTGTAACTAAATCACAGTTCATGTTGATCCTAGATCAGACTGCATGTTATCTACTGTCTGATCTTCATCTACAGTGTCTACAAAGTAACTTAACCCTTTACCACATAATCCTGAATTTTAACAACCCTGAGAACAATAACACTTGAAAACATTTTGGGAAAAGGAGAAAATGCTGGTAACATTCGCCTTTTCCCACAGTATTTTCTACCCTTCTTAAGGGAAGCCCATTTTTTTTTTCAAGCCACATTTAGAATGTTGTCTCCAATTACTATCAGTTTGGACAAGTCTGAAATTGTTTCTTGTGGTAAAAGGTTAAGCCTTTTCCAGTGCTATGAGGGTCAACATTTTACCAAATGACAAAATTTTACACTGGTCCATAACCAAAGCTTTTTTGGCCCTCCCTATAATTTTGCTCTATACTAGTTTTACTGGACCAGATTGAAAGCATTTGCAGGTGACAAATGTTGCTAAAATGATGATTTCTGTATTTGATAGGGTAGAAAATATTGTGGGAAAAGGAGAAAGTGTAGGGTTCCAGTATTTTTTCTTTTCCCACAATGTTTTCAAAAGCCTTCTCTTTTGGAGTCATTAAAAGTCGGGATTGTGTTTAAAAGAATGGTTTGGACCATGTTCATTCTTTTAAATGGACCATGTGAGTCATTTAAATAGCTTTTGAGGGAATAAGCTACTCTTTGGCAGACAATCACACATTTTAATGACCCTGAGGAAAAGTGCTTTTGAAAACATGGTGGGAAAAGGACAAAATGCTAGTTTCCTTTTCCCACAATATTTTTACTCTTTCACAGCCATTACTTGTAATTTCAACCACACTTACGTGTAACTCTTTACATGTAAAGATTTTACTCTTTACCAAACAAATCAGGACCAGATTTAAAGCATTTGCAGACTACAAATGTGGTTTAAATGCTGATTTCTGTCTAACATTGGGTACAAAACATTGTGAGAAAAGGAAAAAATGGTGATTACTAGAATTATCCTCCTTTTTCATTCCTGGTTGTCATAAGTCAGGATTGTGTGGTGAAGAATTAACTCCTTGCTATATACAAAAAATAACTTCCTGATATTGAAAGCAGTTAAGTTGACAAATTCATTATGATTCAAATGATACATTTTTTCCTTTGAAAAAGTAGAAAATATTGTAGGAAAAGGAGAAAATGCTAGTTACAAGCATTTTCTTTTATTTGCACAGTGTTTTCAAAAGCCTTCCTCCCTAGGGTCATTGATTCAAGCGATTGTTTGGTGTTTGTATAAAAGACCTAACATTTACATTTATTTTTTTTTTCTCGCAGATTTCAGCATCCATCCCAGCTCTGAAGCTATGGATAATTTTTCCAGTTACCGGTATAAGAAAGATGGCTCAAGGTAAAGAGTTTTAAGTTTTTCATGATGTTTTCTTCCTTATGGTTTCCGCCTGTTCATCTATTTTTCTTTTTCACCCGAGTCCCAGTGGTACAGTTTGTAGCATGCAGGACTTGAGAACAGGGAGCTGCTGGTTCAAATCCCAAACTTGGCCATTCATTGAGACAGGATTCATTATTCTCTCACCGCTGATCATTGTTTTGATGATGGTCAGCAGCCAGTAGCTTTGGAAGAATATAGTGCCAATTACTGGTAACAGAAGCTCCAGGAAAGCATAGAAAAGTGCACCGACTACCTTGATGAAACTGAAATGTTAGAAATGGTGTTAACCCTTTATCACACAATTCTGAGTTTTAACAACCATGAGGCTGTAAAGCAGCATTTTCTCCTTTTCCCACATGTTGTCTACCCAATCCACAGCAAATTTAAATTTTTTGAATCACATTTATTTTGTCATCTGCAAATGCTTTCAATTTGGACTAGTCTAGAATTTTGTCACTTAGTAAAGAGTTAAACACGAAACAATCAATCATATTTGTCTTCTTCACGTCTATGTGATAAGGTTCACATTCTGTGGTGGGATATATACAGGACATAAAAAAATCTATGGCATACAAAGCATTGGGCCTTAAGTCTTTACCAAACGACAAAATTTTAGACTGTTCCAATTTGTAAGTATTTGCACACGAAAAATGCCGAGCCCCCGTAGCTCAGTCGGTAGCGTACAGGACTTGAGAACAGGAGGTTGCTGGTTCGATCCCTGGCTTGGCCAATTTCTTTCCGAGGATTGATGATAGTCATTGCGACAAGATTCATTCCTCTCTCACTGCTGACTATTGTTTCAAAGATGGCTATGTGGGAAAGCAGCCAGTGGCTTGGAAAGAATATTGTGCATAGTACTGGTACAAGAAACTCCAGGAAAGCATGGATAGGTGCACTGGCCGCTGCCATGTAACTGAAATAATGTTGAAAACAGCGTTAAACACCATACAATCAAACAACAAGCAGATGAAAAATTAAACATGGCTCAAATGATGAGATTTGTACCTGAAAGGGTAGAAAACATTGTAGGAACCAACATTTTCCCCTTTTCCCTCAATGTTTTTAAAAGGCTTCTTCCTCTGGGCCATTTAAACATGAGATAGTTTGATAAAGGCAGGTGACAAATTAGAGTTGGTTGAGATGAGAATTGGTCTTTGAGAAGTCATACAAGATTGTTGGAAAAGGAGCAGAAGTTGGCTATAATCATTTTCTTCTTTTCCCACGATATTTTTGAAAGCTATAATTGTCATGGTGGTAAAACACAGGATTGTTTGGTAAAGGGTATGTTCCATAAAATCTCAAACCTTATTGCCTGTATATTATGTTTTTTGTTGTCTTCTTTCTCCACAGACTCCCACGACCCTCTCATAGATGCCCTAGTGAAAGCTTAATTTTTTTATAACTTAGAAGGTGCCCCAAGGTAAGCAATTTCAAATCCCACAGTTGGCTATCTAAAATTACTGTCTTTCGGATGAGATGTTAAGTCGAAGTGCCATGTGATGGTGTTATACACCAAGCTTACAATGGGATTCTTTCTGTATCCTGCACTATCCTCTGTAAGTAATAGCCTTATGGGAGCATCGCCCATATGGGCAACTTGTGGTGACAATTTTATATACAGACAATTATATATTAACGCTTTACCAGACAACAAAATTTTAGCCTTGTCCAAATTGAAAGCATTTGCAGACAACAATTTCAGTGTGGCTCAAATGGTGCAATTTTTCTTTGATAGAGTAGAAAACATTGTGGTTACCAGCATTTTCTCCTTTTCCCACAAAGTTTTCAAAAGGCTTCTTTCCCAGGGGCGTTAAAAGGCGGCATTGTGCGGTAAAGGGTTAAAAAATCAATCTATTTTACTTGGTTTCATTTTTTCTCTGTAAAAAGAAGTCATATGTTTTTCTTTTCACTTCTTTGGAGAAAGATTTAAAACTGAAATTAGATTATTTGGTATTAGCCCTTTGTCACACAATCCCAAATTTTAACAATCCTGATAAAGAAAGCATTTAAGAAAATAGTGGGTAAAGAAGAAAATGGTGGTAACCAGCATTTTCTTCTTTTTACAAATGTTTTCTAACTCTTCAAAGATAGATTTAATCATTTGAGCCATGTTGAATTTGTGGTCTGCAAATGCTTTGAATTTTGACAACTTTAAAATTTTAATTTTTACCAGAGAATCCTGAATTTTAACGGCCTTAAAAAATAAAACTTTCGAAAACCATGTGGGAAAAAAAGGAGATAATGCTGGTAACAAGCATTTTCTCCTTTTCCCACAATGTTTTCTACCCTCTCAAAGACACATCACAGCATTTGAGCAACATTTAAATTGTCATCTGCAAAAGCTTTTAAGTCGAACAACTCTAAAATTTTGCTCTTTAGTAAAGAGTTATTTTTTTTACCAATCGACAGAATTTTAGACTTGTCCAAATTGAAAGCATTTGCAGATGACAAATTGTTTATGCCTAAAGTAATGAGATTGGGCTTTTAAAGTATAGAAAACATTGTGGGAAAAGGAGGAAATGCTGGTTATCAGCATTTTCTCCTTTTCTCACAATGTTTTCAAAGGTCTTCTTATTTAGACTCGTTAAGGCTTATGATTGTGTTGTAAAGAGTTATCCCTTTACCACATAATCCAGAGTTTAACAACCTTACTGAAGAAGCCTTTTTAAAACATTGTGGGAAAAAGAGAAAATGCCAGTAACCAGCATTTTCTCCATCTCCCACAATGTTTTTTACCCTTTTAGACACCAATTTCATAATGTGTTTTACTTTGTCATCTGCAAATGCCTCCAATATGGATCAGTCTAAAATTTTAGTTAAACAACCTTGTCAACTAGCAAAAATGTTCAAGGGTGAAAATGGTCCAACATTATATTTTGTTTTATATAGAACGCCCACCACCCGCCCTCACCAAACAGATTTGTGCCAAGGCTAGTTACTCCCACACTCTCTGAAGATTGTTGGAAGGTACGCATTGTTTTTCTGTATAAATGTCACTATTCTTTCCTCCTTGGCCTTAACCCTTTACCAGACAGCAAAATTTTAGACTCGTCCCATCTGAAAACATTTGCAGATGACAAATAAATGTGGCTAAAATAATAGATGAAACTCCTAAATGTTACAAAACTTCGTGGGAAAAGCAGAAAATGTTTGTAACCAGTGTTTTCTCCGTTTCTTGCAATGTTTTAAAATGGTTTCTTTCTCAGGGTTGTTAAAACTTGGGATTGTGTGTCAAAGGGTTAAGCTGTTGGATTTATAACTTGGAAATCCTGAGATTAGTTCCTGCAGGTGATTCTACTTGTTTAGAAAGTGTCCTTGGGCAAGATACCACAGAGTCCCAGCATAGATTTGTTGCTTAAGCCATTTCTAACATTTCTGTTATGTTGCAGCGACCAGTACACCTATCCATGCTGTCCTTCAGTTCCTTTAAACAGTACTTGACACAATATTCTTCCCAAGCAACTGGCTGCTTTCCCACGTAACATCATCGAAACCATGATCAGCAGTGATCCAATAATTGATGCATTAACCCCTGCAGACAATTCTTTCTGTCATGCAGCATGTCCCTTCTAAAGATACTGTGGCAGAAATTAAATTTGTACAAGAGGAACTATTTATCCATTTTCCACAATGTTTTAATTTTTCATACATTTTTATACGTTGTACATCAATCCTTTAACTGCTGACTACATTTACCCTTTACCAAACTACAAATTAGTTAACCTTTAAAGTGCATTTCACAACAAGAGTTGCCTTTGTGGCCTTTATAGATCAAGGTCAGACTGCACAAAATGTGTAGCCTGATCTTTGATCTACTCTGTCAGTTTTGCTGAGCCATGCTGGACAAGAGCAGCCTTGATACTATAGTTATTGAGGGTTATATTTCTGTACCAAAAGTTTTCATTCTGGATTTTTTGGTGCTTTAACCTTTGGTGCTTTGACCTAAGCCTTGAAATTGCAATAGTTAACCCTTTACCACACAATGCAGAGTTTTAAAGACCCCAATGGGGAAGGCTTTTGAACCTTTGTGGGAAAAGGAGAAAATGCAATGTTTCGAATTTGGACCAGTCTAAAATTTTGTCATCTGGTAGGGTTAATTCTTTATCAGATGATAGAATTTTAGGTTATTGGCATATTTTGCAGCTTTTTCAGATGAGAAATTTCAACATGGCTCAAAAGATGGGATTTGTCTTCAAAATAATAGAACTTCTGCCTGTTGACATCTATCTCTCCTTTTCTAATATTTTCAAATGCATTTTGCTGTAAGGAGAGAAAAACTCTTGATTGTTCCTTAAAGGGTTAAAGAAACTTACAGCAGACGTCTTTTTAAACATGCTTCTACAATAAGCATAATGCACATTCTTGAGGTATCATGCCATTAATACATTCACATGACTGTGTTGGCATTGAAAAAGAAACTTTTAAGAAATCATGTGCTAGGAGCAACATCTCCTTTTGCAGCAGTGTTTTCATACTAGAATGATGTAGGGTAAAAACTAGTTTCTGAAATATTTGTTTTTTCTGTTTTTGTATGGTCCATACATATTTTCATGACTGTTTTTTTTTCTTTTTTTCCCCAGCATCAAAAGGAACATAGACAAAAGGAGGAAGCCTGTATATCATCATGTTATAAGAGGTCCAGATTGCCAGAGTTTCTTTTCTGTTTGCAGTCTTGTTGCAAGAATTTTTTCTGTAAGAAGTCTCATGGCAGTTTTTTTTTTTTCATTCTTTATTGAGATACATGTATGTGTACCCAAGATGAAGAACTCTGGCTGTTTGTTATCATAGTATATTTCTTGTAATTGGCTAGATAAAGAGGATAGAATTAAGTGGAGGTACCTGGCGGTACATGCTATGATACTGCAGCTCTTTACCAGTGCTGCTAATTCCTAGCAAGCATGCCTTTCAAAACAGGAACATTGTTTACAAAAGCTATCCCCTGATTTCTAAGGGCATTTCTTACTGTCATGTACTATTTCTTGAAATTGGTTTTGGTAGCTTCAAATCCATTTCATTGAATGAGGCCCAACATTCCATGGCACTGGACATTGACAAATGGGCACAGGTTTCCAGAGTTTTTGTACTTGTAGTTTTTATCTCTGGTTTTTCCTGGGTGAGTCGGCCATAGAATAATTGATTAACATAATAAATGACGCTCATATGGTCAAAAGTACAGTTGACAGGTACAAGAATCTCCACTTAATTAATGACAATATGTGGTGTTACATATAGTGATGTATTGTACATACTGGTCTGAGCTGTACATTGAACAAAGACATTTGTTGTATGTATTCATGTAGTTGAGAATATAGTGAAACCGCCTTAACATGTCACTGATGAGTATTCAGTCTTTTTACATAGACTGTTTATAGATCTACAGTAAATTTATGATTTTATAGGACGCTTACTTCACTTACTTCGGGATCATGTGCCCAGGTATTTTACCTCTACACCATTGGCACAGCAGAGGCAAATATCAGAAAACTGTGCATTGTCATGGAAACAGAGTAGTGTCAAGTTAAAGGGGTTTCACTATACTAACATCTCTGTTTACAAAACAAAGGTTGTTGTTTTGTTTTAGATGACATATAGAAAGAAAGATTTAGTTCTTTAACTGTTTACCAAACAACAAAATTTTAGACTGGTCCAAATTGAAAGCATTTGTAGACAACACATCAAACATGGTTCAAAATTTGGATTTTTAGAGAGGGGAGGGGAGGAGGGTAGAAAACATGGTGGGATAAGGATAAAATTTTGGTAACCTTCATTTTCTACTTTTTCCGACTATTTTTTTCACTTTCAAGGATATAATTTATACTATAGCTATGTTTTAGTTGTTGTCTGTAATACCTTCAGTATGGTCAAGTCGAAAATACAATAGTCTTTTAACCCTTTACCACACAATTTGGAGTTTTAATGACCCTGAAGAAGAAGCCTTAGAAAATATTGTGGGAAAAGGAGAAAATGGTGGTAACCAGCATCTTCTCCTTTTTCTATAATGTTTTCTAAGCTTTCAGAAACAAATTCTATCATTTAGGCTTTATGTGGTAAAGAGTTAAATGATGTGTGCATGATTGTATTTATAGGCCCTTCTTGATAACATTTTGTAAGCATTCTGTCCACATAAACCCTTTTTGATAACATTTTATAAGCATTGTGTCCATACAGTTAGGACCTTCCAGGTCACATTTTGTAAGCATTGAGTCCAGATAGTTATGCCCTTCCAGGTAACATTTTGTAAGCATTGTGTCCACATAGTTACGCCCTTCCAGATAACATTTTATTAGCATTGTGTCCACATAGTTAGGCCTTATTTTGTTTTACTCTTATTATTACCCTAGTAGTTACCTGGTCTTGGAATCTCAGTCATTCAATTCTTCATCGTGGTTGTTCCAAAGTTTCTGAAAAATATGCTTGAGAAAATGTCAAATTATTGATCTTGGTCAAGACATTTTTTTTTTCACTGTTATGCCAATGGCCATATTACTGTTAAGATACAACAGGGATTTAGCTTGCTGTCAAAAGTAGATAATGGTTGAAAACCCAAATAATTGCTTGTCCTATTCACTAAAGTGTATGATAATTGAAAATCAAGTATAGTTGCAAAGCATAAGGGTAAATATTTTCTAAAGTTTGAGATGTGTGACATGTGTAAGCGTTCGGGATTCTTTATTAGCTTAGAGGAAGAGAATGGTAAAAAATACCAATACTAGTCAGTTGAGTCTTTTAAACAATGCACCATATCTACAAAATTGATAGGTATGATACTTATTGATGTATCTAAACATGAGTGTTTTATACACACTTTTACATGTTTGAGGACCTGTAAATCCAAGGGATTTGTAACAGTCAGATGACATGATAGGTTTGTCTTACATTCCATTAAAGTTTTCATATCTGTCCATTAACTCTTTACCACACAACAAAATATCCAAACTGAAAGCATTTGAAGACAAAAAACCTACATGTGCTCCAATGGTAGAATTTGTCTTTGATAGGGTAGAAAATGTTGTGGGAAAGGAGAAATTACTGGTTACCAGCATTTTCTCCCTTTCCCACAATGTTTTCTAAAGGCTGCTTCCTCGTGGTCATTACAACTAGGGAGTGTGTGGTTAAGGGTTTACTGTTGCTTCCTTGTCTCATATAACTCTGGCATCCCTTTTTTGAAGTACTAGTGTTTATTCGGAAACAAATGGGTGCTAGGGAAAGGTAGGGATGGACACTGACAGCAGACAAACCAGAAGCTGCATGCAGGTTTTTGAAATGCCTTTGTAGTATGTAGTAGTGTAAGGTGTAAGTGTAAGTTCTGTAAGGCATTAGGGACAGGCATGGATGGAATCTGTCTGCAGCTAGACCAGGAGCATCACACAGTTTTTGACAAGACAGACTGCTTTGTTCACAGTTTTTGACAAGACAGACTGCTTTGTTTACAGTTTTTGACTAGACTAGATTGCTTTGTTCACAGTTTTTGATGAGACAGACTGTTTTGTTCATGATTTTGATGAGACAGATGGCTTCGTTCACAGTTTTTGACAAGACAGACTGCTTTGCTCCAAATTTTTGACAAGACAGACTGCTTTGTTCACAGTTTGTGACGTGAAAGACTGTTTTTTTTTTTAATTCCAAACATATGAAATTTAAATAATCCCTTTGCTTTACAAACTTCTCAAAGATGTATCCTATGGTGTTCTTTAGTGTATACATTTGATTCAGTATCAAAAAGATGGGGTATTTAGGACTGGGTGCCTTTAAAAGATTCATTGGCTTGATCTATGTGCATTGCTTGTATCTGATATCACTTTGACAATACCTCAATTAGCTATTGAAATAATTTTGAATGCTAACCTGAGTCCATTTCTCCTAAACCCAAGGAAAGATTTGCCTTAAACTTGGAACAAATGTTCACCTTGTAGACAGTGAACGCAGCTTAATTAGGACTACACCTTGTTTACTGCAACATTGCTGGTATTGTACATTTAGATTTTAAGCTGGGCCATTTTCACAGAAAATGTCGAGTTATTGTTGTAGCCTTGTCATCATATACCATTACACGGTCAATGTGCAAAAACTTTGACTTTTTAGATTATCTCTTTTATTACTGAAAATATTTACTTCAAACTTGGACAAATTGTAGCTATTGATAGGGGAACCTATACATCAAGGGCAGGTAACCATCAAAGTATTTTTGACACAGTTATGCCCCTTTTTTGAATCAGAAATTTCACTTTAAATCAAGCACCTGCAGCCGAGCATTTGCACCTGCATGTGGTGATTTTGGATTTCTGACGAGATTGTATCAGGTTTTCAACCTTTGATGTACTTTGATGTTTTAAGTTATAGCTAGCTGCTCAAAATATTATACATTTAGCAACTTTTGATATTATACATTTAGCAACTTTTGTTTTCTTCTAATTTTTCTAAACTGTACCATTTATTTCTAGGATATTTTTTTTTATTTTCAACTTGGCCCACTTATCATGAAGCAGTGGGGACATACTTGAGGACCGTCACAAAAGGCAAGTTA
This sequence comes from Tridacna gigas, assembly GCA_945859785.2. Classification (NCBI taxonomy): domain Eukaryota; kingdom Metazoa; phylum Mollusca; class Bivalvia; order Cardiida; family Cardiidae; genus Tridacna; species Tridacna gigas. Next base: position 24,015,305 of record OX244040.2, read on the forward strand.
AACCTGTCCCACATGACAAATTTTAGATTCTCCCAAATTCAAAACATCAAGAGACAACAAATTGAAATTTACTTCAAATGAGCCAGTGCTCTCTGACAGAATAAAAAAATAATTGTGAGAAAAGGAGACAATGCTGGTTACCAGCAGTTTCTCCTTTTCCCACAATGATTTCAAGACTTCTTCCTCAGGGTTGTTAAAACATGGACTTGTTTGGTTGGGGTTAAATTATGCCAGAAACTGATGACATTTTTCATTACATGTTTTTTTCTGAAGTGATTTATTCATTCCCTCTCTGTATTTTGAAAGTGATACAGAATTATCATTGTTTTGTCTATTACTGTAAAAATGATATTACATATTTGATGCCTGTCTAGATGAAGTCTATACATTTACTCACCACCAGACAATCCCAAGTTTTAATGACCCTGACAGAAAAACTTTTGAATATATTGTGGGAAAAGGAGAAAAAGGTGTTAACCAGCATTTCTTCTTTTCCCACAACATTTTCTATACTGTTCAAGTAGTATACATTACATACGAATGTAGGACGTTTTGGCCACGGACGTTTTGGCCAGGACGTTTTGGCCACGGACGTTTTGGCCACATATAGTGAAAAAAATGGACGTTTTGGCCAAAATAATTTTATATGTACTTTTTATGTAAAATAAAGCTAAAAAAATTTTTTTTTTTATTTGATCAATTGTTTAGACTTTTGTTGAACTTTTGTTGAAATTTGGTAATAAATTTTAGAGTTTTACAGTTTTATTTATTCCTTTGAAGTAAAGGAAAACATCAACAATTTAATGTTTTTAAATGATCTTCAATTTTCAAGTTTTGTCTTTTGATTGACAAACAGTTTGATTGACTAATTGCTTATTAATGATACTTTCTTGCATTTAATGTTGTTATTATTAGAAGTGTAAAGAGTTTCATTGTTCTTGTCTTTTAACACTAATGAATCTGTAGATCACACCACACTTTAATCATCTATTTCCAATGTTTTCTATCATATAAGAAAAAGAATTAAACACTTCATTTGAAATTAAACATCTTTATTTTAAAGCTTAAAATTGTGTCTGAGTTGTAAAATAAATTTAGGTTCGTGTTTTATTTCTTTTGTCTCATTTTATATTTTTATAGTGTACTACCAAACCTTCTACACAATTGTCCATGGCCATCAGTATATAAGTACTTATTAAAGATTGAAAAGACACAGATACAAAGTCTTGAAACCATCTGTTATAATAAAAAATTGCAATAAAGGTCTAAAATGTTGATCAAATAAGTAAATTAAATATGTTTGTAGCTTTAATATCTATAATAAGTACATATATAATAGATTTGGCCAAAACGTCCGTTTTTTCAATATAGGTGGCCAAAACGTCCGTGGCCAAAACGTCCTGGCCAAAACGTCCTGGCCAAAACGTCCGTGGCCAAAACGTCCGTCCTCCATTACATACACATTGTTCTTTTTGTTCCAGATCTTTTTCCTATTTATGACTTCTGCTATTATTAACTCTATGATGATATTTCTGTTGAAATAAAAAATTATACATCACTGGTCTTGTGTTTATTATTTATTTATACTACGATTCTTTTCGCTTCTCCAAATTGCCCAGTTTAACCCTTGACTACACAGTCCTAAATTTTAGTGACCCTAAGGAATGAAGCTTTAGAAAATATCATTGGAAAAGGAGAAATGCAGCTAACCAGCTTTTTTTCCCTTTTCGTACAATGTTTTCTGTCCTTTCAGAGACAAATTTGATGATTTGAGCCATATTTGATTTGTTGTCTGCAAATGCCTTCGATTTGGGCACGTCCAAAATTTAGTCATTTGGTAAAGTGTTAATTAACTTTGATTTATATATGACCTATGCGATGGCAAAAAGGGGTTTAATTGGTCTTCCTGATGCATTACAACAAGCAAGTCATCGCATTGATCCATAAAGCCCATTTTGTCTAACAGCTGAGTCCTGAGTTAGCGTGTAATATGTACTCTGATCTTGATCTACGCTGGCGGCAAAGGTAACTGAAGTTGCAAAAAGAGCTTTAACCCTTGACTACACAATCTTGAGTTTTAAGGACCCTGAGAAAAAGGCCTTTTGAAAATATTGTGGGAAAAGGAGAAAATGCTGGTAACCAGCATTTTTCTCCTTTACCCACAATATTTTCTAGCCACTCAAAGGCAATTGACATTTTATTTGTTGCCAGCAAATACTTTCAATTTAGAGATATGTCTTCAATTTTGTTGCTTTGTAAAGAGTTAATCTTTTACAAATAGACAGAATTTTTAAACAGGCTAAATTTCAAAGCATTTGCAGACGACACATGTGGCTCAAAAGATTTGAGATGAGTGAAAGGCCAGAAAATATTGTGGAAAAAAGGAGAAAAAAGCTGGATACCAGTATGGGCCCTTTTTCCACAATAATTCAAAAGCCTTCTCCATTAGGGTCGTTAAAACTCTGGATTGTGTGGTAAAGGGTTTAGAAATGATAATGACCTGCCAACAGTACTGACCAAAATGTTTCAAAGCTTTTTACACATACACATACAAAAAGAATACTGTATTGGGCTGTGTAGATCCATGAACAGACTGCATGATTTGTAGTCTGATCTTGATCTACATAGTCCACAAAAAATGCATGGAGTCATGCCAAAGTCTTGGGGTGTTTAACAACACTAAAACTTTCATAGCATGGGTTTTTTTTTCTTTTTTTTTTTGAGGGGGGGGGGTGTGGGGGGGGTAAAGGGAAATAACTCATGTTCATCATGATACATATTTGAAACTAGTTATCTCCCTTTTGTCTATTACTTGTCTGCAATATGCTTAGTACAGTATACTTTGGAAACCAAACCAGAAAAAAGAAGCCAAAATAGCTTTTTCCAGCTTGAAAAACAGGCTAAAACTAGTTTTAACTCTCTACCAAACAACATAATTGCTATTGTCATCCACAGACAATTTTTTTAGTCACATTTAAAATATTGTCTGAAAGCTGTCAATTTGGGCCAAGTCTAAAATTTTGTCAAGTGATAAAGAGTTTAAAATATGCCTGCTGCATGCTATGCTTGTTTTTTCTTAACCATTTAACTGCTTAACCCTTTACCACACAATCCTGAGTTTTTAGCTCACCGGACCACAAAGTGCTCAGGATGAGCTATTGTGATCACTCACCGTCCGTCGTCCGTTGTCCGTCCGTCCACATTTTTTTGTTTACACTCTAGCATCTACAAATAATAACCAATCAGCACCAATCTTGGTCAAAATGTATAGACCATAAGATCTCGGATGAGTTCGATTATGGGTGTAATCGGACCAGAACGACTGGAGTTAATTGCTATATTTGACTTTGTTTACACTCTAGCATCTACAAATATTAACCAATCAGCACCAAACTTGGTCAAAATATATATGACCATAAGATCTCAAATGAGTTTGATTGTAGGTCTAATAGGACCAGTTATTGCTGTGTCATGGAAAAAGGGGGCTTGACATATATTTTCATTGTGTACCAATATCTCTTTAACTACAGGACAAAATGTCATGAAACTTCATCTTTTTATTGTTTATTGCAAGCCACAGACAATAGTTATTTGTTTTTATTTCATGAAATGCCATGTCATGAAAAGAGGGGGCTAAATGTTTAATTTCGTCATGGACGAATGACCATCTGTTTGTCCATCTTTCAGGACAGATATCTTCTAAAATCCTTGACAAAAACTAATAGAAATCCATACAGGTGTTCCCAATGATGTCCGCTGATATTTATTGTTTTTTTTTCCTTTTTGATATCAAATACTGTCTCATAGGAAAAAGAGGCTTCATGTATATTTCTGTTAAGGATCAATATACATGTATCTTCAACTCAAAGTCCTGGACAAAAATTTGTGAAACTTCATACATGTGTTCCTTATGATAGTCCGCCAATATCATTAGCTTAGCTTTTTTGATTAAATGTTGTGTCATGGAAAAAGGGGGCTTCACATATATTTTCGTTATGGATTAGTATCTCTTTAACTACAGGACAAAATGTTATGAAACTTCATCTTTATGTTGTTTATCACAAGCCACAGACAATGATTAAGCCTATTTGTTAGCTCACCTGAGCATGAAGTGCCGGGTGAGGTATTGTGATTCGTCGTTGTCCAGCGTCCGTCTTTCCACAATTCCTTTAAACATTTTCTCCTCCTAAACCAATCTTGTTGAAACTTGACAGGCATATTCCTTGGGTGAAGTTCTACCAAAGTTGTTTAAAGAATTGAATTAACCCTTCAATGCCAGGGGTCACAATTTTGGGCAAAATTGTATATAGAGCAAACTTTAAAAATGTTTTTGTCTGAAACTAGAAGGCCTAGAGCTTTGATATTTGGTATGTGGCATTTCCTTGCTGACTTCTACCAATTTTGTTCAAATGATGCCCCTGGGTCAAAACAGGACATAAAGGTATACAGAATGAACTTTAAAAGTCTTGTTATATTTAACCCTTTACCACACAATCCCAAGTTTTAATGCCTGTGAGAAATAAGGCTCTTGAAAATACTGTGGGAAAAAGAGGAAATACTTGTAACCAGCATGTTTTCCTTTTTCCACAATGTTTTCCACCCAACCAAAATCAAATTTAAATTTTTGAGTCACATTTATTTTGTTGTCAGCAAATGGTTTGAATTTGGACAAGTCTTAACCCTTTAAGCGCCTTTCACTACTATAGTTGCCTTTGTGTCTAGTGTAGATCAAGATCAGACTGCACAAAAAGTGCAGTCCGATCATTGATCTATACTGTCTGCTTTGTTGAAACACTGCAGACAAAAAGCACCGACGCAGTTGTTATCATCTTGGACTCATTCTGGAATGAAAATGGCCTTTGGGTTTAAGGATTAAATTTTGTTGTTTGTCAATGATTTGAGCCAAGCCTGTTAGCTCATTACCTACAGGGCTAGCTATGCAGGGATTTCAAGTTTAAATCTCAGTTGGGCCAAGCACTCAGGTAACCAGGATTTTTTTTAACTTTTTCCACAATGTTCTCTACCCATCCCAAATCTAAGTTCATTTTTTGAGACAAATTTATTTTGTTGTCTGCAAATGCTTTGAATTATAGAGCAGTCTAAAATTTTTGTTTGGTAAAGAGATAAAGACAGACCAAGTAATATGCATTTCAAGACTGTGTTGTAGGCAATACTATCTTGCAGAATATAAGGCATATATATCCAAGATCCAACTGCAGTCTGATCTTTATCTACACTGTCTGATAAAACATCCTGTCTTGCGTACCCCTAGTCTTGGTTCCCACCTGATCATTTTTTCCTTTTATCTATTCAGGACGGATGGATGCAGTTTAAATTTGACATGAAGCCCCCTTTTTCCATGTCACAGCAATAAATTCCAAAACCCTGACAATATGCACTAGGTCACTTGATGTGTGAAAATTTCATCCAAATCTGTTGAGATGTGTCCAGTAATTAAAGAGATATTGGTGAAAAATGAAATATAACATGAAGACCCCTTTATCCATGATGCAGCTATAAATTGCAGAACCCTGACAATATGCGCTAGGTCACATGATGAGAAACATTCTGTGAAAACTTTTGAAAAAATTGTGGGAAAAGGAAAAAATGTTGGTAACCCACCATTTTCTCCTTTTTCCCACAAAGTTTTCTACCCTATCAAAGAAATATTGTGTCACTTGAGCATATATGAAAATGCTGTCTGCAAATGCTTTCAATTTGGGCAGATCTAAAATTTTGCCATGTGGTAAAGAGTTAAAGGCTTTGACAGCATTTTTTCTCTCTGGCTGTTAGGATGTATCTTTGAACATTGTGTTCATTGTATTTTGAGTTCATTTTTGTTCATTCATTTAACTCTGTAGTACAGATTTTATCTTGTAAATCTTAGAAGTCATTATAACTTTTGTTCTTCAGTTTGTGGTGTTTGTCTTAATTTATAAATAAGTTTATGACCCCCCGATAGATTTTGGGCGTATACTCCACCATGAATTGAAGTACCATTTGAAAGATCTGTTCAGGTAGGGCCAAGGTCATTGTCACACTTGAAGATCAAATTTTTGTAAGCTGGATGCATTGAAAGGTTGGTGCATGACCATTGCAAGTGTAATAATGTTTATGTGTTTTTATGTATTTATATATATATATAAATGTAATTGTTTATGTGTTTACAATAGCAATTACCCATGAACATGTCCCTGGACAACCACTGTAGTTGCTGGTGTATTTAACAACATTATAATACTAACTTGTATAGAAAGTCTTGAATTGGCAAACATTCTCTACTAAGTTTGTTCAAATCGGGCAACTTTTTGCCACACACCAAAAGGCCTAGGGCTTTGTTATTATTCCTTCGAAACTCTGTTCTGGAGGTATATAGGAGTCGGCTTGTCGGTCCATCCATCCATCAGTCTTTCTGTAGCATTTTCTTGTCAGAGCTAGTTCTCAACAACTACAGGACAGATTTCATTCAAACTTTAGAGAGACTCGGTGCCAAGCAAGAATGTGCATATTATATTTTGGTGACAGTTCATTGAATTTTTACAAAGTTATTTTCCTTTGATGAAATTTCTGGTTCTCCCTATTTTTCAACAACTATTGGACAAATATCATTCAAACTTCTCACAAATATTTATATAACCAGGTTTGGTTAAGAAAGATTATCTTCTTGTCTAAACCAAGAAGACCTAGAGCTTTGGCCTTGCACTTCGATATTTGGTATTTATCTTCATTGTAGACCTTTACTGCTTGGTACTCAGGTGAGCAATATAGAACCATCATGGTCCTCTTGTTACGAACAAAATGAGAAGTTCTTTTCCATTTGAATATGACTAAAATTTTATCATTTGGTAAAGACTTAACTCTTTACCAAACGACAAAATTTTAGACTGGTCCAAGTTGAAAGCATTTGCAGGCGTAAAATCAGCTGTGTCTCAAAAATTAAAATTTGATTTGGGAGGGGTAGAAAACATTGTAGGAAAAAGAAAATGCTGGTCACCAGCATTTTCTCCTTTTCCCACAATGTTTTCAAAAACATTCTTCCTCAGGGATGTTGAAACTCGGGATTGTGTTGTATAGAGTTAATGTACTTGCAGTTTGGAAAAGCTTAAAATTTTTAACGACCCTGGAAAAGAAGCCTCTAGAAAGCATTTTCTCCATTTCCCACAATGTTTTCTACTCTATCAAGCACAAATTCTGCTGCTTGAACCACCCTTAAGTTGTCGGCTACATGCTATTAATTTGGTAGAGTCCAAAATTTTGTTATTTGGTAAAAGGTTAAGCAAAGAGGCCCCGATAATGTGTTTGTAACAACACCTATAGCAAGGAATACATGAATAGTACAAAACACTGACAAGCTATAAATATTTAGATTAATCTTTAATGGCATGTATGTTAAGTGTACAAGACAATACCCAAATCAAAAGCTCTGATCAGTAGACTTTTTTCCAACCTGTCCCACACGTTAACTTATAAATCATATTATTTCATGCTTTTTGGTAGTTTATCGAGAAATAATGGTTTGATATTTCATATGGTTATGACCAGTGAAAATACCTATTTTATTTTTTCTAACTCTTCAGTTGAAGGCGAAAATAGTAACTCCCATGCACTAGTTACCTGGGTAATCAGCGAGTGCCATTCAAATGGAGGGAAATATGATGTAATTTACGCTATGTTTCCCACGCTTTACGTAATATTGTAATGCATTGTTATGTGAGTGGGGTACACTTCGAGAAATTACTGAAAACAACTGTACTGGATTTTGATGAAAGTCCCAATAAAATAGGGGTAAGTAGAAGCATGAAATAAATATAATACTTGTTTTTTCTGTGAAAGATCAAAATTTATTTCATCTTGCGAATATCATCAGTAATATTTTCACTCGTGGTTGTGCCACTCGTCAAAAATTACCAATGATGTTCACTCGATGAAATAAATTTCAATCTTACACTGAAAAAAAAAAATCCTCTATATCCTAAGTATGCCACAGAATGTAAGATGCATCATGCATCCAAGTACTAACCGCTTAGCATGTTGCTCAACTCTACACCAAACAATCCCTTGCTTTAACCCTTTACCACACAATATCACTTTTTAACGACCCAGGGAAAGAAACCTTTTGAAAACATTGTGGGAAAAGGAGAAAATGCTGGTAACCAGCATTTTCTCCTTTTCCCTCAACATTTTCTGCACTATCAAAGAAAAATTGCGCCATTAGAGCCATACTGAAATTGTCATCTGCAAGTACTTTCAATTCAGACAAGGCTAAAAGTCTGTGGGCTGGTAAGGTGTTTATGACCATTTGGAACATGGTGGGAAAAGGAGGAAATGCTGGTAACCAGCATTTTCTCCATTTCCCCTAATGTTTCTTACCCTTCTACAGACAAATCCCAGAATTCAAGTCAAATTTGCAGATGACAATCTAAATGTGGCTTACATGACGAGACTTGGCTGTGAAAGAGAAGAAAACATTGTTGTAAAAGAAGAAAAATGCTGGTCACCAGCGAAAGGCTCGCTTAACAACATTTTTTGTATGTTCTAAGAAAATTTTATCTCAAACGCCAACTCATGTCAGATCCTATATATCTCCTTTTTCCACAATGTTCTCTTTGACAGACAAACCCATGATTTAAACAAGATCTGCCATCTGCACAGATTTTGTGCTTTCAATGCAAATTTTGATGTCTGGTAAATCCTTCACCCTTTACCAAACAATCCTGGGTTTTTCCAGTGCTGGGAAATCGGCCTTGTGAAAAAATTGTGGGAAAAGAAGAAAATGCTGGTAACCAGCATTTTCTTCTTTTCCCACAATGTTTTCCATCCTATCAGAGAGCTTAAGCTCCTTTGTACCAATTTTGGAATTGTCATTGTTTTGAATTTGAAAGAGTTGAAAATTTATAGTCTGGTACATGCTTAACCCTTTACCAAACAATCCCTGGTTTTCACAATCCTGGGAAAGAATACTTTTGAAAACATTGTGGGAAAAGGAGAAAATGCTGGTAACCAGCATTTTCTCCTTTTCCCACAATGTTTTTTACCCTATCAGAGAGCTTAAGCTCATTTGTACCAACTTTGAATATGTTGTCTGCAGATGTTTTGAATTTGAAAGAGTCTAAAATTTGTTGTTTGGGAAAGAGTTACCTATATCCCACAGAGACAAAATTTCAGACTGGTCCAAACTGAAAGCAGTTGCAGACCACAAAAAAATGTGACTCAAAAATTGATATTTCTTTGTGGTAGAGTAGAAAACAGCTTTATTTTTTAGGGTTGTTAAATTCAGGATAGTGTGGTAAAGGGTTAATACATGAATACCATATTATGAGAATACATTGTGCAAGAAAGAGATAGTGCTCTTCACAAGCAGTTTCTCCTCTTTTTATCAACACTTTTTATGTTGCAAGGCAAAAGGAGTTGTCTGTAGGAGGTAGTGCAATAGGCAGGATCATAAATGATACAAAGTTGCTGATAAAATTACTTATTGCATGCTTTTTGGTAGTTTATTGGGAAATAATGATGGCTTATAGTTTGTTAATTTCACCGTTTTGACCAGTGAATTTAACATTTGATTAGTACTGAAATACTGAGAGCTCTACTGCACTTTGCAGGTCCCAACAAAAATGGGGTTGAAAGCATGAAATAAATAGAATATTTCTTTTTTTCAATGAACGATAGAAATTTATTTCATCAAGTGAACATCAACTATCCTCCATATGTTTAGTAGTTATTTTTAGAGTACAGTTGTAGACAGAGAAGACAAGTGAAAATGAAAACTCTCTCATAAAATGTCTCTCTTTGCCCTTTGCCAGCTGAAACGTTTTTACAACTCTCAGATAAGAGACAATTGACAACATAATGGGAAAAGATAAAAATGCTGATGACCAGCTTTTTCTTCATTTTCAACAATGTTTTCTAACATTTCAAAAGACAAATCCCACTATTTGTGCCCACTGTAATTTGTCGTTTGTGGATGCTTTCAATTTTGGCAAGCCTAAAACTTTGTTATCTGGTAAAGAGTTAGTGTCATCAGTTTATGAAAGCAAGTATTTCACAAAGTTTGAGTGTCTAGACTAAAGTCAGTCTTCCAGCATAAACTCTTCACCAACAATTATTTCCTTTTTTGTTTTGATTAACCCTTTACACAGTCCCGAGTTTAACTCTTTATCCCGTCTTTTAACGACCCTGTGAAAGAAGCCTTTAGAAAACCTTGTGGGAAAAGGAGAAAATGCTGGTAACCAGCATTTTCTCCTTTTCCCACAATGTTTTCTACCTTTCCCAAAACAAATTTCAATTTTTCAGTCACATTTACATTGTCATCTACAAATGCTTTCAATTTGGACCAGTCTAAAATTTTGTCATCTGGTAAAGAGTTAAACAACCCTGAAGAATAAAACTTTTGAAAACATTGTGGGAAAAGGAGGAAATGCTAGTTACCAGCATTTTCTCCTTTTCCCACAATATTTTCTATTCTTTCAGACACATATTAAATCATTTGAGCCAGAGTTAATCTGTCGTCTGCAAATGCTTTGAAATTGGACCAGACTAAAATTTTGTCATTTGGTAAGGAGCTAACACATACCTAAACACAATCACATACTTTAACCACTCTCATGCAAGAGGCTTTTGAAAACATTGTGTGAAAAGGAGAAATTGCTGTTGACTAGCAAATTCTTCTTTTCCTACACAATTTTCTACCCAATCTGTGACTAACTTGCATTTGTGCTATGCTTAACCCTTTACCACACAATCAAGAGTTTTAATGACCCTGAGAAAAAAGCCTTTTGAAAACATTGTGGTAAAGGGAGAAAATGCTGGTTACCAGCATTTTCTCCCTTTACCACAATGTTTTCTAAAGGCTTTTTTCTCAGGGTCATTAAAACTCTTGATTGTGTGGTAAAGGGTTAAGCATAGCACAAATGCAAGTTAGTCACAGATTGGGTAGAAAATTGTGTAGGAAAAGAAGAATTTGCCATTTTCCACAATGTTTTCTACCCGTCCAAGACAACAAGACAAAAAAAATCTTTTTTTGAGTCACATTTATTTTGTCGTCTGCAAATGCTTTGACTTTAGACTAGTCTAAAATTTTGTCGTTTGGTAAGGAGTTAATGTGTTGCCTGTAAATGCTTTCAATTTGGACAAGCCTAAAATTGTGTTGTGTAGTAAAGAGTTTACTCTTTACCAAACCACAAAACTTTGGACCAGACCAAACTGAAAACATCTGCAGATGACAAAATAAATGTAGGTCAAATGATCATTTTTGTCTTTGATATGGTAGAAAACATTGTGGGAACAGGAGAAAATGCTGTTACCAGCATTTTCTAATTTTACAACAATGTTTTCAAAGGGATTCTTCTTCAGGGTCTTTAGAACTCAGGATTGTGTGGTAAAGAGTTAAACATCTTGAATGAAGGCAGTCTTCTTGCACAAAATATGACAAACAACTCTCTGCTGACTTCACTTCTGAACCAGTAAACTTCTTTTCTTGAATTAAATAAGAACAGCAAGGTTTTTATTCTTACAAAGTAAAGTTCCATTTCCATAGCTTGGTTCCACTGCTTCCTCTTGATCTGAAAATAAATTATATTTAAATTAATCCTTTACCAGACGACAAAATTTTAGACTTGTTCAAATTAAAAGCTTTTGCAGAAAACAGATGAAATTGGGTTAAAGTGATAAGATAAGGTTCCACAAGGGTAGAAAAACTGTGGAGAAAGAAAATGCTGGTTAACAACACACAACATTTTTCTCTTCTCTTCTTCTCTCTCTCACCCCCATACATTATTTTCACAAGCCTTTTTACCTCAGGGTGGTTAAAATATGGAACATTTGGTATAGGGTTAATTCTTTTCCATACCATCCCAAGTTTTAACAACCCTGAGCAGGAAGGCTTTTGAAAACATTGTGGCAGGAAAAAATCCTGGTAACCAGTATTATTTCCTTTTCCCACAATGTTTTCTATCCTATCATAGATTTCAAGCTCATCTGTATCAATCATGAATATTTATCATCTGCAAATCTTTCAAATTTATAAGTCTAAGATTTGTTGTTTGGGAAAGGTTTAAACCATCACAAAACCAAATAAGACATTTAACAACCCTACAAGAAGACATCTTTGCTGCCACACACTGGGTGATTGCTCCCCGTCCTGAACAGGTTTTTTGTATAACTCTTTAGCAAATGAAAAACATTTTAGACTAGTCCAACTTGAAAGCACTTGAAGACAACAGAATAAATGTGACTCAAAAATTGACATTTGTTTTGGGAAGGGTAGAAAACATTGTTGGAAATGGAGAAAATGCTGGTTTCCAGCATTTTCTCCTTTTCCCACATTGTTTTCAAAAGGCCTCTTTCTCAGGGTCATTAAAAGTCGGGATCTTGTGGTAAAGGGTTAACTGTTGTGTAACACTGATACACAACAACGAATTGAACAAAAAAAGTGACTTTTTACCAAACATTCCCTACTTTTCACAACCTTGAGAAAAAACACTTCTGAAAACATTGTGGGAAAAGGAGAAAAAGGTGGTTACCAGCATTCTCCTTTACCCACAAGGTTTTTAAAAGACTTCTTTTACAGGGTTGTTAAAAGTTGGGACTGTGTGATAGAGGGTTAAGATCAAGCAGAAGGATGTTCTGAGAATGATAATTCCTCACTTTTTTCATCCCTGCTTAACCCTTTCCCAAACGACAAATTTTGGACTGGTCCAAATTGAAAGAGTTTGCAGATGACAATTTTAAATTTGATGAAAATGGCAGAAAGGTCTCAAAAAGGGTAGAAAACACTGTTGGAAAAGGAGAAATTGCTCCTTACGAGCAATTTCTCCTTTTCCCACAGTGTTTTCAAAAGACTTGTACTGCAGACACGTGAAAACAAGGGCTTGTTTGGGAAAGGGTTAAACCTTTAATGTTTTTATCTCATTGACTTGACTATAATAAAAATCCAGAAGAAAAGAATATGAATAACTTAGCCATTCACGAATCAGGAATTTTTGTCAAAGAAGGAAACCTTCAATTTTGTATTAAATGACCACTTCAGGACGATAAAAAATGGCCACTTGATAAATCAGTGCTAGTTGAAGGGAGGTGGGGAGGTGCGCAAAGCAGGTTGCAAGTCACATTTTTTACACATTAATCCTTTAACTTTTTACCACACAATCCAGAGTTTTAACGACCCTGAAGACGAAAGCCTTTTGAAAACATTGTGAGAAAAAGAGAAAATGCTGGTAACCAGCATTTTCTCCTCTTCCCACAATGTTTTTTACCCTTTCAGAGACAATTTTTTCCATTTGAGCCACACTGAAATTGTCGTCTGCAAATGCTTTCAATTTGGACCAGTCTAGCATTTTGTTGTGTGGTAAAGGGTTAAATATATTCTGAGCTTAATATGTAACCATTGTTAAGGAAGCATGAGGAAAATACTTTAAAAAAACATTTTTTCTGACCAATAGTAATTTATAAGTGAAAGAAGAAACTGAAAGTAGATTAAAGTAGTCACCAAGAAATAACAAACCTTTTGAACAAAATTACTCTGGGGTACATGGCAAGAAATTCATTATATAGACAACATTGTGTAAATGTGAACATAAGCCTGTCTTAACCCTTTACCAGACGACAAAATTTTACCCTTGTCCAAATTGAAACCATTTGCAGACGACAGTTCCAGTGTGGCTCAAATGGTGCAATCTTTGTTTGATAGGGTTGAAAACATTGTGGGAAAAGGAGAAAATGCTGGTTACCAGCATTTTCTCCTTTTCCCACAATGTTTTCAAAAGGCTTCTTTCCCAGGGGCGTCAAAAGGCGTCATTGTGTGGTAAAGGGTTAAAGACTCGTTGTACTGAAGAACAACTTATTCCAAATCATTCCCACGTTGAATTTGTCAGTGAAGGACACACTTGTTTTGTAGTGCTTATTTATAACCAAATCAAAAATATCACATTCCACTTCATGCAGTGATAATCAAACAAAGTTCTATTCCATTTATTGAGATCACAAGGATACCGTAAATTTCGCATCCTTTTCACGTGTCCTTAGGCAAGCTGGTTAGTGACTTTGTTGGTCATAATGACATGGTTCTGCATTGTTGACGCTATTGTCAAAGTGCAATTAATATTCAGAAATGTAAATGTGTTAATCCTGTAAGTGACAAATGTTGTAATGTTTTGATTAGGAAGTCAGAGGTTTTTATCAAACTTTACTGTCAGTTAGGATCCACTATAATGATGAGGAGTTTTGAAGGGTCGTTTAGTGAAAAATAGTGGTCTTTTGGGGTTAAAAATTGGGGGTAGTTGGTCACATAGTACAAATGTTGCTTAATACAACAATAAATTACACGAAAATAGCTTGGGCAGACTTCAAATGGTTGTTTAGTACAAGTTGCTTAACTCTTTACCACACAATAAGATTTTAGACTTGTCCAAGTTGAAAGCATTTCAAGACGACAAATGTGACTCATTTGACTAGATTTGTTTTGGAAAGGTTAGAAAACAATGTGGGAAAAGGAGAAAATGCTGAATGCCAGCATTTTCTCCTTTTCCCACAGTCTTTTCAAAAGTCTAATTTCCCAGGGTCGTTAAAACTTGGGATTGTGTGGTAATGGGTTAAAAGACGTGGTCGCATGTACAAGATTGACTGTACTTTGAGAATAAGAATAACTTATCTACCCAGAAGACAGGAGTTTTTGTCAAAGAAGAATGCTCTGAGAATAAGAATAACTTATCTAGATCATGGCTAACCCTTTGGTTTTGATTGTTTCCTTCGCTTGTTTATCACTTGTAACGGACACTGACTCTGTCACCATGTTCTCATCGTCAGCATGGGTACTTTTTAATGTCTTTCTTATATTAACAGTCTGAAACACATATCAAAACCTTCTGTAAAATATTATGTACATATCAAAAGCAGGTGTTAGAAGCATCTCTCCACTTCCCAGAAAGTTTTCTACCATTTCAAAGATTAACCGCCAAGCCCCTGTGGCTCAGTCGGCAGCGCACAGGACTTGAGAACAGGAGGTCATTGGTTCAATCCCAGGCTTGGCCAATTTCTTTCCGAGGACTGATGATAGTCATCTTGACAGGATTCATTCCTCTCTCACCGCTGACCATTGTTTCGACGATGGTTATGTGGGAAAGCAGTCAGTGGCTTGGAAAGAATATTGTACAGTGTACTGGTAAAAGAAACTCCAGGAAAGCATGGATGGGTACACTGGCTGCCGTGATATAACTGAAATAATGTTGAAAAAGGCGTTAAACACCATACAATCAATCAATCGAAGATTAAACCCTTTACAAGTTTACAACACAGTCCTGAGTTTTAACGACCCTGGGAAAGAAATCTTTTGAAAACATTTTTGGAAAAGGAGAAAATAATGGTAACTTAACTCTTGACCAAAGGACAAATTTTAGACTGGTCCAAATTGAAAGCATTCGCAGACGACCAATTTTGTGCTGTCTGTGGTTGGGAGTTGTAGTGTCTACCTTGTTACCATAATGTCCATAGTTCAATACATAGAAATTGGTATCAACTTCGGGATTATGCATTGGCCCACACTTTCGGCGTGAGTACTGGTGTAGTTCTCAGGATGCATTATCCAGATATGAATATAAGTTGTAAGGACTTGTTTCTCAATCTATGTAAAATACATATGCTTAAACTAAACTAAAAGACAACAAATTAAATATTTCTCAAATGGTCTGATTTATCTGTGATAAGATAGAAAACATTGTGGGAAAAGGAAAAACTGCTGGTCTCCACCATATTCTCCTTTCCCACAATGTTTTCAAAAGCCGTCTTTCTCACAGTTGTTAAAAATCCGGATTGTGTGGTAAAAAGTTAAAGCCAATTTGTAACAGATGAATCATCTTGTTAGCCAATAGTGACTTTAACCCTTAGAGCACTGAATAAACCTATCAGACACTTTCAACCTAGAAATACGACCCAAACAATTGCAATTTCATGGTTGCTTTTGTCTACAGTGTTTCAGCGACGCGGACAGTGAAGATCAAAGATCTGGCTGCACGTTTTGTGCAGCCTGATCTGAATCTACACTGGCCGCAAACGCAACTATAGTCATGTGAGGCACTTTAATGGTTAACTTGCTTAATCCCTGTGATAAATCACCTACTGGATTTTGATAGTTATCACCACTAGAATTACATTATTGAAAACCAATCGAACATTGCATACTTTAATTACCCTTTTGGCAAAATCCACACATATATTTTGACAGTCCATCATCTGGTGTTGTAATGTATCCTAAAACTCCATTTTGATTTGTTACACTGAATATTGAAGAAAATATCCTTTGTCTATATTTGTTTTGTTTTGATTCCATGCATTTTGACAATTCTCTCCTGTTGTCACTGTTTTTATTTATGTTTAGCTAATAATGGAGAGCAAATGTAATACACTATTTGATTGGTGCTATAAGAACACACCCCAACCAATAATTACGCATATCTCAAGACTTAATTGATCCAGCCAAGGATGACTAGAGCACTGTAGTAATCATCATCCTTGGCTAGCGAAGATGCAGATGACTATGAGCCATGCTCTGGCAAAAAGGGGTTTAATGTATCTCTGTAATGTGTCATACCACGCAAGTCATCATATAATTACAGATCTATAAAATCCATTTTGTCTAAAATTAACAACCCACTGAATCACGAGGCATAGAGTTCCTCCACAGGTCAGCATGCACAGACTGCACAAGCTGACTTGGACTAATACTTTTTGCAAATAAATTAAACCCCCTTTTCACAAAGTGAGACTCATATGAAAATATCCTTACAAAATATGGATAATCAACAAGCAAAAACATTGTGGCAAAGGAGGAAACACCTATTCATCCTGAGTTTTTACGACCCTGAAAAAGAAAGCTATTTGAAAACACTAATAACCAGCATTTTGCTCTTTATCCCACAATGTTTTCTATCCTATCAAAGACAGAAATCATTATCTGAGCCACATCTAATTTGTCATCTGTAGATGCTTTCATTTTGCTCTAGTCCGAAACTTTGTTGTTTTACCACACAATCCCTAGTTTTAATGACCCTGATCGAGAAGGCTTTTGAAAACATTGTGGGAAATGGAGGAAATGCTGGTTACAATGTTAACTACCCTGTCAAAGACAGTTCCATGATTTGGGCTACATCCTGTGAATGCTTTCAATTTAGGTAAGTCTAAAATTTTTGTTGTTTGGTGAAGAGTTAACCATTTACCACACAATCCTGACTTTTAACGACCCCAAGGAATCCAGACTCTTGAAAATATTGTAGGAAAAGGAGAAAATATTGTAGGAAAAGAAGAAAATACTGGTAACCAGCATTTTCTCCTTTTCCCACAATGTCTTCTAACCTTTCAAGGACAAATTTCATAATTTGTGCAACATTTAATTTGTCATCTGCAAATGCTTTCAATTTGGATCAGTCTATAATTTAGGTTAAAGCAACTTCCCCTTCTGCTAGTATGATTTCCATTGTACTCTGCAACAAGATACAAAAAAAGTTTGCTATTCAGTGTTTTGTGTTTTGACATGCAAAATGAATGGCTGAAGCAACAAAATTTATACATCGTGTCTTCCTTGATGCAACATAAATAAGAACTAAAAATTAACATAAAAATTGATTCAGTTAATATATCTTACAAAATCAAGTTTATAAGTGCAGAATCATACCAAATCCACTTTACTACCACTGCATTGTTTGTTTACAGTTTACACTGTATTGATCTAAAATGCGACATTATTCTGTGTGACACTGCTATCGTCTTGCCTATGTCACTGTATGGAATCTGTACTTTAAACTTTTTGTCCACCTTTTAGACCCTGCTCTGTAAAGGTCACCGACTTGCTGGAGCAATCCGGATGACAGATGACACAGTTTCTGTGAGATCATCGTTTTCAACTCTTACCTTTAATACCACACTGTCATATACATGTAAAACTTTTAGCGTTACACGACATCTACAAAGGGGCAAAGGCAAACAACACAAAAAAAAAAAGGTTAAAGACCATGACGCTTGACATTTCTGAATGACCCTTAAAAATTCCAAACAAAGAGTCACGGATGACCCCCTAAATTCATGAGCTAGCAGAAACACTGGCTATTAGTTCGTCACTGTCAGATATTGCGGGAGAAGTTCCTGCTGAAAAACAAGCTTTTGCTGCTGTCAAACTGACACATATGCAGAGCCTCAAACCTTCATATTGAGCGTTCTGAGTTGGAACATGGTGATAGGCATGATTAACTATTGACACTATCCACATCTCTAGGATTGATTGATTAATTGATTGAATGGGGTTTTATGCTGCTTTCAACATTACTTCAGTCATATCACCGCGACAGCTCACATATTTATGCATTTCCTGGGTTTCACCAGTACTAGGCTAGGGCTCTGAAGTGTCTTGCCCAAGGACACTCCCATGAAAAGCCCAGCAGATCAGGTGGGGCTCGAACCTCCAGGTTATGAGTCCCACACTTAACCACTGAGCCACACAGGACCCCCACATCTCTAGGAAGTAATGTAATAGTTCACTAGAAACAATCAGTAACCCTTTACCGCACAATGCCGACTTTTAATGACCATGAGAAAGAGGGCTTTTGAAAACATTGTGGAAAAAGGAGAAAATACTAGTAACCAGCATTTTTCTCCTTTTTCCACAATGTTTTCTATCCTATCAAGGAATTTTGTAATTTAGGCCATCTATAAATTTTTGTCTGCAAATGCTTTCAATTTTGACCAGTCTGAAATTTTTTCATCTCGCATTTTTGTTACATGGTAAAGGGTAAAAAGAAGTTAATACAAGTTGCAAAACTTGCTTCAAAGTCCTCGTAACCCTTTCCCACAGGACAGTATTTCAGACATTTCCAAAAATTGAAAGCACCTGCAGATGAAAAAATAAATATGAATAAAAAACTGAAACTATTTTTGGAAGGAAAGAAATAATTGTGGAAAAAGGAGAAAATGCTGGTTACCAGCATTTTCTCCTTTTTCCATAATGTTTTCATAAGCCTTCTTCATCAGGGTCAGTGACAGGTGGCACTGTGTGGTAAAGGGTTAAAATAAGTAGGTTAAAAATTAATCTAAACTATGCTGTCAAGCTGGAAATATTCCTTCATATATTGAGAGTGGCAGTTTTAGAGTTACAAAGATACTTAACTCTTTATCACACAATCTCGAGTTTTAACGACCCTAAAAGAGCAGGCTTTGGAAAACATAGTGGGAAAAGGAGAAAATGCTGGTAACCAGCATTTTCTCCTTTTCCCACCAGGTTTTCTACCCTATCAAAAAGAAATTTCATCAGTTGAGCACATCAAAATTGTTGTCAGCGAATGCTTTCAATTTGGACAAGTCTACATTTTTGTTATGTGGTAAAGAGTTAAATATCATATACACAAAGCTAAAACATATACCGGTACCTTTTAATAGACAATAAGAGAAAAAGGGCCATATTACCAATCATGAAGCACTGATAAAATTTCTGGAGCAGCTTCAGGTCTAATATCCCTTCCTATAGCATAGTCTACTGTTGATTTTTCTGGTCCAGTTTCCCATGTATAATATCAGCATATATCACTTCTATTATAAGGTCCTGTAAGTAAAACTAGCACAATTGAAGGGATAACAAGCTCTCATCATCCTTTCATTTGCAAAGGAAAAACCCACTTCAAGTGATTGGACAACAAAATATTCCAATCTTCATTAAAAAAAATTCTGTTGAAAAAGGTACAAAAATATTTTGATAGTTACCTGTCGTACTGATATTTGACAAACTAGTCCAAGTTTGAAGTACATTTCCTTTATTCTTTTCAGTAGTTTATAGAAATCTAACAGTGAATTATACCCTTACAATTCACCTGTAAATGTTATAACTTTTTAACTTTAACTTAATAACTATTTTCAGACATTGCAGGGATATTCGTAGAACATGAATGAATTTTCAGCCGGTGAATGTCACGTTTTATGAGGAGTCAACATTACTCATGACATCATTATTACAGCTAGCCCATATGCAACGAGATTGAATAGATTTATTTCACTTGAAAAACACACATACTTTTCATGATGGTTAAAGTGAAAAGCATAAAGAAATTGGATAACTTTGTTTCAGTGTATGATCGAAATTTCTTTTATTTCGTGAAAAGCAAATGTCATATTTCCACTCATGGCTTTGCTCGATGAAAACAAATTTCGATCCTTCACAGAAACAGCCAATTATCCTCAATATCATCAGTAATTACAGAGATCTTGTAAAATATCAAAGCTTTTGCATGATGATGAGGACAAGACAATGACACCGCAGACAACTGGGCTATCATAATACCACAATTTTTCTTTGAAAACAGCCAGGCTAACAATGGATGTAGAAATTCAAGCATTCTGGGGTTCAACTCTCTTCAATCTTTTCTCTTTGTCTTTGTATCTCCATTTATATTGTCTTTGTGAAAACAGCCTTTTTCTCCTTTCCCCTCCGTGTATTCAAAATGCTGTCTTATGAATATCTTGATTGTGAATTACAAACAGTGATAGTCACAGTACATTGTGTGTAGTCTGATCAATCAATCAATCAATCAATCAATCAATCAATCATATATACCAGTACATAGACACAAAAGGCTTAAGCCTTTATTACACAATCCCAACTTCAAACAACTCTGAGGAAGAAGACTTTTGAAAACATTGTGGATAAAGGAGAAAATGCTGGTTACCAGCATTTTCTCCTTTTCTCACAATGTTTTCTACCCTTTGAATGACAAATTTCATATTTTGAGCAACATTTAATTTGTCGTCTGCATTTGTTTTCAGTTCGGACAAGTCTAAAATGTTGTTGTTTGGTAATGGGCTAATCTTAACCATGTGATAAATATTGAGGCTTGTCCAGCTTGATAGCACTTGCAGGCCACGACTTAAATATGGCTCGAAAACTAGAATTTGTCTATACCATAAATGGAGTACAAAAAATGTTTTGAAAAAAGGAATAAATTCTGGTTACCAGCATTTTCTCCTTTTCCCACAATGTTTTCAGCAGGCTTCTTTCTTTGGGTCTTTAAAACTCTGGTTTGTTTGGTAAAGGGTTAAACATTACCTTTATCAAATCATAAAATTTAAGAGATGCCTAAATTGAAACTTTTTGCAGACAACAAATAATCTATAACTGAAATGATGGAATTTAATTTAGAGACAGTTGAAAATACTGTGAGAATAGGAGAAAATACAGGAAACTAGCATTTTCTCCTTTTCCCACAATGTTTTCAAAAGTTTTAGTGAACGGTTAAGGAATACAGACATTACTCACAATGACATCATTGTACAAGAAAAGGGCATAATGTACATCTGCAGTTTTGATAGGTCATGTCTGTGCTTTGGAATTGGGCAAATCCAAACTTTTGTCATTCCATAAAGAGTTAAGTAATTTCATGTCCCATAAATTCAACACGATGTGTCACTGAGGAGTGACTGATGCCCCCGAAAACACACATGACCCTGCTGTGACCTTGACCTTTACCCTAGGGACATGACTCTTGTGCATGACAAGCTGTCTTAATGAGGTTAACATTTGTGAGAAGTTATTTTAAAATTAAGTTAAAGGGAAAAGAGTTATGGTCTCGAAACAAAAATACCTAGCCCCCCCATTTTACCTTGCTGTGACCTTGACTTTTAACCTCAGAACATGATTCTTGCTCATGACACATTGTTTTAATGTGGTTAACATTTCTTGCAAGTTATTCTGATGTTAAGTCATAGGGAAAAAAGTTATGCCCCAGATGCCAAAACAACTAACACCCCTCCCTCCCCCCCCAACACATTTGACCTTGTTGTGACCTTAACCTTTAACTCAAGGACCTGATTCTTGCGCATTACACATGGTCTTTATGTGGCTAACAATTCTTGAAAATATTACTGAAATTCATTATAATTAAAAAAGTTATAGGCCGGACAGGCATACTATCCCCCCTCCCCCAAAAAACCACACACACACACACATTTGTCCTTGCTGTAACCTTGACCTTTAACCTATTGACATATCTCTTACGCATGACACATTGCCTTGATGTGGTTAAAATTTGTGCCAAGTTATGTTAAAATTGTAAAATAGGGAAAAAAGTTATGGCCTGGACTTGAAAATATACTGACAGACGGACGGACAGATGGACGGACTGAATATCCTAATTTTTTTTTTCTGAGGCATAAAAAGCTGAGCCCAGTAGCTCAGTCAAAAACATACAGGACGCAAAACCAGTTGGTCCCTGTATCAAATCCCCAGCTCTGTGAATGATGATTGATGGTAGTGATTGCAACAAGACCTGTATCAAATCCCCAGCTCTGTGAATGATGATTGATGGTAGTCAATGCAACAAGACCTGTATCAAATCCCCAGCTCTGTGAATGATGACTGATGGTAGTCATTGCAACAGGATTCAATCCTCTCACCACTGATCATTGTTTCTGTGATGGTTATGTGGGAAAGTATCCACTGACTTGGGGAAAACATTGTGTGGATTACTGGTAAGAAAATCCCAAGGAAAGCATGGACAGGTTCTCTAGCCACTGCAATATAACTGAAATAATGTTGAAAACAGTATTAAACACCATACAAACAAATGTATTGAAAAGACATTCTCAGAGCTACATGTATCTACAGCAAATTTGTTTCAAATGATAATATGAAAACAAATGTTGGCCATGCTCTGTGAAAATGGGGCTTAATGCATCTGCAAATGTAATGACCCATGTCAGCCTGTGCAGTCCATGCAGGCTGACATGAGTAGAAACCTTTTGCTTTTGAACATGACCCAATTTCAGACTTGTCCAAGATATCAAGACAAACATTCTGACCGAGTTTCAAGAGTATGAGGCTGAAAACGTGGCCTCTAAACTACATACAAGGTTCTTCTTAGATTTAGCCCAGTGACCTACTTTTTGACCCAACTGACCCAATTTCAAACTTGTCCAAGATATCATCATGACAAAATTCTGTCCAAGTTTTAAGAGTTTCAGGCTGAAAATGGGGCCTCTAGAGTGCACACAAGGTAAATGTTGATGACTGCACGACGCACGACAGATGCTGGATGCTGGACACAGCACAATCACAACAGCTCACCTTCAGCAGTTGGTGCTCAGGTGAGCTAAAAAGATAGATGGCGAGACAGATACTGGATTATGAATGTTGAAACTCTTCTATGGTTCAGTATGAAGTAAAATAATGAAAATTCATTCTGCAAGAAATTGCCTCTTTTTCCTCAAGAAAAGGGGTACTTATTGGTTTATTCAGAAATGCTTATGAAATATTAGATTTCCAAGCAGGACAAAAAAAAGGACCATTCTCTATTACATTAATTTACTATGGTATGAATCAAGGCCCCGGGGTATTGATCAGTGGTAGCAGCGCTTGTATATAGTGGTTTCATAAATATGCAAGCAGATATGCCAGTAGGGGCCCGCCAAATAAACATGTTCATATTTTTGGTTTTGAGCTACATTTAAAATGTTGTCTGGAAATGCTTTCAATTTGGACTAGGCTACATTTTTGTCATGTGGTAAAGAGTTAAGATGGGTTTTGTCCCATATATTTTTCTATCCCGCATATTATAATCAACAGCATTTATCCACATGGGCAGCCAGCTGCATTTTTTGCAGCAGTCTATTTTTCATGTCATGTAATTTTTGGATGAATATTTCCGCATGATCCATATGGGCAACTGGTAGCAACAGTAAATGAACAAAAATCAACCAATTAAAATTATGAAAAGTTTACAGTTCATCATTTCTGATACAAAACCTACCTCAGTCACTTTCTCTGGGGATACTTCTCCCTCATTGGGGCAACCGAGCACACAGGAAACATAACTGTAAAATGAAAGGTCCATTCATTACATGCTAACCGATCTGCCACAAAACAGTACAATACATGTATATGAGCCATGCCCTGGCAAAAGGGGGTTTTATGTGTCTCTGTGATGCATTATAGCAATGAGGCCATCAGATAATTACAGATCAATAATAGCACATTTTTTTAACAACCAACTTAATCATGAGGTGGACTGGTCCTTGGTCATACAGAAAATTGACCAATAGCAAAAAGTTTCGGCCCAGGTCAATCTGTGTCAATACTTTTTCTATAGATGCATTAAGCCCCCTTTTCACAGAGCAAGGCTCATACAATTATGCCCTTTCAGCTCTCTGTAGAAGACAACTTTTAACCCTTCAGTGCTAAGTAGAAGTATTCATAGTCACACTTAGCAGCCTTTGGGTTCACTCTTTACCACACAACAAAATTTCAGACTTGTCTAAATTGAAATCATTTGCAGATAACAAAATCAGCTTGACTCAAAAACTGAAATTTGTCTTGGGAAGGGTTGAAAAAACTGAAACTGGAAAAAGCAGAAAATGCTGGTTACCTGCATTTTCATCTTCTCCTACAATATTTTCAAAAGCTTTCTTTCTCAGGTTCGTTAAAAGTTGGAACTGTGTGGTAGAGTTAAAACATGTTGAAATTAAAGGACTAAAAAGCCTGAAAAGTGAATTTTTTGCAGAACTAAGAGCAGGATTACTGATGGTATGGAAGAATAAGAACCTGCACACTCCACATCCAAATATAGTCAAACTGATACTTCTAAACATTGGCTTATCAGCTTAACTCTTAACCAAATGACAAAATGACTGGTTGAAATTGACAGCATTTGCAGATGACAAAATAAAAGTGACTTTTAAATTGAAATTTGTTTTGGGAAGGGTAGAAAACATTGTGGGAAAAGGAGAAAATACTGGTTACCAGCATTTTCTCCTTTTCTCACAATGTTTTCAAAAGGCTCCTTTCTAAGGGTCGTTAAAAGTCCAATTGAGTGGTAAAGGGTTAAATCTTTACCAAACGATGATATTTTGGAGTGGACGAAATTGAAAACTTTTGCAGACAACAAATAAACTCTACCCTGCTGAATAAGTTAAATATGACTTTCAAGCTGGTAGTAAAACCCTGAATAATGTTATTTCAAACTTATTTTTTAGAGAAAAATATCTCCTTATCTCAGGGGTAAAAGTTAAAAAATCTGAAATTACTGAAAAATGAGCTGGGGGCTTCTAAATCAGATTAGTGTATTGGGAAAGTGATCATTGGCTGGATAGATTTGAGTAAATGACAGAAAGAAAACTATAAAAGACCATACATATCTAGAGTTACTCATACAGAGAGAAGAAAAGAGATAAATAGATTTGGTCAGATACAGATAGAATATTAGGGAAAAATGAATAGAGAAGACAAAAAGAAAGAAGAAGCCGTTAAACTTGTTCAAGAAAGGGAATTTCTTTTTGCCTAGAAGAAAGAAATTACCTGAATATTCACAGCACAGAGATGAAAACAGTGTAACATCTCCAGTCGCAGACAGTTCGGATGTCAAAGCCACACAGAAGCAGTACAATCTTTGGTCACATTGTCTGAAAGAGACAGAGAATGATTTTACAGGGAACCGCATCATCAGCATCTGGAAAATGCTGGAAACTATCAACCCTCTCATCAAAGACCGTTCCGGTAGAAAATGTGGGAAGGCTGAGTTAGTCTACAAGACAGCACATGAACATGGCCTTGTTATGAAGTTGCAATTTTACTGTAGGACATGTCGATATGAATTGCAGATGATGAAGATGTGTGATGAAGTACCCAAAACAGTGCGGGCATCTATCAATACTAATCTAGTCATGGCTTTGCTATACACACCCATGGGAATTTCGAGGGCTAAATGCTTGTTCAGTCAGTTGGACCTGCCATTTCCAGCAACAAGTCACTTGTAGAAACTAATTGTAGAAGTCAGCTCCAAGGTTACAGCGATAAATAAAACAGATATGGCCGGAAGTGGGACCTAGTTAAACAGCATAGCATCAACAATAATGCATTGAACCCAAAACAAATGGATGTATCAATGGATGCAAGATACAACCAGAGCTGAATGAAGTCTTCCTACAAACCAGGACAGAGTTCCTCGCAAGCCAATGCCATTGCAAGCAAAAATCATAAAGACTCAAAGTACATCACAGGACTAGCTGTGGAGAACAAACTGTGTTGGACAGGGGCCACACTAAACAACAAGGGATTTGAAATAAATTGTCCCGGAAGCCATGCTGGATGTACACCTGACACTGGATACTTAATGCCACGTTCAGAGAGAAGAATGGAATATAACATAGCAGAGAACCTTTCTCTTGAGGGCTTCTATGTAAGAACCCTAACAACAGACAGAGACACTAAGGCACATCTAGGCATGCAGGACTTCTACGATACATTAACTAAAGGTTGGGAGGTAACCAGACAGGCGGATCAAAACCACTTAGCTGCTACTCAGGAGAGAAAAACAAGAAATGCCAATTTTAGTATAGGGATGTTTCCACTTTGTACCAAAAAAGAGAGACAGAGAGCCCAACTAGCTCTAGCCAGGGACATCAATCTAAGATGTAATACTATAATAGATGAAATGGCCAGGAGAGGAAAAGGGGATATAACTCAAATGCTAATACCTTCAATCAGGAATGCCACTGTTGACTGTATGCAGGAAACTGCAGCAACTGTCCCACAGACTCTCTGGTCTGCTCCAGGGAAGGTGCTGGCTGGTGGTACAAGTCCACATACTAGGTCCTGCAAAAATAACATTTTTAAGAATGGACGAAAACGACAAGTCTGTAATGGAGCTCATACTACAAATGAGGCTAAGTGAGGCTGCTGTGTACAGTGTGAGTTTACAAACTTTGACACAGAAATGTGAAGCCTTTAACAGAGCCGCATTAGCTACCCTCAGCAAAAATATCAGCTACTCAAGGACATTCACCAGGAGACTGTCAGCCCAGATGCTACTGTCAAATAACAGAATCGACAGGGCAGTAAAGAAAAAACTTTGGACGGTTTCTGGTACATCATTGTGCATTTGGGCACAGAAACGGTTACAACAGATATCACGAAGGGCATTAGAGAGTAATTCGCTTAAAAAGACTAGCCAATACAGGAAAAAGAGGCAAGCTATCTGAGCAAGACTTGAACATAAGCACTCCTTGATGCAGGAAAGGGACTGTCAAGAACCTAAGTATTTGAAAGGGGTCTTAAACAACAACATTCATACATATGCCCAGTAACTCTGTCTAGTGGCACAGCAGTGCTACTGATGAGGCCTGAAGCTGGCCGAAATGGAGTCACAGAGAGAGAGAGAGGAAAAAGAGGGGGAGAGAGGGGGGCATGTATATGATTAAGAACTGCTGCTGCAATGTTTTCTGAGATAGAAAAACATAAGGGAAAGATGGGGGGAGGGGAGAAAAGGAGATTGAGTGACGGAAGGAAACAGGGCCCTGTATGTAATTTTGGCTCCTTCTGCCACAATGTTTTCAAAGGGGGAGGCAGATGAATACAGGTCTGGGGACAGTTAAGATAGATGGACCAACAATAGAATAAGAAAAGATAGGCAAAGAGCCTTCTAGGTATTGAAATAGTACTTACAGTCTCATAAGTCCAACAAGCAGTCTGGCCCTGTCAAAACAACATTTTCTACAATTATAAACAAAATTCTCCTCCAGGTTAATATGGTCTGTATTGACACAGAGCTTGTTATTACAGAGGTGGGTTGCATAAAACTTTGGGTCAATATCTAAAGATTTCTTACTGACCATAACTGCCATTCTGTGGGCTGTGCAGGTTCAAAACCCAGCCCCGGTAGGATCTCTTGGATCTTTGAATCTGAATTACCCATATCCTGCCTTATTTGCACTAGCATTCCAAACCAAGCATTTGCAATTTGCATGCAATTCAGATGTATTTTCAATTTTTTCCTGGCATTTCCTAAAAAATGAATCCATTTTAAATTCTAAAAGAATGAATGAGTTTAGATTAGAATTAAAATGGAATTTAAATCACTTGTCTGAGCAGATGTCAAAATATTTGCCAGTTGAAAACTTGCAGACAAAGTATCTATAGACTTCATCCTGTGCAAATGATTCTGGGACAAAATTCTCAGCAGATTAGTCCGAAAACTTTGAAATTATGCTAATTTAAATTCTAAGTCAAATTGAAAATTTAAATTCTACATACCTCAGCTCAACTTTTGATACAATCCTATTTCAAGGCCTCTAAGCTACTTGTATACCAAATTTCAGCTGGTTATGTCAAAGAATATAGTCACCAGATTGATTCTCATACTTTCACTCACTTCTCACATAGGTGTCACGCCATTGGTTTTTGGCCACTTTGAAAATAGAGTGAAATTGACAATATTTACAGTTCCACAGATCGCTTGATGGCAAAATTCTGGCATCTCAATCTTTTGCTTTCCAAAGTAAGACCATTGTGATACCGATTGTGTTTTTCACTGAATTCTAAACCGTACAGGCACACTAAAATTTGCCCTCTGAGGAACATTTGTTCACGGCCATGACCCAACCTTTTGTTCCTGTCAAAATACAATATAAAGCATCAATGCCCAAATTTGAAGCAAATCTAAATTATATACCTCCAAGCCATCTCGGCTCCATGAAACAGTGCAACAGAAGTGCTACTGCAAAATTTCATATGGGACAACTTTTGACTACTATGACCCTGGAAGTATTCTCGCGACATAACCTTATAAACAGTGACAGTGTCACACCGGTAACTTTTTGGCTAATTGAAAATAGAGTAAAAATCACTCTCTTCGACTGGCTGCTGCTGATTCCCTGACAAAGCAGGAGCCAAGCAGTGTTTTTCTATCAAATATATGTCCCAATGTCCTTCACAAAAAGGTACAGAAAATTGTATCATGAGCAATGATTTTTTTTTGCTATTCCTCTTCAAACACATCACCCCTCGGAAAATGGCTGTCAGTCTTGGCCCTCACTGGTGATAGACCATGCCTCTTTGCCAAGTCACAAACAAAAAATAGTCCTGAAAGAAAATGAATGCAAAAAAGGCATTTATTCTCTGCAGAAATAATCAAATCAAAACTTCAGAAACACATTTTAGACTTGCCCTATCATCTTTCATGAGAAAACAGTGTGGCAGAATTGCTAGATATCAAATTTTCAAGTTGGACTACTTTTGGGTACTACAACCCGGAAGCATTCCGTTCTGGTGTAACACATATTTGTAATGGGATTTTTTGAAAATTGACCACTCTTTGGCTTTAATCAATGAAATGGACTGAAACAAGACTAACGCAACTCATGGAATTGAAATCTGACCATTGTACAGAAAATGAGACCAATTTTCAGACATCTGATATTTTGCAGCCAAGACAAGACAAAACACTAATTTTAAATTCCATTCACTATCAACTGGTAAAAAGCCATATCTTCCACAAAACCTCATGGATTTTAATGAAATAAAGAGTATTTTAGCCCCCAACCTTGCTTCTTTACAACAAATATCAAGAAAACTCATTTTGAAAAAAGAAACAGTGTATGAAAAGGAGCCCTCATGAGGCAAGAAATACATACCGGTAATTTAGGGTTAAAATCTGGTAATTTTCATTCAAATTTTGCTAAAAAGTTTGTAGAAAAGGGACAAATGGCCAGAAACTTCTGTTTTCTAATGCCATTACTTAGTTTTAGACTATGAAATAAAAATTATTTACACTTAACAGCATTTTTTCATGTTGCATTGTGATTTCAACATTCTCCTAACAATTTCTTGAATCAAGCAAAATCTGACATCACAGTGCAACACTAAAGAGCTAGGTATCCCTAACCATGCCTTATCCTTGAAGAAGAAGAATAACAACAACATCAACGACAACAACTACTACTACTAGTACTACTTCAAAAACAATACTAAAAACAACAACAACTACTACTACTACTGCTCTTATTGCTACTACTACTAAAAATGACAGGACAATTTATCGAAAGAGTGGTGTTTTGCGCAGATCTCAACATTATTTCAGCATATCACAATGACAGCTGACATATTTATGTATGTCCTGGATCCAACCAGTACTAGGCTGGGGCTGTATAGTGTCTTGCCCAAAGACACTCCCACAGAAAACCCACTGCTTCCAATGATGCTTGAACTTAGGGCCTCCTGTGTACAAATCCTACACTTTACCACTGAGCCATGCAGGACCCCATGACAGGATAAGGCGGTGTGGGTAAAAAAAAAAACAAGAATTGAGACAGAGCAAGAGATAATGATCATGCAAGTGAATGCTCTGCCTGGTGTATATCAGCACCACTGACAATGGCCTGATGCTGCCCGAAACAAAGAACTAATTGAGAAGGGCAAACAAAATTATTGGACTTCCACCATAATGTTACCTTACCAAACTGTGTTATGAGAGAGAGAGAGAGAGAGAGAGACACACACACACACACAGACAGGAAGAGACAAACAGAGAGAGAGAGAGAGAGAGAGAGAGAGAGAGAGACAAACACACACACACACACACACACACACACACACACACACAGGAAGAGACAAACAAAGAGAGAGAGAGAGAGAGTTTGGGGAAAGAGCAAGTTCTGCAACAGTGTTTACTCCTCCTTGTGTCCTACCATCCAGATTCCCTTGTTAGAGACAGATGACAGATTCAGCTTCTGTCGCAATGTTGAGTCCTTCCCCTTCAAAATCTCAAGTGAGAGAGTGAACTTCTTCAAAATTGAATCCTCACCCCAGTCCATTCCACTGACCTTAACTATTATACAATTTTCTGGGATAGACAGACAGACAAACAGACAGACAGACACACACACACACACACACACACACACACAAAGGCAGGGGGGAGGAAGATGCACAGAGAGGGACAAAGAGAGAGAGAGGGAGAGGTGCAGAGAAACAGACAGAGAGAAAAACCGAGAGAAAGAGAGAAGAAGACAGAGAGACAGACAGACAAACAGACAGATAGACAGACTGATTGACTGACTGACAGAGACAAAAACTGAGTGCGGCCTTGATCCTTATCCTTGATAGAGCTTTGCAGACGCTGGGATAATTACGTCACTTGCAAGAACATTTGCACAGCAGATGCATTTTGACAGTTTCAGTTGTGAACAGAATTAAAGAAAATTAAATTCTAATAAAATGTTTTCAAAAGGCTTCTTTCCCAGGGTCGCTAAAAGGCGGCATTGTATGGTAAAGAGTTAAAACAAAACATGTTTAGGCTGTTCATGATTTCCCGCCATACAGTGAAACTATAGATCTGAGTACTACTATTTCCTTTGTGAAGAGTCCAATATCGTCCTTTATACTAATATGCCTTCTTAGTGCTCCAAATTTGATTTAAAAAAAAATGAGATCATTCAAAAGGAGGAACAAGCCCAGACAAACACGCTCGGGCGAACAAGCCCAGGGACAAAAAAGCTTGTTTCCATGCGTGCAAGTTTGGGGGAAAAAAAACTCCCAAAAATGTCCTTAATTGAAAGCATTTGCAAACAACATTTTTAATGTTACCCAAAACATAAAATTTGTCTTTCAAAAGGTAGAAAACATTGTGGGAAAAGAAAGAAATGCTGGTTACCAGCATTTTCTTCTTTTCCCACATTGTTTTCAAAAGCCTTCTTCCTCAGGGTTCTTAAAAGTCAGGATTGTTTGGTAAAGGGTTAACAAACAATTTTAATTGGAAGTACAAAAATCTAAAAAGGCCCATTTAAACATTTTTTTTTTCTCTCTTAAGCCTAATCTTAATCTTCACTGGACATAAAGTTTATTTGTTTTGACAGCATTTGTCAGTTATATTGCCACAGCCAGTGCACCTATCCAGACTTTCCTAGAGCTCTTTTAGCAGTACTTTGCACAATATTCTTCCCAAGTGCTGACTGATTTCCCACATAACCATACACAAAACAATAATCAGCAGTGAGAGAGGAATGAATCCTGACACAATGAGTATCATCAATCCTCAGAGTGAAATTGGCTGAGCTGTGGATTAGAACCTGCAAGCCTCTGGTCTCAAACCTATACCCTATTGACTATGCTACTAGGACTAGCCACAATGGCAAGCCATGTTGCCTTTATATCTTGCAAAGAATTAACAGCACCTTACAGCAGTCAATCACCTACTTGCTAAAACTTTTTGAGGCATCACCAAATATGGCCACTTCATTTGCACCAACTTCCAGCTGAAATTGAAAAATCAATACATGTACATGAGCCATGCTCTGACAAAAAGGGGTTTAATGCATCTCCATGATGCATTAAAACAAGCAATTCATCACTTTATTATTGATCCATAAAACAAGCAACTGAATCATGAGGTAAAAATAGTCCTGTGACATGCAGAAAATCAACCAACAGCAAAATGTTTCAATCCAGGTCAGTCCACCGGCTGGCCTGGGTCAATACTTTTTGCAGACGCATTAAAGCCCCTTTTCACAAATTCACAGAGCATGGCTGAAATGTATGTAAGTGCAGAAAACAGCTCTTGTAACATTGTCGGAAAAGGAGCTTGTTCTATGTTCTATGCAATTGTTCATTGTCCCACAATGTTTGTGTATCATTCAACAGGATCCTTTCCTTTAGCAAACAATCCCAAGTTTTAACAATGCAGAGAAAGAGGCCTTTTCTCATTTTCCCACAATTTTTTGTGTCCTTTTACAGACAATCTCACTATATGAGCCATATCTAATTTGTCGTCTGCAAATGCTTTCAATCTGGACAAATCTATAATTTTGTCATTTCGTAAAGAGTTAATCCTTCACCACACAATGCCATGTTTTAGCGACCCTGGAGAAAGTGGTCTTTTGATGAAAACTTAGTTGGAAAGAATGAATGAATGAATGAATGTTGTTTTATGGCGCATCGACAGCTTTGGTCATTTAACGCGCATAACTGTGTTAAAAGATAGTAAAAATGGGATTATAAACTGAAAAAAGTTTGAATATATGTATAACAGTTAAAGAGTTGAATTAAGAAGGATTGTGTGTGATCTTAATATGTATAAAGGACATTATTGAGTGACAGGGCAATCCCTATCAACTCAAAAGTTTTAAGTAACAGAGTTAAGAAAGTGATAAAAAGGTTTTAACAAAATGTTGGATTGATAGTAAGAAGTCTTTAAATGAAGAAAATTATCATTTTTAATGTGCAAAACATTTGACATTGAGTGGCTGGGCGTCCTTGCCTACTCCAAAGTTTTGAATTAAAGTGTTGAGCCTCTAATGGGATAAGTATACCCCCATTAAAGAGGTCCTGTCTCCAATGAGGTAAGATGCCCCCAAGAGGGCTAATCCTCCCATTAAGGAGATGCAAAAATGTTGGATTGATAGTAAGAAGTTTTTAAAATGAAGAAGGAATATGTGTCGTTTATAATGTGCATAAAATATGATATTGAGTGGCTGGGCATTCCCTGCCTACTCAAAGGTTTTAGATTAAAAAAGATAAGATTGTGAATCAGCTGACAAGATATCTTATATAAAGATGTGTAAAGAATGTAAAAAGGTGGATAAGAAACTAAAGAGTAAATATCACAGTTTATTGTAAATGCCAATCTCCTTTATGAAAGTGATAATAGATTCAACGCTGACAGAATCAGAGATTTTTTAAACTATCGACGTTGAAATATTTTGTACGAACTGGCTGAAAGTCAATGCTATCTAGTAGAATGTGTTTAACAGAAAAGGATGCATTGCATGGAATACATTTAGGGGCATCATCTCTGGTCAAGAGCCAGGAATGTGTGATGCGTGAATGGCCAATTCGAAGTCATGCAATTATCACTTCTTCTCGACGAACAGACCTGTAAACAGGGTACCATTCACCAAGGGAAGGTTTAACTGAATGCAGTTTATTGAAAACATCAGCATCCCACTGGGATTGCCAAGAAGATTGGATATGCTTTAAAATGGAGGATTTAAAATCAGTGTGTGGAACTTTAAAATCTGAAATGGGAAGGTTAAGTGCAGATTTGGCAGACCTATTGGCATTTTCATTGCCTTTGATGCCTACATGACTTGGAAGCCAGCAGAACACCAATCTGTTCATAGAAGAAATTTGTGAGATCCTTTCAAGTAGACCACAGATTAAGGGATTCTCAAATCGTTGATTTGAGAGGGCCTGTAATGTTGACAAAGAGTCTGAAAAGATAATGAAACGGTTGGAATTAGAACGTTCAGCTAGATTAAGGGCAAGGTCAATTGCTTTAATTTCAGCAGAGAAGATAGAGGAGTTGTTTGGAAGGCGGCTCTTTAAGGTCCTTTCTTCATAAACAGCAGCAGCTGCTACAGAATTTCCCTCTTTAGATCCATCTGTATAGATTGGTTTGAAGGAAAAATAAGGCTCCTTTATCTCATTGTATCTAGCATGAAACACGGTTCTGTCCGTGACAGACTTTTTGTCAGATGCAAGGTCAAATCTGAATTCTGCACTGTTTAGAGTCCATGGAGGGATTTCAGAGATTTTATAGTCGGCAATAGACTCAGTGTCTATGCCAAGGTTATCTACAATGGGCTCCATGCGGATACCAAATGGGGGAATAACATTTGGTTTCCTTTCAAAAAGACGTTTATATTGACGTTTAAAAACATCTTTACGAGTTGGGTTAAAACGATTTGACTTCAGTTTTAAAAGATATTGAAGTGAGAGTTTTTCCCTCCTGTAAGAAAGAGAAGGTTCATTAGCCTCAACATAGAGACTATTGACGGGAGAAGTTCTAAAAGCTCCAAGTACTAGACGCAGACCTTCATGGTGTATAGAATCCAGAATCTTGAGGTAAGATTTACGAGCAGATCCATATACAATAGATCCATAGTCTAATTTGGAGCGAACTAAAGACCGATAGAGCCGCAAGAGGACTTTACGGTCTGCTCCCCATTCGGAATGGGCCACTACCTTTAAAAGGTTAAGAGCCTTCTTGCACTTCTTTTTAAGTGCAGTGATATGAGGAAGGAATGAAAGCTTTCTGTCAAAGATGACTCCGAGAAATTTAAACTCAGAAACGACTTCAATTTTAGTTTTGTCCAAATACAGTTCAGGGTCTGGATGAACACCACGTAGATTACATAGGTGCATGCACTTAGTTTTGGACTTTGAAAATTTGAAGCCATTTTCATCAGACCACGTTTGGAGTTTGTTGAGACACTGCTGAAGTTGTCTCTCAATAATATTCATATTTCGAGATCTGAAGCATATAACAAAGTCATCAACATAAAGAGAACAGTCTACACCAGGACAGATGGCTTTAACTATACTGTTTATTTTTACACTAAAAAGTGTAACAGAGAGAATACATCCTTGGGGCACACCCATCTCCTGTTCACGGGCTCCGGAGATAGTATTACCAACTCGGACGCGGAAAAGACGTTCATCCAAGAAGGCTGAGATAAAAAGAGGAAGACGGCCTCGAAGACCAAAGTCATGTAAGTCTTTAAGAATTCCGTATTTCCAAGTCGTATCGTAAGCGCTTTCAAGGTCGAAAAAGACAGATACTACATGTTGTCTATTAATAAAGGCTTCTCTGACGAAGGTTTCAAAGCGGACAAGATGATCGATGGTGCCACGTTGACGACGAAATCCACTCTGTACATCAACGATGAGGTTGTTTTTTTTTTCTAAAAACCAGACAAGCCTGTCGTTGACCATACGTTCTAGAGTCTTGCAGAGACAACTAGTAAGAGCTATTGGACGATAGTTGGCTGGGTCACTAGCATCCTTGCCAGGTTTTGGGATAGGAATGACTAGTGCCTCTCGCCAGGACAAAGGAAAATCACCGGACTGCCAGATATCATTAAAAATATCAAGTAAAACAGAGAGAGAAGCAAAAGGTAAGTGTTTTAAAAACTGGTAATGAACTTTATCTTGGCCAGGAGAAGAATCGTGAATTTTATTCAGAGCAGATTTTAATTCTTTAAAGGTGAAGAGTTTATTATAATGCTCTGAATTAGAAGAATTGAAATTAAGTTTTTTCTTTTCTTCTCTGGCTTTATTTCTCTGAAACTTTTCAGAATAGTTTGCAGAGGAAGACTTTTTGCAAAAGGTATCGGCAAGAGCAACAGCTATATCCCGGGGTGATTCCAACTAACTATTGTTAACTTCAAGGTGACTAAAAGGGGGTTGGCCTTTGCCATTTATCTTTCTGATCATGTCCCAGGTTTTTTTTAGTAGTAGTTCTACTATTTAATTTAGAGACATATTGTCTCCAAGCCTTGCGCTTACTCTCTCTAATGGTACGACGAGCCTTTGCCCTGGAAATACGGAATAAGTTATGATTTTCTTTGGTAAGTCTGAGGTTAAACTTTCTAAGGGCTTGTTTTCTGTCTCTGATAGCCTGTTTACAATCTTCATTGTACCAAGGCTTGTCAGGACGCTTTGGATTTGTCGAGGTCTGAGGGACAGACTGTTTAGCTGCATCAATTAACAGCGAAGTAAAAAGTTTTGCTGGATCATCGCAATCTCTAAACTTGTCATGTGTAATGGTCTGTTCACAGAGGGTTTCAAATCTGTTCCAATTGGCTTTAAAGAGCTTCCATTTCTGCGGTCTTACACTGCTGGATGGTTGTGTAGATGAAAAGATAATAGGGAAGTGATCACTTCCACACAAATCCTCAGTCACTTTCCAGGTGAAATCGGGAAGTAAGACTGGGCTGCATAAGGTTGAATCAATAGAAGAGTAAGATCCAGTTGCTGGATGCAAGTAGGTTTTGGATTTGTTATCATTCATGAAAGACAAAGAGTTATTCGAAATGAAGTTCTCCAACTGTAAACCTCTCTGGTTAGTGTCATTGCAACCCCACATAACATTGTGACCATTAAAGTCCCCAGCAAGAATATAGGGGGATGGCAATTGGGAAATGAGATCATTCAGATTGTTCTCATTGATAGGTGTGCTTGGGGGGGAGATATAAAGAACACAGTGTAACAGCACTGTGTAAAGATAACCTGATGGCAACAGCTTGCAAGTTTGTATTAAGAGACACAACTTTATGAGGAATGTTGTTATTGACAATAATAGAAACACCACCTCTAGCTTTCTCGCCTTCGGTAAAGACTTTGTTATAAATGGAACGATATTTGACAGAAATATCATCCTCCCGCTTAAGGAAGGTTTCTTGCAGACAAACAGCAACTGGTTTGTGATCATTGATTAAAAGGGAAAGTTCGTCGAAGTTTGACTTTAGACCTCGACAATTCCACTGGATTATGGTATCCATAGTGCATGAAGAGAGTATAAAAGCTAAAGTAAAAAAAGAGGCCGTAAACCAATACATTTTAAAATAGATTAAGATTTGATTACAGTTGTCTCGGGTTTGGTCGAGTGCCAAGTGTCAGTGTCCTTGTTCCAAAGATCTTTAGAACCGGAGCAGATAGAGGCTTCTGAATCTGAAGCCTCACCTTCCAGATTTTCAGTATCTGCATCCATGTCCTCTAGCTCCGAAAATCTGTTGGAGATAGGGACCGGATCATCTACTGTGACTGCTATTTCACAAGATCCATGGTTATCACTGGAGTGTGGTTTAGATTTCGAGGAAGATCTTTTTGGTGATCGGGGTACATGATAAGATTTGTTATCTTTAGGTGGAACGTTAGATTTATTTGTAGACTGTGAAGATGGAGGTTGGGGTTTCTTAGGAGGCTGTTTTGAAGGGGCAGATGGCTTTGAAGCTTTTTTTGAAGAAATATTTTGCGAAGAGGAAGAGGGCTTTGGGTTTTTTTGTGAAGGAATACTTTGAGAGTCTGTGGGTTTTGGGGGTGCAGAAGAGGGTTTGTTTGTTTCAGACGCAGGCTGAGTCTGAGTGGAAGGTGTTGTAACCTCGACATTGGGAATGAGAGCTTTCAGTTCATTAGTCATTTCAGGAAACTTTTGGAGAAGTTTTTTAGCCAACAGTTCGCAGGTTGGACAATGTCCATTTGCAGGCAAAGGAGATGCAACATTTGCATATGTTGTGCTTTTGCTCAACAATGCCTGATCAGATCTGCGTTTTTCAACTGTTATCCTGGCTTCCAAAAAGGTAACATTCTCCTTAAACTTGATTGACAGGATTTCTTTCTCATCTTTCCAAACTGAACATTCTTTGGAATAGGTAGGACGAGAAGACTTGCAATTGACACAGAGAAGAGGGTTATTGCAAGTCTTTTGGTCATGGTTTTCCCCTTCAAAAGCACATTTGGGACAAACAGGTGTGCTTCTGCAGTTACTTTCATGATGGCCGTACCGCTGGCATCTATAACAGCGCAACGGATTAGGCACATAAACATCGACCTTGACCGATTGAAATCCAATTTTAACTGAAGTAGGGAGAGTTGGCGTAGAGAATGTTAAGATGTATGTATGTGTATCTCTACGAATGCCATTTCTGAGAACTGAAATTCTTTTCACATCAGACACAGCCTGGCTTTTGAGGTTTGACTTGATTTCCTCCAAAGAGTCACAGAAGCTTAATTCTTTGCATCTAATGATCCCATTGGAGGTATTAAGGGTCTTGTGAGGAAATATTTTGACATCAAGATTGAAAAGTTTCTTGTGTCCAAGCAGGTTTCTAACCTGTTGTTGCGAGAAGCACTCAACAAGCAAGGTTTCATTTTTAAGCTTTTTAACAGATTTGGGTGTGCCAAGGATTGCCGAAATGGATTTTTCAATAATAAAAGGAGATAGTTTTGTAACTGGTTTGGTAGAATCTACAGATTCAATAACTAAAAAACGTGCGAATGATGTAGGTGTTGAATATTCAGACTCTGAATCAGAGTCAGAGAGTACACGCTTGGCCTTTTTTTGAGAAGCCATAATTGTTGTTGTATATTCATCACCGATGTTCCCCACCCGCCTCGGAGTCCAACAAGGGGACATGATCTAGGGAAATCCAACTCAGATCATGACAAAGATACATCGGTAATATACTCGAAGTGAAAGGGCTAGACCGGACAAATGTAGGCCCGCAGAATGTCATACCAAGCATAGACTAACTTTGGGCGGTTACAAGTGTCAATCAAACACCAACCTTCACCCGATTAGCCCATGAGCCACCGCCTTCTAGGGTATTGACATACAGCAACTGATGACAGAGAAATGATGTATCTGTGTATGATTAAAGAAAACAAAGTCAGAGAAACACCCTAGGGCTCGGCGTGACCAGCCGATTGATCAGAACGGGCCTTCCTGACCCCTCGTTTAATTCAATTCAAGGCCAAAGTGGTGTGTGGCGAAAACAGAGTCATCAAAGGGCCGAGCTCTGAATCCACTCAACCACCAGGATCCTGTCATCGAACGACACGAGTTGCAGCCCACGGCAAACAGTCAGGCACAGTTGGGGGGGGGGGGGGGGTGTCTTACCCCTGCTGTAGTGCGACAGCTGAGCTATTTCTATCCCCCCCACCCAGCTGGGGGTATTAGTTGGAAAGAAGAAAATGCTGGTAACCAGTGTTTTCTACCCATTGTACAATATTTTAATTTAGTCAGAGAGCTTCAGCTTATTTGAACCGATTTAACTGTTTTCTACAGATACAGATAGGTCCCAAAGTTTTTGTTTGGAAAAGGATTAAAATTGAGACAGTTGCTGGTAACCAGCATTTTCAACCTTTTGCACAATGTTTTTTAACCAGTCAGAGAACTTGACAGCTTACCGTATAAGCATTTCTTTTCTGTCGGTTCCAAATTCTGCGTTTTTTCTTAAAACAGGGGGTCTTAAATTTCTGCTTACTTTATTTCTACGCTTGTTAGTTTGGTCATCAGATGGATTTAATTTCTATGCTTTGTAATCATTTTCATTAACTTCTGGTTTGGTGTAAATAGTAAGTGTGTATTAATATTGTCGCTATCTTTACCTAAAAGAAGTAGCTTTCTAATACGAGTTATGTAATAGTTCAGCAAAGGATGGTTAGATCCAAGATCAGACTGTACGTTCTGTTTAGTCTGATGTATATCTACAGTGTTCGCCAACACTTTAAAGACAGCCATTTTGCCATTGGTAGAGTAAAAAAGAACAACCGAAACATTGCATAGCAAGCCATCTATCTGTCTTACAAGAATCCTGTCACAAGTACACAAATATTTGCAGTAAAATTTGAATTGGGGGTATGATAAAATGTGCAAATCATTTGAATCGAGAGGGTTGTCAGACCTCCTAATAAGAGGGAGTGATAGTATTCTAAATCCATTATTCCTCTTCCAGACCCTATGTTGTGGGTACTCATCAGAATTGTCTCGATGAGATGATTCTAATGAATACCCATAACACAGGATTTAGTAGAGTGTGATTAATATTTTCAATTTTGAAATCAAAATCACTCCCTCTACCTGGAGCTATGGTTGTAATGGAAGCAATTGTTGTACGTATTTACAACTGTTCTGCTCCAAGAATTTTGAACCCAGTTACATACCAGTCAACACAAAATGATCTGAGCTGAATTTTTCAAAAATACTGAACGACTTATCACACCTATATTAACAACACTTTTTAATAAAATTTTGATATCAGGTTGTTTTCCTAATACTTGGAGTGAGAGTATTATTGTCCCAGTCTTTAAGTCAGGCAATAAACAGGATCCCCGTAACTATAGAGGAATATCACTGATTAATGTTATGTACAAAATATTTTCGAGTATAATTAATGATCGGATCTATCTATGGGTGGAGGAACATGAAATTACTGACGAACCACAAGCAGGTTTTAGAACAGGTTATTCTGTAGCTGATAACTTATTTAGCTTACAAAGTATGGTCCAAAAATATATTACGAAACTTGGTGGGCGATTTTATGTACTGTACGTAGACTTTCAAAAAGCATTTGACTCGTTGGTACACCACAAATTATTTTCAAACTTAGCAGGGAAGGGTATGAATGGTAAAATTTTTAATGTTCTGCTATCAATTTATTCAAAGTTAACCCTTTCCCAAATGATAAATTTTAGACTGGTCCAAATTGAAGAGCTTGCAGACGACAATTTTAAATTTGATGAAAATGGCAGAAAGTTCGCAAAAAGGGTAGAAAACACTGTGGGAAAAGGAGAAATTGCTCATTACGAGCAATTTCTCCTTTTCCCACAGTGTTTTCAAAAGACTTGTACTGCAGACACGTGAAAACCAGGGCTTGTTTGGGAAAGGGTTAAGCGCTCATGTAAAAATTGACAAAAATAGTATCTCGGAGCCATTCCTATATAAATTCACCAATAATTTTCTCTCTGTACATAAATGATCTGATAGCTCATATTAGAGATAAATGTCACAATGGTATTTTTATCACAAATGAGATACATGACATATTTTGTTTATTGTATGCTGATGACGTTGCTAATTGCGCCGAAACGGCACTTAACCTTCAATTACAATTAAATGCAGTTTCTTCCTTTTGTAATGATATGTGCATGCAAGTTAATCTTCAAAAAACTGAAATTATGGTCTTTAGAAACGGTGGACCGCTCCGTCATTATGAAAAACAGTTTTATAATGGAGAACAGGTTAGAACAGTATCAGTTTATAAATATATGGGTTTACTATTTACACCAACAGTGTCATGGACCACGGCAAAAATGAAACTCGCATCACAAGCTCGTAAAGCCATTTTCTCAATAAAACAGTTCCAGAAACCCTTTGGCTACTTTTCTTTGACAGAAATGTTCCAACTTTTTTATTCTATGGTAGTTCCGATACTTACCTTCGGAGATATGGGGCTTTGTACATAGTGACATCATAGAAAGGTCTCAAATTGAGTTCTGTAGGTATTTCTTAGGACTTAATTCCACTACGAATGTTTCTATGGTGCTAGGCGAATGTGGACAACTTCCACTATGTATCCATTATTGTTCAAAATGTGTAAGGTACTGGTGCCAGTTATTGAGAATGCCACACTATAGATACCCAGTAAATTGTTATAAAATGTTAAAAGATATCGACAATAGTGGGAGGCGGACATGGGCAACGGAAGTTAAGGAATTGTTATTCAGATATGGTTTTGGTTATGTTTGGATTGCCCAAGATGTTGGGGATGTTGATATGTTTCTAAGAACTTTTAAGCAACGACTGACAAACTCTATGACACAGACATGGCTCAGTGATATGGATTCATCATCACGTTGTGATACCTACAAATGTTATAAAACACTTTTATCACTAGAAAAGTATCTTTTAATTGATATAAATTTTGTTATGAGAAGAGCTATGGCGCGATTTAGATGTTCAAATCACACACTGAATATTGAACGGGGAAGACATTACAATATAACTAGGGAAGACAGGGTCTGTCTATATTGTTTCGCCTTTCATGAAATCGTTGAAAATGAATATCATGCTTTCTCTGAATGTCCTCAATATGAGGAAATCCGAAAAAATCATTTGTTCAACTGGTACAGTGGCCGGAGAGATCATGCTTCATTCTACAATCTCATGAGCAATGATAACATAAATACCATTAAGTACCTTGCAGCGTATATTACAAAACTGATGGAGGGTATTACAAAAAGGGGTTAACTTTTAACCCACACTGTAACATTTTAGATTTCTTAAAATTTAAAGCGGTGCAGATGACAAATTTAAGTTGACGGAAATGACCCCTGTAAGTGAAAAAGAAATGTTGGAAAGGATACAGTGCTGGTTATCAGCATTTTCTCCTCTTTCCACAATGTTTTCAAAATACTTCTTCCTCAGGGCCATTCAAACTCTGGATTGTTTGTCAAAGGGTTAAATGTACAAGGTTTTACAGAATGTTTATTTGTAGTATTTTTTAGATTGAAAACTTGTTGTTGTCATATAGTATGCGACATTTCAGTCATACTGTTTCTTTGTGGTGGTGTGGATATGGCATCAGTCTGCATTTTGTGCAGCCTGATCTTGACGTACACCAAACATGAATGATATTTATGTTTTTCTCTTGTCTTGACATACGAGCCATATCGCCCTGTAAATATTGTATTGTACCTTGGTGGGGGTATAGATCAGGGATCGGACTACATTTCTGCAGCGTGATCTCGATGTATGCTACACGCAGAGGTATTCATGTCATGTCTTACCGTGATAAACGAGTCATATTGT
This sequence comes from Tridacna gigas, assembly GCA_945859785.2. Lineage (NCBI taxonomy): Eukaryota > Metazoa > Mollusca > Bivalvia > Cardiida > Cardiidae > Tridacna > Tridacna gigas. Next base: position 24,058,186 of record OX244040.2, read on the forward strand.
TCTTTATATATAAAATTTTCTAGGTATGGATTTCAAGCTTTTTTTTTAAAGCAATGGAAGTATTGTACTATTTTTCAAGATAATGAAATACTCTGGTTTGGCTTTCACAAATTTGTTGGGTTTAAAACGCGAGAGAAATTTCTAAACACTTTGACAGGGAATTCAGCTTTTAGACTCGTCCTCTTTAGAAACATGCACATTTCCTTGTTTTTATTGCAGTCAGTAGATTAACAGCTATGACACCGTTCAAGTTAACATTCAACTCAGCGATTCACGCAAGACGGTGGCATCATTCACTGAACACTGAAGGAAACGAAGAAGAAAAAAAAACTTGTTACTAACATTTTCTCCTTTTTTTTTTACAATGTTTTCTTCCCTTTCAAAGACAGAAATCATTATCTGAGCCACACCTAATATGTTGTTTGCAGTTGCTTTCAATTTGGAATAGCCCAAACAAAATGACAAAATCGAAAGTGTCTCAAATGAAGGGAGACACTTTCCCCCGTCATAGGCCTAATCGTGGTTTAGGTTAAGAAAATAAGCAGTGAGAGAGGAATGAATCCTGTCGAAATGACCATCATCAATCCTTGGAAAGAGTTGGCCGAACTTTCTTGAGACCTGTTTGCTATCAACTGTGCTGTCTGGGCTTGGCAGTGTTTTCTTCTTTTTCTAACAATGTTTTCAAAAGCTTTCTTCCATGGCATCAATAAAACTGGGAGTGGTGTGGTAAAAGGTTGGGGAATTTTTTTTTTTGCTTACTTGCGCCTTTCTTCTTTACTGATGATTGGCCAGCTATTGCCCTACTTCACATATATCTGGTGATGAATCATTTTTCGGGGTACTTGAATGCGTTGGCTTTTGATCTACTTCTTGGTGCCGACAAAGAATGAATATCTAGGCTAATAGTATTGCGATTGGTAAAAAAATGTGCATGGTTTATTCGGCGGACCCCTGCTGGCATAAATACAAATTTATGAAACGGCTATTAACAAGCCTTGCCACTGATAGCTAATCGATACGTCGGGGTCTTGATTCATACCATAGCAAAATAATGTAGTAGAGAATGATTTTTTCTTGTGCTATTTTGAAATCTAATATTTTTACAAACTTTACCCATTAACTCAATTCTACTTTTCAACAAAATTAAGAACAGTGAGGAAAAAGAGGAAATTGCCCGTGAGGTCACTTTTCGTTATTTTACTTCATGTTGAGGTACAAAAGAGTTTCAATATTCATATTTCAGCATAGATATTTCTTGTTTGAAGTTTGGTGAAGTTGTAAAACTGAAAATAACCCCATCTAAATGGATAACTCTTACCAGACAACAACTCTTTAGGCTTGCCAAAATTGAAGAATTTACATGCGACAAATTTACTTTTATTTTAGTGATGTAATTTGCCTGTAGAGGAGAAAATATTGTGGTTACCAGCATTTTCTCCATTCCTCACAATATTTTTTAAAAGCTTAATTTCTCTGGGTCAGAGAGTTACGTAGATTCAGATCAGACTGCACGGCGTAGATTCAGATCAGACTGCACAAAACGTGCAGTCTGATCTTTGATCTACACCGTCTGCTATCTTGTGTTAGTCTTCAACCAAAAACAGATTTAATTCAAACGAGAGGGATACTTAAAGACCATGTGAAAAGTTGGCTCCGTTTAGTTGGCAGCGAAAGAGTTTAACATAAGTCTGATCCACACCATCTGCTACCCAATGCTAGACTATGTCGCAATTCGTCTTCAAAAGCAGTGGGAACCTTCTTTTAGATCTAGGAAAAATTTAATTTCTTGAGTTATTAGTGAAAGAGTTAAGGAAAGTAGGAAAATATTGAGCATTTTGTACTTCAAGCATGCAATAAATACATCTGGGATACTTCTACAATGATTGTGTCATTGCAGAATCGGCGATTGAAAAAACGCGAAAACTAATGGCAATTAAAATGGATTCACGACTTTCTGCATGTGCTAGACAAGTTTTTAACATGATACCGGTTCTCTTGTGACATAATTCCATAAACCTACGATATTTCGCCAAAAAAGATGGGCTATTGTTGTTTTTAGTCAATCCTTCATATTAACTGCTCAGGAATCGGTAGGTCTACTTCGTACTCAATAATTTTCAATATGCAACAATTGTCTATTCAGTCAAAACTGTTTTTATGCGACATAAATTTACGTATTTTTGTAGCAATATCTTCGAAAATATGTCGACATAGGGAAAAAGAAACCAGTATTAAATGTCAGTCAAGTAATGCCGATTCCTTGTTTAAGACAAGAGAATACCGGGACTCGGACCTAATCTTAATCGGTAACATAAGATTTCAGACGTAGGAATCATCAGAATGAACATGAACCGAAAAGATCCGATCCTGGAACAAGGCCGGAAAAAAAAAAAAAAAAAAAAAAACGGAAAGGACCTGAAATTTGAAAACATAGAGGGGAAAGGACCGAAGGGTCCCGAGTTCGATACCCGGGAGAGGATGTCAACTTTGAGACCGTTCGTTGGCCCACACATTCGGCGCAAGTACTGGTGTAGTTTCCAGGAAGCAGAATCGAGAGATTAGTATAAGTTGCAAGAACTTGTTTCTCAATGGCCGTAGGATAAATAAGTTTAACCTAAAGGAGAAAGAGCTGGTTCACAGCATTTTTTCCTTATTCACAGTGTTTTTCAAAAGGCTCCTTCCCTAGGTTCGAACGTTGTAACATGGGATTGTTGGGTAAAGGGTTAACTCTTCACTAGACGACAAATTTTAACCTTGCCCAAACTGAAAGCAGACGACAAAATGAATGTTCCTCCCTCAACATTTGAAATTTGCCTTTCAAGGAGTAGAAAAAATTGTGGAAAAGTAAGAAAATGCTGATTACCAGCATTTTCTCCCTCTTTCACATTGTTTTCTTTATTCTTCTTTTAAAGGGTCGTCACTTTAAAACTTGAATTGCTTGGTAAAGGGTAAATTTTCCGTAGGCCAACTGTGGGGTACAGGTTTTTTTTTCAAAAGAAGGGTGGTTTCAGTCATCTGCTGATATGACGCGCGATAATGTTTTGGATTCTAGTTTTCAGCAAGACAATCATATTCTATAAAAACTGTCGATAATGTTAAGTACACATAAATGGGTTAAGTAAAGCACCGATAATTTACGTAACATTGTTCGAGCTTGCCCAGTGTTTCGTTGTTCTTGGCTCTAAAAATAGATTGTATGTGGTGGACACAGCTAAATATTTCTGAGCCTTCGTAAAGCTTTGGGGGTAAACATGGTTCGAAGTGAACTGTAATCACTGTCCGAAAAATTCAAACATAACCTGAGGGTCTAATCTTGGCCAAAAACTTGGGAAACCACAAACAAACAGTATATTTCTTATGTACACAATATTGACAGCGCTCACTAAGCTTGCCCTGTATTTTGACCCTTCCTAATTTTTAACCCTTAGACGCGACTCAAGGACCTTTTACGGACAGTGTAGATCAAGATCATACTGCACAGAACGTGCAGTCTGATCTTAGATCTACACTGTCCGATAAGGAGATATTTTCCCCTCAAAATAACTTTAAAGTAACAACATTTGGGTTTTACTATAAGCTTGAAAGTTTCATTTGACATGTGTAACGGGTTAAGGATAAAAATATGTCCAATGAAAAATAATGAAGATTTAATATTATATCGATACAAGTTAAATTTTTTGACACAAAAGGAGAAAAGGAAAAATTAATGCATTGATTTTTTCCGGCGAAAACTGCAAAGAGAAAGATATTTGTATGGTGTTTGGCGTCGTTTTCAACGTTATTTCAATTATGTCCCGGTCGCCAGTACACTTATCCATGCTTACCTGGAATTTCCCAGGCCACTGGCTGCTTTCTCGCATAACCATCGTCGAAACAATGGTCAGCGGTGAGAGAGGACAGAAAAAGATAACGATCGTATAAATTTTTCCATTTCGACGTGGCTTATATATATATATATCTATAGAGAGAGAGAGAGAGAGAGTCTATAGATCTATTCATTCTTATCAGATTTGACAAAGCAACTCCCATGTTAACGAAATTTGCAGTGGACGATTATAAAAACATCCGTGTACAATATATCAAATGCAACTAGAAGCAAAATTTAACCCTTCACCACACAATCAGTAGTTGTAACAACCCTGAGGAAGATAGGTTATGAAAACATGTTGGGAAAAGGAGAAAATGCTGGTTACCAGCATTTTCTCCTATTCTCACAATGTTTTCTATTCAATTAAAGGCAAGCTCCATTACTTATGCCAAATTGAATGTCATCTGCAAATGCTTTGAACTTGGAAAAGTCTAAAATTTTGTCGTTTGGTAAAGAGTTAAGGCAGTAATATATGTGAAAACATTGTTACAAAACAATGGACCAGGGGTAAAGTAATGCGACTGCATTGTCGGAAACATTTTATATTGTGGTAAAAGGAGGAAAACCATTACATGCTCAAGACGTCTAAACTCTTTATCGTATGGCAAAAATCTTAGACTTGTCCAAGTTGAAAACGTTTGCAGACTATAAATTGAAAGTGGGATTGTTGTTGCAAGGTAAGAAAACATTGTTGGAAAAGGAGAAAGTGCTGGTTACCAGTATTTTCTCCTGTTTGGATCCGAATGTTTTCGATAGCCGCTTCTTTATCAGGGTTGTTAAATGACGTGAATGTGTGGTTTAACTTTATCTAAAACTTTAGAGTCCTAAACTTATACTTTGATGTGGGATTAATCAAGGTCATGCTGCACGGAAAGTCTGATCTTAGATCAATTCTTTCCATAAGTCAAGTTTTGTGACCAAACAATATCTAAATTGCAAAATTTCTACTGGTTCTGAAATGCAGATTAAAAAACGGTCCAGTGAGAGGATTTAACAGTATGAAAACATTTTAAAACATAAACATTTTGGCAAAAGCAAATGCTCGTCACGAGCAATTTCTCCCTTTACCCAATTGTTTTCTGTATGCATGTCCAGTCAGAGCTGTGACGTCAGAGTGCATACCTGTATAAATACCGGGTGCGCGCCATTATTCACCGGCTTTAGCCTCCTGGTAGTTGTAGAGAGCGGTGGTTGTTTTCTTACGGAAACTCAAGCACAGACTACGACTGCGATCTTCTTGGTTGTGTTGTTACGAACTGAAGCACAGAATTAGACGGCGATCTTCTGGGTGAGTACAGTGTGAATTTTGTTTGATTTCGTAACCAAAGGGTCCTATAATTTGCGAGTTGAATGCAACCAAACATTGGAGAAAAAGGCACTGGAAAATATTGGACCCTCACAGCTCCCATCGCTTGAGCTGCAATAAATCTTTCTACCTCGTATAAATCTCCTCAGCAGGAACGAGTTATTTGAAAGTTTTGCTATAAGGGTTAGTGTCTTTGGTTTATTTCTGTGAATACATTGTGCGATCGCTTCTCACGGACTCGCCCGATTCCGTAACTTTCAAGTAATAGCCGGAGTTTGCCGAATGGCAGGTCTCATACTTTCAGATATGTCCTATTCATTGGCTCTGCCTCAAATTGTTGAAGTTGTCTTTGATAGAAATCAAACAGTGTCTGAAAAGGATAAAAAGCTGGTTACCAGCATTTTCTCCTTTTACCAAAATGTTTTCAGGTCATCTTTCTCAAGGCCGTCAAAAGTCGGGGTTGAAGGGTAAATCAGGGATAGTCAATTGTCTTAACCCTTTACCAAACCACAAAATTTTGGACTGGACCAAACTCAAGGCATGTGGCATTGCAGACGACATACGTTGCTAGAATGAATATTTCTGTCATTGATAGGATATGAAACACTGTGGGGATAGGATAAAATGCTGGTTAACCTGCATTTTCTCCTGCTCCCAGACTGTTATCAAATGACCTCTTTCCCAAGGTTAAAACTCTTTTTAACACTTTACCAGCTACAAGATTGAAGGCATTTGAAGACAACGGATTAGATTTGGTCCAAATGATGGAATTGATATTATACAGGATAGAAAACCTTGTGGGAAAAGGATAAAATGCTGATTAGCAGCATTCTCTCTTTTCTGGCAATGTTTTTGAAAGGCTTGTCCCAGCAGGGATCTTGTATATTACATATATACAATCCCAGGGCCCAGGGGCTGTGAAACACAGGATGGTGTGGGAAAGGGTTAAATCCTTACCACACAAAGAAAATTTAGACCCGCCCAGATTGACAGCTTTTGCAGACAATAAATTAAAAGTGGCTCAGTTGGTGAGATTTGACATTAAACAAGTAGAAAACAGCATTTTCTTCTTTTCCAACAATGATTTCAATGGCCATCTTTTTTGGCCTTGATTTCTTTACCAAAAGACAAAATTTAGGCTGGACCAAATTGAAAAAATTTGCAGACAACAAATTAAATGTAGTTAAAGTGAAGTTTCCTGTATTTGGTAGGGTAGAAAACATTCTGGTTACCAGCATTTTCTCATTTTCTCACAATGTTTTCAAAAGGCTTTCCCTTAAAGGGTTGTTAAAACTCTGGATTGTTCGGTAAAGGGTTAACACAGACTGGACAGTACTTGAATTGATAAAATCCCGGGAAACATATCCACCAACCATTCTAAATTGTATTGTTAGTCTATAAACTAGCAGCCTGTTATCGATCTTCTTATCAACAATGGGTAAGACCCAATGCTTACAAGTCTGGTTTCTGCCCGGTTTGAGATTTCACAAGATAACCGAGACTCGGAAATTTGAATTGTGATTTTATTTATGGACAGTGACAGACTTTTTGATAAGATTAAATTCTTTAGAGAGTTTGATGAATTGATTGCAGTCAGAGAAAATCTTTGTCATCATAGAAATTGTTTGGTTTGTGAAAAACTAGATCAGACTACACTACAATTGTATTTTGTAGTTAGTGAAGAATGAGACCAGACTACATGTCAGATCTATTGTGTTGGTAGTGAAAAAAACTAGATCAGACTCTTTCAGTTGTATTTTGTAAGTAGTGAAGAATGAGACCAGACTGCACTTTTTGTTCTATACAGAATTAAAATATTAACCCTTAAAGTGCCCTTCACAACTTCAGTTGCTTTTGCAGCCAGTGAAGATCAAGACCAGGCTGCACAAAACATGCAGCCAGATCTTTGATCTTCACTGTCCACTTTGCTCAATCATTGTAGACAAAAGCAACCATGAAATTGCAATTATTTGGGTCGTATTTCTAGGATGAAAATGTCCGATAGGTTTATTCAGCACTCTAAGGGTTGAACCTTTACCAAAGGATATTGTATTTTACAACCCTGATCTGGAAGAAAACATTGTGAGACAAGGAGAAAATACTGGTCACCAGTAAGTTCTCTTTTTGCCACAATGTTTTTTGTAAAATTTGGACATTTTACCTCTTATCGTAAAGGCATTGCTGCTGGTATTGATACATGTAGAACATAGTTTCCCCGTACTGCCTCTCAATCTTTTTATTTGCAGTTATTTGAAGTATACAGCTCTTTCATGTCATCTAAAGCATTCCCACCATGCAGAACTGCTGCTTTACACTCTGGCTCATCCATGTGGACACCTTGATGATGAATATGCCAAACCTCAAGTCAAAAAAGGTGAGAGCAGATTAGGGTAGGCTTTCAAGTTCTCTCAAAAATTGTTAAAATGAAAAAAGGAGAAAATGCTGTTTACCAGCATTTTCTCCTTTTCCCAAAATGTTTCCGAAAGGCTTCTTTCGCAGGGTCATTAAAAGTCAGGACTGTGTGGTAAAGGGTTAACTTTAACTCTTTACCATGCAGCAAACTTATAGACTGGTCCAAATTGAAAGCATTTGCAGATGAAAAATTAAAGCCTTCTTCTTCAGGGTCCATAATGTGTGGTAAAGGGTTAACACTTTACCACACCGTCCTGAGTTTTCGTCCTGAGTTTTAACGACCCTGAAAAGGGCTTTTGAAAACATTGTTGGAAATGGAGAAAATGCTGGTAACCAGCATTTTCTCCTTTTCCCACAATCTTTTCTACCATTCAAACGACCCTTAAAAAGAAGGCTTTTGAAAACATTGTGGGAAATGGAGAAAATGCTGGTAATCAGCATTTTCTCCTTTTCCCGCAATGTTTTCATAAGCCTTCTTCTTCAGGGTCTGTAATGTGTGTAGAAGGCTTCTTCAAGGTCATTAAAACAAAATTTTAGATGGATCTAGATTCAAATCATTTGCAGACAACAAACTAAATTTGAAAAGGGTTAAATAAGAAGAAGTGGGAAGAAGAGAAAATTATTATTATCAGCATTTTTTTTTCCCTTTTCCCACAATGGTTTTTTTTCAAAAGTCTTTCCCTAAGGGTCCTAAAATTTGGGATTGCTTGGTGAAAGGTTAAAGTAAAAGTTCATTTTCAGATTATTGATGATCCATTTCTTTATATTCATAAATAGCTGGAGGTGTATGCTGGCATGATTAACCCTTTACTACACAATCCCAAGTTTTAATGGCCCCTGGTAAGATGGAAAACATTGTGGAACAAGGAGAAAATGCTGTCAATTGGCATTTTCTCCTTGTCCCACAGTGTTTTCTATCCTTTCTCAGACAAATTCCAAGATTTCAGCTACATTTGAATTGTCGTCTGCAAATGCTCTCATTTTAGGCAAGCCTAAATATTTGACATTTGGTAAAGTGTTAAAAAAGAATTATCAGTATTTTTCACACTCCATGACAAATGTGATTACCTGTACTTACCTTTATTTTAGAGCTTTATTGTATGTTTAACCCTCTATCACAAAATCCTAGGTTTTAACAACCATGAAGATAAAGCCTTTTGAAAACATTGTGAGAAAGGCAAAAATGCTGGTGAACAGCATTTTTCCTTTTCCCACAGTGTTTTCTAGCATTTCATAGAGAAAAAAAATGCTGGTTACTAGCAATTTTTCCTTTTCCCACAAGGTTTTCTGCCCTGCAACAGACCCCTTTCATGTTTTGAGTAACATTTAATTTGTCGTCTGCAAAAGCTTTTCATTTGGACAAGGCTAAAATTTGTCATTTGGTAGAGAGTTAACAAACCTGAAGAAGAAGCTCTTAAAAAAAATTGTGGGAAAAGGATAAAATGCTGGTAACCAGCATTTTCTCCTTTTTCCACAGTGTATTCTACCTGTCGGAGACAGATTTCATAATTTAAGTAACATTGGATTTGTCCTCTACAAGTGCTTTGAATTTGGACCAGTCTAAAATGTTAACGTATGGTAAAGAGTTTAGTAAATCCAGACAAAAGGTTTTGTTTGATACAAATCTTCTGTAGTTGACAGAATTTTAGAATTGTCCAAATCAAAAGCATTTCAGACGAGAAATAAAAGAGGCTAAAACCTAACATACGAGGGACACTTTTTAAGTTCGTAGAGTAAGCCTATAACTTTTTAACGCGATTATGAAGTTGCACGATTTTTTACACAGAACTTGCGTAATCATTCCTCTCTCGAACGGTGTCAAGGTATGCGGCGCACGAGGTCCACGTGCGCGCTGCGCTGGGTATTTTCAACACGTGGTTTTATACACTATAGTAAAATATAGCGTTCAATATGGATGGAAAAATCTCTGAACAGAGGGTATATTGTAAGATTCGAGCACAGCTCGGGTTTCCGCCAACGGAAATTCATGCTGATTTGCAAAAAGTTTATGGGAATGGTGCTTTAAAATATGCTACAGTTTGCAAGTGGGTACGTCGTTTTAATGATGGTCGGGAGTCAATTGAAAATGACCCTCGGGTGGGTAGACTGGTTTCCGTTTTGACGGAAAAGAACGTTGCTACTGTGAAAACGTTAATTGAGGAAGACGCACGTTATACCGTGCAAGAGATAGAAGAATTAAGTGGCATTCATTCGTCAAGTGTTTTGAAGATCTTACGTGAACGACTTGGGCTACGTAAGATCTGCGCGCGCTGGGTGCCCCATTTGCTCACTGACGAGCAGAAACAAAGTCGGGTTAGACTTGCATCGCAAGTTATAGAAAAATATGATAAATGTGACCCACATCGTTTGGAAGAGATAGTTACAGGTGATGAAACCTGGATCTATCATTTTCAACCCAATTCTAAGGCTAAAAATAAGGTTTGGGTTTCATCTGAGGGCGACAGACATGTCATTGCGCGCCGTTGCAAAACATAAAATCGCATGTTGCATGCGATATTCTTTGATTCGAAAGGTCCAGTCCTTCAAATTCCAATCCCGAAAGGTAGTTCTGTCACTGGAAAGTTTTACAGAGAACGTGTTCTTACTCAACTTGTTGATTTCTATCAGAAACGCAGACCGCGCACCGGTGTCCGCGGCATCAAATTACTCCTTGATAACGCACCGGCCCATAAATCCGCTACGGTACAGGAATATCTGAAAGAATCTGGGCTCGATGTCTTAGATCATCCCCCATACAGCCCTGACCTGTCCCCCTGTGACTTTTGGTTGTTCCCAAGACTAAAGGAAATGCTGGCAGGGCACCGTTTTGAATCCCGTTGTGGTATAGGCAGTGCGGTCTACCAGTGTCTGCAACATATACCTAAAGAGGACTACCGGGCGGCGTTCCGGAAATGGGTAGATCGGTGTAAAATGTGTGTGGAGGCAGACGGGGCACATTTCGAAGGTCTTAGATAAATAAAATTTTGATATTTCAAGCGGTTTTAAAAAGACCGCCCTACTCTACGAACTTAAAAAGTGTCCCTCGTATGTCTTTTAAAGGTTAGACACCATTGTGGAAAAAGCAGAAAATGACCAGTATTTTCTCTTTTTCCCCACAAAAAGTTTTCATAAGCTTTCTTTTTCATGGTATTAGTTCTTTTTCATGGTCATTAAAACTCAGAATTGTGTGATAAAGGGTTAACTCATGACCAGGCAACAAAATTTTAGACTTGCCAAAAAGGGGGCAGGTTGACCTGGGTTGAAACTTTTCACTATTTATCAGTTTTGTGTATGCCATAGGACCAGTCTACCTCATGATTAAGTCAAATATTGAAAAAAAGTGGCTATCATGGATTCATAAAATTGTGATGGCTTGCTTGGTACATTGGATCACCGAGATGCATTAACCCTTTATCACACAACAGAAATTTAGGCCCATCCAAATTGAAAGCATTTGCAGACAGTTTCTGTATAACTCAAATGATTTTTTTCTTTTTTTTGAAAGGGGAAGAAAAAATTGTGGTAAAAGGAGAAAATGCTGGTAACCAGCCTTTTCTCTGTTTTCCCACAATGTTTTCAAAAGGCATCTTTCTGAGGGTTGTTTAAACTCGGGATATGTGTGGTAAAAGGTTAAGCCCCCTTTTGCTGGAGCATGGCTCATTTATTTTTGCAGACCACACTGTAAACTTGGCTCAAATGATGGATTTCACTCTTTTCAGTGGGAAGAAAATATTGTTGTAAAAGAAAGTGCTAATAACCAGCAGTTTCTCCTTTTTAAAACAATGTTTTCTAAAGCCTTCTTCAGGGTTGTTAAAACTAGGGATGTGGTTAACTCTTTACCAAACGACGAAATTTCAGACTTGTTTAAATTGAAAGCAAATTGCAGACCACGCTATAAACTTCGCTCTGTGGAAAACCAAAAATGTTGGTAACCAGCAGTTTCTTGTACGGCTAGTTACCAGATTTTTTTTTTTATCTTTTTTCAAAAAGCCTTCGCCTCAAGGGGGGTATTGTCACATCACTGGACAGTTTGGTAAAGGGTAAAGGTTAATCAAGAGCAGTTTTGATAATTATTTATCTTTCACTTGCTATTTCAGGTGTCCATATTGATGACCAGGGAGTCATGCTGCTGGATACTTGCCTTGGTGGAGATGTTGTACAAATTTTTGGTTAAGTAAAACACAAGTTAAATGATTTTATCCAGTTATCAAGTAAGTGTATTGTCTCATGAATGTTACTCAATGAAGTGTTTTTCCATAAAATTCCTATATTTTCTCCCAAAAAGTGCTTAACCCTTTACCACACAATCCTGGGTTTAATGACCCTGAGGGAGGAGAGTTTGAAAACATTGTGGGAAAACAAGAAATTCTTGTAACCAGCATTGTCTCCTTTTCCCACGATGTTCTCTACCTTTCCCGAAACAAATTTTGATTCTGATTTTTGAGTCATTTATTTTGTTGTCTGCAATTTTTTCAATTTGTACCAGTCTAAAATTTTGCTATGTGGTGAAGAGTTAAACCTCTCCTTTTTTTTGGGGGGGGGATGCACAGAAGAATCCTATTCTTTTTTCAACTTTTAACCTTTTCAAGTTTAATCTTATTCAAATGATGTGGTTTACCTTTTCCTTTCTGAGGGTTAAAACATGGTGGGAAAAGGAGAAAGTGCTGATTACCAGCATTTTGTCCTTTTCCCACAATGTTTTCCAAAGCTTACCTTTTAATAGTTGTATTGAACAAGGATTGCATGGTAAAGGATAGAAAATGGATTAAATGATGGGATTCTGTGATTTCACTGGGCATGCAATCTGATCTTAGGTTTACATTGTATGATGTAATGTGAAAAAACTTCACCTTGGTGGTTTTGTAAATTTAACCCTTTACCAAATGACAATATTTTAGACTTGCCCAAATTGGAAGCATTTGCAGAAGACATTGATGACTCAAGAATTAAAATTAACTTTTGGAAGAGTGGAAAACTTTGTTGGAAAATGGGTAAAAACCATCATCTCCTCCTTTTTCCACAATGTTTTCAAATGCCTCTTTGCTCAAGGTCATTAAAACTTTGGATTGTGTGGTAAAGGGTTAAATAATGCTGTCCCTGCAGTCATGCAACTCTTTTTCAAGCAGCAAAATTTTTAGACTTTACCAGATTGAGAGCATATGCAGACGGCAAATTAAATTTTATTACAAGCATTTCCTCCTTTTTTCCATTATTTTGCAATAAAATTTCTCTGGGTCCTAAAATCATGGAAATGATTGGTAAAGGGTTAAAACTTTCCCCAACATAAAATTGCAGGCTCTACAAAATTCTAAAGAGCTGCAGACCACAAATTGGAGACAGGTAGAAATGAGCTTGAGTTCTGTAATATTGGTAGAAAACATTGTGGAAAAAGGAGAAAAGGCTAGTTACCAGCTTTTTCTCATTTTCCCACAATGTTTTGGAAAGCTTTCTTTTTTAGGGTTGTTAAAACTCAGGATTGTTTGCTAACCCTTAACCACACAACAAAATTTTAGACTTGTCCGAACCCAAAGCATTCGCAGTTGACAAATTAAATGATGGTCAAAGTGTGGAAATTGTCTTAGATAGGGCAGTAAACATTGTTGGAAGAGGAGAAAATGCTGATTGTCAGCATTTTCTCCTTTTCCCACAATGTTTCCAGAAGTCTTCTGTAACAAGGTTGTTAAAAAGTTGGGATTGTGTGGGAAACGGATAGGGGGGGTTAAGGGAGAAGCGCGTTCATTTACCTTGTTGCAACCTTAGTGCAAAATAGCTGATGAAGTCGAGTAATTAGCTTTTGCAATAAGCAAGCAGCATTTCCTGGCGATGTACAACATATTTATGCAGAAAAAAGCCAATGAAGTCGAGTAATTGGTGAAAACTGCATGAAGCGAAAAGTGTAAATCTGTTTTACTGCAACCTTAGTGCAAGATAGCTAATGAAGTTAAGTAATTAGCTTTTGCAATAAGTAAGCAGCTTATTTCGGTCATGTGCCACACAATCATTAATGGTAGAAAAGCACTGAAGTTGCGTAACTTACATTTAGTGTTAGTTTTTTGCTCGACTGACCGAAGGCCGGTAGAGCTTATGTCATGGCATAGTTTCCACTTGTCAGTCTTTTTCTTTTACGCGATAAAGTCTGCATTTGTTGTCGGACTTTTGTGAAAAATCCAGAGTTTCTTTATATTTTCAATTGCTTGAACCCAATTGGTCTGCCCGGGGTAGCTCAGTGGTTAGCGCGTCGGACTCTTGACCTGGTGGTTGCAAGTTCGATACCCGGTTGAGGCAAACTTTCTTTCCGGCGATTTTTCGCCTCTCACCTCTGATGCATATGAGAAAAGTAGTCAGTGGTTTTGGAAAGAAAGTTGTGTCAGTACTGGTGTGAGAAAGCCTGGAAACACAAAGGTGCGTCGCTGACCGCCATGATATGACCAAAACTGTTAAAATGGCGTTAAACTCCAATACCAACCAAACCAAAATGAACCTAATTGATTTGAAAAAAAAACTGACCTTCAGGAAGGGAAAAGTAGCCACCTAAAGTTGAAAATTTATATTTCTTGTTTACACGATAAAGTCCACATTTGCGGTCAGATTTCTCCATATCATCAGTAGCTTGAATCCTATTGGTTTTAAAAACAAAATTCTAATATATATTAAGCAAAAAGAAGCCATTTAAAGTTGAAGTTCTTTTTTACTTGAGAAGTCTGCATTTGTGGTCAGAATTTCATGAATCCAGCACACTTTCTTTAATTCATCAATAGCTTAAATCCTATTGATTTTGAAAAAAATAGAATGAAGTGTTTTTTTCTGCGGGTTCCAAATTTGTGCTTTTTCCAAACAGAGGGGTGTTTCAGTTTCTGAGAATCTTATATCCGTGGTGTGCAGTTTGAGCATTATTTTGGTGTTTAGTATCTGCGGCATTTGAATCACGGGAATTACTATTGACAACTGTCCACTTCAGATTCTGGAGGCTTTCGTCTATGTACACGTATAAATATCAGATAAATATCCCCACCTGGTCTTGAAATACAACCCTATTGAAGATCAATGGTTTTAACTCTTTACCAAACGACAAAATTTTAGGCTATTTCAAACTGAAAATAAATGTGACTCAAAAATAGAAATTTGGTTTGGGAAGGATAGAAAACATTGTGGGAAATGGAGAAAATGCTGGTTACCAGCATTTTCTCCTAATGCTTTTTACCAGCATTTTCTCCTTTTCCCACGTTTTCAAAAGTGTTCTTTCTCAGGGTCGTTAAAAGTCGGGATTGTGTGATAAAGAGTTAAAATACCCTTTATGTTAGTAAACGGCTATGTTTGTAAGGGAATTAGTTGGATGTTTTTGAAAGTTTTTAATCTATACATGTATGAACACAAATTTTATCAGTTTCCACTAATTGTTAACACTTTACCAGACAACAAAATTTTAGCCTTGTCCAAATTGAAAGTATTTGCAGACGGCAATTTCAGTGTGGCTCAAATGGTACAATTTTTCTTTAATGGGGCAGAAACATTGTGGGAAAAGGAGAAAATGCTGGTTACCTTTACCAGCATTTTCTCCTTTTCCCACAATGTTTTTGAAAGGCTTCTTTGCCAGGGTCATTAAAAGGTGGCATTGTGCAGTAAAGGGTTAAATTGTAATTAAAAGATTTAATCTAAAATTTATCAGTATTAAGAAGTAATAACTGTACTGATCAACATTTTCTGAAGATCAATGTAATTTAATGAATAATGCTGTTTAATAGGGGGATTGAGCCTGCCCGGATAGCTCATTGGTTAGCGTATCTGACTCTTGACCCGGTGGGTGTGAGTTCAATACATGGTTGAGGCAATCTTTCTTTCTGACAATTTTTTGCCTCTCACCTGTGCATGTGAGAAAAGTAGTCAGTGGCTTTGGAAAGAAAGTTGTGTCAGTACTGGTGTGAGAAAGTCGGGAAACACGTAGGTGTGTCGTTGACCGCCATGATATGACCAAAGCTGTTAAAATGGCGTTAAACTCCAATACAAACAAAACCAAATAGGACTTGAGGACAGGGTTGCTGGTTCAGTCCCCTTCTCTGCCAATTTCTTTCCAAGGATTGATGATAGTCATTGCGGCAGGATTCATTCCTCTCTCACTTTTGATCATTGCTTTGACAATGGTTATGTGGGAAAGCAGCATATGACTTGGAAAGAATATTATATCAAAAGCATGGATAGATGAACTGGCCACTGTGATGTAACTGACTGAACCATATAGAAAATAAAGAAACCCAATTATCAGTTTAGGAAAAGCAGCCACAGGATGACTTAGGCTTGTTTACTCAACAAAGTCCACATTTTTAGTTCCATTTCTTTGAAACTTGCAGGGACTGTGTAATACAATAAGTACTAAAACCTGACCAAATTTTGCTGGATTCCAAAGAATTGATTTTGAGGAAATGCACTTTGATTATTTAACTATCTGTATGATTCACTATGCCGACGTACACCATCGTCTTTTTTCTTACTTGCATTTGCATCATGAGGTCCTGATGCATGCTAGAAAATTAGCAAAATCATTACCAGTAGAGTGATTCAGGCCCTCAGGGCCCTCTAGTTACAACAAGTAAGCAGCTTGTTTCGGTCACACAATTATTATTGAAAGACACAGTGAAGTAGAGTACCGGTAGTTTACACTTTGCATTACTAACAGAAGCCTTGGTACATCAGAGCTTCAAAAAATAGCTTTGGATGCTTGTGTCAGTAGTGAAGATCAAGATCAGATAGCAGAAAAGCTAGCCTCATCTTGGATCTACACTGTCTACCCAGTTAACCCTTTACCAAACAGTCCCATGTTTTAACCATCCTGTAGAAATAAGCTCTTTTGAAAAATCATGGGGAAGGAGAAAATGATGGTAAGCAGCATTTTCTCCTTTTCCCATAATGCTTACTTCCCAATCAAAGACAAATCCCATTTAAAAACAGCATATCTACTTGGTCATCTCCAAGTCCTTTGAATTTGGATCAATGTATTTTTTTTTATTGTTTGGTGAAAAAAAAAAAGACTTGGAAGAAAAAAAAAGACTATCTCAGATTGCAGTTTTTGAGTCTGTTTTCTTGACTGAAATGCCAAACCAATTAGGGAGGTCGGTAGAGTACAGGACTTGACATGAGGGGGTTCATGGATTTAATCCCCAGCTTGGCCAGTTTTTTGCTGGGAATAGATGATGTTCATTATGACAGGATTCATTAATCTCTCAATGCTGTTCATTGTTTCAACAATGGTTATTTGGGACAGCAGCCAGTAGCTTGGGATAAATATTGTGAGAAGTTCTAGTTAAAGAAACTCCAGGAAAGCATGGATAGGTGATATAAGTTAAATAATGTTGAAAAGGGCATTAAACACCACATAATCAAAACCAACAAACATGACCAAGATGTCCAATATGTTTTGGGGTCCTGTGTCACTCAGGGATTACCTCTTTACAAGAGGACAAAATTCTAGTCATGTTCAGATTGAAAGCATTTGTAGACGACATATCAATCCTTGGGGATAGGATTCCAAAACATTACAATTCCAAATTTGCGTAAATGTCTGTAAGGTTTAACCCGTTATAAAGTGACAAATTTTACACTGGTATGAATGCAGTGAAGCTCTTTGACAGCATGGAAAACACTGTGGGAAAAGTAGAAAATGCTGGTTACCAGCATTTTCTCTATTTCCAACAATGTTTTCAACAGGCCTATATGCCAGGGTCATTAACACTCTGCATTGTGTTGGAATGGGTTAAGCAAAGCAGACAGTGTAGATCAAAGATCAGATTTCATGTTTTGCAAAGGCAGCATATTTGCAAAGACAGCTTCTGAAAGGAACTTTAACTCATTACCAAACAGTACAATTGTAGACAGTCTCAATTGAAAGCATTTGTAGACAAAATTTAAAGCTTGGTTCAAATTATCAGATTTGTCGGTGACAATAGAAATCAGTAATAGGTAAAAAACCTATCAGCTTTGTTAAAACTCTGGTTGTGTAGTAATGGGTTAAGGGTAAAATGCTTTGAAAGGGTAGAAATCAATGTGGTTCTCTATCAGGGTCATTAAAAATCTGGATTGTGTGGTAATGGGTTAAGGGTAAAGGGTCAGATGAAATGATGTAATTTCTCTTTGAAAGGGTAGAAAAAATGTCTGCTTTTCCAACAGTGATATCAAAGGCCATTAACCTCCAGGATCTTAAATATTTCAATTGTTTGGTAAAGGGTAAATTTGGTGGACTCGAAATTTAGAGATCTGCATCAGACCATCATCAATAGAGGAACTGGGCTCTTAATGAGTGTCATTTGGCAAGGCACTGCAAAGCCTGGTTCCAGTGCTGATGAAACTTAGAAAACTAATGTAAGTTGCAGGAGCGATATTGTTGAAAGAGGCATAAAACACTTGATGGGGATTTTGTGGCTCTAAGAATAAAGACTGTGTGCAAAATGATCAAAGTTGTTGATGAACCATAAAAGAACATTTGATTGTTCGTTCATTTATTAATTCGGTAAAAAGTGTGGACACATGAATTTTGATCATAAATTATCGCGCTGAATTTGAAGCTAGATCAACTGCTGTACACGAGACCAGGTTGCTCTGATTTGGTATTTGTTTCCCAAATAGAACCATTTTTTTTTTATACTTGGACTTTGGGCTTGTCCTTACTGACACCAAGAGGGCTAAGTACAGCCAACAAACATTAATCCTTTACCAGACAACAGAATTCTAGACTTGTCCAAATTGAAAACATTTGCACGTGACAGTTTCAATATGGCTTAACCCTTTACCACACAATCCCGATTTTTAACGATCTTGAGAAAGAAGCCTTTTGAAAATATTGTGGGAAAAGGAGAAAATGCTGGTAATCAACATTTACTCCTTTTCCCACAATGTTTTCTACCCTTCCTAAAACAAATTTAAATATTTCAGTAGCATTTATTTTGTAGTCTGCAGCTGCTATCAATTTGGACTAGTCTGAAATTTTGTCGTTTGGTAAAGAGTTAAATGGTGCAAATTTTCTTTATAAAGTAGCAAACGTTGTGGGAACAGGAGAAAATGCTGGTTACCAGCATTTTCTCCTTTTCTCAAAATGTTTTTCAAAGGCTTCTTTCCCAGGGTTGTTAGAAGGTGTCGTTGTGCAGTAAAGGGTTAATTCTTTACCAGATGACAAAATTTCAGGCTCTGCCAAATTGAAACTACTTGCAGATGACTTTGAATGTACCTCTGTCTTTGATGGAGCAGAAAACATTGTGTGGTGACCAGCATTTTATCCTTTTCCAACAATATTTTTAAACAGCTTCTCCTTTTAGGTCATTAAAACATGGGATTATCTGGTGAAAGGTTAAAGGGACATTAAACCAGATTTTGAAAAATAATTGAGGGGAGGTTGATTGTTTGAAAGGAAGAATAACAAGGATGTGACTGTTTACCCTTTGTTGGTGAAAAAAAAAATTGCACTTTTTGTGACTGAAATAGTTCTGCGACTCCTAACAAACTGAGGTTTAGGGCCACCATATAGTTTGCCATGTAAAATATACATGTAATTATTCTTTGTTGTGCAATTAAGACTATACTGTTACTTTTGGAATAGAATTTGTGCAATAAAGATAAAAAATGTAATTGTTTGTGATTTCTATGTGTAGTTCTTGGGCAAGACATTTCAGAGCCCCATCCTAGAACTGTTGAAACCCAGGACATACATGAATATATGAGCTGCGGCCATGATCGAACTGAAATAATGTTGAAAGCACCATTTAATCAATCTACATGTATTTCTTTGAGGGTTTTAAATATAAAGGCATTTTTCAAAGCAAATGAACATTGGCAGTCTTTTTTAAGACTAGAAAAAACTTAAGTCTTGGGAAACAAAATCTGGTTTAAAGTCCCTGTAAGATACAATAAAATCCTTATAAGTAGGTGCAGTTTCAAGGGGGCTTATTTCCAGAACATCTCAGCAGATTAGATAGTGAAAAAGATCAGACTATGTCTTGTGTGCAGTCTGATCTTGATCTACACGGACTGACAAGGCAGTTGGGAAAGAGTCTTCAAAAATTAAAAGCAATTGCAAACGACTAAATAACATTTAACTTGAACAATTCAAATTTGTCACTGAAAGTGTAGAAAAGCCCAGCTGGGTAGCTCGGTGGTAAAAATATCTTACTCATGACCTCCTGGTTGTGGGCTCAACATCCAGTTGAGGCAAACTTTCTTTCTGACAATTTTCACCTCGCACCTCTGATGCATATGAGAAAAGAAGTCAGTGGCTTGGAAAGAAGGTTATGTCAGTACTGGTGTAAGAAAGCCAGGAAACACATCTGTAAGTGTACTGACTGCCATGATAGGACCTGAGCTGTTAAAACAGCATTAAACTTCAATACAAAAAAAAAACAAACAGAAAGAGCAGGAAACTATTAGAAGAAAAAACACCCCCGTGCATTTTTGCCTTTCCAGCAATTTTATTTTAATGACAAATTTTTAAACTTGTCCAAATTGAAGGCATTTACAGAGGGCAAAGGAAATGTGATTCAAAATTGATATAAGATCTGTAAGGATAGGAAATATTGTTGTCAAACTAGAAAATGCTGGTTATGTCCAAAGCCTGAATTCTTATGGTCATTAAGTTTGGAGATAGTTAGGTTAAGGGTTAAAGCAGTCTTCAACAGGGTGTGAAACATGTTCATTAGTTAAAGAGTTTTACCACATGTGACACTTGTGAAAGGGAGAGAAATATTGTGGGGAAAAAGGAGAAAATGCTGGTTACCAGCATTATTTTTCTTTTCCCACAATGTTTTCAAAAGTCATTCTCCCCGTAAAACATCAATTAAACAAACAAACAAACAATCAAAAGTCATTCTACCTAAGGCACTAACTCTTTACCACACAACGAAAAATGTACACTTGTCCAATTCGAAAGTATTTGCAGACAATTAGTTTAATGTGGCTCAAATGATGAAATTTACAAATGATGAAGACAAAAAATAAGCCAGCATATTATCATTGGACTAAGTGTCTTTGACAGCCTAAGTTACTTTTTCTGATGAGGCATATCAAGATCAGACTGCTCAAAATGTGCAATTGAATTTTGGATGTAATGAACAGTCTGTCAGCTCC
Source organism: Tridacna gigas (assembly GCA_945859785.2). Taxonomy (NCBI): domain Eukaryota; kingdom Metazoa; phylum Mollusca; class Bivalvia; order Cardiida; family Cardiidae; genus Tridacna; species Tridacna gigas. The sequence continues at coordinate 24,078,873 of OX244040.2, forward strand.
ACTTTAGACACATATGTTGCTTTGTCAATGCTTTTTATGTCAGAACATCTGGCAGAAACCCAATAGCGTAGATTCAAGATCAGAGTGCATATTTTGTCTAGTCTGATCTTTATACTCTGAGCAAATAAATCTAGGTTTTGTTGTCTTTACCAGAAGACAAAATTTTAGTCTTGTCCGAATTAAAAGCATTTGCAGACAACATATTAGATGTGAATCAAATGATAGAATTTGTGTATAAAAGGGTGAAAACATTGTGGGAAAAGGTGAAAATGCTGGTTACCAGCATTTTCTACTTTTTCCATGATGTTTTCAAAAGCCTTAGGGTCATTAAACACAAGATTGTTTGGGAAGGGGTTAATGCAAGTCCTGATTTTTTTTTTCTTTTTTTTTTTCCAGATACAGAGGGATTCAAGTCTTAGATAAGTAAAATGGCTTTGTTGTTTTCTGCCCTTAGTTACACGTCTGACCTTCTGTCATGGGCAAAGAAGACTTTAGTGGAGGCTGATACAGACTTCCCGAATGTCTTCCTTGACCATGAAGAAGACCATCGCGAGTTCTCTTTTGATGCGGATGAAGGCACTTCAGTGGATGCTGTGTGTGATGAGGGTACCTCTGTAGACTCTTTGTTCTGGGATGACATGGATACTGTGGAGGAGTTGGGAGAAGAGGTTAGCTCTTTGGAGTTAAGCTGTTCCTCCCTTTTCCCTACAGAGCAGGATGTGGAGATGGTGGATGAGAGCTGTATGGCTCTCAGCCCCATATCCATATCACCGGAGATGTGGAATGGCACAAACAAAGAGTTTTACAGGGTTGCTTTTGTCAACGAGAAGGAGGAAGAGCCGAGGTCTGTAGATTTTGGTTCTGTCTCCTTCTGGTCCGTTGTGGAGGATGTAGAGATGGAGGAAGAGAACGTTATGGTCTCTTCCTTCAGCTCTACATTATCCACATTGCATGGTGCAGATGCTGAGGTGCTGGATGATGTGGAGGAGGAGATCCTTCGTGATGGTGATGCAGAGGTTGAAGAAGACTTTGAGGTAGAAATTAGTTCTCTGGAGCTAAGTTGTACCTCTTTGTCCTCTTTGACTTTGACAGTGGATATGCCCGTCCTGCAGACTGAGGATTGTGTTGGGGTGGCTGATGGAGAAGAGGCTGAGCTAAGCTTGGACTCTCTCTCCATTAGTCAGGGAGATGAGCTTGAGGTCTGTCTACCTTCTGTTGTGTCTTGAGCCAGTGGTTGTCACACGTAGTGGGCGCCGTAGCCGTCGGCCTGATAGGTATGGGGACTGGTTGTACTATTAGAGTGTTTTGATGGGTACGGGGACTGGTTGTACTATTAGAGTGTTTTGCAAACATTATGCTTTCCTAACTTCTTCAGTTGTAGACAGCCTCAACAGCTTATCTCCCATTGAAGGTATCAGTGTCTGGTTAACTTGAACATAAATCATGTGCTAGTGTTCTGTAGTTAGCAGAAACGAAGACAGCTGAATGTGGCCTCTAGAGTGTACACAGAGGTTTCCTAAGATTTGACCCACATTTCAACCAGACGTCACAGATTTTCAAATTTATTTGAGATATCAAGACAAACACTCTGACCAAGTTTCATGAGTGCTGGACTGACAATATGACCTCTAGAGTGTACACAAGATTTTTCTGAGATTTGACCCAGTAACCAGCTTCTTGACCCAATATCACCCATTTTAAACTGGAGATATTAGATATGTTAAGACAAACATTCTGACAAACTTCATGTGGATTAGAAAGAGAATGTGGCTTCTAAGTGTTCACAAGGTTTTTCAATGATTTGACCAAGTAATCTAGTTTTTGACCAGATATCACCTGTTTTGTTTTATGTATCTGAGATATTACCAAGACAAACTTTCTGACCAACTTTCATGGGTATTGAACTTGAAGTATGGCTTCTAGAGCATACAAAAGGTTTTTCAAAGATTTGACTTGATGACAAGTTTTTGATTTGACATCACAAATTTTCAAACCTGTCTGAAGTATCAGATATATCAAGACAAACAATCTGACCAACTGTCATAAGTATTGGACTGAAAGTGTGGCCTCTAGAGCATTCACAAGGTAAAAGTTGAGAGGAATTATCTAAGGTTGCACAAAAGCTGACCTTGAGCACTTTGTGCATAAATGTGTAGGAATGCAAAGCTTAGGTTAGGTATCATTTAAAGTAATGGATGGTTGAGGAGAGAAGATAGTACATGTCTATATGTGTAGTGCATTAGGGATATGTTGGTCATTGCTATAGCTTAATCCTTTCTTTGACACTCACCCCAGTCTCTGTAGGGTTGTTACCCTTCTGTTCTTGAGCGTAAAGTGGCAACAGGAAGGTTATGGATGGGATCTGTCACTAGTAAGACCAGGGACTTAGTGACAGGTCTTTGAAGTGAGCTTTCCATTGCACAGCCACATAGATAGGTTACCAAAGTTTACTAAATGTGTTGGTCAAGGAATGACCATGTAACACTTGCTGCTGAGTGTCAGCCTGGAAGGGCTTCAATCTATTTTGATGACAGACGTTTCATTCCCCATGCTGTTTCATTTATGAAGTGAGCTTGCATAATTTTGAGACCTGTAGGTTTGTTACGATCACATACAGACATTCTGATCAACTTTCAAGAGTATTTGACTGAAAACATGGCCTTTATTGTATTCAGAGGCTTTTCCTAATGTTTGTCCCAGGTCCCAGTGACCTTGTTTTTGACCCAACATCACCTATTTTCATACTGGTCTAGGATAAGCAAGACAAACGTTCTGACCAAGTGTTAAGAGTATTGGACTTAAAATGTGGCCTCTAGAGCATACACAAGGTAACAGTTGACAAAGGATGACACACAACAGACACAGCACAATCACAAAAGCTCACCTTGAGCGCTTCATGCTCAGGTGAGCTAAAGCAGTGTATTCAGTTATATCATGTGCCCACAGCATGGATTGAACCAAGTTTAGTATTTTACCTAAGTATGACTGTGGCATGGATCGAACCAAACAGTGTGTTCAGTTATATCATGTACCCCCAGCAAGGATTGAACCAAAAGTAAGATCATGGCATGGATTGAACCAAGTGTAAGATTTTACAACGGCATTGCCTCGGCCTCCGTTGAAACAAGTTATATATTCAGTTATATCATGTATCTTTCACCCTTTATCCAACAAACCTATTTACACAGTGGCAGGTACATCAGTACGACCATGGCACAGATTGAACCAAGTTTTATTTTCAGTAATATCATGAATCCCATACATTGGCAGTTACAACACTTTGACCATTGCAAGGATTGAACCAAGTTTTATGTTCAGTTGTATTATGAATTCAATACACTGGCAGGTGTATCAGTACAACCAGGGCTTGGATTGCACCAAGTTTTATTTTCAGTTATATCATGAATCCCATACATTGGCAGGTATGTACATCAGTACAACCAGGGCTTGGATTGAACCAAGTTTTATGTTCGGTTATATCATGAATCCCACACAGTGGCAGGTACGTACATCAGTACAACCAGGGCTTGGATTGAACCAAGTTTTATGTTCAGTTATATCATAAATCCCACACAGTAGCAGGTACGTGCATCAGTATGACCAGGGCTTGGATTGAACCAAGTTTTATGTTTGGTTATATCATGAATCCCACAAAGTGGCAGGTACGTACATCAGTACAACCAGGGCTTGGATTGAACCAAGTTTTATGTTCAGTTATATCATGAATCCCACACAGTGGCAGGTATGTACATCAGTACAACCAGGGCTTGGATTGAACCAAGTTTTATGTTCAGTTATATCATAAATCCCATACAGTGACAAGTACGTACATCAGTACAACCAGGGCTTGGATTGAACCAAGTTTTATGTTCAGTTATATCATAAATCCCATATAGTGACAGGTACATCAGTACGACCAGGGCTTGGATTGAACCCAGTTTTATGTTCATTTACATCGTGAATCCCACCTTTGAGTCTTCATCAAACAGTGCTATTTACATACAGTTGCAAAGTCATGATGACTGTGATGGGGATTTATATTCAGTCATATTACATCATAATGAGGGAGAAGCTAGCTTCTTTGAATAGTATGTGGCTTCTATCATTACTTCAAGTCATATCACAGTAAAACCTCACTTATTCATTTGTGTCCTGGGTTTCACCAATACTAGGACTCTAAAGAGTCTTGCTCAAGGACACTCCACAAATACCCTAGTGTTTTGATTGAGGATCGAACCCAGGTCTCTAGAGTATGTACCCTGCTAAGTATGACCACTGAGCTACACAGAACCCCATGGGGAACAGAGAAGAGCAGCCCCTAACAGATGGATGGAAGATTGATGTTGATGACCAGAGCCAAGATGGAGTTCAGGAAGAAGAAAGAAGAGCAGCCCCCAATAGACGGATGGAAGACGACATTGAAGAGCAGAGCCCAGAAGATGAAGCAAGAAGAGCACCCCCTAACAGATAGATGGAAGACCCAGGGCAGCCACTAACAGACGCATGATGAACCTATGGCGATGCCTGATGTGTAGTAGAATATCCAATAGATAGATAACAAGTAAGTTTTTTATGAGTATCTCTTTACCAAACAAACCTTTATTTCTGGTAAACAGCATTTTTTCCCTTTTCCTGCAATGTGTTCAATCCCTGCAAAGACAAATCCCATCACTCAACTCTTCGACAAGAGACAAAACTTCGGCCATGACTAAATTGAAAGCATTAGTAAATGATGAATCAAAGGTGGCTCAAATTATAAATTTGTCTCCGAAATGGTTACCAGCATTTTCTTCACTTTCCACAAGGTCTTCTACCTTATCAGAAAACTTCTCATTTGTATCAATTTTTAGAAATTGTTGTCGGCAAATGCTTTAGAGGGGCCTAATATTTGCTGTTTTGGGAAAGCATTAACTGCTCGAGGAGCCATGGAGCCACTGGCTGCTTTAATATGACAGAAAGCTACTAAAACACCCAATGCACCTTTTACCACACAATCCCATATTGCAATAAACTTAAAAACAATGACTTTTGAGAAAACTGTGGTACAACGAGAATATGCTGGTAACCAGTATTTTCTTTCAGTGTTTTCTATCCTTCCTAAACAAATCTCTTTGAGAGTTAACCATTTTAGTGCCAAATAAACCCAATGGATATTTTCATTCTACAATAAGACCCAAAATGATTCCATTTTTTCTGGCAGCTTTTGTCTGTGCTGAATCGGCAAGCAAAGTGGTTAGAGTAGATCAAAGATCAGACTGCATGTTTGCGAAGTCTGATCTTGATCTACACTGACCGGAAAAGCAACTATAGTAGAGAAAGGGGCTGCAAGGGTTAGTTTGTTGCCTGCAAATGATTTTAGTTTGGAAGTCTAAAAATTGTGCTTTGGTATAGAGTTAACCATTTACCACACAATCCTGACTTTCAATGACCCTGAGAAAGAAGCCTTTGAAAACAATGTGGGAAAAGCAGAAAATGCTGGTAACCAGCATTTTCTCCTTTTCCCACAATGTTTTCTACCCTGCCCAAAACAAATTTCAGTTTTTCAAGCACATTTATCTTGTTGTCTGCAAATGCTTTCAATTTGGACCATTCTATGATTTTTTTTGTTTAGTAAAGAGTTAAATAAGTTTATCTTCATTTTCATTCTTTTTTCAGCAGACGACATGAAGATGGATGATTCTGAGAGACAATGTACATAAGAAGATGGAACTTTTTGCCCAATCATCTCCAGACGATAATGCCCATCTGACTCTAGATGACCAGATAACTGCAATATCCAACAGCCAAGAGGGTAAGTACTAGTAACACTTTACCATACAACATTTTAGACATGTCCAAATTAAAGCTTTTGCAGATGACAAAAATGGTACAAAAATTCGGTTTTGTTATTTAATTGGGTCAAAAACAATGAGGGAAAAGAAGATTCTGGGTACTAGCATTTTCTCATTTTCCCACAATGTTTTCAAAAGCCTTCTTCCTCAAGGTTGTTAAAACAGGGGATCATTTGGTAAAGGGTAACCTATTCCCACAGAATTTAGTTTTTAATGACTCTAAGGAAGTAGGCTTTTGAAAACATTGTGGCAACAGGAGAAAATGCTGGAAACTAGCATTTTCTACTTTTCCCCACAATGTTTTCTACCCTGCTCAAAACAAATTTCAATTTTTCAATCCCATTTGGTTTGTTGTCTGCAAATGCGTTCCAGTCAAAAATTTTATTGCTTGGTAAAGAGTTAAATAAGTTTGTCTTCATTTTTATTCTTTTCTCAGCAGACGACATGAAGATGGACGATTCCGAGGGACGATGTACCAAAGAAGATGGAACTTTGGGCCCAATCATCTTTAGACGACCAGACGGTGATGATCAACCGATTCTAGATGACCAGATAACTGCAATATCCAACAGACAAGAGGGTAAGTACTAGTAACACTTTACCATACAACATTTTAGACATGTCCAAATTGAAGCTTTTGCATATGACAAAAATGGCACAAATAATGGGTTTTGTTATTAAATGGGTTGAAAACAATAAGGGAAAAGGAGAAGGTTCTGGGTACTAGCATTTTCTCCTTTTCCCACAATGTTTTCAAAAGCCTTCTTTCTCAAGGTTGTTAAAACGTGAGATCATTTGGTAAAGGGTAACCTATTCCCACACAATTTAGGGTTTTTAACGACACTGAGGAAGTAGGTTTGGAAAACATTGTGGCAACAGGAGAAAATGCTGGAAACCAGCATTTTCTACATTTCCCACAATGTTTTCTACCCTGCCCAAAACAAATTTCAATTTTTTCAATCACATTTGGTTTGTTGTCTGCAAATGCGTTCCAGTCTTTTTTTTTTTTTTGTAAAGAGTTAAATAAGTTTATCTTCATTTTTGTTCTTTTTTCAGCAGACGACATGAAGATGGACGATTCCGAGGGACGATGTACCAAAGAAGATGGAACTTTGGGCCCAATCATCTTTAGACGACCAGACGGTGATGATCAACCGATTCTAGATGACCAGATAACTGCAATATCCAACAGACAAGAGGGTAAGTACTAGTAACACTTTACCATACAACATTTTAGACATGTCCAAATAGAAGCTTTTGCAGATGCCAAAAATGGTACAAAAATTCGGTTTTGTTATTTAATTGGGTCAAAAACAATGAGGGAAAAGGAGAAGATTCTGGGTACCAGCATTTTCTTCTTTTCCCACAATGTTTTCAGAAGCTTTCTTAGTCAAGGTTGTTAAAACATGAGATCATCTGGTAAAGGGTTAACCCATTCCCACACAATTTAGAGTTTGTAATGACACTAAGGAAGTGGGCTTTTGAAAACATTGTGGCAACAGGAGAAAATGCTGGCAACCAGCATTTTCTACGTTTCCCACAATGTTTTCTACCATGCCCAAAACAAATTTCAATTTTTTCAATCACATTTATTTTGTTGTCTTCAGATGCTTTCCAGTCTAAAATTTGTTTGTTTGGTAAAGAGTTATATAAGTTTATCTTCATTTTTATTCTTTTTTCAGCAGACGACATGAAGATGGATGATTCTGAGAGACGATGCCCAAAAGAAGATGAAACTTGTTGCCCAATCATCTCTAGACGACGATGCCCAACAGACTCTAGATGACCAGATAACTGCAATATCCAACAGCCAAGGCTTGCAAGCCACCTAGATGGACAGTTTTGTGCAATACTATTCTCAGTGCCTATACAACGTACAGGCACTTAGAATAGTATTGCACTGACCTATTAAAGTGTTTATTAGGTAGGATTTGGTAAGTTTTTTTTTCTGTTTTCAGTATATCCCTATTTTTGCTTTGCTTAGTAAGCAATTTAGTACATGTACTTATATGATAGTTATAGATATATTTTGATATTTCATTTTTTTTAACTTTAAATGTCTTTATTCTAGGCGCCTAGATATAGCAATATTTTTGTTGTTGTTTTAAGATGTTTGTTTTGCTTGTTGATAAAGTGATGGAATGCTATTTTGTTTACTTTTGCTACATTTATCAAAAGGATTTGTTTTGATATCTATTACTTAAGTTATGGGTACCCATACTTTTTGTAGCTGATTGTTATTATTAAAATACGTTTTTTTTAAAACATGCATACATTTTTAACATGCATACAATGTTAACGTAAAATTTTTATGACAATAATTATTACTTTTTTCATGACAAGATCATTGGTATCATTATTGTTATTAATAAAATAAGTTTGTTTTTTTTTAATATGGACTGTATACCTTACTTAATGGTGGTTATTGATTAAACAGTTTTTTGTTTATAATGTACTCTTTACTGTGCTGTTGAAATTCACTAATAGAGTTTGTCAAGATTTTATATTACAAACAGTTTTCAGTTGTTTTTTAGTTAGTTATAGACAATAATTATTATGTCCCTGTAGTGATTATCTACAAGATGTTTATTTGTTAGAGCTGTAAGTGATTACCGGTATTCACTAGATTCATAGTATTCATATAATTTCTGTTCATGAGTTCCATTACAATTTATTTAGAAACAATGTATGTACTGATTATACATCACTAAAATCAGGAGCTCAGATTTGAAGGTGGTGATGGTTGGCTGAAGGGGAGGAAGGAGGCCAATTTTTCTAAATACGTTATGTGTACATGTTTGTAGAAGTTTGGAAGTCTACAAAAATGTTGTGGTGAGAATTTTATTGTGGTCAGGGATGGGAATTGTACTGACTCAGTCAATGTTAGCAGTAAACTAAATCTGTTCATGTTGTCTTTAATTTAAGTGACTGTTGTTTACATAGAATTTTTATTACATTAAGTATCCTTTTTTTTTCATCACAAGATCATTGGTACCATTATTGTTATTAATAAAATACCCTTTTTTTCATATGGATAGTTCACCCTTCTTAATAGTGGTTATATTATTTAAAGAAGTTTTGTTCTTGCTTTCTAATGTACTCTTTACTGTTCTGTTGAAATTCATTTACAACTGAGTTTGTGTAGATTGTATATCAGTTGTTGTTTTTTCAGTTAGTTAGGAACAATTCTGTTCATGCAGTGATCATCAAAAAGGTTTTTATTCGCCATATCTATAAGTGATTATTCATTAAATGTTTAACTAACACATAATTTCTGTTCATGAGTTCTTTCACAATTTATTTAGAAACAACGTATGTACTGATTATACATCTGTTTGCAGGATGGTCTTAGTGTACACTAAAATCAGGAGCTCAGATTTGAAGGTGGTGATGGTTGGCTGAAGGGGAGGAAGGAGGCCAATTTTTCTAAATACATTTTATGTACATGTTTGTAGAAATTGGGAATTTTAAAAAAATGTTTTGGTGAGAAGTGAATTGTAGTAAGGGATGGGTATTGTACCCACTCTGTCAATTTAAGCAGTAAACTAAATGTTTTATGTTGTTATTGATTTAGATGACTTTTGTTGCCCTTGTTTACATAGAATTTTTATGATATTAAGTATCTTTTTTTTTCATCACAAGATCATTGGTACCAAAAGTCATTTGTAAACATATATCAGTTAAGTTAGTTTATTTGCTGTTACTAGTATTTCAATAAGTATCAGGTATCTGATCATTTATTTGGATTATATGGAATGTATGAAGTTAAAAATTTGGGTTTTATGACAATTTGTACAAGGAAAATTTGTAATGGACATTTGATAACCCAAAATTTGGCCTTTACAGAGGTGGCCTCCTCGTGGCAAGGGCTGGGCATTAGTTATCTCTTTTGCAGGTAATGAAGGCAAATAACCTCTTGTTATTGTATTTGTAATAATGTTGAATAAATGTTGCTTGAATTTAGACTTTGTCTTATCAGTATTGGGTAAGTTGAAGAGTCACAGACTAGACTAAATGCCTCCAAATGTATTTCTCCAAAGCCGGCATTTCTTTCTTTACCGTGGGCCATATTTGTTTTCTCCAAAGGTTTATCTCCAATATTTATCATCATTTAACTCCTTACCAAACAACAACAAACTGAAAGCATTGTGCAGATAACAAATGAAATTTGACTCAAATAATGAAACCTGTCTCCAAAAGAGCAGAAAGCATTTTGGGCAAAGGAGAAAATGCTAGTTACCAGCATTTTCCCCATTTCCCGCAATGTTTTTATAAAGCGTCACTCTCTCTGGTTGTTGAAATTCTGGATTTTTTGGTAAAGGGTTGGAGTTTTCCCTTTTCCCACAAAAAAAAAATCTTGTTTTAACGACCCAAAGTTAAGGTGAAATTTAAAAACATTGTGAAAAAAGTAACGAATAAATTTATCATTGAAAGTAGGAAGTCTTGAACTTTTTACCACACACACACACACACACAACTTTCATCCCATTCCCAAACAACAAATGTTAGACTATCTAAAATTCAGAATATGTAGATGACACATTTAAGTTCTTTGATAAGACAGAAATCATTGTGGGAAATGGAGAAAATGCTGGTTACGAGCATTTTCAGCCTTTTTCATAATGTTTTCAAAAGGCTTCTTACTTAGACTCTGGATTGTTTGTCAAAAGGATAATGACTTGGAGGAAGAATAGTTTTGAAAATATTGTTGGAAAAGGAGAAATAAAATGCTGCTAATTGGAATTCTTGTTGTTCCACAATGGTTTGTAACCCTTCAAAGACAAAAGTCCCATCATTTGACCCATATTCATATCCTTATCCAGAAATTTTCCACATGTTTGATGGAAATCATCACAACTGTAACAACAAAACTCTACACAAGTCTTTACCAGATGACAAAATCTTAGACTTGTCCAAATTGAAAGCATTTGCTGTTAACAAAATAAATGAGACTGAAAATTTGAAATTTGCTCTAGCAAAGGTAGAAAACATTGTGGGATAAAGAGAAAATGCTGGTAACCTGCATTTTATCCTTTTCCCACAATGTTTCAAAAGCCTTCTTTAGGGATGTTAAAACTCGGGATTGTGTGGAACAAGGATAAAGATTTGGAAGTGAACAAAGGGAGCTTACTCTACTAATTCTATTTCATGAAGAAGGGAGATAATCAGTAGTTCCATTCCCAACTTTCAACCCACCCTTTACTCTTTACCGAATGACAGAATTTTAGACTGATCCAAATTGAAAACATTTGCAGATGACAAACTGAATGTGGCGCAAATAATGGAATTTGTGTCCGAAAGCACATTGTGGGAAAAGGAGAAAATGCTGGTAACCAGCATTTTCTCCTTTTCCCAAAATTTGTTCAAAAGCCTTCTTTCTACAAGGTCAGTAAACGTTGGGATTGTGTAGTAAAGGTTTAACCACACAATCCCAACTTTTCCTTACCCCAAGGAAGACGGCTTTTGAAAATATAGTGGGAAAAAGAGAAAATGCTGGTAACCAGCATTTTCTCCATTTCCTACAATGTTTTCAATCCTGTCAGAAAACTTTTAACTTCCCTTAAAAATTACTAATTTCAATTTAATCATCTACAGATGCTTTCAACATTAAAGAGTCTAGTCTTTGTCGTTTAATAAAGAGTTAAACTGCTTTCAAAGAATTTTCAGTCATATTTGGACAATAACTTATTTATGCCTCCCAGACTTTCAACGGTGCTGTTCTGGGTTCTACATTACCTTGCCAAAGGGCGCTGCCACATGATCAATGTTGCCAGCTGAATCAAACAAGGATTTCTTGATAACAGACCCAGACTGTTAACCCTTTACCAAGCAATTCTTTATGACGCTGGGGAAGAGGTTTTTTGAAAACATTGTGGAAAAAGAGAAAATGCTACCGGCAAACAGCATTTCCTCCTTTTCCCACAATGTTTTCTACTCTTTCAAAACCAAATTTCGTTATTTGAGCCAGATTTACGTTGTCATCTGCAAACACTTTCATTTTGAACGATTCTGAAGTTTTGTCAACTGGTAAAAGATTAAATAGGTTAACACTGCTTTCAACAGTGTTACAGTTCAATCCAGGCACAAGCTCAGTTGTCCACATCTTCTTGGATTTCACAGGTGACAGACTAGGATACTGCTATACATTGCCCAAGACTAATACCATGAGCAGACTAGAACAAAAGGCCTTGTTCACCAACCATTCTAAGGACCATTCTTAGTCTTTATGTCTGAGATTTTTTTAATTTGAAAGTAACACAACTTCTGATTGGTTAAACCATTTAGCCTATTGGAAGTTGCAGTACTTTCAAATTTAGAAAAAAAATGGTTTGTGAATACTGACCCTGGATGACCTGATTTCAGGTTCCAGGTTCTTACCCTTGCCACACAATCCTGTATCTACAACCCTGAGGAAGAGGGTTTTTGAAAAAAACATTGTGGTAAAAGGAGAAAATGCCACTAGTAAACAACATTTTTAATCCCCCAGCAAAGTAGGGGCATTATAGGAATGGCCTTTGTCCATCCGTCTGTCTTTTTGTTTGCAACAATTTCGTATCTGCTCCATATCTCCTGAACCCTTTGAAATATGTGAGACAGTGTGCAGTGCACAAGATCCACAACTCTACTATTTTTTTAGTTATTGCCCTTGGTTATTTTACACATAAGGTTTTTGTCCAGAGCATGACTTCCAAAGTATAAAAACTATTGAATTCAAACTTTGTTTCAATGATGATTAAGTGGGAAAGCAGTGTCTTGGAAAGAATATTGTGCTGAGTACTGGTAAAAAAACTCCAGGAAAGCATGGATAGGTGCCTTGGCTGCCGTGATATAATTGAAATAATGTTGAAAACAGTGTTAGTCTTTGAGTGGCTAGAAAACATTGTTGCAAAAGGAGAAAATGCTGGTTACCAGCATGTCTCCTTTTCCCACAAAGTTTTCAAAAGCACCTTTTGTTTGGTACATTAAAACTTGGGATGGTTTGCTAAAGGGTTAAGCAGTTAAATGGTTAAGAAAAAACCAAGCACAGCCCACAGCAGGCATGTTTAAAACTCTTTACCACATGACAAAATTCTAGACTTGGCCCAAACTGACAGCTTTCAGACAATACATTAAATGTGACTCAAACAAAAAAATTGTCCATGGATGGGTAGAAATTTTGTTGTTTGGTATAGAGTTAAGTATTAAAGGCTGTTATACCTTATTTTGGACATTAGTATAAGTGTATTATACTTGAACCAAAGCATGCCATTGCAAACATTACGTGGATGTGAAGCCAGTGTAGATCCCATATCCTTTACTGTGTGATCTAGGGTTTACCAGGTCTGCTTCTATAACTCTTTACTAGACAACAATATTTCAGCTTTGTCCAAATTGAAAGCATTTGCAGATGACAGCTGTTCCTCAACACATAAAATTTGTCTTTCATAGGGTAGGAAACATTGTGAGAAAAGAAGAAAATGCCGATTTCCAGCATTTTCTCCATTTCCCACAATGTTTTTAAAGGCCAACTTTTTCAGGGCAGCACTGTGCTGTAAAGGGTTAAACTAGTTTTAGCCTGTTTTTCAAGCTGGGCAAAGCTACTTTGGCTTCTTTATTCTGGTTTGGTTTCTACCCAAAGAACATGGGAGTACACAGTACCAAGCATGTTACAGACAAGTAATAAACCACCAGGGGAGATAACTAGTTTCAAACATGTATCTTGATGAACATGAGTTATTTCCCTTCAACTAAAAAAAAAAACTATAAAAAGTGTTATACACCCCAAGACTGTTAGGCACGACTCCACACGGTTTTTGTGGACAATGTAGATCAAGCTCAGGCTGTACAGATCATGCAGTCTAATCATGGATCTACACTGTCCAATACAGTATTTTTATTGTATGGGTATGCGAAAAGAGCCTTGAAACATTTTAGTCTGTACTATTGGCTGGACATTATCATTTTATTTATAAACCCTTTACCACACAATCTGAAGTTTTAACGACCCACATGGAGAAGGTTTTTGAAAACACTGTGGAAAAAGGAGAAATATTGGTAACGAGCATTTTCTCCTCTTTACCACAGTGAAACAGAAATTTTCCTTTGAGTGGCTAGAAAAAATTGTGGGCAAAGGAGAAAAATGCTGGTTACCAGCATTTTTCTCCTTTTCCCACAATGTTTTCAAAAGACCTTTTCCTTAGGGTCATTTGAACTCGGGATTGTGTGGTTAAGGGTTAATCTCTTTATCATGAAGTATCCTCAAACCACAAGCAAAAAGTGGCTCAAATGATTGGTCATGTCCTAACAGGGTTGAAAAAAAAAAATGTGGGAAAAGCAGAAAATTGTTTTCAAATATTTTCTCCTTTTCAAATAATGTTTTCAAATGGAATTCCTTGGGGTCATTCAAACATGGAATTGTTTAGTCGAAAGTTTAATTGACTGATTGATCCTATGGTGTTTAATGCCGTTTTCAACATTCCTTCAGTTACATCCTGACAGCCAGTGCAACTATCCATGCTTTCCTGGAGTTTCCAATGCATAGCTCAAATACAAACTGCAACAGCTGGGGTTCGAACCCCTTCAGGCAAAGATCCTCATTTATTGAGGTTTAAATGACCAATACACTAACCCCTGAGCTAAAGAGAATTCTCCCTAACGCAGTTGTCAGGTATTGATTTTAAACGGGAAAGCTATGCCATAAGGAAGGAGTGATCTCCTGTAACACAGTTCTTTGCACAACATTTTTCCCAAGCCACTGGCTGTATTCCTATGGTAAAAGGCCAAGAGAAAACAAGCCTTACTGCACCAGCCATGTCTCTAAATGGATCAGACAGGAAAAAATATGGACAACAGGTCCAACAGAGGATAATTATGCCACATTACTGAGAACTCTAACACATGGTTTTGAAGAAACAGATATGAGCCATACTCTGGCAAATGGGGGTTTAATGCATCTCCATGCTGCATGATAACAAGTAAACTATGACATAATGATGGATCCGTAAAATCCATATAGACTAGCAACCGACTGTAACATGAGGTACACTGGTCCTTGGGCATGCAGAAAATTGACCGATAGTGAAAAGTTTCAGCTCTGGTCAGCCTGTGCAGACTGCACAGGTAACCTGGGCCAATACTATTCACAGATGCATTAAGCCTGCCTTTAACTCTTTACCACACGTCAAAAATGTTGACTTGTCCAGACTGAAAGCAATTACAGGTGACAATTTTCATGTGGCTCAAATGATGGAATTTGTCTGATAGGTTAAAAAACATTGTGGGAAAAGGTGAAAATGCTGATTATTAGCATTTTCTTCTTTTTTCTCAATGTTTTCAAAAGGCTTCTTTCTTGGAAGGAATTCCCAAAAGTACCATAGTAGGACCATTTCTGTGGACTCTGGTTAAAATTAGTTCTGCAGTTTCAGTTTTTTTTTTTAAATGAAAGTAAAGTGACGCACCAACACACTACAGACACAGAGCCACAGCATAACGGTAGGCTTGAGGACAAGTATCGAATTATGAATCAATCAAATGCAATTTTACATGACTTTCAATAAAATATTCAGTCAAATCATTTCCACACCTTACTTTTTCATCCTTTTCCAGGGTTTGCCATTTCTGCTTATGGACATTACTCCATGACATGCCCTGCCAAAGAGGATCCAGTTCCAATTTTCTTATTACAAGCCCTGTATTAAAACCTAACCATAGGACAAAATTTTAGAGTGGTCGAAATTGAAAGCATTTGCAGACGACAAAAGAGGTCAAAATGATGAAATTTGTTTAGACAGGGTAGAAAACGTTGTAGGAAAAGGAGAAAATGCTGGTTACCAGCATTTTCTCCTTTTTCCACAATGTTTTCGAAAGGCATCTCTCTCAGGGTCATTAAAAATCAAGATTGTGTGGTAAAGGGTTAAAGCTCCTTTTACAACTTAAGTTGCTTTTGGGTCCAGTGTAGATCACGATCAGACTACATATAACATGCTGTCCAACTCAGGACTCAGTTGTTAGACAAAATGGGTTTTATGGATCAATGAGTATTGCAATGTTTCGCTTGTTATAATACATCAGGGAGAGGAATTAAACCCCTTTTGCCAGAGCATAGCTGATATATAAATCAAAATTAACACTTTACCAAACAACTAAATTTTGGACACGCCCAAATCAAAAGCATTTGTGGACAACAAAACAAATGGGGCTCAAATGATCAAAATTGTCTCGGAAAGGACAGAAAACATTGTAAGAAAAGAGAAAAAAAAATGCTGGTTACTAGCATTTCTCATTTTCTAACAATGTATTCTAAAGCTTTGTTCCAAGATTGTATGGTTAAGGGTTTAAAGGGGCAATTCGGAGAAGTGAAAAGAGTCGTAGTATAAATAAATAACAAACATAAGATCAGTGATCTATAATTTTTATTTTCAACAGAAATATCATCATAGAATTTAATAATAACAGAAGTCATAAATAGGAAAATATCTGGAACAAAAAGAACAATGTGTATGTAATGCATATAACTTGAACACTACGGAAAATGTTGGGGAAAAAGGAGAAATGCTAGTTAACACTTTTTTCTCCTTTTCCTACAATATATTCATTAAGTTTTTCTGTCAGGGTCATTAAACTTGGGACTGTCTGGTGGTTGGTAAATATAGACTTTATCTAGACAGGTATCTAATATGTAATATCATATTTACAGTAATAGACAAAACAATGATAATTCAGTCTCACTTTCAAAATACAAAGAGAGAATAAATAAATCACTTCAAGAAAGAAAAAAATCATGAAACATTGTGGGAAAAGGAGAAAATGCTGACAACCAGCATTTTCTCCTTTTCCCAAAATCTTTTCTATTCTATCAGAGAACACTAGCTCTTTTGTAGTAAATCGGAATTTGTTGCCTGCTGATGTTTTGAATTTGGGAGAGTCTAAAATTAGACAAGTGGGAAAGGTTTAACTTGCTTTTCTGATGGTCCTCAGGTATCACTCCACTGCCTGAAGACAAGGAGGCCAAGTTGAAGAAAAAAACTGGATATAATCTCATCAGAAATCCAAGAGCACCACATGTGGGTGCAAACGCTTGGCTTGGTTGCAGGTACTTGATTTTAAGTGAAATTTCTCAGTCAAAAATGGGGCATAACTGTGTCAGAAATACTTTGATGGTTACCTGCCCTTGTTGTATGGGTTGCCCTATTGAATGAATGGATGAATGAATGAATAAATGTTGTTTTATGGTACATCAACAGCTTTGGTCATTTAGCGCGCATATCTGTGTTGAAGGAATGATTAAGGCAGATTTTTTTAGCTAAAAAGATTTGAGACATGCTGACAGTAAAAGAGTTGAATTAAGAAGGATTATTTGTGATCTTAGTATGCATACAGGATATAAATGAGCAACAGGGCAATCCCTATCAACTCAAAATTTTTGAATAACGATGTTAAGATTGTAATAAAAAAAGATTTGAACAGTCTTAAATTGATAATAAAGAAGCCTTTACTTGAAGAAAGGTTATGTGTAACTTATAATGTGCATAAAATATAATAATATAATATAATATAATATAATAATATTGAGTGATTGGGCATTCCCTACCTACTCAAAGTTTTAAATAAAAAAGTTAAGAATGTGAATAGTAGCTTAAAGGAAATGAGAGCTTAAAATTGAGAAAGTGTGGAGCCTCCAATGGGATTAAAACATTACCATTAAAACGGTTCTGTCTCCAATGAGATAAGATGCCCTCAAGAGAGCTAATCCTCCCATTAAGGAGATGCAAACTGGAGATAAAAAGGATTAAGTGGTAGAAATATGGGTTTACTCAACACGTTAAAAAGGTAATTAAGGAAACATCACAGCTTGTTGTATAGACCAATCTCTTTGATGAAGGTGATAATTGAATCAATGTTGACTGTTTCAAAGAGATTGTGCATACTGTCAACATTGTAGTATTTCTCATGAATTGGCTGAAAGTCGATGCAATCTAATAAAATATGTTTTATTGTAAGGTGTTCGTTGCATTGAATACACTCTGGTTGCTTTAAAATCTGTGTAAGGTATTTTAAAATGAGATATGGGCAGAGACAATGCCGACTTGGCAAGTTCATCGGCCTTTTCATTGCCTCGAATACCCATCTGACTAGGAAGCCAGCAGAATACAAACTTGTTTGTATCAGAGAGAGAGGAAATTCTCTCAAGAAGATCACAAATGATTGGGTTCTCAATTTTCTGGTTATAGAGAGCTTGGAGTGTATTGAGAGAGTCTGAGAACAGAAGAAAGCGATTAGACCTACTTTCCTCTGCAAGACTCAGAGCAAGGTCAATTGCCTTCACTTCAGCAGAAAAAATTGAAGATTTGTCAGGAAGGTGACATTTTTTTCTCTTACTGCCAAATACAGCTGCTGCAGATACGGCGTGTCCATCCTTAGATCCATCTGTATAAATGGTTTTATAGGAGTTGTACTGTTCTTTGATTTCCTAGTACTGAGTTTGGAAAACAACTCTATCTGTGGTTGACTTCTTGTGGGCTAGAAGGTCAAAGTAAAATTCAGCAGCCTTTATCAACCATGGAGGGGTATCAGGAATTTTGTTTTCACAAATGGCATCCATGTCAACATGGAGATTGTCTAGATATGGTTCCATGTGGATACCAAACGGGGAATTGCATTTGGCTTCCTATAAAAGAGATTTTTGCAGCCAGGGTTAAAAACTATTTTGTGTGTAGGACTGGATGGGTTTGCTTTCAACTTTAACATATATTGAAGGGATAGCTTGAGTCTTCTATGAGAGAGAGAAGGCTCATCGGCCTCTACATACAGGCTGTTAATGGGAGAAGTCTGAAAAGCCCCAAGGGCCAAACATAAACCCTGATTGTGGATTGTGTCGAGGATCTTCAAGTAGGATTTACGGGCTGAGCCATACACAGTGGAGCCATAGTCTAGTTTGGAGCGAATAAGGGAGCAAAAGAGATGTAGAAGGACTTTCCTATCAGCTCCCCATTGTGTTGTCAAGATGTAGCTCCGGGTCTGGATGATGACCTCGTAACTGACAAAAGTGAACACATTTGTTTTGGTCTTTGAAAACTTAAAACCATTTTCATCAGACCCTATTTGCAGTTTGTTTCAACATTGTTGAAGCTGTCTTTCAATGATAGCCATATGGCTTGATCTAAAACATATGACGAAATCGTCCACATATAAACAACAATCCACACCAGGGTTAATAGCCTTAATTATACTGTTGATCTTGATACTAAAAAGTGTCACAGAGAGGATACATTCTTGTGGCACACCCATTTCTTGTTCCCTTGCATCTGACAAGGTTGTGCCAACCCTCACATGAAATAGGCGATTATTTAAAAAGGAAGATATAAAAAGAGGCAAGTGGCCTCTTGAGACCGAAGTCATGCAAGTCCTTTAAAATTCCGTATTTGCAGGTAGTGTCATAAGCACTCTCCAGGTCAAAAAATACAGATACAACATGTTGCTTTTTTATGAAGGCTTCTCTAAGAAAAGTTTCAAAGTGTACAAGGTGGTCAACTGTACTGCGTTGATGTCTAAATCCACTTTGAACATCAACAATGAGATTATTTTTTTAAAAAAAAACAAACAAGGCGGGTGTTGATCATTTGCTCTAAAGTTTTACAAAGGCAGCTTGTGAAAGCTATGGACCTGTAGCTGTTTGGGTCAGAAGTATCTTTCCCTGGTTTTGGAATTGGGATTACTAAAACTTCTTTCCAGGAGGAAGGTAAATCACCTTTTTGCCAGATATCATTGAAAATATCAAGTAAGATTGATAGAGCGGTATCTGGTAAATGCTTTAGAAATTGATAGTGTATTTTATCTTAACCTGGAGAGGAATCATGGGCTTTATCTAAAGCGGACTTGAGTTCTTTGAATGAAAACAGTTTATTGTAAAACTTGAGGTTGTTGGATTTGAAATTCAGCCTTTTCTTTTCTTCTTTAACTTTATTCCTCTGGAACTTTTCAGAGTAGTTCTCAGAGGAGGACTTTTTGTTAAAAGAATCGGCTAAAGTATCTGCACTATCTTTCGGGTTTTCAATATTTGTATTGTTTGTAGAAAGATGTTTAATAGGTGAAGAAGCACTGCCTTTAATCTTTCTGATCATGTCCCAGACTTTTTTTGTAGATGTTCTAGCATTAAGTCTGGAAACAAAATGCCTCCAAGACTTACGCTTACTACTTTTTATGGTTTGTCTGGCTTTTGCCCTGGAAATATGGAAAAGGTTATGGTTTTCTGGAGTGGGTCTCAGGTTGAATTTTCTGAGAGTTTCTTTCCGTTCTTTTATAGCTGACTTACATTCATCAGTAAACCATGGCTTATTTGGGCGTTTTGGTTTTGTCGAGGTCTGTGGAACTGACTGTTTTGCCACATCAATGAGCAGCCGGGAAAATAATTCTGCAGGGTCAGTACAATCTACAAGTCTATCTCTTGTAATAGTCTGTTCACAGAGAACTTGAAGAGTCCTCTTTTAGAGAGTTTCCATTTCTTTGGCTGTTCACATGTAGATGGCTCAGAAGATGTAATAAAAATTGGAAAGTGGTCGCTTCCACAAAGGTCATCTCCCACTTTCCAGTTAAAATCCTGAACCAAAGCTGGGCTACAGAGAGGAAGGTCAAGGGAAGAATAATACCCAGATGAAGATATGTTTTTGAATTACTGTCATTCATAATTGTCAAAGAATTATTAGAAATAAAGTTCTCCAGTTGTAAGCCTCTTTGATTTGTATCACTGCTACCCAGATAATATTGTGACCATTAAAATCTCCTGCCAATATGAAAGGCGATGGTAGCTGTGAAATGAGATCATTGAGCTTGTTTTCATTGATCAGAGAACTTGGGGGGATAAATAGAGCATAGGGCAATGGTTTTATGAAGGGAAAGACGGGCAGCAACAGCTTGTAGAGTGGAGCTTAACGGTATTTGTAAATGGGGGATGTTGTTATTTACAATAACAAACACGCCGCCCTGGGCCTTATCACCCTCTTTGTATATTTTATTATAAATTGAGTGATATCTGAAAGAGACAGTGTCAGATTCCTTCAGGAAAGTTTCCAGTAAACAAATTGCTACAGGATTGTGGTCATTAATTAAAAGTGAAATCTCTTCATGATTTGACTTTAGACCTCGACAGTTCCATTGTATAATATTGTGAGCTATTATGCCCATTAAAAGAATGTAAACATGGGTTATGAAATGTTTCTGTGGGTATTTCATACACCCTATGTATTATATTGACTATGACTTCAGTCTCGGGTTTTGAGGTTGACCAGGAATCTACGTCCTTATCCCAGTCAGTTTGACAAGGGGCGAGTTCAGAATAGGAGAGTTCTCCCTCCAATTCCTCTTCTTCCATGTTTTCTTCAGGTTGAAAAGTCTCCTGAAGAGATTCATACCTATTTGATATAGGTACAGAAGACTGAACGTGAATGGATGGCTTTTCAGAAGACTCCTTGGATTGTTTTGGTTTCTGCTTGGCAGAATTTTTCTTCTTTGGGGACTTTGCTTGAGGAGGTTTTGATGTCTGAGGCTTTTAGGTTAAGGTAGATGTTTGGGGTTTTGAAGGTTTACTTGCAGATTTTTTATCATTTGAAGGGGGCATGGTTTTCTCTCTGGTAGGATCAGAATTTGTCTTTGGAGTAAATGAGGTGGTATTTTGTTTCGGGTTAGGCTGAGTCTTGGCAGTACGCTTTGTAACTTGAATATTTGGAATGAGAGTTTTCAGTTCTTCTGTCATTTCAAGAAATTTTTTAAGTTTTCTAGCTAAGAGTTCGCAGGTTGGACAGCGTCCATTTGCAGGCAAAGGAGAAGCAACATTTGTGTATGTTGTGCTTTTACTCAACAATGCCTGATCAGACCTGCCCTTTTCAACTGTTTTCCTGGCTTCCAAGAAGCTTACATTCTCCTTGAACTTGATTGACAGGATTTCTTTCTCATCCTTCCAAACTGGACAATCTTTGGAAAAGGTAGGATGAGCAGACTTGCAATTGACACAGAGAACAGGGTTATTACAAGTCTTTTGATCATGGTCTTCTCCTTCAAAAGCACATTTTGGACATATAGGGGTACTTTTGCAATTACTTTCATGATGGCCGTACCGTTGGCATTTATAACAGCGCAACTGATTAGGCACATAAACATCGACCTTGACTGATTGAAATCCAATTTTAATTGAAGTAGGGAGAGTTTGTGTTGAGAATGTCAGAATGTATGTATATGTATCTCTACGGATACCATTTCCGAGGACTGAAATTCTTTTTACATCAGACACAGCCTGACCTTTAAGGTTGGATTTAATTTCTTCCAAAGAGTCACAAAAGCTTAATTCTTTGCATCTAAAGACCCCCTTTGAGGTATTAAGTGTCTTGTGAGGAAAAACCTTCACTTCACAAATGAAAGGTTTTTTGTGCCCAAGCAGGTTTCTAGCCTGTTGTTGTGAGAAGCATTCAACAAGCAAGGTTTCATTCTTAAGCTTTTTTACAGATTTAGGAGCGCCTAAAATCGACAAGATAGATTTTTCAATTACAAAAGGAGACAGTTTTGTTATGGGTTTATAAGAGTCAACTGATTCAATTACTAAAAAGCGAGCAATGTTGTTGGAGGTCTTGAAATATCCGATTCCGAATCAGAGTCAGAGAGTAGACGCTTGGCCTTTTTTTGAGAAGCCATAACTGTTGTTGAATATTCATCATCGATGCTCCCCACACGCCTCGGAGCCCAACAAGGGGACATGATCTGGTGAAACCTAACACAAATCACGACAGGGATACATCAGTGATATACTCAAAGTGAAAGGGCTAGACTGGACAGATGCAGGCTCTCAGAATGTCATACCAAGCCTAGACTATCCTTGGGCGATTACAAAGGTCCATGAAACACCAACTTTCACCCGATTAGCCCATGAGCCACTACCTTCTAGGGCACTGATATATATGTTAGACAGTGATAAAAATGATTTGACATTCTCGTTACATATATGTGCATTTTTCAAATAATACACAGTAATACAAGTACCCTAGGGCCAGGCATGACCAGCCGATTGATCAGGACCGCCCCCCCCCTCATTTAGTCCAATTCAAGGCCAAAGTGGTGTGTTGTGAAAACAGAACAATTAAAGGGCCATACTCTGAATCCACTCAACCACCAGGATCCCGTCATCAAACAACACAAGTTGCAGCCCATGGCAAACGGGCAGGCACAGTGGGGGGGGGTCATACCCCTTTTATAGTGCGACAGCTGGGCTATTTCTATACCCCCGGGTTCCCCTATTGATAAAAAAAACTTGTCCAAGTTTGAAGTATATCTTCAGTGATAAAAGATAGTCTAAAAAGTCGAAGTTTTTGCCCATTGACAGTGTAATGGCAGATGACGACAGGGTTACGACAATAACTAGACATTTTCTTTGAAAACAGCCGACTTACTAATGTCAAAAACAGGGCAATGCCTTTTGAAAACATTGTGGGAAAAGGAGAAAATGCTGGTAACCAGCATTTTCACCTTTTCCCCCAGATGTTTTTTACCCTATCAAAGACAGAAATCATCTTATTAACAACATTTAACCCTTTACCATACAATAACGAGGTTTGACGACCCAAAGAAAGAGGCCTTTTGAAAACATTGTGGGAAAAGGAGAAAATGCTGGTAACCAGCATTTTCACCTTTCCCCACAATGTTTGCTACCCTATCAAAGACAGGTATCATCATTCTCACAACATTTAATTTGTTATCTGCAAATGCATTCAATTTTGTCTAGTACAAAATTTTGTTATTAAATTTTGTTAAACAATCAATACTGGAGAAGTGATGGCTGGGCAGAAAGGTGACGACAATGTTATGATTTTTTTTTTATTTCCAGATGTCTAACATTTATGCAAGCATTACTAAACTGTCAAAGTTTTTGCTTAACCCTTTACCACACAACCCCTAGTTTTAACATCCCACAAGGTAAAAAGACTTTTGAAAACATTGTAGGAAAAGGAGAAAATGCTGGTAACCAGCATTTTCTCCTTTTCCCACAATGTTTTCTACCCTTTCATGGACAAATTGCATAATCCAGCCAAATCCAATTTGCCTATGCTTTCAATAAAGACAAGTGTAAAAATATTGTCATGTGGTAAAGACTTTAGTATACTAAAATACCTGCATCCGCTCACAAAATATTTGAAGGAAATGAAGCGAAAAAGTACAATCTCTGCGAAGATGTCAACTTCCAAAATAACATATCCAGCATGAAAGTATTTGCACAAACAAAACTGACTAAATATCAGCATGATGACAAAGTGCAAGCACAACAACGATTTTGTTGCTTGTACTACTTCCAAATGAGTTGTTGGTCCCAAAACTTTTGATATAAACTGTCCAGCTTTAATCAATTTCTGCATGTTGATACCCTGAAAATATATCAAAATCAGACTTTGCAATCTCTCTAAGACCAATAGATGCAAATTCTTTAACTCTTTACCAAACGAAAAAAATTGGACTTGTCCAAACTAATAACATTTGCAGACAACAATTTAAATAAGACTGGAATTATGAGATATCGCTGTGAAAGAGTCGAAAACATGGTTACTCTTTTTTCCACAATGTTTTCAAAAGCTTTCTTTCGCAGGGTCATTAAAACTGTATTGTGGGGTAAAGGGTTAAATACAGAGAAATGCCACATCTAACTGTTTTTTTCAGCCACAGTTACAGCTCAGTTTTTTCCTGGGTCATACCTGTACTAAAGGTAAAAAATAAGGGGGTTAAAATGCATCTAAATCTAAATCATACCATTTAAAAGCACAGAAATTATTGTGAAGATGGGGATTGCTGCAGTTCCTTGCCTATGGACACACCATGACCTGCACTATCAGTGGCAATCAAACAAGGATAACAAATCCACAATTTTTACAATTTAGCCGAGGTTACCAGCATTTTCTCCTTTTCCTGCAATGTTTTCAAAGGTTTCTTTCTAAGAGTTGTTATAACCAAGGGCCTGTTTTGTAATGGGTTTAAGGATGGACTATGCCTCTGAAAGCAATTCTCCTTTTTCCATGATATTTTCTATCTATCTAAAAGATAAATCTTATGATTTTAGCACATTTGATCTGTCGTCTGCAAATGTTTTCAATTTGGACAAGTCAAATGTTTTGTTAACCCTTTAGCACAAGACAAAAATGTAAATGTCCAAATTCAAAGCATTTGCAGATGACAATTTAAGTATGACTGAACTGATGGAATTTCTCTTTGATAGGGTGGAAAACATCGTTGAAAAATGAGAAAATGCTGGTCACCAGCATTTTCTCCTTGTCCCATAATTTCCACAGGATCATTTAAACTCGTGACTGTGAGTTAAAGGGTTTCTGCCCAACAGATACTTACAGTTTCTATATTAAGACCATGCAACATGTACACCACATTCTATGTTGAAACATTACCACTAGTCCCTTTGGCATTGGGACAGCCACCAAGCCCTGCAATAGAACTGTCCACCAGGCTGTCACCACTAGCCCCTTTGGTATAGGGACAGCCACCATGCCTAGCTACAGAACTGTCCACCACACTGTTACCACTGGCCCCTTTCGCATATTGACAGCCACCAAGCCCCACTATAGAACTATCCACCACACTGTCACCACTGGCCCCTTTGGCATAGGGACAGCCACCAAGCCCTGGTACAGAACTATCCAACACACTATCACCACTGGCCCCTTTGGCATAGGGACAGCCACCAAGCCCCGCTATAGAACTATCCACCACAATGTCACCATTGGCCCCTTTGGCATAGGGACAGCCACCAAGCCTTGCTATTGAACTGTCCACCACACTGTCACCACTGGCCCCTTTGGCATAGGGACAGACACCAAGCCCCGCTATAGAACTGTCCACCACACTGTTACCACTGGCCCCTTTGGCATAGGGACAGCCACCAAGCCCTGCTATAGAACTGTCTACCACACTGTTACCACTGGTCCCTTTGGCATATGGACACCCAGCAAGCCCTACTATAGAACTGTCCACCACACTGTCACCACTGGCCCCTTTGGCATAGGGACAGCCACCAAGCCCCGCTATAGAACTGTCCACAACACTGTTACCACTGGCCCCTTTGGCATAGGGACAGCCACCAAGCCCAGCTATAGAACTGTCTACCACACTGTCACCACCGGCCCCTGTGGCATAGGGACAGCCACCAAGCCCCGCTATAGAACTGTCCACCACACTGTCACCACTGGCCCCTCTGCCATAGGTACAGCCACCAAGCCCTGCTATAGAACTGTCTACCACACTGTCATCACTGGCCTCTTTGGCATAGGGACAGCCAACAAGCCCCACTATAGAACTATCCACTACACTGTTACCACTGGCCACTTTGGCATAGGGACAGCCACCAAGCCCTGCTATAGAATTATCCACCACACTGTTGCCACTGGCCCCTTTGGTGTAGGGACAGCCACCAAGCCCATTATAGAACTGTCCACCACACTCACTCCCATCTGAAAATGGGTAACTTGATAATATGATTCTACTTAACTCTTTACCAAACAATAAAATTTTTGTCTTGTATAAATTGAAAGCATTTGCAGACAACAAATTGAATGTGGCTCAAATGATGGGTGACAGGTTTTTGAAAACATTGTGGGAAAGGTGAAAATGCTGATAACCAGCATTTTTCTCCTTCTCCCACAATGTTTTCTACCCATTCAAATTTCATATTTTGAGCCCCCTTTAATTTGCCCTCTGCAAGTACTTCCAATTTGAACCAGTTTAAAAATTTGTTGTGTGGTAAAGAGTTAATTCTTTAACAACCTTCAGGAAGCTGGCTTTTGACTGTGGGTAAAGGAGAAAATACTTTTTTCCCACAATGTTTTCTAACCTTTCAAAAAAAGAAAAATTCCACCATTTGAGCCATGTTTAATATGTCATCTGCAAATGCTTTCAATTTGGACTAATCTAAAATTCTGTTGTGTGGTTAAAAATTAAGCTATATCTAATTTTTGTCTGCGAGTGCTTTCAATTTGGTCCCAGTCTAAAAATTTCTTGTCTGCCAAAGAGTTAAAGACCTGAAGGGAAAAGGGTATAGAAAAATTGTTGGAAAAGGAAAAACATATTTTAACCTTTCACATACAAGTTGCATCATTTGAAGCACAGTTTATATATCATCTGCAAATGTTTTCAATTTCGATAGGTGCAAAATACTGCCACCTGGTAAAGAGTTAAATGACAAAAGTTAAAAGAGCAGCATAAAATTTCATTATTATATTGAGAGAGAGAGAGAGAAATATTTGCCGACTTTTCTGTTTCCATACACACACACACACACACACACACACACATATATATATATATATATATATATATATATATATATATATATATATATATATATATATATATATATATATATATATATATCATGCTCTGGCAAAAGAGGGCTTAATGCATATGTACCAAGAAAGACATCACATAATTATGGATTCATGAAATCAGTTTGTCCAACATGCAACTGAATCATGAAGTAGACTGGTCCTTTGACATGAAAAAAATTGCCCAGTAGCAAAAAGTTTCATCCTAGGTCAGCATGTGTGGACTGCACAGGCTGACCTAGGTTGATACCTTTTGCCTAGATGAATTTCGCCACTTTTTCACAAAGTGTGGCTCAGCCTCATCCTCTGTGAAAAGGGAGTTCAACACATCTTTGTAACTGAAGAGGTCATCAGACCTCTCCAACTGTGGCGAGTTTAAAAGGCAGACTGCCACAGAAATCGCTATCTAAATCTATTTGTTTTTGTGAAATTGTTCTGATACACAGTCTATTTTCGTCATGATTTTATAAACAAACCGAAATCAAAAAACTGAAATAGGATATAATAGTTTTTTTTCTTTTTATACAACGGATTTCTGAAAAGATTTATTATACTATATTGATGTAAATGATCTCTCCATTAATTGCAATTTTTCATTAAACAAATAAATCTAAGCAAGGAGAAAAAATTTTCGATCAAAAAAGAGAAAGAACACTGCTGGGAAAGATCACATGACTTGATACTATGTGGAGAATTCGTACCCTGGAGAACTCGTACCCTAATCTCGAAAGCACGAGTTCTCTGGAGAACTTGTATCCCACAAATAGATATAAATAGGTTGATCAGTATGTTTTCAAGTTCTATTTTTCAAAACTGACTAGACTCTAGCATTTTTCTCAGTTTTATACAAAAATTCTATGGATTTATAATGATATAGATTTGATGAAATAACACACAGAGTTGCCTCTGTTATGCGGGATTGCGAGAATCCCGCGAAAATCAACTAATGAGCTTTATGACTTATGTCCTTTGGTTTTGGGTGGATTGCGCAGGCTGACATGGGTCGATACTTTTTGCAGATGCATTAAGTGCCCTTTTTTCAGAGCATGGCTCATGTATCTACTTTCTTAAATTTTTAATGTTTAGACAAACAACCTTTTCATTTTACATGTCTGCAGCAGACAACTTTTCAAAATATTGTGGGAAGAGGAGAAGCTGCTAGTCACTGCAGTTTCTCCTTTTGTCACAATGGTTTTCATTGCATCAAAGCACCATCTTCTACATTAATTATCAAAGTCTGAATTGTCATCTGCATGCTTTTTCTGTTTGGGACAGTCCAAAAATTGCTGTTTGTTAAAAGATTAAAAAATGTTACATTTATTTTTTAACATGTCTGGTACTAGTATTCTGTATAGGCCACCTTTATTTATTGTCATCAGGTAGGATTCTTGCCTATTCAGTGGAATTAGAATATTGTATCAAATTTTAATTGAACCATTTCTCCTTTCCAAAAATATTTTGGCTTATCTGAGCACACATTACAAACATTCATTAGAGGTTCGTTCCTTTTCAAAAATGAGCCAAAAGTGTCATCATCTTCACTTTTGTGTCCTTGAATTTTGAAAAAATATGCATTTCTGAGCATGTTTATAGCATATGGCCTACAATTCCTAGAATATTTTAACAATGTGGAACATGTACTTTTTTGTGCCTTTACACCAGCAAAATTGAAAAAAAAAAGATGTTTTTTCTCATTCATTTAACCCTTTCCCAAACGACAAATTTTGGACTGGTCCAAATTGAAAGAGTTTGCAGATGACAATTTTAAATTTGATGAAAATGGCAGAAAGTTATCAAAAAGGGTAGAAAACACTGTGGGAAAAGGAGAAATTGCTCGTTACGGAGCAAATTAAAAATAGACTAGTAGATCTAATATGGAGACGAGTTAGTCTTTTACCAAATTAAAAATAGACTAATAGATCTAATATGGAGACGAGTTAGTCTTTTACCAGGTGACAAAATTTTAGACTCTTCCAAATTCAAACCAGTTGCAGACGACAAAATAAACGTTGTTGAATGATGACATTTGTGCCAAAGAGGGCAGATAACAGTGTAGAAAAAGGAGAAAATGCTGGCAAGTAGCATTTTCTCCTTATCCTACAATGTTTTCAAAAATCTCCTTTCTCAAGGTCGTTAAAACTCGGAATAGTGTAGTAAAGGGTTAAGGTTGTTGTGTTTACACTTACGGCATATGTTGCTCTTTGAGTATGATTTTGACAAAGAGAATATAAGCCATGTTCTGGCAAGAGGGGCTACATGCATCTCCAAATTCTCCATTCTCCGTGATACCAAGCAAGCCATTACATAATTATAGATCCTAAATTTCCATTTTGCATAACAACCGACTGTTCAAGGATCAGGAGGTACAAGTCTGATACGCTAAGCTTAGAAACTCAATTTGTACCGTCGCCCCCACATGCAAGTCATTACGAATGAGACCTTTTAGCCTGCTAAAATGAAACTTTCAATCCGATGGTACAAAACAAGATTTTGCTATTTCATAGACCTGTATTTTCGGGTGAAAGGTATCTTCTTATCAGTCAGAGTTCCAAGACCAGACTGCGCAGAACATGCAGTCTGATCTTGCTCTACACTGTCTGTTTAAGGTCTTTGAGTCACGCTTGGCAGCCTAAGGGTTAAATAACTAGACAATCAGATTAAAGACTCATCCAATTTAAAAGCATTTACAGACAAAAAACACATACGTATATATGGTATATATCTAGCTAAAATAACGATGGATCTATTTATGCTTAATAAGGAAGAAATCATCGTGGGAACAGGAAAAAATATTGGTAACCAGCATTTTTCTTTTACCCACAATGTTTATACAAGCCTCCTCGTTCAGGGTCTATAAACACGGGATTGTTTGACAAAGGGCTGTATTTCTCCCGAAATTCCAGCAGCATGATTGTGAAAGGACTACTCATTAGCCTATATCAAGGTCGATTCCAAAAAGGATCACAGTTCAAGGTTTGAGAATCATGACGTCCGTGGAATTGAACGACTAGATCTATTCTGTCCAGTCTTTCGTTAGCTTTCCTAGAGCATTAATCCGTATACTGCAAAATAAATTAGACGAAACTTTCAAGGCGTAGATCTATGTTTCTATGAAATTTCAAAATTATTTTTTGGAGGGGAAAAAAAAAACATTTCCTTATCGGACAGTGTAGATCGAAGATCAGACTGCTCGTTCTGTGTAGTCTGATCTTGATCTACGTTGTCTGCATAAGGTCCTTGAGTTGCGCTTAGCAGCGTAAGGGTTAAACTGTGCTTAAAGCATTTGCAGAGATTAGCTGCAGGCCTCATCTAGCGTGGCAGAATGGTCCTTTGACATACAGAAAATTACCAATCATAGCAAAAGGTTTCGACTCAGGTCAGCCTGCGCGGATTGTCTAGGCAGACATAAGTGTATACTTTTCGCAGATGCTTTAAACCCCCTTATCACAAAGCATCCCTCAACGACGCATTTAGTTTTGACAGTGCTTTATTTTGTGTTTGTGTGCAACCGTATTTGTGTGTTGTGCCTACTGTAAGTACACATTTTACCATTATTATTAATTATGATATATAGCATATTCGTCAACATGTTATTACATTGTGATGTAAATGTGAATGTTTGAAAATGTCCCATTGAGTCATACTCATCAGGCAGATGTCCACCATTTTGGCTTAGAGCGTTGTCGGGTATATTTGGACAGCTAAGAATTTGTTTTCACAATTATTTTAATTATGCGCGAAAAGGTTTTAACAATGAACTTGTTGTCTGCAAATGGTTTTAATTTGGACCAATATAAAATTTTGTCATTTGACAAAGCGTTAACTATCTAAAGGGGAACCTATACAACAGGGGTAGGTAACCATCAAAACATTGTTGACACAGTTATGCCACTTTTTCGACTTAAAATGTTCCATGAAATTCAGTCTATTTATAAAAGCAACTGCAGTAGAGCATTGGTACCTGCATGTGGTGCTCTTGCTTGGGTTATACAAGGATGTGAATTTTCCTCCTTTCAGAGGATTACTTCCCTTCAAAGCTAAAACTGACATTCTGTAGTATGGGTTGCATAACTTCATGAAATGATAAATTAAAAGTATAACTTACCTTTTCCTGTTTAGATCCACGGATCAATGAAGCTCTAAGGGTAGTTGAAATCTGAAATCACATCACACATTGCCAGATCTATCTAGAACATTTTACAGATTGATGCTGACAATACAAACCAATTCAGGTATGAAATGTGATTACAGATGCAATCTGGTGTCTGACATCTCTATTCCAGCAGTTACTCTGTATACACTCCTACAGTTACATGATGTACTTCACTCAATTGTCATTTTGTACTGCTTCCTTGGTCCAGTTGTCTGTAAATCTTATAAAGCTTATTTCATAATCTATATTTAGACTCAATCAAACACAAAACCATGACAAAAAATAAGAAGTTTGGATATTTTGCTAAATATTTTGGGAGTAGAAACAATGCCTATTAAAAAGCAACTGCTTCTTTTCCCACAATGATTTTTTGTTAAGCATGGTATAGAAAAATAAATCTCTTATGAAAAAGAGACTCAAACAGGGTTCTTATTTGACCCCGGGTTTTTCATGATTGAAAACTGGAAATTACCCATATTGACGAATAAGCATCAATCTGACACATGAGATTATCCGCTGATGTGCCCTTTAACCCTTTAACTTAAAATCCTGAGTTTTAAAAACCCTAAGGAAGAAGGCTTTTGATAACATTGTAAGAAAAGGACAAGATGCTGGTAACAGCATTTTCTCCTTTGACCACATAGATTTCTACACTTCCAAAGAAATATTTCAGTTTTTGACTCGCATTTTATTTGTCGTCTGCCAGTGCTTTCAATCTGGATAGGTCTAAAATTTTGTCGTTTGGTAAAAAATTAAATTAGCTTGTGTGCAGCGGCAGAAATATCGACTTTGATCACAAACCAATTAGATCTGATGAATAAAGTATGCACTTAAGTTATCCAGAAATATACCTGCATACAGGTATGTTGGCTGGTCATCCTTAAGAAAAGGGATGGGTGTGAATGGTGGGACAGCACTGCCAAGCCCTCACAGGGATGTCTTTCATTATGCCTTGTTGTAAGGGATCAGGTGGTATGAGCAGGAATAAGGAACTGGTATTTCTGGATGAAACACTTGTCCCAAAGAAAGACGGACTCTCATCGACCAACTGTACATAGTGAGAGTGTAAGCTGTTACTGGGAGAAAAATCACTGGCTATAGCTTATTGGACACAGCAGTGTATTTGCTATTTGTCACTGTAGACCTTTTAACTCTTTACCAAATGACAAAATTTCAGACTTTTCAAAATTCTCAGCTATTGCAGACAATGATACAAAAGTGAGTCAAAAATTGATTATTGTTTTTGGAAGGATAGGAAACATTGTACGAAATGTAGAAAATGTTTGTTACCAGCATTTTTTTCCTTTTCCTACAATGCTTTCAAAAGCCTCACATCGCAGGACCATTAAAACCTGGGATTGTGTGACAAAGGGTTAAATCTAATGTGGTTGCTTATTTCCAGAGAGTTATGGTGTCAAGTGATGGGGTGTTTAGTGGGGGCTGTCATGGTGGCCCGTGCCTCATGGTACTGGCTCATGTCCCTGGCTTGATGAACAGTAAAGCGATGCTTTGTCAGGGGGAGCTTGGGTCATGTTGTGGATGTGACCATTAAATCCTTGCTGCTGCATCATTGATGTGATGGTTGCCGTAGGTACAAAAATGTGGACAGGCAATAAGGGACTTTCATGTTTAAAGTCAATGATGTGTTTCCTTTGACATGACAGGCAGGGTGTCCACAATTTGAGTAAAGCAAATCTCCCTGACTTTTCCCTGACTAAAATTTCCCAGAGAAATGTTTTTGTATTTTGCACATTAAGTTCTGAAATCTGTTGGCCTCCTCCACCCCTACAGCCAACCCTTACCACCTTTTACTATACCAACTCTAATTGTGTTACTCTCTGTATGTATTATAAATTATGGTTTTGGTTTGTTTTTCTTGGAATTCATTTTCTGTTTTTCTTTTTTTACATACATACTTGTGCATGGATCTAAAAAATAGTTTATACTGTTGGATGAATGCTTGAAATTACATGCATGTCATAATATGGGGAAATTTGTTGGCCTTCCCCACCCCTACAGCCAACCCTTACCACATTTTTTAACACCAATTGGTAATGCATTACATTTTAGACTAACGAAAGCTAGTCTATAGGCATCAAGATTGACCTAGAGTCAATGTAAACAGAAAAAAAAAAAACAGTTGCCAAATACTGCCTCACAGAAAATACTTTCTGTTAGATATGTTAATTCTGTTATATATATGACAATTTTGACAAAAACCACTAAATCTCTACCAATCCAATTTGAACATGTCGTCTTACAAAATAATAAACAAAATAATAAAATAATAAATGAACAAGATGTCATTTATAAGGTACAAGATCTTTGCTTATATGTAAATTAAGAATCTACGAAAAGCAGAGAATCACGTATTCCTACACTACTGTAAAATTATGAAAGAATCTGTTAATAGATACACCTAGGTAACTTGTAGCAAATCCCAACTATATTATCCCTCAGTGGTCAGGAAACCCTTGTCCTTCCTTCAGTCATTCATTGATAAGATTATTGGGCACAGTTAAACTGTTATGTTAAGCTGTTATTCTATGTCTTGAATATTAACCCTTTACCAAACAATCCCAAGTTTTAACCACACTGTGGAAGAATCCCTTTGAAAACATTGTGGGAAAAGGAGAAAATGCTGGTAACCATCATTTTCTCCTATTCCCACATTGTTTTCTGCCCTTTTGGAATCAGGTTTCATCAGTTCAGCCACATTTAATTTATGGTCTGCAACAGCTTTGAATTTAGACGGGTTCAAACTTTTTTGTTTTATAAAGAGAGTTAAATAGTTAACTACATCTTGTGCTATTGGATATTGACTAATTGATTGCATGGTGTTATAACACCGTTTTCAACATTATTTCAGTGATATTGCGGCGGCCATAGCACCTATACATGCTTTCCTGGAGTTTCTTTTACCAGCACTACCGCGACACAATTACCTTTTGTGGAAAGTGTGGATAAAGATCAGACATACAGTCTGATCTTGGATCTACATCGTCTGAAAAGAGGATATATTTTCTCCAAAATGTAACTTTGAAATAGCAATATTCAGGTGTTTACCATCTACTTGAAAGTTTCATTTAACATTTTTTAGCAGGTTAAGGGTTAAACTTAAACTAGATTATAGTTAACCAGTAGCACTTATAGCCCCGGCACCTCAGTTGGTAGCGTACAGGATGTGAGAACAGGAGGTCTCTGGTTCAATGCCCAAATCAGCGAATTGCAACAGGATTCATCTCTCACATTTCAACGATGGGCATGTGGGAAGCAGCCAGTGGCCTGGGAAGAGAATATTGCGTAGAGTACTGGTAAAAGAAACTCCAGGAAAGCATGGATATATGTGCACTGGCCACCGCTACATAAATGAAATAATGCTGAAAACATGGTTAAATTCCAAAAATTTGCTAGTCTGTCAAGTACTTTGATTTATTTTCAATTGTTTTTTTTTTCTTTTTTTTTTTACCTACATACATGTCTTTATGAAATTTATCTATACTGTTGGATGTGCTGTTTGAAAATGCACAATGAGCTCTGACATCTGTTGGCCTCCACCTCCCCTACAGCCAACCCTTTCCACCTTTTACTTTACCCACTGTAATTGTGTGACTCTTTTGACATGTAGCAGTATTTTTATTTGTTTTGTTTTTCTTTGTATACATTTTTTTACTTTTTGTTTTCTATAGACATATTTGTACATGTTTTTTTCAAAAGATATTTATACCGTTGGATGAGTGCTTGAAATTAAATGCTTTTCATAATACAGGGAAATCTGTTGGCCTCCCCACCTCTGCAGCTAAGCTTTTCCACCTTTTTTTAACCACCAATTTTCATTGTATTATTTTCTGTATTTTTAATTTTGTTTTTTATTGTTTTTCTTTGATTTGTTTTCTTTCTTTTTTCCTATGTTCATACATACATGTATATATTTACAAAAACAATGTATACAGTTGGATGTGGTGCTTGAAATTAGATGCATGCCTAAATGGACAAAAATACAAGCTGTTCTAATAAGATTTATATCTCTTCATGAGTATGCATTTGAAATTGATATACATACATACATGTACTTCAAAATGTTGTCAGCCTTTTTTTAAGAAAATGTTGAGGTACTGTCATTGCCCTGGCAGCGGCATCTGTGTTGTCATGCGAAAACTTTTTTTATCATATCTCTGTTATCGCTGAGGATAGTTGCTATTATTTCAAAATTCCTTGACTTTTCCCAAACTTTTGCTTGAATTAAAGAAAAAAAAATTCCCTGACAGATTTTCAGAACACCCTGACCCTGAAAAAATGTTTTTTTTCACCATGGACACCCTGACTGGGTATCCACAATTTGATTAAAGCAAATTTCCCTGACTTTTTCCTAACTAAAATTAAATTTCCCTTACTAACATTTTTGTATTTTGCAGGTAAAACTCCTACATCTGTTGGCCTCCTCCTCCCCTAAAGCAAACCCTTTCCACCATTTACTTTACCAACTGCAATTGTATTACTGTTTAAACATTTTTTTTCTTTGAATTTAATTTTTATGTTTATTTTTCTGTGGACACACTAGTACATGTATTTTCAAAACATATTTTTACCATTAGATTTATGCTCGAAAGTAAATGCATGTCATAGTACAGAGAAATCTATTGGCCTCCTCCACCCCTACAGCCAACCCTTACCACCTTTTTTTTTAACCACCGATTGTCATTATTTTACTCTTTGTTTTTTACATGTTCTTTTTAGATTTAGTTTTCTATTTTATTCATGTGTTTATAAAAGTAATAATGCTGTTGGATGTGGTACTTGAAATAAGATGCATGCCAAAATAGACATTTTGGTTTGTTTTGGAGTTTAATGCCATTTTGGCAGCTTAGGTCATATCATGGGGGTCAGTGATGCACTCGTGTATTTCCTGGCTTTCTCACACCAGTACTGACACAACTTTCTTTCCAGAGCCACTGACTACTTTTCTCACATGCATCAGGTGAGAGATTAAAAATTGCCAGAAAGAAAGTTTGCCTCAAATGGGTATCAAACTTGCAAAAGGCTTTTGAAAAAATTATGGCAAATTATGTCTTACGGATTTTTAAAATTCCCTTGTCTTTCAATGATAAATCACATTATCACTTGTTATTCTACACTTCCTTTGTTTTTCAATGATGAAAGAAGTCATGTGATCACATAATTTCCTGCACTAAGTTAAAAAGGAAAGCATGTGATTTGCTGCATATGTACCGTCAGACCGACTCAAATCGGATTGACTAACAGTTTTGCAAGGAAAAAACAAAAACATTCAGGAATACTACAACTTTGACAAAATCTAGCTATTATTTTGCATGAATTGTGACAACTTCTGTTTAATCCTTTACCAAATGTCAAAATTTTAGACTGGTCCAACTTGAAAGTATTTGCAGATGACAAAATAAATGTGACTCAAAAATCAAAATTTGTTTTGGGAAGGTTAGAAAACATTGTGGGGAAAGGAGAAAATGCTGGTTACCAGCATTTTCTCCTTTTCCTACAAGGTTTTCAAAAGCTTTCTTTCTCAGGGTTGTTAAAAGTCGGGACTGTGTGGTAAAGGGTCACAAAGACAACTTACGTACAAACACAAGACAAATTATGAAGCCACACTGAAACCTCTCCTTGTCTGACCAGGCTGTGAAAATGGTTGGGGGAATAATGTTCAAACGAAAGGTAATGCAAATGAAACTCGTCACAATAAGAAGAAATCTCTTGTGCCGCCAGACTAGTGGTAGCATAGCTGACAGTACTACTTTCTGTCATGTGACAAGCTACAAAGATGGTGGATGATGAAAGGCCAAACAATTCAAGGGACAGTGTGGTCTTGAATCCTTTTACTCAGGACAGGAAGATTGGGCAAGAGAGTCAAATGCCTTTTCAATTGAATTATCATCCTAACATTTCACTATGCTCTCTGTAAGATGTTTGTTTACCAAATAAAGCGACCCTCAAGAAATCTGTTCCTTTAAACCTTTTTATCAACTTTGTTTCTATGTTCTACATAATGTACAAACATTTATTTTCAGTATGTATTAACCCTTATGCTGCTAAATAAGTTAAAAAAAAAAAAAAAAAAAACTTTCAAGCCGATAGTAAAAACCTGAATAATGTGTTTTCAAACTTATTTCTTGGAGAAAAATATCTCCTTGTCCGACAGTGTAGATCCAAGATCAGACTGCAGGTTCTGTAGTCTGATCTTGATTTACACTGTCCGCAAAAAGTACGTGAGTCGTGCTTAGCAGCTTAAGGGTTAAAGTTGTTTACATTCAGCATAATATGTTAGATACAAATAATAGAGATAGAAATAAAGTTGGAAGAAAGTTAAGAGTAAAGAGATAGCAATGATTGTTTACCGAAATAAAGCAACTACTCTCAAGAAAACCTGTTCCATTAAACGTAATTGAAATCATTATTCTATTGAAAATTTAGCAACTTTCATTAAGTCTGTGCAGAAGTCAGTTCCACAAAAGATTAAATGGGCATTTAAATGTCCTCTGAAAAAAGTCTTGAGCAATAAAGATCATTACAAACCAAAGTTAAAATCCCATTATAAAACATCATAATTTAACCTGTATTCAACTACACACCAGGCTGCTGTCAGAACTATCAGTATTTACTTTTGGACTGAAGATTCCTTTACATAAATGTGTGCCTGGGATGCTAGGAAAGGAAATACCATGTTTGTAAGGCCCTGATGACAATGTTTTGAAAACTTGGAAGGGAGGGGATGCTGGGAAAGTCTAAAATTACATCGTTTTCTTTATGCTAACAGAGAAGAAAGTATTATACACTATTTGTCACAGCTTTCAAAAAATTATCCACAACCAAAATCTGATTTGGTCCCTTTAATTTACAACATGTGCATTCATTACCTAGGATTTTCCTTGTCAAAGTAATTTGAAACATAAAATTACTGTATGACATGCCATGTAACCCTTTAGCAAAATGAGTTTTAACCACCTGTGGGAGAGACCTTTTGAAAACATTGTAAGAAAGGGAAAAATGCTGGTTACCAACATTTTCTCCCTTTGCTGCAATGTTTTCTACCCTTAATTGCAATTCCTATCATTCAAAACACATTTCTCTTGTAGTTTACACTGATGCGCTTGATTTTCAAGAATCTAGTGTATATTATAGATCAGTCTGCATGTTTTTTGCAGTCTGATCTTGATCTACACAGGCCACAAAATCAACTACAGTTATGAAAAGCACTTCAAGGGATAACTCTTCACCAAACTATTTCCAGCTTTGAACAACAATGGAGAAGGCTTCTGAAAGCATTCTGAGAAAAGGATAAAATGCTGGTAGTAACTAGCATTTTCTCTTTTACCCACAATATTTCCCATCTGTCAAGGATAAATCCAATTTCATAAGCCAATTTTAATTTGTCGTCTGCCAAATCTTTGAATTTGGACAGGTTGAAAATTTCATCATCTGGTATAGACTTAAGAAATGTATGGTCACTGGAAAGAAAGTTTGCCTCTACCAGGTATCAAACTAACAAGCATGAGGTCACGAGTCAGATATGCTAACCATTGAGCTACCTTGCTGGACAATAATATGATGACTTGCTTGGCATAACACATTTCAAAGATGCATTAAACCTCCTTTTGCCAGAGCAAGGCTCATTTGTATTTTCTGTCAAAATTGATTTTTCTATTTTTGTCCTTTTATTTGTTTTATTATTTTTGTATAATTTGACCTCCTTACATATTTAGTATTTTTTTCAACTTTCAATGACATGTGGGAATGTCACATGACCAATAACTGGCCGATTATGAGGATTCATGTTCAAATCAGCATCGTAATGTCAGATCTGATGTAACAAAAATAGAGTTACTAATTGCAAAATGACCATCCAATTATACCCAAAATTGCACCTTTTCACTGAATGTAACTATACACATTCTGTACATTTGCAAAGAAAAAATATATCTAGTTGTGTTTATCAAGAAATTATGATTTACCACTCAAGAACTAAATAGGACAACAAGCAATCCCATGTTTTAACAACCATAAGGAAGAAGTCTTTACAAAACATTGTGGGTAAGGGAGAACATACTGGTCCCCTTTTCACACAATACTTTCTACCCTTTCAAAGATGGAACTGATCTTTTGAATTACCCTGAATTTGTTATGCATGTTTTACACTCAATTTGGTTGAGTCTAAATTATTGTTGTTTGGTACAGGGTTAGCACATAAGCACCTGCTAATGACTTTTATTGTGTAATAACAGACACCTTGGAAAATTATTTTGGCAAAAGAGAAATTGGTCATGGCGAGCAATATCCTCTTTTGAAAAGAAAATTCTTTTTTTAAGCCCCTTTACAACACAATCATTAGCTTTAAAGACCCTGGTCAAGAAATCAAGAGAGCTTTTGAAAACATTGTAATAAAAGTAGAAAACACTGAAGCATTTTTTTCTTCTTCCATACTGATTTCTAGCCTTTCCAAGACACATTTGGGTCAAATTTTAATTTTTTGTCTGCGAATGCTTTCAATTTTGGTAAGTCTGAAATTTGTTGCCAGGAAAAGAGTTAAACTAAAACTATTACTAAACAGTAGTAGAGCAAAGGATTGATTGAGTATTGTATATTCATCTCGCCATCGGTTGCACATTCTTCAAACCTCGGGCAATCCCAGAATTTTCCCAGCTGTCACAAGTGATCGATGGTGGTGAGTCTACGTTACCCCACCCACTTTCTTTGTCAAAATAAACTCATGATCGGTCTGTGAATGTCCCATCTCAAGCTCACTGATGGTGATGGCATTGATTAAAATTTTTTGAAGAATGTTTTCTTTTCATTTTCGCCAAATGATTCTTTTCCATCACGTTCCCTGCCATTGAAAATTCGCTGCAAAGTGTCATAGAGTGTCAGTCTGCGGTTCGCCATTTTACTTTTGTTTTCAAGAATAACATGGCCAAAGTAAACATGCGTCTCTGTCTGATAAAACTAACCCGATTGGAAGACGTAAAATTACTTGGTTCTACATTAATTAATTCATGTCTACAATCTTGAGTGCGTATACCGATACAAAACGCGAAAAATAGGCAAATTTTAGAAGCAACCTCCTGCAGTAGAGTTCTCGAAGTTGTTTTTACCTTTGACAGGGGAGATAGTGGGGTGCGAGTTGTGTTAGCCCTTAGCGGGAAATGGGTTAATAACTCAAGATTGCGAGAGGTCATCACTAAATATGCACGTGTAATGCTAGTCACGAGTTCGTGACAGGATGCACACCATCATATTACGCAGAATCAAGGTGCGGCTTGGGAAAATTACGGGCGGCTAATAAATTTCGTATGCGATTTCTGATTGGTTCGCAGTAGATATCGCGTGTAAATTCTGATGCAGATGGGGTGTGGCGAAATTGACAGATTGATAAGCATTGCATAGTGTGTTTTGCATGTATGGTATGTAACCAGACAAAACGGATTGTGGAAAAGGATTAATCACGCACGCAGCAATTTTGTTTCCAATGTTAGGAATCGGTCTGATCCGGCAATTTTTCAGATTTCTGTAGCCCTGATGTTTTATCCAAAAGACTTAAGAGTCTATTCATGGGGATCAAACCCACGCTCTCAAGTGGCCCAAGATTTGACATTCATGCTCTACAAGCTGAACTATTGTGAATGATAGCTGGGGCAAAGTACAGATGATCCAACATTTAATTTGTTCCATAAAACATGGTAGGATCAAGCCCATACATCTTTGTGCTATCAGTGCCAGTGGTCTATAATGGTTCTTTCCATTGATCTTTAAACCCTTTACCACACAATCCCGACTTTTAATGACCCAAGAAAAACAGGCTTTTGAAAACATGTTGGAAAAAGGAGAAAATGCTGGTAACCACCTTTTCCCAAAATGTTTTCTATTGTACTATGGTCAAATCTGATCATTTCAGCAATATTTAATCTGTTGTCTGTAAATGCTTTCCATTTGCAAGAGAGTAAATTTTGTCTTCTGGTATAGAGTTAACCCTTCACCACACAGTCCCCAGTTTTAACAACTCTGAGAAAAGACTGTTTTAAAAAACATTGTGGGTAAAGGAAAAACTGCTGGTAACCATCATTTTCTGCTTTTCCCACATTGTTTTCTACCCTATCAAAGACATCTGAGCCACAGTTAAATTTTTGTCTGGAAATGCTTTCAGTTTGGACAAGACTAAAACTTTGTCGATTGGTAAAGAGTTAAAGGGGGGTATTCAGATTTCTATATTCTCATCAAATTTAAAAATGATGTATTACTGAATTAAGTAATGAGATAGCTGGCAAATCATCAGTAAAAGGGAAAGGCAAAAGTAAGAAAAAAAAAAAAAAAAAAAAATCAATGGTATTTCCTTAATGGGCTATGTAGCCTCTTGGGGCAATTTCTCCTTTTTCCACACTATTTTCTTCCATTGAAAAGACAACAGTCACCCTTAGAGCAACGAAGAATTTGCCATCATCAAAGGCTAAACAATTTGGACAGGTCTGTAATTTTATTGTGAGGAAAATGGGTTAATGTGAATACTGGATGGTTGGAAGAGCATATGCTACTAGTGTATGATCCTATCTCCCAACAAGGGGTAGACAACTGTGGTTCATCAGTTTACTTTCCTTGAAGAAAGGTGTGTCTAGAATAACAAAGCCTAAGGATTCATAGACTATGGGATGCCTTGCTCAAAAACTAAGCAACGGGTGGGGACTGGATATAAAACTATATTAACACTGTGCCACATGGCAAAATTTTAGACTCATCAATATTGAAGACATTCACACTGACCACAATTCATACTTTTTTCAAATGATAGTAACTGTCCTTAAATAGGTTGAATAAATTGTGGGAAAAGGAGAAAATGCTGGTTACTAGCATTTTCTCTTTTTCCCACAATATTTTCAAAAGCTTCTTTCTCAGGGTTGTTAAAATTCTGGATTGTGTGGAAAAGGGTTAATTTTGCTGTTTCCAAATACCAGGACCAGTGTTTCCACTTGCCTAAGATCTCATTCTTTCTCAGGGTTGTTAAAATTCTGGATTGTGTGGAAAGGGGTTAATTTTGCTGTTTCCAAATACCAGGACCAGTGTTTCCTCTTGCCTAAGATCTCATGGAGTCCGTGGGACTCAGTATCACCAAAAAAGTTAAGTCCTTTTGAGTTCCTTCAGCCTTCCATATTTGCATGCAAAAATCATAGGTTATGTATCTCAAAACAGTTTGACAAAAAAAAAACACACAAAGCTGGTTTAACAAGAAATTTTTAGAAGCTACCTGTAGCGAGACTAACACTAAGAAACAGTTTCTGTGATCAGTATGCTGGAAATCACCATTTTATTCTGCATCAAGTAGCCCTTTGAAAAGTACAATCGCATCATCTCAGTTATACCATGGTACACATGCAGGCGGAGATGTACTTGTAGACAATTTGTAATTCGGATGGTCAATTTGTGCAGCAATAAAAACTTTGTATTTTTCATTCCAGATGTTTTTAGCTAAACTTAATGTTTTGACTCTTTTTTAGTCTGCTTCCAAGGGGCAAAATGAGCTTTAGTATTTTGCACCAAAGCAGATTTTCATGCCTATATAGATACTTTTACTACACATAACGGAAACCCTGCTCAGACTGAGCTTTTGAAACCACACTGAAGCCTCTCCTTGTCTGACCAGGCTATGAAAATGGTAGAAAATGTTGGTATGATGAGACTTGTCATACAATAAGTAACAAAATTGAAACCTGTCACAATAAACAGAAAATGTCTCGTTATGTCAAACTAGTGATAGCGTAGCTGACAATACTATTTCCTGTCATGTGACAAGCCACAAAGATGGCAGATGATAATAGGCCAAACAATTCAAGGGACAGTGTGGCCTTGAACCCTTTTACTCAGGAAAGGAATAATGGGCAAAAAGAGTCAAAATGGAAGAAGGAGAAAAAATAAATGAACAACTTCTCAAAATCAATTAACACTGATAATCCTGGAATATACTTATCCTAATAGTATTTCATGATGTACTATTATATCAAATGTGTGTTTTTTCCAAAAACAATTTTTGGCAACTAAAATAGAAGAAATATTGGGCTGATAAAACTTCTATCATGACAGGCAATGAAAATGAAACCTGTCACAATAACAGGGAATCTTAGGTACTGCCAGACTAGTGGAGGCATAGCTGACTACTATTTCCTGTCATGTGACAAGCCACAAAGATGATCAAACAAAGAGACAGTGTTGCCTTGAACCCTTTTACTCAAGAGTGGAATAAAGGACAAAGAGAAGCACATACCTTCACAAAGTCAATTAATATAGATAGTCCTGGAATATTCTTATCCTCACAGTATTTTGTAATACCATATAATATCATCAATGTGTGTTTTCAGCAATACAAAGCCTTACGAAATCAGCTCTTAATGAGCAACATCTTTTCTCACAAAGTTTTCACACATACATATTCACCAAATCTGTGTTATTTAACCATTTTGCATATTTGGTAATAGATACCATAGTTACTTGACAGATACAAGAAATTTTTAATTTGTCTAAGTCCTGCAAATCTGGTAAATGTCAACAGATGTAACCAATGATCAATTCATGTGGTATATTATTAAAACTAAGCCATACAACCATAATGGTTTTCTTTTCCCAAGGCCTTATTTAATGGGAACCAGGTTATGCAGACAAACTAAGCCATACAACCTGAATGTTTTTCTTTTCCCAAGGCCTTATTTAATGGGAACCAGGTTATGCAGACAAACTAACAGATGGACCAAAAACAACATGCATCCCTATCTTTGATCCCTGGTATATAAAAAGACCATAATTATCATCATTTCATGACTACATGCAGCTGGAATGTCTCTACAAATTGGACAGTGAAGATCCAAGATCAGACTGCATGCTCTGTCTGATCTTGATCTACACTGACCTAACTAAACATCAACTATGGTAGGCACTCTTGGGATTCAGATCTGTTTCATTCCACGTGTATATACTAAAGCTGTTGGCCTGTCCAGGGTCCAAAAATCAGTTGTATATTAGTCTGATCTTTATCTATGCTATCTGTAAAATTTTGATATATTTTCTTGGTAAATGAATGGTAAAATAAATCTATTAATGCAGCTTTTCAAAATGGTCTCTTTTCAATGTGCTGTACTTGCAATAATTTGTTTTTCTGTTACCTGGCTTTTGACCAAAAAGCTCAGATGTGAAATGTTGACTCTGCAAATGAAACATGGCTGTCACCGAATAGACCGATGAGCTCACTTTGGTCCGTCATTGGTGACTCTATCAGCTCCCAATTTACATATAAGTGCATTTATAATGAACCTGCTATTAGTTCTGGAACAGTCTGTCAAAAATAGTTAAGTCTCTTATTTGTTCTAATAACCTAACACAATCAATTCTAGACTATTTTGTTGGTTTCAGTCAGTAGCTATGCTTGCTCAGGTTACTGCTGTGGACTCAAATATGGCAGACTTTCCTAGAATGTGCATATATAACTAGGTGTGGATTTAAGCCTA
This sequence comes from Tridacna gigas, assembly GCA_945859785.2. Lineage (NCBI taxonomy): Eukaryota > Metazoa > Mollusca > Bivalvia > Cardiida > Cardiidae > Tridacna > Tridacna gigas. The sequence goes on from OX244040.2 coordinate 24,123,700, forward strand.
TTTATGATAGGGAGCTATGTGTTTCGAAACCTTGAATTTTATTTCAATTATCTGCCCCTGAATAGATCAACAACCTTTCTGGATTGCCTTAATCTGTCATTGGTGGCAGTTTATCTCAATTTTTGGGTCTGTTCATAAATAGAACATCCAACATTTTGGTCAAAAGACATCCATTTTTCCAGGCACCCACGCAATATCTCCACTCTGATGGTGAAAAAAGTTTAACTCGGTTTTGCTTCACGTAAGTATTTGCCAATGGATATAGCAATAATTTCATTTTACTAAAACCATTTTAAGGATTTCCATCAACAGATTTAAATTACCAATCAAACTCTGACTTTATCAATTTCATGAAAAAAAAAAGAATTATACAAAACAGGCTTTACTGTACGTTGCAGTCCAAGTCTCCAAGTTTTTCACTGATACACATTTGGATTTAAGATCTTTAACATTCAACACTGCATGAGACACTGATTCTTCTTTTCGTTTAGAGTGCAGAATAAACCCAACAGATATATGAATGTGGACTAGCAATAAGACCTAACTAACTGCAATTTGATGGTTGCTTTTGTCTATGGTGTATAAGCTAAGCTCACAGTGTAGATCAAAGATCAGACTGAACATTTGGTGCAGTCTAATCTTGATCTACACTGGCTGCAAAACACAGCTTCAGTTTTGAAAGAAGCTTTAAGGGTTAATCATCCGCCCTTCTGAGATCATACATCAAGGGCATATTGTTTTTATTCCATCTGTTTGTCCATTTGTTTGTCTGCAGGTTTGTAATCTATGTAACTGGTTTTCATTAGCTAACTCCCAATTTTCATCAGATGCTATCAATGGAAAAGGGATCCTCATATCAATGAGATGACAGTTGAGTTTGATTAAGGACAAACTCCATTACTGCTGGGGGGAATTATGGTATATTGATATTTTAACAACTAGAAACTTTCTTGCCTCTGTCAAACAACTTCAGTATTTATCATTATATTTACACATTTTTGTTACTGCTTTATATGAATGTAATGCTAGAGGATTTTGATGCAATTAAACATCTGATGATATTAAGTTCAATATTTCCTAAATTCAACATATTTTCTTCACCAATAAGCAAAATATTTATCATTGATCAGAGTCAAACATTCTGTTTCATGGCATTCTGAAGTGGCAAGTGAGATCTTTTTCTGCTTACTGTTTAAAGTTTGAAAATATCATCTTCCAGCAAGTGTAAGATTCTATTGTACACTTTAGTTCAAATAATGATATATCACTGTTTTTAAACAGACATTTCTTGCTATTTCCTTCCCATACCTACTTTTTCCTATGTTGAAATATCATACACATGCGTCAAATAGGGTTTCTGTTTACAACATAAAAGTATCAATATATGCATGGAAATTGCTCTGAGCCACCAAATATCAATGCCTCAAATACAAAACTGAGACAAGTCAACATTCACAATATCAGTATGGAAAACTGAGACAAGTCAACATTCACAATATCAGTATGGAAAACTGAGACAAGTCAACATTCACAATATCAGTATAGAAAACAATGAATGGAGCTGTTAACTCTTACTAAAGAAATCCATCATCAGAATTCCAAAATGTCTAAAGTAATATCTTCGCCTGTTAGTGTGCGAGGATATAACTATGATGATGTGATTGTACATCTACTTAAATCAATTATGTCGCCATCTTTTACTGGTTACGCACAATAAAGAAATATAGTCATTCTAAGCACTAATTGCAGGAATCAACTGTTGCCTAGCTTTTCTCTGCTGAAGCTAGAGATAGCTTCCCTGACAAAAAAAGGAAAAAAATATTGAAAGTCATTCCAAGACCAATGGTTGCAAGATCCAGCTTTTAAACATTAGTTGTTCAAAGAAATTTATTGTATGGATTCCTCCCTTTACAGTGTTTGATTAGCTGTGAAACCAACCAGAGAAAAAAAAGGATTTATAACCGCATATTTCCATAGAATTCCTGGAATTGTAAAATATATTTCAAGTGATGTGCAACTGTCCACCCTGAATATCAAATATGTAAAGGACTCCCATCAAGCCCATCCATTTAAATTTTAACCATGGGTCAGGGCAAAACATAATGTTGATCAAGAAAATTGTAATCCTCGGAAATATTTACAAACGGGAAAAGAAGGAATTTCTTGTTAATGGTGTTTTCTTTTTTTTTCTTTCTTCTCTTTCCTTCTTTTCCGAAGCAGATGTCAAAAAGGTTTCCAATACCCACTCATCGTGGAGGGCAAGTGAATTAGAAAGTTATGCGTCCTTGTTCTACTATCACTCATCCTACATTTTAGTCAGGATAGCAAATAAACACAGATATCGCCAAAAACATACTTGAGGATCTGGCCTGTAGCAGACAACAGATTTGTATAAATGTTTTGATGCGTCATCGGTTAGTTTGTTTTGATTTTCCTCTTGGCATTTCCTTGTCAATGAACAATCTACTAAATTTGTGGTCGTTACATATAATGTGAAAGAAAAACAAAATCATGATTGATCCTTGAAATCCGTTAACATCAGTTTTACTCTGTCCAAAAGTTAAACTTTTCTTCTTCGCAATATAGATTGAAATCTTTTCTCCGACTTGATAAATTGAGTTTTGCATACATTATGGACATCACGCATGTGCAGTGTATAAAGTCATTTCCATTTTCATTTTACCACTGCTGCGGGCAAATAAATGAGCAGAACTTTGTTGTTTTGTATAGGTAATGGTCTTGAGATTTTGCAGATAATATAGGTGAATACCCGTTCAATTGTTTTGCTTTACCTATCCTTAGAAAAGCTACTAGTCCAGTCAGACAATTGCCTAGGAAATGTTACTTGGCCAGACCCATTGTTTACTGTTCAATACGAGTGGACCAGTGGATTTTTTGTTTTAGCTCTGACAAATTTTTGAGATATTTAACTAATGATTTATTGCATACACAATTAAAGTATGAGGAAACTCAGTGGGACTCAACCTTTTCAGTGACAGAGTCTCATGGACTTGATAAAATCTCAGGTAAATGGAAACACTGGTGTCAATAATCTAATCTGAAAATTCAAGCTTCATAAGCAGTATATTTGCCTTTGTAGGAAAAACTTTAAATTTGGAAAAGGGGGTTTAATGCATCTCCTTTGATGCATTAACTATTTACAAAGCGACAAAATTTTGGACTTTTCCAAACTGAAAGCATTTGTGGACAACACATAAAATATATATAAACTGGTGACATTAATTTTGTCTTAAAAAAGGGAGAAAACATTTTTTTTTTTCAAATACTTTCTTTCTTAGGGTAGTAAAAACACAGGATTGCACTGTAAAAATGTATTATTCAATCTTACTTCATTATTCTTGGGCATAGTCTGTCTCAAACATATCTCTGCCACTGTCTTTTGGGCGTAGTGTTTCTCTAACATATTTTCTTCACCTATGGATCTATGACCCTTGGCATACATAACTGCATGAGACTTGGATGTTAAGAATGGAAATATCTTTTGCATGGATCCATGACATTTCATCAAAAACCTTTTCGTGGAAAGATGTTTTCATAGAAGACCCATCTTCCCACAGCGACATTTTGCCAAATGCAACCTATCATTGAAGGGACACATTGGCAAACTTCATCGAATTGTCAAATTTCAACGAAAGAAAAACAATGTCCGAAAGTATAGACAAGATGAAAGTCTGTATAAAATTTCAAGGTAAATCCATCACTGTAACATTTTAATTCGACCCAACTATGTAGAATTGGCAAGAGGATGAAACTACATGAAAAAATACATATGTACTCTGCCAATAGTCCCTTAAAAAAAAAATAATCTAGCTCTGTTTGATCATTCATCTATTCTACATGAAAAATTACAGATTTTTTCTTCGGTCTAGTAGTGAATGTTATGAGCAATCTTCCTTCAATATTTCATCCCAGATAGAGGATATTTCAACAAATGTACACAATTTATAATGATAAACACAGTGAATGGTCTCTAATGGTTAAGGGGAAAAAATAAAACAGTTGATCGACATAAATAACTTTTGGCCAAATGTCGTACTCCGGATCAAATTTTGGTAATTTTCGGCAAAATGTCGCTTCAGAAAGATGGATATTGGACAAAACAAATTTTGACAAAGTGGTTTTCAGCGTTATTTGTTGCAGCTTTGGTGTTGAGACTTGCATGCTGGGAAATTATATCTCCTTTACTTTTGGGGTAAAAAGGTGAAATTTTGACATTCAAATAATGAGTCAGTTGCTTTGCAATTGGTTAAGTCAGTTTACTATTATGATGTCAAATACAACCCCTTTGTACAATTTGAATACGATCCCACATAATCAATTGGTGTTGTTGATTTCATGACATTCAGACAAACCTTTGTACAGTTTAAGTGAGAAATCTAGAAATAACGCAAGAGGCTTGTTTGCTGATCATGTGACAAACTGACAAACCTTTGCATAACTCTTCAGAGAAATCTAAAAATACACATGAAGCTACATAGCCCATTAGGAAAATACCACTGAAAAATTTGTCCTTACATTTACCATTTTCTTTACTGGTGGTTTGCCAGCTATCACCTTACTTAATTCAGTGATGTAAAACATTTTTGAAGTTTGGTGACATTAACAAAATCTGAAGAATCCCCATTAACTCTTTACCAGCTTTGCCTTGTTCAAATTAACTGAAAGCATTTTGCAGAAGACAAATCAAATGTTACTCAAAACTTAAAGTTCTCTATCAAAGAGTAGAAACAATGTGGGAAAGGCAGAAAATGCTGGCAACAGTGCTCCAGATAATTTTCAATGACATCAGTACAGTACTGATGAAAATCAAGATTAATCAGTACCAGCATATGGGGATCAGTACCAACATTTGGTTAACGAGACTGATTAAAGTCAAAATTGGTTTTCTTGCATTTGCTTTTATATAAGCATTACTGTAAAACTACATAACATTTTACCTAGTAACAGTATGATGTTTACTGTACAAAGTGTAAAGCAGGTTTGTAGAAACAAATATGTAACTCATAATCTTTTTTTTGAAGCGATCTTTTTTCCATGCTATCTAATTTTTAGAAAAATATTTGTGCAGGATTTGACATAAATTTGTCAAATAGGGTCGCAAATAACTTCAAAACCTCTAATTTTATGCTAGAAAAGCAGATATCATAAATACTTTTGAATTCACCAGTGCTTCAGTCTTTGGAGACATTTTTTCTAACTTGGCCCAAATTAGCGCCACTGGCGATCAACAGAGAGCCCATCTGGGTGCATGCGCTTTTTGCTTCATATTTTTTGTGCGTGATTATTCAATTTAGAGCATGAATTATTGCACATTTATACATAAATGGGAACAGTGCTTAAGTCTTGGCCAGTCTGATTTTATCTTTCAGCGATTCTCAGTTTTGTTAGGATTATTGAGTACAGAATTTTGTAAAAAAAAGATGCGTAACTATCAGATCGTCATCTGTAAATTACGTGAATATGGACCTTATCTGGAGCACTGTGGTAACCAGCATTTTCTCCTTTTCCCAGAATGTTTTCAAAGCTTTTTTCTCTCAGGTCCAATAAAACTTGGGATTGTATGGTAAAGGGTACAAATATGCCTCAAAAATGGAGTCTCACTAATGTTTACTAATGTTTACCTACATACTTTTGCATTTAACTCTTTACTATACGAAAAAATTGTAGACTGGTCCAACCTGAAAACATTAGCAGACAACAAAATAAATATTGCTCAAATGGTGGAGATATGTCCTTGATAAGACAGAAAACATTGTGGGAAAAGGTGAAAATGCTGATAATCAGCATGTTCTCCTTTTCCCACAATGTTTTCAATAGGCTTGTTTCCAAGGGTCGTTAAAAATCGAGATTGTTTTGGTAAAGGTTTAAGATCCTAAACCCTAACACTACTAAGATTTACTCCATCTGCTGTCACACACAAAGCAGATCTAGATCAGACTGAACATCTTGGATCTACACTGTCTGACAAGATGAGATTTTTCTGGCTAGAATCATTTGAATCTCAAATACTATCCTTTACCAAAAAAGTTAATCATCAACTTATTGCTTTTTTTCTAGAATAAGCATAAACCTGAAAGATACAGTAATGGTCAAATATACACAGCACTGAGTGCAAGCCTCTCTCACTTTTTTTGTATCACAAAAGAGAATGCATACTAATGCCGTTATTTCCATATCAGTTTATGAATATGGATGGTTTGGGCCAGTTTCTTGAGATTCAAGAGCTGAAGAAAAAAATAGAAGGCATGCAGAATTACTTTGCCATCATGCTTCAGCCTGGCTAATAGCAAAATGAAATACAGTGGGGCAGTGCACTTGCTTTGACCAAACTGCTGCCTTGTTCAGACTCAATATAGGTCCTTTTCACCTCTACCACGCAACAAGAATGTAGACTTGTTCTAATTAAATGCATTTGCAGACAACAATATAAACGTGGCTAAAATGATGGAATTTGTCTTTGAAAAGGTAGAAAACATGGTGGGTACTAGCATTTTCTCCTTTTCTCACAATGTTTTCAAATGCCTTCTTTACCAGGGTCGTTAACATATGGGATTGTTTGGTAATAGAGAATAGATGGTTGGTGTCTTGGATGGATTAAGTTTATCAGGCAAGGCGGAGGAATTTATCTGGTGAGCCGAAGGCGAACCGGATAAATTTCGGAGCCGAGCCCGATAAACTTAAACCATCCAAGACACCAACCATCTATTCTATTTATCCTGTCACGCAATGAAAAGGAACAAAACAAAATGAAAAACAAACATTGATATAAAGAACGTACCTTTCTTTCAATATTTTATGGTACAGACAGCATGAAATTCCAGAGCCGAGCCTGACAAACTTTCCCTATCCAAGACACTTTAAACCATCTATTCTTCAACATTTTCAATCCAAGACACTATTCTATTTGTCCTGTTTCACATTTACAATCTTAAATCCAACTTTATAGAATAATTCTCTCAACATTAAAGCGTGTATTAACATCTCTCACTATGGAAAAAAACCACACACAATGGCAAACTGTGCAGCTGCAATAATGACGTCACAAATCGTATAGACTACGTCATAAATGTGACGTTTACCCTGGGAAGAATTTTGTGGCGAAGAATTCTATTTTGTCTTAAATAGTCAGAAAACTTATCATGAGCATCAAATTTAAAGCGATAATTTTACTGTAAAATATTGATTTCATGTACTGACACCTAAAAGAAGTAGTTCCAGCTGGTCAGATGACCAACTAGCCTAATAACCCTTTCCCAAATGACAAATTTTGGACTAGTCCAAATTGAAAGAGTTTGCAGACGACAATTTTAAATTTGATGAAAATGGCAGAAAGGTCTCTAAACGGGTAGAAAACACTGTGGGAAAAGGAGAAATTGCTCGTTACGAGCAATTTCTCCTTTTCCCACAGTGTTTTCAAAAGACTTATACTGCAGTCACGTGAAAACCAGGGCTTGTTTGGGAAAGGGATAAACCTTGATCACATGACCAAGTGACATAATAAACCTAGTCACTTGGTCAAGTGACCGTATATCAACAAGTTTATATGACCCCATGTTATATGACACGTTTTATAGGAGGTAACAGGATAAAAGAGTTAAATGCGCCTTTTAGATTTTTTGGGCTGAAAGTTAAGATTTATTGTTAAACACTGATCAATAGTACAACATATACTTTTACATGCAAATGTAAAGAAACTGGTGGTTACATTCAGTACAAAGGTGCAAATATGACATTCAAATGGCCAGTTGGTTACACTTCAATTGGCAACTTTTTAATCTTTATATAGGAGTTCAAATAACTATGATGTTACTGTACTTCTTTGAATATGATCCCACATCATATTCCCATGTAACTCTGCAAAATTCTGCAGCAAAATCTAAATACAAGTTTAAAAAAAAAAAAACTTCACCAAATGACTAATTTTAAACCTGTCCCCATTTACAGCATTTGCAGACGACAAGATACGTGTGCGTTAGAATTTAAAATCTGATTCGGGAAGGGCAGAAAACACTGTGAGGAAAGGAGAAAATGCTGGCTAACAGCATTTTTTCCATTTCCCACAATGCTTTCAAAAGCTTTTTCTCTGAGGGTCATTAAAAGTTGGGATTGTGTGGTAGATTCGAGATCATGACTACATGTTCTGTGCAGTCTGATCTTGATCTATGCTGTATGCAAAAGGTCAGTGAGTCGCCCTTAGCAGCCTAAGGGTTAAGAAAATACCTCTAAAAATTTTCTTTTTTCATACATTTTTATCTTTTTGGTGAATCGTTTTTGAGTCATTTTTGAGGTCCGGTGAAATTATAAAAATCTGCCATTTAAGTTAAATTTTACTGCAAACTTAAAATGTAAGGAATGTATGTCAGCCTCTGATATATGATCCATGCTGACTTTTGTCTGTTTAATTGGAGATTAGCTCCATGTTGACTGATGATACGCTAGGATATTAAGAAATATATAGAGACATGAAGATCATACAACATCCATTCCTTTATTTGAGGTTAACTCTTTACCAAATGACAAATTTTCAGACTGGTCCAAATCAAAAGCATTAAGAGACCACAAATCAAATGTGGGAAAAAAAGTGAGATTTGTCTTAGAGTAGAAAACATTGTAGGAAAAGGACAAACTGCTGGTCACCAGTATTTTCACATATTCACACAATGTTTTCAAAAGCCTTCTTCCTCAAGGTTGTTAAAAACTCAGGAATGTGTGGTAAAGAATTAAAAATAGAAGTTTGTACATGAGTTGTATTAATAAACTTATCCTGCTAAATAACTTAAATGAAACTTTCAAGCCAATGGTAAAGACCAAACTGTCAGTATTCAAAGTTATAGGGCTTGGGGAAATATCTCCTTATTGGCCAGTGTAGATCCAACATCAGGCTGCACATTCTGTGCAGTCTGATCTTGATCTACACTGTCCACAAAAGGTCTGTGAGTTGTGCTTAGCAACCTAACTGTTAATAAACTTAAGTTTAATAATGTAAGACAACTTACATACAAAAAGCAAGAAAAAATGATGAAACCACACAAATGTCTGTCCTTGTTTGATTGGGTTTTCTAAAAATGGTGGAAATATTGGGATGATATATAGGATCTGACAAATGTTGGTGTATGAGATCAAATTTTATTAAACAAGTCCTGATAAATGTTATTAAGCAAGCCTATGGTGAGGTTTTTAACCTTTTTTTTGGGGGCAAGCTTAATGAAATTTTACATCAAAAGCCAACAAATGTCAGATTCTTTTCATCACATAATCTTAACTTTTTAACAAACAACAAAAATTACATCTGTCCAAATGGGGAGCGTTTGCAGATGACGAATTCATTTCCACAATTTATAGATCAGAACATGCAAAACCATCAATGCACACAAGTAATTTCCATTAAATAAAATCCATCCACTTCTCTGAAATACGTACAAAATGGTGTCACAAATGACATCAAAAATACATAAAACATGTGTAAGATAATGAAATTAGTAATGGGTATATTATGCTGAAAACAAGGGAGGTTATGTGATAAAGTGTTCACATGAAAGGTAACAGAATGAAAACCTTCACAATAACAGGAAATCTCTTGTACTACCAAGCTAGTGGTCGCATAGCTGACAGTACTATTTCCTGTCATGTGACAGGCAAGGAGGTATTCCATCATCCATTCTGCTTAAATCTTTAGTTAATAATATAAGACAACTCATGTTCAAAAGCAAGTCAAATTATGAAAGCACACTGATGTCTCTCCTTGCCTGACCAGGCTATAAAAATGGTAGAAATGTTGGGGCGACAAAACTGTTCACATGAAAGGTAATGAAGATGAAACTTGATACAGTAACAGGAAATCTCTTGCACTGCCAGACTAGTGGTAGCATAGCTGACAGCACTATTTCCTGTCATGTGACAAGCCACAAAGATGGTGGATGGTATGAAAGGCCAAACAATTCAAGGGACAGTGTCCTTGAATCTTTTTACTCAGAACAGTAGATGGAGCAATATTCATTTCAAAATTCAAATTTATCACATACGCCCCCTTGTTTTCTGTGTAATATACCCATTACTTTGTTTGTTTTTCAGTTTAACACAGTTTTAACAGCTAAGGTCATATCACTGCGGTCAGTGCAACTATGCATGTCTTTCCTGGCTTTCTCACACCAGTAATGACACGGCTTTCTTTCCAAGCCACCTACTACTTTTCTCACATCCATCAGAGGTGAGCGGGAAGAAATTGCTACAAAGAAAGTTTGCCTCAACTAGGTATCAAACCCGCAATCACCAGACTCAGCTATGTTTACCACTGAGCTACCCGGCCAGGCAACATACCCATTACAAATTTTCTTATCTTACACAAGTTTGATCCATCTACTGGGTGACATCATGATAAATTATGTGACATCATTTTATACTTCTTTCAGAGAAGTGAAACAGGTTTTATTCACGGAAATTTCCTTATGTTCATGTATGGTTCTTGCATATTCTGACCTATAACACACAAGATTTTGTAAAGTGATAAGAAGAATCTGACATTTGTTGGCTTTTGATAAAGATAATATTTTAGTAGACTCTTCTACAAAAAAAATATATAAAGCTTGCCACAGGCTTCTTGGTATCATTTTTCTAGGCTTGTTTATCAAATTCTATCTAAACACTGATTTATGTCGGATCCTTAATAGCGTTAATAATCCTGGAATGTTATTACCCACACAGAATTTCAATTTGCATGAATAAAATGTGTTTTTCCCAAACAACACAATCTTTGACCCTGCACCACACAATCCAAAGTTTTTACTGACATTTAGATTGAAGGTTTTTTTAATAAAACTGTAGCAAAAGTAGAAAATGCAGCTGATCCTCATTTTCTCTTTTCCCACAATGTTTTCAACCATCATTTGATTCACAATGAATTTGTCATCTGCAAATGCTTCCCATTTGGACAGATGTAATTTTTTTTGTTTGTTAAAAAGTTCAGAAAACCTGTTTGTTCAAACTTAAAGGGGCTTTTTTTCCCACAAATATATAATTTTAAACATGGATATATACCATGAAAAATACTTTTCTCTGCAAAATTAAGGTTAAGAAACTGGGCAATAACATGCAGTTAACCTGCGCCAACTTGGCATTCTGATTCAAATAACAGGGTCTCTTTGCAATCTGTAGCCTGTCCATTTCATGAAATCACCTATGATAAAATTGAATACTATCCTACATAATAGCAGTTAATTGATCATGTGACATTCCTACAAATGTTTACACAATTCTGGTACAAAGTCCAGAAATACCTAAAGAGGCTAAGTAACCACTGAGCAATATTTTTCTAACATATATCTTTCATCTCTACTGGCATATTGCCTGCTAGTGCCTTATGTAATTCAGTGATAAATAATTTTTGAAGTTTGGTTAGATTACAAATCTTTGCCCCTTTCAACATTTTACCAAACAACAAAATTCTAGACTCATTCAAACTGAAAGCATTTGCAGAATAAAATATAAATGTGACTCGAAATTCAAATTTGTCTTGGAAGGATAAAAAACATTTTGGCAAAAGGAGAAAATGTTGGTTACAAGCATTTTCTCCTTTTCCAACAACGTTCTCAAAAGGCTATTTTCCCACAGTCGTAAAAACCTGAAATTGTTTGGTAAAGAATCAATTGAAATAAAAATCACTCCTTCATTACAATTAAATCATGCACTAAAAATGAATAAAGGGGAACAGGCTGACTAACTAGCTACATTTACTAGCAATGTATTTCAAGCATTTGGTTCAAATACTGATAAACCTCACTGGTACCCAGTTATTTTCCCTTATTTGACAATGTTTTTTACCATTTTAAAGAAAAATCCCATGGTTTGATCTGCTGTTTGTGAACTGACACTTTATTTTGCTACTGGAGCTCTATAAATGCCAGTTCACACAATTCTATGTCAATAATCACTTGGTCTGGTCCAAGTTAATAGTATTTCTGAACCACCCATTTTTAGTTACCCTTGCATAATAATAGGCTATCCTATTTGGTTGAACTAGTTTGTCTGATCGTACATAATTATTATATGCAGCAAGTCATGTGATTTCCATTTTCGACTTAGCAAAAGAAATTAATATGATCATATGATTGTATTCTTTGATGAAAATCAAAGGAATCCTGGGAAGCAGGTCATCACATGATTTAAATCATCAATAAAAAGCAAAGAAATGTAAATACAGCAAAAGGGGGCTTAATGCACTTCCATGACACCAATCAAGCCCTCACATAATTATGGATCCGTAATACCCATTTTTTTTAACAACCGATTTAATCATGAGGTAGACTGGTCCTTTGACATGCAGAAAATTGACCAAGAGCGTAAAGTTTCAGCTCAGGTCAGCCTGCGTGGACTGTATCAGGCCCCCCTTTTTTACACAGCATAGCTCATAATAAGAGGAAATTTGACATCTTCACTGGCTAGATCATAAGGGCATTTTACTTGTTTGCATACATGTTTTGGTTTCCTTCTTACAAATTGGCCATATTGACACATCTCTAACTTTAACTGCTACTGTTTTTCCATGTTGGGGTCATACTGCAGTTTCCATCAAAAAATTATTAAATCATAACTTTAAACAATTTGGTTGGCCCATATAAAAATCATTTAGGAGCCATGCTTGTAAAATTTGATGTATAAGCTGCTCACATCTCAAAGGAGAAATTGCAAAATATACTAGATAAGTATAATTATGATCATGTAAGCTCATTTTAGAAGCTGTGTTGGTCTAATGTTGCCCATTTGTTTACACATATTATTGAAAATGTGCTGGAACTTTAAATTGGATTAAGAAGGTAAGTAGATAAACATGCAAATTTATTTTGGTAAACAAGCTACTGTCTTTGCCTATAATGCAGAAACAGTTCATGGATTCTTCTTTATTGAAAGCTTTACCAAAATGTCGCAAACAGAATATAGGGTTAGAATTATGAAGCAGCACAGCTGAAGATGCCATACTAATGTCTTTATTACCTGTAGCAACATTTGTTTGATGGGAGTTATGTTCATTTACATGAAAACTACATGACAAGAAGACGAGAGAGAGACCATTAAGTTACTGGACCTCAAACACAGAAATTACAGTTAATTTGCACAATTCCACCACATAAAATACAAAGTAATACTATAAATTAGCCCTGTGATTACCTCCTTTGGCCATATATCTTCAATGAAAATAAATGAATAAACTAGAAGTCAGGTATTTCTGTACCACTTGTCATGCAATGAAATTCAAATTGAACAATTAAAATGTCTCCCTAACATTACTGATTTAATCTGTTTGGCCTAAAACCCAAACTGACATGTACCAAAGATAAATTCAGCTAAATATTGTCAATCAAAAAATTACGTTGCGATTTTATTGAATTCCACAAGAACTGTAGACCTTGGCCAGACTGTGCACTGACTAGCCAACATCAACAAAGCCTGAACAATCTAAAGCATTACAGCAGCAACACAAACAATCTCATGTTTACAAGTGTTTTTGGACACTGCTATGAAAGTCTTATGACTCCACACTTTATTTGTCCTTTTTTCTAAAGTTCTCTAATATCTGTTTTCTAGTATTTTACTTCCACGTTTAATGTTTTTTATTCATTTAATTTTTCTATTTTCTGATCCCTCTACTTTTCATTTTTTTTTCTTCATTTATTTACTGTACATTTTATCCTTTTACCCTATACTAGACGACAAAATTTTAGCCTTGTCCAAATTGAAAGCATTTGCAGATGAAAATTTCAAATGGTGCAATTTTCTCTTGATTGGGTAGAAAGCATTGTGGGAAAAAGAGAAAATGCTGGTTACCAGCATTCTCTTCTTTTCGCACAATGTTTTCAAAAGGCTTCTTTCTCTGGGTCATTAAAAGTCTGCATTGTGTGGTAAAGAGTTAATTCATTTTTCTGCTTTTTTTTTCTTGCTTTTTATTTATTCTCCATTTTTCGTCTTTTTATTAACTGTTCGTAGAAATTATTTTCTTTTTTATCCAGTAATTTATTTCATTTATTCATTTTCTCCTCATTGTTTGAAACCAGTCTGTATGCAAGTTTTTTTTCTTACAATGGCTCTTATTGATCCATCTCTGTTTTGTACATATTGTTGAAAATCTCCTGAAATTCAATTATATTAGTTAACAGGTTATTATTTGATGGTAACTTTCATCTGGTAACAGGCAACTCAAGAAAATATCATGGTAAAAGAGAAATTGCTGAACTCTTTACCACACAATACCGACTTTCAATGACCCTGAGGAAGAAGCTTTTTAAAAACATTGTGGGAAAAGGAGAAAATGCTGGTTACCAGCATTTTATCCTTTTCCCACAATGTTTTCTACTCTATCAGAGAAAAGTTGCATCATTTGAGCCACATTGAAATTGTTGTCTGCAAATGCTTTGAATTTGGACTGATCTAAAATTTTGTTGTGTGTTAAAGGGCTAAAATGAGCAATATTCTCCATTGCAACAATACTGTCAGAGACTATGTAATCCATTAAAAAATTCAGTTGTAAATTATTTCTCTTATTTTTGTATTTCTTCTTTACTGATGCTTTGTCGGCTATGCCTGACTAAATTCTGTGACATATCATTTTTAAAGAGTGTGAGATTATAGAAATCTGAATAGCCCCCTTTAAGTGGTCTGCTTCACTAAACGGTAGAAAACTGTCTGGAAATTTCGCTTTTCAAGACGAAAAATGCAAAAGAAAGTGCAAAAGGCATTCACACTCATCCAATACTTTTCAACATGCGTTTAATTTCTGCCATACTCCTGGCAAGTGAAGCTAAACATGTTATGATTGTTTTTTCCTGAATAAGCAACACTTGTCACATACCTGAGAGGTGCTGGTCAAATAAAAGCAGTAATGAGTGCTGGCCCCTTCCCCTTTGTATGTAGCTTTATTGATTGATTGAACAGTGTTTTACACCACTTTCAACATTATTTTGTGTGTGACCCCCTGTTCTCAATAACATGCCCACCTAGCTGGGCTTATACCTGGGGCCTTTTCTCAAGCTTATATGGGCTATGTTTTAAATGGCCGGTGCATAGGTTATATGATAGCTAACCATGGCTAAATGAACCATACAAGGAAGGTTTAAGTAAGTACACATATATTCCATTTTAGATTTGCTGCCTTGATTGCCGTCTTTGAAAGTAGTCTGGTTCTGTACCCAGAATGCCCATATCAGATAGGTTCTGTATCTGAAAAATGCCACCTAGCGGAAGATAATACGGCTGGATGCTTAAAAAATTGATTGACAACAACTTACTCTGCTTTTAAAAATATATAACTATACCTCAATTTGAGCTGTGTAAGTTGGGTACTAACTCAAGATTATGTGTATTGATTGATTATATAGTGTTTAACTCTGTTTTCAACATTATTTCAGTTATATTGCGGCAGCCAGTGAACCTATCCATGCCTTCCTGGAGTTTCTTTTACCAGTACTACGCAAAATATTCTTTCCAAGCCACCAGCTGCTTCCCCACATAGCCATCATTGAAACAATGGTCAGCAATGAGAAAAGAATGAATCCTGTTGCAATGTCTATCATCAATCCTCGGAAAGAAATTGGCCGAGGGTTGAACCAGCGACCCCGTTCTCAAGTCCTGTGCACTACCTACTGAGCTACCAGGGCTCGGCAAAGATCATGTGTAAATAAAAGGTTTAGTGTTATCAAAAACAGTAGGGCAAGGTATCTAGAACTAAAGCAAGCTCAGTACAGAGGATCTCTGAACCACCTTCTACTTCCCTGTAGCCACTGCTGGCAAATATTTCAGTTCTTCTGTCAGCTACTGGTACTAGTGCTGCTGTTTAACAACACTAGGACAAGGCTTTTAAGGAAGCCATACTTGCCTGTCATGTTCTTGTTACAGGGTTATGAAATGTTATACAAAAACCAATTGTCACCTGCTAGTATTATCACCTTTGGTAGGAACACCGGGACCAGACTATCCCCCGCTGGAATCCAGCCAGTATTTTTATGGTCTCGGGGTTGCAAGGAAAACGAAGAATTAAAATGAGCACCATATGAGGGAGGTTGGGTGCCAACGCTCAGCTAAGTTGCTTTTAGACATACTGATTTTCAGTGAAAATTTTAACTTGAAAAGGAGGCAAAATTGTGTCAAAAATGTTTATAGTTACTTGCCCTTGCTGAATGGGTTCCCCTTCTGATAGGTTTGCATTTGAAGTAAATATCTTCAGTAATGGCAGGGATATTATATAATCTCAAATGCAGATGATGACACAGTCGACAACAGGGCCATGACATACCTCAACATCTTCATCGAAAACAGCTAAGCTCATAAATAAATCAATGTTTTACGACGCATTGACACCCTTGGTTATACATGATAGCCACTAAACATTGTTAATGGCGCTGAGTGTTGTCTCTCTGAAAGTGTGCTCTTCTTCAGGAAACAAGAGGGCCATGATGGCCCTGTATCGCTCCACTGGCTTATAAATATAAACCATGAAGAAAAGTCTTCACTATATAAGCCCTTATAAAACTTTGACCCCAGGGCTACAGTCGGATTAAATGGGGAATATGTGTATTAGAAGAATAACATGCCAAATTTGGGAGTTTTTGGCCTTATGGCTAGTAGCAAGATGGTTTCTGAACTTTTCACTCCATAAACCCATGTAAAACTTGTGACCCCTGGTGCAGGGCCAAACTTGATCCTAGGGTTGTAACTTGGGCCCTCTTTGTAATTGTCCACTAGATAATGCTATAACTATGCAAAATTTGGTAGGCTAAGCCTTATGGCTATGTACACCAAGATTTAAAAGTTTTCCCTATGTAAGCCCATGTAAATCTTATGAACCCTCCCCCCCAAGCATGAGGCCAAATTGACCCCAGGACTATACTTTGGGCACTTTTGGTAGACCCCAACTAGATCAAGCTAAATGCAAAATTTGGTAGCTCTAGGCCTTATGGCTAGGTATGGGAAGATTTTTGAAGTTTTCTCTATATAAGCCTATGTAAAACTTGTGACCCCTGGGGCAGAGCCAATTTTGACCCCAGGGCTATAATTTGAAGAAACATGATAGAGGTCTACTTCATAAAGCTACATGCCAAATTTGGTAGCCCTATGCCTTATGGTTTCAGACGAAGATTTTTAAAGTTTTCTCTATATAAGCCTTTGTAAAACTTGTGACCCCTGGGGCAGAGCCAATTTTGACCCCAGGGCTATAATTTGAAGAAATATGATAGAGGTCTACTTCATAAAGCTACATGCCAAATTTGGTAGCCCTATGCCTTATGGTTTCAGACAAGAAGATTTTTAAAGTTTTCTCTATATAAGCCTTTGTAAAACTTGTGACCCCTGGGGCAGAGCCAATTTTGACCCCAGGGCTATAATTTCAAGAAACGTGATAGAGGTCTACTACATAAAGCTACATGCCAAATTTGGTAGCCCTATGCCTTATGGTTTCAGACAAGAAGATTTTTAAAGTTTTCTCTATATAAGCCTATGTAAAACTTGTGACCCCTGGGGCAGAGCCAATTTTGACCCCAGGGTTATAATTTCATTAAACATGATAGAGGTCTACTACATAAAGCTACATGCCAAATTTGGTAGCCCTATGCTTTATGGTTTCAGACAAGAGGAATTTTAAAGATTTCCAATATTTTTCAGTTTTGTTGCCATGGCAACCAGAGTTTTTGAAGGAATCAAATTCTTTCAAGAAATTCTGAAGAGGACCATGGCAGGATCATTTCTGTGAAGTTTCATGAAAATTGGATGGGTAGTTTCAGAGAAGAAGATGTTTGAAATAAAAGTTAACGCACAGACGGATGGACAGACGGATGGACGCAAGACGGACACCGGGCCATGACATAAGCCCACTGGCCTTCGGCCAGTGGAGCTAAAAAGGCAAAAGAAAGTGTCATAGGCATTTGCTCTCAACCCAGGTCTTTGACATTGGTTTCATCCACAGTCCAGGCAACATTTGTTCATTTGAATAATTTTACTCGAGGTGGATTGAAAATCTCAACAATGAGCTCTGAAACAGCATAATCTAATCCCTCTATACAGGATAGGATATTTGAACAAGTTAGTATTTTAGGAACACTGAATGCACAATAAGACAGTGTAAGGAACTGTTGCATTAAAATTAACTGTGGGTAGAACTGCTCAAGGAAAAAACCTTCAGAACTTATTTAAATCTTTATCAAATGACAAAAATTTAGACTTGTCAATTTTGAAAGCACCAGCAGATTAAAGATTAAAGGTGGCGCAAATGATGGAATTTGTCACAGAAAGAGTAGAAAACATTGTAGGAGAAGGAGAAATGCCTTTTTTTAAACACTTTCTCCTTTTCAAACAACGTTTCTTCCTCAGGGTCATTAAAACTGGGGATTGTGTGGTATAGGGTTAAAGACATTGGTCTTGTCTACCATTCTTCTATTTTAAAAGTGTTCCATTACCCTTTACGACAAAATTTTAGTCTTGCCAAAATTGAAAGCTTTCACTGAGGACAAAATAATTATGACTCAAAAACAGATATTCACTTTTGGAAGGAAAGAAAACATTGTGAGAAAGAAGAAAATGCTGGTTACCAGCATTTTCTTCCTTCCCCACAATGTTTTGCAAAGCCTTCTTTGACAGGGTTGTTAACTCAAAATTGTGTGGCAAAAGTGAATCATTCTGGTTAATTTTTTGGACGGTTCTAGAACACTTTGTATAGAGTTTAACACCGTTTTAACGGCACAGGTCAAATGACAGCCGTCAGTGCACCTATGCATGTGTTACCCTGCTTTCTCACCTCAGTACTGAAACAAGTTTCTTTTCAATCCACTGACTACTTTTCTCTACAATATATTTAGGTGTTTTATTCCTTCTATATTTCTTGAACTTTTATGAAACAGAGATGTTTTGCAGGAGCAGTGCTGGTCATATAGGAGTGCCCTTAGGCAAAGCACAACAGAGCTACAGAACCTTTTTACATACAAACTAGTGTTGTTAGTATATAAATAAATAAGCCACTGTAATAGTATAACTATAGTACTGTTTCAAAGAAAATGGTGGTTACCAGCATTTTCTCCTTTTCTCATGTTTTCAAAAGCCTTATTCTTGAAGGTCGTTAAAATCTATAATTGTGTGGTAAAGGGTTAAACAAATAATAATATATCAAAGCGTATTTTCCAAAGACCTATTTGACAGTCCCTGCAAGTTTCTACATAAGAAGACCATACTGGTCCTCAACAGCTCACCTGAGACCATGGTCAATTTACAGAGGAAAAGAAAGAAAAAACATTTCTTTGTGACTAGCTGGGCTGTAGGAGCAGGGGCGTCGGGGGTGGGGGAGAACTTAGCCTGGCCCAGTTACTTAAATAAATAGTAAATAAATAGCAAAAACTAAATCATCCCGACTATAGTTCTGAGTCAGTCAGGGTTTTACAAAACATACGAGATTGATAGTGAGACAAGTATTTTTCTTCAGCCCCCAACCTTCATCTAAAAATGCTTTGTAGTAGAATCGTGACTACAAATGTTAAGCAACAGAATCATACACATCAACAGAAAAGTCCACAACCTGGATTACACTATTTCTCTATTTAGTAGGCTGACTGAATGAGTATGTGAAACTAGTGGCCCCTAGGATGGAGCCATATTGGTCCCTGGGGCTATAACCAGGCAACATTATTGCAGACTCGTCCAAATTGAAAGCATTTCAGGCTGTCCACAATTTAACTAAAGCAAGTTTCCCTGACTTTTCCCTGACTTACGTTTTTGTAATATGTGCATATAAACTTCTGATATCTGTTGGCCTCCTCCTACCCCACAGCCAACCCTTTCCACCTTTTACCTTACCACTATAATTTTATTACTCTTTACACATGTAATTTACTTATTTTCCCTTTGAATTTATTTTCTATTTTTCTTTTTATACATACATACATGTACATGTATTTTCAAAAGTTAGTTATACTGTTGGACGAGTGCTTGAAATTAAATGCATGTTTTAATAAAGGAAATCTGTTGACATCCTCTCCTTCCACAGCCAACCCGTACCACCTATTTTACTAGAAACTGTCATTGTATCATTCTTCGTATTTTCAATCTTGCTTTTTAAGTGTTTTTGATTTTATTACATGAAGAAACTGCCTTAACCTTCATTCATGATGTTTTTATCATTCATAGTTATTTCCAAATTCCCTGACTTTTACCTTTTTGCTTAAGTATTTTTCCCTGACTTTTTCCCTGATTGTGGGCATTTGCAAAAAAATTAAATGTTACTTGAATCATAAAGTTTGTTGTTCAAAGGTAAAAAACATTATTGGAAAAGCAGAAAAGGCTGGTTACCAGCATTTTTTTCCTTTTCCTATAATGTTTTCAAAAACTCTTGTTTAAAGTCAGGTTTGTGAAAAAGGGTTGATTGATTTTAACATTAGTTGTATCACTGCAGCTGGTGTACCTACTCATGCATTTTTTGGAGGTTCTGTTACCAATGCTTGGCACAATATTCTTCCAAAGCCTGCCAAAGCCCCGTAGCTCAGTTATGTCTAGAGGGAGTTGTGTCATAAATGCTTAATGGTTTCTGAAAAGTTTTGAATGCATTTTTTTAAGGAATATAATAATAAACAAGTGCTTTTTAATCATTTGAATATATTTGACTAAGGGCTACAATTTGAGCAGGGTCATTTTTGAGCCAACAGCTATAATTTGTACAGTCCTGGTAGAGAGGGTCATAAAATGATACTACATACCAAATATTACAAATTCTAGGCATAATGGTCTCCAACAAGAAGAACTCTAAAAGTTTCACTATATAAGCCAAAGAAAAACTTATGACCCGCCAAACAGGGCCAATTTTGACCCAAGGGGGTTTCTGTGAATCTTGTTTGTTTCATTTGCTACAGCTATTCATTGGCTATACTCAAACATGCCAGATTACTTGTATCTGATTTCACCTTTTTCTGTTGCGGAGTACACCTGTTGTTGACAATCAAACTTGCTAAGAAAATGTTTTCAATCATTTCAAAGAGAAATCCCAACCATTTGATCTAGATTAGATTTACTGTCTGAAAATTCTTCTTAGTCTTAATTTTTATTGGCAGACAAACAAATAACATCAGCACAAGTCTTTCAGCAATATTTTCACTTACATTGTATTTACCTTTGTATTTAATATCCTCAACACCCAACATTGCATACAACACATTATTTTTGTTGTTTCTGGATTAATGATTTAGATCATATATCATAGTAGACATGGATATTGAAAACTGAAATTTATTCTTTGACAATCTAGGAAAGTATCTCATTGAGTGTTTAACTTAACATCAGACTTTGCATTAGATGGTGACTTTTCTTTTTACATTTTTACATTTCGGTCCCAGACCTTAAACACAATTGCTTGAGATTTGGAAGTTAAGAACTGAAATCTCCTGCACAATGGATGAGCACAATCTTTTGTTAAAATCAAGATTATTCTCTAATCAGAGCAGACACACCCATCTTAAATATGCACACTTTTCTTTTCGTCCTTTTCAATTTTTCATAAATCAATTTTTATCTTTTTTTTTCTTAAAATCTGTTGGGTTTTTTTTTTTCTGAATCATTGTCATTAGTATTTTTCATTATAAATGAAATATTTCAATCTTTTTTTGTAAATTTTTTTTTTTTAATTTTTATTTTTTTGTTGAATTTTTATAAAATTTCTTTTCCATTTTACCCACATTTCTTACATGTTTTTTTAGTCATAATATTCTTGATAATTTTTTAATTTTTCACTATGCTTTATTTTTTTTTTTTATGTTTCATTTTTATTTTTTCCCCCATATTTTCATAAAATATATCAGTTTTTATTTCTTTTTTTGTTTTTTCTTAAAATCATTATTTTTTGTAATAAATAAAATATTTCAATTTTTTTTTTTTTTTTTTTTGTTTTCCTATATTTTTTTCTATTTTTATTTTCTTTTTCATTTTTTTCTATTTTTATTTTCTTTTTCATTTCTTTTTTAAATAAAACATTGCAAATTCTTTTCCATTTTATCCCCATTTCTTATGTCATTTTTTTTTCAAATCATAACATTCTTCATACTTTTAATTATTCTCCCTCACCACATATCCATCACTTTAGAGTATACACACACTTTTTTGTTTCTTATTCTTTATAAGAGTTAATTTTCAAAGAAATTTTTTTACAGAATGACACTTGTGTTGCAGTTTTGGGGTTATTCAATACTGATGGTCCATCGGACCGAAGAATATTCATACATGTTGCACTGCCTACAGTTTGCAATTAAGGATGTATGAAAATTAGCTGGTTGTAAAGAAGTTGTGAAAATTGGTTGTTTTACGGGTTCAGAATCTATACGTAATTAAATCATTGGTACTGAGAATGGTGGTCCTATTTCGGAATACTGCAGTGCTCGTATTTATGGGTTCATGACCATTGATCATCAAGAAGGAAAAATTCCATTTTGACAAAAATCGTTCGTAATTGCAAGTTGCTCGTAGTGTTGGGGAGTTTGTGAGGAGAGATTTTACTGTATTTAATTAAAGATATATAATCTTAGTTATAATTTATGATTAAAAAAAGTACCAGTTTTGTTTCAAAGTTTTGTCATAAAAATCCAATTAATTTCAATTCTTTCTATATAAATTTCAACAAATACTGCAAAGTAACTCTTACTTCCTCTACCAAATTGTCCGATAGCAACTGCAGTTTTTGGGCTAATCAATATTGATGAAACTTCTATTTCTATTCCCTACTTTGTTTGTAAGCAATATGTTAGATATATCACAGCAGCCAGTACACCTAACAATGTTTTCCTGAACCTCTAGAGTGCACCCACTGTTTTTCTTAGGTATGACCTAGTGTCTTTCCTTTTGACTGAAGGCAATACATCATCGACCATGTTCTAGACAGCATCAAGACGAAAGGACTGACTAAATGAGTATAGAAAATTAGTGACCCATCAGGATAGAGCTATATAGGACACCAAAGCTACAAAAAGCAGAGGTCTACTAGCAGATTTTCTTCTTACATCTTGATGTGCGGGTTTCACTGAAAATTATTTGAGATCTCATTACATTAGCAAATATAAAATGTGTGACCCTGATGTTTTTCAGTTTGACCAAAGGACTATAATGTGGTGAATTTTGTTAGCTATTTACAAGATGGTTCCATCTTTTTCACTTCAAACTGGTATAAATGATGTGCAACAGCTGATCATTTCTTTTGTCTTGAACCAGAAACTCTGCCAGATTCATTTCTAAACTTAAGGAAAAAAAGACAACTTGCTTGTATTGGAGTTTAACAACTGGAGTCAATTCATAGCTGACATTGCACTTACGGATGTGTTTCCTGGCTTTCTCACACCAGTACTAACCCAACTTTCTTTCCAAGCCACTGACTACTTCCTCACATGCAGCACAGGTGAGAGATGAAAAATTGCCAGAAAGAAAGTTTGTCTCAACCGGGATAAAAAAAAAAAAAAAAAAAAAAGGACAAAAAAATTATGTAATATATATATGCATTCATCACAACCAATAATTCTTCTCTCACAAGTCATTGTGTCATAATGTTGTATATCCATGCATCTACTTCCTTTGCATGTCTTTACTGCTTTTGTTTTCTGCTATCTACATCTGAATTTCTTGAGACAATTTAGATCTCTTTCACGTCTGTGTCATTTACATTTGTAAATGCAATACAAACAATTTATTTTGCATATGTAGGTTAAATATTGTATAAAAGGGGAAGCAATTTGAACTCAGCTTGTCTGGAACCACATGACAAAAAATATATCCAAAATTCCTTCCTCTCTAATTTCAGCCCTAAACAACTCCATTGATCCCTTCCTTCCTCCCTCCCTATCCCCTTCATTATGCCTACTTTTATCTTATGCCCCGCCTCCCCATCCCTATATCTCCCATCCCATCCCCTCCCCTCCCTCTCCCACCCCGCTCCCCTCCTTCCTTCCTCCTCTCCTTCCTCCACTTCTCCCTCCCCCCTCCCCTCCTTCCTTCCTCCCCCCTCCCCTCCTTCCTTCCTCCTCTCCTTCCTCCACTTCTCCAACCTTACCCTCCCTTCCCCATCCCTCCTTACTCTACCTTATCTAACAACTCTAACCTTCCTACTCTCCCTCTCTCTCCCCTTTCTTTCACCTCTCACTCCATTTCTTCCTCTCCTCCATCCTTCCTTCTCACTTCCATTTCCTTCCTTTCTTTTCTTCCTTCCTCTTCTCTCTTCCTTCCTATTCTCCTTCTCTTCTCATACTTTCCCCTCCATCTCTTCCTCCTCTTCTCACCATCTCCCTCTCCTTCTCCCTTCCTTCCCCTTCTCTCCCTTCTAACTTAAACTAACCTTAAAACATTACCTAAATCTCCCTTGCTATAAAAATACACTGCTAACCTCCATATGAAACCTACTTAACTACCTTTTTCTACCTTTAAAATTATGCTATCTGTAAACCTTACAACTCAAATCTACATTCTTTACTACAGCAAACTACAAACCTGCCTACCAACTAACCTACTCTACTTCCAGACTACATAGCTACTGAACCTACCTACAACCCAAGCACCTACCAAGTACATACCTACTTAAGTACCTATTGACCTACTAATCTACATACTTTCTTGCCAATCTAGTCTTCCTTCCTACTGACTCTACAGTCACTACCAGCATACTTTACATTTTACTCATACTACCCACCTACTTATTGAATCAACCTTCCCATCCACCTACCTACATGCCTACTCTTCCTTCCTAAATACACTGTCAACATACATACTCTACCTAACAATCTACCAAAATGTCTGCCCAGTTAACTACCTGCCTACTTTTCCTATGTTCTGACTCTTTATACCTGCATATGCTACCAAGATACATATCTACATCCTACCTACTCTACCTACCTACCTACTGACTCTACTTACATACCTACCTACCTGCCTGCCTACTCCTTCTACCTACAGAGTCTACCCACCTACATAAACTACCAAAATACATGCTCTCCATCACACCTACTCTACCCAACTAACTACTTTACCTACCTAATCCACTCTATCTTCCTGTGATTCCTACATACCTATTCTACTTAGCTACCTACTCTGCCTATCTACAATACTTCTCTATAACACTACTGACCTATCTACCTCTCTTCTCTTCCATCTACTTACCTCTACCACCCTACTTCATGTACCCTACTTGCCTATTTTTTACCAAGCTGTATTACCTACCATATCTGTCTTACCTACCTAATTAACCTACCCAATTTACTATCTAACCTACCTGTTCTACACAAGCTACCCAACTTACCTGTTTAACTACTCTACCTACCTATTTAACCTAACTATTTACCCTACTTAACCTACCTACATAGACTTTTCTACCTACCTTACCTATCTGCCTATCTACTACTTCTATTCTACTTACCCACTCTACCAAACCTACCTCACAAACTTAAGTACACTACCTACATACTACCCATCCCTACCCTAGACCAACCCATCCCAACCCCTCCCCTCCCCTAACCCACCCACCCCACCCCACCAACCCCACCCCAACCCACCAACCACCCTCCCCATAAACCCAACCCACAACCAATTATCCACCCATCAAATATATATCCAACTCCAATACTACAACACCTTTAACCAACCCACCTACCCAAGAATAATTTTCCTCCCAAATAAATAACCAGAATAATTTGATAGCAAAAAAAAAAAGATTTGAAAATTAACAGATAGATTTAGTAAAATGGCATGTGGTTCCACTTCTCTTAGATTCAATAGAAAAACCTCAGGCTCAGAAATCATGACTAGGGTTCATAATTTCTTAGATACAAATAAACAAGTACTAGAGTTAGAATATAGAAGAGCATAGACTATCGATCATTAAGAAGGAAAAATTCCATTCCTACAATAATTGTTCAAAATAGTGAATTGCTCGTATTGTCAGGGTGGTCATGAGGAGAGTTTTTGCAGTATTTAATTAAAGACCTATTTTCGTTCTAATAGATTAAGATAAAAACAGTACTAGTTTTGTTTCAAAGTTTTGCCATAAAACTCCAATCAATTTAATTTCTTTCTATATAATTTAAAAAAAAAAAAACCTCACTACTGCCTCCTCTACCAAACTGTCTTATAGCAACTGCAGTCTTTGGACTGTTCAATATTGATGAAAACTATCATTTTCTTTTATCATAACCAACATGTCAGATATGTCACAGTTGAGAGTACACCTAAAAATGTTTTCCTGAACCTCTAGAGTGCACCCACTGTTTTTTCTAAGGTATGAATTAGTGACTTTCCTTTTGACAGAATGCCATACATCACCAAACATGTCCTAGATAGTATCAAGACAAAACTACTTTGCATCTATCTGTGCTTTCCTGCTCTTCCAAAAAATATTATGTACAGTATGTACAGTATAATTTTATATACATTCATCACAACCAATAATTCTTCTCTCAGAAGTCATTGTGTCATATTGTTGGGTAACCATACATCTATTTCCTTGGTTTTTTTTTTTCTGCTATCTACATCTAAATTTCTTACAATAGAAGATCTCTTTCATGTATGTATCACTTACATTTGTAAACAGAATACAAGCAATGTATTTTGCATATGAAGCTTTAATATTGTGTAAAAGGGGGAAGCAATTTGGACTCAGCTTGTCTGGAACCACATGACCATAAAATATAATCCAAAATTCCTTCCTAATTTTAGCCCTAAAAACTCTATTGATCGCTTCCTTTCTGCTTTTCTTCCTCCTTATCCCCTCCATTATGCCTACTTTTATCTTATGCCCCGACTCCCTGTCTCTACCTTTCCCACCCCCTCCCACCCTGCTCCCCTCCCTCTCCCACCCTGCTTCCCTCTCCCACCCTGCTTCCCTCCTTCCTTCACTTCTCCCTCCCCCCTCCCCTCCTTCCTTCCTCCACTTCTCCAACCTTACCCTCCCTTTCCCATCCCTCCTTACTCTACCTTATCTAACAACTCTAATCTTCCTACTCTCCCTCTCTCTCCCCTTCCTTCAACCACCCTCTCCCTTCCTTCCTCTCCTCCTTCCTTCCTTACCTTTTCCCATTACTTCTGTTTCTTCCTCCCCTTTCTTCCTTCCTCTTCTCTCTTCTTTCTTCCTTCCTATTCTCCTTCTCTTCTCCTACCTTCCCTTCCATCTCTTCCCCCTCTTCTCACCATCTCCCTCTCCCTTGCTTCCTTCCCCTTCTCTCTCTTCTAACTTAAACTAATCTTAAAACATTACCCTAATCTCCGTCCCTATAAACAATAAACGTATGATTTTCATATGAAACCTGCTTAACCGCCTTTTCTACCTTTAAAGTTACCCTTTCTTCAAAACATCCTACTCAAACTTTCATATTCTACCAACCTAGCAACCTATAAACCTGCCTACCAACCAAGCTAGCCAAGCCCCGTAGCTCAGTCAGTAGGGCACAGACTTGAGAACAGGACTTGAGAACAGGAGGTTGCTGGTTGGTTCCCCGGCTTGGCCAATTTCTTTCCGAGGACTGATGATAGTCATTGCGACAAGATTCATTCCTCTCCCACCGCTGACCATTGTTTTGACGATGGTTATGTGGGAAAGCAGCCAGTGGCTTGGAAAGAATATTGTGTGGAGTACTGGTAAAAGAAACTCCAGGAAAGCATGGATAGGTGCACTGGCCACCACGATATAACTGAAATAATGTTGAAAACTGCGTTAAACACCATACAATCAATCAATACCAACCAAGCTACTCTACCGCCAGACTACAAAGCTACTTAACCTACCTACCACACCAAAGTACCTACTAAGTACCTACCTACCTAAGTACCTACCAACATACCTGCTTGCCAGCCTCCTTTTCCTACTACTCGCCTCTACATAAACTACCAGCCTACTCTACATCCTACTCATTCTACTGACCTAACGATTGACTCTAACCTTCTATCCATCTACCTACCAACCTACTCTTTATTCCTATATACAATACCAACATATATACTCTACCTATCTATCTACCAAAATCTCTGCCTACCTACCTACCTGTCCACGTTTCCTACCTACTGACTCTTTATACCTACATACTCTACCAACATACTACATCCTACCTACATAAACTACCAAAATACATGCTCTACATCATACCTACTCTACCCATCTAACTACCCTACCTACCTAATCCACTCTACCTTCCTACTATTCCTACATACCTATTCTACTTTACTACCTTCTCTAATGCCTACCTACACCACCACTCTACAACCGTACTGACCTATCTACCTTGCTACTCTTCCCATCTACTTATCTCTAACATCCTACTTCATCTATCCTCCTTGTCTGTTATTCATTACCAACCTTTGTTACCCACAATCTTTCATACCTACCTAATTAATCTACCCAATCTACTATCCAAACTATTTACTCTACTCAACCTACTTATCTATTTAACTAATCTCTCTCCTAATCTATTTAACTACTCTACCTGCCTACTTAACCTAACTTCTTACCCTACTCAGAGTACTCCACCTACCTTACCTACCTACATACATGTATTTACCACTTCTATTCTACTTCCTCACTCTACCAAAACTACCTCACAAACTTAAGTAAAGTAACTACCTACACGCTACCCCTCCCTACCCTAAACCCATCTACTTATCTCTAACATCCTACTTCATCTACCCTCCTTGTCTGTTATTCATTACCAACCTTTGTTACCCACAATCTTTCATACCTACCTAATTAATCTACCCAATCTACTATCCAAACTACTTACTCTACTCAACCTACTTATCTATTTAACTAATCTCCCTCCTAATCAAATTTAACTACTCTACCTGCCTACTTAACCTAACTTCTTACCCTACTCAGAGTACTCCACCTACCTTACCTACCTACATACATGTATTTACCACTTCTATTCTACTTCCTCACTCTACCAAAACTACCTCACAAACTTAAGTAAAGTAACTACCTACATGCTACCCCTCCCCTCCCCTAACCCACCCACCCCCACCCCCACCCATCCCTCCCCTCCCCTAACCCACCCATCTATCCCACCCCCCCTCCCCTCTCTTCCCCTAACCTACCTACCCCCATCCCAGAAACCCAACCCACAACCAATTACCCACCCATCAAAAATTTATCCTACCATTCCAGTACCACCACACCTTCAACCAACCTACCTAACAAAAGGATAATTTCCTTCCCAAATAACTAACCAGAATAATTTGATAGCCAAAATGTTACATTTAAAAAATTAGAAACACAGATGGATTTAGTAAAATGGCATGTGGTTCCAGTATTCTTAGATTCAATAGAAAAAGCTCAGGTTCAGAAATATACTTTGAGCATAATGTCTTTGCTATAAAGAAGTACCTGAGTTAGAATGAAAGACCATGAATAATCTACATGTAACAACAAGAAAAGCGAAAGAATCCAGAACAATGAACTGCCTTTATCATTATAATCTGATTTTGAAAGAAATGGCTTTTGCTAAGAAACAGTGACTATGGTTCTACAACTGCAACATACTTCCTTTGCAATACAGCTTAGTAAGAAGACTACAGTGTCCATTAAACTATCATAGATCAGTGTTTCATACTGGATTGTGAAAATACACATCTTTTTGTAAAATATTTCCCATTTCATCTGGCACAGTGTGGGACAAGGCTCCCACATTTAAAAATTACATCATAGATTACCCACGGTACTTTCCACTGTACTTTGATTACTTCGAAATACTAGCTTATTGCATGTAAACACTGGTTAAAAATAATATGAATCCCATTTCACATTAGAAAAATCAGGTGATTTTTTTTTTACATTTTCATAAAATATATCAATTTTTATTTCTTTTTTTGTTTTTCTTAAAATCGTTATTATTTTTCTTTATAAATAAAACATTTCATTTTTTTTGTGTATTTTCCTTTATTTATTTGTTCATTTTTTTTATTTATTTATTTGTTATTATTATTATTTTTTTTTTTTTTTAATTTTCTTTTTCATTTTTTTTAAACACTTCAATTTCTTTTCTATTTAATCCCATTTCTTGCATTTTTTTTTTAATCATAATATTCTTGATACTTTTTTACTATTCTCTGTTCACCACATACCCACATTTCATGATCTTTCTCATTCTTTATCAGAGTTATTTTTTAAAGTAACTTTTTAAAAAATGACAATTGTTCGTTGATCCCATCAGACCCAAAAATATTCATACGTGTAGCACTGCCGACAGTTTGCATTACAGACATGTTAAAATTATCTGGTTGTAAAAAAGTTGTGGAAATTGGTCATTTCACAGGTTCAAAATCAATAGGTTATTTATCACTGGTACTGAGAATGGTAGTCGTAATTTCGGAATACCTGGTTGCTTGTATTTTTGGTTCGTGACCAGTGAACATTAAGAAAGAAAAATTCTGTTACGACAAAAATTGTTCATAATAGTGAATTGCTTGTATTGTTTGGATGGTTGTGAGGAGAGCTTTTACTGTAAATAAATAAAGACATATTTTCTTTTATTCTTCCTTTATAATTTGAGATAAGAACAGTACTAGGTATGTTTCACAGTTTTGTCATAAAACTACATTTACATGTAACATCAATTCTTTCTATATAGTTTTAAACAAATACTGCAAAGTAACTCTTACTTCCTCTACCAAATTATCTCATGGCAACTGCAGTTTTGGGGCTATTCAATATTGATGAAAACTTCTAATTCTATCATGTTCTTTCTTAGTAGAGCAAAATGTCAGATATATCACAGCAGTCAGTACATCTAACAATGCTTTCCTGAACTCTAGAGTGAACCCACTGTTTTTCTAAGGTATGACCAAGTGTCTTTCCTTTTGACTGAAAGCAATACATCATCAAACATGTCCTAGATAGTATCAAGACAAAAATACTGTGCATCTATCCATGCTTTCCTGCAGTTCATTTTTCAGTACTTCATACAATATTCTTCCCAATCCACTGGCTGCTTTCCCACATAACCATTCTCAAGAGAGGTATGAATCCTGTTGCAATGACTCTCATCAATCTTTGGGAAAAAAACTGCTTTACTGGGGATTCAAACCTGTGACCCACTGGTCTCAAGTCCTGTAGGCTTCTGGCTGTTCTATCAGGGATTGGCTCCAAAACGTCTAGGCAAAGGGACAAAATATAATTTTATGAATGAGACTTGAGACTGGATGTACATTAATCAAAAATGACAGTGCATTCCAGATGTGGGAGACCTACGCCTAAAGCTTTTTGAAGATCTTGTTTACAAGACTGGCAAACCAAGTATAGAAAATTAGTGACCCATCAGGATAGAGCAATATTGGACACCACGGGTATAAAAAAGCAGATGTTTGTAGTAGATTTTCTTCTTACATCATGATGTTTGCGTTTGATTATTAAATTATTTGAGAACTCATTACATAAACCAATATCAAATGTCTGACCCTGAGATTTTCAATTTGACCAAAGGCATATAATTTGATCAATAATGTTAGCTATTTACGAGATGGTTCCATCTTTTTCACTTCACAACTGGTATAATGGTTGATCATTTCTTTTGTCTTGAATCAGAAACTCTGCCAGATTCATTTCTTAAGTTAAGGAAACAAAGACAACTTTCTTGTTTTGAAGTTTAAAGCCATTTTCACAACGTAGGTCATGTCATGGCAGCCAGTGCACCTACGCATGTGTTTCCTGGCTTTCTCACACCAGTACTAACACAACTTTCTTTCCAAGCCACTAGCTATTTTCTCACATGCAGCAGAGGTGAGAGATGAAAAATTGCCAGAAAGAAAGTTTGCTTCAACCGGGAAAAATAAAGACAAAAAATATTATGTACAGTATATATGCATTCATCACAACCAATAATAATTCTCTCACAAGTCATTGTGTCATAATGTTGGGTATCAATGCATCTACTTCCTTGGCATGTCTTAACTGGCTTTTTTTCTGTTATCTACATATGAATTTCCTAAAACCATTTAGATCCCTTTCACATCTGTATCATTTACATTTTTAAATGGAATACAAGCAATGCATTTTGCATATGAACCTTTAATAATGTATAAAAGGGAAAGCAATTTGAACTCAATTTGTCTGGAACCACATGACCAAAAATATATCTAAAATTCCTTTCTCTTCAATTTCAGCCCTAAACAACTCCACTTAACCCTTCCATTCTGCCTTCCTCCCTCCCTATACTCTCCATTATGCCTACTTTTATCTTACGCCTCCCCGTCCCTCCCTGTCCCATCCCCTCCCTTCCCTCTCCCACCCCCCTCCCCTCCTTCCTTCCTCCTCTCCTTCCTCCACTTCTCCCTCCCCCCTCCCCTCCTTCCTTCCTCCTCTCCTTCCTCCACTTCTCAACCCTTACCCTCCCTTCCCTGACCCTCCTAACTCTACCTTATCTAACAACTCTAATCTTCCTATTCTCCCTCTCTCTCTCCTTCCTTCTGCTACTCTCTCCCTTTCATCCTCTCCTCCTTCCTTCCTTCTCTACTCTACTACTATACTATATGGCTACGTAACCTACTTACCAAGTCAAGTACCTACCCAGTACCTATCTACCTAAATACCTACCAACCTACCTACCTGCTTGCCAGCCTACTCTTCCTACTGTTACAGGAGATCACTCCTTCCTTATGGCATAGCTTTCCCGTATAAAATCAATACCTGACAACTGCATTAGGGAGAACTCTTTTTAGCTCAAGGGTTAGTGTGTTGGTCTTTTAAACCTTGATAAATGAGGATCTTTACCTGCATGGGTTCAAATCCCAGCCGGAGCGGTTTATGTATGATCTATGCATTTGTTACAAACTTTCATGTTCGCAAGACTACCTACTAACTCTACGTACCCTATCAGCATACACTACATCCTACTTTTTCTACCAACCTACCTATTGACTCTATCCTCCTATCTGCCTACCTGCCTGCCTACTCTTTATTCCTACAGACAATACCAACATACATACTCTCCCTACCTATCTACCAAAATCTCTGCCTACCTACCTACTTTACCAACCTAGTGATTCTTAATACCTACATACAAAGCCAAAATACTACATCATACCTACTTGACCAACCAACCTACTGACCCTACTTACCTACCTACTTAGCTAAACTACTGAATATATTCTCTATATCCTATCTACAACTAACTGCTCTACCTATTTGATCCACTCTACCTTTCTGCTAATCCTTCATACCTATTCCACATAAAGTACCTACTCTAATGCCTACCTTTACTACTTCTCTACAACCCTACTGACCTATCTACCTCTCTATTCTTCCAATCTACTTACATCTACCATCCTACTTCATCTACCCTCCTCACCTGTTATTCACTACCAACCTTCATTACCTATCATATCTTTCTTTCCTACGTAACCTTCCCCATTTACTATCCAACCTACCTACTCTACTCAACCTTCCTTATCTTTTTAACTACTCTACATACACACTTAACCTATCTACTTACCCTACTCAACCTACCTACCTAGACTACTCTACCTACCTTACCTACCTATTTATCTACCACTTCTGTTCTACTTACCCACTCTACCAAAACTCTCACAAACTTCAGTACACTAACTACATACATAATAACCCTCCCTACCCTGACCCCACATATCCCCTAACCCACCCACCCCACCCCTCCCCTCCCCACAAACCCAACCCACAACCAATTATCCCCCCATCAAAAATATATCCACCCATTCCAATACCACCACACTTTTAACCAACCCACCTACCCAAAGAATAACTTCTCTCTCAAATAAGTAACGAGAATAATTTTGATAGCAAAAAAGTTACATTTAAAAATTAGGAAACACAGATGGATTTACTAAATTGGCATGTGGTTCCAGTATTCTTAGATTAAATAGAAAAAACTCAGGCTCAGAAATCATGACTATGGTTCCACAATTGCAAGCATATTTTTTTCGCTATAAACAAGTATTAGAATAAGAATATAGAAGAGCATAAAATAATCTACAAGTAACAACAGGAAAAACAAAAGAATCTAGCACAATGACCTGTGGACCAAAGAACTGCCTTTAGCATTATTATCTGTTTGATTTTGAAAGAAGTGGCTATGGTTAAGAAACAGTGACTACAGTTCAATGATTGCAGCATAATTCCTTTGCAATATGGCTTAGTAAAAAGACTATGGTGTTCAATAAACTATCCAAGACCAGTGTTTCATCTAGGCTGCAGGATTGCAGGAATCCCGCATTTCTGTAAATAATCCCCAACATAATCTGGCAGTGAGGGACAAGACCCCCAAATTTAACAGTCACATCATAGGTTACCTATGGTACTTTATTTTACGCTCATTTTCTAACATAGTGTAGGACAAGGCCCCACATTTAAAAGTCACATCATAGGTTACCCACAGTACTTTACTTCGAAAAAGTAGCCCATACCATGTAAGCACCGATTAAAAAAAATATGAATTGCCTTCACATTTAAAAACTTTTTTTTTCTTTTTTTTTTCATAAAATATGTCAATTTCTTTTATTTATATTTTATTTTTTTTCATAAAATCATTGTCATTATTTTTCATTACAAATAAAATGTTTCAATCTTTTTTGCTTTTCTTTATTTTTTCCTATTTTTATTTTCTTTTTAATTTCTATAAAATATTTCAATTTCTTTTCCATTTCATCCTCATTTCTTATGTCCTTTTTTTTTCTTTTTTTTTTTTTGTTTTAAATCATAATACTCTTAGTACTTTTTTTACTATTCTCTAGTTACAACACACCCCTATTTTTTGAATATACACACTTTTTTCTTTCTCATGCTAAGAGTTATTTTACAAAGAAGTATTTTTAAGGATGACAATTATATGTCGATTCCATCGGACCCAAGAATATTCATACATGTAGCACTGCCTACAGTTTGCGATTACAGACATGTGGAAATTAACTGATGTACAGGAAGTTGTGGAAATTGGTAATTTCACAGGTTCAAAATCTATTGGTAATATATCATTGGTACTGAGAATGGCGGTTTTAATTTCAGAATACCGGGGTACTATTGTTTAAGGTTCATGACTACTGACCATTAAAGAGGATAACATTCTGTTCTGACAAATATCTTTCGAAATAGCGAACTGCTTGTATTGTGGGGTGGTGAGGAGAGTTTTTACTGTATTTGATTAAAGACCTATTTTCTTTTTATAGTTTAAGATAAAAAACAGTAACAGATTTGTTTCAAAGTTCTGCCACAAAACTCCAATTAATTTCACTTCTTTCTATATAATTTTTAACAAAATTTCATAGTGCAAAATAACTCTTACCTCTACCAAACTGTTTTATAGCAACTGTAGTTTTTGGGTTGTTTAATATTTATGACTTCTATCATTTTTTTTTGTCATAAGCAACATGTCAGATATATCACAGGTGCCAGTACACCTAACAAACTTTTCCTGAACCTCTAGAGTGCACCCACTGTTTTGCTAAGGTATGAACTAGTGACTTTCCTTTTGACAGAAGGCCATACATCACCAAACATGTCCTAGTTAGTATCAAGACAAAAATACTGTTCATCTATCCGTGCTTTCCTGCTCTTCCAAATAATATTATGCACATTATATATGCATTCATCACAACCAATAATTCTTCTCTCAGAGTCATTGTGACATGTAGTTGGGTAACCATGCATCTACTTCCTTGACATGTCTTTACTGTTTTTCTTTTTTGCTATCTACATCTTTCTTACAACAGTTTAGATCTCTTACAAGTCTGTATCTTTTACATTTGTGAACGGAATACAATTCATTTTGCAGATGAAGCTTTAACATTGTGTAAAAAGGGGGAGCAATTTGAACTCAACTTGTCTGGAACCACATGACCGAAAATAAGTCTAAAATTTCTTTCTCTCTAATTTCAGCCCTAAATAACTCCATTGATCCCTTCCTTCCTACCTTCCCTCTCCCCTCCATAATGCCTACTTTTATCTTATGCCCGACTTCCCTGCCCCTACCTCTCCCAACCCCTCCCCTCCCCTACCTCTCCCACCCCCCTCCCCTCCTCCTTCCTCCTCTCCTTCCTCCACTTCTCCCTCCCCCCTCCCCTCCTTCCTCCACTTCTTCAACCTTACCCTCCCTTCCATGTCCCTCCTTACTCTACCTTATCTAACAACTCTAACCTTCCTACTTTCCCTCTCTCCCCTTCCTTTCACCACACTCTTTCTTCCTCTCCTCCATCCTTCCATCCCTCTTCCATTTCCTTCCTTTCTTCCTCTTCTCTCATCTTTCTTCCTTTCTATTCTCCTCTTCTCCTACCTTCCCTTCCATCTCTTCCTCCTCTTCTCACCATCTCCCTTCCTTCCCCTTCTCTCCCTCCTTAGACTAACCTTAAAACATGTACCTTAACCCCCTTCTTATAAATAGTACACTAATGACCTTCATATGAAACCTATTTAACTGCCTTTTTTACCTTTAAAGTTACTCCATTCTTCAAAACTCCTGACTCAAACTTTCCCACTCTCCTAACCTAGCAAATTACAAACCTGTCTATCAACCAACCTACTCTACTACCAGACTTCATAGCTACCTAACCTACCTACCAACCCAAGTACCTACCCACCTAAATACCTACCGACCTACTAACCTTCCTACCCGTGGAAAAGGCCTAAATGATTCAATTCATGGCCTGGTCATACCAACACCTGGGAGACTGTGGAAAAAGGCCTGACTAAATGGCTCAATCCATGGCCTGGTCATACTAACACCATCTGCACCTCTTCTACTGGTCACTGTCTCCATCTTTTCCCTTGAATACCACCTCCTCTTCTACCTACTACCTCCACCCTCTCTCTACATTTCAGAGTCACTATCTCCACCTACTCTATACATTTTTGAGTCACTATCTCCACAACACTTTTGAGTCACTATCTCCACTTACACTATATTTTGGAGTCACCATCTCCACATACACTGTATATTTTCACATCACTACCTCCACATACACTGCACTTTTTGGAGCCACTATCAACACCTATTCTCTACATTTCAGAGCCAGGTTCATGGGTATAAAGTAGCTATCTGTACTGTATTCTCTTGGCCTGAGACTGTGGCAGTCATCATGATTGAACTGTGAAGCCATCAGCATGTTTAGTGTGACACACTGGGTGTATCACATGAAAATAAATGTATGTTGTCAATTGTATGTATGAAGACCTAGGATTCTTGAGTCCAGGAAGTATCTACAGAAAAGCAAAGAGCTCCTGAACCCGACACAGAACTTTTTCCTTGCTGTTATAAAGAAAGAAATTGTACTGTCTACAATTGAGTACAGCTGAAAAGGTGTCAAACAGTTTGTCTTGTCAAATCTGTTAAAAAAGGTGTTTAAAAAATCTTCATGCAGGCCTGGTCAAAATTTAGAAAAGATTCCATCCATACCTTCCCATAATGCCTTATAAAATTGAAAAAAAAAAAAGGCATCTCAAACATCTGAATGCAAGTCCTGGTCAAAACTGCAGGCAGAATTTATCCATACCATTCCGTAATGCCAAACAAAATTGAACAAAAAGGGGAAAAAATAAAAAAGGCAATTCAAAAGTCTGCATGCAAGTCCTGGTCAAAAATGCAGGCAGATTTCATCCATACCTTACCCTAATGTCTAACAAAATTGAACAAAAAAGGGGGAAAAAAACAACAAAGGCAATCCAAAAATCTGCATGCAAGTCCTGGTCAAAAATGCAGGCAGATTTCATCCATACCTTTCCCTAACACCTAACAAAATTGCAGGAAAAAAACCCAAAGTAAAAACTTGGTCAAAAGTTGAAAAAAAAAAAAAAAAAAAAAAAAAAAAAAGGGAAAAAGACAACAAATGCAATTTAAAGGCAATTCAAAAACCTGCATGCAAGTCCTGGTCAAAAATGCAGGCAGATTTCATTCATACCTTTCCCTAACACATAACAAAATTTAATTAAAAAAAAAAAAAAAAAAAGGCATTACAAAAACTATGTCAAAGTGCAGATAGATTCCACCCATATCTTCCTTACGCCTAAAAAAACTGAAAAACGAAAAACAGATTTTTTTTTAAATCAAAGCCTAGCAAAATTGAACAAAAAAAAAAAACAATGGCATTTCAAAAACTTTTTGTCAAAGTGCAAACAGATTCCACCTTTATCTTCCTTAACACCTAAAAAAGAATGAAAATAAGAAAAACAGCACTTCAAAAATCAAAGCCTAACAAAACTGAAGGAAAAAAAAAAGCCCATAGCCATTTCAAAAACCTGGTCAAGGTGCAGACAGATTCCACCCATATCTTCCTTAATGTCTAAAAAAACTGAATAGAAAAACAGCATTTCAAAAATCAACGCCTAACAAAATTGAAAGAAAAAAAAAACAAAGGCATTTCAAAAACCTGGTCAAAGTGCAGACAGATTCCACATACATCTTCCTTAACACCTTAAAAAAATGAAAAAAAAAAAAAAAACCAAAAACAGCATTTCAAAAAAACAGCAAGTCTTGGTCAAAAATGAAGAGAGGTTCCATCCATGCCTAATCCTAATGCCATTTTTGTTTCCTAGTAAACACTAGTACTTGATGAATACCAAAGTTCTTTATGATATAGGGGCTAATCATTGAGGAAAAAAAAGCAACACATAATGGTACAATGTCTGTACAAACACGAAGGTAATATCAGGAAACTGTACACAACTGTCAAGCTTTTCCAGTGCAGAACACCATTTTCAACAGTTTTTCAATTTTATCTCTGCTGCCAGTGTACCTATCTATGACCTGCTGACAAAAGTGTTCTGGAATTGTTCTATTTTCTAAAATACTTCCTGGACTGCAGAACCCTAGGTCTACACATACACAACTGACAACACGTATTCATCTACCCTCCTTGCCTAACTGTTATTCATCACCAACCTTCATTACCTACCATATCTTTCTTACCTAATGAGGGCCATTCTTCAGTTACTGCCCTTAATTCCTCTCCAGTACTACATTGGTCCTGATTAAGGGGTTACTTGGATGTTATCCTTGATTTTCTTGCACTACACAGATATGTTTTTGGGATAATATCTTAACTAAATCTGATCAGATTGTTTTACAAATTAAATACATGCTTTTCTCTAATGATTGGAAACAAAATTTGCTTTCAAATCACATGGAATCCTTACATATATATCATAAATCAAATTATATTTATCGCAACATCCTCAAAGAAATCAAAGATAAAAACAAAGGAATACAGGTAAAAGGACCAATCTGTTATTTCGTTACCTTTAGTCTTTATCTGGCAAGGGAGATAATTTGACTTACAGGAATGGCTCCCATTAACCTACCCAATTTACTATCCAACCTACCTACTCTACTCAACCTACCTTATCTATTTAACTGCTCTCCCTACACACTTAACTACTAACCTTACTCAACCTGCCTAAGTAGACTACTCTACCTACCTTACCTACCTACATATCTACCACTTCTGTTCTACTTATCCTCTCTACCAAAACTATCTCACAAACATAAGTACACTAACTACCTACATACTACCCTACCCTCCCAAAACCCACCCATCCCCACCCCTCCCCTAACCCACCCATCCCCTCCCCTCCCCTCACCCACCCTCCCCTCCCCTAACCCACCTACCACCATCCCCACATGCCCAACCCACAACCAATTATCTCCCATCAAAAATACATCCACTTAATTTTTTATAACACCACACCTTTAACCAACCCACCTAGCCAAAGAATAATTTCCCTCTCAAATAACTACCCAGAATAATTTGATAACAAAAATAAATACATTTAAAAATTAAGAAACACTGATAGGTTTACTAAAATGGCATGTGGTTCCAGTATTCTTAGATTACCGGTAAACAGAAAAAGCTCAGGCTCAGAAATCATGATTAGGATTCCTCAATTGCGTGCATAATGTCTTTGTTATAAACAAGTACTAGAGTTAGAATATAGAAGAGCATAGAATAATCTGTAAGTAACAACAAGAAAAACAAAAGAATCTACAACAATGACTTGTGGGCCTTTAGCATTATTATGTTTGATTTTGAAAGAAGTGGCTATGGCTAAGAAACAGTGACTACAGTTCTGCAACTGCAGCATAATTCCTTTGCAATATGGCTTACTAAGAAGACTACAGTGTCCATTAAACTATCCTAGACCAGTGTTTCATCTAGGTTGCAGGATTGCAGGAATCCCGCATTTTTTGTAAATAATCCCCAACTTAATCTGGCACAGTGTGGGACAAGACCCCCAAATTTAGCAATCACATCATAGGTTACCCACGCTACTTTATTTTATGCTCATTTTCCTACACAGTGTAGGACAAGGCTTCACATTTAAAAATCATGCCATAGGTTTCCCATGATACTTTATTTTATGCTCCTTTATCTAACACAGTGTGTGACAAGGCCCCACATTTAGAAATCACATGGGGTTACGAAAGGAATGGTACTTTCATTACTTCAATAAAATTAGCCTATACCATGTACATATTGATTAAGAATAATATGAATTGCCTTCACATTAGCAAGGTTTTTTTTTTTTTTTTTCATAAAATATATCAATTTTTTTATTTCTTTTTTATTTTTTCTTAAAAATCATTGTCATTATTATTTTTCGTTACAAATAAAATATTTCAATCTTTTTTCTGTTTTCCTTTATTTTTTTTCTATTTTTATTTTCTTTTTCATTTTTTATAAAATATTTCAATTTCTTTTCCATTTTATACCCACTTTTTACGTTTTTTTTTTTTTTAATCATAATATTCTTGATACTTTTTTACTATTCTCTAGTCACAACATGCCCACATTTTTCAAATATACACTTATTTTTTTCTTTCTCAACATTAGAGTTATTTTACAAAGAAGCCTTTTTAAGAATGACAAGTATTCCATCAGATCCAAGAATATTCATACATGTACCACTGCCTACAGTTTGCGACTACAGACTTGTGAAAATTAACTGTTTTTAAAGAAGTTGTGAAAATTAGTTGTTTCACAGGTTCAAAATCTATAGGTTATATATCATTGGTACTGAGAACGATGGTGTAATTTCAGAATACCAGGGTGCTTGTATTTACAGTTTGTGACCATTGACCATAAAGAGGGAAAAATTCGCTTCTGACAAAAATTGTTCAAAATAGTGAATTGCTCATATTGCTCGGAGTGGTCATGAAAAGAGTTTTTACGGTATCTAATTGTGGAGCTATTTTCTTTTTAATAGTTTAAGATAAAAGCAGTACTAGTTTTGTATCAAAGTTTTGTCAGAAAACTCCAATTAGTTAACTCCTTTTATATAATTTTTAAAAATTACTGCAAAGTAACTCTGACTTCCTCCATCAAATTGTCTCATTGCAACTGCAGTTTTCCGGCTATTCAATATTGATGAAAACTTCTGCTATTCAATATTGATTAAAACTTCTATCATTTTCTTTCGTCATAAGCAACATATCAGATATATCACAGTAGCCAGTACACCTAATAATGTATTCCTGAACCTCTAGAGTGCACCCACTGTTTTTCTAAGGTATGAACTAGTGACTTTCCTTTTGACAGAAGGCAATATATCATCAAACATGTCCTAGATAGTATCAAGGCAAAAATACTGTGCACCTATCCGTGCTTTCCTGCTCTTCCAAAAAATATAACGTACAATATAAATGCATTCATCACAACCAATAATTCTACTCTCAAAAGTCATTGTGTCATGTTGGGTATCCATGCATCTATTTCCTTGGCATGTCTTTATTGTTTTTTTTTTCTGCTATCTATATCCAAATCTTTTACAGCAATTTAGATCTCTTTCAGGTCTGTGTCATTTACATTTGTAAATGGAATACAATGTATTTTGCATATGTAGCTTTAATATTGTATAAAAGGGGAAGCAATTTGAAATCAAGATGTCTGGAACCACATGACCAAAAATATATCTAAAATTCCTTCCACTCTTATTTCAGCCCTAAATAACTCCATTGATCCCTTCCTTCATACCTTCTTTCTTCCCTATCCCCTCCATAATGCCTATTTTTATCTTATGCCCAACTCCCAATCCCTAATTCTCCCACCCCCCTCCCCTCCCTCTCCCACCCCCCTCCCCTCCTTCCTTCCTCCTCTCCTTCCTCCACTTCTCCCTCCCCCCTCCCCGCCTTCCTTCCTCCACTCCTTCCTCCATTTCTCCAACCTTACCCTCCCTTCCTTGTCCCTCCTTACTCTACCTTATCTAACAACTCTAACCTTCCTACTCTCCCTCTCTCCCCTCCCCACCACCACTCTCTCCCT
Organism: Tridacna gigas; assembly: GCA_945859785.2. Classification (NCBI taxonomy): domain Eukaryota; kingdom Metazoa; phylum Mollusca; class Bivalvia; order Cardiida; family Cardiidae; genus Tridacna; species Tridacna gigas. The sequence continues at coordinate 24,165,958 of OX244040.2, forward strand.
TTCTTCCTCTCCTCCTTCCTTTCTTCTCTCTTCCCTTTTCATCCATTTCTTCCTCCCCTTTCTTTCTTCCTCTTCCTTCCTATTCTCCTTCTCTTCTCCTACCTTCCCTTCCATCTCTTCTTCCTCTTCTCACCACCTCCTTCTCCCTCCCCCTTCCTTCCCCCTCTCTCCCTTCTAACTTAAACTAAGCTTAAAACATTACCCAATCTCTCTTCCTGTAAACAATACACTAATGACCTTCATGTGAAACCTACTTTACTCTACTTTCAAAACTCCCTAGTTAAATTTTCCGACTATACTAATGTAGCATACCACAAACCTGCCTACCGACCAACCTACTCTACTGCCAGACTACATAGCTACCTAATCTGCATACCATACCCAAGTACCTACTAAGTACCTACTCTTCCTACCTACAGACACTATACACTGCCAGCATCACCTTTATCCTACTCATTCTACTGACCTACCTATTGACTCTATCCTCCTATCTACCTACCTACTCTTTATTCCTACAAACAATAACAACATACATAATCTACCTATCTACCAAAATGCCTACCTTTCCTACCTACTGACTCTTTATACCTACATACACTACCAACATACATATTTATATCCCACCTACTCTTTCGACCTCCTACTGACTCTTCTTAGGTAACTACCTACCTGCCTGCCTACTCTTCCTACCTTCAGACTCTACCTACATAAACTACCAAAATACATGCTCTACATCCTACCTACTCTACCAACCTAACTACTGTGCCTACCTCATCCACTTTACCTTCCTGCTATTCCTACATATATGTTCTACTTAGCTACCTACTCTACCACCTATCTAAAATACTTCTCTACAATTCTACTGACCTATCTACCTCTCTACTCTTCCCATCTACATACCTCTACCATCCTATTTCATCTACCATCCTTGCCTAACTTATTCATTACCAACCATCATTACTTACCATATCTGTCTTACCTAACTAATTAACCTACCAATTTACTATCCAACCTACCTACTCTACTCAATCTACCCATCTATTTTACTACTCTACCTACCCTCTAAACCTAAGTACCTATCCTACTCAACTTACCTACTTAGACTACTCTACCTACCTTACCTACTTACATATCTACCACTTCTATTCTACTTACCCACTCTACCAAAACAACCTCAAAAACTTAAGTACACTAACTACCTACATACTACCCCACCCTATCCTAAACCCATCCACCCAACCCCTCCCCTAACCCACCCACCCCTCCCTTCCCCTAACCACCTACTGCCCTCCCCACAAACCCAACCCACAATGACTTATCGCCCCCTGTCCAAAATATATCGACCCATTCCAATTTCACCACCCTTTTAACCAAACAACCTACCCCAAGAATAATTTTTGTCTCAAATAACTAACGAGAATAATTTGACAGCAAAAATTACATTTAAAAGTTAAGAAACACAGCTTGATTTAGTAAAATGGCATGTGGTTCCAGTATTCTTAGATTCAATAGAAAAAGCTCAGGCTCAGAAATCATGACTAGGGTTCCACAATTTGCTTTGCTATAAACAAGTACTAGAGTTAGAATGTAGAAGAGCATAGAATAATCTACAAGTAACAACAAGAAAAACAAAGAATCCAGAACAATGACCTGTGGGCCAATTAACTGCCTTTAGCATTATTATCTGTTTGATTTTAAAAGAAGTGGCTTTCGCTCAGAAACAGTGACTAGGGTTCTATGACTGCAGCATAATTCCTTTGCAATATGGCTTAGTAAGAAGACGCTTTTTCCGTTGCTCATGTGACAATTTATCATTTCCGTGTCCTGTAATATAAATTTCTTAACTTTTAAACTAATCAGTCTGCCATCCTGAAATATTGAAAAGCAACATGACTTATTCACTTTGTCTAATGCATCCTCATCCCAGAAAGCTAATGAAGCCTCGATCAATATTGATTCTATTATATTGATTCTAATTAGACGGAAGAGGAGCCCTCTATCATGTTTGTGCTTGTTTTTGAAATTTCGTATAATAAAAAGAATGACTAAACAAATTAGCAAATTTGGTGTTTTTACTATATACATTACCATATGGACCCCACAGCTTTTGAACATCCCCACATTTTTCAAAAGCATGGGAACAAATCCCCCACTTTTTTTCAAATCCTAGATTAAACACTGATAGACTATAATTGTTTCCTCTTTAAAGTTAAATAAATATGTTGGGGGAAGTAGGGAATACATACGGGAGTGTCAAGAATTGACACCAATTTTACCCTTTCTGTATGGGTTTAAACTTGGAAACAAGTCAGAAAGTTACATTATACATCAAATAAAATTAAGGTCCAATGAATCTGACAGAATGTGCAGCATCTTCTTACTCCTGATCAAGAGAAGAAGTTTTAAGTCAGTGACCTTCATGAATTTTTATTTATTAAAGGATCTAAACTTATGGTTACAGACAGACTTCATGTAAAATTAGATATGCAAAAAAAATTAGGAAGACCACAAAATGAAAAAAAACATTCAATATTTGGTAGACCAAGGCTTCCCTCTTTACCCAACGATAAAACTGGGGACTTGTCCAAATTGAAAGCATTTTTAGATAACAAATCAAATCTGGGCAAAATAATGAGATTTCTCATGGAAATGGTAAAAACCATGTTTTCTGAAGTCTCCTTCTCAAGAGTTGTCAAAAGAGGGAATTGTGTTGTAAATGCTTAATGGTTTATGAAAAGTTTTAAATGCCTTTATTAAAAGAAAATGTTAAACCAGTACTTTTTTATTGTTTGACCATATTTGACTAAGGGCTACAACTGAAACAATCTTGGAGCAGGGTCGCTTTTGACCCATCAGCAATAACTTGAACAATCATGGTAGAGAATTCTAAAGTTTTCACTATAAGCCAATGAAAAACTTATGACCCACCGAACTGGGCCAATTTTGACCCCAGAGGTTTCTGTGCTTCTTGTTTGTTGCATTTGCTACAGCTATTTCCTGGCTATACTCAAACATGCCAGCTTTACTTGTATTTGATTTCAACTCTCTCTCTTGTCAAGTACACCTATTACTGGCAATCAAACTTGCTAACTCTGGAAAATGCTTTCAATCATTTCAACGAGAAATCCTAACATTTGATCTAGATTTGATTTACTGTCTGAAAATTCTTCTTAGTATTATTTTTTGTTGGCAAACAAAATAACATCAGCACAAGTCTTTCAGCAATATTTTCACTTATTTATTTTTATATTTGACATCCTCAACACCCAGCATTGCATAAAACATCACATTATTTTGTTGTTTCCAGATTAACAATTTCTATCATAAATCATTATGTTACACATGGATATTGAAAACTGAAATTTACTTCTTTAATGATCTCGGAAAGTATCTCATTGTGTGTTTTACATGTATATTTTTGGAACAAAGAGCCTAAACATCTGACTTCTCATAAGATGATTTTTTTTACATTTTTACATTTTGATATCAGATCTTAAACACAATTGCTTGAGATTTGGAAGTAAAGGATTGAAATCTCCTGCACTATTGATGAGCATAATCTTTTGTTAAAATTAAGCTAACTTTATTCTCTAATCACCACTCACACAGTTCTTAAACATACACACATTTTTTTTTTCTTTTTTTTTCATTTTATATAAAATATATCAATCTTTATTTTCTTTTTTCTTTTTTCTTAAAATCATTGTCATTATTATTTTTTGTTATAAATAAAATATTTCAATCTTTTGTTTTCCTTTATTCTGTTTTTTTTTTTTTCTTTTCTTATTTCCATTTTCAATCTTTTATAAAATATTTCAAGTTCTTTTCCATTTGATTTTTTTCATTTTATATAAAATATATCAATCTTTATTTTCTTTTTTCTTTTTTCTTAAAATCATTGTCATTATTATTTTTTGTTATAAATAAAATATTTCAATCTTTTGTTTTCCTTTATTCTGTTTTTTTTTTTTTCTTTTCTTTTTTTTCTTATTTCCATTTTCAATCTTTTATAAAATATTTCAAGTTCTTTTCCATTTGATTTTTTTCATTTTATATAAAATATATCAATCTTTATTTTCTTTTTTCTTTTTTCTTAAAATCATTGTCATTATTATTTTTTGTTATAAATAAAATATTTCAATCTTTTGTTTTCCTTTATTCCTTTTTTTTTTTTTTTTTTTTTTTTCCTCTTATTTCCATTTTCAATCTTTTATAAAATATTTCAAGTTCTTTTCCATTTGATTTCCATTTCTTAAGCTTTTACCCTGTCATAATATTCTTGATACTTCTTACCATTCTCCAGTCACCACATATCTACATATTTTAGGTGTGCACATTTTTTTTCTTTTTCATTATTTACGAGAATTATTTTTCATTTATTTATATATTTTTCTTTCATTTTCATTAAATATATCTATTCTTACTTTTTTGATGGTCATTACATCAATCATTATTAGTTTTCTTTCAACCTTTTTTCTTTATTTTATCCTTTTTGTTCTTTTTCAATTTCTTTTTATAAAAATATTTCAATTCCTCTTGCATTTTATCCCCATTTTTAAGTCCTTTTCCTTTTTCAATTGCAACATTGTGGATAGTAAGAACATTTTTGCAGGAATTTTTTCTGAATCATTTGCTGCCACTTGCATCCAGGGTGTACTGAGGCTTTGCAACATCATCAGTGCCTCAGAAAATAGAACATTTTATTTGCAATCCCTCTAAAATATCACCAACAAAACCATGAACAAGCAGGGAAGAGAAAATATTGCCTCTAGAGTGCACACTGTATTATAAGGTCTTTGTATTATTTGACTAAGCGCTTTTCAATCAGAGGTAACCCTTTCTCAAACTCATTTTGGATATTATTAATTCAGACTTTCTAGCCACATTTCATTAGGGATGCATTGAAAATATGGCCTGCAGAAGGTACAAAGTTTTTGCTATTTGACCTACGGACCTATTTTTTTTTTTTTTTTTTTTTTTTTCTGACCATATTTCATAGCTGTTGGACCATACTGTAGCCTCTAGAAAGGGTTCACATATGGTTTTTAAAGACTTCAAATCTCATAGCTGTTGGACCATAATTAGCCTGTAGAAAGAGTTCACATATGGTTCTTCAAGATTTCAAATTGTAACCTATTATGACCTAACTTCAACCTCACAAGAGAAATTATCAAGACAAACCTTCTGACAGAATTTCATGAGCAATGACCTTTAGGGTGCACAAGTCTTTTTTTGATTTGACCATTTGACCTTCTGTTGACCCACTTTTAAATTTATCGGAAATACTGCAAAGATTAACATTCTATGTTTCTAGTGCAATAAACTGAAAATACCACCTCTAGATTGCACCCACTGCTTTTCGTAGATATGACCTGGTGAGCTACTTTTTGACTGGAGACAACCCACCATAAAACATATCCTACGTAGCAGAGGTTTTTTTTTTTTTTTTTTGCTTTCTTGCACCAACACTTCCACCAAATGGAAAAAAAAAGTTGGCAGCACTTTGAAATTACTTCAATATCTGTAACTTAAATTTTTATTGTTAGTTCAAAAAAGGTAAAAAAATATGAAATTGTATTTAATCATTGACCCATCTTTTATGTCTAAGAATGCTCAATTTTCTGTGACAGAACAGTGGTTCCACTTATGGCAGGACTTGTGTATATAACCAGCTTGATGTCAAAAAGACATATCATTGTCATCATGTGTTTCTTACACCAGAAATTGGCTTTCCATACAATTGCAAAGCATAAGTCTTGCACTTTCTGTGCCCTGCACTTGGCAAACTTTTCGGAATAAAATTTGTTCTAACACACTGAAATTATTTTGTTAGAGTATTTTTACCAAGCATGTTTTCACATAAAAAACTTTGAATGGTTATCACCTTCATTTATTGCTTGGAGAGTGACATATTTTGTGTCATGATGGCACATCCAGTTGATAAATAATTTATGTTATTAGCTTCAAATGCATTGACTACGATTCACTGACTCAGTTCCCAGGTCATAGCATGGCTATTGGATATAAATTTTCCAATGTCTTTAAAAGTTCCTGATGATGCTTAATTTGAAGGGTTCTTCCACAGCACATTACAGACACTACTGTTCAAAGCATCAAATTATCAAAAAGACATTGCCTTTTGACAACACAAACTAGCTCAATTTTGACATTTCATCCATAAAATGGAAGAATCAATCGGTCTTAAATAGGCAAGAACCATTTATTTAAATCAAAATTTCATTTGTTTGACAAATGAGTGAATATTTGCCCACTACCAGTTGTAGTTCAGCAAAATAAACAAGATGTGTCACTGAAGTGACTGATGCCCCCAAAACACACATGACATTGCTATGACCTTGACCTTCACCCTATGGACATGACTCTTGTGCTTGACTGATCATCTCAATATTGTTAAGATTTGTGCAGTTATTTTGAAATTAAGTATAGAGAAAAAAGTTATGGTATGACACAAAAATGCACCCCCCACCATATATGACCTTGCTGTAACTGTGACCTTTAACCCATGGACATGACTTTTGCCCATGACACATTCTCTTTATGCAGTTAACAATTCTGCAAAGTTATACTGAAATTCATTCATAATTGAACAAGTTACAGGCCAGGCACAAATACCATCTCCCAAAAACATCTAATCTTGTTGTGACCTTGACCTTTACCCTATAGACATGACTCTTGTGCATGACACGTCGTGTCAATGTGGTTAACATTTGTGCAAAGTTATTTTGAAATTAAGTTAAAGTGAAAAAGATTTATGGCCCAGACATCAAAAACGCTACCCCCAACACATTTGACCTTGCTGTGACCTTGACCTTTAACACAAGGACATAACTCTTGGGCATGACTCATCGTAATTATGTTAACAATTGTGTAAAGTTATATTGAAATTCATTCATAATAAAAAATAGTTGCAGGCCAGACATGAATAATACCCCCTGAAACACATTTGATCTTGCTGTTACCTTGACCTTTGACCTATGGACATGACTCTTATGCATGACACATTGTCTGGATATGGTTAACATTTGTGCCAAGTTATACTGTAATTGAACAATAGGGAAAAAAGTTACAGCCAAGACACAACAAGAGGACCATGATGGTCCTAAATCGCTCACCTGAAATGCAACTCAGCTCAACACCATAATGCTACATGCCAAATATGAAAGCTCTAGCCCTTACGGTTTGGGACAAGAAGATTTTTAAAGATTTCCCTCTTTATCCCTATGTGAAATCCGAGACCAACAAAATATGGCTAATTTTCACACCAGGGCCATTATTTTAAGTATATTGGTAGAGGGTTACTAGATGATGCTACATGCCATATATGAAAGCTCTAGCCCTTACGGTTTGGGACAAGAAGATTTTTAAAGATTTCCTTCTTTATCTCTGTGTGAAATCTGAGAACCCACAACATAGGGCCATTTTCAACACTAGGGCCATAATTTGAAGTATTTTGGTAGAGGGCCACTAGATGATGCTATATGCCAAATATGAAAGCTCTAGCCCTTACGGTTTGGGACAAGAAGATTTTTACAGATTTCCTTCTTTATCTCTATGTGAAATCCGAGAACCCACAACATAGGGCCAATTTCCACACTAGGGCTATTATTTGAAGTATTTTGGTAGAGGGCCACTAGATGATACTACATGCCATATATGAGAGCTCAAGCCCTTACGGTTTGGGACAAGAAGATTTTTAAAGATTTCCTTCTTTATCTCTATGTGAAATCTGAGAACCCACAACATAGGCCCATTTTCAACACTAGGGCCATAATTTGAAGTATTTTGGTAGAGGGCCACTAGATGATGCTACATGCCAAATATGAAAGCTCTAGCCCTTACGGTTTGGGACAAGAAGATTTTTAAAGATTTCCTTCTTTATCTCTATTTGAAATCCGAGAACCCACAACATAGGGCCAATTTTTAACACCAGGGCCATAATTTGAAGTATTTTGGTAGAGGGTCACTAGATGATGCTACATGCCATATATAAAAACTCTAGCACTTACGGTTTGGGACAAGAAGATTTTTAAAGATTTCCTTCTTTATCTCTATGTGAAATCCGAGAACCCACAACATAGGGACAATTTCCACACTTGGGCCATTATTTGAAGTAAATTGGTAGAGGGCCACTAGATGATACTACATGCCATATATTAGAGCTCTAGCCCTTATGGTTTGGGACAAGAAGATTTTAAAAGATTCCCTTCTTTATCTCTATGTGAAATCCGAGAACCCACAACATAGGGCCATTTTCAACACTAGGGCCATAATTTGAAGTATTTTGGTAGTGGGCCATTAGATGATGCTACATGCCAAATATGAAAGCTCTAGCACTTACAGTTTGGGACAAGAAGATTTTTACAGATTTCCTTCTTTATCTCTATGTGAAATCCGAGAACCCACAACAAAGGGCCAATTTCCACACTAGGGCCATTATTTGAAGTATTTTGGTAGAGGGCCACTAGATGATACTACATGCCATATATGAGAGCTCTAGCCCTTATGGTTTGGGACAAGAAGATTTTTAAAGATTTCCTTCTTTATCTCTGTGAAATCCGAGAACCCACAACATAGGGCCATTTTCAACACTAGGGCCATAATTTGAAGTATTTTGGTAGAGGGCCACTAGATGATGCTATATGCCAAATATGAAAGCTCTAGCCCTTACAGTTTGGGTCAAGATGATTTTTACAGATTTCCTTCTTTATCTCTATGTGAAATCCGAGAACCCACAACATAGGGCCAATTTCCACACTAGGGTCATTATTTGAGGTATTTTGGTAGAGGGCCACTAGATGATGCTACATGCCATATATGAAAGCTCTAGCCCTTACAGTTTGGGACAAGAAGATTTTTAAAGTTTTTTCTTTCGGTTGCCATGGCAACCAGAGTTCTTCATGGAATTCAAATCTTTGAAGTATTCTGAAAGTGCATCACATAAGGATCATTTCTGTGAAGTTTCATTGAAATCTGATTGGCTGTTTCAGAGGAGGCGATTTTTTAGTAATTGTTTACGGACGGACAGACAGACTGACGACGGACCGATCACAATAGCTCACCCTGAGTACTATGTGCTCAGGAGAGCTAAAAATGGATGGAGGGACCGACAGACCGACTAACCAAAAACTACACAGACTTCTTTAAATGTTGATGCCAAAACCAATAACACTGTGTGGTTTGGAAATACAAATTCTCATGCCAGTAAACTGTGTTATCACAGATGTTTCACCATCTTTAATTAACAAGGTATGATGAATTAAACAAAAATAATCTCACTTCAATTTCTCGAAACCAATTATTTAGAATCCAGCCATATTTGATAGTGTTTTAGTATTCATTGCATTGTACAATCCCTGCAAATCTGAAAGAAATGGGATTACAAATGTTCACTACGTTGAGTAAACAAGACTGGTCATCAAATGGCTGCTTTTCCTAAACTGTTGGCTTGATTTTCTTCACTTTCAAAAGGGTACAATCTCTCGATAATACAAATTATCTGTGCATGTTTCAAATGAATTGGATCAAAAATGCAAAACTTTATCATGTAACTAAGAAGTGAAAATTTTCAACTTAAAGTGGCTTTTTTCCACTTCCTAATTGCCAGATTTTTTTTTCAAAATCAATAGGTTTCAAGCTATTGATGATAATTATAAAGAAACTGCAAGTGTCACGAAAATTCCGACCACATAATTATGCAGACTTGATTGCTTAAACAAGAAGTGGAAATGTTCAACTTTAAGTGGCTACTTTTCCCTTACTGTTTTTTTTTGTCTTTCAAAATCAATAGGGTTCAAGCTATTGATGATAAAACGAAAATCTGACCACTAATGCAGACTATTGTGTGAAAAAGAAATGAAAATTTTCAACTTTCAAAGGCTGCTTTTTCCTTACTTTTTCCTTACTGTCAGATTTCTTTCATAATCAATTTGGTTTAAGCTATTCATGATAAAAAGAAACTGTGCAAGTTTCCCTAAAGTTTGACCAAAAAAGCGGACTTTATGGCTTAAACAAGAAAATATTATATACTGGATCACATTAACAGGAAAATGTTAATGGTCTGACAGATAGACAGACAGACAGACGGATAACGGATAAAGACCAATCACCATAGCTCACCTCTACACACTTTGTCCGCATGTGAGCTTAAAAATAAAAGAGGACCAAAATATCTTTAAATCCTTTGCAAGTTTCAACTGGGCTGTAACTCACAGCCCTGTGGGTTACAGTATAAAACAGCATAAGAAGTCACATGCTGAACTGTACAGATTAACAAGTTATCAGAATGCAATTTCTCAAAACTTTGTCAAATTCTTTTCTCAAAAGAATTATGCTATAATTTAACAGGGCTTCAGTACTTAATGTAATTAAGGAATGAAGAGAATGTTTTGTTTTTTTTCATGGAGGTATGAAAAAAAAAACTTAATCACACTTTTGTAAGAAACCGCTTCGGTTTCATACAATAGTGTGATTAAGTTTTTTTTTTTCATACCTCCATAAAAAAAAAAAAAACATTCTCTTCATACCTTATAATTTAATATTACAGACAACATACGCCCATGGAAATAATTCAAACTGCATTTATTTTCTTTATTTTTAAATATAACGTCTGAGTTTAGCCCCTTACACTCATACTTGTATGGCGCAAGAATATGTCCTGAAAATCAACCAATAAAATGCAAGTATTAACACGGCAGTGTGTAGAACCCGCAATGTGTAACCTTCACTCTGAGTAGAAGCATGGTGAATACTGCAGTGGGAATTCATGACTCCCAAAAAATTAAATTGTACAATTTTCGAAGGAACAGTTGGACATTATACCAGCAGATATTAGATTACTTCTGCTTTTATTTGAAATTTGGTTCGAGACAGCGACATTGGCTTGGCTTTGACGAGTATCTGAAAGTATCTGAAAGTGTTTAAAAAAATGTGGAATATTGTATACATGTTTGTTTACATTAGTTTGACAGCTAAAGTAGTTCTGGCACAACGTGATTTTTTTTTTCATGGAGCTATGAAAAAATTTTTTCAGCCAATCAAAACTCACCAAAATTCATGAAAACAATTGATATTAAATTATTGACCAATAAAAAAATCATTAACCCTTTACCACAGAATCAATAACTGACAAAAGATTTTGGTAACCAGTATTTTCTCCATTTCCCACAATCTTTTCTAATCTTTCAGACAAATTTTGTAATTTGAGCCAAATTAAACTTATTGTCTGCAGATGTTTTCAAAATCGGCACAGCGTAACTTTTTGCCATCTTGTAAAAAGTACCCCTTTACTGTACAATTCCTTGCTTTAATGACCTTGAGGAGAAAGGTCCAAGGAAAAATTATGGGAAAAGAAGACATGCTAGTAAACAGGTGGGGCTTTGAAATCTCTGATCCAATACATTTCCTCATGCAAGTTGTAGCATAAAAATGTTGAAAACAATGTGGCAACAGTGAGAGATATTGCTAATCATGAGCAATTCCTCCTGTTGCCACATTGTCCTCAAATATATCATATGAACCATACTCTGTGAAAAAAGGGCTTAATGTATCTGCAATAAGTTTTGACCCATTTCTCCTGTGGATTGTTTGTTTGTATTGAAATTTAACGCCGTTTTGACAACAGCAGTCTGTGCACCTACACATGTTTCCCGGTTTTCTCACCCCAGTACTGGCAAAACTTTCTTTCAAAATCACAAAGTACTTTTCCCACATGTATAAGAGGTGAGAGGCGAAAAATCGCCAGAAAGAAAATTTGCCTTGACCAAGTATCGAACTGGCAACCACCAGGTCACAAGTCAGATATGCTAACCACTGAGCTACCTGGGCAGACTCCTTTGGATTTTGCAGGCTGATATGGGTCAAAAACTTTTGCTACTGGTCAATTTTCTGCAGCTCAAATGACTATTGCACCTCAGAATTCAACTGGTTGTTAAACTATATGCATTTTATGTGAGGGCTTGCTTGGTATAATCCAAACATTCCTGTGTTTTAACATCCTTGAGGGAAAAGCCTTTCCAAAACAGTGTAGAAAATAGAAAACATGTGAGCAACCTGCATTCGCTCCTTTTTCCACAATGTTGTCTACCCTTTCAAAGACATTTTCCATCATTTGAGCCGAATTCTAAAAATTACTAACTGCGAATGGTTAGAATTATGCATTGTTCAACATAAATACCTGTAATCATCTCAAGATATACGCTTAACTTATGTTTTAAAATAGAAATAGTAATAATTTTGTTCCTAAGTTTCGTCATGAAACAATTTTATCATTTCATCTTCTTTTGCTTTTTTATTTTTTCTCAACATAGCAATTTTGTTCCTTAAGTTTTGTCATGAAAAAACTTCATATTTTTTTCCATTTTTTTTTTAATCTCAAGAAACTCTGTGAAGTAGCTCTTACTGTCCTTAACCATTTACAAAACAATCCCAGATTGTTATCAAGTTCAGCAACCCTGAGGGAAGCGAATTTTCTCTCTATGTCTTCTACACTTCCAAAAACAAATTTTAATTTTTGAGCCATATTTATTTTGTTGTCTGTAAATGCTTTCAATTAGGACAGGTCTAACATTTTAAGTTTTGAGTCACATTTGAGCCATGCTCTGGCAAAAGGGCACCTATTGCACCTCCACAGTGTATGGTACCAAGCAAGTCATCACATGATCATGGATCCTAAAAGTCCATTTTGTCGAACGACCGATTGAATCATGAGGTGGACTGGTCCTTTGACATACATAAAATTCAACAATAGCAAAAAGTTTTGGCTCAGGTCAGCCTGAGTAGACTGCACATCTTTAAATGCTTTCAGTTTGGACCAGTTCAAAATTTGTCGTTTGGAAAAGCATTAACCTAACTGTCATTGCAACTGCATTTTATGGACTGTCCGATACTGATGAAAACTTTCATGCCAAAGAACAAAATATGAATGAAACAGTGGCTGTACATTAACTCTTTACCACATGACAATATTTTGGACTTGACCAACCTGAAAGCATTATCACACAACAAAATAAATGCAGCTCAAATGATGCTTTCTGTCTTTGATATGGTAGAAAACATTGTGGGAAAAGAATAAAATGCTGGTTACAAGCATTTTCATTTTCATCCTCAGTATTTTCCAAAGCCTTCTTCCTTCAGGGTGACAAAAACTCAGGATTATGTTGTATAGAGTTAGTCAAAGGAATGGAAGAAATTACCCAAATAAACAATTTATGCATCTGTCAAAATATTAAAAAAAAACGATCTACCACATTTGACACAAAGTTTGTTTGGGACACAGGGATTTAAAAGAATATACTACAGGTACACAAAAGGTTAGTTTAACAATAAACTGTAGGTGCAAAACATGAATAAAAACATTGCAAACTAAAAACATCAAAGTAAAAGAAGAGGCTTGTTTTGTGTCATTTCCATGCTTCAATCTACAACAGTTGAACAACAACCCAGTAGTTTACCAGCTGAGCAGTACACTGTTGTACGCTAGGAATGTGGTTAGATACACTGTTGTACGCTAGGAATGTGGTTAGATACATGGGATTGTCTTTAAAAGAGTTGAAAACATTGTAAGAAAGGAGTTTCTCCTTTCCCCACAATATTTTCTACTCTTTAAAGATGAGTGATCTCAAAAGCCATTTTCCTCAGGCATTTACTTTTTTCCCAATAATGTTTTTTGTCCTCTTTAAAGCCAACATATATCATTTTAGCCATAAATGTGTCCAAAAAAAGGAAATCTAGAAATTTTTTGTTTTGTAAATAATCAACTCTTTGCCACACAATAAAATTTTGTACTCAACAAAATTAAAAGTATTTGCAGACAACGAATTAAATGTTGCTAAAATGATAATTTCTGTCTTTGATAGGGTAGAAAACATTGAGGGAAAAGGAGATAACACTAGTCTCCAGAGTTTTCTCTTTTTCCACAAATGTTTTCAAAAGCCTTCTTTTTCAGGGTTGTTGAAGTTGGGATTTGTGGTAAAGGGTTAATATTCAGTCAAGATCTAAGACTAATCTTTTAAGGTCTAGAAGTTATTCCATTGCCAAAAAGAGACCCTTGGTCCTGGTTTAGAACAAAGTAGCTGAGTATCTTCAAAATGACATGAAAGCTGTCTGCAGTTTTATCTTGGATCTACTTGCCTGCAACTTGGCTCTAAACTCCTCTTGCCATTTACTGCTGTGTGCAGTCTGATCTTGATCTACATGCTCTGCAATACCTTTTCATGATCCCATGTCAATGAAAGGAATTACTCATTATATCCTACAGATGACTTTTTTTGTCTTACTCCTGACCTTATTAGAAAAAATTGTGGCAAAGGGTAAAAATGAAATTCATAGTTTGTAGTTTCACATTTTGCAACGATGTTCTAGACATTTGTTCTAACTTTTGTGTTGTCTGCAAATATGTTTCAGAGGTATGCGACATAAGGACTAACCTGAAACTGCAGCCTTGTCTATCAATTACATCATGCAACCTTTGGTGCCCAGCACTGTATTGTCGTCATCAAGAATGTGCAAACAGTAAGAGGTTGTAAGTTTAACTTCATACATCTGTAAATGAATAAATACAAGTATAAAAATGTGAGAAACAATTTTTATTATGTAGTACAAAGAGACCCTCATCCCATTCCCAACATTTTCCTGAAATATAAAGCAAGTCACACAGACATGAAATGAGAGTGTCCTTTGGCAAGATGCTTCAGAGCCCCAACCAAGTACTGGTAAGATTGAGGATATACTTGAATAAATCATCTGTCTCTCTTCCGTGAATAAAACAACATTGAGAGCGTAAAAAAAACACACAGTCAATAAGCAATCCACAACTGATTGTTTATTGATTTACTTCCAAGCAGACCTTTCAAAATCCAGGCCAGGTAGCACAGTCTGTAGCATACAGGACTTGAAACCAGGGGGTCACTGGTTTGAATCTTCAACTTTGCAAATTTCTTTCTGAGGATTGATGATAGTCAAGGGAACATCATTTATTCCTTTCTCATCACTGATCATTTTTCTGACAATAGTTATGTGGAAAAGCAGCAGTGGCTTTGGAAGAATATTCTGTAGATTACTGGTAAACAAAAAACCAGGAAAAGCATGGATAATTGCAGTGGCAGCCGCTGTATAACTCAATTAATGTTGAAAAATGGTTTTAAACAACAAACATCAAAATTGCCAGTGTAGCTAACACAGTTTTACCCCTTAAAGCACATTTCACAACTATAGTTGCCTTTGCGGCCATGTAGGTCAAGATCAGACTGCACAAAAAAGCAGTCTGATCTTTGATCTGCACTGTACACTTTGCTGAGACATTCCAGATAGCAGTAAACTTGAAAATGCGATTATTTGGGTTTATTTCCAGACTAAAAATGTTTGTTGGGTTTATTCTGCACTCTAAGGGTTAACAGGCAACAGTCTCACTGTCAATAAATGATTTGATTTGCCACTCAAATATTTACTCATTAGTCATCATAATTTCAACCTGGAACTTTTTATGTCTATTTTTAGAAGGAGCGGATTCCCTACTCTTTTTTCCCCAAAACGTGTTGACAGTAATGTAATTTCAAAGTCCAACTTAATAACCACAGTTTGTGACTTACATGTACTCTTTAACTCGTTACCACACAATTCCGAGTCTTAAAGACCCCCGGTGCAGCCTTTTGAAAACGTTGTGGGGAAAGGAGGAACTTTCTCAGGCAATTACTATCATTTCAGCTAAATTCCATCGTTTGGTAAAAGAGTTCATGAACATGAGCCATGCTCTGTGAAAAGGGGACTTAATGCATCTCAGTGATGTTTGATACCAAGCAAGTCATCACGTGATCATAGATCTATAATGTCTATTTTGTCTAACAACTGACTGAATCATGAGGGTGTCTGGTCCTTAGACATACAGAAAATTGACCACTACAAAAAGTTTCAGCTCAGTTCAGGCCACATAGACTGCACAGGCTGACCTTGGTCTATGCTCTAGGCAGATGCATTAAGCACTCTTTTCACACAGCATGGCTCATATGTAACTTTTGTCGTATTTTTGTCAAACCTTAGGACATAATTATTCTCTACCTTTTACCACACAACAAAATTTTAGACCAGACCAAATTGAAAGCATTTACAGATCACAATGAAATGGGGCACAAACAACCATATCTGTCTTTTAGATCATTGAAAACGTTGTGGTAAAAGAAGAAAATGCTGGTTACCAGCATTTTCTTCTTTTACCACGATGTATTCAAAAAGGCTTGTTAAAACTCCAGATTGTGTGGTAAAGAGTTAAAACAATATAGTTTATTGAGGCTTACAAGTATTTCTACTCATACACTTGTTTTTCCTTAGAGTCAAGTAGCTGCCAGTGTAGACTGCAAGTTCTCTGCTACCTTATCTTGGATCTACCTGTCTACAACTAGGTACTGGGCAGCCTTATCTTGGATCTACCTGTCTGCAACTAGACACTAAACTGGCCAAAATATCTCCCCAGCTGCTGCTTTGTGCAGTCTGATCTTCATCTACATCCTCCTGACTACCTATCCATGTTTCAATGGTGGTATCGGGAATTACTCATTAATCCTTTAGGTAAACTTTTGAATCTTTACATAGAATCTCCTTGGAAAACATTGTGGAAACAGGTAAAACAGAGAGTAATGAGCACTTTCTCATGCTGGAGGTTCTTTTTTTCTATCCTTTCCCACACAACAAATTCCAGACTCTTCTGAATTCAAAACATCTGCAAATTAAAAATTGAAGCAAATGAGTTAAGATCCTTGCTACGACAGAATACATTGTGGGAATAGGAGAAAATGCTGGTTACCAACATTTTCTCCTTTCCTCATAATGTTTTCAAAAGCTTTCTCCAACAGGGTCATTTAAACCTGGGATTGTTTGGCAAAGGTTTAAATTGGCTTTTGCAGGGTATTACAATGCTCATCTGACATAATTATAATGGGTCAAGTTATATTTCAAATTTCTGTCTCACCTCTCTGTATTCCTCCGATTTGTTTAATTCATGTGTGTTTCAACTGTGGGCGTGCCTTTCGTGCTGTGCTTTAAGCATATCTGATTGGATGATTGTTTTTGAGCATTAATACCACATGCTGTTCAAGACCTCCTGGAGTTGTGCAGCCTTCCACAATACAGCAAAAAGGTTTGTTCCCACATGAGATGTGTCTAACAAGGATTTCGAACACAACAATTTATTATACAGTGCTGTCAACCGGGGTGCAACTGGGGCTTTGGTCCCAATGATATGGGGGTTCATTCTCTCTGCATGTGTCTGGGTTTACGGGAACATGGGCATTATTGCTGCTGACTAGGGGCAAGAAGTCCATGGTTTCTTTGGTATGTGGTATACTGGAAAAAGAAAAATGTATTACTTGTAAATAAATACCAACAAAATCTCCATTAGCTCTATTACTGCCAGTGATCACTAAAGTAGCTTTTGCAGACAACACAAATCAAGATCAGACTGCACATGCACTGAATGTGCTGGCTGATCTATGATCTACACTGGCTGCTACCTGAAAGTAGACCACCACCAGTCATCTCCAATAGCATTGAAAAGCTTGACAAAATGGAATTTCTGGAGTTGGTCATGAAATGATTAATTCCAATACCAGTAAGCCCAATATACTAGTTTGAAATAGAAGACTTAATGGTCTTGGCTACACGCCTTTTTAACAGCTGAGGCCATATAGTGGTCAGTGCACCTATGCATGTGTTTCCTGGCTTTCTCACACCAGTATTGACACAACTTTCTTTCCAAGACACTATTTTTCTCACATGCATCAGAGGTGACAGGTGAAAAATCACCAGAAAGAAAGTTTGACTCAACACGGTATCATCCACAACCACCAGGTCACGAGTCAGACACACTAACCACTGTGCTACCCAGGTGAGTGTTTGTCTTGGAAAGGACTCAAAACGCTGTAGGAATATGTGAACATTTTCTCCTTTCAAAACATTGTTTCAAAAAGCCTACTTCCTCAGGGTTATATAGAGAATAGATGGTTGGTGTCTTGGATGGGTTAAGTTTATTGGGCAAGGCGGAGGAATTTATCTGGTGAGCCGAAGGTGAATGGGATAAATTCCGGAGCCGAGCCCGGTAAACTTAAACCATCCAAGACACCAACCATCTATTCTATTTATCCTGTCACGCACTGTAAATGAACAAAACAAAACAAAAAACAGACATGATACAAAGACTGTACCTTTTATTCAATATCTTACGGTACTGATACCACAAAATTCCCGAGCCGAGCCTGACAAAATTTCCTGGAATCAAAGACACTACTGTCTATTCTTCAAATTTTCCAATCCATGACACCATTCTGTTTATCCTTTTCACATTTACAAACATAAATCCGACTGAATAAAATATTTAGCTCGAAATTAAGGCACGTATTGACATCTTTCGCACTGCGAAAAAAACACACTTGTATGGCGAACTGTGCAAAGCGCTTTTGGTATACAGCTGTATTAATGATGTCATGAATAATATTGACTATGTCATAAACGTGATGTAAACCCTCGGAAGAATGTTGTGGCGAAGAATTCTAATTTATTTTAAATAAGAAAAATCAACATATGCATCGAATTTTAAGCGATAATTTTACTTTGAAATATTGATTTTGTGTACCGGCACCTAAAAAAGGAGTTCCGGCTGGTCACATGGCCAACTAGCCTAATAAACCTTGATCACGTGACCAACTGACATAATATGATAATTAAGATTTTGTTCAAGTTTGAAGCAAATATCTTCAGTAATAACAGATGTTAAAGATGTATAAAATGTCAAAGGTTTCACACAATGCAGATGATGCTAGGGCTACGACAAAACCTTGACAATTTCTTTGAAAACAGCTGAGCTAACAAGGCTTATCTGGTGAATGGTTTAAAGGCCAGAAGTTACAGACTGGTCCTTTTGCTTGTATTTTTCTATTTTTATCCTATTTTCACTCAAAAATGTTGCAAATATTAGCAAGTGATTCATGATATATGTATTTATTAAAGAATTTTGCAAAGGAGAAAATGCTGGTTACAAGCATTTTCTCCTTTTCTGATAATGTTTTTAAAAAGCCTTATTCCAGGGGACTGTTAAAAGTCGGGATAGTGTGGCTATTGCCCTCGTGGTTTATTTATTGTGCTTCGTAACTCACACCTGTGGTTTATTGAATGATAAACCATGATAGAAAAAATATTTCTTAATTCAAATCTTGATTCATGTCGATTGCCAAATTGTCTTGCCAAGAAGTAGGCGATTTTACACTTTACCATACAAT
Source organism: Tridacna gigas (assembly GCA_945859785.2). Lineage (NCBI taxonomy): Eukaryota > Metazoa > Mollusca > Bivalvia > Cardiida > Cardiidae > Tridacna > Tridacna gigas. The sequence goes on from OX244040.2 coordinate 24,185,238, forward strand.
CCCAACTTTTAACATCCCTGAATAAGAAGGCATCTGAAAACATTGTGGTAAAAGGAGAAAATGCTGACAAGCATTTTTCTCTTTTTCCCCAGAATGTTTTCTACCCTATCAAATACAGAAATCTTTTGAGCTACATTCAATATGTCATCTGCAAATGCTTTGAATTTGGTGAAGTGAAACATTTTTTGGTTTGATAAGTGTTAAATCAGAGAATAACCTGAAGTCTGTAGACTGGTCTATGAATAACATCATGCAACATTTGTCTAAGAAAGCATAATAAGAAAAAAAATCTTACATTAAATTAAGAACTTTCTTGTTTTCATCTTAATCATACAGCATCAACATTTTATTGCAAGTTTCACACTCCGGGTTGTATCTTCATCATGGACATGCATGTAAGTCTGAAAATAAATACAAGAAACTGAGAAAACTGTATTTCTGTTCTGTGTTGGAAAAATTCCAGCGTTTTACTCCAAATGATTTCCTAAAAGTATCTCACGACACACAGACATGACATTGGAGTGTCCTTTGGCAAGATACTTCAGAGCCCCAGCCAAGTACAGGCGAGACCCAGGATGTAATTGAATAAATTACATGTCGCTGTTATGTGACTGACAAAATGTGAGAGCAACATCAAACAGCACATAATCATTTAAGACATCACGATGAATTGCATACAGATGTGAGCCATACTCAGTGAAAAGGGGACTTAATGTATCTCTGAGATGCATTATACCACAGGGATGTATGATACCAAGCATGTCATCATATACACAGTAATTATGGATCCATAAAATCTATTTTGTCTACCAAATTACTGAATCATAAGTTAGACTGATCCTTTTACAAGCAGAAAATTGCTAGTTTCAATAGTTTATAAAGATCCATTAAGCACCCTTTTTACTGAGCATGGCTTGTTTATATGTAAGGCGATTGTTCTGTGCCATTGTGCTATCTTTATCTACAGCTTCAAGAATACCTATTCATGTTGCCCATGGTAGAGAAAGAAATTAATTGTTACACCCCCACTTTGACTTAGTGTCTTAATCATGACTATTTTGAAACCATTGTGAGAAAAGGAGAAATTGATGGTAACGAGCAGGGTTAAGTTTCATGAAAAAACTTAAGTCTCTTATTTTGCTCAAATCCTGTACTGTACTCGTTGAGGTTGTTGTTTGAGACCCATTTCACTAACTCTAAAAGACTGAAGTTACACTCTCAAATGCTTAGTTGACATGAAATTTCAGACCCAACTCAGCAGAATAAATGACTCAACTCAGTTAACCCTATACCACACAATCCAAACATTTAACGACGCTAAAGAAGAAAGCTTTTGAAAACATTGTGGGAAAAGGAGAAAATGCTGGTAACCAGCATTTTCTCCTTTTCCCACAATGTTTTCTACCCTTCCCAAAACAAATTTCAGTTTTTGAGTCACATTTATTTTGTTGTCTGCAATTGCTTTCAATTTGGACCAGTCTAAAATTTCTTGGTGTGGTAAAGAGATAACAGACTCAAGTCCATTATTTTCCTGAGTGGAATCTGAAACACTCTGTCAACTCAGGATCTGAGAAGGTTACTAAAGTTGGTGTCAGTGTTAGTGAGATGCATCTCAAATAACAAACATAGCTTTAGTTGAAAAATGAGTCCATTTGTAGATTTGAGCAAAGTAAGAGACTTAAGTTTTTTTTGTGAAACCGGGCCCAGTTTTTCATTTTGTGACACGGTTTAAAAAGTAATCAAACCTTGATTCATGATATCTACAAATTTGTTTAATGAGAATGATAATGACTTCATCAACCTTTTATCGCACAATCCCAAGGTTTAACTACCACAAGAAAGATTCTGAAAACCTATACTCAGCAAAAAAAGAAAGTACCCACTTTTTAAACCTTAATATTTCATACAATATTGTTTTATCACAAATATAAATAATAAGCAATGTACAGGTAATTGTTGGAGCACCTGTTGACCTAAGTTTGGTCAGTAGTAAACCATGCCGTTCGGCAAGAGACTTGATTTAGGGAATTTGCATGTGCGGCATGGGTTGATATCCGGTGGAAGAATCTGACCGCACCGATTGACCAGTAATAAGTCAGAATTGAATAAAATCACACAAAAGCAAGTCGAAAAAATGCCAAGATTAAATAATGATCAACGAAACCAAGCTATTGAGATGCTGAATGCAGGTATGTCAGTAACTGCGGTATCCTGGCTGTTTGGTTTTACTTGAAAGGCGATAAGAGTGTTTACAGAGACAATTCCGGGCCAGTGGAAATGTCCACGACCATCCCCAGAGTGGTCAGCCAAGTGTGACGACTGCTGCCAACAATCGGTACATCATCATGCAACATCTCCCCAACCAGCGCCTTACTGCAACAGCAACTGGGAGACAGCAGGGTATTCACCCACAGACTGTCAAGAATCGGTTGCGACAGAATATCCAACCATTTCACACATATGGGCCATATTTTGGCCAAATTCTCACATACCGCCATCGAACCTCCAGGCACGACTGGTGGGGCTTTCATTTGAGCTGGAGGTGTAATGACTGTAGATTAGTGTTATTTTCAGATGAATCTTGGTTTTACATCAGTCATGCCGACGGTCGCGAGAGAGTTTACCGCCATTGGGGAGAGTGTTTTGCCAACGCGTGCTTCATTGAGAGGGACCGTTTTGGAGGGGGTCGGTATTAGTCTGGGGTGGAATTATGGGTGGAAACAAGACTAGCCTTATTTTGATTAACGGGAATATCAATGCTCAGAATTACATTAATGATGTTCTAACAGTAGACGTTTCCCTTTCCTTCAGTGCCATGGTCCAAATGTCACTCTAATGCACAATAACGCCTGCCCCCATATGGATGCAGCAACTCGGCGGTTTTTGGCGGTACATAACGTCAACGTCTTAGACTGGCCTGCGAATAGTCCCGATTTAAATCCAATAGAACACCTGTGGGACGAGCTAGGATGTCGTGTTTGAATAAATCACGCAATCAACATGGTAAATGACTTAGCCGCAGTGTTACAAGTTGAATGGAACAATTTGCCTGCGCCTTTTATACAGCGTTACGTAAACAATATGCACCGCCGAATCACGACGTGCATTGGACAAAATGGTGGATGCATGAGATACTGACTCCAAATTCAAAATTTAAAACCCATTTTTGGTGCTTAACCCCATTCAAAATGGAATTAAACCTTTCTTGTTGGTGAATCCAGTGTTATCGAAGAAAGTGTCATTTTTTAAATAAACCCCTGTATCATTTCGCTTTATAATTTTCAATGAAAAAAATATCGCATTGACTACAAATTTTCACAGAATGTCAGAAAGGAATTGTTCTTTAATACAGATTTTAAAAAATAGTCACAATATATGCTAGTTCCCAGTATATAGATAGAAATATAAGATGGGTACTTTCTTTTTTGGCTGAGTATACTTGGAAATGAAGGAAGTGCTGGTAACCAGCATTTTCTCCTTTTCCAACAATGTTTTCTGCTCAAAATTCCATCATTTGAGCCATCTATGATTTATTGTCTACAAAAGGTCTAGATTTAGACAACTTGTAAATTTCATCATTTTGGTATGTCCAAATTGGATGCATTTGTAGGCAACAAAATAAATTTAACTCAAAAATCGAAATATGTTTTGGGAAGGGAAGAAAACATTCCAGTTACCATCATTTTCCTCCCTTTTCTGTAATGTTATCAACAGCCTTTTGCCCAGGGTCACACAGTCAGGAAAGTATAGTATAGAGTTAACCCTTTGCCACGAAATGCCATCTTTTAAACACATGGAAGGAGATGGCTCTAAAAAACATTGTGAGAAAAAGGGAAAATGCTGGTCACCAGAATTGTCCCTGTTTCTCATAATGTTTCTACCCTTTCAAAAATTATAACCATCATTTAGGCTAACTCGTATATCTGGTCTGCAAACGCTTTCAATTTGGACAGACCAAGAATTTCAGCCTTTGTATGGAGTTAACTGCTTACCAAACAACAAAATTTCAGACTATACTCAATTGGAAGCATTTAAAGGTAATAAAACAAGTTATTTCATTGAAATGATATCCCCTGCTGAAAAAAAACCTCTTTTGATAGGAACATATAAGAAGTATTGTTTTGCATGTACATTGGCCTATTTGTTATTGGTCCATACTGAAATTATATATTAAGCCCTCCTTTTCCATGACATGGCATTTCATTAGAGAAAAACAAATAAAGATTGTCGGTGTCATATGATAAACAATATAAATATCATGTTTCATAAAATTTTGTCCATTAGTCAAAGAATTATTGGTCTATAATGGACATATACATCAAGCTCCCCTTTTCCATGACACGGGGTTAAATAAAAAAAAAAAAAGCCTATCTGCAGACTATAATAAGGAACACAATGTAAGAAGTTTCATCAATTTTTGTCAAGGATTTAAAAAGATATCCGTCTGGTCAAACGGACAACAGATTGTTACTAGTCTATAATGAAATTATACATTAAGCCCCTTTTTTCATGACATGGCATTTCATAAGATAAAAACAAACAATGATTGTCTGTGTCTCATGATAAACAATGTAATTATGAAGTTTCATAAAATTCTGTCCATTAGTTAAAGAGATATTGGTCTATAATGGAAATATACATAAAGCCCCCTTTTTCCATGACATGGGGTTAAATAAAAAAAAAAGTCTATCTGCAGACCATAATTAGGAGCACAATGTAAGAAGTTTCATCAATTTTTGTCAAGGATTTTAAAAGATATCTGTCTGTCTGGACAGACAACAGATTGTTATTAGTCCATAATGAAATTATACATTAAGCCCCTTTTTTCATGACATGGCATTTCATTAGATAAAAACAAACAATGATTGTCTGTGTCTCATGATAAACAATGTAATTATGAAGTTTCATAAAATTCTGTCCATTAGTTAAAGAGATATTGGTCTATAATGGAAATATACATAAAGCCCCCTTTTTCCATGACATGGGGTTAAATTAAAAAAAAAAAAAAGTATATCTGCAGACTATAATATGGAACACAATGTAAGAAGTTTCATCAATTTTTGTCAAGGATTTTAAAAGATATCTGTCTGTCTGGACAGACAACAGATTGTTATTAGTCCATAATGAAATTATACATTAAGCCCCTTTTTTCCATGACATGGCATTTCATTAGATAAAAACAAATAATGATTGTCTGTGTTATATGATAAACAATGTAAATATGAAGTTTCATAAAATTCTGTCCATTAGTTAAAGAGATATTGGTCTATAATGGAAATATACATCAAACCACCTTTTTCCCTGAAAGGGAGTTAAAAAAAAATAAAGTCTATCGGCAGACCATCATAAGGAACACATGTATGAAGTTTCAGTTTTCGTCAAGGATCTCTCAGAGATATCTGTCAGGTCGGGCAGACAAATGGATGAACAACGCAAAAACTGGATCTACTCTGTACAATAAGGAGATATTCTTCCATGAAAAAAGATTTACTTTTAAAATAGCAAAATTTTAGGTTTTTACTATAGGTTTGAAAGTTTAACTTATTTAGCAGGTCACAGGTTAATGCATCTTCATGATTCTTGGTACCAAGAGCCTGCCCGGGTAGATCAGTGGCCTTGTGCTTGTGAGTTCTATACCAGGTTGAGGCAAACTTTCTTTCCAGCAATTTTTCGCCTCTCACCTCTTGATGCATGTGGAAAAAGTAGTCAGTGATTTGAAAGAAAGTTGTGTCTGTACTTGTGTAAGAAAGCCAGGAAACACATACATAGGTGCACTGACCGCCATGATATGACCTTTGCTGTTAAAACAGTGTTAAACTCCAATTCAATCAATCAGTCATGATAGCAAGGAAGTCATCACATAACTATAGATTCCCAAAATCCATTTTATCTAACAACAGACTGAATCATGATGTACACTGGCTCTTTGACATGCAGGAAATTGACCAACAGCAGAAAGTCTCTGCCCAGGTCAGCCTGTGCTGACTGTGCAAGCTCAACTGGGCTTTACAGATGCATAAAGCCCCCTTTTCACACAATATCACTCATTTTCTTTGTATCATTTCTCAGTTTCTGTGTCCAAAAAAAAACCTATGTGGTAGGGAGATAACCTGTTACAACACAAAAATACATAAGAGTTGAAAACTTGTTCCAGTATGTGGAAAAATATAAAAGTTATAATTGATTTACTGAAAAAGTTCAGGAAAGAGCTCCACGCACAATGATAGCATGTTACCTTATGCTGGGAAAAAGTTCCAAAAAATCACACATATATGACGGACTCAAAATATGATTTTGCTCAAAGAAAATACATTAAAAAAAAAAACAATGTCTTTGCAAGCTCTTTTTGATTATCATCAAATATTTCGTGTAAAAGGCAATGAGAAAAACAGCTGGTAACCAGCATTTTCTCCTTTTCCCAGAGTGATTTGAAAAGCACTCTCCATCAGAGTTGTTTAACCCTTTACTGCACAATGACGCCTTTTGACGCCCCTGGGAAAGAAGCCTTTTGAAAACATTGTGGGAAAAGAAGAAAATGCTGGTAACCAGCATTTTCTCCTTTTCCCACAATGTTTTCTACCCTATCAAAGAAAAGTTGTACCATTTGAGCCACATTGAAATTGTCGTCTGCAAATGCTTTCAATTTGGACAAGGCTATAATTTTGTCGTGTGGTAAAGGGTTAAACTCAGAATTGTGTGGTGAAGGGTAAACCAAACACAAACAAAAATGTTTTTTATTTATACTTTTCTCTCTCTCTCCAATCAATTGATGGTTTGCAAACTATTGCTTATCTTAACCCTTTAGCAACAACCCTGAGGAAGAAGGCCATGAAAATTATTGTGGGAGAAGGATAAAATGCTGGTTAACAAACATTTTTGTGGCATTTGTGGAAGACAATGCCACTAGGTGTTCTATATGGTATTTTGAAAAAAAAATGTACTGATCATAATTGTGCAAAACTGAAAGAAGTATACCCAATTTAACTCAATTTTTCTAAGACAAGTGTTTCGATAGCACTGGGATAAATAATTAACAATGGCGTATTAAAATAAACTGGATTAGGTCATCGATCATGGGAATACTTCTTTTTAACTGAAAATATCTATATCCTCTATGACCTTCTGTTAGCGCAATGATACACACAACCTTTGTCTCCTGACCGTGTTTGTCCCAAAACCAGTTAGTCCCTGGGCTTGTTCGTCCCTTGACTTGTTCATCAAGGCCTGTTCATCCCACATTATTGTTTTTTTATTCTTGAAATTATTAAATCCACACAATGGCTCCATTGACAAATGCAGCACCAGTGCTTTCGCCGCTTTGATTTTTTCTACCAACAATGTTTTCTTCCCTTCCAAAGATAAATCCAAACATTTGAGACACATTCTATGTGTTGTCTGCAAATAATTCAATTTGAATATGTGAAAAAAAATTAATGTTAAGAATAGGGTTAATCTAGAGGCAAAACATTTTTGAAGTTGTCTAATTATAGACCAATATGAGAATCAAAATATTCAACGCCCCCCTTAACATGTTCATTATATTTGAACAATTGGTAGGCTGGCACAATCACTGTAATTTCATTGATACCATGTGCAAAAGGCCGGCTGGGACGACCAAACCCTGAGGAACAAGCTCGGGAACGAAAAAGGCCAATCACGTAATCGTCAACACGAAGCAGTTTGACTTTTCGAGGAAGACATCAATATAGTCAATGATAATTAGCAATTACCATGCTACTGTAGATCATTCAGAAGTACAATCCCACAAGGAATTCAAAATACTACAACAGAGACTTACCACTGGCGCTCGATCATTATTCAAAATCGTTGCTCGATGTATAACCTAATAAATAACATGTACAAATCAACATGGGTTTATTAAAGGAAGGTCATGTATAACAAATGTATAACCTAATAAATAACATGTTATTTATTAGGTTACACATCGAGTAACGATTTTGAATAATGATCGAGCGCCAGTGAGACTTACCTATTTTTTTTTTACGTCCGAGTCAACATGGCTTCCCTTGTTTCCCATAGCTCGCCTTCCCGCTTTTGTTTTGTCCTTTTTGATTGGTTGATGTATGCCACACGTGAAATCTAGCGGAATACAATGCACGTGAAAAGGTCAAAGGTGAGATTGAAATTATCAAAGTAATGTCCTTAGAGCTTGCACAGGTCCAAGTTTGATATAGACAAGTTGGCTTCTTTAAAAAAGAAGCCAGGAGAGGTCGGCATCAGTGTTTTCAAATGGTTCATTGGCTTTTGATTTGTCTCCCTGAAACAAACAAAATCGAACGGTCCAGATACCTTCCATCCTAAGCTGTTAAAGGAATGTAAAATCGAGCTCATAACTCCGTTAAAATTGGTCTTTGAAAAATCTTTACAAGAAAGCAGATTACCAAAACTCTGGAAAGAAGCCAATATATCAGCCATTTTAAAATCAGAACAAAAATCTAAAGTAGAAAATTACTGACCCATAAGCCTGTCATCAGTCCCTGGTAAACTTCTAGAAAGGTTGGTATGGGACGAAATTGTAAATCATGTAACCAGAAACAATTTGATTTCTACAAATCAACATGGGTTTATTAAAGGAAGGTCATGTATAACAAACCTATTGGAGTTCTTAGAGGACATCACAAAAAGTCTAGATCAAGGAAATGAAGTTGACGTCATTTACTTAGATTTTAGTAAAGCTTTTGACAAAGTTCCACATTTAAAATTATTAAAAAAAAATGGGCATATGGAATTAGAGGCGGGTTACATTCCTGGATTGCTGATTTTCTGTCAAATAGAACTCAACAAGTTTTGATAAATGGTACAGCATCAAAAAAAAGTCATATCTCTAGTGGGATCCCCCAGGGGAGTGTCCTTGGGCCAATTCTCTTCATAATTTTTATTAACGACCTGTCAGATTCGTTGCTTGTTAATGACAAGCTCTTTGCGGACGATTCAAAGCTATACAACTGCATTAAATCTGACCAAGATATAAGAACATTGCAGAACGGGCTAAATGAGGCTGTTAAGTGGGGGGAACCTTGGAAAATGACATACAATACTGAGAAATGCAAACACCTTCACATAGGGAAAAATAAAGATACCTCAAATTACACAATGAATAAAGATAACAAAACTGCAACAGTTGAAAATGTCTTGTGTGAAAAAGATCTTGGAGACCATAACCTGAGTTTTACTGAACATATGAATAGCAAAATAAGCATAGCAAATAGAAATACAGGTGTTATCTTTAAAAGCTTCACATATATGGATAAAGAGATGTTTTTGACCTTGTATAAATCAATTGTTAGACCACACCTGGAATATGAAAGCTGTATTTGGACACCTTATTATAAAAAGGACTGCATTGCACTAGAGAATGTACAAAGACGTGCAACTAAGATGGTTTCAAAACTTAAAAATCTCTCCTACAGTGAAAGACTTCAAAAGATTGGACTCTCTTCGTTAGAATACCGTAGAAAAAGAGCAGACCTTATCCAAGTTTATAAAATTCTACAAAATATTGACAATGTTGATAGAACAAAATTATTTTCTCAGTTTCCAATCCAGAATACGCGATGAAACAAGCTCAAAATGTTCAAAAATCATTCAAGATTGCAAGTACGAAAAAATTTCTTCAGTAACCATGTAGTCAATTTGTGGAACAGTCTACCTGATAGTGTTGTTTTAGCACCCTCCCTCAACAGCTTCAAAAGCCAACTTAACAAGTTCTGGAAGGATAACCCTATCAAATTCGAACCGTCGTGCTACGTTCCCGGCAAAAACATAAACAAAGAAGAGAACCCTATCATAAAGCATCAAGAAAGGCAGTCATTGCCTACAATAGATGTCTAGGATGGTAAAAAATGGTAAGAAATATATTTTGATAGATGTAAACAAACAAGTTAGGCATTAAATGAATGAGAACAAACTTTTTTTTTTTTTTCAATTTTGGTGGTTTAAAGGCACAAAACAGTACATGTTCCACATTGTTATAATATTCTCAGAACAAGAAGCTTATAAGGGCTAAAAACAGCTCTGCTGGCATTCAAATACAGGCTCAGGTTTTTAAAAAGAGTTGTGGAGGTATAATGAAATTGAGAGCTGATATGAGCAAAGCTACTCTTTTTCATGTTAGTTTCCAAAAATACATGCGGTAAGCTCTTAACAAGCTCAAAATGCATTTTTCAAATTTAAGGGCAAGGAATTTCTGACCCAATAATCCGACGGTTTGCAAAAGAATCCAGCTCTTATGAATATCCATAAACTGTGTGGGTTTTGTGAAGATTGAAAGTAAAATGAAGGCTGTAAGCTGTTCACAAGCTAAAAAATGTTGTTCTTTTAAATTCAAGAGCATGTAATTTGTGACTCCATGACCCAATTTTGCTCAATTTTGAAAGGAACCAAGCTCTCATAAAAATATATCTAACAACGCGAGTTTGGTAAAGATTTGAAGAAATTGTAGGCCATATGCTATTAACGTGCTCAGAAATTCAATTCAAGGACACAAAATTCAAAAATTTAAGGACACAAAACTCAAGATGATGATCCAATTTGACTCATTTTTAAAAGGAAGAAACCTCCAATGAATGTTTGTAATGTGTGCTCCAATAAGCCAAAATATTTTTGGAAAGGAGAAATTGTTCAAGTAAGATTGAATACAATTTGCTAATTCCACTGAAAAGGCAAGAATCTTCCCTGATGGCAATAAATAAAGGTGGCCTACACATAATACTAGTACCAGACGTGTTAAAAATAAATGTATCATTTTTTAATCTTTTAGCAAACGGCAATTTTTGGACTGTTCCAAACAGAAAAAGCATGCAGACGTCAATTCAAACTTTGATAATTAATGTGGAAGATGGTGCTTTGATGTGATGGAAACCATTGTGACAAGAGGAGAAATTGCAGTAACTAGCAGCTTCTCCTCTTCCCACAATATTTTGAAAAATTGTCTCCTGCAGACATGTAAAATGAAGAGATTGTTTGTCTAAACGTTAGAAATTTAAGAAAGTAGATTAATGAGCCATGCTCTGGGAAAAGGGTGCTTAATGCATCTGCAAAAAATATCGACCCATGTCAGCCTTCGCAGTCAGCCCAAAACCAAAGGACCATGGACTCTTTTAAGGTGTGCGGTAGGTAGGGAGAAGAGGCACGACTTTTTTTTTTTGCGCTCATAAGTTAATTTTCGCGTGATTCTCGCAATCCCGCATCCTAGAAGTAACTCTGTGTATTTCATCAAATCTATATCATTATAAATCCATAGAATTTTTGTATAAAACTGAGAAAAATGCTAGAGTCTAGCCAGTTTTGAAAAATAAAACTTGAAAACATACTGATCAACCATTTTATATTTATTTTTGGGGTACAAGTTCTCCAGAGAACTCGTGCTCTTGAGATTAGGGTACGAGTTCTCCAGGGTACGAGTTCTCCAGCTAGTATTAGGTCACGTGATCTTTTCCCGCGGTGTTCTTTCTCTTTTTTTAACGATTTTTTTTTTTTTTCTTTTTGCTTATATTTATCTGTTTAATGAAAAATTACAATTATTGGAGAGGTCGTTTACAATAAATATAGTATAATAAATCTTTTTGGAAATCCGTCATATATATAAAAAAAAAAAACATGTTTATTTCCTATTTCAGTTTTTCGATTTCGGTTTATTTATAAAACCATGACGAAATAGACTGTGTATCAGAACAATTCCGCAAAAACAAATGGACTTAGACAGCGATTTCTGTGGCAGTCTGCCTTTTAAACTCACCACTGTTGGAGAGGTCTGATGACCTCTCCAATAAGATCACGAAGCTTAATTTTTAAGATAACAAGCACATTCCAATGGACACGTATGTCTTAGAGCCATGCTCTGTGAAAAGGGTGCTTGATGGAATTGCAAAAGGTACCGACTCAGGTCAGCCTGTGCAGTCCACGCAGGCAGACCTGGGCCGAAACTTTTTCTGTTTGGTCAATTTTCTGCATTTCAATGGGCCTGTCTACGTCATAATTCAGTCGGTTTTTAGTCAAAATGTACTTTGTGAGTACATGATCATGTGATGTTCTGCTTGGTATCATGCATCACGGAGATGCATTAAGCCCGCTTTTGCAAGAGCATGACTCATTTTATTTCAGACGTGTACATTTACAATCAGTTGGCTACTTAAAGATATGAAAGAAGCTCAAGATCTTGTTTATACGACATGACAATGTCTGTATAGGATCGCGTTAACTTTACGGGCGCTTCCATAATATGACGTCGCTATCACGAGTTTGTTAGTCTAAGGGAGACAACTCAGTTATAAGAGTGTACCGTAAAGGCAGAGTTATTTCCCCTGCAAGATTGAACACAAAAAAAGAAAAAAAAAGGGGGGGGGCCGCATGTTAATTTATTTCAAAGTTGCTTTACTATCTCTGTTTAAAATTATCCATTTAACCCTTTACCAAACAGTCTCGAGTTTTATCGATCCCTAAGAAGAATGCCTTTAAAACATCGACGGAAGAGTGGAAAATACAGGTTACAGGTCTGCTTTTTCTCCTATTCCAAGGATGTTTTCTACCCTTCCAAGGACAAATCTCCTTTTAGAGTTGTATGTGTCGTCTGCAGAAGATTTCTATATGGTCGAGTCTTAATTTTTGTCGTCTGCTTAAGAGTTAAGTGTTCACATTTTCTTACTGTGATGAGTAAGGCATTATGTGTTAGTTCCGGTGCATAAATTTAGTTGTTTTTTTATTTGTATATGTATAGGCTCAGGCTGTTGAACAAAAATGAACCTATCTGATCTATGACCTACACAGCCCCATATTTTTTATTTCAGTAGAACTAGATGTCATGGTATAATGTGCATTTATAGCTTTCTACCATGTAAACACTGAGCATTTTGTTATCTCAGTAACCATACAAGACTTGAAATACAGGAATTGCAGGTTAAATTTACAATTCATGCAATTAATTTTAATGAGCAAACATAAGGATTGTTTCTAAGAATATGCCATGCAAACAAAAGTTGTTATAGATCTATATAGTCTAAAACTGAAAGGGACATTAAAATCTTCTTCGGCTTTGTGTCACAGATGTTCAAGTATGAAAGAACTTGAAAATACAGAATGGCCAGGTATTTTACAGACCCATAAAAAGGAGAATTATATTTGGAAAGAAACAGAAAAGGAGTTTCTCTTACAATATGTGCAGTCAACTTCAAGATCTGCCCAAGAAAGTGTAACTGAGTACTGGCAAAAGTGTGCAGACCTCATGAATAAGGAATTTTCTACCAGCCACAGGAATGGTATGTTTATAATTGTCTATTATAACTTGTTAGTATTGAGATATAAAATTTTGGACAAAACAGATTGTATTCAGAATTTCTGTATTTCATACAACTAGTACTCTAACCCATTCCCACCTAGGCAGTTTGGGACTGTTCCAATTTGAAAGGATTTATAGAAAAAAGTCGAATTTCTGGACATGATGAGAGTCTTATAATATGCATGCATTGAAAATATTATGCAATTACAATCAATTGCATGTTACAAGCAATTGCTACTTTTTCCACAATGTTTCCACAACATGTTTATTGCAGGGTCATTAACATCAGGGATTAAGTTGGAAACAGTTTTTGATAAAATGACATTATACCTAATTTTTGCATATTCATGTAATTTATATTTTTACCTGACAACTATTTATAGGGAATGCATGCAAAAGTTTGGCACAGCGGCTGTTTGTCACCCCTGGCTCTGTATCAGCTAAACCAAGATTATATGCTTCTGATGTTGGCACCCAAACTGAATTTCCTGATATGTAAGTAAAAACATGTTAGGTATCCTTTTAAATAAAGATTATTTAACCAATATATTTACCGATAGTGAATTCTGTGCAGTAAGATAATTTGTGGTTACAGACCTTTCAAGCTGACCAGCTGAACCCAAAGCAAAGGGAAAGGTTTAGGGTTTAGATCATCTGCTTCAGAGTGGAAGGTCATGGGTTTGAACCCCCTACCGCAATATTTTGTAAGATCTCTTTTTAGACCTGAACAAAGTTTTGTTTGTGAAAACAATGTAGTGTCATTGACAGAAATAATTGCAACCTTTTCTGGGGACATATTATTTAATAAACACATTTTGTTTGTCTTTTTCAGATCAGGTGGTCAAAAAGCCGACTGGGTGTTCATGGACCCCAAGAAAGAACTGAAGGTAATATGTTCACTATTTATAGGACAAACTGTTTTGTCACTTGCCTTTAGAATTTCATCCTTTATTAGTGCCTCCATTAAGTGGTGGTGTACATTTATTACACATTCAAAGCTTCATGGTACAAGCAGTCTTGAGGCAGGTTCCTTTCATGATTTTCTCAGGGGTAGAGTAGAGGATTAGTCCCATTTTTCCCACTTGCTTGAAATAAGGAGTGAAGATATTTATCTTGTAGCATCTCTCAACCCCCTCAACAAGATATATAGGGGCACTAGTCAGATCTTCGGGTACAAGCTTCAACTTTGGGGTGTGCAACCTCCATTTGAGGGTTTTGGGGAAAACTGATTAGTTGTAAACCTTTTGTTATTATATCTACCACAACCACAATCCCATCATTCTGTTGGAACCTTCCTTCCAGTTTTTTGATTCAAGCCCAGGTGCAGCAGCCACTGATTGTTTAAAGGATCCCAGGTTTTTCTCTCCAATAGCCATTTTCATGTCATGTCAACAAATTTCAAATATTAAATGTAGATGAATTAAATGTTTACCAGATCACAATACTTTAGAGTGGTCCGAATTGAAATCATTTGCAGATGACAAATGTTACTTAACCTTTTTCCCAAACATTACCAAATTTTAACAACCCTAGGAAAGAAGGCTTTTGATAACAATCTGGGAAACAGAGAAAATGCTGGTAACCAGCATTGTTTCCTGTTCCCACAATGTTTGTTATCCTTTTCCATGAAAATCTGATGATTAGAGCTATATTTAACTTGTCATCTGCAAGTACTTTCAGTCTTGACCAGTCTAGAATGTTGTTGTTTGGTAAAGAGCTAAAACATGAAAATTGTCTTTCATAGGGTAGAAAACATTGTGGGAAAGAAGAGAATGCTGGTTACCAGCATTTTCTTCTTGTCCTGCAATGTTTTCAAAAGCATTCCATGTTAGGGGTTTTTCAAACTCGTGACTTATTGGTAATGGGTTATTAAACTTTGCTTGAACTGGATAATGTGTGAAAAAGGTTTACAGCATTTTCAGCTGGTTTACAGCATTTTCTGCTTTTGCCACAAGGTTTATAAAAGATCCTTTCTCTAAGACAGTTAAACTTTAAATATTTTTGGTCAATGGGTTAACTTCAATTATCAGTAGATTATACAAAAAAGACTTGAAAATATTGGCACACTTAACTGGAACTTATCATTGCAGTTATTTACTGTTTGACAAATTAAGTCATTTGTGAAATGCCAAATTTGCTTGAATTTCAAATCAATGAAAGCTCTTTGTTATCAGAATTCTGAATCAGTGTAATAGATGAGAATTGGTATTTAAGTTGTAAGCTCAAAACCCTTGTATTTTAAAAGTAAAATACCTGGGAAACTAGGAGATCTGAGTTCAAGTCTCGGCTGGGGTCTGAGCTATATTTACTGCTACAGTATCAATTTTCTGATGCATGTTGATTCAGGTAACAATGTAACAGGAAGAATAAACAGTTACCAGTTAATTGAAATTAATAGGCAATTGTGTGTGGAAAATTTTTGTTTAGATATTGCTTGAAAATCTAATAAAAATGAGAAGCCTTCAAGTTTGGTTAAAACTGGGAATTGAATGTCGTAATAAAACTTATGACAAGTTGAAAGTGACCTGCAGAGAATGAGCACACTTAATTAGTCAATATTGCGTACTTCTGCCCAGGGCTTGCAGAACAGCATGCAGTCCTTGTCTCATACCTCTCACAAGAGGGTGAAACAGCTCGATCAGTAGCCGCTGCCATGAGGTCAAGGGATACCTCAGTTCAGTCCATTTCAGAGGCAACAGACTGATTTGTTGGGGTATGCAGCAGCCAGATTCTAATTTCTAACCCATTTCATATCATTCATGTCAGACAATCAAACCCGGTAAAACCGCAAGGGGTGCAACACCGTTTTTACTATGTATATATTTACTATTTAGGAAGGAGCCAGCAAGACAGCTGAGGCTTTGCATCACACAGCTGTGAAACGCCTCAGACAGTATTCTCCCCTAACAGATTCAGAGAAAACAATTCTACTCAATGTAATAGGTAAGTTTGAAAACTGGTATGTGTACCGAATGTGGGTTGTCCTCAGATAACTTTACAAGATCATCTATGAAAGGTGAGAAGAAAACATTTTGAAAAAAGGAGAAATTGCTCATTATGAGTATTATGACCAACTTCTTCTTTTCCCTCATCATCATCAAAATATGCCTACTGCAGATGCTTGTCTGGGGTGTACTTACTAGTTACATTAATGCCACTATGGTTTCAAAGTTTTTGATTGAGAACCCTGCGTCACAAGTCCATAAGAATCAACAATGAGAGGTGAAAGGCACCATGTGCCCTTGGCTAAAGCTAATGACTGATGAGATCAATTATTTACCATAGTTGTTCTGTTGCAGGCCCCCTAAGAGAGCACATCAGAAGTATGATACTTGGCTCTTTTTATCCCAAGTGACAAAAAACTGTCCTTGCAGCATACTACTGTCGATAAAAATGTGGCCAAAGGAAATGTTGCTCAAAATAACTTTTAACCCTTTCCCAGACAACAAATTTTGGACCGGTCCAAATTGGAAGAGTTTGCAGACGACAATTTTAAATTTGATGAAAATGGCAGAAAGTTCTCAAAAAGGGAAGAAAACACTGTGGGAAAAGGAGAAATTGCTCATTACGAGCAATTTCTCATTTTCCCACAGTGTTTTCAAATGACTTGTACTGCAGACACGTGAAAACCAGGGCTTGTTTGGGAAAGGGTTAAGGATTTTGTGTGTTTGTAAAGTTGCCTGCTGCAAATTTGTTTTTATAGAGTTAAACGGCTGAGTCCAAGTAACATTGTAGGTAGCAACACTGGCTGCAGATTCAGGTATCCCGAGTTTGACATCTGTTCAGCCAAGCTCTTTTAAAATACCATGATGGTGAAATGGCAATCCAGACAAGATTGGATTCTTATTCAGTGAACCACCATTATGACAAGTAGAGCTGACCACAAGCTGGACAACAAAACAACTTATTTCTGTTTTTTTTTTTTTCCAGACAGTGGCACACCCAGACAGATAGCCAGGACAGTATTAGGAACTGGATCCTTGGGAGAAGAGCTAAAAAGTCTGTTGATTTTTGATGCAGAAATGGATGCATGTGAATGTGCCAATAAAGGAAGTGCCTTATATTGCCAGAATTATGAAAGTTTACTACATTTTAAATGGGACAATGTCATTTCTGAATTAATAAAAAGACAACAGTTCCTTGCAGAGGTCCTTCTTGCCATATCGCTTCCCAGTGACAAAATTGGCAATTCCAAAGCCACCAAAGCTCTTATTCCAGTCCTGGGTACGACATATGCTGTTCTTATGAAACAGCGCTACTATGCCTAAATGGTATCCAGAAAATGTTGTCAACTGCACTGGCCAATGAGCAAACACATCAAAAGGTATCACAATGAGTAGTGTTCACATTATTTTAGTTTACTTCACAGTTATTCAAAATTTGTTATGATGCTCACCTGGTGCAAAGTTTTAAAAGCTATATCAAGAAAAATATAACCGTACATACAACTTTAAGTACAGATTTTAAATTTGACAACCTCATCTGCATGCAGGCAAAATTGAACTTGATCAGGTTTAAGACATCAGATTCAGACCATTCTGGTGAAGGGAACAGCATTAACCCAATCAGCCTGTAAATTATCTAGTGATCTGGTTTTTGCTTTTCCATGCAAAGCTTTAGTTATATCCCTACTTATGACCCATTCACTAGGTAAGCATTACAGCTATCATGGCCTTTTAGTTATGTTTACTTTGATTCAAGTTTTGAAGAAAGGTTTAGTTAGACATTTCATTTACTTGTGTGGTATTTAAATGCATTAAGATTCAATGTTCTTCTTTACTCACTAATAGTGTACTTCAGTCACTCAGTTCTTCATAGAACAGAAAAGTCCCATGTCATTGTGACAAAACTGAGTCGATATTTTCCAAAAAAATGCATGAAAGAAAAATATGAGCATTTATGGGTTCTTTAGAATGGTAGACAAATCGAAACAGTATAGAGGTTTCATCAAACTTAATATTCCTGTAATGAGGGGTGATTTTACACAAAGAAGAACACTTGGAATCGAATGTGTAAGTTCTTTTTATCCATCTGTTTCAAACCCATGTTATTGTTGTAGCTGTTCCAAGTTTGTATTGCAGCGTTCAGTGTACAATATCAACTAGAGGATAGATAAATGGTAAGTCTACTGGCTTAGGTAAGAGAATGAGAAAATGATATGAAATCTAATAACAGCAGTTTAATCAATGTATATTTTTATGCCCTTGGCAAAGCAAATGGCATATACTATGCATCCCTCTGCAGCAATCCCATTATCATCCTTGTTTGGAGCATATTTCCTATAATACTTGATTTAGGATAACCAGACATGGTATATGTAACTAGCTTTAGACTGATAAAGCAAATTGACAATTGTTGACCTCTGACCATGATTAAAGAACAATTTTCTCTTCAGTATATTTCCATTACTGTTTCAGTAAGGGTCATCAACTGTGTATTTTTTTCGAAAATTATAAAAAGTAATCTAAAATTGCAAAGTGTCATTTCACATTGTTGTCTGAGACTGAGTTTTGATTTTTTTTTTTTATAAAAAGTATTGTCTTGTATAATTGATATAAGATACAAAAGTCTTGGGTTCAAGAGGCAGTTGGTTCGATCTCCGCCAGGTCTTAATAAAGACCAGGAAACAATGGTAGTGATGCCTTTCTTCCATGGTGCCCCGAGTTAGGGGATAGTATTATGCCTGGATGGCCAGTTTAATGTTTAAGAAGGTAGTACTGGTAAGGATTCAGGGAGCATGAATAATTATGTGAACTGATAATATGTCAGAAACGGTCTAAACTCAAAACAACTAGGATTACCTAAAAATGGTATATCATTTTATCACATAACCTTTCTGGTTTTCAGTATAATATATCCATTACATATTTTCCTGTCTGATACATGTTTAACACCAGGATTGTGTGACTTCTTTTGTGAATTTATCAAGTCGTAGTTCAGAGAATTGATTTTTTTTTAAGAAAATTACTGTGTGTGCATAGATGGTTTTGCATCTTTTGATCTTTAACTTGTGTAAGTTTCATTATATGATTTTAAGAATCTGACATTTTTCGTCTTTTGAAGTAAAACTTTATAAAACTACTGTAAGAAATGTTATAAGCATGCCAGAGGCTTGTATTAAAATTTTTTTCTAGACCTGTTTAATAAAGTCTTCCAACTCTCGAATTCCAAGTTATGTCATATCATATATATATGTACACTTTTTGAAACCTCAGATTGTTGTGTCCTTAACTTTGACAATGACCTCTGACCATCTACCCAGTGGGTCCATATAACACATTTCCAATTTTATAACTTATTTATACTTAAATTTATTCATTTATATATAGATACTTTAAATATATAAACAACACCTGGACTTTCATCAAAATTTGACAAGCTATAAATGGATACAAATGTATTCAACAGATTTTCTGTATAATTTCTATGTGTTCTGGGGCATTTGTGTTCTTCAAATGCAGGTTCCTGTTTTATAACTGGTATGTCACATTTATCTGTACAAAACAATCCTTTGTTTTTTGTTGCAGTGAAAAATATTTTGAAAACCCTGTGGCAAAAGGAGAAATTGCTCATTTTGATCTACTTTTTTCTTTTTCCACATTGTTTTCTACTTTATCATGGAAGTTTAAGCCAATTTTATTAATTCATGAATTGTCTTCTGCAAACTATTTCAATTAAGAAGTGTAAAGAATTTGTTGTTTGGTAAAGAGATATCCATTGAAAACATTTTCTAACAATTATTTGATAACATGTTACAGGTATATGACCAGCTTCAACCTTTGGGTGTAACACTCAGTCACCAAGGTATGCTAGACACAATGACATCAATATCTGGGAGATTTAATGCGAAATTGATAGATTGTATTAAACAAGGAAAGAAATTTCGCATTGCTGGGGACAATATTAACTTTTATTCAGGAGTTGCCAAAGAGAGGAAAAATATAGGCAAAACAGGTCATATCCAACACTGGTTTGGCTCAGCAGCCATTGTTCAAAATCTATCATTCCAAGGATTGTCCAACAACGGTCCGCAATGTGATCTGCGCCTCTTGCCTACCAAGAAGTTTATCCTTGGCATGGAAGAATGGCAGGACATCACCTATAATTTCTCACTTCTTTCTTTGAGAGTCTTAGTTGATTTCTTTCCATGGTTGAAACCTGTCTCCTCTGTTCTCAAAGATCCTATTGCTGATGTTCCTGTGGACCTGAAGAAAAAGAATGAGGTTATTCCATTACCAGTGATGCATAAAAATGAGCAGAAATATGCTGAAGTAATAGACATACTTGTACACTATATCAAGGAATGTGTGAAGAAACATATAGAGCTGCTGAAAAAGAATTTGAAAAGATTCATGTTGGTGGTGATCAGTTAACAAGGGAACGATTTTCAGGGGCTAAAAAATTACGGGCAGCTGCATTAACTGAACCAGAAAGACTAAAAGCCTTTAACTCCAATAACATTTGAAATTTTCCATCTTCAAATGGCTGTTTTAACAATGTTTTATCAGGTTCTATATGATGAATGTCATACTGATGTTTTCACATTACACAGTCAAAAAGTTCATTTATTAAGAAAGGAATCAGATGGACATGATGTGAAAAATCATTTCGATAGCTGTAAAGAACTTGCTATTTCTGTTGTAAAAGCTTACATAGTACAAGCTGTTTTAGAACATTATGATTTGCCCAGCTTGGATTCAAAGCCTGATTTTGTCCCTGATTTCGAGCTCATGTCTGATGAACAGAAAAAAGGTTGGTTGGTTGACAAATTAACACCTATTATTAATCAGATATCTTCAGTGAGTAAGAAAGTTGTAAGTGGTACCTATGTGGAAGATACTTGCCCAGATATGGTCCATAGTTATAGCAATGCTTTGGTTGAACTTGGCCTGGTGTTTCTAGAACTATGTGACATTGTGAAGTCGCCCAACAGACAAAGATTGATTACTTGTATGAAATACCTCATGCTTCTTCTGAAAGGCCATAACTCAAAATCGAAGTATGCTTTAGAAATCCTAAGATTTCTTTGCCAACAAAATGCACTTTTAAGTGAAAAGGAAGCAAACAAGGTTGTTTATCGACTTTTTGTAAACACAGGAAAAACTATCATTCCTGCAGATTTACAAATGGAAAATCTTGTCAGGGTAACCAAAACCCACCTACGTTCAATGTGTTCCAATGTCACTGATCTGTCACTGGTGAGGAGAAGTAGTGCCTTCTTTGGAATGAATGAAATAAGTGATGTATTTGACAAGGAGACATCAGTAATTACACGAGCTCAAAAACATAAACACATTTCATCTTTTGAAGATGAATGCAAGGTTATAAGAGATCTTAAATCAATAAAACCATTCACAAAAATACCAGGACGGCGAGCAGAATCACTAAAAAAAATAACCAAAAACCCTATGTCCAAGCTTTCTATTGCTGGCTTAAATGAATGGATTGGACAGTATCAGAAAAAGTTTTTCTTTGAAATTTAAGCAATTAACAGAATCTGTCCATCAAAACACAGAAGTAACAGGAGTACCAAATATTCCCCCCCCACATACACTATGATAGACTTTTAGGGGTAAAACTTGTAATTTTAAAGGCTCTATAGCTGCCAGAAGTAAACAATAGGTGGTAATATGCTTTTAAATTTAAACCATAACATTTAAAAGTATTGAAATTATTGTGAAAATAACTGTGTTATTTTATGGGCAGTTAAAGTGTTAGTCACTTGCAGAAAAATTGGCCTTCAAATCAAGTAAAAAATAAACAAAAAGATAGAGCGACCTAGCAACTTTTAACCTCATTTTAGATTTTATTTTTCAGAGAGTGACTAAGAGATAGACAGCCTGTATAGTAACAGATAGTCATCTTCATAATACTTTACATACTTTTAAATGGTATGATTTAAATCTGAATGCATTTTTACATTCACATTATTTACTTATGGCAGCTATAGGGCCTTTAAAAGAGGTTTTAGAATCTATGCCCTATGTATAAGAGTGAGGGGCTCTGCATTTCTCCTTCATGAGATCTCTGTGTATATAAAGTTTAAAGTCAAAACCCTAAACTTTCATATAGCTCATAAAAACCATATTATTCTTGTGTTCTCTCTGTCTCTCTCCCTCCCTTCTAAAGAAGTTGCTGTTACAGCAGTTTCGACCGTATGCATGCATAGTTTTTATTACCTGAGAGAGATAGTTGACTGAAATCCCATTCTAATCCAATGTCAGGATGGCAAACATTGCAACAAACAGGGGGATTACATGTGTCAAGGAACCCAAAGTATTCATTTATCAGTTCTCTCTTGCACTTTTGAGATTTGCAATAATCTTTCATGTTCCCTTGCATGTGTTTAATCCCCAGGTCATTGTTGTTGTAGTACATAATAGCCTGAGCACTCAAGCCAGCTCTTCCAGACCGTCCAATTTCCTGAACATATGCTGAAATTCAATTGTAAAACATCAATGCACTATTAGACTGTGAGTAAAGAGGACTTTTAAGTTTGATCAATCTTGTATTGATGAAACTTATTTTGTACTTGACTATGTACAACCTGTGCTATTCTATGTATTTATGTTCATACACATTTGAATTGTCCTCTGGCAAAAGGAGGCTTAATGCATCTCTGTGATACATTATAGCCAGCAAATCATCACATAATTATGGATCCATAAAATCCATTTTGTATTACAACCGACTAAATCATGAGGTATACTGGTCCTTTGACATGCAGAAAGTTGAGAATGACCAATTGTGAAAAGTTTCGGCCCATGTAAGCCTGTGCGGACTGCGCAGGCTGACCTGGGTTGATGCTGTTCGCAGATGCATTAAGCCCCCTTTTCACAGAACATGGCTCATCTTGTATTGGAGTAATGGCTGTACTGATTAAATCTTTACCACACAATCCAAAGTTTTAACAACCCTGATGGAGAAAGCTTTTCACAGGATTGTTTTTGAGCTGCATTTGGTTTGTTATCTGCAATTGCTTTCAATGCGGATGAGTCTAGAATTTCTTCAAATGGTAAAGGGTTATTTTTTTACCGCATGGTAATGTTTTTTACTTGTCCATTTTGAAGACATTCACTTTTATATAGTTTCAATACAGGTAGAACTTTGCCTTATTAAAGGCAGAATGGTTAGTTGTTTTCTTCTTCAGCACACATGTTTACAAAAGGCTATTTCCAAGGTTGGTTAACACTGGGAACTGCTTTCTTGTTCATTTTGTAAAGGGTCAAGGGACCAATATATGTATTTGTTTACCTATTTTTGGGGGGCATGAGGCCTGTAATATCAATAAAATGTTGAACTCAGCAGATTAGTCCAAAAATCAGTCTCCCTGGGCAAATAGTTAAAAAGTATAATCCTTCCCCACACATTTGACAGTTTTGGGTTATATGGTAAGTATGTAAAATATTCAGGGAAAATAAGACATTGCTTGTAACCAGCAATGTCTCCATGTGTTATCTACTTTACCTGAATTTTTGCAGAATTATATTTCCAAGTTTTGAAACTTATCTTAATTCTTAATCACTCAGTCCTTAGTTTCTATTCTGAACTGTTCTGTTAAAATAAGAACTAATTACTGTATATTGCTTGCAATGAAGATTATTTATGCCACACAAGTTTAGAATATTCAAAACACTGTACTGTTTACATCAGTGGAGGCTTGTAAGTGAAACACTTTCAGCCTTCGCTAAATAATGCATGAGTAGCCTGTAACCCAGTCATTGTATTTTATAAGCGTATGTTTGAATAAAACTGAATCAAGATTAGATCTGTGTTTGTTTATCACAGCTGCTTCCAATCATATATTCACAACAGAGGAAAAAGCATGAGCATTTAGGTATAAGTAGAGATCTTACTTTCTATCATAGTAGGTGGACCAGCTTGTACACACGGTTTACATGTTTTAGGTCTGCACCCATGCCAAGTGCCACAGATGCAAAAATTAATCGAATGCAGCATTCATCTGGTGGCCTCTGTAAACTCGTTAAGATCAGGTCTTTTAGCTGTATGAAAAAAAAAATCAGAAGTATTGTATTTCTTTTACACATCTAACATGTTTGTTTGTATTGGGTTGAACACGAATTTTCAATATACTTGGCTGATATTTAACAGCGGTCAAATGACCATAGCCTATACTAATAGCCCACCATAGAGAATGCTACTTTGGTTATCACTTGACCCATTACCACACAATCCTGAGATTTAACATCCCTGTAAGAGAGGACTTTTGAAAACATTGTGGGAAGAGGAGAAAATGCTGGTAACCAGCATTTTCTCCTTTTCCCACAATGTTTTCTACTCTATCCAAACAAAACAAATCATCTACGAGCTACATTTAATTTGTTGTCAGCAAATCCTTTCAATTTGGACCAGTTTAAAATTTTGCCCTTTGGTAAAGGGTTAAAACGGTTGTTATTGGCAGATTTGAAAGTGTGTGTGTGTGTGTGTGTGTGTGTGTGTGTGTGTGTTTTGTATACATGAAAAAGCATTTGCCTTCCCGCTTTCTTCCATAGATGAATGAAACATAACCACTCTTGCAAGTTCGGGTTTCTTGGCTCCTGCATAAAAGTTGTCTCCAAGAACTTCCCTTGACATCTCATATCCATACCCTATCCACTGCATGGATTTACAATAGATTACTGTAGTAGGAAAACTCTCTCCTTTAATATTGAGTTCACTCAACACTCTTTTGAATATGTAGTCATAGGGTGTGCATGCAGAATTTCCTTTTGCAGTGGCACTTGGTCGCTTTAGTACAATTAGCTCAATGTTTGGTTTTGTAGGGGAAGCACAAACAGTCTCACAGTTTTTCATGAGCAGATTGCTCATTATTTTTTTCTGTCCAGACACTGTGACAGTTGCAGACAAAGCCAAAACTTGGCATACGAACACTGATCTTAAACTAGCGATCTTTTTATAGTCTGGTCTGAAGTTAATGCCCCAGTCCAAAATACATTGTGCTTCATCAACAACAAGATAAATTTTTACATTTCTGAGATTGTCACATTGAAATAAATCAGTGAGTTTCCTGTTGGCTACAATATCTTCTGGGTGACAAAATAAGTACTTTATTGTGCCATTTTTACTGTTTTTCAAGTCAACTTTTCTTGAAAAACCATTGCAGGGTCTCCGAGTTTTTGTACTTCTTGAGTCATTATTGCATTTAGTGGTGCAGTTACAATAACCAAACAATTTTGGTTGATAAATGGCAGCAGTTGGTATATCAATGATTTTCCATATCCAGTGGGTAATGAACAAATACAGTCCTTCCCAGATATCAAAATGTGAAGTGCCTTTTCTTGCAGAGGTCTCAGGCTTCTTATGTCGGTTTTGTAAACCTCATTAAAAGCATCCAAAGCAACAGAATACTTTTTCCCCTGAAAAAAGAACCATCTTGAGAAAAATTGCTGGTGTCATATACAACCAAAATTATTAAAATTGAATAATTGAATAACTTAAATATACAAATACCATTGGTTTCTGGTCCCCCTCCATGTCATTGATAGTATGTAACAGTTACTGTTGTATCCAAAAGTAACTTTAGGAAATATTTCATTGCCAATGTCACTTTAATGAGGTATATCATTTATACCCTAAATATTTTTAAGTCATATCTTAAACATGGAGTATTAGCTGCTCATGGCAGGGGTGTCATTGGATCCCATCCAACTCATCGTTGCCAGATTTATGGTTTGTGAATAATCATCCATATAAACATGGTATATGTACAAGAGCTAAACTAATAAATATTATTTAGATCAGAAAAGAAAGGATTATTTATCTTTGGGTATAAATCATTTAATGTGAAGTAAATCCTTTGGTGAAAAAGTGCAGCTGGTACAGGATTCGAACCCGAAATGCTCCGTTTCAGGGCAAATGCTCTAACCAGAGCTACCTGGACTGGCATCCACACTACCGATTATATACACTACCGATTATCACTACACCTCTCCCACTCATGATTTATGCGAGCTAGACCATGCCCTCACTCTGTAATACCCTTTTGGTCCTTGCAACCACTTCTGACACCATACAGGTAAATCTTTATGGAAACAGTGCAGCCTGTATGGGATTCAAACCCAGGACCCTAGCTTTCTGGGCAAATGCGCTAACAACTGAGCTACCCAGAATGCTCGACATCCAAACTATTATAATTATGAGTGTTATTATCGGCCCTTATTAACAGTAAGCTTTGTGGGTCACAAAGTACATTTATGTTGCAATATAAAAACATGTATTTATATATTCAAGTGTAAGTACAACAACAACAACAGCAGCAGATCTGTACAAAATAGGGTAAAAAGTTGTATATAAAATGAAATTAGCTTCACCCACCAGTGTTAATAGTTGTATATTATCAGATAACTTACTTTATATTTCAGTGCATTATTTGTCGATGATTTGCCCCCAAAAATCGAAATAACGGTTTATTCGAGCCATGGTTTTTGTTGTTTTGGAGGCCAAACGTTGATAGTGTAACATAACATAAACTATGTAATATAGGGTGATTTGCTGTAAACGGTAAATGGTGTAGTGTAGAAACAAGGTTGGACAAAATGTTGGGCCCATTACTATTCTTTTAATTGTGCTTATATTTCGATTGAAAATCCAGTGTTTTAACATACACGAAAATATACGCTACTCTTCGCTCTATGGTTGACATAACCGCCATACCATTTTCCATTCCCTTCATACACTTATTGTTAGCACTTTCGTTTTTTACATTTTTCTTATCATTCAAACTTATGTTCAGTTCTTTTAAGGGGAACTCTTGGGTCAGTCGGTGTCTTCAGTTCAGGGCGGTATTTCTCGATTTCGTGAAAATCCCAATGTCGGCGCGTCATATCAATAATGATGCGTTCGATCCACCGTAGGTACTGATATTGCTGTTTGGCGCGCCGCTATTGAATTTTTCACGCAAATGCACATTGCTGCAGGATACATTCTCTTTTTATCTTGACCTTGTTTGATATTTTCTGCAAGTTTTTAAAGTTATTTGTTTCTCTTTTCAAGTTAAAGATTTATTCGAACTTTAAAACTTTTTTCCTATCAATAAAAATCAACCTGCTGCTTCATATCATTATAATATTATTGTTGATCTTATCTGGTGATATCGAAATTAATCCTGGTCCGACAACCCACGACTTTACAACAAATAACGGTTGCATTTCGATTGTACATCTTAATATTCGTAGCATATGCAACAAGATTGATTTTATACAAGACCATTTGTCTGATTTCGATATTATGTGTTTTACAGAAACTCATCTTGAAAATACCATTTTAAATAGACTCTGTCTTGACAGTCGATACGCATGATAGTACCATCTTCAGACACGACCTTACGGCTCACTGTGGAGGTCTTCTTGTTCATGTGTCAAATTCTTTTTTATCCGAGAGAAGACATGACTTAGAGCGTTTATCCATTCATTCTATTTGGGTTGAGGTCAAATACCGTAGTTTATCATTTCTTCTATGCACCGTTTATAGATCTCCGACAACGCCTTTGACCTTTTGGGATGACCTTAATATTTCCTTAGAAAAAGCATATGAATCAAACAAAAACATAATTATTGTTGGAGATCTCAAACAAGACTTGCTTAATGACTCGAGGAACCATCTTACAAATGTTATGGCTATAAATACTTTGACAAACGTAATCAACAAACCTACCCGAGTGACGAATAACACAGCAACACTTATCGACCCTATACTAGTGTCAGAACATATAAATGTTAAAGAAGCTGACACCATCGACGTCGAACCGAACATTAGTGACCATAAAGCAACACTTATATTCTTTGAATTTGCCCACTTGCCCGTTTCCTGTTCAAAAAGGAAGGTCTGGTATTATGATCGAGCTAACTCCGACGAACTAAACCGACTTATTGATGCCGAAAGTTGGGACTTCATTGATTCGACAGACATTGACGATGCATGTGAACGTTTCACCGTTAGACTTTCAGAAATTATGTCCCGTTGCATACCATCGAAAGACGTTACCATACGACCAAATGACCGACCTTGGTATGACTCAAGAATCAGACGTTTCAGTAGACATCGTGATAGACTAAAAAAACTTGTGATAAAACATGGGCGGCAAACTGACTGGATAAAATACAAAGCTATTCGTAATAAAGTAAACAACTTCATAAAAGAAGCTAAGCAAAGGTATTTAAATAATATTGACGAAATGTTGTCTAATTCTAGCAATGGATGCCCTAAAACCTTTTGGAAACATATTCGTACATTGGTAAATAGAAACAAAAATGCGATACCTTACCAATTTTTAAAACGACTGAAAATGGTCATGAATACTTTCATTGTACAGATGAGGAAAAGGCTATGTGTCTGAATCGATTTTTTTCGTCTATTTCGACAGTTGTTGATACTAATGCAAACTTACCTCCCTTTGTCTCCTTAACCAATAGTAGACTTAACCAAATCCGTATCTCAACGGAAGAAATCGCAAATATAATAAGCAACTTAAGTACCAACAAAGCAGTTGGACCAGACCTTATTAGTCACAAATTATTAAAGCTAGCAAAAAAAAAAAAAAAAAAACAGTATAAATAAACCTCTTACAAAATTATTTAATAAGTCTCTCACGGACACGAAATTCCCATGTAAATGGAAAGAGTGCATTGAGAAAAAAGAGAAAATTGACCACTAGCGAAAAGTTTGGGTTCAGGTCAGCCTGCGTGGACGTACATCTTGGTATTTGCTTAATTTCGGGTAAAAGCCTCACTTATTACACATAAAAAGATTGCAATAAAATTTAAACAACCCACAGAACCACTAGCATAAAACGTATGAAATTACAAGACTATCCGAAATGTCACATTGGAAGTGACCGTCCGAAATTATAGCTACTTAAAGTATTTGTGGTTTGTAGTTTTTCTCGTTCAATAAGAGTAACTACTTGAAAAAACTGCCTTCCGTTACTTTACCAAAGTGTTTCCAATTCAGCCTACAGTTCAATGTGATCAAGAGAAATAACAATATCCCATAGGGTATGTCGGCGTGATGTCACTTCCCGTAGCAACAAGCGGACGCTATTTTCGGAGGTGAAAATGTTACATAGCAACCAGCTATTACAATAGGCTGATCGGGATTTTCATCGTGGAATAAGAACTATTTTTTTTTTTTGCGATCACAAACTATTTTGGACCAAGAATTTTGTTACAAATTGATTTAATATTAAGTATGTAGAGTTGACTAATATCGGGGTAGAGGTAAAACCGCCCAGTCATAGTAGGTATGAGGGACCGGGCGCGAGGTGCGAAGTGTCCGCAGAAATTGCTTGTTACCTTTTCCACCATATTTTCTAAAGCTTTTTTCCTCGCTCAAAGCTGGGATTGTTTGGTAAAGGTATAATTGCTCTAACGTGTTGATCATTAATAATTAAGAATGAATTTTCATTTCTGTCAGTGGCATTGCATATTGCATCATTGATCTATCCATGGCTGAAAGTCATTTAATCCTTTTAATACATTCAATCCAGTGTTTCAACCACCTCAATGGTTGCCTTCAAAAACATTATGGGACAAAGAGAAAATGCTAACAGCGGTTCCTAGCAGCCAGCATTGTCATCTTTTTGCACAATGTCGTCTACCACTTCAAAAACAAAATACATGTACAAGTAAATGTCATCAATTGATCAATATTCAGTTTACATGTGTGCAACTGCTTTTAACTGGCCAAGTGTAAAATACTGACACCCACCCACCCCCTTAAAAAACAGGAGAATATAAAACCCTTTTATCGACATAGTGAAATGTTCAGATCCAAAAAATGAATTGTGGTAAGATAAAGTAATTTATTTTACCCGTAATGGTTTCACACCTTGAACATCTAATTCCACTACAAGAAATGTGTAACTGATACAAAATTATATTTGTTTTGAAAAAATATATATGTTACCAGTGTATATCCTTGACTGAATTGCAATGTCAAAGGTATTATGACTCAAAGATAACGGTCAGGGGTCCATAAAACCCTGTGGTTGTAAAAAAATAACCAGTTAATCTTTTACCATATACAACCCAGTGTTTTTAGGTCCCTGAAAAAAAAGGCCTTTTAAAACATTGTGGGAAAAGGAAGATACTTGTTATTCTCTTTTAGACAAATCACATTAGTTGAACCATATTATATTTATTATCTGCAAATTGATTAGTGGTAGAGGGTTAAGGAGACTCTGAAAGTCAAAGGATGTTTCATTTTTTCACTAAATTTATCCAATAAAAACCACCACATCACCCTTCTTTGATCTTTACCAGGGAGGGATATGCTGAGGGTCATAAATTACTCTTTATCACACAAGAAACTTAGAATGGTCCAAATTCAAAGCTTGTCTAGACAGCTTATTAAATAGGGTTTAGAAGATGGTATTGATCTTTAGGAGCAGAAAACACTGAGGGAAAGAAGAAAATTCAGATTTCTAGTAAAATTAATGTTGCATTTGATAGACAATTTTCTCCTTTCCCAAATTTTCCTGCAAAAATTAGATCTATCTTTACTCTTTACTATACGGCAATATTCTTGATAGACCTGTACAAACTGAAGGTATTTGGAGATGACGAATTAAGTGCAACACAAATGATGGAATTTGGATTAGGAAGGATAAAACATAGTGGGAAAAGGAGAAAATGCTGGTTACCAGCGTTTTCTCTTTTCCCACAATGTTTTCCAGTTACTTTCCACAGTCGTTGAAATATGGGATTGTTTGGTAAAAAGTTAAAGATTAAAACATTTGATAATACAAGTAATACAGGAAACCAGCATTTTCTCCATTTCCCACTATGTTTTCTCCCTTGTAACACCATCATTTTGAGATATTGACCTTGTTATCTGCAAGGGCTTTCAAACTGGACAAGTAAAAGAAACAAAGCAAATGCTGGTAATCAGTATTTTCTTCATTTCCCAAAGTCTTTGTAACCCCAAACAGGATATTTCATCACTATTTGAGCCATATCTAATTTTTCGTCAGCAAGTGCTTTTGAGTTTTGACAAGTTTGAATTTTATTATTTTGGTCAATGTGGGTAAAAGAGAAAATGTAGATGACCAGCATTTTCTACTTTTCCCACAATGTTTTTTTTTTAACTTTTACATAACTCATACCTTGAGCCAATTTAACCCTTCACCACACAATTACGACTTTTAACGACCCTGATAGAGAAGACTTTAGAACACATTGTGGGAAAAGGAGAAAATGTTGGTAACCAGCATTTTCTCCTTTTTCCCACAATGCTTTCTATCCTATCAAAGACAAATTTAATCATTTGACCAATGTTTAAAGTGTTGTCTGCAAACATTTTCAGTTTTTGACAAGTCGATATTTTTGTTGTGTGGTAACAGGGATTGTAAATTACGTGTAATATACGATCCCTGGTGGTAAGGAGTTAACCCTTTACTCTTTGCACAAAAGGCAAAATTTTTGACGAAATTTGAAAGGAGAGATGCTGGATAAAAGCATTTTCTCTTTTTCCAAATGACACTGCAGATATTCGGCATATCTATCGCTTTTACGACGAATTTCGATGTTAAAATATGACTCGTTCTCTATCAAACACTACTAAAGATGACGTCTATTTTCACCTTCGCGTCGGTTACTATCATGTGATCAACGAAAGTGCCCGGATGTCCGTCATACCCTATTACCTTTGCATTATCAACGGTGGCCGCCATTATTCCGCTTTGCCTGACGTACTCTTGAAGTACGGAGGGGTACCAGACTAGTAAGAGGTCTGACCTTCGATATAAAACGTCTACCACCTGATGCTAAACTTAGGTCAAAATTCGTCAGCAAATTACATACCAAAAAAACTCTAAAATTTCTCAACTTTTTCATTACAAGTCTATGAAGATCAAGATCAGATCGCACATAATGTAAAGTCTGATCTTCGTTATAAAACGTCCATATTTTGTTTGACTTGTTCTCCGTGGCTCATATTACAAACTTTTATACCCTGTGTAGACATTCGATTTTGTATGCACCGAATTTCTTATTGGTCGAAATTGTAATAGGCCGAGAGTGTTATCGAAGATGTCATAAGATGTTAGGACGACTCTTGACAAGAAGAAATAGGCATATATCTATATTTTCATGATCGAAATAAAGATAACTCAACTCCGATTTATCAATCAAATGCATACAAATAACTTAGATACGATGAGCGCAGGTAATTTAACGAAAATTTAAAGACTTACCGAAGTTTCGCAACGTTTTTTAAGGAGAGAAAGCACACCGTCTGTGTAATACGTCATTATTATATGTCGGTCATATGGTGTCTAAACATAGGACACCAGAATGATTCCGAATAGTGCGTGGCAACGTCAGTTGGGAGAATTGATAAAAAATTCAGGATTTTTTGTATGGTTCTGTGACATGAACCGATGCTGCAATGAACGCCCCTATCCCCTTGGTGAAAAAATAAGAGTTAATCTAACAGATTCGTGGCTTTTTTCAAGCATAAAAAAACTCTAATTTTGGACTTTATTGGGGCTTTAACAGATCATAACCCAACACCTAGAAAGGTAGACAAGTCTTTGGCCAAAAGACTTATGTTACGCGACGTTTGATTGGTTTTCGATGACGTAAATCTAGGGGTGATAACAATCAAAATCCAGTAGGTGGCGCGTCTCCGTGCTAACAAATTTCGACTAGATCAGCCAAGGGGTAAGATCCACGTAGTGATGGTCGCCTTGGCTTGCGAAGATGGTTGTTTTATGGCGCATCGACAGCTTTGGTCATCCTAGCGCGCATATCTGTGTTTATGAAATGATTAAATTGGATTTTTTTAGCTAAAAAGATTTGAGACATGCTGACAGTAAAAGAGTTGAATTAAGACGGATTATGTGTGATCTTAACATGCATAAAAGATATAATCGAGCAACAGGGCAATCCCTATCAATTCAAAAAGTTTTGAATGATGAAGTTAAGATCGTGATATAAATATTTGAACAGTCTTAAATTGATAATAAAAGGTCTTTAAATGTTGAAAGGTTAGGTGTAACTTTTAATGTGCATAAAATATAATATCGAGTGGCTGGGCGTCCCTGCCTACTCAAAAGTTTTAAATGAAAAAGTTAAGACTTTGAATAGTAGCTTAAAGGAAATGAGAGCTTAAAATTGAGAAAGTGTGGAGCCTCCAATGGGATCAAAACACTCCCAAAAAAGAGGTCCTGTCTCTAATGATATAAGATGCCCTCAAGAGAGCTAATCCTCCCATTAGGGAGATGCAAACTGGAGATAAAAAGGATTAAGTGGTAGAAATATGGGTTTATACAACAGGATAAAAAGGTATTTAAGGAAATATCACAGCTTGTTGTATAGACCAGTCGTTTTGATGAAGAGTCTGGTCTTTAAATGACCATGAGGAAGAAGTCTAGTCTTTAAATGACCATGGGGAAGAAGGCAGTTTTTAAAACATTTCAAATGTTGTATTCAAATGCTTTAACAATGGACGAGTCTAAAATTGTGTTGTCTTAATAATGGGGGGGGGGGGGTGTTAAAGGAACATGAAATCTATCTTCCACCGTTTGCCCCCAAAATCCTTCTTGACATGCCTCTAAATTACTTTCGTAAGTTACTTAAATACTTTTATGTTGCCCTTCATTGGACAAATCCATCATTCAAGCCATATGTCCACTGCAATTTTAGGTTAGCCCTTTTTTTTTTTGCGCATTAAAGAGTTTACCTAGACTTGGAAAATAATTTCAGAGCTTATGCAGGTTATTCATTAGATCTATGTTGAAAATGATATATTGCATGTTTGTGTTGATGAAATGCATGGATAAAAATATGATAACCAAGATTGATCATTGGAAAAGGGTAATCTTGAAATGATGATTTTATGAAATCATTAAAGCCCCAATAAAGTCCAAAATTAGAAATTTTGTATGCTTGAAAAAAGGCACGAATCTGTTGGATTTACTCTTATTTTGTCACCAAGGGGATAGGGGCGTTCATTGCAGCATCGGTTCATGTCACAGAACCATACAAAAAATCCTTTTTTTTTTTTTTATCAATTCTCCCAAGTGACGTTGCCACGCACTATTCGGAATCATTCTGGCGTCCTATTTGTAGACACCATATGACCGACATATAATGATGACGTATTACACAGACGATGTGCTTTCTCTCCTTAAAAAACCTTGCGAAACATCGGTAAGTCTTTAATTTTCGTTAAATTACCTGCGCTCATCGTATCTAAGTTATATGTATGCATTTGATCGGTAAATCGGAGTTGTGTTATCTTTATTTCGATTATCGTATGCCTATTTCTTCTTGTCAAGAGTCGTCCAAACATCGAATGACATCTCGGCCTTTAACACTTTCGGCCTATTACAATTTCGACCAGTAAGAAATTCGGCGCATACTGTACAAAATCGATGTCTACACAGGGCATAAAGGTTTGTAATATGAGCCATGGATTCAAACAAAATGTGGACGTTTTATAACGAAGATCAGACTTTACATTATGTGCGATCTGATCTTGATCTTCGTAGGTAATGAAAAAGTTAAGAACTTTGTGGGGTGTTTTTTTTTGGCCTGTAATTGCTAGCGAATTTTGACCTGAGTTTAGCATCAGGTGGTGGACGTTTTATATCGAAGGTCAGGCCTCGTACTGGAAGCATTCTGATCTCGATCTATGCCGTCAACAAAGGATATTTCTCAACTTTCAAGAGTTTGGTAAAACACATTGCTTGTATATATTTTTACTGCTATTTTTTGAAGACAGAGTTGATGTTACTTCATCAATCAAGTTATTGCATGCAGATGAACCATACTTTTCAAAATTATAGATACATATTCCAAAGCTGATAAATACATGTGTTTCAAGTTGTTGGAGTGCAAGGCAATTGAAGACAAGAGTAGAAGTTTACTAGTACTCAAGTAATATTTATCTACCACATTGTGATTAAGAAAAATATTTTTTATGTCATTTTTAACTGATCTCTTTTCTTTCCAATCTAAAAACAGTGTATCTTTTTAGGGTGTGATACAGAGAGACCAAGATGTTTGTTAACCGACAAATACATGTAGATATCCCAGTCTGGTGTTATATCTCTGCTTTACGACGATTTTTTTTTCACAGATTTTAACACAGTCCATGTCAACAGGTATTTGAATGATATTTAGATCTACATCTATTACACATTAATGTTAGAACTTTGAAGTCTATTATATCTCAAGCTTAGAAAGGATCAGCTGCTGAAAGGATAATCGATCAAATACAACTTTTTTACACCCTTGCCATAAACTTTTGAAAGGAGCAATTGTTTGCTACAGGCAACTGCTCCTTTCTCACATTTCTCCATTTAGAATATTCCCCAGTATTTTGTCGGTTGTTTAACGCCATTTTCAACATTATTACAGTTTTATCACGGCAGCCAGTGCACCTGTCCATCCTTATCAAGGGTAGTTCTGTTTCCAGTAATTTACATAATATCCCACTGGCTGCTTTTCCATGTAATCATTGTCAATACAATGATTAGCGTTGAGAGAGGAATGTATCCTGTTGCGATGACTATCATCAATCTTGGGAAAGAAATTGGCTGAGCTAGGGATTTGAAGCAGCAATCCCCCAGTCTCAAGTCCTGTATGCAACTAGCTGCACCACTAGGGCTCTGCAGTAGTATTTCGTAAAAGTAATGTACTCTTGAGAGAGAAAAAGGCATGCCTTGGGTCTAAAACAAATTAAAGTCCAACTTTTAGTAAGCAAGCACAAAAGGTACAATCAAAAGTTGCTTTGTATTAAGCCAGCACCAAAGAGACTCAAATTGTGTGTGTGTGTGTGTTTTTTTTTTTTTTTACCTTGAAAAAGAAGGCTTTTGAAACATAATGAAAAAAGGTGAAAACCAACATTTTCTATTTCCAAAAGTGATTTTACCTTTTTTGACAAATTCCTTCATTTGAGCCACGTTCAATTTGTTGTCTACAAATGCTTTCAATTTGGACAGATTAGAAATTTTATCATCTTGAAAAGAATTAGTATTAAGGTGGCCACCAGCGCAGGGTTTACTGTATAAAGAAATGAGCATATCTTGTAAAATAGTTCTGGAGATACAATCTGAGACTAGTAGATTAAAAATACATGTGTTTTTCAATCTAAATTTACTTGATTGATTGAATTGTGTTTAATGCGGCATTCAACATTATATCAGTCATTTCATTGCGTCAGCTTGCTTGTTCATGTAAACCCTGGGTTTTAATATTACAAGGCTATGGCTCTGTAGTGTCATGCCCAAGGACACTCTTATGAAAAACCCATTGCTTCCAGTGAGGCTTAAAGCTGGGGCCTCCACGTTATGAGTGCTACACTTTACCACTGAGCCAGGCAGACCTAATATAAATTTGTATTTCAGACTCAAAATGCGAATGCAGTCTCAATGGCTGTGTAAGATACAAAGACATAGTTGTTAAATGGCCTCTTTAGGATTTCATTTAACTCTACCAAACAACAAAATTTTGGACTAGTCCAAATACAAAGTATTTGCAGCCAAAAATTTAACTGTGGCTCAAATGATGGAATTTGTTTTTAATAGGGTAGAAAACATAGTGTGGAATCAAGAAAATGTTGGTTACCTGCATTTTCTCCTTTTCTCACAATGTTTTCAAAACGCCTGGAGATGCATTAAGCCCCCTTTTGCCCGAGCATGGCCCATACATACCGTACTTTGCATTATTTAACTCTTTACCAAACGACAAAATTTTGGACTGAACCAAATTGAGAGCATTATTTTGCAGATGACAAATTAAGTGTTGCAAAACTGATGATTTCTGTTTTTGATAGGGTAGTAAACATTGTGGGAAAAGGAGAAAATGCTGGTTATGAGCATTTTCTCCTTTTCCCACAATGTTTTCAAAAGCCTTTTCTTTCAGGGTCGTTAAAAGTTGGGATTGTGTGGTAAAGAGTTAAAAAGAAATTTATGTTTTTGTCATTTCAGTGTCTCATTTTGGACAGAGCTGGCCCAGTAAAGCCAAGCTGCACCAACAGGATGCACTGTTTGTGACTCAGAAGATACATTTAATTTTGGTCACCTGTGCTAAAACAAATGGGTCACACAAGATAGATTACAATCACTCTTGTTATTCTTGTAGTACTGAATTAGAATTATCTTAGATGATATCGAATGTTATTATGCAGTATGTCCAAGTGTTAGTCAGTGGCAGAAAAAAAATTTTGTAACCAGGTTAAAGTCAATAAAAGATAAAGTAACTTAGCAACTTTTTACCTGGGTCTAAAATTCATTTTTCTAACACATGGACTGACGGTACAATAACAGATTGTCAACTAAAAAATTAATTTCTGTACTTTTAAATAGTACGAGTTAAATTTAACTGTATTTTAACACCTGCATTGTCAACTTTTGTCCACCACTGGGCCTTTAACTTTTTGTAATAATAACGAGGCTATGTTGACATCATGGAAAATTTCCATATAATAAATACTTATTGCTTTCTGAGTGCTGGAATAGATAATAAGTATAAGATGACTGATTTTGCTTTTGAAACATATGAGCTATTGCTTTCTGAGTGCTGGAATAGATAATGGGTATAAGATGACTGATTTTGCTTATGAGCTATGCTCTGTAATAAGGGGGTTTAATGCATCTGTGAAAAGTATCGACCCAGGTCAGCCTGTGCGGACTGCACATGCTGACCTGGGCCGAAACTTTTCACCATTGGACAATTTTCTGTACGTAATAGGACTATTCCACCTCATGATTCAGTCGGTTGTTAGAAAAAAATGAACTCTGAGGATCCATGATCATGTTATGACTTGCTAGGTATCATGGATCACAGAGGTGTCCTAAGCCCCTTTTGCCATAGCCTGGTTCATATGTTACTATACACAGGTATTTACTTGTGAACAGGACCAAGCCCAGGTAGCTCAGTCAAGGACTTGAGAACAGGGGGTCAGTGGTTTGATTCCCAGCTTTTCCAATTTCTTAGATTGATGATATTCATTGTGACATGTGGGAAAGCAGCCAGTAGCTTGGAAAGATTATCGTGTGAAGTACTTTAAAAAGGGTTTTTGTCGGTTTAACCCTTTACTAAACAATCTTGAGTTTTCACGACTCTAGAGATGAAGACTTTTGAACATTGT
Source organism: Tridacna gigas (assembly GCA_945859785.2). NCBI lineage: Eukaryota > Metazoa > Mollusca > Bivalvia > Cardiida > Cardiidae > Tridacna > Tridacna gigas. Next base: position 24,223,648 of record OX244040.2, read on the forward strand.
TGAAATTCTCTGGTTACCCGCATTTTTTTTTTTTTTTTTTTCATTTTCCCATAATGTTTTCTATCCTTTCAAAAACAAATTTCAATACTTGAGTCCCATTTATCATCTGCAAATACTTTCAAGTCTAAAATTTTGTTGTTTGTCAAGAGTTAAAAACTATGTCAAGAGTTAAAAACTATGTCCAGAAATGGGTTAACCGTTTACCAGATGACAGATCTTGGACAAGTCCAAATTGGAAGTGTTTTTAGACAACTACTGTAATTCAGTGTGGTGCAAAGGATTAGATTTGTCTTTGAAATGGTAGAAATCATTGAGGGAATAGAAGAAAATGCTGGTTACCAACATTTTCTCCTTCACCCACGAAGTTTCTAAAGCTATCTCCCTGGGGGTCATTAAAAGACGAGATTGTTTGCTAAAGGACCATTGTATACTTGATTTAAAAGCTTGAAAATATGTAGATAGTGAAAACAATTGCAGTTTGCTCAAATATACTTTTTATTGGTATCGAACTCTATAAGATATATTTTTGTTTTAAAATGCATAAACATGAATTAAAACTGTAACCCGTTTACCAAATGACAAAATTTTATGCTAGTCTGTATTGAAAGCATTTGCAGTTGACAAAATAAATGTGACTAAAAAATTAGGATTCTTTTTGGGAAGGGAAGAAAACACTGTGGGAAAAGGAGAAAATGCTGGTTACCAGCATTTTCTCCTTTTCCTACAATGTTTTCAAAGGGCTTCTCTCTCAGGGTTGTTAAAAGCCATGAGTGTGTGGTAAAGGCTTAAACTGGAAATAGAGTTTAGTATCTGTCAATAATTTTCCTTTTAGTAATAAAAAACAATGGTCACAAAAATATCACACTCAACTCTTTACCACACAATCCCGAGTTTTAATGACCCTGAAGGAGAGAGCTTTTGAAAACACTGGGAAAAGGAGAAAATGCTGGTAACCAGCATTTTCTCTTTTTCCCACAATGTTTTCTACCCTTCCCAAAACAAATTTCAATTTTTCAATCATATTTTTTTTGTCGTCTGCAAGTGCTTTCAATTTGGACCTGTCTAAGATTTGTCGTTTGGTAAAGAGTTAATCATATTGGTAATCTTAATTCAGTATTCTTCATGACTGTTGTAAAAACTTAATACTGGGTATCTGTATCTTGGGCAAAAATACTGTTCACGTAAAACTTTCCATCATAGAGCACCTAAGGTAGGAAGAGAAACAGAAACAAGTAAATGTATTTGACTGATATATGTCACAATGCAATAAATCTATTTTCAACAGTATTTCAACTGTATAGCAGTAGCTGTACACTTACTCATGTTCACTGGGTCAATAACTGATATTACTGGCAATAAAGCTGAGAGAGGTTACTTTTTGTAGGAAACTACCTATCAAGCTCCAGCTACAGTTGAATTTTGAACACATGTTTTACAAATCATATCAACCAAAAGGACATGATGGGCTTGCAAGCATCTTCACGTCCTTGATTATTTCAATTTACTGCCAGTGTTTATTAACCCTTAACCAACAATTTCAGGTTTAAACGTATCTATGGAAGATGCCTTCTGAAAACATTCCGGGAAAAGGAGAAAATGCTTGTTACCAGCATTTTCTCCTTTTCCCACCGTGTTTTCTACCCTACAAGAAACAAATTTAAATTTTGAGTCACATTTATTTTGTCGTCTGTAAATGCTTTCAGTTTGGACCAATCTAAAATATTGCTGTGTGGTAAAGAGTTAAGTGTCATTGCAACAGGATTTGATCCTCTCAAACTCCTGAACATGATTTGGGTTTGCTCATGGGGGAAAACAGCCAGTGAATTTTAGAGAATTTGCCGAGAATTACTAGTATATGAAATAGAGGTGAAAGGCGCATTATTAAATTTAAATGTTTTTCAAACAATCCAAGTTTTAACAACTCTTAGTAAGACAGCCTCAGCAAATATTGTGGGATAAAGAGAAAATTTTGGTACAATATAGCCTGTAGAAAAAGCAGAAAATGTTGGTAGCCTGCATTTTTTTTTTTTTTTCTTTTTTCCCCACACTGTTTTCTACCCTTCCAGAGAGACATTTATTGTGTTGAGTTACATGTACTTTTTCATCTGCAAATAGTTTCAGTTTAGACGAGACTAAAATGTTCTTCTCTTGTAAAGATTGGATGTTTATTTGTTGGAGCATTTTGCACCACTTTGAACATTATTTCAAATTTTCAGACTGGCGAAGCTAGTCTATAGGCATCAAGACTGACCTAGATTCAAAGTAAACAAAAAACCCCACAGTTGCCAAATACTGCTTCGCTGAAATACTTCTTTCTTATAAAGATCTTAATTCTGTTATATATGACAATTTTGACAAAAACCACTAAATCTCTACCACTCCAATTTGAACATGTCGCTTTACAAAGTAATAAACTGAACAAGATGTAATTTATTAGGTACAAGATCTTTGCTTATACGTAAATTAAGTGATCTATGCAAAGCAGAGAGTCACTTATTCCTACACCACTGTAACATTATGAATGAATCTATTAATAGATACACCTAGGTAACTTGTAGCAAATCCCAGCTATATTAACCCTCACTGGTCGGGGAACTCTTGTCATTCCTTCAGTCTTTCATTATCTAGATATTGTGTACAGTTAAAATGTTATGTTAAACTGTTATTCTACGTCTTGAATATTAACCCGTTACCCAACAATCCGAAGTTTTAACCACACTGGGGAAGAATCCCTATGAAAACATTGCGGGAAAAGGAGAAAATGCTGGTAACCATCATATTCTATTTTTCCAGCATTGTTTTCTGCCCTATTGGAATCAGGTTTCATCAGTTTAGGATTGATGATAGTCATTGCGATAGGATTAATTTCTCTCGCACGTTTTGATGATGTTTATGTGGAAAAGCTGCCAGTGGCTTGGAAAGAATATTGTGCGAAGTACTGGTAAAAGAAACTCCAGGAAAGCATTGATATGTGCACTGGCCACCTCTACCTTACTGAAACAATGTTGAAAACAGGAATAAACACCATACAAACAATCAATCAATCAAATTTGCTAGTCTGTTAGTACTTTCAGTACTTTGATTATTCATGTCAGTGTGACAACTCATTACTGTCTTTTCTGTATTTCACCAGCACAAAGCTGGGGCTCTGCAATGTCTTGCCTAAGGACATTCCTTAACCCTTAAAGCCCTGGATTGATTGATTCTATGGTGTTTAATGCCATTTTCAACATTATTTCAGTTATATTGTGGTGGCCAGTGCACCTATCCATGTTTTCCTAGCGTTTCTTTTACCAGTGCTTCGCACAGTATTCTTTCCAAGCCACTGACTGCTTTTCCCACATAGCCATTGTCAAAACAATGGTCAGTGGTGAGAGAGGAATGAATCCTGTCGCAATGACTATCATCAATCAGCGGAAAAAAATTGGCTGAGCCGGGGATCGAACCAGCGACCTCCTGTTCTCAAGTCCTTTACGCTGCATACTAAGCTACAGGGCGCAGCTTAAAGCTCTGGAACCAACTCAAGTTGTTTTTGCAGACAAAAGTTGTTTTTGCAGACAGTGTAGATCAAGATCAGACTGCACATAACATGCAGTCTTATTTTAGATCTATACTGTCTGCTACTATGAAACAAGTTTTGTCAAAATAAAGCAAAGCGGCTACCGTTTTCTTACTTTCCAAGCAGGTGCGCAACCCTTTACCAGTTGGTAAAAAATTTAGAAATTTTTCAAATTGGAAGCAATTGCAGATGAAAAATTGGACGTAGTAGCTCAAATAAAAAGATTTGCTTCAAGAAGAATAGTAAACATTATGGGAAAAGGAAGAAATACTGGTTACCAGCAATTCTGCTATTTCAAAAATGTTTCAAAAGCATTTTTCTTTGTTAAAATGATTAAATAGTGCTTTACATAATTACTTGGATGTGTTGGTTAACCCTTTACCACACAATCCCAACTTTAACGACCCTGGGAATGAAGCCTTTTGAAAACATTGTGGGAAAAGGAGAGAATGCTGGTAACTAGCATTTTCTCCTTTTCCCACAATGTTTTCTACCTTTCCCAAAACAAATTTCAGTTTTTGAGTCCCATTTATTTTGTCGTCTGCAAATGCTTTCAATTTGGAAATGTCCAAAATATTGTTGTTTGGTAAAGAATAAGGGTTGAGGGCAAGCAATAGCATCTGACATTGCTCTGTATGTATGAATATATTTTTTATTTTTTGTCCACAAATTTTTCTTGTAAGACTATTGTGATGTACATGTATTTAAAATAATAAAATAATATAACACCATATTGCCTTGCTTGTTGCATGAAACATATCTGTCTTTGTAAGAGCTGTGATCTGAACCAGCCAGTATTATATCGTAGTAAGGGTACTGAAGGCCAAGTATTCACATGCTACATATTCTTCAGCAACACCACAGAATATGTCTTTGGAAATCTGATTATTCTGCTGTATATCTGAAAAATTAAAAAAAAAAGACATATTCTCTTTTTTAATTTATCTCAATCTGAAACTGTAAAAAAAAAAAGACAGCAGTATAGTAATAGGTGTAGGTTTACTCCAACTTCATTCCATTTGCTAACAGAATTGACTGCAGCATCTGTCCGGAATGTGGTTGAACTTAAATAATGTTGAAAACTGTACATGTATGAATTCGTAACTGTACAAATACAGCTTTTTAACAAACCTGTTTCGAAACAACATTGGTAATTACTTATCATTTGTAGGGAAGAATCATGTTATCCATCTTCCACAATGTTACTTTTCCACATGGATCAAAATTGACTGCTGCTGCATTTCCAACCTTTTATTAATCTTTACTCTAGTATGGCATATGTCTCAAAGCCCGAATAGTAGCAAAAAGTACACAAAAAGTAGGTCAACAGTTGCTATGTTGCTCTATCTTTTGTTTACTTTTTACTTGATTGACTTACACTTGGATTGACTGTACAACAACAGATTGTCATCTTCCCAACAATTTCCGTACTTTTAAAAGGTATGACTTAAATCAAAATGCATTTTAACACCCACTTTGTTTACTTTTGGTGGCTGCTGGGCCTTTAAACAGTAGCACATACAATCATGGGTATGGGCTATACATCAAACAAATGAATGTAGTTTTTAGCCTTTCAATTTCCGACAATCATTCTGTTTACATGTATGATACATGTAAATTCTAGAACAGTGTAATACAGTATCTTTTACTCAATAATCAGCACTTTTGCAAATGAAGCGCAGCTTGATTGACTGAGTGATACATATGTGTAGCTTTCAACATTATATCAGTCATACCATTTTGACAGATCATTTATTCATATGTTTCCCGAGTTTTAACAATATCTGAAGTAACTTGCCCATGGACATCCCAACGAAACCCAGTGAGAATTTAATCTGAGTCATGGATTACTTATATTATGCTTTTACCACTGAGACATGAAATAATCCTTAAGCCCTTTATAGCTGTTCAGTTGAATAAAACTTGTGGCATTACTAGTATCACAAGGGTCAGCTCAAGTAATATAAGAGAACTGTGAAACCCTAAGAGACAAAACAAAATTCAGTCGCATAAGCACAGCAGTAGTTTAATCAACTGTCTACCGGTATTTTGTCCAACAGCATATTTTCAAGAATTCTGCTCCATTTTCATCCCGGCCTATAATAAGGGTTTCATTTAAGATCTAGATGAGACAGCAAAAACTTCTTGCAGTATACCAGTAATCTTGAATCTACACTGCTTCTTTATAGGTATAGCCCATGTGGTGGGTTGAGGTGAATCCCTGAAACTGCGATACATTGTTTTGAATTTTCATTACTTTACCAATCATGTAAATTTTGTGAATTTGGCTATTGAAAGCAAAATTTGTACACATGTACCTGAAAAGAGGCCGCTAAATTCTGGATCTACTGGAATGGAATCACAATCATGACAGAGTCAGAAACCAAGGCTCGTCTGCATCTGCATAGTCAGTATAATTCAGTATGTGTATCATCATGTAGGAGGATCCATTCACATTGGCCAGAGATGTGTAAAGTAATTTTCTCTATACTCTGGAATATCATTTACATATCATTTAACATACTGTGCTAGAAATTTAGTGGTGTTTTACTCCGCTTTCAACAGTATTTCAGTCATATCATGGCGACATCACACAAATTCATGTATTTCCTGGGATTCACCAGTACTAGGCTAGGGCTCGGAAGTGTCTTGCCAAAGACACTCCCACAAAAAAACCAGCGGATCGAACCCCAGACCTAATAATATGCAAATTCCCTCTTTAACGCTTTACCAAACGACAAAAATTTAGGCTTGTCCAAATTGAAAGCATTTGCAGACGACAATAATTTAATGTGGGCCAAACGATAGAATATGTCTTTGATAGGGGAGAAAATATTGTGGGAAAAGAAGAAAATGCTGGTTACCAGCATTTTCTCCTTTTCCTACAATGTTTTCAAAATGCTTATTACTCAGGGTCGTTAAAACTCGGGATTGTGTAGTAAAGGGTTAACATACAGTCCAGTGCTGTAATGGCCCAGAGGCATGGAGCTTTTGAGAACATTATAGGAAAAGGAGAAAATGATGCTGGTGACAAGTATTTACCTTCAATTCAACAATTGTTTCTCCTGTTTCAAAAACAAATCATGTAGATCCAATACAAGCTATGTCGTCTGCAAATGGCTTCAATCTAGACAAGTCCAAAATTTTGTCATCTGCTAAAAAAAAAAAACCACCAGGATTCCATTGATATGTGCACTGACCAGATTAGGGAAAGATAATTAGGTTCTTCGTTCAAATTTGTGGTTCCCAAGAAATTCAGCCTTTTTTTTTTAAATGGTGCAGATTTAATTCAGCACATTGAGTTTCAATTGCATTTCTAAAGTTACACACACACACACATAAACAACAAATACTTAGCCTTGTCCAACACTAAGGCATTTGCGGAAAACAAATGTTTCTCAAATAATGAAATTTGTCTGTGATACAAGAAAAATACTGTGGAAATAGGAGAAAATGTCGGCTACCAACTTTTTCTCCTATTTCCACCATGTTTTCAAAAGCATTTTTTCAATGTCGTAAAAACTAGGGATTGATAGGTAAATGGCCAATCTCTGAATAAATATGCGTCGCGTATATCCGAGGTTCAGACTACATTCATGCACATTTAATCATTATCTGCATTCTCTGCATAGAAAATGGGTCAACCGGGTGCTGCGCAAAAATGAAAGATCACTTTCATCTCACAGGTGAACGGCGAGCGACAGTATAATTCATATATTACACACTGAGTAATAGTAAATTAGTGTGTACTATATGAATTATACTGTCGCTCGTCGTTCACCTGTGTTTCATCTTACTAGCCGATATTCATTAATCAAAAAGTGCTTACGTATCCTGTTCCAACAGTAAATGGGGAAATCATTACAGATATAGCGATAAATCTGTTTTGAACACAATAAATATAAGGTGAACGTAAGGCGACTTACCGATTCAAGAATGCGAACTGAAATCCGCATCTGTTTTCAGACACTTCGCTCATTCTGTATATTTACACGGAGCTTCTTGTTCAAAACAAAAGAAACAAATCCTAAAATAGACGCCCGTTTGTTCTTTCTGTGTCGCTCTTCGGCAAATTCGGTAAACGAACTTGGTTTTCTGTCGAATATGATTCTCATACCGTCTCACCATCCTCCATTTTGTTTTTCGTTTACCTCAGCTCCTAGGTATCACGTGGTGTACCTACGTCATCGTTATTGATGTAAACAAAAGTTAGAGATACCTGGTAGTATTTTTTCTTGTTTTGAAATTAATTCTTCTGCCAGCGAATGGAACTTTGACCAATCGCACATCAAGAGAGTGTCATCGTCATATTAAATACACTGACTTCTTCACTTTTTCGCATGGCTGTTTTCGAAGAAACGTCAAGGTTTTGTCGTAGACCTGGCGTCGCCATCTGCATCTATGTGTGAAAACATGCACATTTCTTACTATCTCTGTTATTACTGAAGATATTTGCTTCAAACTTGGACAAATTGTTAATTATCAAAAGGTTCCGGCGAATTTTCGCCTCTCACCTCTGATGCATGTGAGGAAAGTAGTCAGTGGCTTTGGAAAGAAAGTTGTGTCAGTACTGGTGTGAGAAAGCCAGGAAACACATAGGTGCGTCGCTGACCGTCATGATATGACCTAAGCTGTTAAAATGGCGTTAAACTCCAATACAAACCAAATAATTATCAAAAGGGGAACCAATACAAGGGGAGACCAAGGTATTTTTAACAAAATGATGCCCATTTTTTTACTTAGAATTTTGAATAAAACTTTGACATTTTATAATACCTCTGTTATCACTGAAGATATTTTCTTCAAATTGGGACACATTGTTAATTATCAAATAGGAAACCTAAACAACAAAGTACTTTTGACAGAGATATGCCTCTTTTTTGACTTAGAATTTTAAGTCTTTACCAAATGACCAAATTCTGGACTTTTCCAAATTGAAAGGATTTGCAGACGACAAAATAAGAGTGACTAGAAAACTAAAAGTTGTTTTAGGAAGGACAGAAAACATTTTGGGAAAAGGAGAAAATGCTGGTTACCAGCATTTTCTCCTTTTCCCACAATGTTTTAAAAAGGCTTCATTCTCAGGGTCGTTAAAAGTCAGGATTGTGTGGTAAAGGGTTAACTGAAAATCAAACATCCGCAGCCGAGCGTTTGCACCCGCATGCGGTGTTACCATTTTTTTTTTTTGTACCCAACAGAATACCTAAATCTAACGGTTTAAAATTTTGATTTCGAGAAAATGATTCTCCAAGTGATATATGGTTGGTATTAACCCCTTACCACACAATTCCAAGTTTTAATGACCCTGTAAAAGGGGGCTTTTGAAAACCAGCATTTTGCCCTTGTTCCAAAATGTTTTCTACCCTTTCAACAGCAAGTTCCAATATTTGAGCCACATTTATTTTGTCATCTGCAAATGCTTTTAGTTTGGAAGAGTCTAAAATGTTGTTTGGTAAAGAGTTAAGCAATTGCATAATAGGTACTTTCTGCTTACAACGATTTTAATGATAATGTTTGATGCTGATTAACAACTATGTACAGAGTGACATATTATAAAGGAAAGGTTGGGCTATATCCGTAGGAATGCTTCTTTTGATTACTTGTTAGCATTTTTGTTCCTACATAATTTGTGTTTGTGTATGTAAATAAAATGATTGATGAATGGATATTTTATTTACGCTTATTTTTTTGTTGTACTGTTGAAAGATATGAGCCATGTTCTGTGAAAAGGAGGCTTAATGCATCTGCAAAAAAGTATCAACCCAGGTCAGCATGCGCAGTCTGCACAGGCTGACCTGGGCCAAAACTTTTCACTATTGGTCAATTTTCTGTTTGTCAAAGGACCAGTCTACTTCATGATTCAGTCGGTTTGTAGACAAAATAGATTTTATGGATCCATAACCATGTGATGTCTTACTTAGTAAAATGCATCATGGAGATGCATTAAGCCCCTTTTTGCCAGAGTATGGCTCATACATATATTCAGTAAGTTAATCCCAAAATAACCAATGAATGTCTAATAGTTACAGTTTAAAATTTTGTAATGGTTGACAAATTTTAATTTATAACATATTATTACTTGTGAGTTCTTGTATGTTACACTTTTTACCAAACAATGTATTAAGAAAGATGATATAGAAAATGGATGCATTTAAACTGCATTATTTGCAAGGATAGTGACATTTTATAGATTTTCTGTGAAAAGTAGTCCTGCATATTGCTTTCACTTAGTACAATTTGTAGAAAAGGTCATATATTCAGCAGGTCAAGGTCACTGACTAGATATTTTTCTGTACCTGCAGGAATATCTCCTGGCAGCACTGTGGGCTTGAACTTGAAACTGACACTCTACCTGGGTGGCCCTGACCCCACCTACCCAGCAGCATCTTCCATTGGTGTTTCTCAAGGTTTCATTGGCTGTGTAGCTGAGGTGAGATAGTGTTTTTCCAACTAATTTAGTATTGCCACAAGGAAGAAAACCATGCACTGGGTGCAGATAACCCTAAAAGTATCTCCAACACGGTTAACCCTTTACCAGACGACAAAATTTTAGCCTTGTCCAAATTGAAAGCATTTGCAGACGACTATTTCAACGTGGCTCAAATGGTGCAATTTTTCTTTGATAGGGTAGAAAACATTGTGGGAAAAGGAGAAAATGCTGGTTACCAGCATTTTCTTTTCCTACAATGTTTTCAAAAGGCTTCTTTCCAAGGGGCGTCAAAAGGCGGCATTATCAGGGCTCGACATTAACGGTTGTCCGATGGATTTTGGCAATTGAAAAGTTGCCTCGGACAACTAAATTTTAAATCTGGTTGCCCGATGGGACAAGTGCATTTTAAAAATCAATTTGAGGAGAAAAAAAAATTGCGAATGCATAATTTGCGTGTCGACGACGGAATTCCGGAATAGTGTCATTTTGACAGCTGACTTCACTTGCCGATCTTATCTATACCTTAAAGAAATAACTCGGTAACATAATACATATTAAGTTCCGCCCACTTAGTCACAGAACCATGCAAAAATGACTCCGCCTATCTTATTAAACCAGAATTATTGGAGAGGCAGACCTCTCCAACAGTGGTGAGTTTAAAAGGCAGACTGCCTCAGAAATTGCTGCCTAACTCCACGCTTTTCTGCGAAATCGTTCTGATACACAGTCTGTTTTGTCATGGTTTTATAAATAAACCGAAATCAAAAAACTGAAATAGGAAATAGACGTGTTTTGTTTTTATATGATGGATTTCAAAAAGGATTTGTTATATTGATTTGATTGCAAATGACCTTTCCAGTGGTTGTAATTTTTCATTAAACAAATAAAGCTACATACACAAAAAAAACCTTTCGTTAAAAAAGAGAACACCGCGGGAAAAGATCACGCGACTTGAAAACGTGGGAAAAAGATCACATGTCTGTTATGTAATGCATAAGAGGTTTCTCCTTTTTACACAGCGGCAATCATATAATGCCTTACTTATTTGTTTATATGTACGAAAATATATTGAAATTAAAAGCAGTAAGCTATTTGAAAACATTGATGCTGACCTCTCCTGGCTTCTTTTTTAAAGAAGCAAACTTGTGTCGATTACCATTGTCTTAAGGAGGTTGGTAAATAGCAAAGAGGTTCCACCCGATTTGTTAGCATTTTGTCGCAGTTCGAAATGTTCCACTTGTATTAAACTTAAATTAACTATTACTAGTAAAATGGATTATGTACCCAACTAACCGTAAATTAATAAATGGACATTTATTTTAATATTGCATTTTATTGAATTTGAAAACTTGTTCAACAAAATAGAGTGAACATTTCAAATAAAGTTGAAATGATTCGATTAATATATATCGGGCTCTTACGAGTCGAACCGTTCACTTCAAAATGCAGACGCCTCAAGAGAAGTTTGGCTTCAAGTCGTCCGCCGATTCCATGACAGAAAAGACTAAAAACGCGAGCCAGACACAAGAAAAGTACTAATTTTCATGGACCAATTTTCATGGCTGCGATACTGTGAGTCTGAAGACCTCATGCACTATGAGCCGTGCAGCAAATATGCTACTCTCTCCGAGTGTTCAACTGCAACATGTTTTATTAATGGGATGAATTCTTTTAGAATAGACAGTATTAAAAGTCATCAAAAGAGTGCCAGTCACTTCTCAAATGAACAACGTTTTAATATAGAAGTCTTAAAGAAAAAAAAAACCTTAACAGATTTCACATCCTGTCATTCACGCACATATGTGCGTGATTCAATCACCGAGTTGAATAATCACGCACAAAAATATGAAGTGAAACGTGCATGCACGCACAGGTTTCAGGGCTCTCGTTGTCGATCACCAGTGGCGCCAGTTGGGACAAGTTGAAAGTCACTGTTTATCACCGCTAGTCAAACTTAGTATCAAAGCGCATTTCTAGTGTAAAATTAAAGGTTTTGAAGTTAAATTAATATCATAATGATCTAGTAAGTGTTTTGCTGCTTTAATTCGGTATTATAAAGTTTAATCCGGTATTTTTCGGTCTCCGAGTTCTCCGGGATACCGAATTCAGTTTAAAGGTGTAATTCGGTATTGTTTCTTTAACGAATTAAACTGTAAATAACCACAAAGAAGTGATCTTAACAAGTCTAATTAATCTAATATTTACCTAATAAGTGTTTTGCAGATATAATTCAGTATTATGGAGTGTAATTCGGTGTTATTCGGTGTTATGCGGTATTTCAGGTGTTATTCGGTATTTCCATGCACCGGTTACATGCTATTCTTATTGACAAATCCATGTCAAATCATGCGGAAATACTACTCCAGAACTTAACAGGCATGAAAAAAAGATCGCTGCATGAAACGCGTAAACCCATGACACAACAAAAACTGGTTTGACATCGTCCGATTCTATGCATTTCAAACTGTCTATTCAGCTTTATCAATGACTTTGAACAGTAAATTTACATAAATATCTCTATAAAACAATAAGTGAAAGCTAATTAGTGTCTGAAATTGACAGTGAAATGGAAAATTCTACTGGCCGGAAAATTCTACTGGCCGTCAGGCTGTAAGTTGTCCCTCTGAAGCTGGTCCCGTGAGTAAGGAAATTATAACCAGCATCTTCTCTTTTTTTTAAATGACCCTTACTGTTTTCAGGAGCAACTGACTGCAGAGTTAGACTCATCAAAACAAATTTTCAATAAAACAGACCCTTGCCGTCCTCCACAGATGCTCTATAATTGTCAATATTTAGTGCACTCCTAGAATTCCTCTTGCACTCCCAAACTTGTATTCCAGGGAGCGCATGCACTCCCAAAAAGGGCTGTGAGAGGGAACACTGCCTGTACTGGTGAGGTATGTCGTGAATTAGATATAATAGGACAAGTGAAAACCTGGTAAGGACAAGTGGTTTTGCAAGGTACTTGTCCGACTGATCCAGTAAATCAAAAAGTTAATGTTGAGCCCTGATATTGCGGTAAAGGGTTAACCTGTTACCACAATCTTGACTTTAACGACCCTAGGCAAGAAACTTCTTGAAAACATTGATGGAAAAGAAGAAAATTATGGTAACCAGCATTTTCTCCTTTTCCAACAGTGTTTTCTACTCTTTCAAAGACAAATTCTGTCAGTTGAACCATATTTAAATCGTCGTCTACCAATACTTTGAATTTGAACAAGTCTGCGCTTTTTGTCTTTTGGTAAAACAGTTAAATCCTTTTTTTGAGGTACAATTTTCACTGGAAAGCATCTAAGTGTGGATACCACACCCACAGAATCTTTGCAGAATTTCTTAAAAGCATTCAATTTCAGATTTCTAATGATAATCGGGTGACCAAACTGGAAACTGATGGTTACATATAGCATCACTATCAATGGTGATCTTAATAAATTAACACTTTACCACACAATCCTGAGTTTTAACGACCCTGAGAAAGAAGCCTTTTGAAAACATGGTGGGAAAAGTAGAAAATGCTAGTAACCAACATTTTTTCCTTTTTCCACAAGGCTTCCTTACCTTCCAGAAACAAATTCCAAAGTTTGATTCATGTTTATCTTATCATTAGCAAATGCTTTCAGTTTAGGCGTGACTGAAATTTTGTCATGTGGAAAAGAGTTACTAGAAAAAATAATGAAAACAAGTATCCCATTACCGCCCAATGCCGCCTTTTAACGCCCCTAGGAAAGAAGCCTTTTGAAAACATTAAATTTAAAACTTTCATCACTGTCATTCTCATCCTAGGTAAATAAACACATATTTGAATGATGATGGCGAAGTGGTCAGTAAAAGGACGTTGAAATTAGGATGGCACAGCATCATTTCTGATCTTCAAGACCTGAAGGTCAACATCTCTTCAGGGGCTTAAAAAGTTGTTTTAGCTCCAGTTGGACAGGGATGCCAATACAAGCCTGAATGTGGGGACAGTGACAACAACAGTATTATTATTCTAATTTATTTATTTCTGTAACATGCCAAGAAAAAATGTATGTGAATATATTGTTCAACCCATATGTTGTTCTCAATCATTCAACAAAAACATTGTCCTGATACACGTTTACTTTATGTAGGATCGTACTGATAGTGGAAGAGTGAATTTATGGACTTATCTGTCCATTTTCTTTTCAAATTTTGGCGGACAATGTACAAATAGACAGTTGCTATATACAAAACTTTTACGGATTAGTTACCAATGACACAACTTCCGGGTCATTGAAGGTGCCGAAAATTTGTATTTCCGCTACTAAATATTGCGAGAGAAAGTCTTATTGCAAAATATAAAAAAAAAAACCAATCTTACCCAAAACATATTCCCATATCTATAGTCATCATATTTGTCTTTAAAACCGATGCTTATGCCACCTTATCTAAATTAGGTCATCGCTGTGTTCAAACACACTCTCTTGCACTACGGATCATTCCCATTCACCTCTGTAGTTGGCTCAGAAAGTAGTCCGTCATCACGTGATATTTTCGTCACATGACCATAACTCAAACTGGCAACACAAACGCCGGTAAAAGAAAGACAATACGATTGTTTTGTGTGCTGTTCAAACAGCAAACGGCCAATCAGACTTAGTGGTAGGAAATGTGGAAAAGAGAGGTTTTCTGAAAAGCTTAAATGTCTTTTAAAGGACGATAACTTGTTTTTTTTTTTTGTTTGTTTAAATTGTCATCATTCATGGGCGCAGCCATTTTTTTTTTTTTTTTTTTATAATTGGCGTAAGATTCTGATCAGTAAAGAAGCTTGAAAAAATAGTTCCATTGTATACAGGTAAATTCATCAATTTGAATGCACCTGTAATATATCCGGAATCATATTTCCTTTGTCTACTTTATTATGTTACACATGAAACAGTTAAACAGTAACAAAACATGTTTTCCTCGGTTTGACAAGATTCTTGTCATTTAGCCCCTTGCAGAGATGTATGGTGAGAGTAACGAACGACAACTCTCCTCGGAGATTGGTTCAAACAGGAAGAAGTATCTCTCGGTACGGGCAAAATCACTCCGGCGGCCTTCATTTTAATGTAGTACGGATGGACCACGCAGATTTGTGACTGAATTACATGTTTAGAAGAGGCTATATACAAACCAAAATATGTGTGTAAACCCATAAGTACTCGTAGAAAAATACATCGTGCAAACCTTAAAACGTGTTATTTCGAAAATTAACGATATATCTAGCGGTAAAATGTGCGTGAGGGGAAATATTTGTGACGTATAGCGCGTGATAAACTTGAAAAGAGAACTGCATGATGGGATTTATTGTTTAGGGTTGCCTCTGGTTAATTTAACCATTCTGGTTAAGTTACCAATCTGCGCCCAATTGTATAAACGTTGGTTAACCTTACTCACTGGGTTAAAATTCTGGTTAGGAGAGAATTTGGGTTAAATTATTGGTTAGCGATTGTATAAAGCTCTGGTTAACTTTAACCAGAATCGAATTACGGTTAAATTTAACCCACCTTCCCTAGGTCGGTTAACTATGTTAACCAAAAATCAACATGGCCGCCGTTGAACATTCCACCGACAGCTTGACGGCCGAGACAATTTCGACGACTGAATAGGCCTATGAAAACTGACGAATTTGACGACAAAGAACTTCGACGACGATAAATCTATAGTCTAGGTTTGGAGAGGCAAATTTAGACAGACTAGATAACCTTTAAGGGGGTCGACTTCGACACGGGACGAATCGTAAATTACCGCAGGGTCTGTTTCTGACTTAAGGTTTAAAGCTTCTGGGATTTTTTTTTTTTTTGTGGTTGAATAGAAACACATTCGGGCAAGATATCCATACTGTGTCCAGGACCATTACGGGGTTCAAAGACATTTTGAAATCTTTAAAAGTCGCAGATCTACTGGTACATTGACTTTCCGTCGAGGACGAACGACGGACTACACAACAAGGTTGTACGAGATCGACAGTTTTCCCGGTGAAGTGGGATTCGTAGACAAACTCAAATTAGAATTTTATATCCATTTAAAGATGAAGCGACTTTCATTAACAGAAAGAGATATCATTCAATAAATATGCAGGCAACCTGCGATTTTGGAAGTTAAATTTCGCAACTCTCGTGGGTGAAGAAACACAGTGTAGTCTCCCTTGTCGGGATTGTACCCTGAATGTTGACAGTGACTTGCAAATAAGAGAAAATGGCAAAGTCTCTTTGATTTCTCCACAATAAAACAACCTTTTTCTTTAATAACAAATGCCATATCTAATTTATGCACAACAAAGTATGAGTTATTGTATATTACGATAATTTACAGTTGAGTGCGACGACTAGCCTAGTGGTCTAATGGTTATGTTACTCTCCATCTACGGAAGAGTTCGGAGTTCACATATCACTTTTTTTTTTTTTTTCCCTAGGGAGCTTACTTAACGATCTCAATTTTTTCACATTCATGTTGTTAGAAATTAAATATGTATCAAGTATTTAGGCCTTTCACTTCAATAAATTTAAAAGTGACTGCAGAAAGGGGTCTAATGGTCACTTTCTCAGTTTTCCCCATATTTGGAAATGCCTGCATGTCTAGAACATAGTCTGTGAAAATGGGAAATTATGAGCTTTTTACCAAAGGTAGTCAATGGTAAATGATCTATGACGTCATGCACATGGTGTCATTAGTCAACAAGAGGTGAACTTCTTTAATTCGTGGGTTAATAGATTAAATAACTGAGGTGATTCTATTTCAGTGGCATATCTCTCTCATAAACCTTTGTCTTTCTCGCACAAACTAATCAGACCTATACTTTAATCCATTACTTTACCAGCCATTCTTTGACTTAATAAACCCCATTACAAATTACATTTTGGACATTTACGTAACTCTTTACCACATGAGCAAAATTTTAGACTGGTCCAACTTCAAATCATTTGCAGATGACAAAATGAAGGTGCCTGAAAATTTGAAATTTGTTTTGGAAAAGGTAGAAAACATTGTGGGAAAAGGAGAAAATGCTGGTCAACAGCATTTTCTCCTTTTCCCATAATGCTTTCAACAGGCTTCTTTCACTGGGTCATTAAAAGTCGGGATTGTTTGGTCAAGGGTTAAAGAAGAAGAAAATATGCTTTTTCAGCTGCATCAAAGACGTAATAGGATGGTATGCAATCAGCTTTTATTAGCAATTTCTACTTTTTGAAGCTATTAGCTTCAGGGGCATAAAAAGTTGGTTTAGGTCCAGTTGGAGAGGGATGTCAATACAAGCCTGAATGTGGTACAGTGAAAAAAACAGTATTATTCTAAGTTATTTATTTCTGTAACATGCCATGACTAGTGATTATATACATCTAGCATTTGTAATAAACTGAGTAAATGTCCAAATTTATAAAAAAAACATGTACTGAAATATAATAATTGATTGAATCCATAGAGTGCAATTCCACCCTTTACCACACAATTTAACGATCCCAAGAAAAAAAGCATGTGAAAAATATTGTTGAAAAAGGAGAAAATGTTGGTAACCCGCACTTTCGCCTTTTTCCTTAATGTTTTCTAACCCCTCAAAAAGAGAAATAATCATCTTATCAACAGTAAATTTGTTGTCTGCAAATGCTCTCAATTTAGTCCAGTCTAGAATTTTTTTTGTTGGTGAAGAGTTTAATGGACTTTTTTCCCAGTCTGGGAAAAAAATGACAATAGCATTTATAATTTCACAAATACTAGTATCCAACATAATGTTAACACAAAAGAAAAGTATACATAAAAGCTCAGACTGCACATTCTTTGCATTCTAATCTTGATCTAAACTGTTTGTAAAACAGTCTGATTCTGAGCTAATTGTCCACAAAAAAAAAAAAAGGAAAAATCTAGCTGAATGCATGTTTCAAACTAAACTTTGGCATAAACTGTGAGTTGAAAGGTGGTGAGAGCATCACTGCTTCCGAGTAAATTCATGGGACATTGATACTTGAACATTTCTCATGACTCTGGAACTTACATGTATTTGCATGTGACATATCCTGACCAATTGTTCTGATAGCAAATCATGACATATCATTATATCCTTGTGTGGTTCAAATAGCTTTGGTTTAAAAGAAAACGATTGATTGGAAAAGTGACCTGTTCAAGCATCTTTTGCCAAGTGTGACACACTGTGAACACTTTTACACAAAAGTTCAAGTAATTCTGATGTAAATTCTGCAATGGCTCTCCATCTGAACCTCTCATAACACCCAAGCACCATGAGGCTGGAGTAAATTTGGTATATTGTTGCCCAGGCACCATCATACTGTACTGGATGTCTTTGCTTGTACCTATTTAAAATAGAAATTCAATCTTTAAAGGAGTAAACTTCATTGTGTTAACCCTCTACAAACAATTCTGTTTTAGCAACCAGAGGAAGCACTTTGTAAACATTGTGAGAAATGGGGAAAATGCTGGTAATTGACATTTTCTCCATTAACCACAAAGTTCTATAACTTTTAAGACTATTTCCTTATTTGAGCCACACTTTAATTTGTTGTCTGCAAATGTTTTAAATCTGGACTAGTCCTAATTTTTTTCTGTATTGATATAGAGTTAAGTGATGGATGTCACCTATAAATGACAACTGCAAAAATCTACCCAACTCACATCTGTAACTTTGATGCTATCTATCCTGAGTGAAATTTTGCCTTTTTACACCAATATCAGTCTATATGTTCCCGAGTCTTTCCACAAGCAGTCAAATTTTAGTCTCAACCTTTCCTGCCTTCTATGAGAAATTTATAACAAAAATGTCTACTGAAAATGATTGATTGAAAATGATATAATAAACTGGGGGACAGATTTGGCAGCTGAGGTTAAGGATAATGTACTGAAATTTCCTTTCAGTTTGTATTAGGACTTACACAGATTTCTGTTTTAACTTGGCTATGCTGTAATTTGTAGTGTTACCTAAGTAGGATGCCTACTGGAAATTAAAGCAACAACAACCCTTTTTTCTGACAGTGTTCACTTTTCATTTCCACAAAGAAAATACCTTTGACAAGATGATTCACAAACCTGTTAAAACTCTCCACAATGAAGTAGACTTATTACAGTATTTTTTCTGTTGATAGCAGATATATTTACCATAGTGGATTTGAAAAAAATATTTCACAACATGTTTATTATGTGACCATTGATGTAGCACTAGTAATTGCTTCACAGGCTATGCATTTTTAGTGCTCTTGTTTGTAAATGTGTGTCAGTTTCAGAAAAGATACGAGTATGGTCGAAGTTTATTTTGTATGACTGAAAAAAAAAATTGTTTTGAAGTCTGGAAAACACTGATCGATATGTCTATCACTTGCAATCATTAACTGATTTTGGTGCAAAAATATCTATGTGAAAGATAAAGCATATATTACGGAACACAAATGTAAGAGAAAAAGTCACTTATGCACGTTAAATGTAAGATTCATTAGTTCATATGTATGGCAGATATTTTGCCAATATACCAAATTTCTTTTACCTCTCTCACTGCCAGTGGGGACTAAAAAATTTTTGGAGACTGTATATCAAGATAAGAAAGTGCAGTATGCTAACTGATGCTAATTTTTTACCAAAACCAACTTTCAGTGCACTAGTAATCTACATGTACTTTCAGACTTTGAAATAGGCTGAATTTATTTATTCTGGCAGCAAAAAGGTTAAAAGTTACATTCATCAGCTGGATTCTTGAGTAAGAAACACCTGATATTTTCTACAAATGATGACCTCCAGGTCTTGAAGATCAGAAATGATGCTGTCCCATGCTAATTTCACTGTCCTTTTACTGACCACTTCGCCATCATCATTCAAATATGTGTTTATTTACCTAGGATGAGAAAGACAGCAATGAAAGTTTTCGTATTGAAAAGAATAAAAGTAAAATACATAATGAAAACAAAATGAAACCTATGTTGTGAGTAGTCATTGAAATTACTGAAGAATACTGTATATGCATCTATCATACAGGTTTTAAAATTCCAATCACCATCTGATAATCAGAAATCAACCAGTTTTCTGATCTTCTTCAAATTACTACAGAATGACTGTTACTTTCTATAAACCTAGCTGTTTGTCATTGAGCTCCCAGCCTCAGTTTAGTTGTTATTAAATGGTATAAATACAAGTCAAACTGTGGCCAGATAATAAATAGGCAAATAATGATAAATTCCATCACCAAACATTTTCATCATGTTACACTTTCGTTCAAATTTAAGTCAAGATAACAAGAGATGCAAAACACATTATCTTACTTCAATGCCTGCCTTTGTAATTAATAACCATAACCTTTAACCTTGAATAAAGAAATATAGGCCACCAAATCCATACATATAGATTCTTAGTTTTCGGTTTTAAATTTAAGAATACTGACATTGCCTGAATAATTATCGGACTCATAGTCAATATATTTATATACATTTACAACACTGGATTCTGGATCAAATTTGTTTTCAAAAGCTGAGTAATTTTTCACCCGTGACAACCAATATGTTGTTCTCAATCATTCAACAAAAACATTGTCCTAATACACGATTAGGCCTACTTTTATGTAGAATCGTACTGACAGTGGAAGAGTGAATTTGAAGATATTCTCTGTCCATTTTCTTTTCAAATTTTGGCGGACAATGTACACAAAGGCAGTTGCTATAAACAAAACTTCTACTGATTAGTTACCGATGACACAACTTCCGGGTCATTGAAAGTACCGAAAATATTGCGTTAAAAAGTCTCATTGCAAAATATAAAACACACCAATCTTACCCAAGACGTGTTTCTATTTGTAGTCACCATATTTGTCTTTAAATCCGATGCTTATGCCACCGTATCTGAATTAGGTCATCGCTGTTTTCAAGCAGGAAGAGGTACACTCGGTACGGACAAAATCACTCCGGCTGCCTTAATTTTATCGTAATACGGTCGGACCACGCAGATTTGTGACTGAATTATATGTTTAGACGAGGCTATATACAAACCAAAACGTGTGTTTAAACCCATAATTACGGTGGTACTCGTAGAAAAATACACCGTGCAAAATCTCGAAATTGACGATATATCGAGCGGTAAAATGTACGTGAAGGGATATATTTGTGACGTATAGCGCGTGAAAAACTTGAAAAGAGAACTGCATGATGGGATTTATTGGTTAGGTTTGCCTCTGGCTAATTTAACCATTCTGGTTAAGTAACCAATTTGGTTATCTCTTTTATACAAGTGTTTAACCAGTTTGGTTAGTTAACCAAACTGGTTAGAAGTTAACCCAAGATTAGAGTTTAACCCTGGGTTAGTTTAACCAACGTTTATACAATCGGGTGCTGGTTATCTCTTTTATACAAGTGTTTAACCAGTTTGGTTAGTTAACCAAACTGGTTAGAAGTTAACCCAAGATTATAGTTTAACCCTGGGTTAGTTTAACCAGCGTTTATACAATCGGGTGCAGGCAGTCAATTAGTCAATATCCAGTAGCACAAGATGTACTTAACTATTTAAACTCTCTTTACAAAACGAAAAATTTTACTCTCCTCTAAATTCAAAGCTGTTGCAGACCATAAATTAGATGTGGCTGAACTGATGAAACCTGATTCCCAAAAGGACAGAAAACAATGTGGGAAAAGGAGAGAATGCTGGTTACCAGCATTTTCTCCTTTTTCTGCAATGTTTTCAAAGAAATTCTTCCATGGTGTCGTTAAAACTTGCATTGTTTGGTAAAGGGTTCAAGACCCAGAATAACAGTTTAGCATAACAGTTTAACTGTACACAATGATTTAACTACCGAATGAAAGGAGGAATGACAAGGGTTCCCTGTCCATTGAGGGTTAATAAAGCTGGGATTTGCTACAAGTTACCTAGGTGTATCTATTAACCCTTTCCCAAACAACAAATTTTGGACTGGTCCAAATTGAAAGAGTTTGCAGACAACAATTTTAAATTGGATGAAAATGGCAGAAAGGTCTCAAAAAGGGTAGAAAACACTGTGGGAAAATGAGAAATTGCTCGTTACAACCAGGGCTTGTTTGGGAAAGGGTTAATAGATTCATTCATAATGTTACAGTGGTGTAGGAATAAGTGATTCTCTGCTTTGCATAGGTCACTTAATTTATATATAAGCAAAGATCTTGTACCTTATAAATGACACCTTGTTCAGTTTATTACTTTGTAAGATGACATGTTCAATTTGGAGGGGTAGAGATTTAGAGGTTTTTGTCAAAATTGTCATATATAACAGAATTAAGATTTCTAACGGACAGAAGTATTTTCTGTGAGGCAGTATTTGGCAACTGTGGGGTTTTTTGTTTACTTTGACTCTAGGTCAATCTTGATGCCTATAGACTAGCTTTGCTAGTCTACATTTAGCAAAACTTATAAATAAACTGCAACTTTACAAAGTATGATTTCTCAGTAATTGCTCAAACAACTCTGATTCCTTCAATGTTTTCCACCCAATCAAATGCGTATTCCATCATTTAAGGCCATTTCTGAACTGTCATCTGCAATCCTTTCAATTGTGGTAGACCACTCATAAATTTTGTTGTTTGGTAAATGGCAGATTTATCTTTGCTATTATGAAATAAAAATAATAAAATTCATAACGATAATTCCAAATTTACAAGCGGGCTGATCTCTGCCCACATCTCCGCAAAAAGGACCAATTCATAATAAGAGTTCAGACCCCCATATGATTTTGTAGGTTGATCTCTGTGTGTATCCTCTACCGAGGCGACCAGTTTACTATTAATAGGAGTGAGCCCTGAAAGTGGGGTGTATGGACAGTGATCGGACCCCAGTACGTGTTGGCTGACCCTAAGAAAAAAGGCTCTTCACTTTTCTATTTAAGGAGAAGAAGGTGACCAGTATTTTCTCCTTTTCCCACAATGTTTCCTGTCGTATCGCTAGCAATTTTTATTAGGAATTTTTGCTGAATGTTTTGAGCTTGTGACCGGTATAACTATTGGAAATTAATCACTAGTGATTTTTGATACATCATGTCATCTAGTTACTTCAACGGATGCAGTATAGATTTTCTTGGTATTGATTTTGTGTCGTTAAGAAATTTGCTCAATTTTAATTTTTTTTTAAATGCTCATGAATAAAGTTTGATTACAAAAAAAAAAAACTTACTTTTCCTCCCATTTTTCAAGATATTGTCCTAAATGCTCTTAAAGAATTTGACAAATGTACTGGATACCCTATTTTTAGTAAAGTCACGATAGAGAATGTTGATGTTTATCCAGTCTATGTTTAAGATATAAGGAAAAATACCTGCTTCTCACAATTTATAAAACTGTGGTCAACATTCATTCTTGGTATGCTACTTAATTTCTCATACTTTGATGAGTTTCAGGTCAGTTTATTGCCTGCGACACATTCAATATCCTTATCCTGCTGAATAAAAGAAACTTTCAAGCAGATAGTATAAGCCCAAAACTTTCCTGTTTCAAAGGGATTTTTGGAGGGAAGATATTTCCTCATGGGACAGTGTAGATCAAAGATCAGACTGCTGTCCGCAAAAGGTCATTGAGTCGCGATAAGCAGCCTAAGGGTTAAAATTGAAATATTAGCAATCATGTTTCAGTAATAATTTGCATCATTTTCCTTAAAACAGCATAAAGCAAAATTCTAATTTGTTTTTCCTTTGTAATAAGAGTAGCTCATAGTTTTGACAATGGTTATGTGGAAAAGCAGCCAGTGGCTTAGGAAGATTATAATGCAAAGTACTGGTAATAGAAACTTAAGGAAATCATTGAGAGATGCACTGTCTGTTGTAATAGTACTGAAATAATTTTGTCAATGCCGTTTAACATCATATAACCAGAAAAAGAATACCTTGTTCAAGTATCAATGTATCATCTTTGAACAATGACAACAAAAAGGTAAGGATGCAACTCAAGACATGTAGATCTACAATTTTTTTGTTGATGTGATATTTCTTTAACAATGCAACATTGCTTTTTGACACAGAGGTCAATTCCATATCAATAGGAAAAAAAAAATCAGAATGGGTAGACGTCCTAGGAATGACACAAATAAGTGGGCTGCAAGTGTCATATGACTGAAATATAATGCAGAAAACCGCCAAAAACACAATTAACTTAGTAAAGAGCAACTTCTGTTTATGTATGTGCTGATTGTCTCAACAATAAATAAACTTTATCACAATTATTCCAAATTTACATGCGGGCTGATCTCTGCCCACATCTCCGCAACAGTGACCAATTCAGAACAAGTACATGTACGTGACAACTTCCGAAGCAGACTGTTTAGACAGAGTTTAGATCCCTCACATGATTGTGTAGCCTGATCTCTGTGTATACCCCCTACCAATTAGGTTGATCAGTTCACTATAAATATGTATGAGCCCTGCAAGCAGGGTGTATGGATAGTGATTAGACCCATGTATATGTTGGCTGACCTTAAGAAAAAAAGGCTCTTTATTTTCGCACAATAAATCAAATGAATCTCCGCTCAAGTTTTAAACTTTGTTGTCTAGATGGAAAAGGACGAGGATTTTTTCTTACTTCATGGAAAACAAAGGAAAGGTGCAATCACTTGTTACAAGCAATATTTTAACTCTTCAACCCTTTACCACATGACAAAAATTTATAACTCTCCAAATTGAAAGCATCTGCAGATGACAATTTAAGTGGGGCTCAAATGATGTGATTTCTGTTTAATAGGTTAGAAAACATTGTGGGTGGAGAAAATGCTGGTTACCAGCATTTTCTCCTTTTCCTACTATGTTTCTTCAGGGTCATTTAAAGTCGAGATTGTGTGGTAAAGGGTTCATATTCTGTCTGTGTAATAAATTAACCTTTAACAACAAAAACCCAATTTTCTCCTTTTCAAAATTCTTTTCAAAAATTGTCTCCCTTGGTGCCTCTGGGTTATGAAATGTTATGATGGATTATTTCAAGACACTCTTTCCTGAATCAATTATTGCTTGAAACCAAATAATTAATCGCCAGCTCACTGTTTTTCAGTACTGTCAGTACTTTGATTTCTTACGATATTTTCTAACCATTTATAGAAAAATTCTATCATTTCAGCCACATTTAATTTGTCATCTGCAAAGGCTTTCAATTTGAACCAGTCTAAAATTTTGTCATTTAATTGGTTAAGAGCTAGCAGTAAAGAAAAAGCTGGTGTTCCCATAGTAACTAATAAGATTTTCAATCTCTACCGAATGACAAAACTTAAGACTCTTCCAAACTGAGAGCATTTGCAAACTACAACTATGGTTGAAATGATAGGACATTTTGTTTGAAAGGTGGAAAACATTTTAGAAAAAGGAGAAAATGCTGGTCACAGCCTATATGAATCACTCTGCATGATTGCTTCTTGGAAACCTTAACCAGTGCTAGGGCCCTGTCCAGTTTCAAAATTAGTTGGCTGTTTTTGAATGAAACATAATGTAACTGTTGTCGTTGTGCAAAAACTTTGACATTTTATAAGATCTCTGTTATAACTGAAGATACTTTCTTCAAATATAAAAGGGGAGCCTATACAACAAGGGCAGGTAACCATCAAAATATTTTTGAGACTTATGCCCCTTTTTTAACTTGGAATTTCAACTGAAAATGAAGATACCACAGCCAAGTGTTGGAACCTGCATGCAGTGCACTTGTAACATATTTCAACTCTTTACCAAACGACAAAATTTTAGACGACAAAATAAATGTGATTTAAAAATTGAAATTTGTTTTGGGAAGGATAGAAAACATTGTGGGAAAAGGAGAAAATGCTGGTTACCAGCATTTTCTCCATTTCCCACAAAATTTTTTCAAAAAGTTTCTTTCACAGGGTCGTTAAAAGTTGGGATTGTCTGGTAAAGGGTTAAGAGAACTTCTTTTAAGTTCATCTTGTTTTTACAGATGTATTTGCCCAGCCAGCCATACAGGAAAGAACTGTGAAGACGAGAGCAACTTATGTTTGACAAACTCGCCATGCCAAGATGGGGCGGCCTGTAGTATCACAGATGATGGATATAGATGTGATTGTCTGCTGGGTTATGCCGGTGATAACTGTGAATTTGGTAAGATCATCTTCTTGTCGATTAAGTCGTTGAATATTTAGTTCATTTATCTTGTAAAATTCTTTTTTGTAATTAAATAAAGTTTCCTTTCTGGCCAGTGCATACTGTAATCAGACTACACAGAAAATGCATGTAAACCCTTTACCGCACAATCCCGGGTTTTCACAACCCCGAGTAAGAAGCCTTTTGAAAACATTGTGGGAAAAGGAGAAAATGCTGGTTACCAGCATTTTCTCCTTTTCCCACAATGTTTTCTACCCTTACCAAGACTAATTTCAATTTTAAAGTCACATTTATTTTGTTGTCTGGAGATGCTTTCAATTTGGACCAGTCCAAAATTTTGTCATTTGGTAAAGAGTTAACCCTTTACAACACAATGAGTTAACCGTTTACCATACAATCCTGAGTTTTTACAACCCCGAGAAAGAAGTCTTTTTAAAACTTTTTGGCTTAAAGAGAAAATGCTGATAACCAGAATTTTCTCCTTTTCCAGAAATGTTTATTTTACTGAAGCTAAATTTGAAAAAAAGCATGGTATTGTTATAGCCCTGTTGTCATAGTGCAAAGACTTTGACACTTTCTAATATTTCTTTTATTACTGAAGATATTTACTTCAAACAAAAGCTAATTGTTAAATTTTAACCTTTTCCCAAGCCACAAATTTGTAGGCATGTCCAGATTAAAAACATTATGCAGATGACAAATTAAGTATAGCTCAAAAGATGGATTTCTCTCTGAAAGGGTAGAAGAGTTATGAGAAAAGAAATTGCTGGTCTACTGTTCCCAAAATGTTTTCAAAAGCCCTTTTTCTTAGGGTCATGAAAACTTGGAATTCTTCAGGAAAGGGTACAGAAGGGCAGGCAACCCTCAAATTATTTTTGACCCACCTATGCTCGTTTTTCAAAGTGACAATGTCACTTAACTATTTTCCAATGGAGAAAGTTGAATTTTAAAGCTTGTCCAATTTATAAAGTATTTGCATATGACAAAATGACTGTAGCTGAAAAATCAAAGTTAGTGTTGGATGGTTAGAAAACATTTGTGAGAAAAGGAGAAACCATCATTTTCTCCTTTTTCCACAGTGTTTTCAAAAGCTTTCTCCTTTAGAATCCTTTAAATTCCATATTTGTGTGATAAAGGGTTAAAAACAGTTGAGCTGTGCTCTGGCAAAAGGGGGCTTAACCCTTTCCCAAACAAGCCCTGGTTTTCACGTGTCTGCAGTACAAGTCTTTTGAAAACACTGTGGGAAAAGGAGAAATTGCTTGTAACGAGCAATTTCTCCTTTTCCCACAGTGTTTTCTACCCTTTGTGAGACCTTTCTGCCATTTTCATCAAATTTAAAATTGTTGTCTGCAAACTCTTTCAATTTGAACCAGTCCAAAATTTGTCGTTTGGGAAAGGCTTAATGCATCTCTCTGACCAAGAAAGCCATCTCACACTTATGGATCTATAATATCCACTTTTTTTTAACAAGCAACTCAGTCATGAGGTAGACTGGTCCTTTGACATATAGAAAATGGACCAAAAGCAGACTGTGCAGGCTGACCTGGGTCGATGCTTTTCGAAGATGCATCAAGCCCCTTTTTCACAGAGCATAGCCCATTTGCATGTGCATGTGGTGCCCATATTTATGTCATTTATTTAGAAACAGTTGAATGATTTTTAATCGGTCGGTAGACCGATTAGAGAGATGGCAAACTTTGGAAACCCGTCCGCTCAGGGCAAACTGATGTAACTGTAACTCGTAACAGCTTTTACTTACAGCGTTTTAACTCTTATACCTGCTGTGATGACCTTATTACAAAAACTACTTTTGACCCAGATAAGCACACTTTTGACCCAGATAAGCGCAGGAGTAGTAATTAGCGGTAAACAGGCATTAAGTAATGTCAAGTAATCCCATAATAACTTTAAAATTATATAATAAACGGCGGTTACAATTTGTTTAGTGTTGAAGTATGTCATAATTACAGTATTATCAAAATCTCTAGCCAGCAAAAACAAGAGCAGTTTACTTTCAACACGATTATAAGAAATAGGGTCAGTGATTAGCAGCAACTTTATGAATGAAACAAGTGCAAATCAAGTGTATCTGGTGATGTGAATACATCTTGTCATCTGCTGTCCATATCATTTGGCAAATTTCGAGTGATCCGTTGATAGTTATACGTAGTTACGGTATCGACCGAGTTGGGACGAGTGCTCTCCGTATATGTAGCAGGTGTTGAAAAGATGACAGGTCATTTTGGTCTTGAGAGGAATAAAATCGCAGCAGAAAGAAGTTTGTAAGAAAACATTGCTTTCAAAGAATTTGAAAATTTAGATTGCTCTGCATAGGAGAAAACTGATGTAAATGCAACTCGTAACAGCCGTAAGTTTAAAATAGTAACTGACCGTTGGTCGTTTAATGCAGGCATTGTATATATGTGAGGCGAAGTGGGGACAAAGGGTATAGAGTTGTGTAAAGGTTATGGCCCTTGCGGAGAGGCCATTACATAAACATTTTCAGAATGGACTGGCGATTCACCGCTTGTAACCTAAGTCTGTCCATTCACAATACTGACTGATTACGCATCTTTCAGCGTATGATGTATTAACCCTTAGGCTGCCAAGTGCGACTCACTGACCTTTTTGCGGATAGTATAGATCAAGATCAGACTGCACAGAATGTGCAGTCTGATCTTAGATCTATACTGTGCGATAAGGAGATATTTCTTTTTCCAAGAAAGAACAAGTCTGACATAGAATTATTTGGGTTTTACTACCGGTTTGAAATTTCATTTCAATGCTTTAGCAGGATAAGTGTTAACCTATTTTCACAGTCCCTCTTCCTCTCCTTCCAGCCGTGGCACTACCATTTTACACATTTACTTACATGTATCTTCTTGGTGAGTTCCTACAGACTAGAATCACTCTGTTAACCCTTGACCAAACAATCCTGTGAGGCTTTGAAAATATAGTTGGAGAAACTGCATGTATTCAGCAATTGACTCAAATACAATTACCTGTGTTGGCTATGGACAAGTAAAGTCGCCTTTGAAGACAACAAAAGACAAAGATCAGACTGTCCTTTACACACAATGCAATTCAATATCACAGACGTGCATATCTTAGATCTAATTGTCTGTTTATTTGGGATGTATATGGGGAAAAAAAAAATGACCATGAAATTGTAGCCTAATGTTTCATATTGTTTTCCTGACTGTAAAAGGCTAGTCAATTAACTGAGTGTTTTAACTCTTAACCAAACTATCCTTTGTTAATGCCCATGAGAAAGAAGTTGAAAACATTGTGAGAAAAGGGGAAAATGCAGATTACCATTTTCTCCTTTTCCCATGTTTTTTTTACCCTTTCAACGATTCAAATCATCATTTGGTCTACGTTTAATTTGTCATGTGCAGATGCTTTTGATTTGGACAAGTCTAAAATTTTATCATTTGGTAAAGAGTTGACGGTTAGGGAGCTATTGGGTATCTACATTCTTTGAAAGTATAATGTAGGAGAAATTTGCCTGCAGACGTTTGGACTGGACGATTTGGTCCGCTAAAAAATAGGTAGGACAGTTTGTCAAGATGAATATGATGTCTTGTTAAAAATGGAAAAATGAAAGGCCCACAAGCAGCTAAAAGTAAACAATTCAAAAGTTATAATTCAGGCATATTTTATACTGCTTTTATATGTTACAATACAGTTACCAAAGTTGCCAAAGTTACAGAAAAGAATATATGTATATTTTCACTCTTTTAAAGGGTTGGTAGGTACTGCTGTTCATGATGAGTGATATCTAAAACTTGATAATGGGAATTGCTGATCAGAATTGTCACATATCTTTTACGTTCTATTGCTGTTGGCTGGCAAACATAGCCTATATTTTAACCAATCATTAAGCTACTAATTTGTAAAAGACAGTTTAAAAAAGTGGGATCCTACGTGGCTCATTTGTAACGGTGTAGGATTTTTGTCCCATACATAGTTCAAACATCTACCATTGATTTGTGATTTCAAACCACTGTAATTATTCAGTGTCGACCGATTACAGTGTTTACAGCACTTTGATTATGTACTGTTTTCAGAGGTGGAAATTACCACAGACAGGTCTTTTGCTGGGGATGGATTTATCGAATTCAACAAGAACCTTCTACCACATGCCAACAGCCAGGAATGGCAAAGCGTGTCATTTGTGATCACAACTACCGTGCCAGATGGTCTGATCTTCTGGCAGGGAGAACCTGGGGACCGACCCTTGAGAGGAGGTGACCACTTTGCCATTGGGCTGAAGGGAGGATTTGTTTAGTTCAGGTGTGTCATATTGTTTTTATCCTTTGCTAAACAATTCTGAGTTTTAACAGCCCTGAGGTCAGGGCTTTTGAAATACTTTGAAAATATTGTGGGAAAAGGAGAAAATGCTGATAACAGCATTTTCTCCTTTTCCCACAATGTTTTCTGCCCTCTCAACCACAATTTCCATTATGTATCATATATTGGGGAAAACGAGGAAGCATGTAGTGGTACGCTTGAGGACACCTAGGAGATCGCCATTATTGCGCTTTGCCTGTCCCACGGCGTGGTAGGGGCAGGTAATCCAGACTAACCCTTTAATAGATGGCAAAATTTGACCTCTAACGTGTTGAAAGCATTTTGAGGGGTGAATGCGAAACTATTCAATCTTTGTTTTGGAAATTGTACAAGAAACACTAAAAACCTCATTTCTGTGAAAAGCATTGTTAAATCATCTTGTTTACGTATGTTTTGTCATTTTAAATTCATGCACACAATGACACAACAATATCTGCATAGAATCAGTAGAATCAGAAATAAGGGAGCCCTGGTATTTCATCTTGAGGTGATTCCTTATTTTACCGAAAGCATATAATAGACATGGAATCGAAGTCAATATCAGATGTGACCTCCATGTGCAGCAACACCTGCACAACACCTCGGGGGCATAATGGAGATGATATGTTGTATTGTTGCTCTTGGAATCTGTAGAAATATTGAAAGGTATAGTCACTCTGTCATGTCATGTCAGAAAAAAAAGACAACTAACAGGGTTCCCTTATTTTATTGATTGATCGATTGAATGGTGCTATACGCCGCTTTCAACGATATTTCAGTCATATCAACGCAACAGTGCACATATTCATGTATTTCCTGGGTTTCACCAGTACTAGGCTAGGGCTCTAACGTGTCTTGCCCAAGGACGCTTTAATGAAAAACCCAGTGGATCCAGTGAGGCTCGAACCTGGGGCCTCCAGGTTATGATTTCTGCACTTTACCACTGAGCCACACAGGACCCCCAATCCCTTATTTTAGGGGCTAAGTATATCTAAACAGAACTGCCTCAGTAAGTCAGGTTTTAATAGGTTTTTTTTTTTTTCTCTGGGTGTAAGGATATATCTTTAAGAATTTGTAGAGGCTTCACTTTTTTGTCTTGCTGTAGACAAGCATTGAAAATATTGCGGCAAAAAGAGAAGTTGCTCATAAAAGACAACAATTTCTGTTTTACCAACAATATTTTTCTAGTATTCATGTATAAAACCTTAACGCTTTACTAAACGACAAAATTTTAGACCAGTTCAAATTGAAAGCATTTGCAGACGACAAAATAAATGTGACTCAAAAATTGAAATTTGTTTTGGGAAGGGTATAAAACATTGTGGGAAAAGGAGAAAATGCTGATTACCAGTATTTTCTCCTTTTCCCACAATGTTTTTAAAAGGCTTCTTTCTCAGGGTCTTAAAAACCCAGGATTTAATTGTAAAGGGTTAAAGGTCAACTAGCTGACAGAAGTGAACAATTCGGAATGCAAAATGTGGGCAAATTTAATGCATATCATTTGATAGTATGGATATTATCATGAGTACAGTCAATTTTTTTTCACCTTATTCACCCGTCACCAAGCAACAACTTTTTGAATTTGTCCAAATCCAAAGCATTTGCAATTGACAAATTCAGTGTGGATGAGATGGTGGGATTTGTCTTGGAACAGTTGGAAAACATTGTTGGAAAAGGAGAAAATTCTGATTACCATCATCTTCCCCTTTTCCTACAATGTTAGCTCAAAGTTGGGACTGTGTGGTTTAACCCTTTCCCAAACGACAAATGACAAATTTTAGAGTCTCTCAAAGTCAAAACATCTCCAGATGACAAATTCAGAAATAGTACAAATGAGCTTAAGCTCTCAGATGGGGTAGAAAATGTTGGAAAAGGGGAAAATGCTGGGTACCAGCATTTTATCTGTTTTCCCTCAATGTTTTCAAAAGCCTTCTTTCCCAGGATTGTTTGGTAAAGGTTTAAAGACGGATCCAATCATTTTAGCTACATTGGAACTATTGAGGGTTTTCAGTTTGGACAAGTCTCAGTATTGGATCACTTGCCTGGAAGGGTGAAAAAGTGACTTACTGAAGCACTTCTTCTTAACCCTTTCCCAAACGACAAATTTTGGACCGGTCCAAATTGAAAGAGTTTGCAGACGACAATTTTAAATTTGATGAAAATGGCAAGAAGCTATCAAAAAGGGTAGAAAACACTGTGGGAAAAGGAGAAATTGCTCATTATGAGCAATTTCTCCTTTTCCCACAGTGTTTTCAAAAGACTTGTACTGCAGACACGTGAAAACCAGGGCTTATTTGGGAAAGGGTTAATATTACAGATATGAGTTGGGTAGTGACCCTGCTGTAATCACGTCAACTCGACGTGTAGACAATGGCCTTTATCACAAGATTGCTGTTCAAAGACTGGGACGGGCCAGAAGTTTGACCATCGACAATGATGAGAGTGAATCTGGAGGATCACAGGGTTTCTTGCAGATGTTGAATGCCGATGGAAATATATTTGTTGGTAAGGACAAACTGGGTTTTATCCAGTCCAGAGTTTTAACCTATAAGATGCTAGGTGGGACTCACTGACCTTTCGCGGACAGTGTAGATCAATATCAGACTGCACAGAATGTGCAGTCTGATCTTAGATCTACACTGTCCAATAAAGAGATATTTTTCTCGAAAAAAGGAAGTTTGAAATAACATTATTTGGCTTTTTACTATCAGCTTCAAAGATTTATTTAACTTATTTAGCCAGTACACCTGAGGATGCTGGCTTGTGAACATTCTGGGACAAAGAGAAAATGGCTGTAACCAGCATTTAACCCTTTTTCCAACCCTGTTAACCTTTTACCAAACAATCCCGTGTTTTCACGTACCTAAGGAACAGGCCTTTTGAACACACTGTGGTAAAAGGAGAAAATGCTGGTAACCAGCATTTTCTCCTTTTCCCACAATGTTTTCTACCCGTCCCATAACAAATTTCCATCCATAAGTTGCATTTAATTTGTCATCTGCTAATGCTTTCAATTTGGACCAGTCTAAAATTTTGTTGTTTGGTAAAGAGTTAACCTTTAACTCTTATCCTACTAAATAAAAGAAATGAAACTTACAAGCCAATTGTAAAAACCCAAATTATCTTATTTCAAAGGTATTTTTGAAAGGAAAATATCTTCTTATCGGACAATGTAGATCCAAGATCAGACTGCATGCTGTTTGCAAAAGGCCAGTGAGTTGGGCTTAGCAGCCTGAGGATTAATTTATCTTCTGCAAGTGCTTTCAGTTTAGACAAGTCCTAATGTTTGTCGATTAGAAAAGAGTTCAGCCTATACCAGTGGACAAAAATTGAGATGACATGTTATACCATATTTCAACTAATTAAGGCTCCCTCCCTAATAGTAGCGCCTCCATATATTATCTATATTTATTACTCCAGAAACCTCCGGACAACCCACACCCACACCCAACCTTACCTTATAATCAAAGACTAGGGTGACAAACTTCCAAATGCAAGATAACTTTACTAAAAGTTTTCAAATGCAGACTTACAAAAATTATGAATGACCGATAATTTATAAATAAACTTAATGTTACGGCGTGGACATAATCCTTATCACTTCATAAATCAACTGAAAGGTTAGCAAACATAGTGGGAAAAGGAGAAAATGCTGGTTACCAGCATTTTCTCTTTTTCCCATGATGTTTTCAGAAGTCTAATTTCCCAGGGTGTTAATTAAACTTTTTACTCCCTTTGAATTTTTGATTTTGGAATGCATTGCGGGAAAAGGAGTAATGACTTGTAACAAGCAAAGGCATCTTTTCCCACAATGGTACCATTCTTGAAAAGAGTTGTACTTTAATTTCCAACAAAATGAATGTCTTTTTCATAGATCTGTAAGAATTTTTGACATGTCTGAACCCTTTACCACACAATTCCAATATTTAAACATTTGAAAACATTGTGGGAAAAGGAGAAAATGCTGGTAGCTAGCATTTTCTCCTTTTCTCACAATTTTTTCTACCCTTTCAAACTTATTTGTCAATTTTTGAATCTCATTTAATTTGTTGTCTGCAAAAGCTTTCAGTTTGGACAAGTCAAAAGTTTTAATGTTTGGTAAAGAGTTAAAAGCATCTATTCAGAAATGGGTGAAAAGTCTGGAAGCTTACTGTGCTTGGCTAAACCTCAAGACTTAGTGCTTGTATGAAATGTGTAGATGCAGACAAGGCTGCACAGATATTGGACAGGAAGGGGAATAAATCATTTGGGATAGAAACCGAAACATATGGAAAAGCAGCACTTTTTATTTGATGTCTGGAAACACTTTCTATAGAGATGAGTCTATAACTTAATGTTCTCTGGAAACAATAAAAATTTTTAGACTTGTCCAAATTGAAAGTGTTGCTGACGACAAATTAACTCTTTCCCAAACAATCCAGAGTTTTAACGACCCTGAAGAGAAAGGCTTTGCAAACATTGTGTGAAATGGGGAAAATGCTGATAATCAGTGTTTTCTCCTTTCCCCACAATGTTTTCAGCCCTTTCAAAGATTTATCTTATCATTTGAGCAATGTTTGTCATCTGCAAATGCCAGTCTAAAGCCTGTTCCCTGGGGTCCTTAAAATACAGGATTGTTTGATGAAAGTTTAACTCTTTGCCACACAATCACAAGGAAGAAGGCTTTTGAAAACATTGTGGGAAAAGGAGAAAATCTTCTCCTTTTCCCACAATGTTTTCTAATCTATCAAGGGCAATTTTCATCATTTGGGCTACCTTCATTTTGTCGTCTTCAAATGCTTTCAATTTGGACCAGTCTAAAATTTTGTCATTTGATAAAGGTTTAACTTATGCAATCTTTTTTTTTTTCAATCGTTTTAAGTGGTGTGTCATTGATAATGTAACCAGCATTTTCTCCTTTTCCCACAATGTTTTCTAATCTATCAAGGGCAATTTTCATCATTTGGGCTACCTTCATTTTGTCGTCTTCAAATGCTTTCAATTTGGACCAGTCTAAAATTTTGTCATTTGATAAAGGTTTAACGTATGCAATCTTTTTTTTTTTTCAATCGTTTTAGGTGGTGTGTCATTGATAGGTCCAATGACAGAAGAGAAATACTTACAGAACTTTAAGGGGTGTATAAGTGGCATTGTTATTCACAAAGGCGGGCTGTTGATGCCCAAGAATGCAGAACAGGGCTATAACGTAGAGCCTTGTAGGGGATGAAGTGCCTTATTTGTTAGATAATGTAATCTAGGACAATTTTTCAATGAGAAGGTGTTTCATGAAATGTACTCTATTATGGTATTTTTTACAAGCATGACATGAAGACTATCTTGATTCTCTTTTTTATTGCCAAGAAAGATTATTGTTGTTGTACATGATATACACATGTAACTTTTTCTAAAATTTTAGCTTATTACCTTTCCCAACAAATTTGAAGTAGACAACTTTAAGAGACATACCTTTGCAGCCAGTGTGGATCAAGATCACACTGTCAATATTACATTCTTGACAAGGGCAACCATGAAACTGAGATTGTTTTGGTCTCATTTCTAGACTGAAAATATCCGGAAGGTTTGTTCTGCAATCCCAAGGATCTGTATGAAAATTTAGAGATATTGTGGCAAAAGTAGGAATAGCTTGTTACGAGAATTTGCTCTTTTGACACAATGTTTTCAGGTGTTCTGCTGCAAGAAGGAAAAGTTGTCTGCAGAAGGTGATAAAGTATGCCATGTGTATGTATATATTATGTGGGCTCTTTAAATGACTCAAACCTCCATAACCTTTTTGGAACCAAAAAAGGTATGGGAAACTAGCCTGTATGAGGGAGCCTGGGTCTGCAGCTGGAAATGACGAAGGCAGTTTTAGTATTTACAGTTCTTTATTCTCTGTCAAAAGCATGAATGATGCTTGGTAATGTGAAACTGTTGCTTTTAAAACCTGCCTCGCTTTCCATGGGCAAGCTCATAAGTTGCTCAGCTAAACTCAAAAATGATTGGCTAAAAACCTATATTGAAGGGTGGAGCCTAGAAAGGCATAAGAAAATCTCTAGCTTATGTGTGTTGATTGCAATATCCAACAAAGAATGTAAAAGTAAAGCCAACCAATCTAGGAATGCAAACATGTCAAGTTTGTCACATCTGATCCTGTAGGTAAGACCCTAATTAGCAAACAACGGTAATGACTCAACTAAGTGTCAAACATTCCAATGAAGATCAAAGAAGATAGGATAATACCTTTTCAACATTTTGGACCATTAAAATGTATTTTTGTGTAAATTCAAAATTTCAAAAAATTAGTAGTAAAACCTTAATTTACACGAAAAATGCTTTATTTGAATACTAAATATGTTATACTTTTGTCAACTTTAGACTACCGGTAAATCTGAAACTTGATGCTATGATGCATTATATAATATTTTTAAGAAAAATATGCATCATAATAATTCCTCCCGACTTCTTTAACTTTGGACCCCAAAGTTATTTTCAAAAATATGCATCATTGATTTTAGTTATCATACAAAAGTAAAATCTTATGATACACATTAGCAGATCATCTGGAAAGGAATGATGTAAACAATGCTTGTACTAAAGATAAACATGAAATATGTACATACAAAAAATATGAAGAAGCAATACTATGTGCAAATTGTACTTGTAGGGACAAAACTCGACCTCTGAAAACTGAAAAAGAACTAGAATTTGTAGAAACCTGGCACATGTTGTGACAGAGTTTGCTGCTCAGCAGGTTGAGGAGTTTGTTGCTCAACAAGCTGAGGCTTATCAGTTGGAGGACGGTTTTTCTCTTCAGTATCTGGGATACCAGAATGAGGACCATCCGCCTCAACCAACTGCAGTCATACATCTGACTGAGCTGGTTGATGTGGTTGCTGCTCACTAGAGCATCGCAGCCGCTCAACATTAGCATCAGTGACGTGATCATTCACAGACTCAGTTTCTTGTTGTAGAGCCAAGTCAGGACCAATATTTTCTTGGAAATGTTTTAACCTGTTAGCATTAACAAGACCCTTGAGAATTTTACCTGTTTCACAATGTTTTATTTTGTAAGTGAAATTGGGACCTATTTGAGTGATCATGTAAGGACCTCCTCATTTATGACTTAGTTTGTGGGATAATCCTTGCTTGATGGCATGTTGCCTTGAAAGAACTTTGTCTAAAACTTGAAAATCTGGAGCTTGAGCTTTTTAGTCAAACCTACTTTTTGTCTTTTGTTTCATTGTTTTCATGTTACTCTTAGCTATTTCCCTATCAATTTTAAGTTGGTTTAGCAAGTCATCAAAAAACTGTTTTGTCTGATTGGGTATGTTTGGTTTAGGAAGAAGGTCAATATCCACTGGTAAGGTCATTTCTTTACCAAAAACCAGCTGGTATGGGGAGAATCCTGATGACTCAGTGGCAGGCGTTGACCTAAATGCCATCATGACACTTGGAAGGAGGTCAGGCCAATTCATTTGATTTGTCATGAACATAAGCGGACAAAGTTTTTGCTAATGTAGAATTAGCTCTTTCAACCATTGAATTGGTTTGAGGATGATAAGAGCTTGTAAAATACCTTTTTATTTGGAAAAGTTCACATAGGGCATTAACTAATTTGGACATAAAGTTCCTACCTCTGTCTGAAAGTATAGAACGAGGAGCTCCACACCTGCATATGAACTCATTATAAAGAATCTTTGCTACTTCCTGGGCATTTTGAGACGCAAGTGGGAAAGCTTCTGACCATTTAGTAAAACTATCAATAATAAGTAAAATATACTGATGGCCATTTTTAGTCTTTGGAAGAGGTCCCAAAATGTCAATATGTATTCGACTCCAGGGTTCTTCCACAGGCAATGGGTTTAGAGGGGGTGGCTGTCGCCGTCTGTCAACTTTAATGTGCTGACATGTGTGACATGAGTTCACATAGTTCTTTATTTCCTGGTGCATTCTTGGAAACCAGTACTTTTGCCTTATCTTAAAGAATGTTCTTGTGACTCCAAACTGACCACCTCCAGCTAAACTGTCATGATAATGAAGAAAAACATCATTTATTTTACACTTAGGTAGAGCCAACTGGAAGAAATAAGGACCAGATGAGTCTATCTGACCTTTAAATTTAGGTTGATAGTAATGGTATAACAGTCCATCCTTCATGAGAAATTGTTGTTCAGCCTTTATGCACATTCTTTGTTTCTTTTCGTCCACAGGCATTGTCTTGTTTTCTAAATAATCTATGAGGAAATTCAGATCAGGACAATTCCTCTTAAGAGTAACCATATCAGAGTCTGAAACTTGTTCTACATTGTCAATCAAAGATACCAGTTCAGATTCACCATATTCTAAGATTGCTTCAACCAGACACTGGCTATTATTTAGATCTGATTGGCTTGACTGTATGTTGGTTTCACTGTTTTGATTACTATCAACTTGGTCAGACTCATACTCATTTTCTGAAATTTCTGAAATAAGAGCCTCTGAATCAGTAGATGAGTCATTATTTAGTACAAATTGTGGAACATTAGTTATTTTGTCACTTTCAGTATTACATTGGTTAATTTCTTTCAGTTCATATGGAATTCTTGATAGGGCGTCAGCATTCCCATTTTGAGTTCCTGGTCTGTGTATTATTTCTAAATCATACCCTTGCAGAAACATGATCCACCCGGCTAGTCGGCCCTTTGGATCCTTGATACTGTTAAGGTATGACAGAGCTTTATGATCTGTGTAGACTGTAAATTTCTTGTAAGACAAATAATGATGGTATGCTTTAATGCCTTCTGTGACAGCCAAACATTCCTGATCAGTGACAGACCATTTACTCTCATCACGGGAGAGTGCCCTGCCACCATAAGAAATCACATATTCTTAACCAGTATCATCCTTTTGACCCAAGACAAACCCAAGAGCACTGCCACTAGAGTCACTTAAAAGAAAGAATTTCTTATTCATGTCTGGGAATTACAAGATGGGTGATGATATCAGAGCATCTTTAAGCTTTTGAAAAGCAGTCTGACATTCATCAGTCCACTCTCCATGCTTTAAGTTGCCTTTTTTATTACCTCTCAATAATTCATTCAAGGGAGAAGCAATGTAGGAAAAAGCCCTTGACAAATTTCCTGTAATAATTACAGAGGTCTAAGAAGCTCTTGAGATTTGTTTTTGACTTAGGTACAGGGAAATCTCTAACCTTTTCTATTTTGGCTGGGTCAACAGAAATTCCATCTTTAGACAAAATATGGCCTAGGAATATGACTTTATCTAACCCAGACTGACATTTTTCTGGTTTTAAGGTTAAATTAGCTTACCTTAATTTAGCAAAAACTTGATTTAAATGTTCAAGATGTTGGTCAAAATTTTTACTGAAAATAATTAAGTCATCAATGTAACAAAGTACAAATTTCCAGTGTAGACCTATTAAAACATGCGACATCAGCATTTGAAAAGACATAGGTGAATTCTTCAATCCAAATGGAAGCCGTTCAAACTCAAAAACACCTTCATGTGTAACAAATGCTGATTTGTGCTTTGTTTCTGGGTCAAGTTCCATTTGGAAATAATCTGAATTAAGGTCCAAGGTTGAAAATATTGTGGCTGAAGATTCACCTATGCTGTCAAAAACATCTTCAAGCATAGGCAAAGGATGTGAAATTGATTTTGTTACTTTGTTAAGATTTCTGTAATCGATGGCAAATTGCCAAGTGTTGTCTTTTTTCTTAACCAGTACAACAGGACTATTCCAGACTGAAGAAGACTCACTTATTATACCATGATCTAGAAATACCTTAGTTTGGCGAGAAATTTCTGCTTTTTGTTCTAGTCCTGTTCTGCAATAGTTCGTATGAACCGGTCTAGCGCCTGGTTCAGTCTCTATTTTATGCTAAAAAATATTTGTTTTGCCTAACGTTTTCAGCGATGTAGAAAATATATCCTTATTTTTATTTAAGAATTGTTCTAGTTTTAGAGACTGGGAAGACGTGAGATTAGAATTTGAAATGTGAAAATTTATTTCTTCATTCCCTTCATCTACCTCTCCCACATCTGAAACAAAATTAATGTCAGACTTCTTTGAGCATTCATCATTCAAGGGCAGGATATTTTCAACACCTACTCTACTCACTGATGCTAAAGGATAATTTACAGGCAAATGAATGTCATTATAAGTTGGATTCATTTCCTTAATTGTGGCACAGTTATGTTTTGACTTGGAATTTTGGGGCTTTTTAATTTTAACCAAACACCTAGCAGCTCTATATTGTTTTTCATTTGGAATAGGTTCCAATAACACTGTTTCACATCTAAGTGCCCTGCTTAAGGAAACTGGGATGTTCACTTCACCATGTGCAGGGATGCATACAGGTTTTGCTGTTTTGGCACATCCAGACTTTATAGTCATACATGCATAGACTAAATTTTCCTTCAGATACAACCTGCTACTACCTAGGTCAACCGAACACTCATTCTTGGTAAGGAAATCCATACT
The DNA here is from genome assembly GCA_945859785.2 of Tridacna gigas. Classification (NCBI taxonomy): domain Eukaryota; kingdom Metazoa; phylum Mollusca; class Bivalvia; order Cardiida; family Cardiidae; genus Tridacna; species Tridacna gigas. The sequence goes on from OX244040.2 coordinate 24,264,461, forward strand.
GAGAATTAATGAATGGTGAACACTTTCCAAAACATGACACTTAAATGTAAAGCAAGGACCAGAAATCACTATTGGTAGTTCAATTTGGCCTAAAACATCAATTCTTCTGCCACTGACACCAGTTACCTCCCTTAAGTTAGTGGGTTCCAAAGAACTTAGATTTAAGTTTGCTTTTTTGGGTAAGTTTTTTGAAACAATGGAAATACTGGCTCTGGTATCTACTAAAGCTTGTGTTTTGGCACTAAGCACTTTTACCAGTACAGTATTTTTAACTAAAGGTGTAATTAAATTGATTCAAGATTCTGTCTTATTTTCAGTGGAAGATTTTAAAGGTTTTGTTTTACCTTTATTTTTGTTAGATTGATGTTTAGCATTTGAATGACTTTTTGATTCAGCTTTCTTGGCCGAAGGTTTTTGTTCCCTATCATTTGTTAATTTGTGCCTATTCACAGACATAGATCCATGAACAGGCGCAAGTCCCTATTGGTTAGCATTTGATTTTGATGCCAAAAACATTTTTCTCAAATCCTCAACATTGGTACTATTTTGTTCAAAGTGACCTGTCTCGAGGCAAATTCTACATTTATGCTGACTCTGTTTGCGAGTAACAAATGAACTCTTACCTTGACTATGACTGGCTGTAGGCTGGCGACGATCAGGCAGGCTGTGTGGAGCTGTATTCTTTGTCTGGATCTGTGCTGTGGTTGGTTGTTGGTTCTGTAGTTGAAAATTCATCTGCATTTGGTGAGTCAACAGTTCAATTAACATGTCTAACTTTTGGTCTGTTGATGAAGCAACACTTACTTCGACACTGTCCATTTCACTGTTTTCAGCCCTCAAAGCTGCTCGTCTGGCGCTGTCAAGTGAAGTTAGGAGTTGAGGTTTCACTATTCTGCGCAGGGATGGGACCAGTCCATCTATATAGTTGGTAATGACATACTTCTTTGGCATTCCGGATCCACTGAAGAGTTCCAGGAAGTGTGTTGTGTAGTCATGTACAGTTTCAGAATGTCTCTGTCTAACCATCCCTACGGCACAGCCACCATCTGATCCATCGAAGTGATCTAAGAAGTGTTGAATCAGAGCATCAGGGTCATTGATGATGTCCTCTGGCAGAGATCTGTACCAAGTCTTGGCCTGTCCTGTGAGATGAAAGGGAAAAGTAGCCCTCACCTTATTGCCTGTATAATTGTATACTGACTTACAAATGTTTGTGTAGGTCCTTAGCCATGTATCACCTTTTTGACCTGGTTGTCCACTGAAAGTTTCAATGTTGACAGGAGGATTAGATGCCATGTTGAATAAATGGAGTTGTGGTTCCTCCTCAGTATCTAGGTTGGAACGATGCTCAGGGCCTTGCTGGCTGTAGGATTCAGTGGACACAGGAAAGGTTGTTTCCAATTGGCAACCTTGTGTAGACTCTGTAAATGCTTCTGCGTCTCCTCCAACTGTCCTGGATTGGGTTGTCAGTGGGGATTGTACAGTGTCACTCAGCTGTTTGCTGTGGCTCCTCAGGAAATGTCTTTGGATTGTGTCTTGAGACTTCGACATGGGATCGTTCTCCACAAATTATTATAAGGGCTCTTTAAATGACTCAAACCTCCATAACCTTTTTGGAACCAAAAAAGGTATGGGCAACTAGCCTGTATGAGGGAGCCTGGGTCAGCAGCTGGAAATGACGAAGGCAGTTTTAGTATTTACAGTTCTTTATTCTCTGTCAAAAGCATGAATGATGCTTGGTTTGGTTATTTCCGTTTATTTATCGTCGCTACCGGTTGCCCATCTGAGCGACGCCCCCAGAAGACGGTTAGTTGTTACGGGGGATAGTGCAAGGATACAGGTCGAAACTACTGAGAGCTTCGCCTGGTTCTTTAACGTGCTCGGCGTATAGCACCGTCACACGGGACCTCGGTTTAATGTCTCATCCGAAAGACTATTAGTAATTTTTTAGTTGGCCAGCCGGGGATACGAACCCACAATCTGTAGGACATTGTGTTCACAAGTCCTACGCTCTACCTACTGAGCTATATCGGCTGGTAAAAGATGCTTGGTAATGTGAAACTGTTGCTTTTAAAACCTGCCTCGCTTTCCATGGGCAAGCTCATAAGTTGCTCAGCTAAACTCAAAAATGATTGGCTAAAACCCTATATTGAAGGGTGGAGCCTAGAAAGGCTTAAGAAAATCTCTAGCTTATGTGTGTTGATTGCAATATCCAACAAAGAATGTAAAAGTAAAGCCAACCAATCTAGAAATGGAAACATGTCAAGTTTGTCACATCTGATCCTGTAGGTAAGACCCTAATTAGCAAACAACGGTAATGGCTCAACTAAGTGTCAAACATTCCAATAAAGATCAAAGAAGATAGGGACCATTTTGGACCATTAAAATGTATTTTTGTGTAATTTCAAAATTTCAAAAAATTAGTAGTAAAACCTTAATTTACTCGAAAAATGCTTTATTTTGATACTAAATATGTTATACTTTTGTCAACTTTAGACTAAATCTGAAACTTGATGCTATGATGCATTGTATAATATTTTTAAGAAAAATATGCATCATAATATATATAAAATTGACATTTTTTGAGTGATTGCTGCTGGAAATAGCGTACAGACTGATTAGCTTGTAGTTATGGCAATGGCAAATTGCACAAGGTATTTAGTACGTGTATATGAATTGTATGATGTCTGAAGTTTCATTTATATCACATGACCAGTGCTTTGCTATAACTATAAATATTATTGTAATTGCAATTAGAAAAGAAAAAGGATGTAAAGAGGCAGAAAAAAGACTTTTTTATATCATACTGAACTCAGTGTATGGTATAGCACATAAATTAAAGCTCCTTTTTTTCTCTGTTTCCAATTGTTTGGCCAACAGCCTTTCCTGAGAAATAAAACATATTCTTTAACCTTTAAAGCCTTGGAACGGAGTAGAGTTGTTTTTGCAGACAGTGTAGAACAGGATCAGATTGCACAGAATATAAATATTAATTGTTTACATGTATAATCTTGAATTGTTTTAGCAGTTTCTGGAGCAGAAACCTTTGGTAAATGGAAATAATATTGATTTTAAACCAGCATTTTCTCCTTTCCTCACAGTGTTATCAAGTCTTTTTCTTCAGGATCATCAAATGCTTTGTTTGCTTTGTATTGGAGTTTAACGCCATTTTAACAGCTGAGGTCATTTCATGGTGGTCAGTGAGGCACCCATGTGTTTCCTGGCTTTTAAAACACAGAATTGTTTGGTAAATACTCAACACAGTTTCCAGTTTAGCTCAAACTCTGTTTTTTGCTGTTTAGCACTAACTACTCTCAGTTGAAAAAAGTTGATATGGAAACTTGACCATTTCCCAAACGACAAATTTTGGACAGGTCCAAATTGAAAGAGTTTGCAGACAACAATTTTGAATTTGATGAAAATGGCAGAAAGTTCTCGAAAAGGGTAGAAAACACTGTGGGAAAAGGAGAAATTGCTCGTTACGAGCAATTTTTCCTTTTCCCACAGTGTTTTCAAAAGACTTGTACTGCAAACACATGAAAACCAGGGCTTGTTTGGGAAAGGCTTAATACACTGTATAATGGTTACCTTGTACATCCACTTCAAAACACAGATGGTCGCTATCATGGGTTTTACTAGTTGTTGGTAGCAGGATCAAGATCAGACTGGGCAACATGTCATCTGATTATGCACCTGCACTGTCTGCAAAAAAAGGACAGTGGTTTTTTTTTGTTACTGGAAAATATCCATTGCATTTACATCATGATATAATGAGTTAGTTTTCTCTGAAAAGTAATCTTGTTTCTTCTTTGTTTCATTTTAAGCACAGCTGTTTTCGAAGAAAATGTCGAGGTAATGTCATAGCCCTGTCGTCATTGTGCAAAACTTTGACATTTTACAATACCTCAGTTTTTACTGAAGATATTTACTTCAAACTTGGACAAATTGTCCACTATCAAACGTGGAACCAATACAACAAAGGCAGGTAACCATCAAAGTGTTTTTGACACAGTTATGCCCCTTTTTGAGTTAGAATTTTCATTGAAACTCGAGCAAGTGCAGCTGAGCACTGGCACCCTCATGCAGTGCGCATGTTTCATCCTTTTTTATTCCATTTCAGAAACATAAACTCTTTACCAAACGACAAAATTTTAGACTGGTCCAAATTGAAAGCATTTGCAGACGACAAAATAAATGTGACTGAAAAATTGAAATTTGTTTTGGGAAGGGTAGAAAAAACTGTGGTAAAAGGAGAAAATGCTGGTTACCAGCATTTTCTCCTTTTCCCCCTAGGTTTTCAAAAGGTTTCTTTCACAGGGTTGTTAAAAGTCGGGATTGTGTGTTAAAGGGTTAAATCATCTTTTGCTCAACCCTTTATCACACAATCCCGAGTTTTAACAACCCTGAAGAAAACATTGTATGAAAAAGAGAAAATGCTGGTAACCAGCATTTTGTCCTTTTCCCACAATGTTTTCTATCCTATCAAAGACAGAAGTCATCATTTTAGCAATGTTTAATTTGTTGTCTGCAAATGCTTTGAATTTGGTCTAGTCAAAAAAACTTGTTGTTTGGTAAAGAGTTAGGCATATTACAGCGCATTATTCCAGCTAAGTTTCAGTGCTTTTCATGAACTGTATTTTTTCTCCTTGTGTAAATGAGATCTCTGGATACATGTAAACAGATTTATTTCATAAGGACGGCCAGTGTCATTTTAGAGTTTCTTTGAATCAATAGAAAAACGAGGAAAATAGTTTTCTTTATTTGGTTTGATCATTGTGTTGATGACATTTGCATTTCAACAGGAAAAGTATTTATTTGAAGGAAAGCTACTGGATTAATTGTTTTACATAAACCAATATACCTCTTCAAAATTTCAACAAAGTTTAACTTTTGGGGAAAAAAAAAAGAAAAGAGGGGTAATCTTAACTTTTTTCTAAATGACCCATAGAAATTACACCTTTGAAAACATAGGAAAGGGAGAAAATGCTGGTAACCAGCATTTTCTCCCTTTCCCAAGTGTTTTCTAGTTTTCTTCCCTTTCATAGAAAAATCCCATAATTTGCTTTACCTGAAGTTTATTTTGTTATCAGCAAATATCGCAATTTGGAAGAGTCTAAAATTTGGTCATGTTACAAAGAGTTTCTGAAGTACAGAATACCAATATTTCTACGATAGTTTTGAGCAAATGTTGCTTTTTTGAGACAGCTCTAGCAAAATTATCTTTAAAAAAGGAAAACACAGGGGAAAGTAATATCTGACACTGAAGATCATACTGCACAATCTATCCAATATGATCTTAATCTACACTGTCCACAAAAAGCAAGTAAACTTAAGCTTTGTATGCTAAGGGTAAACTTTCATGTTTTTAGCTCACCTGAGCACGAAGTGCTCATGGTGAGCTATTGTGATCGTGCTGTGTCCGTCGTCCGTCGTGCGTCGTGCGACGTGCGTCATCAACTTTTTACCTTGTGTACACTCTAGAGGCCACATTTTCAGTCCGGTCTTCATGAAACTTGATCAGAATGTTTATCTTGATAAAATCTCGAACGAATTTGAAATTGGGTCATGTGGGGTCAAAAACTAGGTCACTAGGTCAAATCTTAGAAAAACCTTGTCTACGCTCTAGAGGCCACATTTTCAGTCCAATCCTCATGAAACTTGGTCAGAATGTTTGTCTTGTAAAAATCTTGGACGAATTTGAAAGTGGGTCGTGTGGGGTCAAAAACTAGGTCACTAGGTCAAATCTTCGAAAAACCTTGTGTATGCTCTAGAGGCCACATTTTCAGTCAGAAACTTGTGAAATTGGGTCAGAAAATTTGTTTTGATAAAATCTGGGACGAGTTGGAAATTCGGTCATGTGGGGTCAAAAACTAGGTCACTAGGTCAAATCTTAGAAAAACCTTTGTTATGCTCTAGAGGCCACATTTTCAGTCCAATCCTCATGAAACTTGGTCAGAATGTTTGTCTTGATAAAATCTGAGATGGGTTTGAAATTGGGTCATGTGGGGTCAAAAACTAGGTCACTAGGTCAAATCTTAGAAAAACCTTGTGTACGCTCTAGAGGCCACATTTTCAGTCAGATACTTGTGAAATTTAGTCAGAATGTTTGTCTTGAAAAAATCTCGGACAAGTTCGAAATTGGGTCATGTCGGGTCAAAAACTAGGTTACTAGGTAAAATCTTCGAAAAACCTTGTGTACACTCTAGAGGCCACATTTTCAGTCAGATACTTGTAAAAAGTGGTCAGAATGTTTGTCTTGATAAAATCTGAAATGAGTTCGAAATTGGGTCATGTGAGGTCAAAAACTAGGTCACTAGGTCAAATCTTAAAAAAAACGTTGTGTTCGCTCTAGAGGCCACATTTTCAGTCAGATACTTGTGAAATTTAGTCAGAATGATTGTCTTGATAAAATCTGGGACGAGTTAGAAATTGGGTCATGTGGGGTCAAAAACTAGGTCAAATCTTAGAAAAACCTTGTGTGCGCTCTAGAGGCCACATTTTCAGTCAGATACTTGTGAAATTTGGTCAGAATGTTTGTCTTGATAAAATCTGGGACGAGTAAGAAATTGGGTCATGTGGGGTCAAAAACTAGGTCACTAGGTCAAATCTTAGAAAAACCTTGTGTGCGCTCTAGAGGCCACATTTTCAGTCAGATACTTGACCTGAAAATTGATCTACATGTTTGACTTGATTATATCTCGGATCAATTAGAAATTGGATCTCATAGGGTCATAAACTAGGTCACTGGGTCAAATTCAAGAAATGTATTATGGGCACTGTAGAGGCCACAGTTTTTGCTCAACTGACCTGAAAATTTGTCAGCATGTTTGACTTAATGATATCTTGAATGAATTTGAAATTGGACCACATAGGGTCATAATCTAGGTCACTAGGTCAAATTACAGAAACCCCTTGTAGGCACTCTAGAGGCGGCAATTCTTACCCAATTCACCTGAACCTTGGTCAACAAGTTTGTTTTGATGTTTCGGATGAGTTTGAAATATGGTCACATAGGTTCATATACTAGGTCACTAGGTCAAATTGAAGAAAGATATTTTGGACACTCCGGAGGCCACATTTTCAGCTCAATGGACCTGACAATTTGTCAGAATGTTTGTCTTAATAATATCTCAGAAGAGTTTTAAATTGGGTCATTATGACCCTGGAGTGAAATTTGGCCTATTGACTCAGGTGAGCGATCCAGGGCCATCATGGCCCTCTTGTTATACCCCCCAAAACTCTGTTTGGGGGGTATATAGGAGTCAGCTTGTCGGTCGGTCCGTCCGTCCGTCCGTCGGTCTGTAGCTTTTTGTCCGCTCTATTTCTCATAAACTACTGGACGAATTTTATTCAAATTTCACAGGTAAACTCAGTATCAAGCAGAGATGTGCATATGAAATGTTGGTTATGGTTTATTGATTTTTCACTGAGTTATGGCCCTTTCATGAAATTTCTTGTCCGCTCTTTTTCTCATCAACTATTGGACAGATTTGGTTCAAACTACACAAATAGACTCAGTATCAAGCAGAGATGTGCATATCCTATTTTGGTTATGGTTTATTTAGGTTTCATGGAGTTATGGCCCTTTGATGATTCTGGACAAATTTCTTTCAAACTTCATGGATAGACTTTGCACTCAGCAAAGATGTGCATATCATAAATTGTTCTTAGTTAATTAAATAAAATTTCCAAGAGCGATTCGGTTCGGAGGTCGCTTTCGTTAGTTTCCATACTGTATAAGTAAGATGTAGAGTCTGGTCAAAAACACTGCATGAAAAGACATTTGTTGTCTGCAAAACCTTTTCATTTAAACCAGTCTCAATTTGTCCAACTGGTAAAAAAAAATGTATGAAGTAAGTTTTATTCTCTCCAAGTCTTCAGTCTGTAACAAAGAGTAATTCTTTGGCAAGAAGCCATTGCAGGATATTCATCACCTTCAGTGATAGCTCTGGTATAATTGACTCTCCAGTCACTTATTTTGCATTCCTGTGACATTAATCTGTTTTGTGACAAGGAGCTGTTGGGGGGTATGATCACGTTTAGTGATAGCTCTAGTTTTTCCTGGCATCAAACATGTATTTTATATTCCAACTATACAAATTTTTCAGTGTATATGTATGCGATGAGATGCTTTCTCCACTAGGTTTTGTTTATTCAAGAATGCCATTTTAACCCTTTCCCAAAGAAGCCCTGGTTTTCTCATGTCTGCAGTTCAAGTCTTTTGAAAACACTGTGGGAAAAGGAGAAATTGCTCGTAACGAGCAATTTCTCCTTTTCCCACAGTGTTTTCTACCCTTTTGAAGAACTTTCTGCCATTTTCATCAAAGTTGGAATTTTTGTCTGCAAACTCTCTCAATTTGGACCAGTCTAAAATTTATCATTTGGGAAAGGGTTTAGCGATATACCAGTAATATACCTTTTTTTTTTGTATTCCTTGCTTCTATTTTACCCCTTCTCCAAATGATGAAATTTTAGACTGGTTCAAAATGAAAGCATTTGCAGATGAAATGTTATACATGTATGTGCTTCAAATGAAAGGATTTGTGTTTTACAAAAAAAGAAAACATTGTGAGAAGAGGAGAAAATGCTGCTTACAAGCTTTTTCTTGTCTTCCCACAGTGTTTGCCTAAAGCCTTAGTCCTTGAGGATGTTAAAACTTGTTATTGTTTGGGGAAGGGATAATTATTATTTGAATGAAATCTGAGATTTTTAGTAAATACATTCAACATCTATATCTGTCTGATGACTTTTTTTATTTCATATTTTTAACAGATCTGACTAAAAGACCGACATTATCTGAAACGCATACATTTGAGCCATGCTTTGTGAAAAGGGGGCTGAATGCATTCTGCAAAAAGTATCGACCCAGGTCAGATGCGCAATCCGTGCAGGCTGACCTGAGCCAAACCTTTTTGCTACTCATTTTTTTTCATGTCAAAGGACCATTCTACCTCATGATTAAGTTGGTTATTAAAAAAAGTGGCTATTATGGATCCATAATTCTATGATGGCTTGATAGGTATAATGCTCAAACATGCATTTAGCCCCCTTTTGCCTAAGTGGCTCATATACAATGACCAGAACATGTTTTCCGTACCACGCACATATTTAACTTGAGTGGGGTTTTCCGTATAATACATGTACTGAGTGTCTAACATCATCATGTTCACAGACTATCTCTGTGTCTTCACGTTGGGTTCTCTCTGTCAAATCCATATTAAAATGTTTTTGCAGAATGAAAACATTTAATGATGCAAATTTACATTAACCCTTTACCACACAATCCCAACTTTTAACGACCCTGAGGGAGAAGCCTTTTGAAAACATTATGGAAAGGAGAAAATGCTGGTAAGCAGCATTTTCTTCTTTTCCCACAATGTTTTGTGGTAAAGAGTTAAACAGAAAAGGATTCCATTTAAGGGACAGTGAAATGGTAATTCTTTAACACTTTACCACACAATCCTGGGTTTTAATGACCTGTAGGAAAAGGCCTTTGAAAACATTGTTGGAAAAGGAGAAAATGCTGGTAACCAGCATTTTCTCCTTTTCCCACAATGTTTTCTACTCTTCCAAAAACACATTTCAATTTTTGATTCACATATATTTTGTCATTTCCAAATGCTTTCAATTTGGACTAGTCTAAAATTTTGTCATTTGGCAGAGTTACAAAAAAAAATCAGGTAGTTCGGTGTAGAAAGTTACCGTATCCTCCAAAGGACACAATCCTTAGTGTTCCTTTAATTTAACCCTTTACCACACAATCCCTACTTTTAACGACCCAGGAGAAGAAGCCTTTTGAAAACATTGTGGGAAAAGGAGAAAATGCTGGTAACCAGCATTTTCTTCTTTTCCCACAATGTTTTCTACCAGTCCCATAACAAATTTCAATTTTTAAGTAACATTTAATTTGTCAACTGCAAAATGCTTTCAATTTGGACTAGTCTAAAACTTTGTTGTTTGGTAAAGAGTTACAGATACATCTATACTCATTTTTCAAGCAGTTTTCAGCCAGTTTTTAACTCATTTCATCCTAAGTTTATGAAACTATAATCATTCTTATATCTTCATGCCAAATGTTGGCCCTGATGGCTGCAAGACTGCACAGATTGCGGCAGATAGAAAATGCATCTCATTTCATGTTATGGTGACCTTCCAAGCAATCGCTGTTGTTGTTTCTGTTTTTAATTAGAACAAATGTCTTGTGTCTTTCTATATATTGGTCATTTATCAATGTTTACACAGCTTTGGCATTCTACACACTTTCAAGTTTTAACAGCATTTTCTTCTCTCCAGCTTAGGGATAAGTAATTTCACGCGTTTCGATGAGAGTAGCATGAAATATTTGTCTTCGCGTAACATATTGCACAGGGTTATTTGTGAGCGTTGGGGTACGAGAAGCACGGGATTTGTTTGCATGTTTTCTATATATGTCTGCATAAAGGGAGGGAAGAGTTCATTCTACCAGACAACAGCAGCTAGTTCACATCTTGTTTTGCATTACGAGTTCCCATATTGTGCAGATATTACACGTGGCAGCCTTGAGTATGGATGCAAATGAACTATTATCTCAAATGGAGGTCTTGATCAACTTGAAATTGGAGTCTTTCGAACAGCGTATAGATGCTAACCAGAGGGAATTGAGTCGTTTTCAGATATCTACTATCCAACAGAGCATCAGGGCTGATTCTTATACGTTTCGTAAGAAAGGCCACGAACAGCAATACAGGGTCAACAGTAGAGTTTTAAATGGTCTTAACCAAGCAGAGAGCCTTGTGCATGAAGCTGAGCAGTCGCGTCCCGACAGTAGCCTAGCAGCAGCTTCCAGTAAGATTACTTACTGCTCCCATTTCACGAAGTAATGAAAATATAACCTTTTAAATCACAGACAAAAATGTATTAAGTTGGCGGATTCTTCTGAGCACGGATGGAGAGTGGTCCAAGAGTACGAGGCTAATCCTTTAGCGGACAATTCTGACGACGAGAAACGGATTTCTCGTGCATTTCACCAAGCCGAAAGGAAAATTAGGCAGGAGAGACGAGTGAGGCAGAGGTGCTTTGCTCCGTATCAACCACAGTCGGGCCAGACAACAAGCAGAACAACAGATATTGGGTCCAATGGTGTCGCAGCGCATAAACCAGGGTCTTGTTTCCGATGTGGAAAGATGGGTCATTGGCAATCTGAGTGCAGGTTGGTAATGGATACTGCTGGTATTGATAAGAGTATAAAGATAAGTACAGATTTTGCATATTACGATTCTTGTAACAATGTTTTGTGTCCAAATGTAAATGGGTCTGTTTTAATTAATGAGTCACCCGTTGGTCGTTTAAAGAGTTGTTTACAGCACTGGAAAATGTCTGGGGCAAGCGACTACATTTTAGACATTGTGTACAAAGGGTATAAATTGCCATTGAGATATACTCCACATAGAGTAGAGCTTAGAAATAAGAAGTCGGCGATTGATAATTCAAAATTCGTAGCAGATGAAATTCAAAAGCTTTTAGATAAAGGATGCGTGCGTGAAGTGTCAGTTATTCCGCAAGTTGTGAATCCATTTACGGTTGCATTCGGTAAAGGGGGTAAGTGTAGATTAGTCTTAGACTGCCGCCATGTTAATCCGAACCTGTTCAAGTATAAATTTTGTTTCGAAGATCAGTCCGTTGCAAGGCAGATATTTTCCAAGGGAGACTATTTATATACATTAATATTGATATAAGGAGCGCTTATCGCCACATTATGATATATCCTGATCACCAAACCTATCTTGGTTTTGCTTGGTATGATGGAAAAGGTGTGAAGTATTATGTTTTCTGTGTGCTCCCTTTTGGACTTTCTACGGCCGGTTTTATTTTTACTAAATTAATGAGAGTTGTCATTAAAAAGTGGCAAACTTTGGGATTTAAAGTGGTTGTCTTCCTGGATGATGGGTTGGGCGGAGATCAGCCGTATGATAAGTCTTTGAAAGCCAGTATTTTCATGAGAAAAGATTTGTTAAATTTTGGATTTTTGATTGCCGATGAAAAATGTAATTGGCAGCCGTTGCTTGCTGCTTCTTGGCTTGGTTTAGAGTGGAATTCAGAATTGGGCATTTTGTGTATTGCACCGCATAGGTTAAAAAAAGCGGAACAGTCGATTAATGACATTGCGTCCAGAGTATTGAATGGTACTTTATGGCAGTTAGACTCATAGCCGGATTGGTTGGTCAGTTGTTATCTATGCAGTGCGTCATTGGTAAAGTGGTGCATTTCAGAACGAGATTTTTGTATAACTGTATACTGAGTAGGGCGAGCTGGGATGCCCCCGTTAAGCTAGATGCACTTGCTTGGAATGAGATATTGTTTTGAAAAGAGAATCTGAAACAGTTGAATTCGTGTTATTTTTGTTTGAAAGGTCGTGATACCGATGCTGAATGCAATGTTGCAAACGTCTTTGTTGACGCCAGTGGATCTGGATTTGGTTGTTTTGTAGAAAATGTCACAGACAGTGAAGTTGTAGGTTCTTGGTCTGAACCCGAGTCGAGATTAAGTTCTACATGGCGTGAACTGGAGGCAGTTCGCAGATCCATATTTACCCACACTGAATCCCTGCAAGGAAAATCTGTAATAATCAAATCAGATAACAAAAATGTTTGTAATATTTTAAATGTTGGTAGTGGGAAAGTTGATTTACATAAAAAAGCTTTAAGCTTGGTTGACCATTGTGAAAAACTTAATATTGTTTTAAGCCCAGAATGGATACGAGAAATGAAAACAAACAGGTATATTTTCTAAGTCGATCTTACGATTGTGATGACTGGTCTATAGCAGACAACATTTTCAGAGAGCTCGATATTAAATGGGGTCCACATACATATGATCGCTTTGCTTATGATTACAATGCAAAACACCGTAATTTCAATTCATGTTTCTGGTGTCCAGGTACTTCTGGCGTTGATGCTTTTGTACAAAAATGGGCGGGTGAAAATAACTGGTTAGTACCGCCCCCAAGGCTTATTTTAAGATGTGTCAGAAAAATACTGAAGGAAAAATGTGACTGCACTCTGATTATACCGGAATGGAAGTCGGCTCCTTTTTGGCCAGTCTTGTTTCCCAATGCAATTATACCAGTGCATTTCGTGAGTCAGCATGTGAGATATGAACCAGGTGTTCTTACAAAGCATGGAAGAGGCAAAAATGGAATATTTAATGGCAGGCATTTGTCTTTCGGTTTAATGGCAATTCGTATAGTATTCTAAGACGTGTTTTTTCTTCCATTTAGGTCTAGATTTGGAGCAGTCCATTTTATCGGAGCTGGATGAGGCAAGTGCTAACAGATCTTGTTTTGTGGATTTGGTGGGACATATGGCGAATTACTTGGTTTGTTCGAGGAGCGATAATACAGCCAGTAAATATTTTCATTACTTCGTGAAATGGGAGCAGTTCATTCGTGATAAAGGGATTATTTCTGGTCAGGTATCACCTATTTATGTTGCTTTGTACATTACTGACTTAATGACAAGAAAGTGTTCCTATAATGTTATTGCATCTTCAGTGTATAGTATAAAGTGGGTTTATTCGCTGAAGTGTTTACCCGATCCCACCGATAATTTATATGTGAAGAACCTTTTAGACTCTGCCAAATGTATTTTATCGAAACCAGTAACAAAGAAAGAGCCAGTGACTAAAGACATGGTTATAGAGATTTGTGAAAAGTACAAAGATTCCAGCGATGTTTTAGTTGTTAGAGATTTATGTTTGATTGTATTAGGTTTTTCTGCTTTTTTGTGGTATGATGAATTTAGGAATCTTCGCTGTAATGATCTAGATTTTCATGACAATTATTTCTCAGTGAAGATTCGTAAGTTATACTCGAGCCAGAGAAGCTATTTTGAGCAGATTAAAGGAAGTGGGTAATGGTATGAATCTTGGTCTACACTCTTTGAGATCTGGTGGTGCTATGCTTGCTGCTAATTCTGGGGTAAATGATAGATGTTGGAAACGTCATGGCAGATGGAAAAGCGAGAACAGCAAAGATAGTTATGTGGTAGATTCTGTCGATGTAAGATTGAGCGTTTCTAAAATGTTAAGTTTATAATTATTAGTTCCCCGTGCTTCTTGCCCTTTCTTTTGATGTTTCTAAGACTCACCGTCTGGTATTTGCATATGGGTGTTAAATGTTATGTTATACAGAAGTTAAGAGAAGACGAGTAATTTCACGCGTTTCGATGAGAATAGCATGAAATATTTGTCTTTGCGTAACATATTGCACAGGGTTATTTGTAAGCGTCGGGGTACGAGAAGCACGGGATGTGTTTGCATGTTTTCTATATATGTCTGCGTAAAGGACAGGAAGAGTTCATTCTACCAGACGACAGCAGCTAGTTCACATCTTGTTTTTCAATATTTGCTTTACTGGCTGTGCTATATGAATGAGGTCCGACATTCGAAATCTGTCATTGACAAACGGACACAGGTTTCCAGAGTTTTTTTCCATAGAATGGTTTTATCTCTGGTTGTTCCTGGGCGAGACAGATTTATACGTTTTTATACGTTTTATACATTTCATTTTTGTTATTAGAAAGTTCTCCTATATCCCAAAATCAAGTTTCCAAACAATCAAGGCTGCTATGTTGTTTTGCTAGTTTGTTTTGCTATGTTGTTTTGCTATGTTTCATTGGCTAATACGGTCGTGTACACGTACATGTAATGCTATCCAGCTTATTAAAGACTCACCGTCTGGTATTTGCATATGGGTGTTTGTTATGTTATACAGAAGTTAAGAGAAGACATATCTTTAAATATTGGGTGTGATGATACTATTTAACGCTTTACCAAGCAATCCCGACTTTTAACAACCCTGAGGAGAAAGCCTTTTGAAAACATTGTGGGAAAAGGAGAAAATGCTGGTAACCAGCTTTTTCTGCTTTTCCCACAATGTTTTCTACCATATCCAATACGTAAAATCACCATTTAAGCTACACTTAATTTGTCATCTGCAAGTGCTTTCAATTTGGCCCAGTCTAAAATTTTGCCACTGGGTAAAGAGATAAAGAAAAACTTCATTATTTACAACTTGTATCTGCTAGTTTTCTCCTTTTTACCACAGGGTCCCAACTTGTAGTGACCTTGGGAAATAAGGCTTTTGAAAATGTTTTGGGGAAATGTTAAATAACAAGCATTTTCTCCTACAGTGTTTTCTACTCTTTCTGTGACAAATCTCATCACCTGAGTTGCACATTATTTGTATTCTGCAGGAACTGAGAATTTCAACAAGTTTAAAATTTTGTGCTTAGTAAAGGCTTTACAATAGTTTCTATACTTTTAAATTGTATGTTTTAAACAAGCCATCCTCTGGCAAAAGTGGCTTAATGCATCTGCATTATACCAAGCAGGTCATCACATAATGACAGGATCACAAGGTAGACTGGTCCTTTGACATGCAGAAAATTTAGAGAAGGCAAAAAGTTTTGGCCCATGTCAGCCTGTGCGGATTGCAAAAGCTGGCATGAGTCGATACTTTCTGCATCAGATGCATCAATCCCTTTTTCACAGAACATGGCGCTAATGCATTTTTAATACCCACATCCAGTATCTACTGGGCCTTTAACTCTTAACCAAATGACAAAATTTTAGACTCGTCCAAATTGAAAGCATTTGCAGACGACAAAATAAATGTGACTGAAAAATTAAAATTTCTTTTTGGACGAGTAGAAAACATTGTGGGAAAAGGAGAAAATGCTGGTTACCAGCATTTTCTCCTTTTCCCACAATGTTTTCAAAAGGCTTCTTCCACAGAATCGTTAAAAGTCGAGATTGCGTGGTAAAAGCTTAAATGGATAAGATTTTAGGGACAGGATATGGGGATTTGTGACCAAACCATTGCCCTGTGAAAGGGTAATGCTTTAACCCTTTACAACACAATCCCGAGTTTTAATGACATGTAGGAAAAAGACCTTTGGAAACATTGTTGGAAAAGGAGAAGATGCTGGTAACCAGAATTTTCCCCTTTTCCAACAATGTTTTCTTTCCTTCGAAAGACAAATTTCAGTTCTTGAATCACCTTTGATTTTTTGTCAGCAAATGCTCACAATTTTGACCAGTCTAAAATTTTGTTTTTTGGTAAAGATTTAAAGAGCCTTCATGCCTAACTCCTTACCACACAATCCCAACTTTTAACGATCCTGTAAAAGAGGCCTTCTGAAAACATTGTGGGAAAAGGAGAAAATGCTGGTAACCAGCATTATCTCCTTTTCCCACAATGTTTTCTACCATTACAATAACAAATTTCAATTTTTGGGTTACATTTATTTTGTCATCTGCTTTCAATTTGGACCAGTCTAAAATTTTGTCGTTTGGTAAAGAGTTAATCCTATTTAATTAACTCTTCACCAAACAACAAAATTTTGGACTGGACCAAATTGAAAGTATTTGCCAAGGACAAATTAAAAGTTGCTTAACTGATGATTTCTCTCTTTGATAGGGTGGAAAACATTGTTGGAAAAGGAGAAAATGATGGTCAACGGCATTTTCTCCTTTTCACACAATGTTTTCAGGAGCTTTCTTCCTTAGGGTCGTTAAAAGTCGGGATTGTGTGGTAAAGTGCTAGAATATGAAAAGAAAGATCACAACTTTCAAGGGTACAAAGAAGTCTTAGTTCCCCCCATCTCTCTCACTCTCTCCGTTTTCACTCCATCTCTCTCTCTCTCTCTCTTGATCTGTCATGGTTTACCCTGTACCAAACAATCCAGTGTTTTAACGACCCTGAGAAGATGGCTTTTGAATATGTTGTGGAAAAAGGAGAAAATGTTGGTAACCAGCACTTTCTCCTTTTTCCACAATGTTTTTACAATTTTAATAACTTTCAATGTTTGAGAATTATGGTATTTTAGTTGTTATCTCAAGTTCTTTTGAATTGGACAAATCCGAAATTTTGTCGCTAGGTAAAGAGATGATATTATCTTTTGAAAAGGTTGTGTGCCATTGTAAAGTAGTATGTGCTGAAATGATGTCCAGGCGTAGCCCCCTGGGGAGGACTGATTAGTTGTATTGATTGTATGGTGTTTTATCACCATTTTCAACACTATTTCAGTTATATCGCAGCAGCCAGTGCACCTATCCATGCTTTCCTGGAGTTTCTTTTACCAGTACCCTGCACAGTATTCTGTCCAAACCACTGACTGCTTTCCCACATAACTCCTTGTCGAAACAATGGTAGGTGGTGAGAGAGGAATGAATCCCGTTGCAATGACCAGCATCAATCCTCGGAGAGAAATTGGCCAAGCCAGGGATCAAACCAGCAACTCCCTGTTCTCAAGTCCTGTACGCTACCAACTGAGCTACTGACTAACTCTAGTTTGGAAGACTTTGCGGTCCAACACCATTTCTGTTGAATGAAATACCTGTACCAAACAATCCAAAGTTTCAATAACTACAGGAAAAAAAGGCTTTTAAAAACATTGTGGGAAAGGGAGAAAATGTTGGTGACCAGCATTTTGTCCTTTTCCCACAATGTTTTCTATCTTATCACAGACAAACTCCATCATTTTGGCCATACAGTGTATTTAATTTGTCTTCTGCAAATGATATCAATTTGAACCAGTCTAAAATTTTGTAATTTGGTAAAAAAGGGTAAAAAGTTAAACCCTCAAATTATCATTGTAGATATAATAACTCTTCACCAAATGGCAAAATTTCAGACTAGTCCAAATTGAGAGCATTTGCAGACGACAAAATAAATCTGATTGAAAAATTGAAGTTTGTTTTCGGAAAGGTAAAAAAAAAATATTGTGGGAAAAGGCAAAATTGTTGGTTACCAACATTTTTTTTCCTTTTCCCAACACGGTTTTCAAAAGGCTTCTTTCACAGGGTCATTAAAAGACGGGATTGTGTGGTAAAGAGATAAGGGGAGAAATAGAGCATTAAGTTTGCAATATGTTCAACTGACTAAAAATTGATAGTGATTCGTTTGTCTTGAAGTTTAAGGCCATTTTAACAGCTCAGGTCATATCATGCAGTCAGTGATGCATCCATGTGTTTCCTGACGTTCTCACACCAGTACTGACACAACTTTATTTTCAAAGCCCTTGACTACTTTTCTCACATGCATCAGAGGTGAGAGGCAGAAAATCGCCGGAAAGAAAGTTTGCCTCAACTAGGTATCGAACTCGCAACCACGAGGTCAAGAGTCAGATATGCTAACCACTGAACTACCCGGGCAGGCAGATAAATAGTGAATGCTATTAACCATTTACAGCACAATGCCGACTTTGGAAAGAAGCCTTTTGAAAACATTATGAGAAAAGGAGAAAATGCTGGTAACCAGCATTTTCTCTTTTTCCCACAATGTTTGCTACCCTATCAAAAAAAAGTTGCACCATTTGAATCACACTGAAATTGTCGTTTGAAATGCTTTCAATTGGACAAGGCTAAAATTTTGTCGTCTGGTAAACAGACAAAGCACAGAATGAACCCAACAGACATTTTCAGACAGAAAATGAGACCAAAATAATTGCAGTTTCATGGTTGTTTTTGTCTCTAAAGGTTTAACACAGCAGACAGTGTAGTTTAAAGAGCAGACTGCATGTTTTGTGCAGTCTGATCTTGATCTACACTGGCCGCAAAAGCAAGAGCAAATATAGCTTTGAAAGGGGCTTCGTGTACATGTACCTACTTCATTCAGTTACTTGGTCTTTGAAGGTGAGATATTCCAAAATGCATGGCAGACTTGGTATCAACCCCAATAATAAAATGAAACATGCTCTGTGAAAAGGGAGCTTAATGCATCTGCGAAAAGTATCTAGCCAGGTCAGTCTGTGCAATCCTTTTTGCTATTGTCAATTTTCTGTATGTCAAAGGACCAGTCTACCTCATGGTTCAGTCGGTTATTAGACAAAATGGACTTTTTGGATCCATGATCATGTGATGACTGGCTTGGCGCCGTGCATCACGGAGATGCATTAAGCCTCCTTTTGCCAGGGCGTGGCTCAAATATTTAGGATGTGGGTGGAGAGCAAGAAATGAGAAAAGCATGTTATCAACAATACCAATGACTTGTCTGCAGTATTAGTGAATGAATGGAAAGTTATCTGACAACTCCAGGTCCATGTTGTCAATAATACTTGCGTTGATCAGTCGACGAGGAGGCCACAACAAACACTGATTATTTGTCACATAATTTGATAATTTAAAAAAAGGCCAACAAAGCAGGTACAAATCCGTGATTACAGTCTGCGACTTACTCTTTTCAGCCCAACGTTGTTCACATGTCAAAGTGCAGATAATTATCAACAAAAGTATTATGTTGTACTTCTATGCCTAAAATATTACGTACATGTTTTGTTTTTGCAAAGCAAAATGTGACCACAGCTGCAGATCTGAAGACCGTTATACGAAGCACTTACGCAAATGTAACTGAGAAATTCATAAGATATTGCGTAACTCTGAGTTTTAATTTTTACAAAAGTTTTAATGGCCAAGTTAGAACTTTTTTTTGCGTAACGTTACATACAAAAAATATCGGTCATGAGTAAGAACATAGCCCGAAGTCTGGAAGAATTTTTGTATT
The DNA here is from genome assembly GCA_945859785.2 of Tridacna gigas. Taxonomy (NCBI): domain Eukaryota; kingdom Metazoa; phylum Mollusca; class Bivalvia; order Cardiida; family Cardiidae; genus Tridacna; species Tridacna gigas. The sequence continues at coordinate 24,284,001 of OX244040.2, forward strand.
TCGTCGTCACAGAGGAAGAAATTTCAGAAAAACATTATAATTATGCTCACAGCTATCCAAAGTAGTCATAAATTTCATTTTTTTGGCGATTTTTTTTTTTTTTTTCCTTCACACGTACCAATATTTGACAAAGGCGGCTGACATATGAGATGTAAACTGGCAGCCTGTTATCGATCTTCGTATCAACGTTTATCGGACGGTTACGGGAGATACAACGGGTGCCAGTTTATATGAGATGACGTAAAGCATTCGGCATACCTCGGGTGATCCGGTGATCAAATCCCTCGGCTGTATCACGTAGCTTGATATGCACCTACACGGTACATTTCGCACATCTCCGGAAGCACACCTCTTTACCGTTATTGAAATTGTAAGGCTCCTCTTTAGAAAGAACGCATGAGTAAATTTTCTATCGTTATCTTTCTAAGAGTATTTCAGTGAGCAAACAGTTTGTACATTCAATTTTTAGCGTGGTTTATCAATTCCGTTATGAGCTTTCATCGACAGATCGATAGAAGTGAATAACTTCACAGTGGTTGTTCATGTCGTTGTTAAGCGATCTACATGGGCGCCGCCATGTTTAAGATCACGTGATTGGTAGTTCAAAATGGAAGCCTCCCTTGTACAGACGAGGTTAGATGTAGGTACGGAATCGGCCGAGTTGTGACGAGTGGACGTAAAGCACGAGAAATGTAGGGTAAACGGGCGTAAATTAAGTCATTTCGGTCTGCTTGAACGGCACACAGTGTTCACCTAGATAAGAAATGCACAGGAACTACTGTTTCTGCCTTCAGTTGAAGAGTTCCGGAAATATCTACTTGCAAATTCACAAAGTTATGAAAGTTTAGTTTTAAAAAAACGGATTTATGAATTCCGTAAATCCGAACGTAGGCGTAAAGTTAAAAAAATTCTTACGCAAAAAAGCTGACGAATTGTAAGTGAAACGGTACACAGGGAAAGGTTTTTGGCTTTTCCATTAGATTCCTTTTCTTTTTCTTTTAACCATCCATTCAGCTGCTTGGCATCTCTGTGCTCTTTTTTGCGGATGGTGGGGATCAAGAGCTGACTGCACAGAACGTGTGGTGTGATTTTTACCTACACCGTCCGATACGATGCGGTCTTTTCCCATCGACTGAGGAATGTTCGGCGGCACGAAATACCCAAACCTTTCCAAATGTACCCAAATATTTCCCGAATCTACCCAAATCTTTCCCGAATCTATGCAAATCTTTCCCAGATCTACCCCAATCTCTCCCAAATCTTACCCATATAATTATTTAGGATATCTAGCAGGAAGGGAATCTGACGGGGTTAGGTTGTGTAGATTAAGATAGGACCGCACACAACTTGCAGTTTGATCTTTGAAGTACTTTTGTCCGCTCGCTGTGACATTCTGTACAACAGTAACCTTAAAACTTCGATTGTTTAGGTCTTATTTCTAGACTGAAAATGTTAGCTGGGTTTATTCAGCGCTCTAAGGCTTAAACTCACGCGTTTCAGCTATATGCAAGACACTTCCTTCCGAGACAAACGAGAGTAAATTGATGAATTGTTTTACAACAAAGACGAAAATTGTCATCATGTGAAAACATTTTGTCAAATAGACTAACACTAGTATTACTGTTGAATGTTTGGCCCAGTGACATTGGTTGATGGCCGCTCGTAGCAATCGCACGCAGAAAGTCTTGATCGCAAGACAAACGCTCCGAGTTACGACCACAGACACCACCAAACAAACTTTTCACTAGTTCTTAACAAACCTCAACATTTAAGCTTTGACGGGCTGCTTTATTTAACACGAAATTTGTGAATAATCTCTACATCGTATGCACCAAATTGATGCTAAAGCTTCTAAGAATAAGAAGGCCCTAAGAAACAGGAAAATAAATCACACCTTTAACTCCGATAGTAGTTCGAAATTTATTTACTTTAGCCAATTTTGTAATGGTGTTGGTCAAAAAAGTGAAACTTTTGGGAATATTTGGGAATTTCGTGCCGCCCACGTGGGCATCCCAAAGTACCCAAGTGTTCCCAAAGAGTTAAGTAGATTTAAGGGAGATTTGGTTAGATATGGGAAAGATTTGGGTAGATTTGGGAAAGCTTTGGGTAGAAGTGGGAAGATTCGGGTATTTCATGCTGCCCTGAGTATCTCTTACGCCGTCTTTTTTAAGACATTTCTTGTTCATATCATACCTGTTCAAATGCGTCTGCTAACGAATAGAATTCATCTAAATCGTCTTTTTTGATATTTCGTTCTAAAAGCGTTATTCTTGATAGAATTTCTGGCCCACTTTGGGTTTTCTGTTTTGTCTCTCATCTCAATCAACAGTGTTTCAAGAATAATACATCATTCATTGTAAATTGAATTTCGGAATCAGGAATTTCTTTCATATTTATTTAGGGCATATAACAATATATACAGGGTGTTTCATAATATCTGCCACCATTTTATACATCAAAAACTTTAACATAAAAAAGAAATTGTGTTTTTACATTTAACCATGTTATTGTACATAGAATAAAGTTTTATTTGATATATAACATGTAGGTATTACCCTTGTAAATACACGCAGTTTCAAAATTCTTTAAAATGTCAATTTTATAGAATGTGTTCTAAATGACGTCCATTCTGGCCAATAACGACGTCGACTCTGTGCCGGAAATTTCGGATTACACATGCACATGTCTCACTGCTTATGATCTTCATTTCTCTCTTGATTGCAGTTTTAAGTTCAGTTGTGGTCTGTGGGGAGTGCTTATAGACCCTGTCTTTAAGGTATCCCCAGAGGAAAAAATCAAGTGGGCTTAAATCCGGGGAGTGTGGTGGCCACTCAATATCTGTTTTCAATGAAATGAAGTTATCACCATAGGTCTTTTGTATCCAGTCAATCACATTTCTAGCTGTATGAGGAGTTGCACCATCCTGCTGGAACCATGTGGTGTTTATATCAATTCCCTTACGTCTCAAAGCTGGTAGAAATTTGTTTTTAAGAATATTTAAATAGCGGTCTTGATTTACAGTCTCCACAGTTCCATCCTCATCCTCAAAAAAAAAAAAGGGGCCAATTATGCCCTCAGAACTTAATGCCGCCCACACTGTAACCTTCTCAGAGTGGAGAGGTTTTTCAATATAAAATTCTGGCTTTTCAGTTCCCCAAAATATGGAATTCTTCTTATTCACTTGTGCATTTAGATAAAAGTGGGCTTCATCCGAGAACCATATCTGTCCCACGATATCATCATTTTCCTTTACCCATCTTGCAAATGACAACCTGCTTTCGATATCTGTTGGTTTGAGGTGTTGCATAATAGAAATTTTATATGGAGTCAGTTTTAAATCATATTTTAGCATTCTGTAAACACTTGAATGGCTGGCAATGTTAGTAATATCTCCAAATACCATTCTAACAGATTTTCTTGGTGTTTCTGTGATCACCGCTTTAACCTGTTCAATTGTCGCTTCATTCCGCACGGACTTAGGGCGACCCAGATTATTGTGTCTCCCATCTTCAATTGAGCCCATAACTTCAAATCGCTTTACAATTCTATGTATCTGTTTTTTATCAAGTTTACCTACATCTGGATACCTTTTCTGCATAGTTCTAATCACTGTAATAGGTGATTTAGTTTCATAATATAATTTAACAATTTCTTTGCAGTGATCCTTAGTTGGCGCCATCTTGGAAAACTGACCACAGGAAATGACGTCATAAATGACGTTATGACATTGATGTTTTCCCATACTTTATTAGTCAAATAAAATTTTAATATATAAGCTTTCAAAGGGTGTACATATCATTGTTTTATCCTAATTAACTAAAAAGATATAAAACTTTGTAATGGTGGCAGATATTATGAAACACCCTGTATATATATATATATATATATATATTTTATTTCCTCAATTTTTGTTTGTAGTATTAATATAAGGAGGTAAAGTGAGTAGCACGTTATAGTTCAGTAAGCCTGAGACACAGTGAAGATGAATATGTACTTATATCTAGATGTGTTGAAATAACGGAGTGGTCGGAATTGAAACTATTTTCTATTGGAATTTTTTAAACATTTGAATATGGTGACATAAGAAAGAAGTCTATCATGTGAGCTTGTTGCAATGGATTGCGTTTTCTCGAATTTGTAAACCAGTTTGTTTCTTTGAAGGTTTCTTTTACATCGCCTCCAGAGATTTGATATAAATTAAATAGATCTAATTATATCCCTCTTGGCCGAAAAATAAATGAATTGATTTATTGATTCTGAACACGTAAGTCTTTTATTTTGCAAAGTCTCTTGTAGTCCTTATTATTACGCGTGTAGATTCCATTTGGCGTACCTCGGGTGATCCGGTGATCGGAATCGGCCGAGTTGTGACGAGTGGTGTAGGTTCGTAGCAAAAAAAAAAAAGTTTTTCCCAAGATTCCCTGTAATTTTCACCGGAAGTGTGCTGACGTACATCTCCAGTCTTTGACTAACTTTGCTATAGATAAGACATACGATAAGATTTACGATTAGCTTAGCCATATTTTTGTATTTGTTACACCGTATTTTTGTTTTGTGCCTTCTGTAAGTACACATCTTTTTTTATATTTGTAGTATTTATCGTATAGCTATGTTATTATGTTGTGAATATTTGAAAATTTTATGTGTTGAGTCGTGTTCAGAAGGCAGAGGTCCGCCATTGAGGCCTGCGCCATTTTGAAATTTAGAATAAAAGTAAGGTGTATAAGCTTGTTTCATATTTCCTGTTGCTTGTAGCTGAAAGAAAGTGTCAGTAAGCATTGTGGGCTGCATTGTGCGTTAGAATAGATCTGTTCTGTTTGGGAAAATCTCAAAAGCGCGGGAAAAAAAAAATCGAAGACTGCCGCGGTTCCGTTGGCGTTGCCACTAGGCCTTTTAACTCTTTACCAAACGACAAAATTGAAAGTGCCGGCAGACAGCATTTGCGAAATTAAAACAAATGTGCTCAAGTTCTTTGATGGGGTACAAAACATTGTGAGAAATGGAGAAAATGCTGCTTGGCCTAGACATAGCCTGGAAATTAGGGAGTTGAAGTGAACAAGTTCTAGTGCAGTTTTCACAAACCATTCTGAAATTCAGAAAGGCTTACTTTAAATTGCAAGACCAGCCATTGTCATTGTTTAACTTTTTACCAAACAGCAAAATTTTAGACATCCAGGTTGAAAGCATTTGCCAATGATACATTAAATGTGGCTCAAATAATGCGACCTGTCTCAGAAAGGTAAAAAAATATTGTGGGGAAAGGAGGAAATGCTGGTTACCAACATTCCCTTCTTTTTTCATGTTTTCAAAAGACTTTTTTCCACAGGGTCTTAAAACTCAGAATTGTATGTTAAAGATTTCAGGCTTTTTGCCTCGATCAATCAGATTGATCAAATGAGCTTAAATTCTCTGATTGGATAGAAAACAACATGGGAAAGAAACAAATGCTGTTTATCAGAATTTCCTACTTTTCCAACAATGTTTTAACAGCTTTCTCCCCCACATCTGGTAAAGGCTTAAAACATTAAGGTTGGTGAGCAGACATCCTTTGAGCAGACAGTGTAGATGTTTGCTCAGACTGCATATTCTATGATCTGATCTGAGAGTTAACCTTAGTTATTTGAACTACATTTTTCTAGTATTAGGCAAATGCTTTCAATATTGACTTGTCTAAAATTTTTGTCATCTGGTAAAAAGTCAAACAATATGTAACAACTATAGAATTTGATTGTCATCAGAACATGCCGTCTGATCTTAGATCATAAATGCTGAGTACTTTAAAGATGCCAGCCAAAACAACCTAGAAAATGGAATACTGTATTTAAGTTTTCTGGGCTGAATATGTCCATTTATTCAGTATCATTAAATCTTTACCACACAATCCCAACTTTTAATGACTCTGAAAGAGAAGGCTTTTGAAAACATTGTGGGAAAGGGAGAAAATGCTGGTAACCAACATTTTCTGCTTTTCCCACAATGTTTTCTACCCTATCAGACAGAAAAAGTTATTTTAGCAACTTTGTCGTCTGCTTATGCTTTGAATTTTGTCCAGGTCAAAAATTTGTTATTTGATAAAGGGTTAAGTACTGCTTTTAACTTGTGACAATATAAAAATGGCGTAGCATCCAAAGTACATAAGCAAGTACATAATGTAGATGAAAAATGGGAACTGGCAAACATTTTTTTTATGACTTCCTCATAACCCATAAACTGCTTCAAAAATAAAAATTTCAACCAATAGGAAAAAGCCAAATATTGAGATTTCTTCAAATTTCTATCCAGTGGAAAAATCTCACTGAATCAGACAGTGTAGGACAAGATGAGACAAGATCACATTCTGTGCAGTCTGATCTTTATCTACACTGTATGCAAAAGTGCAGCATGTCACGCGTAGCAGTCCGAGAGTAAAATAGCTCTCTGAGACAATTCGGTGTTACACCCCTGCATAAGCTATCATCAAACCAACTGAGAAGTGATTTAATTTCCAAACATTTATTAACCCTTTACCACACAAGCCCGAGTTTTAATGACCCTGATAAAGAGGCCTTTTGAAACATTGTGGGAAAAGAAGAAAATGCTGGTAACCACAATGTTTTATACCCTTTATTACTAAGAGACAAACTTTGTTTTGAGGTACATTTAAAATGCCGTCTGCAGATGCTTTCAATTTGGACTAGTCTTCATTTTTGTCATGTGGTAAAGAGTTAACATTCAAGGGAAAGAATTATTTCATATTAATAGTACTGATATAATTATGGGAAGGGAGCTATAATTTTTGCCTTTGATCGGCAATTTTCTCATTTTTCCACAATTTTTTTTTTAAAGCTGTCTGCTGTGCTGTTATAAAAAGACTTTTGATATGTGTCTCAGATGCAGGTCTGATGAGTATTGTGAATTAGTCAGGGTGCTATTGATTCATGCTTTCCCGAACAGCAAAATTTTAGACTGGTACAGCCCGACTGGTAGCTCACTGATTAGCGTCTGAATCATGACCTCGTGGTTGTGAGTTCGATACCTGGCTTTGGCAATCTTTCATTCCGGTGATTTTTCATCTCTCACCTTTGCTGCATGTTAGAAAAGTAGTGAGTTGGAAAGAAAATGGTGTCAGTACTGGTATGAGAAAAGTAGTCGGTGAGTTGGAAAGAAAATGTTGTCAGTACTGGTGTGAGAAAGCCAGAAAACACATGCATAGGTGCACTGACTGCCGTGATATGACCCAAGCTGTTAAAATGGCTATATTAACTTCAATGCAAACAATGACTGATCCAATTTTAAAGCATTTGCCAACGACAGGTTAAATATGATTCAAATGGTGAGATATGTTTCTGACAGGGTAGAAAATATTGTGGGAAAAGAAGAAGAATGCTGGTAACCAGAATTTTCTTCTTTTCCCACAGCGCTTTCCAAAGGCTTTTTCCTCAAGGTCGTTAAGAAGTTACCACCACAAGTAGGAGTCAGGGATCCTGAAAACACTAATTACCCAGCACTTTCTCCTCCCACAATGTATTCAAAAGTCCTTTTCTTTTGGGTTGTTAAAACTCATGATTATGTGATAAAGGGTTGAGGAACAATTTCTCCTTTTGCCAAAATGGTTTTTACATGTATTGGTGCATTATTACTGAATATATACCATCATTTCCTAAGCTAGAGATATTGAGGGAATAAGTCCAGGTTTTCAAAGGGTGTGGCTATAGAACCAGATTTTTGCAACATTATACTTTTTATACTGTAAAACTTCAAGTTCTTGGCTTGAATAAAGGTAATTGTGTTGTTTTTGCATGTTTTGAGAAGCACAAATACCCCACTGTGTACTATTACCTATGGGGTACAAACATGTAACTTGATGTGAACCAGCATTGTGTAGGAGAATTTGCAAACAATGTTCGGTACAAACATGTACTTGTTACTGAGGTTCTTGTAAATGTAAAAACACAATGGCAGAGGAATTGCTTGTGACAAGCATCTTCTCTTCCAGCCACAGTGTTTTCAAAAGTGGACTGCAGGTTATTATGTGAATCTCTTCTTGGTACATAATGAAAACTCCACTGTAGTGGATCATCTCTGGTACATCAAGTTTACTCCACTGTATCGTAATATCTTTGTAGTGGATCATTTCTGGTACATCATGATTAAACTGTGAAGTGGATCATACCATGATTTGATGTCATCTTGATATAACTGAAATAATGTTGAAAACTGCATAAAATACCATACGAACAAGAAACAAACCATGATTTCCTTTGCTTAAAGTCGCCCAACCAAGTATGAACATTGTTTTGACCATTGATATGTGGGAATGCAGCCACAGGCTTGGGAGGAATGTTGTGCCAAGTGCTGGTAAAACAAACTCCAGGAAAGCATGGATAAGTGCACTAGCAATTGCAAAATAGCTTAACTCTTTCTTAAAAGACAAAAATGTAGACTTGTCCAAATTGAATGCACTTGCAGATGACAGTTTAATTGCAACTTAAATGATGGAACTTGTTTTTGAATGGTTAGAAAGCATTATGGTTAACAGCCATTTTCTCCCTTTTCCCACAATATTTTCAAAAGGCCTCTCTCTGTCAGGGTTGTGAAAACTAGGGATTGTGTGATAAAGGGTTAAATAAGGTTGAAAATGGCATTAATCACCACATAAAGAGTTATAGTTTGCCAAATATAGGTGATGCCATAGCTCTTGTCAAAGTCCATGCATGACTTCTCATTGAAAGGGTGTTTTGTCAAAATCTATATATGTTTTGAAATACCAATTGCTGAATTCCTAGATTCATTACATGAAAAGCTCTGTTTTGGAGGAAGATTTGAGCCACAATTTAGCCACAATTGGTCTGGGTTAGGGTAAGGGTTAGGGCTAAGGATTGTTTTTGAGGAATGTGGTTTTCGAAGAAATGTCGCGGAACTGCGCAAAGTAATTACCTCTTCCCTGTCACCGATGATCATTCTTTTGAAGATGGTTACTGGTATGTGGGAAAGCAGCCATTGGTTTGGGAAGAATATTGTGCTAAGTACTGTTGAAACTCCAGGAAAGCATGGTAGGGTGCACTGGCTGCCCTGATATGACTGAAATAATGTTGAAGAAAATGGCATTAAACACCATACAGTCAATCAATTATCTCTTTCGAAAACCCCAAACTTTAGACTCTTCCATAGCAAAAACACCTGCAGATGACATATTTGTACATGCTAAATGTGAGCAAAGATCTCTGTCAGAATGGAAAAAAATTGTGGAAAAGAGTAGAAATTGCCTGTTAAGACCAATTTCTCCTTTTCCCACCATGTTTCCAAAAGGCTTATTACTCAGGGTCTTTGAAACTGGATTGTTTGGTAAAGATTTAACCCTTTACCACACAATCTTGACTTTCAATAACCTTGAAAACATCATGGGAAAAGAAGAAAATGCTGGTAACCATCATTTTCTCCTTTTCCCACAATGTTTTTTACCATTCCAGAAACATGCTATTTTTTATTCACATATATTCTATTGTATGCAAATGCTTTCAAATTGGACACATTTAGAGTTTTGTCATTTGGTAAGGAGTTAAAGACACTGATGCCGACTTTGCACTAGCCCTCTTTGAATTTCAAAACTGACTTCATGTCCACTTGCCACAGTGGTTTGGAGTCATTACCAGACAATAAAACTTTAGACTTGTTTTAGCCGATTTGTATCCGCTTGATGTAATCAACCCTGGCTGGAACCAAATACATCATGCGTAATGATGCATGTGTGCTCACTTTCAGTTTTAACCCTTAACCACACAATTTCGACTTTTAACGACCCCAAAAGAGAAGCCTTCTGAAAACATTGTGGGAAAAGGAGAAAATGCTGGTAACTAACATTTTCTCCTTTTCCCACTGTTTTCTACCCTTCCCAAAACAAATTTCAATGTTTTAGTCACATTTATTTTGTTGTCTGCAAATGCCTTAAACTTGGGCCAGTCTAAAATTTTGTCGTTTGGTAAAGACTTAAATAGCTAGTCTATACTGTGTTACCAGATTGACCTGAACCACATTCTGTCAAGCATCCTTGCGCGCTAATCATTATACTTTCAGTTTTAGCTAGTACTCCCAGACCTTGTTTTTGTCACTGCCATATATACTGACTTACACATGTACAAACAGTCCTAAATCTTCTACCAGCAGAAAACTGTGTCAGATTGATGGATCTAATAAGTAATAAAATAACAGTTACTGCTCATCCTGCTTGGCAGAACAACTTTGACTTTCTTTGCCTGTGGTATTACTCAAACAAATTGACCTGAAATTGACCTGTATGCCAAGAATAATTAGAATGTGAATATTTGTATTTGTACAGTCGGAGGGTATGGAAATTTTGTTAATGGTAAATGTCAGGTTTGACATTTTCAGTACCATAGCCAAAATAGGAAGCTCTTGCTGATGACATAGATCAAGATCAGACTGCAAAGTAGGTGCATCTTGGATCAGTGTCATCTGCCACGTATTACCAAGTTGAACCAACAAAATCATGTTTATGTAAGATATTTTAACTATTCCTCAAGAACAAGATAAATCTATTGGCCTCATAAAGAGCTGCAAATTGATTACATAGTTAAGTATTCAGACGACAATAGCCGAAGCTAAGTTAGAAAAGTAATTCAAGCATGTAATATATGGTAGTAGAGGACATTATTTCATGTCAATATGTTTGAGTTAGAACTGCACTAACTGATTACAGATACAATAGACAATATTATGGCTTCATTCTGTTTCACAAATCTGTTTTTCAAGACTATGAGTCCTTTGATTATTGAAGGCAGTTATAGGCCATGTATTTCATATGGCTGAAACTGGGTATTCATCGTTTATCGCTTTAACCCTTTTCCACACAATCCCGACTTTTAACGACCCTTAGGAAGAAGCCTTTTGAAAACATTGTGGGAAAAGGAGAAAATGCTGGTAACCAGCATTTTCTTTTCCCACAATGTTTTTTAACTACTGAAAAAATATTCCATCATTTGAGCAACATTTAAATTGTTGTCTGCAAATCTTTTCAATTTGGACCATTCTAAATTTTTGTCGTTTGGTAAAGAGTTAACACACAATTCCAAGTTTTAACAAGAAAGAGGCCTGTTGAAGACATTGTAGGAAAAGGAGAAAATGCTGATAACCAGCATTTTCTCTTTGTTGCCAAAATGTTTTCTGTCCTTTTACAGACAAATCACACCATATAAGCCATATCTTTTTTTTCATCGGCAAGTAATTTCAGTTTGGGCAAGTGTAAAATTTTATCATGTCGTAATGGGTGAAAGGGTAAAAAACATTATGGGAATAAGGATGTAAAGGATTTGAGGGCATTTTATTTGTTACCATAATGTTTTTAAAAGCCTTCTTTATTTGGTTGCTGAAAGTCGGGGTTGTCTGGTAAAGAGTGTTAAGACTGTTTTGGAGGTCCTACTCAGCTCAGTAGTACAGCATAAGACATGTAGCCTGGAGGCTCTGGGTTCAAACCTCACTGAAAGCATTCGACTTTTTGTGGGAGTGTCTTTGGGCAAGACACTTCAGAGCCCTTGCCTAGTACTGTTGAAACCCAAGACATGCATGAATATTTGAGCTGATACAACTGAAATAATGTTGAAAGCAGCATAAACCACTATTCAATCAACCTATAAGCTTCAGTTTACACAATCTCAGATTTGAGCATATAGCTTTCCTTCTAGAGAGTTGGTTGATGACAATCATGTGGTTAGGTCTAAGATTGGGGATGTTTATTTCATGCTTTTCCAAAGTTTATTAGAAAATAATGGTGGATTATAGTTGTATAATTTCATGGTTTCGACCAGTGAATTTACCGATAGATAAACGCATTGACCAGTATGGAAATATGGAGAGCTCCCCTGTGCTTAACTAGTCTCAACTAAAAAGAGATTAGGAACATGAAACAAATACATTTTTTTGGAGAACATTATATGGTTAAATTTTCAAGAGTGTCTGTGCCACTTATGAAAATATTACCAGTGGTGTTCACTCGACGAAATAAATTTTTTGATCTTTTACCAAAACCCCCCCCCCCCCCCCCCAAATATACTCTATATCCATCATTAAGTTGAAATGGCAACTAAGAGGAGCTCTTGTCCTCGCACCTTATGTAAAAGGGGATTGTCCCTGTTGGTTTTGAAGCAGAGGGATGGAACAGAATATAAACAAAACAATGCAAGAACAATTACCCTGTACAAGTTGACATTTTTTCAAAATTGTCCAAATTAGATAGGGCAAATCTAACATTTTGCTGGGTGGTGAAGGGTTGATATTACTCATAGCCAAGAGAATAAAAAACTTTAAGAGATTTTTCCTTGGAAACAAAATCAGTGTAAACTATCATCCAAAGTAGGGTCAGAATGATAGGAAGTAGGGTCAAAATGATGGGAAAAAGGGTCAGAATGATGGGGGAAAAAGGGTCAGAATGATGGGAAGTAAGTCAGAACAATTGGAAGTAAGTCAGAATGATGGGAAGTAGGATCAGAATGATGGGTAGTAAGTCAGAATGATGGAAAGTAGGATCAGAATGATAGGAAGTAGGGTCAGACTGATGGGATGTAGGATCAGAATGATGGGAAGTAGGATCAGAATGATGGGAAGTAGGGTCAGAATGATGGGAATTGGGGTCAGAATGATGGGAAGTAGGGTCAGAATGATGGAAAGTGGGTTCAGAATGATGGGAAGTGGGGTCAGAATGGGAAATAGGGTCAGAATGATGGGAAGTAGGATCAGAATGATGGGAAGTAGGATCAGAATGATGGGTAGTAGGTCAGAATGATGGGAAGTAGGATCAGAATGATGGGAAGTAGGGTCAGAATGATGGGAAGTAAGTCAGAATGATGGGAAGTAGGATCAGAATGATAGGAAGTAGGGTCAGAATGATGGGAAGTAGGATCAGAATGATAGGAAGTAGGGTCAGAATGATGGGAAGTAGGGTCAGAATGATGGGAAGTAGGTCAGAATGATGGGAAGTAGGGTCAGAATGATGGGAAGTAGGTCAGAATGATGGGAAGTAGGGTCAGAATGATGGGAAATAGGTCTGAATGATTATTTTGGTGTTTCGGTGGCATTTCGGTGATTCGTCGGACCGGAATTAGAATGAAATGGAAGTAGGGTCAGAATGATGGGAAGTAGGATCAGAATGATGGGAAGTAGGGTCAGAATGATGGGAAGTAGATCAGAATGATGGGAAGTAGGGTCAGAATGATGGGAAATAAGTCAGAATGATGGGAAGTGGTGTCAGAATGATGGGAAGTAGGGTCAGAATGAAATGGAAGTAGGGTCAGAATGATGGGATGTAGGGTCAGAATGATGGGAAGTAGGGTCAGAATGAAATGGAAGTAGGGTCAGAATGATGGGATGTAGGGTCAAAATGATGGGATGTAGGGTCAGAATGATGGGAAGTAGGATCAGAATGATGGGAAGTAGGATCAGAATGATTGGAAGAAGGGTCAGAATGATGGGAAGTAAGTCAGAATGATGGGGAGTAGGGTCAGAATAATGGGAAGTAGGATCAGAATGATTGGAAGAAGGGTCAGAATGATGGGAAGTAAGTCAGAATCATGGGAAGTAGCGTCGGAATGATGGGAAGCAAGTCGGAATGATTGGAAGTAGGATCAGAATGATTAGAAGAAGGGTCAGAATGATGGGATGCAGTCAAAATGATGGGAAGTAGGGTATGTTTATTTTATGTTTATGTCTATTTTTACATCTTTGAAGCAGGGGTCCTGCATGGCTTTGTGGAAAAGTGTGGGGTGTCTAACCTGGAGGTCCCAGGTTTGAGCCCCACCTGATACACTGGGTCTTTAGTGGGAGTGTTCTTGGGCAAGACACTTCAGAGCCCTAGCTTAGTACTGGTGAAACCCAGGAAATACATGCATATGTTAGCTGTTGCCATGATATGACTGAAGTAATGTTGACAGCTGCATAATACACCATTCATTCAATCAATCAACATCTTCGGTGCACTGAAATGGAAATTAACCCCTTTTTATACGCCCGTCGAAGACGGGAAGTATTATGGGATCACCCGTGGCAGGCGGGCGGACGGGCGGGCGGCGTCCAGTTCTTCGTCCAGAGCATATCTCCAAAACTATACTACCTACGGTTATGAAATTTCATGCGTGGATAGATCTCATCAAGGGGGAGTGCAGTGCACAGGAATCATAACTCTTGCTTCCTTAATTTTTGAGTTATTGCCCTTTCGTGTTTTTCATACTTGAATTTTGTCCGGTGAATATCTCCAATACTATACTACCTAGGGTTATGAAATTTCATGAGTGGATAGATCTCATCAAGGGGGAGTGCAGTGCACAGAAATCATAACTCTTGCTTCCTTAATTTTTGACTTATTGCCCTTTGTTGTTTTTCATACTTGAATTTTGTCCGGAGCATATCTCCAAAACTATACTACCTACGGTTATGAAATTTCATGCATGGATAGATCTCATCAAGGGGGAGTGCAGTGCACAGGAATCATAACTCTTGCTTCCTTAATTTTTCAGTTATTGCCCTTTCTTGTTTTTCATACTTGAATTTTGTCCGGTGAATATCTCCAATACTATACTACCTACAGTTATGAAATTTCATGTCTGCATACATCTCATTAAGGGGGAGTGCAGTGCACAGGAATCATAACTCTTGCTTCCTCAATTTTTCAGTTATTGCCCTTTCTTCTTTTTCATACTTGCATTTTCTCCGGTGAATATCTCCAAAACTATACTACCTAGGGTTATGAAATTTCATGCCTGCATACATCTCATTAAGGGGGAGTGCAGTGCACAGGAATCATAACTCTTCCTTCCTTAATTTTTGACTTATTTTCATACTTGAATTTTGTCTCGAGCATATCTCCAAAACTATACTACCTATGGCTATGAAATTTCATGCGTAGATAGATCTCATCAACTGGGAGTGCAGTGCACATGAACCATAACTCTTGCTTAATTTTTGACTTATTGCTCTTTCTTTATTTTGAAACTTTAATTTTGTCCAGTGCATATCTTCAGAACTATACTAGCTAAGGATATGAAATTTCATGCGTGGATACATTCCATCAACGGGAAGTGCTGTGCATATATATTTCAACTCTTGCTTGCTTAATTTTTCAGTTATTGCCCTTTCTTGTTTTTTTTTCGAACTTGAATTTTGTATGATGCATATCTCTCAAACTATACTACCTCGGGTTATGAAATTTTAGGGCTGGATACATCTCATCAAGGGGTAGTGCAGTGCACATGAAATATAAATTGCTTATTTTTTATGCACCCTTTCAAGACAGGATGTATTATGGGATCAGCCATGGCGTACAGGCATCCAAGTAGCATAACTTACACATCTTAAAACCTATTAACTTTAAATTTGACAGTTGTGTTTGTTGTAATCATATGGGGTGCAGTGTACACAAAGAATAAATCTTCCTTCCTTATGAGTAATTGCCCTTTCTTCTTTTTCATACTTAAATTTTGTCAGCAGCATATCTCTCTTACTACACTACCTATGTATATGAAATTTCAGTGATGCATACATCTCAGATTATTAGAAACATAACTATTGCTTCCTTAACTTTTTCTTATTGTCCTTAGTCATTTTTCAGGCTTAAATTCAACACTATCGTATCTATGGATATCAACATAAAGTGTATAAACAAGAGTTCCGTCAACACAAATACACTGCCATTATCTTCAATCAAAAGTAAAAAAAATATTCTGCACTACTATTTTTCTATACCTCCCCTTTATCATTATTATGCCCCAACTTTACAACTTGGGGTAAGACGGGCGTATCTTGCGACAATTTGCCGCTCTTGTTTGACTGGTAATGACCCATCAGTTCAGGATTCTGGCCTAAAAACTGAGTTTGACTATCATAGTTGAATGAATACTAGATGAGATGGGTTATGATTCACCGAAAATGAGTAAGGTTGGATGTTCAACTCTTTACCAAAATCCCAAGGTTTAACAACCCTGGAGAAGAAGGCTTTTGAAGCATTGTGGAAAAAAGAGAAAATGCTGGTAACCAGCATTTTCTCCTTTTCCCATAATACTTTTTATTCAGTCAGAGATAGAAATCATCATTTGACCTATACTTATTTTGTTGTCTATAAATGCTTTTAATTTGGTAGAGTCCAAAATTTTATTTTTTGGTAAAGAGTAAACCCTCTACAACACAATCCCGATTTTTAACGACCCTAAGAAAAAGGACTTTGGAAAACATTGTGGGAAAAGGAGAAAAAATGCTGGTTACCAGCATCTTCTCCTTTTCCCATAACATTTTCTACCCATCCCAAAACAAATTAGAATTTTGGAGTGACGTTTATTTTGTCATCTGTAAATGCTTTCAATTTGGACTAGACTAGAGTTTTGGTGTTTGGTAAAGGGTTAGGGAGCACTAAATCAGATTTTGACCCAAATTTAGGGGTTTGGAAATCTATGTGGATCTATGGGACGACAGCTACAAGCAGTGATTGCATGTCAATAAGGCCATATGCAGTACTAAACTTTAGCATTTGCAGACAACATAATAAATGCGATTCAAAATTTGAAATTTGTGTTGGGAAGGGTTGAAAACATTGTGGAAAATGGAGAAAATGCTGATGACCAGCATTTTATCCTTTTTCCACAATGTTTTCAAAAGGCTTTTTGTTCATAGTCGTAAAGAGTTGAACTCAGTACATGCATGAATATATTAAATGTTGCTATGATGTGAAATATTGTTGAAAGCAATGTAAAACACCAATCAAACTTGTTTTCAAGCCTATTTCTATCACAGACACCTCTCATAATACTCTTCATCAAAACAAGTAAATCATTTTTTGTGAAAAATTTACTTGCATTTTGCATTTTAGTTATGTAGTTGGATGCCATTTTAAAGACAATTGCTACAGTCTTATCTTTTTGAAAACATTCATAATTATAGATTTAGATATTTATTATCTGATCTACATAAAAATGGAATGAAAAAAGGGGGTCACAATACCCTTGCAAAATTCTGAGTACTTGGAAGGGGTCTTTTTAGCTTTCTTGTTGCTAATTAAACAGCACACACTGCTAAGACTACACAATATTCCTTTTTTGTATACAAAAAATTAATGGACAGTAAAATACAGGAATGTAATGATAGCTGCATTGATGGATCATGGTAGTGACTGCTTTAATAGCAATGCATTAAATGCGATACTCGAAATTGGTTACAATGGCTGATGTTTTCAGCATTTGATGTTTAACTCTTACCAAACAACAAAATTTTAGACTCAACCAAATTCAAAGCATTTGCAGATGAAAAAATAAAATGCAGTTCAAATGATGATACTTGTCAGAAATGGATAATGTGAGCTTAATTTTCAACCACTGGAAAACAGGAGAGTGAAAACCATCAAAATTGGGTTAAAACCAGGTCAAATTTTCAGAAAATGCTCTGGAGACCAAATTTTAATTGCATTAAGAGGTCAGAATGTTTTTCTTGATGATTTTTTTGAGGATTTTGAAAATGGGTCATATCGGGTAAAAAATTATCAGGTCACTGGATCAGTTCTTTGAAAAACATTCCATACACTCTAGAGGCCACATTTTTAGTCCAATACTCTTGAAAGTTGGTCAGAAGGTTTGTTTTGATGATATCTCAGATACGTGTGAAAATGGGTTACACTGGGTCAAAAACTAGGTCACCAGATGAAATCTTTGGAAAACCTTGTGTTCACTCTAGAGAACTCATTTTTAGCTCCACTGGCCAAAGGCCAGCGGGCTTAGGTCATGGCCCAGTGTCCGTCGTGCGTCCGTCCGTGCATCCATTCGTCCGTGCGTGCATCCGTCCGTCCGTCCGTGTGTTAACTTTTATTTCAAACATCTTCTTCTCTGAAACTACCCATCCAATTTTCATGAAACTTCACAGAAATGATCCTACCATGGTCCTCTTCAGAATTTCTTGAAAGAATTTGATTCCTTCAAAAACTCTGGTTTCCATGGCAACAAAACTGAAAAATATTGGAAATCTTTAAAAATCTTCTTGTCTGAAACCATAAAGCATAGGGCTACCAATTTTGGCATGTAGCTTTATGTAGTAGACCTCTATTAAGTTTCTTCAAATTATAGCCCTGGGGTCAAAATTGGCTCTGCCCCAGGGGTCACAAGTTTTACATAGGCTTATATAGAGAAAACTTTAAAAATCTTCTTGTACCTAGCCATAAGGCCTAGAGCTACCAAATTTTGCATGTAGCTATATCTAGTGGGCCTCTACCAAGTGGGCCAAAATTCTAGCCCTGGGGTCAAAATTGGCCCCGCCACAGGGGTCACAAGTTTTACATGGGCTTACATAGTGACAACTTAAGAAATCTTCCTGTTTTGATTTTTTTTTTTTGAAATTAGCCTTGCATCAGGGGTCTTATGTTTTACAGAGGCTTCATATGGACAAAACATGAAAATCACCTTATTTATAACCATACAGCATAGACCTGTATTATTTTGGCATGTGGCTTTATCTTGTGGACCTCAACCAGGGTTCAAGTAATTATAGCTCTGGAACAAAAATGGCTTTGCCCTGCCGGTCTCAACTTTCACATGGGCTTTTACAGAGAAAACTTTGTAAGTCTTCATTTTGAAACCATTTGACTCAGAATTGAAATGTGTAGTATTTATGGTTTATATTTATAAGCCAGTGGAGCGATACAGGGCCATCATGGCCCTCTTGTTAGTCAAATACTCATGAAAGCTGGTCAGAATGTTTGTCTGATGATATTTATGAAGAGTTCGAAAATGGGTCATGTGAGGTCAAAAAGGAGGTAACCCAGTCTAATCATAGAAAAACCTTGTATACACTTTAGAGGACTCATTTCTAGTCCAGTACTCACGAAAGCTGGTCAGAATTTTTGTCTTGATGATATTCAGAACAAGTTTGAAAATGGTTCATGTTGGGTCAAAAAGTAGGTCACTGGGCTTAATCTTTGAAAAACTTTGTGCACGTTGTAGTGTCAACATTTTCAGTTCAGTGCTCATGAAAATTAGGCAGGATGTTTGTATTGATGATTTCTTTGATGAGTCTGAAAATGGGTCACATTGGACCAAAAGTTAGGTCACCAAGACAGATCTATGAAAAATGTTGTGTACCCTCTAGAGGCCACATTTTCAGTTCAATACTCATAAAAGTTCGTTAGAATGCTTATGTTATCTCAGAAGAGATTGGAAATGGGTCATGTTTGGTCAAAAGGCTTTGTAAACAAATTCAGAGCCATAATGGCCTTCTTGCTCATTTTTAGGTGTGTCAACTATATGGCAAACTTTATAGAACACAATCCATTGAGTACATGTTTGAAAAATGAATTCCTATGGACAATGTTAAAATCAATGTTTTGGTTCATGTTAAGTTGCCAAATGATATAGGGGTTTGAACTTCATATCAATCTAGTTGCAAAATGTGAGTCCAAGTTTGATGATGTGAGCTGATTTTTCAAGCACTGGAAAAACAGGTGAGTGCAAATTATCATAGGTCAACAACACTATTTAACCCTTTACCGAACGACAAAATTTTTACCAGTCCATATTGAAAGGAATTGCAGATGACAAAATATATGCAAGTGAAAAATTGAAAATTGTTTTGGGAAGGATAGAAAACATTGTTGGAAAAGGAGAAAATGCTGGTTACCAGCATTTTCTCCTTTTTCCACAATGTTTTCAAAAGGCTTCTTTCTCATGGTCATTAAAAGTTGGGGTTTTGTGGTAAAGGGTTAAACAAATTGTACATTGAAATACAACCAGAATTCTTTGCTCAAATTTGACATGCCAAGCATTGGTAGCTCAGTCGGTAGTCTACAGGACTTGAGAACAGGTGGTTGCTGGTTCGATCCCTGGCTCTGCCAATTTCTTTCCAAGGATTGATGACAGTCATTACTATCAACAATTTCCCTATTTAACATGTAACATGTGCGTGTTGTCAGTGTTGCCTCTAGGTATATAATGTGTAAATTCAAACCAATAATGCCTGATAAACACAGGCTGCCCGTTGATTCCTATAGAGCAGGATCGGGTATTTTCGAATAGTTAAGTGGAAATTGTTGTTATAAGTTAATACGCACAGATAGATGTACATTGGACATCTCATTTTATACATCTAATTGTACTCTTTCTTTTCCAAACATGTTCTATCTATAAACTGCATTGATTAGGTAGTAACACTGTGTTAAAGTTCTTACCATAGAGAGGCCAGTACAGATCAAGTTGACACTGCCAAACACATACCTTTTGCATCATGAATTCTTAATGTAGGCTGGAAAAAAAGCAAAATCACTGCCAGTAGAGCGATTTCAGGCCTCAAGAGCCTCTAGTTCTTTGGATAATTTCTGTATCCTTTAAATTTTTAAAAAGTGGCAACGAAGAGAAGTATGGCATACGGTTTATGACGTAAGATGGTCAGGAGGGATGAGACAATTCTTAAAATCTCGTTCTTTAATTGCTGATAGTTTGTCGTTGTCTGCGCATGTCATATTCTTCGAAGATTCGACCTGTCTTATATGACGCATCACCCATCCCCAGTATACCAGGGAAAAGTAGGGCTTATATCGAAGCTATTAGCCTATTACCAAAGCATGTAGGGGCTGTTTTAATAAATGGTCGGTGCATAGGTTACATGCTAGCCAATCATAGCTGAATGGATGGCACCAGGTAGTGTTTTATTGAGTAAACGTTTATTTCATTTGAAATTCAAAGTCACGGTTGTTGTTTTGAAAAATTACTCCGCTACTGTACCCAGGATGCCCAAATTAGATAGATGTGTATTTGTAGAATGCCATCTAGTGGGAGATAATGGATAGTTTGTAAATACCCGGTCCCGCTTAACTTTTCATAATTTTCCAATACAATTTTTAGGTACTCATAATTTATAACTTTTCCTTTTTCTATAATTTGGACAATTTTTCTATATTTTCTTAAACCATTACTACACCATCCTGACTTATCAGAACCATGAGAAAGAAAGCTTTCGAGAAAACATTGTGGGTAAAGGAGAAAATTGCTGCTAACCAGCATTCTCCTTTTCCCACAATTCTTTCTTCCCTTCCCGAAACAAATTTCAACTTTTGAGTTACATTTATTTTGTCGTCTGCAAACTTTCAATTTGGACAAGTGTCAAATATTGTTGTTTGGTAAAGAGTTAAGAAATGCCACTGGAACTGAAATGTAGGACAAACATGTATTTGCCTTTTTTGCTGCTGTTAGATATTTGTATTTGCAGTGTACAGCTCTATTATGTCATGTAATGCATCCCCACCCTGCAGAAGTGCTGCAGTACACCATGGCTCATCCATGTGGACACCTTGATGATGAATCTACCAAACTTCAAGTCATGAGAGGTGAGAGCAGATTGTAGTAGTCATTTAGTTGTTGTATTGTTTTAACTGTAGATACAAGGGGTGTTAAATAGATACACAGAAAAATACTGGCATTCTCTCAAATATAGCTTAAATACAGCACAATTGATCCATACTGTAGACAAATAATTCTGTATTGACAGTATAAATTTCATGTCAAGATCTCAACACTGAGTTTTCCACGCATTTTTTGAACAGCCCTCATATTTATCTCAGTTACTTTATTGCATTAGTTTCTATATTTCTTTATTATACCCCCACCTACATAGTAGAGGGGGATATACCGGTTTCACCATATCTGTCTGTCTCTCCGTCCATTAGTCAATCTGTCCATATTTTTGTTTCCATGCTCTCACTCAAAAGGCATTTAGCCTAGGACCCTGAAACTTCATACAAGTGTTTGTCATGACACAAGGAGGTGCCCCATTGTTTTTGGGTTACATGGGTCAAAAGTCAAGGTCACAGGTGAACTTTATTTTCTCTGATTGTGCTGCTCCGGTAACAAGGTGCTGGTGGGGGGGTATTTGTCAGCTTTGTGGCAGTTCTAGTTTCAAATGTTTCCACTGGATTATTTTGAATAGTGTCTCAATGAAGATTGCAGAAAATTCAGCTATGTAGCATAATTCATTATCACAATTTTCCACATTCCATCTCTTTTCTGATTTTTTTTTTTTTTCCCATATTAAAGAATTTTATTAAACTTGTCAAGAAGAAAAATGTTAAGGCTCCCTTTATAACATTTTCCCAGACTCATTTATTAATATTTTATCTCAAACACAAACTCATGTCAGATCCTGTATTTCTTTCATGTCTTCAATGCTACTTTAACTCTATACCGAACAACAAAATTTGCAGAATTTTATTACACGTGTAAGTAACACAATCAATAGTTTTCTTGGCAATTAACTTTATAGAGAACAGTTCTAATCATTAAGTATATATAGTAAAACCTCAATAATTCGAAGTCCCAAGGGGACAAGCAAAATGTTTCAATTATCGCAGTGCTCAAATCATCAAAAGTATCACTGAAAGCAAATTGCATTCTATTAATGTTTTACCAAATGACAAAATTTTGGACTTGACCAAAAGCATTTGCAGACGACATTTAATGTTTGCTAAAATGATTATTCCTCTTTTTGATAGGGTAGAAAATTGTGGGAAAAGGAGAAAATGCTGGTTCCCAGCATTTTCTCCTTTTCCCACAATTTTTTCAAAAGGCTTCTTTCTCAGGATCGTTAAAAGTCAGGATTGTGTGGTAAAAGGTTAAAGATCATAAATCAAAGTATGCTTCCCCGAGCAATGAAACCAAGGTTTTGTTCTTTTTTCATAACATTCAAAGAATATCTTATCAAGTGGGTTATTTTCTGGTAATTCGTGTGTTTTGATTACATGATTGGTTGGAAGTTAATCACTCTAAGTCACTTTTTTTTCGGGGAAAGGTCTGTACTGCAATTTTTATAAAATCATAAAATCTCGCATTTTGCATTCGCCTCTAACAACTGTCACTCTATGGGAATGTATGCAATAGGGCGACATGCAACTAGAAGTGTGTTGAAAATGATAAAAGAATGAAAGTGGGAAAGATGTCAGAAGTTTTAAAAAAAAACCCACAGAACATGCGTTTCACTTTTCGTTAAAACTCAGGAATGTATAGGAAAGTTATTGTCATGTTGATACATGTAAATGTCCACAAGTGGTTCTGTGTTATTACAGTGCTTTTCTCATTACCAGTATGGATCATGAAACAACAACCCACCATGATATCTGCATGCCTGTGAAAAATGACATTAACCTGGCAGTGTCAAATTCAGGAAAGTTTCTGTGACACGTAAATAAACCAATGATATTCATGCAGACCTGAAACATGGGGTCACCATAACAAGATGGGAAAAAAAATGTGATCAAAAGTTTTTTTTCCATTTGTGACAAAGCAACTTGGAAAACCTGATGCTATAAATAGATAGACACGTAAATTGATAAGAAATAAGACATTGTTCTATAACAAACTCTTCAACAGTTGATGTACAAACATACTGCAAAAAATTGTATTAGGGAGGTAATATCGCCTGTTTAACCCTTTCCCACACAATTCCTACTTAATGACCCTTAGGAAGAAGCCTTTTGAAAACATTGTGGGAAAAGGAAAAAATGCTGGTAACCAGCATTCATTTTCTCCTTTTCCCACAATGTATTTTAACTATTGAAAACAAATTCCATCATTTCAGCAACATTTAAATTGTTGTCTGCAAATCCTTTCAATTTGGACCAGTCTAAATTTTTGTCATTTGGTAAAGAGTTAATCAGGAATACAATACCATACTTTTGTGAATTTTATAAGACAAAATATCAGACAACATAAATGAGATAGAGAGGTTCACATGAACAGACGTCATAAATCTCTCATCACCTCTCATCATCAAATCAATGCCAAATCCTTCCCAAATTATTGGGTTGTGTAAATCACCTGTAGTAATTGTCAGAGATGTAAAACTTTCACCACACCATACATCGGCCCACTTGCCAAATCCTTTGCTTGGAAAGGTGTGAAAACTATTTTGCGAAAGGTGAGAAAGTATTCTGTTATCAATTTAACTCTTTACCGAACGACAAAATTTTTGACTGGTCCAAATTGAAAGCAATTGCAGACGACAAATTAAACATGACTCAAAAATTGAAATTTATTTTGGGAAAAGAAGAAAACGTTGTGGGAAAAGGAGAAAATGCTGGTAACCAGCATTTTCTCCTTTTTTCCACAATGTTTTCAAAAGGCTTCTTTCTCAGGGTCGTTAAAAGTCGGGACTGTGTGGTAAAGAGTTAAAGAAGCAAAATGATGACGAGGACCAGCAAATATGTTTGAATTATCAGATTGTCGAGAGTGAAAATTACTGATCTGCCTTTGGAGCAATAAAATGGGAGTTTTTGCTGGGACCATGGAAATTCTTCGAAAAATGTGGGGTTCTCAGATGTTCGACTGCTGTACCGTATTTGTTGCTTGTTAACCCTTTACCAAACGATCGTATGTTTTTAAGATCCTACGGAGATTGGCATTTTGAAACTTTATGGGAAGAGGAAAAACTGCTGGTTACCAGCATTTTCTCCCTTTTTCACAATGTTTTCTACCCATTTCAAGACCAATTAGACTATTTTTTGCAACATTTTGATTTCATCTACAAATTCTTTCAAACTGTATAAAATTTGCTATGTTACACTGGTTTAAAATTAATTCATTAAAATATTTCAGGTGTCCATAATGATGACCAGGGAGTCTTGCAGTAGAATTCTTGTCTTGGTGGAGATGCTGTACAAATGTTTGGTTAACTACAATGCAAGTTACTTTGTATAATTTATGATATTATCAAGTAAACAAGTAAGTACATTTTCTTGTGAGTGTTATGAAATGAAAAAAATTTGCTTTGGAAGTCGTATATTTTTTTCCATAAAAATGGTTAACTCTTTATCACACAATCCCGACTTTTAATGACCCTGAGAAAGGAATCTTTTGAAAAAATTGTGGGAAAAGGAGAAAATGCTGGTAACCAGCATTTTCTCCTTTTCCCACAATGTTTTCTACCCTACCCAAGACAAGTTTTAATTTTTAAGTCAAATTGATTTTGTCGTCTGCAAATGCTTTCAATTTGGACAAGTCTAAAATTTTGTCATTTGGTAAAGGGTTAACTCTTTACCACACAGTCCCAAATTTTAATGACCCTGAGGAAGACACCTTTTGAAAAGATTGTGGGAAAAGGAGAAAATGCTGGTAACCAGCATTTTCTCCTTTTCCCACAATATTTTTTACACTATCAGGGACAAATTGCAGTATCCTGGCAACCTTCTATTTGTCGTCTGCAAATTCTTTCAATTTGGACCATTCCAAAATTTTGTTGCTTGGTAAAGAGTTAAAGATACATTCTTACAGCCAGAGAGAAAAATGCATTTAAAACTTGAAAGTGTGTAGAATGGCTCAGACTGGTCAGCTGTGTAAACACAGATAAATTGCCAATATATAAGGTGTAAGGGATAGAGAAACTCATGCGATTTGTCCTCATTTTAAACCGGAAACCACAACAGTGATTTCTTTGAAGGTGCCTAAAAATGAAATCCATCTTTTGTCCGTCTTAATCAGTGCGAAGAATCGTGTTTATTTTGTCCCATTTTTATGAAAGCTTGGTTTACAGCCTGTTTTTGCTTAGTGCAGGTCAAGATTAGGCTTACCGTAATTTGCCAATGTACTCGGAACACCCTAAAAGTTTGGACACGGTCAAAAATTTTTTCAAAGATAATTTATTTTGAGTCCTTACTCCAGACAGTCTAAAAAATAAATTTTCCTAAATATTCAGACAGCCTGTAACATTAGTTTTCTATAACATTAGCCAGTTAATACATCTTTTTCCGATAATGATCGCCTGCATATTTGCACATTTTTGCATCGCAGATATTCATCGTTATGAACATGAATCCCTAAAGAGTCAAGTAACTTAGCGCTTATTTTAGGTCATGAAATAAGACCCCAAAAAATGCAACACCAAGGTTGTCTTTGTTGAAGACTTCTCACCAAAATGAACAGTGTAGATTTAGATCAAAGATCAGACCAATTATTCTGTGTGATCTTGATCTACACAGGCCACCAAAGCAGCTAGTTTTGAAAGATGCTTGAAGGGTTTAATGTTTCTCAGCTTTTTTATGTTGTCCAAGCAGTTTCTCCTTTTTTCATAGTGTTTTCAAAAAGTACCTGCAGAAGCGTAAAATTGTCCCTCGATAAACAATATTAAAGAATTTATAAATACTAAACCTCGTTGTTTCCTCCCTTTATTTATTGGTAGTTTATTTATTTTATTTATATGTAAAACTAGGTCTAATGCATTAGGTGTGAAATTTGTTGACGGATGGCTTTTAGATCTAGTCTGCTGCAGGCAAAATGGTGGAGTTCAGAATGTTTGCATACAGTGAAGATAGACATCAGATTATACAGAAAGTGCAGTCTGATCTTGGATATATAACATCCACTACTGAACCATGACTTTAGACAGCTTCTGCTTTTAGGTCTAAGAAATTGAGAAAATATTTAACTTGTGTGCTTTTAAGATTGAAAACAAACTGAAACTTTAGATATACTAAAGTTCTGAGCCCTTCATTGGTGCTATAAATAGATATAAATTTGTCGGATTTTACCCTTATTGTTTCGGACACACATGCAGACAACAAGGTAACCCTATTATTTCGGCCACCCCCTCTTTTTTCAAAATGATAATTTTCTAAAGATTTGGACACTAAAAAAATTAATTATTTTTTTTCTGCCGGAATACATTGGCAAATTACCGTAAATAAACAAGCAGTCTAGCCCCGTGCTTATAAAACTTTCTTGAGCACAATCTCATGCTCAAGGAGTGGTTTCTTGCTCAATGCTGAGTCCGACTCAGAATTTTGTGCTTATAAAGAATCCTGAGCTTGAGATCGTACTCACCTGAGCATGAAACTCAAACTCTGCTGAGTATGGTCTGAACCAGACTCAAGAGAGTTTGCCCTGTCTTGTATTCCGTGATAATGAATGCACCGCATACCTTTGCCTCTGCAGAAGACAGATTCGGTGTGAAAGGAGGCAAAAACCGTGCTGTTTCGAAGATCAAAGTTAGCCCTTTGGAGTTTCGTACTTGTGACAGTAGAGAATTTGGACGATTATATATATTAGAATAGAGATGGCATAGTTTTATCATTGGCTTGCTCAAAACTGGCACACCTGCGATTTATAAAGAAAAATATGTCCCTCCTAACATGTATCAACCCTTCTAGTTGGATTGCTCAGAGGAATTTAGCAACCGGTGCAATTCATGATTCGTGTCAAGAACAGTTTGAATAACCTAGGCCTCCAGTATAGGTACAACGACGGCAGAACAGTGTATTCAAAGAAAAGAGGTGTTGGTTTAAATGTTTTGCCAACAGATTTATCGTTTTCCCCATCGAAATCGAAGCTGGAAAGACAAAACGGGAGTCCTTCCAGTAAAATGCTGGTAATTTCGTTGGAATTTTCAAAACAAAACCTTGACAGAATTCTATTTTTAAACGGAAGTTGATTGGTTTTCACGTAATCAAGACTGTTAAGGCTGGCGGCTATTTCTATTATCAATACATTTTAAGGTGGGTGGCTTCTTATCTGAGAAAGTACTACCGAAGCTAGTGTATGCAGTGATTTCATTAAAACTGCTAAAGTTGTCCGTAATTTTTCCCTCAAAATCACTTTTTTGCTCAGGGCTAGAATTCATTTTTTTCCCTTGCAGGATCCGGCAAACTAGCTGGATCAGCATAAGTATCAGCTGTCAACACCATCCGATTAGAACATGCTATTTTTGTGTGCAGGACAATTCGACCCAATGCAAACAGTGGAGAAGATTTCGAGATACTGTCTTACTTTTGCCCATTTACGTACCTTTCCGTGTTTGCTTTTATATAATTGGGATATTTTCATATTTCCATTCAGATATTATGATACTACACATAGGGGAAAACCGCGTAAATTTGGACAAACATATAAATCCGGACGGTTGTCTAAAATCCGTGGAGTTTTTTTTTTTGTACGAAAAGCAGAACCAATTCCTTAAACTATCACGTCTTTGAAATGGGATTTCTGTCCTTTTTAAGGAATTTCATAAAGTACATGTAATTACATCACGAAGATGGTGACTTAGTTTGAGTTTCTTAAAGTCATCCACCCATGCGTTCGTTTTGATAGTTGGGTGACTTCAAACAAGGCGGATTCATGCAGGTCTGGTTCTCGAACCAATAAAAGGTATAGTATGAAGGAAAACAATTATAGAACTGATGTTTGTTGATAGATGAATTAATAAGCAACGCGATTATAACAATTTTAACTACTTTTAGACAAAAAAAATGAGGAAATAAGGAGATTTTAAGTTGTCCGAGTTTCCCCCACCATTTTTCAGATGTGGTATAAATTCAGACTGGCAGCAATCAATGTATAAACTGGTATAAAACCGATAGCTAATGCTAGGGTTTATTCTGATCGGTCTTTCCAAAAAACCATATTGCTGTAAATAGAACAAAACTCACTGTCTGGAAAAGGGTTGATAAAGGTTTGTTGTAGTTTTGTTAAGTTGTTAGAGAAAATCCTCGGAATAACAGACAAGTGGATTTAGTAACAATCATCCTTATCAATACATGCTATGTCAGTGATCAACTGATTAGCAAAGAATATTACGCAGATTGATGAACCTCATCTCAGAAAATCTATAACTGATGACTTAGATTTTTAAACAAAAGTTCAAGCTGTCCGAATTTTACCCTGTGATAACTAATTTGTCTGGGTTTCCCACCTTTTTTGTCTGTATTTTCCAATCGCGTCTGAATTTACCCGCTTCACATTAGGTTGAAAAAACGCTCTCTCTAAACATCTTGCCTCATATTTCACTAGACTTTTTGCGAATAAAATGCAAGTAAAATCATCGCCCGATTGAGTAACGATGGACTTGCATCCGAGTTTCACCACTATACTGCATAATTGAACCTCCGCAAGGTGCTGCAAAAACCGTCCGAATTTACCCGACTTTCCCCTACATGTACGTACGTATACGTACATGTAATTATTTAGGCCTGCCTGGATTGACTGTTTATAATACGATTATGTTTGAAATATAAACTAAAGGTATAATCAATATTATGTACCTATGCATGTTTTTGTTCATATTTGATCTTTGACAATGTCCAAGTTTTGTTGTTTTTGAAAAAAAAAAAAAAAAAAAACCAGTAGTGACAATACGTCAGCATGCTACAACATCTGCTTATGGCAGAGTCGGAAATGCTCTTCAAAACACACTTCAGTTCAAGCCTTTCTTAATTTTAAGTCTATTAAATGTCCAAAGAAATACTTGAGTGAGTGAATGCAAAACTACGGTTCATATCAAGGGGGACAGGATTTTGATAAATAACAACGAAGTAAAAAGGATATCTATGGATGGTTAATTGATTTAAATTGTAGAAAATGGATAGAGATACTGCAGAACGGCGTTTATCACATCTTTACCCAGCTTTCATCACCAACACCTGGCTCCAATCACAGAACAAAACCTAATCAATGACAACTTCTTAAAAAGTGTGCGGGGCGGAGGGGGGGTTGTTTCACGGAAACCTCAAATCATACACTATATATTATTTACACTAAACGTGCAACTTCCCGAACCTATATATGCCATAAATCTTGACAAGTTATGCATAATCATACTTGGGCAACGTAACTGCACCAAATCTTCTCATTTTCGGACAGAATTTCCAGAAATCTGGGCCGGATATTCTCTAAAAACATGGTCGGCCATGGGCCATGGGTCGAATCTTCTTGGGGCTGAATATGCTGGTATCAGCTATTTATAGTAGTTTGGTCGCTTATGTTCACGAAGTTTTAACTGCGTACTGTACTCAGCTGAGAACGTTCTCAAGCGACATTTATAAGCAACGTCTGAGTTCAAAACTCCCGTGAGCAAAACTCAAGCAGTTTTGTGCTGAGCATGAGATCCTTCTCAATATTTCTTTATAAGCACGGGGCCAGATCTCAAAATGGTTTGAGTATTTGTCAATTAATTGCTATTTCGCACAGAATTTAACAACTTGAGAAATTGTACCACTTGACGTTTGGCACTGAATGGTTTGGACCCAAATAGATCTAAATATATAGAGGTTATTACCCAGCTGATGATGGCCATAGAGTGATATCAGCCCATCACCTTGATCTGTCATGAGGGCGTAAGTGGGTAATTGTTTGGTGAATGAAATTCATTTTGTCCACAGTGAGACAACAGGTGGTTACCTCTATGATGGCATTCATCCAGACAAATTCCTTTTCTAAATTTTCCTGTAGTACTAACAAATTAACCCCTGAAGGCGCTGAATAGACCTATCAGGCATTTTCATCCTAGAAAATGTGACCAAAATAATTGTGATTTCATGGTTTCTTTTGGTCGATAGTGTTTTAGCAAGGCAGAGACTGTAGATCAAAGATCAGGCTGCACATTTTGTACAGCTTGATCTTGATCTACACTTGCAACAAAGGCAACTATAGTTGTGAGAGGTGCTTTAAAAGTTGAGCTTTTCTTAGCTAACATGAGCACAAAGTCCTTAAAGTATTAGCTTTTGTGATAGTGCTGTGTCAGTCGTCCGTCATGCGTTGTGCGTCATCCAGGCGTCAACAGTTACCTTATGTGCACTCTAGAGACCACATTTTTAGTCCAATGCTCATGAAACTCGGGTCAAAATGTTTGTCTTGATTATATCTCTGACAAATTTGAAATTGGGTCAGGGCGGGTCAAGAAGTAGTTCACCAGGTCAAATCTCTGAAAAACCTTGTGTGCACTCTAGAGACCACATTTTTAGTCTAATATTTATGAAACTTGCTCAGATTGGTTGTCTTGATGATGTCTCCGACAATTTGAATCCGGGTCATATTGGTTCAAAAAGTAGGTCAATTGGACAAATCTTAGAAGAACCTTGCGTGCACTCCAGAGGCTACATTTTGGGCTGAAAACTTATGAATTTATAATAAACTATTTGTCTTGATAAATTCTTGAGCAGTTTTGAAATTGGTTCATGTTCGGTCAAAAAGTAGGTCACTGGACCAGATCTTAAATAAAACTTTTGTGCACTCTAGAGGCCACATTTTCTGTCAAATACTCATGAAACTTGAATGTTTGTCTTGATATCTTTGACAAGTTGGAAATTGGGTCATAAGGTTAGGTCAAAAAGTAGGCCACAGGGCCAAATCTAAGAAAAACCTTGTTTGCACTCTAGAGGCCACATTTTCAACTAGATACTCTTGAAACATGGTCAGAATATTTGTCTTAACCCTTTAACACACAATCCTGAGTTTTAATGACCCAAAGGAAGAAGCCTTTGAAAACATTGTGAGAAAAGGAGAAAATGCTGGTAACCAGCATTTTTTCCTTTCCCACAATGTTTTCTATTTCATCAAATACAAGTTTCGTCATTTTAGTCACACCACTTAACTTGTCATCAGCAAATGCTTTCAATTTAATGTGGTAAAGAGTTAATGCTATCTGGGACAAGTTCGAGGGTGGGTCATGTCAGGTCAAAAAGTTATTTCCGGCGATTTTTTTGCCTCTCACCCCTTATGCATGTGAGAAAAGTAGTCAGTTACTTTGGAAAGAAAATTGTGTTAGTAGTGGTATGAGAAAGCAAGGAAAGGCATGGATGCGTCACTGACTGCCATGATATGACCTGAGCTGTTAAAATGGCGTCAAACAAACAAATTGGGTCAAAAAGTAGGTCATTAGTCTAAATCGTAGAGCCTGGTACTTATAAAACTAGATCAGAGTGTTTGTCTTGATGATATCTCGGACTAGTATGAAAATGGGTTATGTTAGTTCAAAAAGTAGGTTACTGGGCCAAATCTTTAAAAAACCTTAATTGCACCATAAAAGCCACATTCTCAGCCTGATACTCTTGAAGCTTAGAATTTTTGTCTTGATGATATCTTGGACCTGGTGGAAATTGGGTAATGTCTGGTAAAAAAGTATGGTAGGTCACTGGGCT
Organism: Tridacna gigas; assembly: GCA_945859785.2. Classification (NCBI taxonomy): domain Eukaryota; kingdom Metazoa; phylum Mollusca; class Bivalvia; order Cardiida; family Cardiidae; genus Tridacna; species Tridacna gigas. The sequence continues at coordinate 24,315,901 of OX244040.2, forward strand.
CAATTTTAGAAAAACGTTATTGCACTGTAGGGGCCACATTTCCAGCCTGATATTCATGAAACTTTGTCAGAAGGTTTGTCTTGATGATATATTGGACAATTTGCAAATTGCAACATATTGGGTGAAAAAGTAGTTCACTTGAACAAATCTGAGAAAAATCTTGTGTGCACTCTAGAGGCCACATTTTTCAGTCTGATACTTATGAAATGTCATCAAAATGTTTGTCTTCATGCTATCTCTGACCAGTTCAAAAGTAGGTCAAGTCTGTCAAAAAGTTGGTCACTTACATCATTAAAACCAGGATTTCTTCAGCTATATGAGCCTTAGATTCTTTAATTCAGGTGAGGGCTTTAGGACCAACTATTGCCCTCTTGTTTCAAGAATCTTTATGTGAGTCAATCCAGAGAGCACTCACAAAACAGTGGCTGAACTAGAGGGATTTTACTTTCAAAAGGATAGGAAATATTGTGGGAAAAGGAGATGGTACTGGTTGCCAGTGTTGTCAACCTTTCTGAAAAAATGTTTTTGTGATTTCGCAGGATTGTTGGGTTAAGTGTTAACCTTTTACACATAATCTTCCAAGTCTTAACAACCCCAAGAAATAATGCCTTTTGAGAACATTGTGGGAAAAGGAAAAAATGCTGGTAACCAGCATTTCCTCCTTTCCCCATAATGTTTTCTACCCTTTTGAAAAACGAATTTCAATTTATGAGTCGCATTCATTTTATTGTCCGCAAATTAATGCTTTCTATTTGAACCAGTCTAAAGTTTTGTCGATTGGTAAAGAGTTAAAGAATGAGCCCGTAGAATACTAAATGACAGGACAGGTAAACTGCTTCATCCAGACTTTATACAAGCTATCTGACAGTGTAGATGTAGTATGAGACTTCAGATCTATGCAGTATGATCTTGGATCTGTGCTGTCTGAAGAAGCAACTAATATGGTGCTCTTATACAGAGGTAAATAAGAAATCTCTACCTTCACCTTCAAGAAAAGAGAAATTGTATTTAACCCTTTACCAGACAGTCCTAGCTTTTAATGACCCCCAAGAAAGAAGGCTTTCGAAAAGAAAATTGGAAAAGGGAGAAAATGATGGAAACTGCTATTTTCTCCTTCTCCCAAAATGTTTTCCACCCTATCGCTTTGAAATCTTGTCATTTTGGCCATATTTTATTTGTTATCTGCAAATACTCTGTACCACACAATTCTGAGTTTTTACAACCCTGAGAAAGACATCTTTTGAAAACATTGTGGGAAAAGGAGTAACCAGCATTCTCTCCTTTTCCCACAATGTTTTCTGCCCTTTCAAAGAAAGATTTCCTAATTTATGCAAAATTTAGTTTGTCATCTACAAATGCCTTCAATTTGGACAAGTTGACATTTTTGTGTTTGGTAAAGCATTTTCTCCTTTTCCTACAATGTTTTCAAAGGGCTGCCTCTTCAGGGTTGTTAGAACTTGGTATTGTGTAGTAAAGGGTTTAAAAAAAAAGACCTTTGGACATAGGAGAAAATTCTGGTAATCCGCATTTTATCCATGTCCCATAATGTTTCATGTCATTTGAAAGGCAATCTTATCAAGGTTTGTCTCTCAGCATCAGAGGTTGAGAGCTCATTGTGACCGGATATAAAAAGAAAAAACATGGTCAATTTGTTTCACTTTAGGGGTCAAAGGTTGTATAATCCAGTTTTTTTGTTGAGAAAAAAAAAGTAAGATTTACTTTAACCCTTTCCCAAACAAGCCCTGGTTTTCAGGTGTCTGCAGTACAAGTCTTTTGAAAACACTGTGGGAAAAGGAGAAATTGCTCGTAACTAGCAATTTCTCCTTTTCCCCACAGTGTTTTCTACCCCTTTTTGAGAACTTTCTGCCATTTTCATCAAATTTAAAATTGTCGTCTACAAACTCTTTCAATTTGGACCAGTCTAAAACTTAACATTTGGGACAGGGTTAATTGTTGTGTTATTGTTTATTCACATGTCTCCTTTTGTTACTTTTAACTCTTTACCACATAATACAGAGTTTCAATGACCCAGAAGAAAAAAGCCTTTTAAAAACATTGTGGAGAAAGAAGAAAATGCTGTTAACCAGAATTTTGTACTTTTCCTACCATGTTTTCTACCCAATCAATAACATATTCCACCATTAGAGCCATGACTAGATTGTCATCTGCAAATGCTTTGAATTTAGACTAGTCTAAGATGTTATCATTTGGTAAAGAGTTAACTCTTTTACAGATGACAAGATACACAATATATAATACTTGTTTAACCCTTTACCACACAATTCGCAATTTTAACGACCCTTAAGAAAACGGCTTTTGAAAACATTGTAGGAAAAGGAGAAAATGCTGGAAACCAGCATTTTCTCCTTTTCCCACAATGTTTTCTACCCTATTGATGACAGAAATCATCATTTTAGCAACATTAATTTGTTGTCTGCAAATGCTTTTAATTTGGTCCAGCCCAAAAATGTTCGTTTGGTGAAGAGTTAAGATGAAAAAATTTGCAGACAACGTAATTATTGTATGTGACTCATGTGATTTTAATTGTCTGAGAAAGTGTATAAAACGTTGTTGAAAAAGGAGAAAATGCTTGGGAAGATCCAAAACTATGTGGACAGGCTAAAATTTAAAGGAAATATCATTGAAAATAATTTGAGCCATGCTGTGGGAAAGAAGTATCTATCTAGGCCAGCTTGTGTAGTCCGTACAGATTTACCTTGGTCAAAACCTTTTGCTATTGGTCAATTTTCTGTATATCTGCAATTTTCTGCACTCTTCATGATTCAGTCATGAATTTCATTAGACACAATGGATCCAAAATTACTTGATGACTTGCTTGGTATCATGAATCATGGAGATGCATTAACCCTTTCCCAAACGACAAATTTTGGACTGGTCCAAATTGAAAGAGTTTGCAGACGACAATTTTAAATTTGATGAAAATGGCAGAAAGTTCTCAAAAAGGGTAGAAAACACTGTGGGAAAAGGAGAAATTGCTCATTACGAGCAATATCTCCTTTTCCCACAGTGTTTTCAAAAGAATTGTACAGCAAACACGTGAAAACCAGGGCTTGTCTAGGAAAGGGTTAACTCTTTACCACACAGTCCCAAGTTTTAACGACTCTGAAAGAGAAGGCTTTTGTAAACATTGTGGGAAAAGGAGAAAATGCTGGTAACCAGCATTTTCTCCTTTTCCTACAATATTTTCTACCCTATCAAAAAGAGAAGGCTTTTGTAAACATTGTGGGAAAAGGAGAAAATGCTGGTAACCAGCATTTTCTCCTTTTCCTACAATATTTTCTACCCTATCAAAAGCAGAAATAATCATTTTACCAATCATTAAATTGTTGTCTGCAAGTGCGTACAATTTGGTTCAGTCCATGATTTTGTTGTTTGGTAAAGAGATAAATTCCCTTTTGCCAGAGCATGGCTCACATTTTGTTTTGACCTCCTCTTATTATTGACAGTTTACCAGCTATTGTCAGCTATTGGTATCATGAATCACGGAGATACATTAAATGCCCTTTTGCCAAGCATGGCTTATATTTTGTCTTGACCTCTTCTTACTTATTATTGACAGTTTACCAGCTATTGTCACAGAGATTAATTTAGTGATAAAACTTTTCTGAAGTTCTGTATGACCATGAAAATCTAAATAGCCACCTTTTTCAGCAGCTGGCAAAATTTCAGACAGGTCCAAACTGAAAGCATTTGCAGATGACAAAAACATTGTGACCCGATATTTGTTTTTGGAAGGGTAGAAATCGTTTTGGAAAACGGAGAAAATGCTGGTTTCAAACATTTTCTTCTGTTCACACAATGTTTTCAAAATGCACTTTCTTTGGGGTCATAAAAACTCTGCATTGTGTAGCCATCCACATCTTTCTGTCATTCTGTAGGTCTGTTTGTTGGTCTTTCCGTCCTCCTGCCTGTCTGTCATTTTTTAGGTCTGTTTTTCTATGCTTTTATCCTGCACGAAGGAGCAGACCCCAACCCCTCCCCCTACAACCCCCTAAAAAAAATTGAAAAAATTTGCAGACAACAATTTGAATGTGACCTAAATGATTGCGTTTCTCCAAGAAATTGTTGAAAACATTGTTAAAAGAAGAGTGGATACGAACAAAAAGACAAAGCTCTATATTGGTTGTCCAGATCTAATTAAAGCAAGAAAACATTGTAGGGAAAGGAGCAGTTACCTGTGTGAATAGCTGTTTTTATGTTAACCATTTACCACACTGCAAAATCTTAGACTCAACCCTATTGAAGGTATTTACAGACCACAATTCGAATGTTTTTCAAATGGTACATGTAGTATTTGTTGTAAATAGGTAGGAAACATTTGTGAAAAGGAGAAAGTGCTGGTCACCAGCATTTTCTCATTTTCCCACAATGTTTTTAAAAGGCTTCTTTCTAAGGGTTGTTAAAACTCGGGATTGTGTGGTAAAGGGTTATCCCTTTACCAGACAATCCCAGGTTTTAATGAGCCTGGGGAAAACCCTTTTGAACACAATTGTGGGAAAGGAGAAAATGCGGATAACCAGCAATTTCTCCCTTACCACAATGTTTTCCACCCTCTCAAAGATAATTTATATCATTTGAGGTGCCTTTAATTCGTCATCTGCAAATTCTTTAAATTTGATCAAGTTTAAAATTTAGTGGTGTGGTAAAGGGTTAAGCAATTAAATCCAGGTTCAGCAATGGATCAGTAACGAAATTTCTGATTTTTTTTTTTCTTTCCTTTCCAGGTAGATCTACAGGAGGATTTACTTGTAAGTTAAGCATTCATTATACTTATTATTAAGAAATGGCTCTTGTTTTCTCTGTTCTCGGGTTTGGTGCTGATCTCTTTTCATGGGCAAAGAGGACGCTGGTTGAGGCTGACAATACTGTCGACTCCCCTACCGTGTTCTTTGACCCTGCTAGAGATCCAGTGGAGATCTCCTTCTCTACTGATGAAGACAAGTCTGTGGAAACTGTGTCCAGCGAGGGCACCTGTATGGAGTCGGTGGAGGATGTGGTGATGGAGGAAGAAGCCTCTAGGGTTTGTTCCTTTAACTCCACATCTTTGTTGTGGGATGATATGGCCATTGTAGAGGAGGAGTTGGGGGAAGAGATGAGCTCGTTCGAGCTTAGCTGTTCCTCCTTGTTCTCATCTATGGATGATGAAGAGATGGGGGATGAGAGCTGTATGGTTCTCAGCCCCATCTCTTCACCATCTGTGACTTGGAATGGCTTGCGCACTGACTTATACAGGATTGCTTTTGTTGAGGAGGAGTGGGAGGAAGAGCAGAGTTCTGTGGAGCTTGGTTCTGCCTCCTCCTTGTTCTCCATTGTAGAGGATGTGGAGATGGAGGAAGAGAACCATACGGTTCATTCCTTCACCACTGCATCATCTATGATGTTGGGTGACGTGGAAACAGATTTGTTGGATGATGTGGAAACGGAGATCTTTAGGGACGCAGACATTGAGGAGGACCTGGAGATAGAACCCAGCTCTCTGGAGTTAAGTTGTATCTCTGTGTCGCCCTTGATGGTGGATAGGGAGTTAGGAGTTTGCACTGAAGTTAGTTTGGCTAGTGGAGAAGAGGCCGAGCTGTGCTTGGAGTCTTTTTCCATTGGTAATGCAGGTGAACTGGAACTCTGTTTTGAGGAGCAGAGTTCCTTTCCATCTGTTGTCATTGCAGAGCTGGAGCCTGTGGTAGTAACCCGCAGTGGGCGCCGTATCCGTCGGCCTGATAGGTATGGCGACTGGGTTTACTACTAGAGGGTGACAGTGTGTTCCTAGAAATCAAATGTCATACATTTTTATCTCTTACCGTGCCACCTGTGTATGGCTTATCAGTTCTCCCAATGCCGGAAATTTACTACAGGCTAAAAATAGCCACTTGACCAATACACTATTTAAGTTAATGAGCTGATAACATCTAACATGTGGTGTGTATTGGAGCTGTGATTATATCAATGGAAAGGGCAGGATTTAGGCTTTACATTGATGTAATTTCTTTTCTCTTTTTTTTTTTTTTTTGAACTACAGATAAATTACTGGTAACTTAATGTCAGATTAATGTATCAAAACAAACTTGTGAATGACAAGGTTTTATCCAATATTATGTCATAAGACCTAGTCAGCATCTCTTTGGCTCATAGAAACCTGTATCATTATAGAACTGACATGAATGTTAAACAACTTCGGTGGAACTAAGACATTTTGGCCCTTTTTCCAGCGAACAATTTAACAATTGGAACGGTACTCCGATGTCCAATTTTTTACCAATTGACACATCAGTCAAAAGAGTATGGCACTTTTCAATACATATTTTCCTCAATAATTTTGCCTGTGTGTGATAAAACGTGTTACATAGATAATGAAAAAAAGTTCTGAGGGTTGCCAGTCACCAGGTTAATCATATTTTTGCCCTGGTTCAGTGGTAAACATCATTTTTATTGAACCAGTATCATCTTTTCCCCACCCACTCTCGGTTTCCGGTAAACAGTCTACATCATTCACAGATTGCTGCAAATCTTCATAGCATAACATGACAACCTTTTGAAAAACATCATCTTTATCATTCTCTGAATTACATCAATCCAACTTGTGCCCATTTTCAGAAATCTTAATGGCAAATAATCATCTCTAAAACCCCGTTCACATTCACCCCTCTGCAGCCGCCATGTTTTCGTAATGAGTAATTGTGCATTGATGTTGGAAAATCCTAAGATATATTTGTGTATTGTAAAGGTCTTGGTGATATTTATAGATAGGATCACATGAGAACATTTCTGTAACAGATGAGTGGTAAACTTCCATTCATACTTTCACATATTTACTCATACCGAGGGTAATTTTGCACTCAATTCTGAAAACGTAAATATACATGATCGGCACGGTAAGGGTTAAAACTTCTTCAGTTGCAAACATTTAAGGTGGAGATAGTGTTTAGGAGAGTAGGTGAAGGTGAAGGTTGTTAAGAGAGGAAGTGGAGAGGTCTATGGGCTTGTACTGATTATCTGTCCTGTAGTCTCTCTGTCTGAAACAGTGGTAATTATCAAAGATTGACAGTGGGTCCATTAGTGTGTTCTCTGTGGCACACTGGGTATACCACCAGGGGCTGAATGTGTGTTGTCAGTTGTGTACATGTAGACCTAGGGTTCTTTAATCCAGGAAGTATTTTAGAAAATAGAACAACTCCAGAACACTTTTGTTATAAGGTTATGAGGTTATGAGGTGTCTCTTTCATGAGATCGATGATGGTCATTACAACAGAATTCATTCTCTCAAGGCTGAAAATTGTTTAGATAATGTTTACATGGAAAAGCAGATAGGTACACTGGCAGCAGCAATAAAATTGAAATATTATTTAAAATGTTCCAATGCAATGGAAAGGCTGTACGGTTGTGCATAGTTTACTAACATTACTTTCTTGTTTGTACAGATATTGGACCTTTATGTGTTGCTTTTTTTCTCAATAGTAAACCCCTATATCATATAGAACTTTGGCATTCATCAAGTACTAGTGTTAACTAGGAAACAAAATTACTTTAGGATTAGGTATGGATGGAATCTGTCTGCAATTTGACCAGGACTTGTATGCAGATTTTTGAAATGCCCTTTTTTTCTTCAATTTTGCTAGGCATTAGGGAAAGGTATGGATGGAATCTGCCTGCATTTTTGACCAGGACTTGCATGCAGATTTTTGAAATGCCGTTTTTTTCTTCAATTTTGCTAGGCATTAGGGAAAGGTATGGATGGAATCTGTCTGCATTTTTGACCAGGACTTGCATGCAGATTTCTGAAACACCTTTTTTGACAGATTTTGACCAGAGTCACTATTTGACACTTCTGGCTGTGCACAGCTTTTGGGCAACACCATTGCTTCTCTATAGCAGCAAAGAAAAAGTTCTGTGTCAGGTTTAGGAGCTCTTCACTTTTCTTTAGATACTTTCTGAACTGAAGAACCCTAGGTCTTCATGTATGCAACTGACAACATACATTTATCTTCATGTGACACACCCAGTGTGTCACACTGAACATGCTGATAGCTTCACAGTCCATCCCAGACGGCTACCACGGTTTCAGACTGAGAGACTACAGTGCAGATAGGTACTATATACCCAGTGTATGTGAGGATGGTGAATCCTAACTATTGAGAATAAATGTAGATAGTGACTCCAAAATGTATAGAGCATGAGGAGATAGTGGCTCCGACGTGTATAGAGCAAGAGGAGATGGTGGCTCCGAAATGTGTATAGAATAGGTGGAGATAGTGACTCCGAAATGCCTAAAATAGGTGGAGATAGTGACTCCAAAATGTATAGTGTACAGAGGAGGTGGAGATAGTGGGTAGAAGAGGAGGTGGAGATGGTATTCCATGGGGAAGGTGCAGAAGGTGAACAGTAGAGGAGGTGGAGAAAGTGGTTGGTGGAGATGATGGTCAGTTAAAGACAGGAAGGAGGAGGAGAATATGAAAGAGATGAATTAGGAGAAATGCTTTGAGGAGGAGAATGCAAAGGAGGAGGATGGTGGAGAGGAGGAGGAGGAGGATGGTGGAGACGAGGAGGATGATGGTGGAGACAAGGAGGAGAATGGTGGAGAGGAGGAGGAGGAGGATGGTGGAGAGGAGGAGGAGGATGGTGGAGAGGAGGAGGACGAGGAGGAGGAGGATGGTGGAGAGGAGGAGGAGGAGAATGGTGGAGAGGAGGAGGAGGAGGATGGTGGAGAGGAGGAGGACGAGGAGGAGGAGGAGCTCTTGTAGATATACAAATATGCATACTGGTTATACATATAAACACTCTAGCTTCCTTTGAGAGAGAGAGAGAGTAAGGGAGTCATTGCTTTCTGTTACTAATAGAAAGATAAGATGTAATTTAGAGTTAAGGACATGGCTCTCTTGTTAAGGTTATTTGTAATTGTATGGATGGCAACAAAAACCTTACAAGTACTAGTATACAAAAAAAGAGATATGTGATTAAATGAGATGAAAAAGAGCAATCTGATCCTTACTTCATCACCACTGGGTGCTAATTGTGCAAGGCTTGAAGTATCTATAGTGGCAATGACACTTTTAGGTGAATGTCAATAACTGTGATCAGCATTTATGTTTATGGTGGTGGGATTTTTCAATCACAGTTGGCTAAATTTAGGATTGAATGATGTTTAATGCCCCTATGAAAGTTATTTCATTTTACTGTGACATGTCACATATTCATGTATGTCCTGGGTTCCATACTAGGTTAGGGCTGTGAATTGTCTTACCCAAGGACACTTCCTTATAAAAATTAGTTTTTCCAGTGAGGCTCAAACCCTTATTCTACTGAATTCATGAGCTATCACATTTGTGCTTTGTGATAGACTATTCAGAATGTAAATGGTTTCAGTTTAGAGTTTAACAAGCTATAAAAAGCCCATGAAAGTGCAAAGCTTCTACAAGTTTTCCTATGGCCATAAGCCTATTTTTCTTAAGTTTTGAATTGTGAGGGTGTTGGAAACTGTAGGCTCAAAGTTTTTTGTCAGAGTATTGTGTTTTAGTACTCTTCCATTTATCATAATTTGTTGCCATCCTGTTAAGGTTAATTGGTTGGTTAAAGACTCATTTAAGGTGATTAAGGTACTAACATTTAGACAACAGTAGTTTCCTTTTGAAAAGAACATTAAAAATTTTGTGATCACACAGATTTTAGACATGCAAGATTAATAAATTATATCCACATTGTCCAATTTTTTTTATCGTTTACATGTATTATATACAAGACCTCTATGAATGAGGCTATTTCACAAACAAAGAAACATTGGAGGACAGGATTGGGGGAAATGCTAAGAGGAGGAGAATGCAAAGGATGATGGAGGAGAAAGGGAGGAGGATGGTGGAGAGGGGAAGGAGGAGCTCTCGTAGTTACACAAATATGCATACTGGTTATACATATAAACACTCTAGCTTACTTTGAAAGAGAGAGAGAGTGTGGCAGTCATTGCTTTCTGTTACTAAAAGAAGGATAAGATGTAATTTAGAGTTAAGGACATGGTCTCTTGTCAAGGTTATTTGTAATTATATGGATGGCAACAAAAACCTTACAAGTACTAGTATACAAAAAAAGAGATATGTGATTAAATGAGATGAAAAAGAGCAATCTGATCCTTACTTCATCACCACTGGGTGCTAATTGTGCAAGGCTTGAAGTATCTATAGTGGCAATGACACTTTTAGGTGAATGTCAATAACTGTGATCAGCATTTATGGTTATGCTGGTGGGATTTTTCAATCACAGTTGGCTAAATTTAGGATTGAATGATGTTTAATGCCCCTATGAAAGTTATTTCATTTTACTGTGACATGTCACATATTCATGTATGTCCTGGGTTCCATACTAGGTTAGGGCTGTGAATTGTCTTACCCAAGGACACTTCCTTATAAAAATTAGTTTTTCCAGTGAGGCTCAAACCCTAATTCTACTAAATTCATGAGCTATCATATTTGTGCATTGTGATAGACTATTCAGAATGTAAATGGTTTCAGTTTAGAGTTTAACAAGCTATAAAAAGCCCATGAAAGTGCAAAGTTTACGACAAGTTTTCCTATGGCCATAAGCCTATTTTTCTTAAGTTTTGAATTGTGAGGGTGTTGGAAACTGTAGGCTCAAAGTTTTTTGTCAGAGTATTGTGGGTTAGTACTCTCCCATTTGTCATAATTTGTATAATTTGTTGCCATCCTGTTAAGGTTATTTGGTTAGTTAAAGACTTGACTAAGGTACTAACATTTAGACAACAGTAGATTCCTTTTGAAAAGAGCATTAAAAATTTTGTGATCACACAGATTTTAGACATGCAAGATTAACAAATTATATCCACATTGTCCACTATTTTTTTCTCGTTTACATGTATTATATGCAAGACCTCTACGAATGAGGCTATTTCACAAACAAAGAAACATTTTAGTACTTCTTTGGCTTATTGATTAGTTTATGGAATCTACTGCTATAGTTAGAGATAAGCTTATTAAATTATGATTTGGGGTTAGTGCTTTTTTTTCCACTTTCAATCATTATTACGGTAGGCTGCTCTTGTAATTTTTGTCTGTCATGCAGAATTGATGACTACATACCTGTCTTATGTCAAGGTAACATTACTCTGGTTTCAAGTTATCATAAAAAATCTTGAAAATGAGGGTGCCTCTACAAAAACCGTGGTCAAAGTATAATAATGTTAGGGATAAAAAAATTAAGAACTTGATCTTCAGTTGGTATAGTTATATGATGCCAAAAAAAGCTTAATTTTACTGCAAGTCCATTCCTTAATGCATAGATGAAAAATTTTCTAGAATTTAAAAGAGTCTGTTTTGTAACAGTTGCCCACACACTTTAAGCAGTAATGTCAAAGTTTAAGACTTTTCCACAGTCTCCCAGGTGTAAGTATGACCAGGCCATGGATTGAACCATTTAGTCAGGCCTTTTCCACAGTCTCCCAGGTGTTAGTATGACCAGGCCACGGATCGAACCATTTATTTAGGCCTTTTCCACAGTCTCCCAGGTGTTGGTATGACCAGGCCATGGATTGAACCATTTAGTCAGGCCTTTTCCACAGTCTCCCAGGTGTTAGTATGACCAGGCCACGGATCGAACCATTTATTTAGGCCTTTTCCACAGTCTCCCAGGTGTTGGTATGACCAGGCCATGGATTGAACCATTTAGTCAGGCCTTTTCCACAGTCTCCCAGGTGTTAGTATGACCAGGCCATGGATCGAACCATTTATTTAGGCCTTTTCCACAGTCTCCCAGGTGTTGGTATGACCAGGCCACAGATCGAACCATTTAGTCAGGTTTTTCCACAGTCTCCCAGGTGTTGGTATGACCAGGCCATGGATTGAACCGTTAAGTCAGTTATATCTAGAGCAGTCAGATGTAAAAAATATTGCAAGATGTGATGCTTTTTCTTTGCCAGCACTTAGGGGCTTACAGGTACATGTATTTACTATGGCTCATGTTTTGTCACACACACACTTGAAGCCATAATGTGAAAGTTGAAGGCTTTTTCCGGTCTGTCAGGTGTTGATATGACCAGGCCATGGATTGAACCAAGAAATGTTAAGTTAACTAGCAGCTCTGTAAAACTTAGTAACTGTCCTCAGTGTGCTTTGATCACAGATCGGATTGAACTAATAACTTCACCAGTACTATTTTCATATGGACTGATATTACGTCTTTCTTTGGGTAACCAGTACTATTTTTGTATGACTGATACTACACACTTTTATGGGTGAAATATCTGTGTATGTACACTGATAAAATGGAGAAAACACAGAAAACATAATTTTGACAACAATTCATGTACATAAATGCATAACAAAGGTGATCATTTGCTTGGTTGCCTAAGTTCGAGTTTCAGCATGGTCAACTTGTTGGAATGGTTCAGCCTGTTGTACTGTGGTTGTTCTGTTGGAAGGAATCATTAAATACCTTGGAGACATAGCAGGTGAGAATACATTACTATATGTGCTATTTTTAGACCTTACTATCTGTATCTAGTGAAAGTAATGTTGGAAAGAAAAAGTCTTTTATTACAGGTAGAAGAATGTTGTAGTCTCAATGAAAATTTTTCTTCTTTTCCCACAATGTTGCTGCTCTATGAAAAACCCTGAATGAGATGACTTGAATACATTGTGGTAAAAGAAGAAAATACTAGTTACCACTCTTTTCTCCTTTTCCCACAGTGTTTTCACATTTCAATTTAACTTGTCATCTGCAAATGCTTTGAATTTGGACCAGTCTAAAATTTTTTTCATTTGGTAAAGTGTTAAGACCGGTTCATTCCTTTTACATTATTAAGCTAAATTGTACATAATTTGTCTGTTTTTCACACAGTCTTTAAAAATATTTGTGTCTAAAACTGTTCATGGTATTTAACTCCATCTTTACCAAAAAACAAAATTTTAGACTTGTAAAAAGGAGAAAGCATTTACAGATGACAAATTTGATTTTATTTAAGTGATGTTATTTGCTCTTGGAAGGGTAGAAAGCATTGTGGGAAAAGGAGAAAATGCTGGTTACAGGCAATTTCTCCTTTTTCTGCAATGTTTTCAAAAGCTTAATTTCTAGGGGTTTTTAAAAGTCTAGATTGTTTGGTAAAGGATTAATATGTATTTGAAATGAAGGATCATAGACTAGCCATCATTCAGATTAATTGATGGCATATTTGATGAAACCGGCCAGATTGAGCAACCTAAAAATCTCGGACATATTTCACATCTCTTACAGATATCAACATGCATCGCAATTCTCTAGGATCACTTTTCCTGTGACACAGACGATCTATCAAGGTAAGTAATTTTGCTGTTTATCATGATTTATTTTTTATTAGCTCACTTGAGCACAAATTTCTCTTCTAATGATAATCTATATAGACCTAAAAAAAGAAAGACCTGTATCTGTCGTACTTTTCTCTCTGAATAAAGCATATTCTGACTATTTGTTCCTGTGGCAGACGGCTTGAGACAGTAAGTTTCTGGTTCGAATCTGCAGCTCATAGAATTTCTTTCCAAAAATTTGATAATAGTTGCTGGGACAGGATTCATTCCTTTCTGACCTTTAGTCATTGTTTCATTGATTGTCATCTGGGAAAGCAGCCAATGGTTTGGGAAGAATATTAAGCAAAATACCTGTGGGAGAAATTCCAAGAAAACATGGATGGATGTATTTTAAGTGAAATAATGTTGAAAACAGTGTTAAACACCATGCAAACATACAAATTTGTTCTGTTTGAGTTTAGAAGCATTCCTTCAGTAAGTTATGAAAATGGGACTTCACTTATTTAGACAGATATTTATTTCATTTAACTCTTAACCCTTTACCACACAATCCTGACTTTTAACGACCCTGATTAAGAAGCCTTATGAAAACATTGTGGGAAAAGGAGAAAATGCTGGTAACCAGCATTTTCTCCTTTTCCTACAATGTTTTCTACACTATGATAGACACATTCATGTTTTGAGTTACATTTAATTCGTCATCTGCAAATGCTTTCAATTTGGATAAGTTCAAAATTTTGTTGTTTGGTAAAGGGTTAACCAAATGACAAAAAATTAGATTGGTCCAAATTGGAAGGATTTGCAGACAACAATTGTAGCTCAAATGATGATTTCTGTTTTGTATCAGGTAGAAAACTGTGTTGAAAAAGGAGAAAATGCTAGTTGCCAGAATTTTCTTCTTTGCTAACAGTTTTCAAAAGCCCTCTTTTACAAAGTCATTTAAACTTGGGATTGTGTGGTAATGGGTCAAAAAATTTGAGCAATATGACATTGGCTTCATTATAACAACCCTTGGGAAGAAGACTTACGAAAACATCTTGGGAAAAGGAGAAAATGCTTGTTACCAGCATTTTCTCCTACTCCTACAATGTTTTCTATCCTTTCAAAGACAAATTCAGTAACTCAACATTTAATTTGTTGTCTGCAAAAGCTTTCAATAAGGATGAGTCTGAAAACTTTTTGTCTGGTAAAGAGTTAACAAGCTAAAAACAGTATTTTTTGAATGGGAGTTAACCCTTTACCACACATTACCGAGTTTTTTTGACCATGAGGGAGAAACCTTTTGAAAATGTTTTGGGAAAAGGAGAAAATGCTGGTAACCAGCATCAAAGACCGAAATCTACCCTATCAAAGACAGAAATCATTGTTTGAACTACTTTTTGTCATCTGCAAATAACTTTCAATTTAGTCAAATATAGAAAATTGTTGTTTGGTAAAATTCCAAGTTCATTTTGGATGAGATTTAATCCTTTACCACATATCAAATTTTAAGACTTCTCTAAAGTCAAAGCATTTGCAGGCAACAAATAAGATGGGCATCAAGTAATGATATTTGTCTTTGAAAGGTAGAAAACATCGTGGGAAAAGGAGAAAATGCTGTTTTCCAGCATTTTCTCCTTCTCCCACGATGTGTTCAAAAGCCCACATTTTCAGGTTCGTTAAATTGTGTTATTGTTTAGTAAAGGGTTAAGCTAAAAAAGGGTTGTAAGTTAAGGGGAAGCAGACAGTTTTCTGGTTTGTTTCCCCTCTGCTTCCCTTAACCCTTTCCCAAACGACAAATTTTGGACTGGTCCCAAGTGAAAGAGTTTGCAGACGGCAATTTTAATTTGATGAAAATGGCAGAAAGTTCTCAAAAAGGGTAGAAAACACTGTGGGAAAAGGAGAAATTGCTCGTTACGAGCAATTTCTCCTTTTCCCACAGTGTTTTCAAAAGACTTGTACTGCAGACACGTGAAAACCAGGGCTTGTTTGGGAAAGGGTTAAACCATTTTGCAGAGAAGTTGTCCCAAAGTTAGCAATTTCTCTGTTTATTACAGTGTTTTCTTCAATTTATCCCTTTTTTACCAGCAGCAGCAGCTTGTAATAAGCATTACTTTCTGTAACTGTGATACTTTAAAATTTGTAATTTTGTATTTTGGGGTGGGGGGTTTGAAAAGCTATATTGTTGTACAATAGCGGATTTTTAATTCTTTACCAAACAATCCCATATTTTTTTGACTCTACAAAGAAGGCTTTTTAAAACATTGTTAGAAAAGGAGATCATGCTGGTAACCAGTGTTTCCACACTTTCAAACACAAATTCGATAAATTTAGCCAAATATTATTTGTTATCTGCTGACGCTTTCAGCATGAACAAGTCTACAGTACTGTTGTTTGGTACAGAGTTCAGTCCCTTAACCCTTTCCCAAACAAGTCCTGGTTTTCACATGTCTGCATTACAAGTCTTTTGAAAACACTGTGGGAAAAGGAGAAACTGCTCGTAACGAGCAATTTCTCCTTTTCCCACAGTGTTTTCTACCCTTTTGGAGAACTTTCTGTCATTTTCATCAAATTTAAAATTGTCGTCTGCAAACACTTTGAATTTGGACCAGTCTAAAATTTATCGTTTGGGAAAGGGTTAAATTGCAGATCTCCAGTCTTTCAACTTGTTTATTATGCTTTGTTTTTTTTAGGCTCCTCCCCAACAGCCTGATGTGAAGGCTAGGTTTCCCTGTTTCATAGAAGATGTCCCAAAGTAAGTCATTTCTCTATCATGATGTTTTCTCTCTTTTCTCCCTGTAAAAAGTTACCATAAACATGTATATATACTTTTCATTTTCTTTTTTAGAAAGATTCTAAATTGAAATGTTTGTAGTTTTCAGTAAGCATCATTCCCTACCCAACAAAGTTCAACATAAGAAAACAATCTAAGTGTATTTTATTTGTGTTTTCAGGCTACCCACTGCTGATTCCATGAACTTATGTCGAGGCTAATTTGCCACCTAGAAGATTACCCAAAGGTAAACAATTTGTGCAAGTATTAATATATTTTTCTATAAGAGGCTACTGTTTTACAAACAGTTTGTGAATTGTTTTTTTGTATCTAACTCTACGCCTCAAACCAGATTTATGACACTTGCAAAATCAATTTCATGAAACTTTCGCAACTTTGTGAATCTGCTGATGCTGTTATTTTTGGAAATTTTGCATAAATGATCAATATCAAGTTTGAAAATATCTTTTACCTTTTACCACACACTGCTGAGTTTTTAATGACCCTAGGCTAAAGGGTTTTTTGAAAACATTGTGAGAAAAGGAGGAAATGCTGGTAATCAGCTTTTTCTCCTTTTCCCACAATGTTTTCTACCCTTTCCAAATCAAATTTCAATTTTTTGAGTCACATTTATCTGTCGTCTGCAAATGCTTTCAATTTGGTAGAATCTTGTCCTTTGTTAATGAATTAAATGATTCTCAATGCACCATTTATTTTTTATTGCAACTGTTTTTAGGTTTTTAAAATTTGGAGACGGCATTTTAAACATGTTGCATATAATTGGGCTGGTTCACAAATCATGAAGTTGGGAAACAATTAATTCTGAAAAACATGAATATTCTTCTGGCACGAAAATCGCCTGCCTTTTCTAATGTTAAATGTGATTGATAGTGTTTCTAGCCAGTGCTTACATGGCCTATAGGTTAGTTATTCAATTCAGTGACATTTAGTAACATAATCAAAGTACCATGGGTAACCAATGATGTGATTTTTAGATGTGGGGCCCTTGTTCGGCCCAGTGTCAGAAAATATGCAGGAATCTTTACAGGATTGTGGGATTCCTGCAGTACCGCAGCCTAGCTGAAACACCGAGTCCAAGGCTGAAAACAATTTGTCTCTTTACCATATAATTCCCAACTTCACTTTCAACCTTTTACCACACAAATCTAATTCCTAATGACCCTGAGTAAGAAGCCTTTTGAAAACATTGCGGGAAAAGGAGGAAATGCTGGTAACCAGCATTTTCTCCTTTTCCCACAGTATTTTCTAATTTGTAATCCAACCATCTAAGTCACATTTGATTTGTCATCTGTAAATACTTTCAGTTCGGTATAGTCTAAAATTTTGTTGTTTTGTAAAGAGTTAAGGGTTTAAAAATACAGCTGCAAAAGGAAAAAATGCTGTTAACCAGCATTTTCTTCCACATCTGTCAATCTTTTCTACTGTTAGAAGACAAATCTGATCATTTGAGGAACATTCCATTTGTCATCTGGAAATGCTTTTTGGTATGAACCAGTCTAAAACTTTGTTATCTGGAAAAGACTATTATCATATATCATATTTTGTTTTTTCTAGATTTCATCCGACCCTTCAAGCCCCAAGGAACCAGACCATTGCCAATTATAAATTGCTCCTTGGAAAATTTCCCAAAGGTAATAATTCATGTTTGTTATATACCTGAAAATTTTCTGACTCAAATACATGCCTCGTTCACGGATTAAATAACATACACAACAAAAAATTCCGTATCTACACATTGTGAAATACAGTTCCAAATATGATATGATGATGTAATTCACTCACAGAAAAGATACGTTGATTTGCAATTTGATTGGTCAAAATTTACACCACGATATTTCTGGCACAAAGACCTGCCTCACTTGCAGATAAAATAACATACAGAACAGAAAAAATTCTGCATCTCCACACTTTGAAATATGGCTCCAAATATGGTATGATGTAGGTCACTTACGGAAAACATACATATTGATTTGCAATTTGATTGGTCGAAATTTACTCTTAAGATATTTATCCACTGTTCATAAAACTGATGTTGCTAGCTACTACACTATTGTTTGTTTTATTTTGTTTACCATTTTACGAATAAGATGTTAATTTTGTCTGAAAGTTGTGGGATATAATAAAAGGAACTTTCCTGATGCTCATATTTAGTATTCTTGCTGTGTAAGACAATTTTGAACTTTGGTCTCGCGCGATATCAAATTTACCTGAAAATTTTCTGGTTCAAATACATGCGTCGCATGCGGATAAAATAACACACACCACAGAAGAAAAATCTGTATCTACACACTGTGAAATACGGTTCCAACTATGGTATGATGACCTCTCTCTGGCACGGAAAATGTACTTGCTGATTTGCAATTTGATTGGTCAGAATGTTACTCTATGATATTTTTCTGCCATTCATAAAAACGAAGTTACAGGCCACTCTACCATTGTTTCTTTTTTTACATTTACTGTTATTGAATAAAATGCCATTGATCGCAAAATTTTATCTTTGATAGTGGTAGGTATATAATAAAAGGAATATTATGTTGTATTAACTTTCCTGGTGCCTGTATTTACTTCACGCTGCATAAGAAAATTTTGACATCTCGCTCCACCTTCGGTCTCATGTGGTATCAAATTTTCTCACGCTGCTTAAATACAAGCACCAGCAAAGTTACTACAACATAATATGTCGTATATACTTAATATTAACCCCTACATTTCAGCCAAATAAACCAAATAAACTTTTCCAGACCAGAAATGAAACAAAGATCATCATAGTTTCAAGGCTGCTGTTTTAAGTAGCACAGTTTACATCAACAATCAGACTGCATGTGCATGTTTTGTGCAGTCTGATCTTGATCTACAGTGGCTGCAAAGGCAACTGTAGTCATGAAAGGAGTTTAATGAGTTAATGTTGTTTTCTATACTCAGGTGATTTAACCCTTTACCACACAATAAAATTTTAAACTGGTCCAGATTGGAAGCATTTCCAGACAACAAAAGAAATAGGGGTCAAATTATCAACTTTGTCTTTTAAAGGATAGAAAGCACTGTGGAAAAAGAAGAAAAAGCTGGTAACCAGCATTTTCTCCTTTTCCCCCAGTTTTTTCTACCCTTTCACAAATTTCAATTTTTTAATCACATTTTATACTTCTGTGGTCTTCAAAAATTTTCCATTTGGACAAGAGTCTAATATTTTGTTGTTTGGTAAAGGGTTAAGTCTTTACCACACAATCCTGACTTTTTATGGCCCTGAGGAAGATGAATGCTAGTAATCAACATGTTCTCCTTTTCCCACAATGTTTTCTACCCTACCCAAAACAAATTTTAATTTTGAGCCACATTTAAATTGTCTGCAACTGTTTTCAATTTAGACCAGTCTAAAATTTTGTTGTTTGGTAAAGGGTCAAACAAGTACATGTAATTCACATTAACCTCCTGCAGACCAGTTTTTCTGTCATGCAGGAGGCAGTTTGGAAAAACACTCTGACATAAAGAAACTTTGCCATAAGGAGTACTTTCTCCATTTGCTGTAATATTTTCATGTATGGTAATGTTGTCACTCTTTATCAGAAAACAGACTTCTATAGGACTTTTGAAAACATTTTGGGAAAAGTAGGAAATGCTGGTAAACAGCATTTCCTCCTTTTCCCACAATGTTTTCTCTCCTTGCAAAAAAATGTCATAATTTATGTAACATTTAGTTTGTTGTCTGTGATACTTTCAATCTGGTCAAGGCAAAATTTCATGGTCAAGCAGAAAAAATATTTTTTCAAGCAAAATGTCCCAAAGAGTTTGAGTCTAGAAGCATCTTGGTGAAATTTCTGTTATTTTCCTTTCAGATATAAGCGTCGGGTACTCACAGCAACAAGCTGAAGTGCGTGTGCCATCCATCCAGTTTGCCAGATACATACAGCAAGACCCTAAAAACATTGAAGCTTTATATACTGTTATATAGTGATGACTCATTATTGAAGCAGGACTTTGACTTTTGATTTTTTAAGTTGACTATATTTCACGAACATTGTAGAAAAAGGAGAAAATGGTGGTAGATCAGTTACCAGCAATTTCTCCTTTTCCACTACATTACAGGTTGGAAATAGACTTCTCAAAATGAATGCATTTGCATAATGGGATATGTCTTTTAAATGGTAAAAAACATTGTGGGAACAGGAAAAAAATGTTGCTTAAATCACTTTTCTCATTTTTCCACAATGTTTTCTCGGAGTTGTAAATACACAGGATTGTTTTGCAAATGATGGAGAATGCATTTAAGATGTAGTAATTGTACTGTAAATTCTTTGTCTGATTTGTGATGCATATTTTTTTTTACATTTTTTGTTTATTGTATGCAATGTTTATGGTTTATTGCCTTTATTAAGTTATGGGTACCCATATTTTTTGTTGTAGATTTTCTTAGAAATAAGTGTTTTAAGTACTGTGGGTTTTTTTTTAGTGATTTGAGTCTAGGCGCCTAGTATAGTATTTGTTTTTTCTTATTTTTGAGTAAGTAACTGTTTTTGATATGGTGATATTATTTATATGCCATCACATGATGTTTTGTTGTGGGCATTTTGATTAGGAACAATTTTCCCCTCTTATGGTGGATGCTAGTTAAGTTTTATAATGTCAATATTTTTGTCAATATTATTTATGGTGTCAAAAGTTCTATTTTCTGCCATGTTGATATTCAGTGACTGTTATAATTGCATAGATTTTTTGATTAAAATTACAACATTTTTTCACACTTCTGATACAAATATTAGTTTCAGTCAAGTCCCATGCAAGATGTTGAAGGTCCTCTCTTTCCACCCCCCCCCCCCCCCCCCCCCCACAAAACACACACACACACACACACACACACACACCCACCCCTGTCTGTCTCTCTTTTCTGTTTTTTTTATGAATGTTGGTGCAGTTTTACATGTCATTTTAATGTTATACATGTCTGTTGTTATACATGTCATGTTTAATATGTTCATATATATATGTCAAATGAAGTAAATTGTTGTTGTCTTTGACTTGATATCAAATTAGTTTAAAATGAATATGCTACATTTTTAGCTTGAGATCATTTGTACAGAAGTGAGGTAATGGAATCATTATAGCCATTTATTTACTGAGCTTATTTTCTGCTAGTATAACTTGCATAATCAGCAATTAGTGATTTCTTGTCATGTATGGGACTGTTTTGGCTTTTTTTTTTTTTTTTCAAAAATTAGGCCCTTACAGAGGTGGCCTCCTCGTGGTAAGGGCTGGGCATTATTTATCTCTTTTGCAGGTAATGATGGCAAACAACCTCTTCTTACTGATTGTACAATATGTTTGTTTTGCTTGAATATTGAAACTTTTGTCTTGTTTCTTTTAGTTGTTTCCTTTAGTTGCATAGACACAAAGTAGATGATTATTTATCAAAAATAAATGGGAATACTGGATAAGTTATTTCCCAAAATATGTTGGTTATTTATTTGAAATGGCTCACTGAGATTCTGTGCTTGGTGGCTGCTATTTATGTCCAGCCGACCCTTTTGACAGGCTGAATGATAAGCATTGGACTTTAGTTTAAACTTTAACAAAGGACATAATTTCAGACTGGTCCATGCATATTAAAAGCGTTTGCAGATGACAGAAAAGGTGGTCGACTCGATCAATAATTCCAGTTAAGGGCAGAAAAATTTGTGGAAAAGTGGGAAAATGCTGTTGTAGTATAAGGTTAAAGCACGTTTGGTTTTGGCTTAACCCTTTACTAAACGATTCCAAGTTTTAACGATCCCAGGTAGAAAGACTTGTTTCGAAAACACTGTGGGAAAAGGAAAAAAATGCTGGGAGCCGGTAATTTCTTCTTTTCCCACAATGTTTTCTACTATACTTACACTAAATCTAGTCATAAATGAAAATATGCCAGCCACAACACGGAGGTTGCAAAACAGCAGTTTGAAACTGCTTGGTCAGAATTTATCTGGAAGTGGTTTGTTGAAAATAGTCGCACAAAAACGTAACCGAATACGATCAAAGGGAGACCACCCTTTTCACTTCGTGTGCTATTATGAAGTCGGGCATAGAATGGTTATTTCCCCTGATGCAGCAAAAGCATTGAGCCATGCTCTGTGAAAAATGGGTTTTGCACATCTGCAGATAGTGTCGACTCCTGGCAGTCTACGCAGGGTGATATGGGTCGAAACTTTGTGCTATTTGTAAATTTTTTGCATTTCCAGACCATTCTACCTCGTAATATAGTCAGTTGTTAGACAAAATCGACGCTAGGGACCCATAACTACATGTAGCTGATGACTTGCTTGGTATGATCAGGGATCTTGTATACTTGTAACAATTGTAACATGTAATATAATGTAACGGAAGGCATCACGGAGATACATTTAACCCCTTTTCCCACAGCATAATGTATGTATGTGTACAACGTGGACCAGTTCAAGTCGGGGAAAGCGTCTCTTCTTACCGAGGCTATGACACACTTCCCCTGCAGTTTGCTCTTTACCACACAAACCCGACTTTTAACGACCCTGAAAGAAAAGGCTTTTGAAAACATTGTAATTCTGGTAACCAGCATTTTCTCCTTTTCCCACAATGTTTTCTACCCTATCAAAGAGAGAAATCATCATTGTAGCAACACTTAATTTGTCGTCTGCAAATGCTTTCATTTTGGTTCAGTCTTAAATTTTGTCGTTTGGTAGAGTTAAAAAAATGATCACAATACAGAACACTGTAAAGCGTTGTGTAAATCCAGGATCAAACTACACATTCTTTGCTGTCCTATCTTGATCTACACCATCCGCGGAAGCAAAGGCTTGGTTGCTGAGAGCAATGAAAGAGGTTAAGCCCTGTCAGTTTTCAGCTTTGTTCTCGCTAAATGTCCTTTTTAACCAAACTGTCCCGTGTTTTGATATCGACCTTGTTAAACGAAGGAAGGCATTTTTAAACATTGTGAGAAATTGAGAAAATGGTAAACACACACGCAGCTTGTAATACAAAGGTAGGTTTTTTGAAATTGCATTATCAACCTTTTTCAAGAGGATTGTTGAAAATCGTCTCAAAAATACCTAAACGATGATTTTCAACAATCCCATGGAGGAATTTTGATATAGAAACGTTTAAGGGAGGCTACTCTCCGTCAAAAAATGGTTACCTCCCCTCGTACAGCTGAATGTAATAAACGCACTCGCGGAGAAGTCGCCTTGTATATTTCAAAGCTCCCACTAATTGCAAGAAAATCATCTACAGCATAATTTTGGCATTCAAGTGAAAACATGTTGAGCACCGCAGAATCATAAAAGATACGTTTGTAGATTTACATGAAGATTAGTGCTCTGAATAAATTTGGGCAGGGATAGTAAATTACCTGTGCGACCCCTGAGTTGGGTAAGTAAACGTTGAATTGTATCACCTCTGCAGGCCATGCAAAAGTACACATAAATTAATATTTACACTCAATAAACAACGTATGTCGTGTAAAGAGACATTACCTTGGCTCATGTAAGCAAGCTTACAATCATTGGTGATGATGATAATGTGGGCGGCAGTGGTATGAATTTACAGCTCGACCGATGTAAAATAGACAAGTTGGCTTCTTTAAAAAAGAAGCCAGGAGAGGTCTGCATCAAGGTTTTCAAATAGTTTATTGGCTTTTGATCTCAATATATTTTGGTAGATCTAAACAAAGAAGTTAGGCATTAATGAATGAGAGAAAACATTTTTTTTTTTTCAATTTTGCTGGTGTTCAGACACAAAAAGTACATGTTCCACATTCTTATAATATTCTAGGAATTGTAGGCCATATGCTATTAACATGCTCAGAAATGCATTTTTTTTTTTCCCAAAATTCAAGGACAGAAAACTGAAGATGATGATCCAATTTTGCTCATTTTCAAAAGGAACAAACCTCTGATGAATGTTTGTAATGTGTGCTCAGGATAAGCCAAAATATTTCTGGAAAGGAGAAATCGTTCAATTAAAATTTGATACAATATGCTAATTCCACTGAATAGGCAAAAATCTTACCTGATAACAATAAATAAAGGTGGCCTATACATAATACTAGTACCAGACATGTTAAAAATAAATGTAACATTTTTTAATCTTTTAACAAACAGCAATTTTTGGACTGGCCCAAGCAGAAAAAGCATGCAGACAACAATTCAAACTTTGATAATTAATGTGCAAGACGGTGCTTTGATGTGATGGAAACCATTGTGACAAAAGGAGAAACTGCAGTGACTAGCAGCTTCTCCTCTTCCCACAATATTTTGAAAAGTTGTCTGCTGCAGACATGTAAAATGAAGAGGTTGTTTGTCTAAACGTTAAAAATTTAAGATAGTAGATAAATGAGCCATGCTCTGAGAAAAGGGTGCTTAATGCATCTGCAAAGAAAGTATCGACCCATGTCAGCCTGCGCAATCCGCCCAAAACCAAAGTACCACGGACTCTCTTGAGGTGTGCAGTACGTAGGGTGAGGAGGCACGACTTTTTTTCCGCTCATAAGTTGATTTTCGCGGGATGGATCCGTGGAAATCGATATTTGACCAATCAGGTCATCGCATTTATTTGGCCCGATGTCCAACCTTGCTGTCATCTATTTCGGCTCACAAACAAGCGACTGTTAATGTTGGAGAAGTGCGATATCACGTGTGTTTACAACGCTTAAATTTTAGGAAAAAGTTTAAAAGATGTGCTTTGCGATCTTGTACTGCTTACGTGAGATATACGAAGAGATTATGGGTTTGGATTATGATTATGATTGAAAATGGGACATCAGCAAAGAGTTTCGATCAACGCTGTATTACGCAATGGATAAATAAATGTTAGTTTTTTTTTTTCCTCTGAAACTCTCCGAAAAAAAACTTACAGTGGAAAACAAAGGTAAAATATATGAAATACTAATAAAGAGAAAGTACGTTCACTCAAATAGCTAATCTTGTTTAATAACATCTGCACATCTAAAAAGGGGCACGTGTTATCAGTGTTTCAGTTTGACGTTAACACTAACCCTTGGTGCTTGAAGAATGCTGAATGTGTAGATACAGATCAGAGTGCAAAAAATGCAGTTAATTCTTGGATTCAAACCATCTTCAACTTAAATTAAGTACATTTACGTGTATTCTTTACTGAAGGTACATGTAGATTTCAATTATGAAACAGACCAAGTTCTGTTTTGTACAGTTTTGGAAGTTCAGCTCAAAAGGCAACTTATGTTAATTAAATCAGCTTTTGACTCAGCCATATATAGGTGGATTAGCACATCTGCCATTTCAAAGGGTATGTCGGTAAACTGTTAACTGATGTGTGTTTGATTGCCGCTGTAATCCACTCGACCACCCGTTGTCTTCAGTGTATCATAAGACAAAACAAACTACCGCCAATGATATTAACAAGTTTGTCAATTGACAACACACTTTACACTTTTTAAAATCATCAGGCAACCATTTTCCCTTAACTTGAAATTTAAACATTTCTCAGACTTCCACCTCTCTGTTGAATGAGACAATCTATAGATATTTCAAAATGCTTGTAATTTGGTGTTATTTATTATCGAATACGATGTTGAGACAACCTAACAAGCCTTACAAAAATATTAATCTTTAATTCTATTATTTTTAAGCAAAACTGAGTATTATGAGGTGTTTCATTCTCTCTCGTAGAAGTTCAAAACTTTGCTGGCACAGGTATTAAATTGTCCGTAGCTCCTGAAATTCACACTTTTTGTACAAATCCTTGTTTAAATAAGTTCAAGTATTCATATATTTCTTGCCGAGAATCCATCATCGGCAGAAACATATGAAAAGGAATATTTTTCCGGAATTTAATCGAAAGAAACAGTCATGACAGCACGATTTAAGTAGCCTTCCTGCTATACTGTATATGTATTTACTGCGTTTGTTTGTGAGCCCTTAACGACGGTAACCAAGGAAGTAGGTTTATCTCATCGCCACGGATCCATGTATAGAAGCAACTCTGTGTGCTATTTCATCAAATCTATATTTACATGTATCATTATAAATCCATAGAAATTTTGTATAAAACTGAGAAAAATGTTAGAGTCTAGTCAGTTTTGAAAAATAAAACTTGAAAACATACTGATCAATCTATTTATTTGTGGGGTACGAGTTCTCCAGGGAACTCGTGCTCTCGAAATTAAGGTTTGAGTTCTCCAGGGTACGAATTCTCCAGATAGTATCAAGTCACGTGATCTTTTCCCGCGGTGTTCTTTCTCCTTTTTTTTAACGATTTTTTTTTTCTCTTTGCTTAGATTTATTTGTTTAATGAAAAATTGCAATTATTGGAGAGATCATTTACAATCAATATAGTATAATAAATGTCTTTGGAAATCCGTCATATAAAAAAAAAAAAAACGTTTATTTCCTATTTCACTTTTTTGATTTCGGTTTCTTTATAAAACCATGACGAAATAGACTGTGTGTCAGAACAATTTCGCAAAAACAAATGGATTTAGACAGCGATTTCTGTGGCAGTCTGCCTTTTAAACTCACCACTGTTGGAGAGGTCTGATGACCGCTTCAATAAGTTTGAAAGTCATCAAAAAAGCAATCGATGATGGATTAGCGTCATTTTCAACAATATCGACTCTTTAGCAAAGGAGTGACCTGAAATAAAAGCAGTTACAGACGACGAAATAAATCAGACTCGGATAATGGTGTTTGTCAGTAAATAGGTAGAAAACATTGTGGGAAAAGGAGCAAATGCTGGTTACCAGCATTTTTTCTTTTTCCAAGAGTGTTTGTTACCCTATCAAAGACAGAAATCATCATTTGAGCAACATTTAAATTGTCGTCTGCAACTCCTTGAATTTGGGCCAGTCTAAAATTTTTTCGTTGGGTAAACTTTGACCAAAATTGTCTGCAGTGTCAATGAAAAAAAAAATACTTCTGAGAAGAGTCGACGTTATTTACTTTGAAGCGAAAGAGTTAAAGACTGAGTGTCGGAACTGAACTTCGAAGTTACATGATGTCTGAAATTGTCCATGTTGAAAAAAAGTGGGACAGGGTAATGGATTCGAACTCGTGACCCTTCACTTATAAGGATTTTTTCACCACTGAGCCACTGGATCTATAGGATAATGTAATTGAACCATGCTCTGTGAAAAGGGGCTTAATGCATCTGCAACAAGTATCGACTCAGGTCAGCCTGTGCATTCTGTGTAGCGTGACCTGTGACGAAACTTTTTGTTATTCTTCAATTTTCTGCATGTCAAAGGACCAGTGTTGAAGATGGAATGTGAATGTGTATTACATGATACATGTACTACAATAAAAATGCTGGTTACAAGTAGGTTTTCAAATAAACTGGTACCCGTTGTATCTCCCGTAGGCGTCCGATATGAAGATCGATAACAGGCTGCCAGTTTAGTTTTCACAGATCTTCTACTGAAGATGTGAAAATTACAGATCATTGGGAAACAGTTCATTGATTGATTTTGCATGAAAAGGTTGATAATAGGTCTCAACCTGTGGTACTTTTGACTATTTTAGCCATTTGCAATTTTTTGTGTTTTCTTTTAGAAATCATTGATGGGGGAAAAAGTGATTAAAAATGACAGTAAAACGTAATTTGACATCGGGGTTTTCAAAAGCAAGAATGTTTACTTGCAATGGGCAATAAATTTATACCATAGCCTTCTGGTAGAATTGGCAATACATATTGGTGCAAATAGTCTGGTGCAAAAATGCCAAGTTTAACTTTTTACAAAACAAAAAAAAGATTGC
This sequence comes from Tridacna gigas, assembly GCA_945859785.2. Lineage (NCBI taxonomy): Eukaryota > Metazoa > Mollusca > Bivalvia > Cardiida > Cardiidae > Tridacna > Tridacna gigas. The sequence continues at coordinate 24,343,695 of OX244040.2, forward strand.
ATAGGAAAGGTTCAGTGTTGCACAAGTGATTGGATTTGTCTTAAATACAGTAGAAAACAGTACAAAAAGGAGAAAATGCTGGTTTCTCCTACTCCCACAGTGTTTTCAAAAGCATTTTTGCTCAGGGTCGTTAAAACACAGGTTTGTTTAGTAAAGAATTACTTAACCCTTTCAGCGCCATAGGCGAAAACAGGGACTTTTGCGGACGACAGATCAAGATCAGACTGCACAGAACGTGCAGTCTGATCTTTGATCTATGACCTCCGCATGTTTGGTCAAGCCTATGTGATTAAAATCTTCCGGCAACTCAGTGGACTGTATTTACAGCCATCAAAACAGGCCAATTTTGTTTATCTGGCGCCGAAAGAGTTAAATATTTGAGGTTGAATCTGTGACACCTGACTTTCATAGGTGTGCTTCTACTTTATTTAACCCTTTGGCAAACCACAACATTTTGGGAGCTGTCCAAACTGAAGCCTTTGCGTATGGCAAATGTTGGAATTTGTCCTTGAATGGGTTGAAGACAACGCTGGAAAAGGAGAAAATGTTGGTCACCATTTCCCGCTGGTTAACATTTCCTACAATGTTTTCAAAAGGCTTTGTATCCTCAAGGTCATTAAAACATACAATTGTGTAATAAATGGTTAAACTGTACAATTTTAGACAAGAGATTCTGCCTCTGTTTGTCAAATAGTTTACCTTGGAATTATAGTCAGGGTCAGTATTCACCAACCATTCGTTATTTTGTTCCAAGTCTAATTCTAGATTTAGAAAGCCACACAACATCTGATTGGCTGAGCAAATCAGAAATTGTGTCCTTTTCAAATTACAGAATATCTTAAAATATGACCAATGCTGTTCTTAGAAATGGTAGAACCCAGTACAAACTCTCTCCAAAAGCTGGCTACAATGAATTGGATGGTATCAAATAACACCCCTGGAATATTTAACTCTTTACCATATGACAAAAATCTAGATGTGCCCAAATTCAAGCATTTGCAGACAACAAATTAAATGTGGTCCAGAGCAAGAGATTTGTCTCTGGTAAGATAGAAAACAGTGTAGGAAAAGAAGAAAATGCTGGAACCAAATTTCTTGCTTGTATTTGCTGTCACACTGATACAGAAATACATGCGACAAATACCACTTATCCTATACATTTCAAATCTAGTGTATACATGTGACTTTATCTCCTGTTTTCAATGTGCTTGTAGCCAATATGAGTTTTCTTATTTTACATACGTTTCAGACAAGATTAATTTTTTTTTTTTAATCAAAAGCATTGTAATGCTGTCCATTCATTCCAAAAGTCATCCGTCACAAATCTTTTGGTCTCCATGCACATTTAACTCTTTACAAAACGACAACATTTTAGACTGGTCCAAATTGAAACCATTTGCAGACGACAAAATAAATGGGACTGTAAGATTGAAATTGTTTTAGTTTGGAAGTCTAAAGATTATGCTTTGGTATTGGGTTAACCCTTTACCACACAACCCTGAGTAAGTTGTTTTAAGATGTTTGGTTTACAATTTATTTAAAAATCATGTACTGATTGTACATGTTTGCAGGGTGGTCTTAATATACACTAGAATCAGGAGCTCAGATTTGAGGGGTAGTGATGGTTGGCTGAAGGGGAGGAAGGAGGCCAATCTTTCTAAATACATTTTATGTACCGGTACATTTATGTAGAAATTTGGAAGTCTACAAAAATGTCTTGGTGAGAATTGAATTGTAGTAAGGGATGGGTACTGTACAGACTCTTATCAATTTTAGCAGTAAATTAAATGTTTTATGTTGTTATTTAGATGACTTTTGTTGCCTCTGTTTACATAGAATTTTTAGGACATTAAGTATCCATTTTTTCATCACAAGATCATTGGTACCAAAAACATTTGTAAACATACATCACTTAACTCTTTACCAAACGACAAAATTTTAGACTGGTCCAAATTGAAAGCATTTGCAGACGACAAAATAAATGTGATTGAAAAATTGAAATTTGTTTTGGGTAGGGTAGAAAACATTGTGGGAAAAGGAGAAAATGCTGGTTACCAGCATTTTCAGGTTTTCCCACAATGTTTTCAAAAGGCTTTTTACTTGCGGTCTGGATTGTTTGTCAAAAGGTTAATGACTAGGTGGAAGAATAGTTTGGAAAATATTGTGGGAAAATGAGAAATAAAATGCTGCTAATTGGCATTTTCCTCTTTCCACAAAGTTTTGTAACCTTTCAAAGACAAAATCCCATCATTTGAGCCATATTCCATATCATCATCCGAATATTTTCTGCGGGTTTGATGGAAATCGTCACAACTGTAACAACAAAACTCTAAATAAGTCTTTATCAGATGACAAAATCTTAGACTTGTCCAAATTAAAAGCATTTGCATATGACAAAAGTGTGAAATTTGTCCTAGGAAAGGTAGAAAACATTGTGGGACAAAGGGGCAATGCTGGTAACCAGCATTTTTCTCCTGTTCCCGCATTGTTTCGAAAGCCTTCTTTAGGGCTGTTAAAACTCTGGATTGTATTGATCAGGGATGAAGATTTGGAAAAGAACAAAGGGAGCTTACTCTACTAATTCTATTCATGAAAAAGGGAGATAATTAGTTCTTCCATTCCCAACTTTCAACCAACCCTCAACTGTTTACCAAACAACAAAATTTTAGACAGGTCAAAATTTAAAGCATTTGTAGACAACAAATTAGATGTGACTCAAGTAATGGAATTTGTGTCTGAAAGCGTAGAAAACTTTTCCTTACCCCAAGGAAGAAGGCTTTTGAAAATATTGTGAGAAAAGGAGAAAATGCTGGTAACCAGCTTTTGGGGTCCCTATAAACTTAGAAATGGAACCGAAACGAAACACAACGAAACGGAACTATACGCAATGAAACGGAATGAAACGGAACAAAATGGAACGAAACGAAACGGAATGGGAACGAAACGGAATGGGAACGAAATGAAATGGGAACGAAACGAAATGGTACAAAAATCAAAGAGAATTCAGACCTTTTTTTTTTCTTCTTCTTTTGAATTTCCTTCTTCTTTGAATTTCCCTCCTCTTGATTGCAGTAAATGAAACACAGTAAATATTAAAATTTGATGGCGCCTCAACGCACGTCGATCGTGCCATTATTGTGGATCATGGATGTTAAAATGAAGACATGTCATCTTATTGTGTTTGTATGAATTCCATTTTTCACTTTGTTGAAAAAAAAGGGTGCTTTTTTTGCACGACAATGATTGGATTATTATTTATATATATGACAGATTGATTAATTTGGCAACATTTTTTGTCAGATTTTTTTCAATGCTCTTGCATTAAGTCTAAAACGTCTTTATTCTGATTTGGTACATCTAAACTGATACCCACTTCCTTCATGCATCGTCTGTCTATAAATCACTTGAAGACCCTATAACACTTGCCATGATTATTTACAATACATATAAAAATCTTGGAAGCCGGGGTCACCGAAATATAAAATCAGCAATAGAAATATTTTTCCTTGACTCCAAATCTAAAGGGGTCTAGGGAGGTCATTTCTAATATTGATATATCCGAGTGCTCGAGTCCAGGGCGGGTAGTGCAGTTTAAATCCCAGTGCACTAAATGCTGGATAGAAGTAATTTCTGTGCTGAAACACTTCAGTTACGTTAAAGGCCAAATATCAGCCAAAAATAAACAATACAGGTGTCAAAATGTATTTATTTTGAAATCATAGCTTTATAAAGTATGTAAAATATTGTGAAGACCACAATCTGTTATTGTTCTGTGATCCAAGCTTTATTAGCTGGCAGAAAAATGCATTTTAAAATCAGGTAAAAAGTACAGAAGAAATTTAGCTACATAGTTTTAAAATTCATTTTTCATGCAGCAACGAACACTTGGGCCGACCGTACAACAACAAATTATCATCGTCACAATAATTTCAATACTTTTAAATAGCATGATTAAAATGCATTGATTAAACACAAGCATTGTTTATATTTGGCTGGCATGTATTATGGCTATAAAAATGATATTTCACTGAACAAAAACAGTTGTTATTTCTTCATTACTTCTGCAAATGTAATATGCTTTACTCATTTGATGCCTACATACGTAAATCATCCCATCTTTGACGCTCCTTAAACTGGCACATTGCAGGTGAACAGTTATGAAAATGTGCGTTTTCAGGCCCAAAACACAGGAAGAAGTAAAGAGGGCATCAGATAGAGGTGTTTTCTATAACAAAACGGCTAACCCGACTTGCATCTTGTCTAAATTCTTCTTTGCAAACTGTACATGTATTAGCTTGCTTTCCAGGACTGTGGATCTCCCTGGGTCTTTCACATTTTCTTGAGGACACTAATGACCTTGACTTTAACTTTGAGGACCAGACGGTCATCTCGTAATGGGAATCACAATTGATTTAACCATGAAACTGCTAAAATGAATGAAGCTAAATTTTAAACTCAATAGATTAGACCCAATACTGCGGTTTCAGAGTTGATTTCGCCGAAAGGAAAATACCGTATCGGACAGTGTAGACCACAGATCATGACTGTACGTTTTGTGCAGCCTGATATTTAAGTACACTGTCCGCAAAAGTGCAGCGAGTCGCGCTGAGCAGCCTAAGGGTTATTAAACTGCCCTTTCCTTTCACATGTTCATGTAAGCAGCATATGAAATTTGGCTGAAATCAGTAAAACAGCTTCAGGGCAGAAATTCATTAAAACGTACTGACGAAGACATACCCTGCCTTTGGCTTTAGATCAGCTAACATCATTGTGACTCAGGATTGATTCACCTCTGAATTCTTTTACATTTTAATGTCTAAAGACTTAGAGGAACACGGAATACTGAGCAAGACGAACATTAGTAACAAACGTTTCCCTTTTTTTTTTTTGCAAAATATCGTACTGACAACTAAAACAAAACAAAACAACAAAAAAAAAAAAAAAAAAGGAAAAAATGAGTTCGATACATGTAACTTGCCATGTATGGGAATAAAAATCAGAATAGAAAAGATAATATAAGAGGGCCATTGGCCCTAAAGCACTAACCTGAGTAAAGCCGTCTAGGATTGATTAAGTGGAAGCCATCCAGGCTGTGATGATGTAAACACATGATTGTTACTTAAAGACCTACTTTTTTACCCAAAGTGACCCAGTTTTATCTCGTTCAAAATGTTTCAAGACAAACATTCTAATCAAATTTCATGAGTCGCAGACTGAAAATATGGCTTCTAGATTGCACAGAAAGTTTTTCGAGGATTTTCTAACTCAACGTGACCCTATTTTGAATTTGTCCAAGACTTCATCACTATATCCCAGATATCATCAGAATAAAGAATTAGACCAATTTTCATGAGATATGACTAAAACTGTGGCCTCTAGAGTGCATGTAATTTTTTTTTTTTTTTCTGAGATTTGTCACAGGAACCCAAAGTGACCCAATTTTGAACCAGTACAAGATATCGTCAAGAAAAATTTACTGAGTAACAGACTGAATATCTGCTACACTGCCCTTCAATTCATTTCGTTTCCGTTTCGTTCCCATTCCGTTTTGTTCCCGTTTCGTTGCGTTTCGTTGCATTTTGTTCTGTTTCGTTGCGTTTCGTTCCGTTTTGCGTTTCGTTCCGTTTCGTTGCATTTTGTATGGGTTCCATTTCCAAGTTTATAGGGACCCCCAGCATTTTCTCCTTTTCCAACAAAGTTTTCAATCCTTTCAGAAAACTATTAATTTCCTTTCTACTAATTTGAATTTAATCATCTGCAGATGCTTTCAGCTTTAAAAGAGTCTAGTCTTTGTTGTTTCAAAAATATTTCAGTCATATTCGTGATTCTTGCCCTACGTCATATCCGGTGAATTCGGAATACCACGGATTCTATTTCCGCTTAGTAACGCCATGGCAACGGGGTGTGTGTATTCCCCAGCCCCACTCGAAAATACAAGCTATAATTCCCGGCCCCAACGCCCCCCCCCCCTTGCTAAACCTTTTATTTGTGTATCGAATTTGATGAAAGTAGTGTCAAATTAAAGCTTATGTTATAACCTTTGTAATGGTATATAGAAATATGAGATTTCATTTTTGTAAATTTGTGATAAAAGCGTTCGAAATTAGTCAATTTTTTAACAAAAATGTTCCTAAGTTTTCTGGAGATAGAAATCCGGCCCCAATGTTTAAAACTTTTTCTCTTTTATTCACAAAAGAATGATATGATGAGAAACTTTGTTATTCAAATGATACCAAGAATATTAATTTTGACCCAGGCATTGTTGAGTTATAAGCGTTTTAATTTTATCAATTTTTAGAAATAAATATTTAGAAATTTGAGCCGAGTAACATATCCGGCCCCCATATTAAAAAGTTAACTATCGATCAAATCTAAAGAATCTTGATATAAAATCAAAGTTCATTATATAAGCTTTTTAATGGTATATAGAAATTAGAAATTAGTCCCGGTGTAATGCAGAGAAATAACCCTCCCCTACAAAATGACCCATGGGCCATTTCACTACGTAGAGGAATGACCCGGGTCATTATTCTACGTAGAAAAATGAACCCAGACTGTAGAGAAAGGACCCCCCTCTTAGAAGCAGTTGCAGCAGCAGCAGCAGCTGTAGTAGTAGTAGTAGAAACATCAGCAGCATCAGCAGCAACAACAATGTTAAGGCAAAAAGGGGGTAGTAGAAGTACGAGTAGTAGTAGTAATGGTAGTAGTAGTAGTATCAGCATCAGCAGCAACAACAATGTTACTGGGGAAAAAAGGGAGGTCATTTCTCTACGGGGGTCCTTTCTTTTCATGAGGGGGGTCATTCTACTACAGCTAGAGGAGGGTCCTTTCTCTAAGGTCTGGGGTCATTTCTCTACGTAGAATAATGACCCGGGTCATTCCTCTACGTAGTAAAATGACCCATGGGTCATTTTGTAGGGGAGGGTCATTTCTCTGCATTACATCTGCGTTTTCGTGCTATAAGCGTTCAGATTTTATCAATACTTTGGAGAGATGTACATGTACATACATGTGGAATTGTGGAAAATTAACATATCCGGCCCCTATGTTTTAGACTTAATAATGTATCTATCTTTAATAGGGTTACAAACTGCATAATATAAGGTTTTGAGCGATATTTTAAAGCTGAAGATTGATGCATGTTTTTTTTTTTTTTTTTTTTCTTAGGTTGTTGGCGTTTCAATTTAGAAACGTGTTGAATATAAATTTTTATATTGAACGAGTAAGATATCCGGACGTTTGTATGAAAATTAATGTAGTTACGAGGCTATAATGTTAACTTTAAAATTGTAAAAAGTAATAAAGGAATGATTCAGGTGTTTCTTTAGGTATAAGAGCTTCCTCATTAGCATTTGTCTGAAAATTGGAAATACGGAACATGTGAAGATTAAGGCGCAAATAAAGTTTCTCGTTCATAAGTTTCAAAATATATTGTGTTTTTGGTCTAGGAAACGATAAGATTTAAAGATAACAAGCCGTCATCAGCTTTCAAATAATCAAGAGAACATTGAATTTCGGTTTCAAATGTTATATGGAAACTACGAACTGAATCAGGCAATACTGAAATCAAAGTATATGAATATGATCATTACGAATTAGTGTAAACGCTTGATTTGAAGAATGTCAATCGAAAATGAAACAATTTTGTAGTATACATTCATTGTATTGAATTCACAAACAGTATTATATCACGTAAAAAGTCTTTTAAAACAAAACAACATCAAAACGAAACTACAGTGTGTGGGCGTCGCATATATAAGCCATGCTCTATGAAAATGGGGCTTAATGCATCTGCGAAAAGTATCCGATTCAGGTCAGCCTGCTCAGTCCACGTAGGCTGACGTGAGCCGAAACGTTTCGCTATTGGTCAATTTTCTGCATGATACAGGAACAGTCTACCTTATGGTTCAGTCGGTTGTTAGACAAAATGGATTTTATAAGCCATAATTATGTGATGTCTTGCTTGGTATGGTGCATTACGGAGATACATTAAGCCCCCTTTTGCCAGAGCGTGGCTCATATATAAGGACCATATAAAGCTACACGACTAAATACTAAACGGGCAAATATAAATGCGTAGATCAAGTTAACACTTTTAAACACCAGCATGTTTTCCTTTTCCCACGATGTTTCAAAAAGCTTTTTTTTTTTTTCACCATGCTCGAAATTGAGTGATCTCGTGGTACCTAAAAGACTGATTAACGAGAAAAAGACGCTCACCTGTTTTAGGATTTTAAAGATGCAGGAATTAATTGCACTTTCATTCACTCATTCGGTAAATCAGCTAAAAAATGTATTTTGGCCACAAAAGTACAAAAAGAAATTGTGACAAGAAGTGAAAGTTGAGCAGCATAGATAAAGACAATGCTACAATATTTTGTGGTCATCTAATACAAACATTATAATATGCCAAAGAAAAAGCTAGTCCTTTTTATGTAGCCAATCAGGTCTTAATATTAAACCTTATCCTACTAAATAAAAGAAATGCAATTTTTAGGCCCGCCATGATAGTAAAAATCCAAATTTAGCTATTTCAATGGTGGTCCTTGGAAAAGATATCTCCTCATCGGACAGTGTAGATCTTAGATTAGACTGCACATTCTGATCTTGATCTACACTGTCCGCAAAAGGTCTTTGAGTTGCGCCTAGCAGCCTAGGGGTTAAGATTATCATTCACAAAAAGGAAGAAAAAAATGTGGAAAAAGAACGAATTGCTCATTTAGATAGAGCTGTATCTCCTTTAGTCACAATGCTGATCACCATCATTTCATCCCTTTTCCATGATGTTCTTTGACCTATTTAAACTAATACATGTGCTATATTTAGTAGACTAAGATGATACTGCACATGAGGCTGATCTAATCATGGGATTGACTTCTCTTTCGCCTACCAGTTAATCCTTTAAAACCTTTATGCCATTTAAAAATTTTCTCTGGTTGAAGGAGTCCAATGTCTTGTCAGTCAAATAAATTTGGGACAGGTGCCATCACAATCCAATTACACACGTTTATCAATGCTTTAATTACGAATTACGCAATCTATGCCATTTCCACTGTGCTACTGTGAAGTCGCGTGCTTGCTTACGCCAACCCTTTTCGCACTCTGCATTACTTTCAGATTTTTGTTATTATATTTTGAAGATAGTTTGGCCTAACAGGTTAATTTCTTTTTTTACAAAACCATGACGTATGCAACAAATTTTATCAAAAGCCATAGATACGTTTGAATATATCTAGAAATGCAAATTTGTAATAAGATTTCAATATCTTAATCAATTATTTATAGGCTACCGTTGAGGTTCATTGGGAATCGGGTGGATTGATATCAGACATAAAAGACATAAAAGTTGTGAAGTTGACCCTGAGTTTGTTTTGTGTGCGGTTGCAGAAAGTGAGGAAATAGATCAGTTTGGAAGTTTATCCAATATTACCTGAGTCTACTCATAATTCTTAACATAGCAAATACTCGTCACGCCTACGCTTTGGCTTAGAAACGATATGCAGTGGACCTTTGTTGAAAAGGAATCCGGGTCAAAACGGCCCACTCCCAAAACGGCCCGCTACCAAAACGGCCCATGACCAAAACGGCCCACTTTTTTGGTCATGCCTTTTTTATAATGGAATTTGCATGTCATCTGTATGCGTTTTTTTTTTTTTTTGTCTATTTGTTTGTTCGTTCTTTATCTCATGCAGAAGTTTTCAGGCCATTTATCTAGCATGTTTCATTTCAGTTTTAAGTATTGAATAAGTTGGATGATTAAAGGAATGAAAAGAAACGCATAATCTGAAATGAATTTACATCTTTTATTTTTTTAACCCCTTTTTAAATCTCGATGCACTAAACTGATTCAGCAAACTGATTAAATTTACCTGTAACTCTTTACCAAACGACCAAATTTTAGACTGTTCCAAACTGAAAGCATTGGAAGACAAATTGAATGTGGCTCAAATAACGTTTTCTTTCTTTAAAAGGTAGCAAACATGATGTGAAAAGGAGAAAATGCTCTTTATCAGAAAACATGGAGGGAAAACGTTATTGAAAACATTGTGGAAAACGGAGAAAATGCTGCTTACCAGCATCTTCTTTTACCACGATATTTCCAAATCCTTTTTCATCTTGATCGTTAAGTCTATAAAAATGGTTAAGGGTTTAAGCACCAAATCTAACGGAATATTAATCTCTTTAAAAAGAGATATGCACTTAATCTAGGTAAATTCATTAAGCAAACAGATAAATTGAACCTCATTTAAACCAAAGGAAACAGATTAAGCAAACTTCATTAAAATTTAACCCTAAACTATTTACCAGACGACAAAAATTTTGACTGTTTCAAATTGGAAGCATTTGTAGACGACAAACTGATTGTAGCTCAAATAACGATTTTTTGTCTTTGCAAGGTAAGAAAACATTGTCAGAAAAAAAAAAAAGATATTTCTAAATTTTGAAAACAATGACTGAGTGAATTCATCAGCACGTTAGCAACAGCAAATATCTGACTAAATACAATTATTATGTTGCTACCATACATATACCACTTATAATTACATATTTACAACAGTGAAAGCATCTAACATCTAACATCTTACAGTCTAAACATCACCAACACTCTGCAGGAATCGAGACGTCTTCCATTCACCGGAAGAGAACCCATCCCAGCAGGCATTTATTAATTTGTCCATTTTAATGGATCCTGCAGAACTTCCTCTTTCCAAGTCGTTGGTTTCAACCGCAATCCTCACCATTTCTGCCTCTTGCCTTAAGACTGGGACGAGCTTGTAAAAACCTAAACATGAAGTGCCGGCTTTACTGTTAAGCCTATGGTGCCAACCTGAAACAAAACATGAGACCTATGTTAATTTTACTGCTACTATATAACCTCTGGGCTCGTCAAAACTGGAAACATGTGCAAACGACAACTCAAATATTGATCGAACGATCGAAACTGTCCTTGCTCAGTTTCAATTATTTATATTGATTACAAACAATGTAGATCAGAACCATTCAGCGTTTAGCCTATTAACTGTGTAGAGTAAGTAGATAGCTGTAGAGTGTGTGCAGTCTGACCTTGTATATGCATGTTCGGATACATCCGCTTAAATATTGATATTCCATTGTTTACTTCCCTTGTTTACGACGTTGATTTAATGCTTTATGTGTTGAAGTTCAACACTAGTTTCAGTACGGAATGTATAATCATTTTAAACCCGGGTGCCTCGACGATTGTAGCAAATGATGACACTTGCTTGCAGAGGGTTCCTCATTAAAAGACAGAGGGATAAAGAGATGGATTTTTTTACAACTTTTTAGGCTTTTGTTTTTTTACTTTTAGTTTAGGTTTTGATATCTATGGATATGGATAAATTTCATACCTTCTACGTCATTATTAGTTCGTACTGACTGGCGAAATACCGACCAGTCGTCGACTCTGAACGTGGCGTTGGTCAGCCCATGGATTGAGAGAATCGGAATTGTTAACCCTTTACCAAACAATCCCTGATTTTCACCACCCTGGGAAAGAAGGCTTTTGAAAACAAAGTGAGAAAAGGAGAAAACCCTGGTAACAAGCGTTTTCCTTCCCCCACAATGTTTTCTGCTGTATCAGAGAGCTTAAGCTCAATTGAACCAAATTTGAATTTGTCGTCTGCAGTGTTTTGAATTTGGAAGAGCCTTAAATTTTTCATTTGGGAAAGAGTTCAGCGACTAGCCCTACAATACTAATTTAGCTACCTGGCTGGATAGCTGGGTTTTTTTTTTACCGTTTCTACACATTCTGAATCACGGGGGGAAAAAGGACACTTATGTTGCAAGTTCAAGGTTGCTTGAGACCAGAGTATCTCAACTTAGATGCAATATAGTCAAAGATCAGATTGCATACATTTTTTTTTCCGCAGTCTGATCTTAATCAATGCTGGGCACAAATTTTACTGAATGGCTTGTAGGTGTTTTCAAGGTTAAATGTAGAGAATGGAAACTTCCTTCACTCTGCAAAAGATCCTCTTAAAAAGAAAGAAAACAGTCCAAGGAAACTGCTACCATTTTGCTTTTAAAAAGTAAAGGCTGAATTTCCAGTAATGTCAAGCTTAAAACGTGTGTGAAATATCTGTGTTGTTTTGTTACATTAGATGACCAGCTGACAGAAGTGAGGGACTGGGCTGTCAACATGACTACAACGAAGCCCCAAACTCTGCAGTTTCCATATGGAAAAGGTATTTCTGCATTTTTCATCATTTCTTCTGCAATGTTGTGTTTCCGGACAAACATATCTAGCTGTGAATTCATTTCGGTGTAAATGCACTAAGTAAATCTTTACAACAAAAATATTGATGGTAGGAAAAAGAGGTAACTACCAAATTTTGTTTGATATGAAAAAAAGTCTTCTTTACAACTTGACGAGAGACACAATATCAAATTATGTCAAGTCTTAAAGACCTTGGAAACATTTGCTTTGTTATTTCTTCGATTAGATGAACCACAGACAGAGATGAGGAGCTGAGCTTCCAAGAAGACCACCAAGGTGCCCCCAAACAATGCAGTTTCCTTATGGAAAACGTACTCTTGCTTTGATTGGTCCTTGACCCAATTTAACATTATTTAAAGGACCGAATTTAACATTAAGTACACTATATCAGTTGCTGCACCTGTCTATGCTTCCTTAGGTTTCTTATATCAGAAATTAGAACAGCATCCTTTCTTTACCGCTGGCTATTTTCCTACATAAACACTGTCTACACAATCATTGACATTGAGGAGGACAGGGGCTTGGACTAACAACCCCATGCTTATTAGTCATGTACACAATTGACTGAGTTTCCTGGCTGGGTTTTATGTATCTTAATGAAGTCCAACTCAGTTTTGTGGTTATCATTTTAAATCTTTTGTATTAATAAGTATACTTTAGTCTTGGTTGAAATAAATATGAATATATAGACAATAGTTTATTTGCCACATAAACACAATGCAGATTTGAGGAAAAGTGGAAAGGACCTTGATGTACCACTTGTAAGCTTGAGCTGAATTGCCAAATAAGAAGCATTTGCAGACGACAAATCAACTGCAGCACTGATGATGAAATTTCATTTTAGAAGGGTAGAAAACATTGTGGGAAATGTAAAAAATGCTGGTTAACAGCATGTTCATTTCTCATAATGATTTCTAAAGCCTTTGTCCTCGGGGCTTATTTAAACCTGAAATTGTATAGTAAAGGGTCAAACAAGTCTTGTTTGATTTCAACAGTAGAGGACCTACCACGGAAGAGGGTGTAGAGACCAACGCCGACAGAGACCTACCAAGGAAGAGGGTTTCGATAGTAGAGGACCTACCACGGAAGAGGGTGAACAGACTACCGCCAACAGAGACCTACCAAGGAAGAGGGTGAACAGACTACCAACAACAGAGACCTACCAAGGAAGAGGGTAAACAATCTACTGGTGAAGATTTTTCATATGGTAATCATTTTCCTCTTTTTTTATACGCTCTCCATCATGTGACTATAGGAAGATGCTTATATGCATAGGTTAAAGCTAGGAGTTAACCACGGGAAGGTTTGTAGACAAGCTTTCCCTTTTTCAATGATTTCTTCTACGATAGAGTGTTTACACAAAAAATGTGGTGTGGGTTCTTTGATGAAAACTTCCTGGTCAGTTTTCATGATTGGATTCACTTTAACATCCATGTGGGAGATCCAATTTCGATGTTCCATACTTTTTTGTGTCTTAAGTTTCTTTGGTCTAAAACTGAGTGTAGTCTCTAGGAATAAGGAATCATTTTATTGTGAAGAGGGATGTTGAAATCAATACAAAAAACTTAGCATGGGTAATTGTTACAGCTAGAAACATGATTGCATGCTCAAGGTGGTCAAGCTAGTACTGTTGTGGCTCACTGTTGTATCACAGAACTGGTCAGAAATAATGTTCGCTTTATGGGTCATCAGTAAAGGAAGGGATATAGGGCCTTAAGCTCTTTCTTTTGCATTTTAAGAAATGTAGAGTTATGTTGTGCTACAAGTCTGCCTATGATATGCAGCCCATGGATTAAGTAAGTCAGGATTGATAAGCAACTTTCTCATCCAGGAAAAACAAAGGGTAAGCTCTAACGAGTTGGGTTCGAACCGCATTGTAATTCATGTTCATGCTACTTATTTTTGCCTTTCTTTGTTGTGTGTGTATGTATGTCGGGTTTGGGGTGTGTTGCAACACTCCCGGGGGTTGGGGAGATTTGTTTTTCTTTCTAATTCCAGAATTTCAGAATAGATGAACAACGGAAGATTGTGTGTGAACAGACTTACGATGTGCTGTGAAGACACTCTGCTGACGAAAGTGTGAAGAGATGACAGTGAAACCAAAAAAACGGCAAAGCTTGCCACTGGCAAGGGTAAAGCACAGTTACTTACTTCTACTGCCTATATTTGAGACATCTCTGTGACCTAGATTATGACCCCAGGTGACCCAAATTTGAACTGGTCTTGGACTATATCAAAAGAAACATTTTAACCAATTTTCAAATCAACTGAATAATAAATGTGGCCTCTAGAGTGCCCACTAGCTATTTCTTTAATTTGACCAAGTGACCTAGTTTATGACCCCAGTTGACCCAAATTCAGACTCATGTGAGATTTTATAAAGACAAACATTCTGACCAATTTTCAAGGCAATTAAGCAAATAATGTGGCCTCTAGAGTGCCCACAAGGAATTTCTTTAATTTGACCTAGTGACCTAGTTTATGGTTCCAGGTGACCCAAATCCAAACTCATCTGGTATTTCATCAAGACAAACATTCTACCAAATTTCAGGTGATTTGAGCAATAAATGTGGCCTCCAGAGTGCAAACAAGGTATTTCTTTAAATTGACCCAGTAAACTAGTTTATGACCCAAGTTGACCCAAATTAATCTTGAGACTTTATAAAGACAAACTTTCTAACTAATTTTCAAGGCAATTGAGCAAATAATGTGGCCTCGAGAGTGCCAACAAGGTATTTCTTTAATTTGACCTAGTGACCTAGTTTATGACCCAAGATGACCCAATTTTGAACTCAATGAACTTGTTGTGCTTAGATGGGCAAACAAACTTAGAAGAGAATCACTACATACCAAATATCAAAGCTCTACGCCTTCCAGTTTTAAAGAAGAATTTTAAAGTTTTCCTTCTTTGTTCCTATGTTCGAACTTGTGACACCCGGGGCTGGGCCAGTTTTAACCCAAGCAGCATCCTTGGAACAAACTTGGTAGAGGTCCACTAGGAGATGCTACATACCAAATATCAAAGCTCTACACCTTCCCGTTTAAGAGAAAAAGAAATTTAAAGTTTTCCTTCTTTGTTCCTATGTTCGAACTTGTGACCCCTGGGGCGGGGCGGGGCCAGTTTTGACCCAGGGGCATCATATGAACAAACTTGGTAGAGGTCCACTCTGAGATGCAACATACCAAATATCAAAGCTCCACACCTTTCGGTTTCAGAAAAGAAGAATTTTAAAGTTTTCCTTCTTTGTTCCTATGTTCGAACTTGTGACCCCACGGGCTGGGCCAGTTTTGACCCAAGCAGCATCCTTGGAACGAACTTGGTAGAAGTCCACTAGGAGATGCTACATACCAAATATCAAAGCTCTATGCCTTCCCATTTAAGAGAAAAAAAAAATTAAAGTTTTCCTTCTTTGTTCCTATTTTTAAACTTGTGACCCCCGGGGCTGCGCCAGTTTTGACCCCAAGGGCATCATATGAACAAACTTAGTAGAGGTCTTCTAGGCGATGCTACATACAAAATATCAAAGCTCTACACCTTCCAGTTTCAGAGAAGATGATTCTTAAAATTTTCCTTCTCTGTTCCTATGTTCGAACTTGTGACCCCCCGGGGCAGGGCCAACTTTTGCCCCAAGGGCATCATATGCACAAACTTGGTAGAGATCTACTAGAAGATGCTACATACTACATATCAAAGCTCCATGCCTTCCTGTTTCAGAGAAGAAGATTTTTAAAGTTTTCCTTCTTTGTTCCTAGGTTGGAAATTGTGACCCCCGGGGCGGGGCCAGTTTTGACCCCAGGGGCATAATATGAACAAACTTGGTAGAGGTCTACTAGGCAATGCTACATACCAAATATGAAAGCTTTACGCCTTCCAGTTTCAGAGAAGATGATTTTTAAAGTTTTCCCTCTTTGTTCCTATGTTTGAACTTGTGACCCCCGAGGCAGGGCCAGTTTTGACCCCAAGGGCATTATATAAACAAACTTGGTAGAGGTCCACTAGGAGATGCTTCATGCCAAATATCAAAGCTCTATGCCTTCTAGTTTTAGAGAAGATGATTCTTAAAGTTTTCCTTCTTTGTTCCTATGTTGGAAATTGTGACCCCCAGGGCGGGGCCAGTTTTGACTCCAGGGCATCATATGAACAAACTTGGTAGAGGTCCACTAGGAGATGCTACATGCCAAATATCAAAGCTCTACTCCTTCAAGTTTAAGAGAAGAAGATTTTTAAAGTTTTCCTTCTTTGTTACTATGCTCAAACTTGTGACCCCCGGGGCGGGGCCAGTTTTGACCCCAGGGGCATAATATGAACAAACTTGGTAGAGGTCCACTAGGCAATGCTACATACCAAATATGAAAGCTCTACGCCTTCCAGTTTCAGAGAAGATGATTTTTAAAGTTTCCCCTCTTTGTTCCTATGTTCGAACTTGTGACCCCCAGGGCTGGGCTAGTTTTGACCCCAAGGGCATCATATGAACAAACTTGGTAGAGGTCCACTAGGAGATGCTTCATGCCAAATATCAAAGCTCTATGCCTTCTAGTTTTAGAGAAGAAGATTTTTAAAGTTTTCCTTCTTTGTTGCCATGTTGGAAATTGTGACCCCCGGGGCGGGGCCAGTTTTGACCCCAGGAGCATCGTATGAACAAACTTGGTAGAGGTCCACTAGGAGATGCTACATGCCAAATATCAAAGCTCTACGCCTTCAAATTTCAGAGAAGAAGATTTTTAAAGTTTTCCTTCTTTGTGACTATGCTCAAACTTGTGACCCCCGGGGCGGGGCCAGTTTTGGCCCCAGGGGCATCAAATGAACAAACTTGGTAGAGGTCCACTAGGCGATGCTACATACCAAATATCAAAGCTCTGCGCCTTCTAGTTTCAGAGAAGAAGATTTTCAAAGATTTAGCTATTTTTTTCCTTTTTGTTGCCATGGCAACCAGAGTTGTGGGTGGAATTCAATTCTTTGTTCAATTTTGGTAGAGCTTCACCCAAGGAACATCCCTGCCAAGTTTCATCAAGATTGGCCCAGTGGTTTAGGAGAAGAAGATGTTTAAAGAAATTGTTGACGGACGACGGACGACAGACGACGGACGCCGGACACAGGGCGATCACAATAGCTCACCTTTAGCACGTTGTGCTAAGGTGAGCTAAAAATCAAAGCAACAAAAAGTCCAGGCTGTTTACTTAACAATTTCTCCTACAAAAGTCTGAAGTTTAGACAGCATGGCTCAAACAATTCTAACAAAGGGGTCTCAAGTTCCAGTCTATGCTCCACCGAGTTCTTTTCCACAGTGATTGTCATTTATTAGTGTTTCTTTTCCTCTCCTATCAAAGAGGTGGAAAAAGGAAATTTGAGAACATGCCTGCTGTGAAATGTCTATAGTGCATTAAAAAAATTAGGTAACTACGCGGAATGAATATTTCTAACGAAGATATTGGAAGAAAATGAAGTCATCTGACACATTTTGCTTGTTGAGAAGTCAAGTCCAAAGAGACCTTTGCCAAGCTCCAGTAGCTCTGTGGGTAGCGTAAAGGACTTGAGAAAAGGACATTGCTGGTTTGATCCCCGTCTCGGCCAATTTCTTTCAAAGGATTGACGATAGTTATTGCGACAGGATTCATCCCTCTCTCATTGCGGACCATAGTTTCGACGATGCTTCTATGGGAAAGCAGCCAGTAGATTGGAAAGAATATTGTGTGGAATACTGGAAAAAGAAAACTCCAGGAAGGAATGGATTGGTGCCTTGGCTTCCATGATATCACTGAAATAATATTGAAAACAGCTTTAAACACCATACAATGAATCATTCAAACCAAAACCACCTTGGGAACATTTGCTTTGTTACTTTTTTTTAGATCAGATGACCCACATACTGAAGTGAGGAGCTGGGCTACCAAGAAGACCACAAGATGCCCAAAAACGATGCAGTGTCCTTATGGAAAAGGTACTCATGCTTTGCTTGGTGCTTAATCCCATTTTTAACATAATTTAAGTCATATGGCAGCAGCAGCTACACCTATCTATGTATTCCTGGAGTTTCTGGAATCTGCCTGTGATATGCAACCTATGGGTAGAGTAAGTCAGAATTTGTTAAGCAATATTCCCCACTTATTCAGCTACTGTGCTGCTTAATTAACCTTATGACAGTCTACTGTGATCTTGCTAAAAATATAGGAATACCATTATCAATTCCAGAAGTATCACTTTCACAGAATGCACATTTAAAAGGTTAAAAATGGATCTAAAATTGCAAGTTCCAACTTGCTTTAGGCCATAGTTTTTCAACAAAGATGCAATATTGATCAAAGATCAGACAACAGTTTTTGTGCAGTCTAGTCTTCATTAACACTTGCCTCCAGGTTAATAAGGAAAGTTATTATTGTTTGGTTCATAAGCAGTAAAGGCTACTTATATCATAGTCTAAAGATCTGAGAAACACAAGCTTTCTTATTTTCTTACATTAGATGACCGCCAAATAGAAGTGAAGGGCTGGGCTGTGAACATGACCACCAAGAAGCCCAAAAGCGCGGCAGTTTCCAAATAGAAAAAAGGTATTTAATGCTCTTTTGATAATTTCTTTTTTAGTGTTAATCAGTGCTCCCGATAAGGTCCATATTCACGTAATTTACAGATGAAGATCTGATTGTTACGCATCTTTCTTTACAGAATTCCGTACTCGATACAGAACGTTTTTCCAGGTACATAAAATATAGGGTACGAATCCGTATACAATGAATGGGAGCTTACTCTTCCTCAGACAAACATTTAGATACCTTTGGGATTGCCAAGCGATTTTCCATTTTTTTCCCGTTAAATAAAAAGGGAAAATCGACTCCGACCGGAATTAGACTCCGCATCTCGGCTTTAGTCAAGTTTTTATTGATTACGGCGTGGGATCAGCGGATAATTGTACCATGTACATGTATGTTCCGAATGAATAGTTTGCGCTTCGAAAAAGTTGGGGAATACACAGAAACGTCTGGCTAGGTTATTTCATCCATCTCCAGAACCAAATAATCCTAACAAAACTGAGAATCGTTGAAAGATAAAATCAGACTGGCCAAGACTTAAGCACTTTTCCCATTTATGTATAAATGTGCAATAATTCACGCTCTAAATTGAATAATCACGCACAAAAAATATGAAGCAAAAAGCGCATGCACCCAGATGGGCTCTCTGTTGATTGCCAGTGGCGCCAATATATTTGGGCCAAGTTAGAAAAAATGTCTCCAAAACTGAAGCACTGGTGAATTCAAAAGTATTTATGATATCTGCTTTTCTAGCGTAAAATTTCAGGTTTTGAAGTTATTTGCGACCCTATTTGACAAATTTATGTCAAATCCTGCACAAATATTTTTCCAAAAATTAAATAGCATGAAATAAAGATCGCTTCAAAAAAAAGATTATGAGTTGCATATTTGTTTCTACAAACCTGCTTCACACTTTGTACAGTAAACATCATACTGTTACTAGGTAAGATGTTACGTAGTTTTATAGTAATGCTTATATAAAAGCAAATGCAAGAAAACCAATTTTGACTTTAATCAGTCTCGTTAACCAAATGTTGGTACTGATCCCCATATGCTGGTACTGATTAATCTTGATTTTCATCAGTACTGTACTAATGTCATTGAAAATTATCTGGAGCACTAATGTTTTTTGACATTTTCTTTGCTTAATAATAATAATCCATTTTCTTGAAAATGCACTGAATAACTCTATACAATAAAAGTATCAATGGGACTATCAAATTTTGTTCAGTACTGGAAATATATGTTCTATAACATTATTTTCAGATAAAATGACTGCATACAGCCTATGGGGAGCTGGGCTACCAAGAAGACCACAAGATGCCCAAAAACAATGCAGTTTCCTTATGGAAAATGTATTCCTGCTTTGGTTGATTTTCTGCCCTGTTTCAATATAATTCACCTCTTAACCACACAGTCCAAAGTTTTAACAACCCTGAGATGAAGAGCTTGTAAAAACACTGTGTGAGTAGGAGAAGGTGCTGGTAACCAGCATTTTCTTCTTGTCCCACAATGTTTTCTACCCTTTAAAATGCAGATCTCATCATGTGAACCCCTGTTATATTTTCATCTAAGAATGCTTTCAATTTCGACAAAGTTTCTTATGCGGTAAAGAGTTGAGTAAAAAAATAGCAGCTGCTACACCTATCTGTGCATTTCTGCAACTAATATCTTGTGCTACATATGTACCTGTGATATGTAGCCCATGGATGAGAGAATCGGAATTGTTAACCCTTTACCAAACAATCCCTGGTTTTCACCACCCTGGGAAAGAGGTCTTTTGAAAACAGTGAGAAAAGGAGAAAACTTTGGTAACGAGCATTTTCCTTTCCCTACAATGTTTTCTGCTGTATCAGAGAGCTTAAGCTCATTTGTACCAAATTTGAATATGTCGTTTGCAGTGTTTTAAGTTTGGAAGAGCCTTATTTTTTTCATTTGGGAAAGAGTTAAGCAACTAGCCCTACAATACTAATTTAGCTACCTGGCTGGATAGCCGTTTTTTTTTTCACCATTTCTGCACATTCTGAATCACGGGGAAAAAAGGACACATGTTGCAAGTTCAAGGTTGCTTGAGACCAGAGTATCTCAACTTAGATGCAATATAGATCAAAGATCAGATTGCATACTTTTTTTTTTTTTTTTTTTAGCAGTCTGATCTTAATCAATGCTGAGCACAAATTTTACTGAATGGCTTGTAGGTGTTTCCAAGGTTAAATGTAGAGAATGGAAACTTCCTTCACTCTGCAAAAGATCCTCTTAAAAAGAAAGAAAACAGTCCAAGGAAACTGCTACCATTTTGCTTTTGAAAAGTAAAGGCTGAATTTCCATAAATGCCAAGCTTAAAACGTGTGTGAAATATCTGTGTTGTTTTGTCACATTAGATGACCAACTGACAGAAGTGAGGGACTGGGCTGTCAACATGACTACAACGAAGCCCCAAAACTCTGCAGTTTCCATATGGAAAAGGTATTTCTGCATTTTTCATCATTTCTTCTGCAATGTTGTGTTTCCAGACAAACATATCTAGAAGTGAATCCATTTCACTGTAAATGCACTAAGTAAATCTTTACAACAAAAATATTGATGGTAGGAAAAAGAGGTAACTACCACATTTTGTTTGATATGAAAAAAAAAAAAAAGTCTTCTTTACAACTTGACGAGAGACACAATATCAAATTATGTCAAGTCTTAAAGACCTTGGAAACATTTGCTTTGTTATTTCTTCGATTAGATGAACCACAGACAGAGATGAGGAGCTGAGCTTCCAAGAAGACCACCAAGGTGCCCCCAAACAATGCAGTTTCCTTATGGAAAACGTACTCTTGCTTTGATTGGTCCTTGACCCAATTTAACATTATTTAAAGGACCAAATTTAACATTAAGTAAAGTATATCAGTTGCTGCACCTGTCCATGCTTCCTCAGGTTTCTTATATCAGAAATTAGAACAGCATCCTTTCTTTACCGCTGGCTATTTTCCTACATAAACACTGTCTACACAATCATTGACATTGAGGAGGACAGGGGCTTGGACTAACAACCCCATGCTTATTAGTCATTTACACAATTGACTGAGTTTCCTGGCTGGGTTTTATGTATCTTACTGAAGTCCAACTCAGTTTTGTGGTTATCATTTTAAATCTTTTGTATTAAAAAGTATACTTTAGCCTTGGTTGAAATAAATATGAATATATAGACCATAGTTTATTTGCCACATTAACAGTGCCTTACGAAAGTCATAGTTCAGTAGTGGATGGTATAGATCCAAGATCAGACTACACATTCGTATAATCTGATGTCTTCTACACCATCCCCCAATATTTTGGACTCCATCAAAAAAGGAAGACATTCTGGTTAACTGTTTTCAAAAGTTATCTTCCACAGGATTGTAAAAGAACTGGATTGAAATCCTTGTTTGATAAAGGGTTAACCATTAAAGCCCCTTTCAAGACTATAGTTGCCCTTGCAGCCTGTGTAGATCGAAATCAGCATGCAGACTGCACAAAACGTGCAGTCTGATCTCTGATCATAGATGAAAGGAATCTTCAAATTGCAAATTTAGGGTCTTATTTCTAGACTGAAAATGTCTGTTGTGTTTTTGTGGTGCTCTAGTGGTTGACTAAAATTAATAGTGTCTTTTTCAGATGTAACACCCAAGATCAAGTACTCTTAGAGCCGATTGTCTGTTAAACTGAGTTTTCCAGAGTGAAATAAAAGATTGTTTCTTTGTTATTTTGTCGTTTGCATTTTCATTCCATTTTCAATTTCCTTGTACCACAAAAGCCTTTTTCTGTCCGGGTCAATAAAACAAAATTCCAGCCTTTTCCAAATTGGAAGTATTTCCAAATGACTAAATATACATTCTCAAAATGAGAAATTTGTCTTTCAAAGGGCAGGAAACATTTTGAGAAAAGGAGAGCAGGCTGGTTACCAGCAAAATATATTTTCATAACCCTTCTCCTGTACAGTCATTAAGTTGGGTTGATTGAATGAACGAGGTTTTAGGCCATTTACACCATCGAGTCAAATCACGGCAACAACTCAAATATTCATGTATTTCATGGGTTTCACCAGTACTACGCGAGGGCTCTGAAGTGTCTTGCCCAAGGACACCCCACAAAAAGCCCAGTGGATCCAGTGAGGCTTGAACCTGGGACCTCCATGTCACACCCAAGTCCTACACTTTACCACTGAGCCACGCAGAACCCCTCATTAAGTTGGAACTGTTCATTAAAGGATTAACCCTTTACCACATATTGCAGACTTTTAACAGCCATGAGAAAGAAGCCTTTTGAAAACATTGTGGGAAAAGGAGAAAATGCTGGTAACCAGCACATGCTCCTTTCCCCACAATATTTTCTACCCTATCAAAGAAAAATTGCATCATTTGAGCCACATTGAAATTGTCTTCTGCAAATGCTTTCAATATGGACAGGTCTAAATTTCGAGGTGTGGTATAGGGTTAAGCAAGAATAAGTACTGTCCTTTTAAGATGCAACACCTGAGATCCAGGGCTTTCAGACTTGGTTGTCTGTATAAAAAATAGTGCTTTCCAGAGTGAAATAGTTGTGAACTCTTTACCGCGTGATTTTAATGACACTGAGGAATAAGGCTTTTAAAAACCTTTTTGAATGTGTTCTACCCTTTTAACCCTTTACCACAGTATCCCAAGTTTTATAACCCTCACGATAAAGGCTTTTGAAAATATTGTGGGAAAAGTATTATTAGTAAGTGGGACATGTATTATGTTGCAGCTAGTGGCATTGGTGGCTGTGCATAACTCCATGCCAAAGAATTTACTCATATTTTTCTCATATTTTTCTCTTCTCTAGCACTCTTTTACTCTTGTTAACCCTTTACCACACAATACCAAACTTTAGAAATACCACAACAAAGGCACAATTGACCACATTGTAGGGAAAGAAGAAAAAACTGATAGCCAGCAATTTTTTCCTCAAAAATTTAAATTTGTTTCAACAGCATTTTCACTTTTTCCACAATTTTTTCAAAGCAAATTTCATAAACTGAGCTAATTCAGTTTATGGTCTGCATTTGCTTTCAATGACAAAGACACTAAAATTTACTTGTCACAGACAGGGATAACCCTTTACCGCACAATGTCGCCTTTTGACGCCCCTGGGAAAGAAGCCTTTTGAAAACATTGTGAGAAAAGGAGAAAATGCTGGTAACCAGCATTTTCTCCTTCTTCCAAAATGTTTTCTACCCCATCAAAGAAAAATTGCACCATTTGAGCCACATTGCAATTGTTGTCTGCAAATGCTTTCAATTTGGACAAGGCCAAGATTTTGTCGTCTGGTAAAGGGTTAAATATACATATACAGAGGGTAATTTTGCGGACACATAACACCATCAAATGACAAAATTTTAGACTTGTCCAAATTGAAAGCATTCGCAGATTAAATGTGGCTAATATGATGATTACAACCTTTAAAGGGTAGAAAGCATTGTGAGAAAAGGAGAAATTGCTGATAACAAGAATTTTCTCCTTTTCCCATGCCTTCAAAAAAAAAAAACAATACAAGTTGTTTGTGTGTTGTATGTTGGTTAATGCCAGTTTCAACAATTATTTCAGTTATATCATGGAGGCCAATGCACCTATCCATGTGTTCCTGGAGTTTCCTTTACCAGTACTCAGCACAATATTCCTCCAAAGCCCCTGGCTGCTTTTCCACATAACTATTAATGAAACAATGATCAGCAGTGAGAGAGGAATGAATCGTGTCACAATGACTATCATCAATCCTTGGAAAGAAATTACCTGAGCCGGGGATTGAACCAGCGACCTCCTGTTCTCAAGTCCACAGATTGAGCTACTGGGGCCCGGCAAAAACCAATATGAAGATTCCAATCTTTAATAGGGTAAAAAACATTGTCGGAAAAGGAGAAAATGCTGGCTACCAGCATTTTCTCCTTTTTCTGATGTTTTCGAAAGGTTTCTTACTCACGTTCATTAGACCTCATGATTGACAGGTAGAGGGTTAAAGGTATTCTGGTACATAATCTTCTCAGTATGTCTCCATGGCATTTGATGATTTTGTAAATAGGTTTTAAAGTTCCCTGGCTACTCATTTTAAGCCAAATATAGAAATGTGTTTATATCAGTATATCAGCTATATCTCTGACCCCAAAGAACGTAAAAAGTTTCAGATTTGTCCTTGGAAATGAATCTTGGGTCAGGAGAAAATTATGTATCATCAAAATTGTAAACAATGGGGGAAATCACGTTGTTTTTTCACCAGAGTCATTTACATATACCCCCATATAAAAATAGAAAGCTACTTGTTATTTCAACATGGCGCAATTGTCAATTTGTAGGATCATGCCTTTTCTCTTTCTTTCAACAAAAAATGCTAAATATCAATTTACATATATGAAAATTACATTTCTGCTGTCTTTGAAATCATTCAAAACTCCAACATCCTTGAGTAAATTGCTGTTGGGTTCATGTGACATAGATTGTTGGGACAGTATACCTGTGTAGAGTATCTCAACTCGACTTTCCAGCCCCATGAATATGCAAGGTGAAGGACATACACAGTTACATGACAAAAGCATTACGCGATACCCTCGACTGAACAAGTAGATAGCCGCCAAATCTGAAATTGCATTTCCTACCTGTCGTAATCTATGCAATCTCGCAATTGCCAGGTGTAATATTTGTCATGAGGCCACAAGAATTACTATGGTTTGATAAATTACTGATGCAATGGGATATATTTGGCTTAAAATGAGTATTGATGAAACTTTATAACTAATCTAGAAGCAACCTTCATCAATATGAAAACAACAACTCATGATACCTAAAGTTATATTGCTGGTTGGTTGTATTGGAGTTTCACACCGTTTTAACAGCTTAGGTCCTGTCAGTGCACCTACACACATGTTCCTAGCTTTCTCACTCCATTACTGACACAACTTTCTTTGCAAGTCACTCCATTACTGACTCAACTTTCTTTCCGAGTCACTACTTTTCTTGTATGTATCGGAGGAGAGAGGTGAAAAGTCGCCAAAAAAAGAAAATTTGCCTCAACCGGGTATCGAACCCATGACCACCAGGTTATGAGTCAGATATGCTAACCATTGAACTACCCGGCTGGGCCTAAAGTTATATTAAAATGAAACGAAAGCTAAAGGATATTCTGATGTTTTGATACTAATAAGGTATTTTGTGATTCATCCAATCTTCCAAGTTATTTTGTCTCTAAAATTAATGTTTGCTAAAAAAAAATGTATGAGCCATTCTCTGTGAAAAGGGGACTTAATGCATCTACAAAGAGTATCGACCAAAGACATCCTGCGCAATTTGCACAGGCTGACCTGGCCCAAAACTTTTTGCTATTGGTCCATTTTCTGCAGCTCAAAGGACCAGTTTACCTCATAGTACAGTCAGTTTTAACCCTTTCCCAAACAAGCCCTGGTTTTCACGTGTCTACAGTACAAGTCTTTTGAAAACACTGTGGGAAAAGGAGAAATTGCTCGTTATGAGCAATTTCTCCTTTTCCCACAGTGTTTTCTACCCTGTATGAGAACATCCTGCCATTTTCATCAAATTTAAAATTGTCGTCTGCAAACTCTTTCAACTTGGACCAGTCTACATTTTTGTCGTTTGGTAAAGAGTTAATACAAAACAGATTTTATGGATCCATAATACTGTGATGACTTGCTTGGTATTATGCATCGGGGATCTCTGCATTCAGCATAGCTCATTTCTTATAAATTTAACAGGTGAATGAAATGATTAACCCTTTACCAGACGACAAAATTTTAGCCTTGCCTGAATTGAAAGCATTTGCAGACGACAATTTCAATGTGGCTCAAATGATGCAACTTTTCTTAGATAGAGTAGAAAACATTGTGGGAAAAGGAGAAAATGCTGGTTACCAGCATTTTCTCCTTTTCCCACAATGTTTTCAAAAGACTTCTTTCCCAGGGGCGTCAAAAGGCGGCATTGTACGGTAAAGGGTTAAATTTGTTACAAAATATAGTTTTGAATTTGGTTACCATGGCAACAAACATAAACAAGAAAGTCATGATGGCCCTGTATTGCTCCACTGGCTTTTATCCCCTTACCACACAATTCGGAGTCTTAATGACCCTGAACGAGAAGGCATTTGAACACATTGTGGGAAAAGGAGAAAATGTTGTCAAATGGCATTTTCTCATTTTCCTACAATGTTTCCTACCCTATTAAAGACAAAAATAATTATTCAAACTACATTTTTCTGGTTGTCTGCAATGGCTTTTAATTTAGATTTGGTCCAGTCCTAAAAAATTCTTAAAGAGTAAAATAAACATATCAAGCACTGAAGTGGCATTGACAAACAGCATAAAAAGTCTGTATGGCATTAATCTTAGCCTACATGGAAAAAAAGACCCCCCCCCCACCCACAAAAAAAAAAGTTGTATCTTTTTCAAATGGAAAGATAGTGTCCTTGAATATATGCAGGTTTTCTAAATGGCATGAAAGGTTAAGTGCTGTAACAAAAACTGAATGACAGAAACCTTATTTTATATTAAATATTCCACCTATCTGAGGATAACTATTAGCATCAAAACAAATCACTCTCCCTAAAAACTGAACATTTTCTACACAAAGAAACTTGCATACCTAACACCAATCATGTACGAGTGCAGTTTGACAATCAAGGGAGGTAAATAGTAACAAACTGATATACCTTATATCAGGAGTTATTTCCCTTGATCACAATATAATCTTCAGTCACTCTATAGACCCATGTTAAACTTGCAATCCCCGGGATGGGGCCAATTTTGACCCCAGGGCTATAATTTTGACAACATTTGATAGAGGTCTATTAAATGAAGCTACATGCCAAATTGAGTAGCCCTAGGCCTTGTTTCGGACAAGAAGATTTTCAAAGATTTCCAATATTTTTCAGTTTTGTTGCCATGGCAACAAGACTTTTACAGGAATCAAATTCTTTTTTAAAAATTCTGAAAAGGACCAAAGCAGGATCATATCTGTGAAGTTTGATAAAAACTGGATGGGTAGTTTCAGAGATATTTGAAATAAAATTGCATGCATGCACGATGGATACAGGTCCATGACATAACCTTGCTTGCCTTCGGCCAGTGGAGCTAAAATTAAAAGTCTTATACAGCTTTACATTCTGCACTATAATTTGTATAACAGCAGCCAAACAGTCCATGATAGGCCATTTAGGGGAAATTTAGTGACACTGACCTGGGCCCGTAATCTACATCATCTGTAACACTGATGAAATGAAGTTGCACTCTGCATCTTAACAGTTTACCACACAATATTTGGCCTTTGAAAATATCCAGGAAAAAGGAGAAATGCAGGTAACAAGCAACTTCTCCTTCTACAACAAGATTTGTTGACCTTTCATTAGTTTATGGAACCCTTATAACTCTTTATTCTTTAGAAAACGACAGGCCAAATGGTAATAGGTAGCAATCACAGCAGTATCAGTCTTTAGAAACGAACACAATCACATTTGATTCATTTCAATACATGTAGATGTGGTTTTTATTAAGAAAAAACAACCATTTAACTTTTTACCAAATGACAAAATTGTAGACTACTCCAAATTGAAAGCATTTGCAGACGACAAATTAAATGCAACTTAAAAATTGAAATTTGTTATACGACGGGAGGAAAACTTTGTGGGAAAAGGAAAAAATGCTGGTTACCATCATCTTCTCCTTTTCCCACAATGTTTTCAAAAGGCTTCCTTTTTAGTTAAAAGTCGGGACTGTGTGGTACAGAGTTAAGTACATTGCACTAATAGATATCATTTTTCCCCACCAGTTAACCCATTACTACACAATCCAGAGTTTGAACAACCACAAGATAGACGGCTTCAGAAAACAGTAATGGAAAAGGAGAAAATGCTGGTTACCAGCAAGTTCTCTTTTTCCAACAACATTTTCTACCCTTTCCAAGACAAATTCTGTCCTTCGAGTGATAGTTACTTTGTCCTCTGCAATGCTTTCAATATTGACAAGTTTAAAACTGTGTCGTCTGGTAAAGGGTTAAGGGTCAAGAGGGTGCTGATTCACATACTGTAGTATGTAATTCACGTATAATTTCTACATCACGCTTAAAAATTATTCAGCACTAAAGTGCATACAGGCACTGTAAAAAGTATGCACCATACAAAAAGGAAAGTAATTACATACACTGCACATAAATACAATTTTGTATTCCTTGCCCAACTAAAAAAAAAAACAACAAATTTGTATACAACAGAGGTTATCTCCCTTGTAAGTGGAAAACTGGCTTTGTTCTCAACATAAACTGGTACCCATTGTATCTCCCGTAACCATCTGATACTAAGATCGACAACAGGCTGCAACTTTATTTTAAACATACAGCAGATTACCAAATATTTTCACTATGGATGCATTTTGCAGCTCCATTTTTTTTAAGATGCAAAAATCTGCCTTATTTACAGGAAATCTTATAATAAATTTTCTTTGAAAATTAACGTGATTCACAGTTTTTGGTAAATACACCCTTTTTGACACATGAAAGCTAAACTAGCAGCCCTTGAGGGCCTGAATTGCTCTTCTGGCAGTGATTTTGCTTAAATTGGGGGTGGGGGGATGTTGTTGCAACCGAGCTTGAACCTACTAAGACAACATAAGTAAGCACGGTGAAATGAACAAAATGATGAAAAAAAAAAAAAATGAAATACAATTTCTCAAACCAACTGTTTGAAATCCAGCCAATTTTGACAGGGTTTCATTACTGACCGTATTAAACAATCCCTACAAGTTTCAAAGAAATGTGGCTAATAATGTAGACAGTGTTGAGTAAACAGTAAGTCATCAAATGGCTGCTTTTCCTAAACTGATTGCCAGATTTTCTTCATTTTTAATAGAGTTCAATCCCTTGATGATACAAATATTGTGTGCAAGTTTAAAAAAAATTGGATAAAAAATGCGGACTTTCATTGAGTAAACAGGAAATATAAATTTTAAACTTTAAATGGCTACTTTTCCACTTAATGAATGTCAAATTTTTCTTCAAAATCAATACAGTTTAAGCTATCAATAATATAAAGCAACAGTAACTGTGCAAGTTTCATGAAAATTTGACCACAAATGCTCAAGTTCACATAAACAAGGAATGTACATTTTGTAATACTCAGATGCTTTGAAGAAAAAATTAAACAATTTCAACAGCCAAAGGAGGGAGCGTACCCCCCCACCCCTTCACCATTCAAAACCTTGAGGGTACACTGTACCCACAATTGTTTCTTTGTACCCCCAATTCAAGACCTGGAGGATGCATGTATACCCAAATGAATCAAGGCGCTGAAGGTGCTGAAGGCCTGGGCATCTGAAAGGGTGAAGAGGTAGGAAGATGAGGCAGAGAAGCTCAAAGTTGCTATCACATTTGTACAGACCAATAAAAAAGTATCTACATGTCTCTCACTGACAGTCTGTGAAGTTGAAAACAGAATGGAAAAACATAAATTTGTAAAGGCCAATATAATGAGTATTTCTGTATAGCCTTGGCCTCATGGTCTCTATAGAAAGGAAGGAGATAATTTTTAAAGGATTTTCTGTTTCCTATTTCCTTCCTTTACGTTCAAAATGGTAACATCAAAATGAGCATCGTGCAAAAAATGGCTGATAGATTACAAGTCCAGGGTACAATTCTGGAAAGTGCAAAAAATCCACAATGGCCAAGCAATGAATCACTCAGTCTTTAAGTTGAAATAGTAACTATGTCCTTTAGGCAATGACAAAGAAAAACACAGTCTTTAAAGGCTAATATCACACCGTAATCGATAAAAACTTGACTAAAGCCTTGATGCAGGGTCCAATTCCGGTCCGAGCCAATTTTACAGTTTTTTTTTTTTTTTTTTGAACAGAAAAAATTTGGAAAATCGCTCGGCAATCCCGAAAATATCCAAATGTTTGTCTGAAAGAGTAAGCTCCCTTTCAGTGTGTACGTATTCGTACCCTATATTTTACGTACCCGGAAAAACATCCCATATCGAATACGGAATTTTGTAAGAAAGATGCAAAATATCAGATCGTCGTCCATAAATTACGCATGCTTCCCAACTTTTTCGAACACCAAAGGGGTTTTTTGAGAGTTTCAAAGGGGGAGATTTGGGGTTTCAAGGGGGAGACTTTTTGAGGCGTAATGGAAGGTCCTTCTAAATATCATTTTTAAACCATTTTAGGCTAAATAACTTTACAATTGAACAAAAGTCTGGTTTATGATTTATCTATTTACTTTATTTATTTTTTTTTTTATTGTTTATTGAATATTATTGTTTTTCAGATGTATACATGTGAATATTTAGAGCTAAAACAAAATCAGTCATTACAGTCATGAATACATGTATATAGAAAGCAGTGACTATGATAAAGAAGCACTGTAATGTTTATTATCAAATGCTACTTTGTCCATTGTGTTTTCACTGTTTTGTAAGTCTATCATATAATTTTGACTTACTGTGTAAAGATATTCTGCCATTTTATATTGTACCCATAATGTTTTAGCTTGAAATATGGACTACAGAGTACCACATTTTATCCTTATATTATTCATTCTCTTTGGTACTCAATAATCCCAAACAGGTATATCGAATAAACCTCAAATAATCCGGCTCGAATTGCTGCAACTATCCAAAGGACAAGCTGTCATACTGTTTGGAAAAAAAAGTCAAGTCCCATTGAGTTCCTTCTGATTATCATTTTTGTCTGCATAAATCATCAGTAAAATATCTCAAAAGCATTAAGAAAATTTAAAAAACAAGAGGGCCATGATGGCCCTGTATCGCTCCACTGGCTTATAAATATAAACCACGAAGAAAAGTCTTCACTATATAAGCCCTTATAAAACTTTGACCTCATGGCTACAGTCTGACTAAATGGGGAATATTGTATTAGAAGAATAACATGCCAAATGTGGGGGTTCTTGGCCTTATGGCTGGTAACAAGATGGTTTCTGAACTTTTCACTCCATAAACCCATGTAAAACTTGTGATCCCTGGTGCAGGGCCAAACTTGATCCTAGAGCTGTAACTTGGGCCCTCTTTGTAACTGTCCACTAAATAATGCTATAATTATATGCAAAATTTGGTAGCCTAAGCCTTATGGCTATGTACACCAAGATTTAAAAGTTTTCCCTATGTAAGCCTATGTAAATCTTGTGAACCCCCCCCCCCCTCCAAGTATGAGGCCAAATTGACCCCAGGACTATACTTTGGACACTTTTGGTAGACTCCAACTAGATCAAGCTAAATGCCAAATTTGGTAGCTCTAGGCCTTATGGTTTCAGACAAGAAGATATTTAAAGTTTTCTCTATATAAGCCTATGTATAAAACTTGTGACCCCTGGGGAAGAGCCAATTTTGACCCCAGGGCTATAATTTCAAGAAACATGATAGAGGTCTACTACATAAAGCTACATGCCAAATTTGGTAGCCCTATGCCTTATGGTTTCAGACAAGAAGATTTTTAAAGTTTTCTCTATATAAGCCCATGTAAAACTTGTGACCCCTGGGGAAGAGCCAATTTTGACCCCAGGGCTATAATTTCAAGAAACATGATAGAGGTCTACTACATAAAGCTACATGCCAAATTTGGTAGCCCTATGCCTTATGGTTTCAGACAAGAAGATTTTTAAAGTTTTCTCTATATAAGCCTATGTAAAACTTGTGACCCCTGGGGCAGAGCCAATTTTGACCCCAGGGCTATAATTTGAAGAAACTTGATAGAGGTCTACTACATAAAGCTACATGCCAAATTTGGTAGCCCTATGCCTTATGGTTTCAGACAAGAAGATTTTTAAAGATTTCCAATATTTTTCAGTTTTGTTGCCATGGCAACCAGAGTTTTTGAAGGAATCAAATTCTTTCAAGAAATTCTGAAGAGGACCATGTCAGGATCATTTCTGTGAAGTTTCGTGAAAATCGGATGGGTAGTTTCAGAGAAGAAGATGTTTGAAATAAAAGTTAACGCACGGACGGACGGACGGACGGACGACCGCACGGACGGACGGACGGACGCACGACGGACACCGGGCCATGACATAAGCCCGCTGGCCTTCGGCCAGTGGAGCTAACAAGAGGGCCATGATGGCCCTGAATCGCTCCACTGGCTTATAAACATAAACCATGAAGAGAAGTCTTCACTATATAAGCCCTTATAAAACTTTGACCCCAGGGCTACAGTCGGACTAAATGGGGAATATGTGTATTAGAAGAATAACATGCCAAATTTGGGAGTTCTTGGCCTTATGGCTAGTAACAAGACGGTTTCTGAACTTTTCACTCCATAAACCCATGTAAAACTTATGACCCCTGGTGCAGGGCCAAACTTGATCCTAGGGCTATAACTTGGGCCCTCTTTGTAGTTGTCCACTAGATAATGCTATAATTATGCAAAATTTGGTAGCCTAAGCCTTATGGCTATGTACACCAAGATTTAAAAGTTTTCCCTATGTAAGCCTACATATATCTTGTGAAACGCCCCCCCCCCCCCCCCCCCCCGCCCAGCATGAGGCCAAATTGACCCCAGGACTATAATTTGGGCACTTTTGGTAGACCCCAACTAGATCAAGCTAAATGCAAAATTCGGTAGCTCTAGGCCTTATGGCTAGGTACAGGAAGATTTTTAAAGTTTTCTCTATATAAGCCTATGTAAAACTTGTGACCCCTGGGGCAGAGCCAATTTTGACCCCAGGGCTATAATTTCAAGAAACATGATAGAGGTCTACTACATAAAGCTACATGCCAAATTTGGTAGCCCTATGCCTTATGGTTTCAGACAAGAAGATTTTTAAAGTTTTCTCTATATAAGCCTATGTAAAACTTGTGACCCCTGGGGCTGAGCCAATTTTGACCCCAGGGCTATAATTTCAAGAAACATGATAGAGGTCTACTACATAAAGCTACATGCCAAATTTGGTAGCCCTATGCCTTATGGTTTCAGACAAGAAGATTTTTAAAGATTTCCAATATTTTTCAGTTTTGTTGCCATGGCAACCAGAGTTTTTGAAGGAATCAAATTCTTTCAAGAAATTCTGAAGAGGACCATGGCAGGATCATTTCTGTGAAGTTTCATGAAAATTGGATGGGTAGTTTCAGAGAAGAAGATGTTTGAAATAAAAGTTAACACACGGACGGATGGACTGACGGATGCATGCACGCACGCACGCACGCACGGATGGACGGACGCACGCACGACGGACACCGGGCCATGACATAAGCCCGCTGGCCTTCGGCCAGTGGAGCTAAAAAATGCACTTTTCAAAAAAAAATCTGGAGGCAATCTTCACACGAAAAAATTTTGGAAGCAAATGTCAGCATCGGTAATGCTAGGTAACACTTTGGTTCCTCCAATCAGTGCCCTGAGCATTACAATATTACCCTATCGCCGGTAACCAGTCGAATATTGCTACATCATTGTTTTAAATAAAACTACGATCACGTTCGGGTCGATCTATTTTTACATAAATTGGAATTCCAGTGGTCACTGAGCAGTAAGAGTTTAAAGCTTCGTATTTGTTCATTGTTTCTGATGATTATTAACTTAATGTTTTCACTCATTTTTGTCTGCGTCCCGGGGACGCAATGAGCACTGGTATTTTGTGTTTATAGATCTATACTCTTAGAACGTAATTTACCTGCTAACGTCAGGTGAACAAGGTTTTGACCACTTTGAAAATAAAATGGTACCCGTTGTATCTCACACACCCGTCCGATAGAAGATCGAACACAGGCTGCCAGTTTCCTCTGGAAAGTACCTTGGCCCGTTCTCAAATTTGACTGGTTCATGATCATCGATCGATAAATCTCAGTATCTTGATTCCTATTTATAGACAACGAACCTGATTGACCGTGAAATACACACACGTGTCAACTGGTTGTAAACTTTGGATAATATACATGTACCAATTTATCACACCCTTTTTACCCTTATGTCGGATTTTTTCCAAATCGGGGTTTTTTAACTGTCTGTCGGGGTGATCGGGTTTTTTGTCTTGAATTGGGAGAGTTGGAAAGCATGATTACGTGAATACGGACCTTATCTGGAGCACTGAGGTCAAAAATATTTTGATGGTTACCCGCCCCTATTATATGGGTACCCCTTTTGACAGTAAATAAGTTTGAAGTAAATATCTTAGGAATAAAAGAGATATTATAAAATATGACGACAATAACACATAGGCTTTGACAATAGCTTGTGGGTTTCTTGATAAACAGATGAGCTAAAGACCACCAGTTGAATAAAATCATAAAGATGATACAAGACTGCTCAAGGAACATTTCTACAAAAGTTTTGTCAAAATATCTGTTGTAAATGCCATGTTTCAATTTTCCCAATTTGAAAGTCTATGGAATCTCTAAGTTGCCATGATTGACCAAGTTGGAAAGTTGATTTTCATAAACAAGAGGGCCATTGGACCTAAAGCCCTCATCTGAGTAAAGTCATCTATGATTAATAAAA
Organism: Tridacna gigas; assembly: GCA_945859785.2. Taxonomy (NCBI): domain Eukaryota; kingdom Metazoa; phylum Mollusca; class Bivalvia; order Cardiida; family Cardiidae; genus Tridacna; species Tridacna gigas. Next base: position 24,378,935 of record OX244040.2, read on the forward strand.
TTGAAGAGCTGGTTGTGATTATGGAAAACACAAATGAGCCATGCTCTGGCAAAAGGGGGTTTAATGCATCTCTGTGATCCATCATTCCAAACGAGTCGTCATATATTTATGGATCCAAAAAATCCATTTTGTTGAACAACTGACTGAATCATGAGGTACACTGGTCCTTTGGCATGCAGAAAAATTGCCAAAAGCAAAAAGTTTCGACCCAGGTCAGCCTAAATACCTATGGAGATCAAGATCAGATTGCACTTAATGTCATGTCTGATCTTCAATATAAAATGCCCACCAGTTACTTAACTCTTTACCACACCATTCTGAGTTTTAAGGACTCTAAGGATATAGCCTCATGAAAACCTTTTGGAAAAAGAAGAAAATGCTTTCTTTTTTCCAGGTAATGTATCCCATTGCTTTCAACACTTTCACAGCCAATAACCAACATTTTAGCTAAATCTAACTTGCCATGCACAAATGCTTTCAATTTAACAAAGTCTAAAATTTCATAGTTTTATAAAGATTAACTGGTTTTCAATGGCTCATGTTAAAAACTTTAATACATATTTGATATTGTATGTGCCGAGTTTGCCATGGGTTGAAATGGTTATGGGCCAAGATGTCATATCTGGAAGAAATAAGGCATATAAACCAATCAAATACATAGTTGTAACTTCAGACATGAGGTGAACAGTAATTTTACAAAAATTAAAATCTTACCGAGGTTTTGAGACACCTTTTTCAGAGAAAGAGCACATTGTCTGCCTATAAATATGCTATCATTATTTTGTCATTCACCTGGTGTCTAGAAAAAGGACAAACAAATGATCCTGATTAGCACTCGGCAACAGCAATTGTCAGAACTCAGTCGATTGCGTACCTACATCTAAACATTTGATCAACGATCACCCGAGTTTGCCAATTGTTTCTTTCACTGTTAAGCGCATGACTTTGCAGTTATGAATAAGCTCACCAGGGCCCAAAATTCTCAGTCAACACTTTTGTTTGATTAAAATCGCACATCTATCAAAGTTTATTGTGAAATTAAACTTACTATGATGTTCAATCGAAATATTTTTTTTATCATTTTAAGGGGTCGTTTCTTTCAGCATAGTGAGCTGGACTGCAGGCGGTACTTTTCACTTTTACTCAGGTTTTTCCGTAAATGCTTGCATGGGGTTGAAATTTTGGTATACGATTCCTATTGCCTTGGGGCTTGGCAAACCAAGCCCTGGCCAAAAACCCAGTCGGCATGCTGCAATCGATAAAGTAGCATCTAATAGTCACTATATCATTGCTTCTTTTACCAGTTTTCTTTTATTTATGAATGGCGATTGATGCTGTTTTTGTATTCACATACATTTGATAAACAATAATTTTAATGAAAATTATCAAGAAATATCTTTGAAAGAAAGATGGACTGCATAAAAGAGATTAAAAAAAAAAAAAAAAAAATTACTGAAAGGTATCATCAGATTAAAATAACTGACAAAGTTCCATCAATATTTGCAATTCCTTCTTAGCTTAATAATGCATCAAAAAGAATCTGGGCAAAATAAGGCCTCTAGGTTGCAGCAGGAGAAATCATCCTTGAGAGAAATCGTCCACAAACTGCTTGGGGATAATTTCTCTGGAGAAATGTTCTAGAAACAATGCAGAACAATTTGAACACTTTTGCAAGGAGACCTTTTAAGGAACATCTGCATGGAATTCAACTGAAATTTGGCTTGTAGTTTATTGCCATACTTTTAGACCAAAAATACCCTTTTAAAACCCATCCATATTCAATTTAAGTGGAGGGACAAACTTTCATGAACATTGGGCTGAAGTCAAATGGTCTCTAGCACTTCCATGGTTTTGTCCGAGCTGATCTAGTGACCTTTTTTTGACCCCAAGATGATCTACATTCAGACTGTCAAAAGTATTCTGGAGAAAAATGTCTGGCCAATTTTAATAAAATTCGACTGAAACAAAGCCTCTGGAACACACACAAATATTTGACTAAGAATGTGGCTGTCCTGTTTTGACCTACTTCATAGTTTCAACATTTTGGAATGAATAAATACAAATTTGAGGATGATAAAAAATGTTGACATATTTATCTCCCCCCCCACCCATTGGCCCATTTGCAATCACGAAGCGTTGCAACCGCTAATTAACATTTTCACGAGTTATCCTATAACCCATCATTATATGACCACATGTATGTAGTTTCAGACATCAATTTTACCAATAACTGGTCACTGCTCTAGCTTTCTTGTCACGTCCTGGGCATAATGTTGAACGTCACAGTCATTAATTTGTAGGGTTTAGAACTTTCTGCGCACACACCAGTTGAAAGCTGTAGATGTATATATTGCTCTGATATAAATTAAATTCTTGCGATTCACAAAGTCTACCTATTGTTTACAACCTTTACAACACCCACAAACTCTGCAATAAAGAAATTGTAATCTGAGTGGGCTATTGTAGATTTACCACCATATTATGGTATTTTATTATTTGAATTATAGTGGAGTATAGAGTCAAGCCCTCAGATAGCTGGAACCTTGTAGGACCTGCACAGTTTTCACTCAAATTTCCACATGAATTCAGATTAATTCTATTGCAATTTTTAAAGTTACATACGCACCTTGCATTCTGACACTAGCATTACTTCATTGCTGTTGCATAAATGCTAGGTTAATGGCACATTCATAAAAATTATAGTAGTCTTTGACAACATTCATTTCCAGTGGACATGTACAGCGAGAGTCGAAAGTCGAAAACGAAAGCAGAGAAACATGAGGGTTCGTTTCAACATTACCAACGATGATTGTGCGCTCCACTGACTGGAGTATGAAAGTGGTAATTGTGTATATTCTGTGTAGACGATAATGTTGATAACATCAGGACAGACAACTAATGACTGCTTGACAACACAGCATACCTGTCCAAAGCATTGCACGGGGTATTTGAGGCTAGTTGCAAGGCTGTTTATATGTACAGTAGGTTTTGGAAACAGATCATGAGGATTTTAATTAAAGACACACCCCTACAGCTAGGGTTTAAAAAAAATATCCTGTTAAAACTTGAAAGTGTGTAGAATGCCTCAGCTGTGTAAATGTAGATAAATTACCAATAGATATGGTATATGGGATAGAAAAACACAAGGGATTTGTCCTCATTTAGAACCAGACATGACAACAGCGATTGCTCAGAAGGCCTAGAAATGCATTTCTATTCATCATAATCTGTGCAATCTTGCAACCATCAGGGGCAACATTTGGCATGAAGATATAAAAATGATAATAATAAGGATGAAAGAGGTTAAAAACTTGCTGAAAACTGCCTGAAATTGAGTATAGATGTATCTTTAAGGAAATATATATATTTTGACTGTGAAAGAAAGTTTACGCTTTGAAAGTGGTGATTGTGTTCTATCATTGCTTTTCAGGTAGATAAATAGAATCCTTATAATCTGCTCCCAAAACCAAATGTACACAATAACCACTTTCAAAACGTGTATACTTCCACAATCAAAATGTATATACTTTTGTAAAATGGATGCTCTCAGATGACAGCTTATTGAAGCGATACTTTTGTGCCAACCGCCACCCAATTTCATACAATATCAAAAATATGCACTTGCTTTACTGCTCTATGTGTCATTTACCGCCAAACTTGTTACTTGATATTCGCAACAGATTGTACAATGCTTATTGACAGTCAAGTGTATTCTGGGAGAAATGTTTTTCGAATGATATATTGTCAACGATGAGTTTTTTGAAGCAATGGGTGAGAGCCTGAAAATATTTCTTCAATATTAGTCGATATGGTAGAATTACACGAGTTGCCAAATATTTTGTCCAAACTCAATAAGAGTTCTCTTATTTATGATGCGGTAACGAACATACCTGACAAATAGAATGCTTTCAACACTTTTCAATGAGAATTTAGCAATTGTTGAAAATGAGATACAGGTGGCTATTCCAGCATTTTATGCATGTTTAGCAGGTTATATCATCCTCAGATGAGTGGCGAAGTATGCAGGGAACATAGCTTAAAATTGAGGCAGCTTTAGGCACCATTGATGCAGCTAGCCACAATATCTATCGTTCAACCAACATTCAAAGACATTACTCCTCTTGCCATCATCACTATTGTTTACATACTCAAATCATAGTTGATCATTTGGGTATATTGAGTCTGGCTTTCTCGGCCACAAGAATGATGCACAGCAGTTTTGTTTAATGTGCTAAAATTGGAAAAGATTTGCCTTTTTTGCCTTTTCTAAATGACTGTGCGTTAAGAGATAAAATTGATCCCAAAGGTCATCCAGTGATAACTCCTTTCACTGCAGCACAATTACACAGAGTTCGAGATGCACGCCCTTTCAGAAAGTTCAACTGCTATCATAGACAATACCGTGTAGCTGTTGAGCATGCTGTTGTTCCAATTAGAGTTTACAAGGCCATCAGCCCTATTTGGAGAAGCCCAAGGATATATTTGTTTGAAAAAGTTTAAATGTCGTGCATTGGTATTTTGTAAGAAAGACACAGTTCTTATCCTCTGAAACTAAAATATTGCTCTGAAAAGCTAACATGATTTCAATAAGTTTTACATCCTTTGTTCAGTGGAGCGCATTTATACGACCCAGGAGCTTTTTCTGTTTTCGGCTTTCATTATCGATTTTTGATCCTCGCTGTACATGTCTCATCTTTTGACACCGCTATAGCCTGGTACCCCACCATACTTCAAAAGTATGTCGGGCAAAGTGCAATAATGGCAGCCCCTTTGGTAATATGCAGCAGTAAAGGATTGTTTTTTCACTTGATCAAACCCGACTATAAACCTGAATGGAAAAAGATCTGTTGCAAAAAAAGTAAGGCAGTTAGTTTTTGTTATTGTCGTTCTTACAAATTTAGCAAGAAAAACTACATATCAGAAATGCTTTAAGTATCTGAAATGTCAATGGACTGATATAAGATCTGAAATTAGGGCTACTTAAAAATGATTCATAGTCAAATTTATATTTAAACCATACCCGAACAGCATGTTTTAGATTTGGTAATGTATATTTTGTACAAAATTGATCTCATTTTATTCACTAATCTAACTGGATCACAAGAGATGGAGAAAAACAGGAAAGCATATAGGGCTAAGCTTGAGGTTGCCATGGAGGCCGCCATTATTACATTTTGCCTAACCCTATAACGCAGTGGTAGGGGCAGGTAATCAAGTCTACTCCCGCCAATGCTATTTGATTCAGTTTTACATAATCCATACAGTGGAGTGCATAATGGTCATTGGTTATGTTGAACTGACCCCCTCGCGTTTCTCTGCTTTCGGCTTTCATTCTCGACTTTTGACTCTCGCTGTACACGTCTTTTAGGACTAGAAACAATTCATTAAACCTGAATGGTGTGTAACAAAATTAATACAATGTATTGAAAGCAAGAAGAGCTTCTCTGTATGTCATCCAGTTGGTCCAAATTCTGGTCGTTGGCAGAAAAATGAATATCATAACTAGGCAAAAAGTTAAAAAAAAGGTAGAGCAACCTAGCAAATTTTGACCTACTCTTTAAATTCATTTTTCTGGACCATCTGTACGATAACAGATTGTCATCTTTACAATAATTTCAATACTTTTAAATGCTTTAATTTAAATTCAAATGCATTTAAAAATAATGCCCACATTGCTTACTTTACTTTTGGTAGCTACTGAGGCTTTAAGTGGGTGTTAGCCTGAATCAATGGCCAGGGACAATGCAAAACGACACCGACTGATTCATAAATATGTTATGTAAATTTATGAATAGTCTGTTGTACAAATGATGTCATATCACATGATCGCAATGATCTATATTTGTCCCACAACTATACATAAAGATCAATTTTATGTCACTCGTATACCACAAAAATATAAACCAACAACACAGAATGGTTGTTATAAATTAAGGGATTATTGTAAATGTTTATTCAGGAATATACATCGAATCTACGCTACATGTACCAAGTATCGATACAAATTTGATAAAAAATAAACACGGGCTTTAAACTGTTCTCTTTTATAAATGAATAGCAAAGCGTATCCTTTTCAAGGTTCAAATAATAGGGGACACAAATATGCCTCCTTTTTTTCTCAAACAGCATCCGAAATGATGAATCAGATATGTTAAACTTCGAGCTAATACTTCAGGTTTTGTTGATATTTTACAATTTGGTCATATTAAATATTTGCTAAAATCTAGGGTACATATTTATTTTAGCAGGAAGCATGGGGCCAATCAAAGTAAATTTGAATGATAACAATGATTTTCGTATAAATCTTTTGGAATCAGATACAGTCAAATATCTATATCTCAAGCATCCGTAACTCGAAACTCTCTCTTATTCGAAGTATTTTTCAAGTCCCGATCTCAATGCTCTTTATTTCTATATATTTCACCCTCCCTAAGTCATAATCTATAACTTGAAACTTACCTATAACTCGAGGTAATTTTCAAGTCTGCTCACCATTGTTTGAACACATTCACACCTCTTTAACTCGAGGTGAAATTTTAAAGCATGGTGTTTGCAATCAATCCAGTTTTTCACACGTTTCGAGTTGTCTACTCGGGTAATTAACAACAGTTTTGCAGTATTGGTTTTTCATTGTTTGTCCAATTTCACTTGATTGTTTGTCTCCGAGATGAGAATGTCACATTTTGAGTGATTACTTGTTTTGAAATAAAAATGATCGGAAAAGTGGGGTTAGTGTTACATTTGTAATTTACAATGACAACATAATCATTGAATGCTAATTCCATGCAGGACTTGTTTAGTGCAGGACCTGGTCAACCCGAGGGGATAGCCAGCAACTTCCCCCGACATGACGTGCCCAAGGAAGGACCCGGTAACCAATCCGGGGGGGGATACTTGGGTCGGCTGTCAAACGTGGTACGGCAGTAAAGAAAAGAAAATTGACACATCACACAATTGACACTAAATATGAAGCAATAATGTCAGTAGAGAACAAGAAATCTTCCAAAACTAAAATTGCAGCTGAATAAATATAAATATATTTGTGTTCAATTGGTCTGTAGGATACTAATGAAACGTTGCCTTGTTTACTTCCAGTAGTTCGCCACCCACTTGATTCGTCCACATGCTTGAAAGATCCGAATCTCTGTTATTCGAACATTCTATAACTCGAAGTTTTTTCGTAGGTCCCATGAACTTCGAGATATAGATATTCTACTGTATGTTAAATTTTTACATCAGGTACATTAAATACTTTGTTTTTGCATTGGTATTTCAGTATACTCTATTTTTCACCTTTAAATGCATTTAAAAATGAAAAAGATTTCAAAACAAAGACAACAGAAGCTAATCAATCCAAAAATGGTCTCAGCTAACCTCTTTTTATGCAAAAAACAGCCAATGTACTTATTTTCAACCAGACATGACATATACAATCAGTGTGCATGATCATGTGGTAGAAGATGCGACATAGAATAATGACCTATTATCACTAGTTCATAATACCACGAAATTTGCGGTTAGAGGCATCAATCAGGGATAAAAAGATATAAAGAAAATGTTACTTGCTGTATCCGAGTCTAATGTATTTGATGGTCATATAAACAAGATCTTTCTAGAACTAAATACCTAACAGACTTTTGGTAAGCTATACATCTCTTACAATACATAATTTATTTACCCACGATACTATTACTGTGAGATTTTATCATGCAAACCAAAGCACCGAAAAACATATTAATGTATTTGATAATTTCAGTATATATTTTTGCAGTTTGAATTTCCATGCAAGAATTCAATAAACTCATGACAGTAACAGATTTTTTGTAAATTTTCAGTTTTGATACAAATCATACTGACATTCTAGTGTATGAAATTTGTTTCCAATCTGTTTATTTTTGATACTTTACCACCCGCTAAATTGTTTAATGTATCTGACATCTAAAAAGGGGACAACTCTATTTGGCGAACGTTGAATGGCATTTTGCTTGAATCGATGAAAACTTGCAAAGTTATGGTAACCACCTTTATCCCATGTCTCCCATGTCTCAAAACAGATGAAAACACCATTGGGTTATCTATCTAAAACTTCAAATTTCAATAAAATTGGCGAGTACGCAGTGCTGGGACAAAGCATTTTCAGGCTAATTTAAATATTTCAGTTATGAAAGTTGAACAGAACAAAAAATGTATACAACTTCAGCTATGTCCATTTTCTTCAATACACAAGAAAAAAGACAAGCATAAAGCAGAATTGGTCAGTTTGACGTAGAATCAATGTATAGCTTACCAGTAATAAGATTTTTTAACAATTCATTTCAATCGAAAACCCATTCTGTATGACCCTAAACAAGTGAAACAGAATCGCTGTTCAATTATACATTCCATCTATCTATAAACAGCACCTGATCAGCGGTGACTTGGTGCATCCAAGGACCATACACTTTACATATGGCATTAACAACAATCTCTGGTGCAGTTAAAGATGCAAGTGCAAGGAAGCATTTAAGAATGTTAAGAAGTCAAGAATGTTAATAAGTTAAAACAAACACTCTGAGTTGTAAATTTGTTTGAACAAATAAGTGTTTAATGGGAAAACTTTCTTCCTTGTACTTTGGTATTGCCTTTCTTCTCCGATCGTACGTTGAATGTGAAATTGATATAAGACTATCAATTAGGGACAGATTTTAAGATTTATTACAGAATAAGTGCATCTCTAATGGGTGATTATCAAACAACTTTCACTTAGAATTCTTCTACAGAAGTAAGATGTAAGCATGTTGTAGCAGCATGCCAACTGGGTTTTCAATTTGGGGGTACATACACCCTCCAGGTTTTGTATTGAGGGTACAAAGAAAATATTGGGGGTACACTGTACCCCCTAGGTTTTGAATTGTGGGTACAAAGAAAAAAATAGGGGTTACAGTGTAACTTTGGGCTGTTTCACTTTTATTGATGAACTTTAACACCCTAGCTCATTTACCATAATGATTAATTAAATAGAGCATTTTGTGATTAAATGGATGCATCATATGTCTCCAGGGCATGCACATAATTAGATATAATTGCAATGGCGTTCAGGGTTTAAAAACCAAACAAGGCCATGATTTTTGATAATCGACCGCCTTCACAGAAGAATTTTCAGATTTATTCCTTTCTAAAATTTGCGAAGTACATTAGGACTGCTTTGAAAAGGAAGCGTAGACAGATTGAAGCTCATTGTCCAAGATGATGCTCGTAGATCTAGCTGTGTTAAAATCACAGAGGAGCAGGCTGATCGGCTCATTGTAAGCTCAATCTCTGTCAAATAAAGGCAATGCCATGTTAGGGCAAAGTAAAACAAAATGTGTAATGGTAGAATCACTTGTGTCAACCTACCCTTTTCAGATCTTGATGCTGTAAAATATTTTAACAGCTTTTGTTGGGATGAGATTTTTTCTGCAGCAGAAGCCATACATATGAAAGTAACATGTTTAATTTGCGGCTCAATTTTTCAGCTTTCTTATGTCAAGAAAATGAGTTTTTTAACAAAAACTGTGCATTATAATATTATTACTGATTTTAATTTCCTAATTAAATTAATTTCCAGATTTCCTGTACACATGGCAGATTTTGACACCTTAAAAAAAAATGTAGAGAAAGTTATTCAGACAGACAACGGAGCCATAAAATACATACTGTGAAAATATTTGGTAACCAGCTCTATGATAAGGATAAACTGGAAGCCTGTTGTCGATCTTCATATCAACTTCTATCGGACGGTTACGGGAGATACGCCGGGTACCAGTTTATGTTGAGGACAAAGGAAAACTACCTTGGTTTTGTTTGTTTGGCATGCAATACAAAATGGTATCTAATTTGTACATGCAGTGTACGTAATTACTTTCCTTTTTGTATGTGTATACTTTTGACAGTGCGTGCATGAACGTAAGCACAAAAAATTTGTACGAGTAGAATTTATACGTGAATTAAGTACTGCAGTACGTGATTTGGCACCATGCCTTGGTAAGACGCTTGCAGTTGTAGAATATTTCTTTTTAGGCATATCTGCAGACTCGTTCACGACTGCCATACGTAAATATGCAGTTAATACTTGATGCTTGGGTAAACAATTGGTTACTGTGTATTCAAGTGGACAAAATGATTGTTTCAAAGATTTGAACTGTTGAGTAGTTCAGTCTTTAAAGACATATTCATGGTTACAAAATATACCATTTGTATGTTATTTACAATGGAAAAAAAATTGCTTGTTCACCAAATAATTACAAAACTACTTTATGTCTTGCAAAGAGGAACTTGGGACAGGAAGCAGTACAAGGCCGGAGGTACGCTTACATCACCACATGGATCTGTCTGATAGTAATGAGAGCCTGGTTGCTATGCAACCAAGTGACTCAGAGACAATGACAGACTTTTTGGAACAGGCTACGCGAATTATTTTCAAACTCGTAGGGCATAAAAAGCTAGAGCTAAGTTTCCTCCCCATAATTACTTTTTAACCCTATTTTTAACACAATTACTTCTAGCAAAGAATATGACGATTTTTTTGCCTTTTCACATACCGTATTTCACCTTATTAATGCTCCCTCCCTAATACTAGAACCCCAACTATATTTTTTACTCTAGAGACAACCAACCACTGACACCGTACCTTACCTTTGAATAAGGGGGGATTAAAGGTGGGAGTGAAGAGACAAATGAGTAAGATATTCACTCAAAGAAAGAGGACTGAAAAAAAAAGAAACACTGAATTAGTTGTACAAGGTATGCCTTAATTTTAAGTTTATCATAAGGTTAAATGTGTTCCTAACTTTCTCTGTTTTGTTAATGGCCCCCCCCCCCCCTTTTTGCTGTTTTTGTCAATGAAGATTTTTCCCAGTTGGGCTAGGGGCCTTTTCCCAAAATCCCTAGATAAAACCCTGTGTGATCTTTGACAGAATTTATATTTCAATTCAATATTGCATCAGTCATACTGATAAAACTAAGCTATTCTCTTTTCTCATAGACTGACAGTAAAAATGCAAAATTAATGTCCGAAGATACACACAATAATTATATCATGGGGCTTTTGTCCTTTTTTTCTATTATGAACATGTGGCTATTGTCAATGACAGCTTTGTCCTCTGGGGCTTTTGTCTGTACAATGGGACAAACATTGCCTCGCTTCAAAGTATTTGAGCGCTGAAAAGTCTATCTTTATAGCCTTGTTAAAAGTTCATGGATGGGTAAATTAGATGAGTTGGTTGGCAAGTAAAATTAGTTGATTGGAATGATTTCAAATGATTGGAATAATAAATCATGAAAACTAAGCAATGCTTCCCATTTATACCAAGATGTCAAGACCGCCCCCCCCCCACCTTTAACTTTATACCACACAATCCTGACCTTTAACGACCCTGAGATAGAAGCCTTTTGAAAACATTGTCGGAAAGGGAGAAAATGCAGGTAACCAGCATTTTCTCCATTTCCCACAATATTTTACTTTCTACCCTTCCCATAATACATTTCAATTTTAGTTACATATATTATGTCTGCAAATGCTTTCATTATGGACCAGTCTGAAATTTTGTCATTTGGTAAAGAGTTAACCTATATTATAGTTGAAATATGCAGGGTTATCCCTGGACTTTCTTGTGTGGGGGTCATTTAATGCCTTTCAATGAATCAAAGAAGGCTCACTTACAAATTTTAGGGTTCATTTGGAAAATTTGGGGGTCCAAATTCCCAGAAATAGGCGGTCATGAAAAAACCCTAAGTATGTCTTGAAAAAGTATATTTGTTGTGCACTGTATCTTAAACTCAGTCTAAACCGGTTGTTTCACATTACAAAATGAATTTTTTTAAAAAATGTTCCTGAAATTTATAAAACAATAGCTGTCAAAATAAAGAAAGTATAATTACATGCATTTAACCCTTATCCTGCTAAATGACTAAAATGAAACTTAGTCAATGGTAAAAACCACAGATATTGCCATTTCAAACTTACTTTTGGGGGGGGGGGGGGGGGGGGGAATACCTCCTTATCTGACAGTGTAGATCAAAGATCAGACTGCACATTCTGTCCTTGGGCTAGGCTAAGCAGCATAAGGGTTAAGACTATCATGGATTTTATCTAAACATGTTATACAAAGGATTTTCCTGCCCATTTTTACACAGGGCCGGCACGGGATGCTTAAATCCATTGCACAACACTTCCACGGGTGGTAAAAGGGGCAACTAGCTCCAAAAGGAGTCAATAGTATTTTGTTGCCTCGTAACATACGGGTACTTGCGTGCTAGTTGCATCGATAGAAAAATTGTCAACAAAGGTAGGTGTCGATTTCTGTAAACCTTGTTCATTTCCTTACCGGAGACCTTTTGAAAAATCCGGCAATGCTATGCGATATAAAAATGACTAAACTTTATTCACCGCTAGCATATGGCATATAAGTATGCAGCGCTTGGATAAAATCTTGGCAAAACCTTCGAACACAGTACTGCAAACCCGCCACTTTATGTAACACAGAGATTTGGAAGCACGGATTTTCTAGATATTCGTCCAACATATGGCCATTACACTACCTGATGCACATTTTCTGGTATTTTCAAGCCCATAAAAGACTAAAAAAACCCAAAAATTGGAAATTAAAGAATTTGTATGTGGAGAATACTGGCAATATTTTTGTGTGCGCCAGTTGCCTAGCACAAGGGGTAGTTGGATAGACAAGGAGGTAGTTGCCTCCTAATATATGTACTTCAAATGATACACGAGTCAGCTTTTATCTCAGATTTAGCTTGGTAATATTTATCGTCTGCCAGTGCTTATATTTTCGACTCTGTCTAAATTTGTCATTCGGTCATCGGATGACTAAGTAATACTTTATATAATATTTTCAAGTGGGCGTGTCCGAGACACAGACACTCGGTTTCCCGATGTTTGAACAACTCACAAATACTGAGATCAATAAAATACACAAGGTTCAGCAGCTGCCATTTTTTTCTAGCAACAGAATTTTATACTGACTCCACGTTGGGGCTGCGTTCATTTCTATAAAGGTTTCCGACATCCTTGGTACCCTTATTAGAAATTGGCACAGCCCAAACATGACGACAGTGTAAACTGAGAAAAAAGCAGCTGCAAAAACGTGTGTAGGCTACTTTATATACAGTCCTAAGAATTGGCAACTTGTTAAAAGATCAGAAAACCGAGTGCCTGTTGTTCTAATGAAAAACTGCAAGGGATGGGTGGTATCGTTATCATGCATGTAACTGATGCACCCCCTTAAAGTACTTTAATTTGTTAAATTTGACATATATCTTTATCATCTTTTCAGAAACTAGCAAAGATGTCAAAAATTCCAAATTCTTCACGGTACACATGTTCAGAGTGTCCAAAGAGCTACTCAGCCAAATCAAGGCTAAAAGAACAGTCGAAAAATGCTCACCAGGATACATCATCTACTGTATGTCATATATGCCAAAGACATTTCAGCACAAAAACAACATTAAAAACTCATGTGGCTTATGCACATTTGGGTGTTCGCAAATATCAATGCGACTGCTGTGGAAAGCAAATAGCCACGAGAAAAAGCGTGTCAGATCACATAAGGCAGCATCACAGTGCTAAGAAGTTAACATGTGAAAGCTGCGGAAAAAGCTTCGGCTACCAGTCGTCTTACAAAAGGCACAAGGAAAGCTGCCAAGCAGGAACCAAAGTACCATGCCCCACGTGTGGCACAGAGTTTTCCTCAAAAAACTCACTTTATTCCCACAAACGAGCCAAACATACGGACACAACCTATGTCTGTGAAAAATGCGGGAAGTTCTTTCAAAGAAAATATTCAGCCAACAGGCACCTGAAGAATGTTCATAAAGACGACTGAACTTCCTCATTAACTATAGACATTGAATCATAGGATCGCAACTGCTCAGCTGTTTTGGATCGGTTATCAGGTTTTTGATTATTGAGTAATTGCTGACTATTTGATGGCGATACATTTTGGTTCCTGTAGCTAACTGAATAACACTGTACAGGCAGAAATTCGAACATTGTGGACAATCAACAAAAATGTGGAAAAAATCTTTTGCAATGCTGTTTTAAATTGCCTTATTGATCCTGACTTTTAACGACCTTGAAACAAGAAGCCTTTTGAAAACATTGTGGGTAAAGGAGAAAATGCTGGCACCCAGCATTTTCTCCTTTTCCCACAATGTTTTCTGACCTTCCCAAAACAAATTTCGATTTTTAAGCCACAATTATTTTGTCGTCTACAAAAAGTTTCAATTTGAACCAGTCTAAATTTTTGTCGTTTGGTAAAGAGTTAAAGGAGTACGCTCGTAGATTGCGAAAATGCCCCTTTTATTAAAATGCATCTGCTGATGACAGGTTGAGGGTCATCAGATAAGGTACAGGTCACTATAGAGTTCACATTTCCGAAATACTGGCTTTAATGGGTATTAGCATTCACAAACACATCTGGTTATTTTTTGTTTTGTCTAGTCAAACTCAAGAAGAGTGAAAGAGATTCTGTTCTTGTATTTTTTTGATATATTTTTATAGCAATATTAAATAAACATTTTATTCTTTATGTTTAACTTTTAATTATATTGATTTTTTTACAACACAGTGATGTGGATTTGAGGGTCTCTAAATCAATGAGTCATGCTACGTTAAATAAGTATAAGCTATGTATTCACTCGGTTGTAGGATGTTTGATAGTTAAGAAATAAGTCAAAAAAGGGTCACAACTCTTGCGAAAATACAGTTGGAGCTAGTTATCTAGATAGTGAATATACATTCCAAGTTTCAACTGAATGCCTTAAGTAACTGAAGATATAATCCAGGTCTGTGACCCGTCACGCGAAAAGGGACCATCCGGGAATTCCGTAAACAAATATGTTATAAAGATATATTATCCAGCAAAGGTCAATCACGGTTGGTATTTCAATGGTATGGTATGGTGTTTAACGCCATTTTCAACAATATTTCAGTTCTATCACTGCGGCCAGTGCACCTATCTATGCTTTCCTGGAGTTCTTTTAACCAGTGCTCCGCACAATATTCTGTCCAAGCCACTGGCTGCTTTCCCACATAACCATTGTCGAAACAACGGACAGCGGTGAGAGAGGAATGAATCCTGTCATCAATGACTATCATCAATCCTTGGAAAGAATATCGGCCGAGTCGCCGGGGGATCGAACCAGCGACCTTCTGTTCTCAAGTCTGCAACACTACCGACTGACGAAATGTCAAAGTTTTCGTACGACGTATTCGACGACGACAGGGCTTTGAAAATCTTCGGAAACAACTCGTCTTAACAAAACAAACAAAAGTGGTATATTGAATGCAAACTTATTAATGTATTACTACCCTAATGAACTCATGATGAATTAGCATTTGATCAGTTATAAAGGCAATGATCAGTACCGACATCCGTCGATTGTAGATCACATTAGTGTGTAATACCGTAAGACTAATATACACTGTCCTTTGAAAGTTTGGAGACAGTAATGAAGATTAATTAAGTTTGATATTCACTTAATGTGTAGAAAACAAAACAACATTGTCGAAATCCTTTAACCCTTTCCCAAACGACAAATTTAGGACTGGTCCACATTGAAAGACTTTGCAGACGACAATTTTAAATTTGATGAAAATGGCAGAAAGGTCTCAAAAAGGGTAGAAAACACTGTGGAAAAAGGAGAAATTGCTCATTACGAGCAATTTCTCCTTTTCCCACAGTGTTTTCAAAAGACTTGTACTGCAGACACGTGAAAACCAGGGCTTGTTTGGGAAAGGGTTAAGAGAGAGAGAGAATCTTAACTATTTACCAGACAATAAATTTTTGTACCAAAATGTCAACAATCACAACAAAATATAATTTGAAAACCCAGCATCTATTTGGATTGAAAATATTGTTGGGAAAGAAGAAATTGCTTGTGGCAAGAATTCTTTTCTTTTCCAAAAACACTTTACTTCATGAAATATCTAAGGGTAATGAAAACTTGTGATTGTTTGGGAAAGGCTTGAGCTTCAGCTTTTGCTTATGAAATTGAATCATCTCTGCAAGATGTGAACAAAATGTCGCCATAACATGGTTTATACCATTTTCACGAGATAGACTCTTTAAAAGCTGGACTTTCTTGCATTTTTATCAAAACTAAACAACAAAATTTTACCACTGGTCCGGTTTGAAAGCATTTGCGATAATAACGGTCACTATAGTGATAAAAACAAAGGAGTCGTTTAGCCTGCTGGTTTTGTGTTGCTTTACTTGAGCGATGGCATTTATGTTTTCTGCTTGACAAGAATGCCTCCGTCGCAGTTTTTCCTTTGAATACACCCATCTGAAAAATATATTTGAATGGGGTTTTACGCCGTTTCGAACAATCTTTCAGTTATATCACGGCGAAGTTCACTAACTCACGTGCTTTCTGGGTATCAACAGTACTACGCTGGGACTCTGAATGCGCTGTCCAAGGACATACCCACATGACCAGCAGCCCGGCCGGGACTCGAACCCGCGACCCTCGACACCTTTCAGGTCACGCGTCCACCGCTATTCCTATTTCAAGTATAGCATAGTCATCCAATTACAAATGCCAAATTTTAGAAAGTGTCAAAAGCACTTGCATATTACAAATTTTACTAAGCTCAAAATTCTGAAATGAAAAGAATATATAACTCGTGTGTTCCAAAATATGTTCAGAATCCTAGCTAAGTAAAATTACTTGTTGAATTACCCTGTACGGTGCTGATTTGGAGCAAATAGGTTAACTGAATTTTAATTACTAGGCCACTACCTCCTTGTCTTTTCAACTACCCCCCGGGCTAGGCAACTAGCCCGCACACAAATTCAGCTATTATTCTACATAAACGACTTCTAAAATTTTCAATTTTTGTTATTTCATAATTCCCTGGGCTTGAAATTAATAGGGAAGGTGCATCAGGTATTGTAGTGGCTATATATTGGACGTTCAATGAGGAAATCCGTAGTTTCAAATCTCCGATTTACAGTTTTACCGCTCGATGTTCGAAAGTTTGTCCAAGATTTTATCTAAGCGCTGTATACTTATATGCCATATGCTAGTGGTGAATAAAGTTTAGTCATTTTTATATCGCATAGCATTGCCGGATTTTTCAAAAGGTCTCCGCTATGGAAATAAACAAAGATTAAAGTAATCGACACCTACCTTTGTTGACAATTTTTCTATCTATGCAACTAGCACGCAAATACCCGTACGAGGCAACAAAATACTATTGACTCCTTTTGGAGCTAGTTGCCCCGTTTACCACCCGTGACTTTGTTGAAAATATATTTCATCAGAATCCATGTATGTTTTGAAATACAGATTGCCAAATACCTAATTTCATGAAAAGCTCTGTCTGGGTGGAAGATTTGAGCCAAAATTCATCTAGGTTCGGGTAAGGGTCAGGACTAAGGATCTTTTTCAACAAACATGGTTTTTGACAAAACATCACCAATCTGCTTAACTCTTTCGCTGCCAACTAAATGGTTTCAACTTTTCTCCGGTCTTAAAGTATTTTTTTGACAACTCTGGTCAAAGATTAACATCAGGTAGCGGATGGTGTAAATCAAAGATCAGACGGCATTTTTTGTGCAGTCTAGTTTTCAACTATCCCCTCCGCAAAAGGTTTCCACCACAACGTTGGCAGTAAAAGATTTAACCCTTTCCCAAACAAGCCCTGGTTTTCACATGTCTGCAGTACAAGTCTTTTGAAAACACTGTTGGCAAAGGAGAAATGGCTCGTAACGAGCAATTTCTCCTTTTCCCACAGTGTTTTCTACCCTTTTTGAGACCTTTCTGCCATTTTTATCAAATTTAAAATTATCGTCTGCAATCTCTTTCAATTTGGACCAGTCTAAAATTTGTCGTTTGGGAAAGGGTTAAATCATGAAAATAATCACATAATCATATCAAAAAGGAAAACTTATATATGTTTAATCATTCAGTGGGAAAAAAGAAAGGAGCTCGATATTGAACACCATTCAACTTTTTACCACACAATCCCAAGTTTTAACTACTTTGAAAGCAAAAGCTTTTGAAAACATCGTAGGAAAAGGAGAAAATGCTGGTTATCAGCATTGTCTTCTTTTCCCACAATTTTTTCTACCCTTCCTAAAACAAATTTCGATTTTTAAGTCATATTTATTTTGTTATCTGCAAATGCTTCCAATTTGGACTAGTCTAAGATTTTGTTGTTTGGTTAAGAGTTAGCCCTTTACAACACAATTCGGAGTTTTAACGACCCTAAGAAAGAGACCTTTTGGAAACATTGTGGGAAAAGGAGAAAGTACTGGTCACCAGCTTTTTCTCCTTTTCCCACAATATCCTATCAAAGACAAAACTCACCATGTGAGGAATATCTAAGCTGTCATCTACAAACACTTTGAATTAGGACCAGTCCAAAATTTTGTCGTTTGGTACCTTTACCACACAATCCCGAGTTTTAACAACCCTAAAGAAAAACCCTGTTGAAAACATTGTGGGAAAAGGAGAAAATGCTAGTAACCAGCATTTTAAACTTTCTTCACAATGTTTTCTCCCCTTCAAAACAAACAATTCAGTTTTTGAGACACTTTTATTTTATGAACTGCAAATGCTTTGAATTTGGACTAGTCTAAAATTTTGTCGTTTTGTACTGAGTTAATCAGAGTTCTGCCAAGGCAAAGGTATTTGCAACATGCAAAAAAACTTAAATATACCCTAAACATAGGTACAAACATAACATTTGTGAGCTGTTAAAATTATAGAGTACAGATCTACTGATTTTCATGAGATAATCAGTGTTTTCTCCAGGTGTAAAATTTTGCGGGTCATTTTGACCCCTTATCCAGAAATTTGGGGGTCTCAAGTCAAAACTGGGGGTCAAATTTCTTTGTGTCATTTTCAAATAGATGATTAATACACAAGCTATTGATATTCTTTTGTTTGTGTTTCATTGATATTATAACCAAATATCAAGGAACTTTGTAACTTACATGAAAATCACAGGCTTCATTAAAAACCACCATCAAAAGTTGCCAGTTGTTTGATGTGGAGGACATTTTAGGCCATGTAAAAGTCAAGAATCAGTACTTGGCAATCATGACATCATTCGATTTTTATGAGGTTTACTATCGAGATCAGCTTGTTGGCTGTTTGGTGCTAAGAACACTTTCAAAAGTTACTTTTTCTTTTGGTGCTGACCACTTTTTATGCCGAGAAAAGGTCAAGGTGTCTCTAATGCTTGAAATGAGATGCAATCGGTTCCCACTTTATCAGCACTGGTACAGCATTTGGGTTCTGAATCCGATACCAATGCAACTGGTCCTCAACATTTAAGTAGTGGAGATTACATTTTGGAACCAGTGAAGTTTGTCAATCAGATTTGTCACCTATATTGTTCATTTGTATACTGGAAAAGATGCAACCAAAAAATTTCCATAGGAGTAAAAAACGCACTCTGGAGAAAACACTGGATAATACCAATAGCTCACCTCTTTGACTCATTTACTCTTTACCAAAGACATAATTCCAAACTGGTAAAATTTGAAAGCATTTGCAGGTGACAAATATAATTTGTCTCAAATTATGGGATTTGGGGTAGAAAGCATTTTCTCCTTTTCCCAAAATGTTTTTAAAAGGCTTTTTCCTCAAGGTAGACAACACTGAGGACCGCATGGTAAAGGGTTAAGATCTTTTTAGACACAGTAAATTTCTGTCACAAAACAACTTGATTCTCTAGTTCTCTCAAGTAAAAGTAAATTAAAGCAGGGCCCTGAAGTCTTTTCAACAATTGGTAATGCAGACCAAATTTTTGTTGAATACATCTGAGTCATTCTCTGGCAAAAGGGTCTTAATGCATCTCCCCTTTCCACAATACCAAGCAAGTCATTACATGATTATGAATGCATAATATCCACTTATTCTAACAACCAAACTAGTCATGAGGTAGAATGGTCCTTAGACACAGAAAACAAGAGGGCCATGATGGCCCTGTATCGCTCCACTGGCTTATAAATATAAACCACGAAGAAAAGTCTTCACTATATAAGCCCTTATAAAACTTTGACCTCATGGCTACAGTCTGACTAAATGGGGAATATTGTATTAGAAGAATAACATGCCAAATGTGGGAGTTCTTGGCCTTATGGCTGGTAACAAGATGGTTTCTGAACTTTTCACTCCATAAACCCATGTAAAACTTGTGATCCCTAATGCAGGGCCAAACTTGATCCTAGAGCTGTAACTTGGGCCCTCTTTGTAACTGTCCACTAAATAATGCTATAATTATATGCAAAATTTGGTAGCCTAAGCCTTATGGCTATGTACACCAAGATTTAAAAGTTTTCCCTATGTAAGCCTATGTAAATCTTGTGAACCCCCCCCCCCCTCCAAGTATGAGGCCAAATTGACCCCAGGACTATACTTTGGACACTTTTGGTAGACTCCAACTAGATCAAGCTAAATGCCAAATTTGGTAGCTCTAGGCCTTATGGTTTCAGACAAGAAGATATTTAAAGTTTTCTCTATATAAGCCTATGTATAAAACTTGTGACCCCTGGGGAAGAGCCAATTTTGACCCCAGGGCTATAATTTCAAGAAACATGATAGAGGTCTACTACATAAAGCTACATGCCAAATTTGGTAGCCCTATGCCTTATGGTTTCAGACAAGAAGATTTTTAAAGTTTTCTCTATATAAGCCTATGTAAAACTTGTGACCCCTGGGGAAGAGCCAATTTTCACCCCAGGGCTATAATTTCAAGAAACATGATAGAGGTCTACTACATAAAGCTACATGCCAAATTTGGTAGCCCTATGCCTTATGGTTTCAGACAAGAAGATTTTTAAAGATTTCCAATATTTTTCAGTTTTGTTGCCATGGCAACCAGAGTTTTTGAAGGAATCAAATTCTTTCAAGAAATTCTGAAGAGGACCATGTCAGGATCATTTCTGTGAAGTTTCGTGAAAATCGGATGGGTAGTTTCAGAGAAGAAGATGTTTGAAATAAAAGTTAACGCACGGACGGACGGACGGACGGACGGACGGACGACCGGACGGACGGACGGACGGACGCACGACGGACACCGGGCCATGACATAAGCCCGCTGGCCTTCGGCCAGTGGAGCTAAAAATTGACCAATAGCAAATAGTTTCTGCCCAGGTCGGCCTTCACGGACTGTGCAGGCTGATCTGAGTTGATACTTTTTGCAGATGCATTAAGCCCCCTTTTCACAGAGCATGGCTGATATTACGTCCCAAAAAGAACTCCATAATGGTTGTTACCAGTATTTTCTAAAATTAGCCACTGAAAAATTGGTAAAAATAGTTCCAAAAACTATATAAGCCGTAAACTTATCATGTATAATATTGTAGCAATTTTGATTGCTAAATTTTAGGAATTCTTTGGGGCTGATATTTTACCCCAAATCTGAGCGAGGAAAATCCTTCTATATGTACAAGGGCTGAGCAAAAATGTCGTGGAATTTCTTCATAACTTTTTTATTTGATGTCCGTTTTTTTCATTGTTTTCAGATTTTCACCCATGTAGTCATGGTCTTATATCAATTTCCTGGTAAAAAATCACCAATCTGATTTTACTTTACAAATATTTATTTTCACCCTACAAAGCACAAGGTTTGTTGCCCCAGAGCAAGCCTTAAAATCACTATTGTCACACTTTTAAAAACGATCATTTTTCAAAATTGTCTTGTTCAATTCTCGTTAAATTACATCAACCTAATGGATGGCTCCATTTGACATTCTGTGTGAAATTTCTGTCACTAACAAAAAAATTTAGTCTTCAGTTTTTGCGAGACCTATCAGAGGAAAAATAAGGTAAAAATGGTGGTTTAGAAGTGGTAGAAATTTGCAGAGCCATACAATTAGGTGTAAATTTTGGGCATAGTCCTTCTGAATGTTTGAATCATTTAAAAAAGCTGGGGTAAAGCCACAACTGAAAAAAAATCTGCAGTATTCAAGTGGCATGCGAGGTTTAAACATGAGGACCATGATGGCCCTGTATCGCTCCACTGGACCCGTGGGGCAGGGCCAATTCTGACCTCGGGCTATAATATGAAGAGTTCTTGTAAAAGTTTATTAGATAAAGCTACATGCCAAATTTAGTAGCCCTGGGCCATATGGTTAAGGACTAGAAGACTTATAGTTTCCACCATAGAAGCCTATGTAGAACTTGTGGCTCCAGAGGTGGGGCCAATTTTGACCCTAGGGCTATAAGTTGATGAGTTTCTGTAGAAGTCCATTAGATGAAGCTACATGCCAAATTTGGTAGCCCTAGGCCAACTTTGACCCTAGGGCTATAAGTTGATGAGTTTTTGTAGAAGTCCATTAGATGAAGCTACATGCCAAATTTGGTAGCCCTAGGCAGTATGGTTTAGGACAAAAAGATATCTAAAGTTTACACTATATAAACCTAAGTAAAACTTGTGACCCTCAGGGCGGGGCCAAATTTGACCCTGGGCTATAATTTGATGAGTTTTTGTAGAGGTCTATTACATGAAGCTACAAGCCAAATTTGGTAACCCAAGGCGATATGGTTTAGGACAAAAAGGTATTTAAAGTTTACCCTACATAAACCAGAGTAAAACTTAGGACCATCGGGGTAGGGCCAAATTTGACCCCGGGGCTATAATTTGACAAATTTTTGTAGAGGTCTATTAGATGAAGCTACATGTCAAATTTGGTAGCCCTAGGTTACATGGTTTAGGACAAGAGGATATTTAAAGCTTTCACTATATAAATCTATGTAAAACTTGTGACCCCAGGGTGGGGCCATTTTTGACTGCAGGGCTTTAATTTGACAAGTTTTTGTAGAGGTTTATTAGATGAAGTTACACACCAAATTGGGTAACCCTAAGCCTTATGGTTTTGGACAAGAAGATTTTTTAAGTTTTTCAATATTTTTCAGTTTTATTGCCATGGCAACCAGAGTTTTTATATGAATCAAATTCATGGAAGAGTTTCTGAAGAGGGCCATGGGATGATCATTTCTGTGAAGTTTTGTTAAAATCCAATGGGCAGTTTCAGAGAAGAAGATGTTTGAAATAAAAGTTAACGAACGCATGGACAGATGGATGCAAGGATGCACGGATGGAAAAACGACGGACACAGAGCCAGGACATAAGCCCGCTAGCCTTCTGCCAGTGGAGCTAAAAACAATGAAAGAGTATCGCAGATGATCCGACACAAAGCACCAACATAACAGTAAATAACATGCTAGTAAAATGACTAATATTATGGCATGCTCCAGGTAGCCGTTAATATCGTTGTAAAAGGAGTCAAAGCAACTATGTTTTTGGATCAGTTTGTCTAAAACTTTCTGGTTTGTCCATTATGAAGGAATCTTAACTGTTTACCAAACAACAATAATTCTAAACTGGTCTAAACTGAAAGCATTTGCAGACCACCAATCAAATGTGGCTCAAAAATTGAAATTTCATTTGGGAATTATAGAAAACATGGTGGGAAAAGGAGAAAATGTTGGTTACCAACATTTTCTCCTTTTCCCACAATGTTTTCAAAAGGCTTTTTCTTCAGGGTCAGTAAAAGTCTGGATTGTGTGGTAAAGGGTTAAACATGAAATTTCAAGTGTTATAATACCACCACTAGTTTTGTTTTAATTAACAAATTCCACATACTTTTTGCTGAAAAAGAAACTTCCTACTCACCAAGGCTGTTTCATCTAAGTTTCCAGTTTCTTGTGATAAATCCACATTTTGTAATGAATTGATTAGCGCAGCACTTACACCAGAATTTTCACTTAGTATGCCCTTTCACTCACATAGTTACATTGAAACACATGATCTGCAGGTAATGAAAGAAAATGACCTTAACCCTTTCCCTAACGACAAATGTTGGACTGGTCCAAATTGAAAGAGTTTGCAGACGACAATTTCAAATTTGATAAAAATGGCAGAAAGGTCTCAAAAAGGGTAGAAAACACTGTGGGAAAAGGAGAAATTGCTCGTTACGAGCAATTTCTCCTTTTCCCACAGTGTTTTCAAAAGACTTGTACTGCAGACACGTGAAAACCAGGGCTTGTTTGGGAAAGGGTTAATTAGTATAATTATGAAGTACTATGTAACACTACAAAATATCGCGATACTGAATTGTATCACACCATAACTAGTGATATCTATTGATACAATTTTTCTGGCAATACCCAGCTCTATACACAACTTTTTTAGTGACACTAAGTCCCATGTACTCAATAAAATCTTAGGCAAACAGAAATGCTGATGAATACATGTATTATGAGCCATGCTTTGTGAAAAGGGGGCTTAATGCATCTCTGTGATACATGATACCAAAAAAGCCATCACATTATTATGAATCCATAATAGCCACTTTATTTAACCCTTTACCACACAATCCCGACTTATAACGACCCTGAGACTTGAGCCTTTTGAAAACATAGTGGGAGAAGGAGAAAATGCCGGTAACCAGCATTTTCTCCTTTTCCCGCAATGTTTTCTTCCCTTTCTGGTATAAATCCCATCATTTGAGTATCATTTAATTTGTCTTCTGCAAATGCTTTGAATTTGGACTAGTCTAAAATTTTGTCGTTTGGTAAAGAATTAACAAGCAACTGAATCATTAGGTTGAATGGTCCTTTGAAACATAAAAAAAGTACAGATAGTGAAAAGTTTCTGCCAAGGTCAGCCTGTAATGACTGCGCAGGCTGACCTGAGTTACTTTGGCAGATGTATTAAGCCCCCTGTTCATAGAACATGGCTCGAATATGAGCTGCTGCTGAGACAGAACTGAAATAATGTTGAAAGTAATGTAAGACACTATCAATCAATTGTCCTCATTACACTGGCATTAAAGGTGCTACCCCATTCACAATTGTGTTTGGTAAGATAATATAGGGTTTATTCACGTTTTTTTTTTTTTTTTTTTGGGGGGGGGGGTGCGCGGGGGTCCTGCATGGCTCAAAGGTAAAGTGTAGGACTCATAACTTGGAGGCCCCAGGTTTGAGCCTCACTGGATCAACTGGGTTTTTCGTGGGAGTGTCCTTGGGCAAGACACTTCAGAGCCCTAGCCCAGTACTGGTGAATCCTGGGAAATACATGAATATGTGAGCTGTCGCCGTGATAGTACTAAAATAGTATTGAAAGCGGCATAAAACACCATTCAATCAACCAACCAATCATTATTAATGTTTCTGAGGTGGTTCAAATTCGCAGAGGCCTGAAAAATGGTTTAATGCCCAGTTGCGAAGCACAAGGGCGTTTAACCATTTTGAAGGCCTCTGAGAATGTAAACCACTGAAAAAACATTAATTAATACTATTATTGCATAAAGTAAATGTATTCTAGCAATAATTTGCAATGAAAGCAAACGATATTTCCATGGAAATGCAAAGGAGTGGACATGAAATGTACTGGACCTATACTGGTCAAAACCAGAATTTGGCAATGAAATTTTTGTTATGCGTAGTGAAGGGCCGTAGCCCTATGCAAAATGTTTCAATTTCTGGCTGTAATTCACTTCTACTGATATTTAATACATATTGGACTTTGTGGGATTAACTTGCACAGGTTTGGATCAATTACAATTAGGATAAATGAGCAGACAAGAAATTTCTGTAACTGAATAAAGGATATATCAAGTGAAGGAATTGCTGACCACAATCATTAAGAAGGTGGGTTGGATGTAGAGGGCATCAAAATTGGTTTTTTGCTCAGTAAGACTGAGATTCTGTGTAAAATCATCAAAGACAAACCATAAAAAGGATCTAATTCAGTACAAGTTCCTACACTTTTGTCTGGGGATGTGTGACAGGAATAAATGCTCAGTGCACAATGTTTACAAAGTATGCTCGGACCAAGGATATGGAAAGTATAAAAACGGGCATTAATGGCGCATTAATTTACTAATTAATACATGTTTTCTACCTTTAACGCCCAGTTTTCCCATGTTAATACATGCTTATATGGGCCTGGAAATGTACTTTTTATGCAATAATAAAGGCCCAATTGCAGCCAAATGTAAACAATGCCAGTGTTAAATTTATGCCACTGAAAAATATAGAGGTTATTGTGAAGATGACAATCTGCTATTGTACTGTTGGTTCAAGTATTAGCTGCCAGTGAATTTCATATTTAGGTTAAGCCCCAGTAAAGTCCAAAATTAAAGATTTTTCTGCTTAAAGAAAGTTGGAATAAAGGCAAGAATCTGCTAGATGTACTCTTATTTTGTCACCAAGGGGATAGAGGCTTTCATTGCAACAGCATGTCATGTCACAGAACCATACAAGAAAGCCTAAATCTATTATAAATTCTCCAAAATGACATGTTGCCACACACTATTTGGAATCATTCTGGTGTCCTATTGTTATACACCATGTGAATGACATATAATGATGACATATTACACAGATGATGTGCTTTCTCTCCGTAAAAGTTGCTGCCAAACCTAAGTTAAGTTTTAAATTTTCCTAAAATTGCCTGTGCTCCTCGTATTTGAAGTTATTAGTATGCATTTGATTGGTAAACCAGAGCTGTGCAATCTTCATTTTGACTATGAAAGTGTAGATATATTCCTTGTTTCTTTTTGTCAAGAGTCATCCCGACTTTGTATGGCATCAGCCAATAATGCTTTCTACCCATACAATTTCGACCAATAACATATTTGGAGCATACAAAATCAAATGCGTAAATTGGGTATAGAAGTTTGTAATATGAGCCATGTAAAACTAGTTAAACACATGGTGGATGTTTTGTAACAAAGATCAGACTTTATGTGCAATCTGATCTTGATCTTTATAGGTAATGAAAGTGTTAAGGAACTCATTTTTCTGTCAGTAATTGCCGATGAATTTCGACCCGAGTTTGACTTCAGGTGGTGGGCATTTTATATTGAAGGTCAGACGTCTTACTAGGTGCAATCTGATCTTGATCTGGGCTGTCAACACAGGATATTTTCTGGTGTGTAAAAAGAGTTAAATGAAAAAGTTTTAAAGTTTTAGTAACAGAGGTTACTAAAAAAATGCTGTAAGTAAAAAGTATCAATTCAGTATATTGAAAGAAAAATCTTTTTAGTTTAACTCTTCACCACAAGACAAAAAATGTAGACTTGTCAAAACTGAGAGCATTTGAAGACGCTAATTAATTCTTTACCAAACAACAAAATTTCGGACTTGTCCAAATTCAAAGCATTTGCAGATGACAATTTAAACATGACTCAGATGACAAAATTTGTTTTGATAGCACGGAAGACATTTTGGGGAAAGGAAAATGCTGGTTACGAGCTTTTTCTCCTTTTCCCACAATGTTTTCAAATGGCCAATTCCACGGGGTCGTTAAAACTCGGGATTATGCAGTAAAGAGTTAAATGTGGCTCAAACGATGGAAGTAGTCTCTGATAGGGTAGAACACATTAAAGGAATGCACGGAATGCTGATCACCACCATTCCTCCGTTTCCCACAATATTTTCAGAAGGCTTCTTTTGCAGGGTTGTTAAAATTTTGTGAACAAGTGGTAAAGAATTAGACTTGTAATAGTTCAGTTATACACAATCATGTTCTCTTGAATCTTAAGCATTGAGGCAAAATGTTTCCTTCCCATCTTTCATTACCAAGGTGGGGTCTATGTTTGCCTCTCTGTATAACGTTTCATAAGATGATTAATAAGATAAATTCTACAGATTAATCTGTTCTCAAACTTGCATTCTTATAAGGTTTTTCAGCATTTAACAACATTATTTAAGCTACTTGTATATCACAGTGGCCATTGCACCTATCAATGCTTTAAGATTCTGTTTATTCAGTATTTCTTACAGATTATTCCTAAGTGAAATTAAGTTAACTCACTACCAAATGACAAAATTTCAAACTGGTTCAAATTGAAAGTATTTGCAGACAACAAAATGAATGAGACTAAAAAATTGAAATTTGTTTTGGAAAGGGTAGAAAACATTGTGGGAAAGGAGAAAATGCTGGTTACCAGCATTTTCTCCTTTTCCCACCATGTTTTCAAAAGGCCTCTTTCACAGGGTTGTTAAAAGTTGGGATTGTGTGGTAAAGGGTTAAAACCATGTTCAGGGAAGGGAGAACTAGAGGCCCTTGAGGGCCTGAATCGCTCTGGCATTTTTTTTTTTTACTAGCATACATTATGAATTCATGATGCAAAAAAGAAAAAAAAGCATGCACACAAAGAAATGGGGGAAGGGGTAGTTGCAACTGGGCTTGAACCCACTAAGACAGCACAAGTAGGCATGGTGAATTGAACAAATAGTGGAAAAAAAAAACAACTGAAGTACAATTTCTCAAAACCAATTGTTTGAAATCCAGCCAAATTTGATAGGAATTCATTACTCATTGCTTTTAACAATCCCTGCAAGTTTCAAAGACAAGTGACTTATAACGTGGACTGTATTGAGTAAACAATACTAAGTCATCAAATGGCTGCTTTTCCTAAATTAATTGCTAGATTTTCTTCATTCTTAATAGAGTTCAATCCCTTGACGATACAAATAATCTTTGCAAGTTTCAAAGACTGAATCAAAAATGTGACTGAATTGCGTAAACAAGAAATGTAAATTTTCAACTTTAAATGGCTTCTTTTCCCATACTGATTGTCATTTTTTGTTGTTTTTTTTTTAAATTAATTGGGTTCAAGCTATTGATAATATAAAGCAACTGTGCAAGTTTCATGAAAAAATTCAACCACAAATGCCAACGTTATTGTGTAAACTAAAACTGCAATTTTCAAATTTAAATGGCTACCTTTCCCATACTGATTGTCGATTTTTTTTTTCAAAATCAATAGGATTTAAGCTGTTGATGATAAAAAGCAACTGTGCAATTTTCATGAAAATCCGACCACAAATGCAGACTTTATCACTTAAACAAGAAAAGAAAATTTTGATCTTTAAATAGCTACTTTTCCAAAACTGATTGTCAGATTTTTTTCAAAGTCAATAGGATCTAGGCTATTGATGAGATAAACAAACAGTGCAGGTTTCATGAAAATCTGACCACAACTACAGACTTTAATGCTTAAACAAGAAATTGAAATTTTGAACTTTAAATGGCTACTTTTCCCACATTGATCGTCAGATTTTTTTTTAAAAAATCGATAGGATTAAAGCTATTGATGACATAAACAAACTCTGCAAGTTTTACAAAAATCCAACCACAAATGCAGACTTCATCGCGTAAACAAGAAAAAATGACAGACGGACAGACAGATGGACAGACAGATGGACCGACAACGGAAACCATGCCATGACATAAGCTCTACTGGCTTACAGCCAGTAGAGCTATAAATGGATTTCCTTGTGATGGCTATCATCAATCTGCAGTAAGAATTTGGCACAAACAAGGGCTTGAATCACTTCGAAAATGCAAAAAATAAATAGGTTAGGTTGATGAATGTGGATTTGAACTCCCAGAGAGCAATTGCAGCCTTTAGATTACAGTTACGTGGGCCAGCTCTGGCTTGGTTTAACACATTGAATCACATTGACGAAACATGGTCCTCCCATTAAGCATTTTTTTTGGTCGAATATGGATATAAAGTTTCAGCTTTCCAAAACTTAACTCTTCAGCCAGGCCTTACTATTGAGGAATTCCATGCTATAATTCAGGATAAAGGTACGAGGTTGAACAAATCCAAGAGAGAAATGGTTGTCCGCTTCACTAATGGTCTTCCCGGCCAATATGCCTTTTTTGCTCGAGCAAGTAGAGCAACAAACCTTAGGGAATGTCTCCATATGGCGAAAACAGGAGAAGTTCATGGATACCATTCAGTTGACACATTTGTTGCGGCAGCTACAAAACCAGAACAATCTCAAGTGCCTAACCAGCCTCAGAACACCCATTGGCAAAGATAAGTTAGATTTTGTTACAAATGTCAGGGCAGCGGTCACATTAAACCCAATTGTCAATGGACTGGTCAAAGAGGCAAGAATCCTGATGTGATTTGCCAGCTTTGTGACCAAAAGGGACATAGCGCTAAGAACTGTGTACTAAATCCTAGGTCTGCGCAGAAAACATTTAATGTCAAATGCCAGTTATGTGACAATTTATCTCAAGTTTTGTACATCACTACTTAGGTTCTTGTGAACAGATCCATCGTACTTTGGCAGAAAAGCTTACCCCATATCTTACCTCACAGTGTAATACTTGGGACTCCATTGTAAGTGCAATTGTTTTTAGCATCAATAATGCAGTGAATTCAAGTACCAAAAGCTCACCTTTTGAGATAGTTTACTCTATGAGACCTAAATTCCCACTCTGCCCTATTCCCAATGACTTGCATAGTGTTCCTAAAGATTATACTGCTTACCTACTAGTGAAACGCTCACAGCTTGACATGATAAGAGAAAATTTGAAAATTAATACCACCAATTACTCTGCGAAAATGCTTGCTCGTAAAAACTGTAGCATCAAACAGCTAGTCTTATCTCAGGTGATTATGTATATTTGACAGATGAGTCATCAGGATCAGCCAAGAAGCTCAAAAGTCATTACCAAGGACCTTTTGTGGTGAGGTCAGTACTCGGTGATCACATGGTACACTTGACACTTGTTTTCGCTCAAAGTCACACGCCAGATGGATTACAGTATTTGGTACATGTGGTTGAAGAGCCAGCCCAAAATGCAATCTGGATGGATGAGTCTAGTCTTAATCAGAAAGTTAAGAAAAATGTAGCCACTAGAACCCCTCCTGTTATTCATTGAGGATTCATGCTCCATGTAACCAGTGCTTAAGCACTAGCCAATTTGTTTTTTACAAGTCAATTCCTATGTATTTTTTTGTGAGTGTGTGGCAAACTGTTACTAGTGATACACGTAAATGATACATTACCAATCATACTGTATTACATGCATTTGGATGAACTGTTAGGCATAAAGGGTTTGTCATGCGGTATGTTTGACAGTCTTGGTCAAATTCAGCACACTATTGATACCTGTCATAAACATTTCACATGTAATGGGTTATCTGTCACAATGTTTCCTTCGTATGTTGCAGTATTAATGCTGTAAATATACATTGAGGCCTTCCGACAGTTTACATCAATTTGCTGACAGCAACAAAACTGTATAAATGTTCCTTTCTGTTTTCTTTACATTTTCAAAACTAAATGCCTATTTTATGATTGCATAAGAATTTGAAGAATTAAATTGCCATATTAGAGTATTGTATACAAATGATTTGAGCAGTGAGGTACACTGTCTTGAATATTGCACAATTATCTTTACTGATTTGCCTCAGATGAAACCACAATATGCAATAGGATGCATTGCCATTTCCAGAGAATTTACGCCTGTAAATGACACTTTGCAAGTGACAATCCTTGTTGTGTTTCACATGTGATAAAACCATATGTTGAGGATGTTATTTCAGAACATAGTAGGGGCAGCAACTCTTGGTAACACTTAGTAATTACATGTTTATCGAGTTGTCTCCCTTCTCACAATAAGTATTCTTTTTCTTGTCACATTACTTTTTTGGCTGCATTTCTGGTATGACTGGAACAGTTCATCCATACAACAGTCATATTACTTACTGAAGCAGTGTTTTAGAATGTGTACACTGGAGAGTATTTCGAGTTGTCTCTGCAATATCCATGTTCACATTGAAGGAACATTTAGCATTGATCTTTCATCCAGACTAATTAAAAACTCAGTATGTTTTCTGAGCATTTGAAGTTTGAGTGTTAGATGAGATGCTGGATTCAGTTAATAGAATATTCAGGTTGTGTGGTACAGCACACAGAAGGTATATAGATGTAGACAAACATGCACTTACATTCTTACGTTGTCATGCACTGCAATGCCTTTCTTCACTTGATTGCTGTACTGTACATACTTATTGGTAGTCCCAGTTAGTATATTGATATTTACATGTATTCTAGTTCATAGTTCTAGTGAAGCTGTGTTCTTCAGTTGCCAGGTTGAGTTTGCCCCACATGAAAATTGTTTGTATGTCACAGACTACTTTCACTTCTGTGGTGTTTGTTGTTTGGGACATGCAAGTAATCTCAATAATGTTGCATTGGTATGTTGGTCTTTATATATGTTGTATGACTGTTGTCTATGGTTTGGCCAGCCCTGGATTGTATGTATGTGTGTGTATGTGCATCTGTAGACCAACATCTCAATTCACTGCCTTACCCTTAGATTGGTTTTAAGACTGATATGACTACTGTTTTGTTGTTTGGTAATATCTGGGTGTACGTCTTGCAAAATTTTGGGAAATTTTGCATGTTGGTTGTATATTATACCCTGGAGATTCCCCAACAATTGGAACATGTTTGTTTGATTAACTTTGGTAGTTTGGGGGTCAGCCTTTTTTTTGTTTTGCCTGTGACTGGAAGCATGTGGTTGGAGGCAAAAAGATGGAAAAAATAAAGTGTAGAACTGAATTTAGACTTGATTTCTGTATTATGATAAATGTACAATCGTGGAAAACCAACAATATATAATTAATCTGCTTGCAAACTTGCGAAAGCATGAAAACCAGTGACCAACCTTGATTTTCGATTTTCACACCTTTTGATTGATGATGTTGACCGGTATCATTAAGTCGTTAATTGCAAGTAAATGTAATTACAGGCATTACTTGGTTTGTCACAACAATATGTAATTAAAGGTAATTATTTGGTTTGTCACAACAATTAATCAATCAAAAAGACCATCGACAATAATTTTGAAATTCCTCAGAACATTCGACAAGACATCAACGGATAACCATCTGAAGCGGTTACTAGAAAGACTGGAAAAAGCAGGATAACACCAAAAAACATTGTAAAACAACCAAAATATAGCAAAATACATATCGAAAGGGGGAGGGGGTCAAAAGGGTATGGTTACATGTTAAATAGGGGTATTGGGGAAAGAAGTTATCAACCTATACTCAGCGAAAAAATACCATTGATACTACCTCATCCTTTACCATTTTATCACCGAAAAATCATCACGTAGACCAAGAAAATTCAGAAAAAAGCCAAACCATATAGGTGGAGGGGTTTCTCTTGGTTAGGGTTATCTGGTCATTAGGGACATGGGAGCAGGATATTCCCTTTTACTGACCTAAACCACCTAAATATGCCGGAAAACACCATTGGGTGTTTTTCCGTCTTTTTACTAGTGACACTGTCTTAAGTCCTCCAAGTTAATTTGATCTTTAGAAGGGGAAACCACTAATAACCAGCATTTCCTTTTTCCACAGTGTTTTCTACACTTTCATAGACAAATGTCCACACCTGAATCACATATGATTTGTTCCCTGCAAGTACTTTGAATTTGGCAAAGTCTAAAATTTTGTTGTTTCATTAAGAGTTCAGACAAATGTAACCATAACCACTATGTCACAATGAAAATCTTGTTAGCAATTCTGTTTCCAAATTATAATGGTCACAAGTTTTAGTTTTGGTCAATCTCGGTAAAACAAATAGGTCACACAAGATAGATTACAATCACTCTTGTTGTTCTTCTTGTAGCACTCAATTAGAATTACCTTAGATGATACTGAATGTTTGCTACCTTGGTCCCAACAGTGACACCTTGTTTTTACTGACAAGGCCATATTTGATTTCATGAACTTGATCTGCCCCTTTTTCTACTCATATCCCATACAAATTTGCATTTGTGTTAACGCCAGACCAAGCCCGGTAGCTCAGTCAATTCCATACAGGGCTTGAAACCCAGAGGTCGCATGTACATTTCACAGCTCTGCCTATTTCTTTCAGACAATTGATGATAGTCAAAGGGAGAGGAGTCAACCCCTTTCACTGGTGTACATTCTTTCAACTATGTTCATGTGGGAAAGTAGCCAGTGGCTTGAAAAGGATCTTATGCAGAGTACAAGTAAAACCAATGCATGGATAGGTGCATTGGATACTGCAATATAACTGAAATAATGTTTAAAGTACTGTTAAACTATAGCACTGAACTGTTGTGAAGATGACAATTTGTTTTTGTACCATAAGTCCAAGTGTTCACATACAACTTTCGATCATAGAGCACCTTGGGTAGGAAAAGAAACAGAAACAAGTAAATGTATTTGACTGATATGGTACAATAAAACAAGAGGGCCATGATGGCCCTGTATCGCTCCACTGGCTTATAAATATAAACCATCAATACTAAACATTTCAATTCTGAGCCAAATGGTTTCAAAATGAAGACTTACAAAAAGTTTTCTCTGTAAAAGCCCATGTGGAAGTTGAAACCTGCAGGGCAAAGCCATTTTTGATCCCAGAGCTATAATTACTTGGCCCCTGGTAGAGGTCCACAAGATAAAGCCACATGCCAAAATAATACAAGTCTATGCTGTATGGTTATAAATAAGGTGATTTTCAATTTTTGTCCATATGAAGCCTCTGTAAAACATAAGACCCCTGATGCAAGGCTAATTTAAAAAAAAAATCAAAACAGGAAGATTTCTTAAGTTGTCACTATGTAAGCCCATGTAAAACTTGTGACCCCTGCGGTGGGGCCAATTTTGACCCCAGGGCTAAAATTTTGGCCCACTTGGTAGAGGCCCACTAGATATAGCTACATGCAAAATTTGGTAGCTCTAGGCCTTATGGCTAGGTACAGGAAGATTTTTAAAGTTTTCTCTATATAAGCCTATGTAAAACTTGTGACCCCTGGGGCAGAGCCAATTTTGACCCCAGGGCTATAATTTGAAGAAACTTGATAGAGGTCTACTACATAAAGCTACATGCCAAATTTGGTAGCCCTATGCCTTATGGTTTCCGACAAGAAGATTTTTAAAGATTTCTCTATATAAGCCTATGTAAAACTTGTGACCCCTGGGGCAGAGCCAATTTTGACCCCAGGGCTATAATTTGAAGAAACTTGATAGAGGTCTACTACATAAAGCTACATGCCAAATTTGGTAGCCCTATGCCTTATGGTTTCCGACAAGAAGATTTTTAAAGATTTCCCATATTTTTCAGTTTTGTTGCCATGGCAACCAGAGTTTTTGAAGGAATCAAATTCTTTCAAGAAATTCTGAAGAGGACCATGGCAGGATCATTTCTGTGAAGTTTCATGAAAATCGGATGGGTAGTTTCAGAGAAGAAGATGTTTGAAATAAAAGTTAACGGACGGACGCACGCACGCACGCACGCACGCACGACGGACACCGGGCCATGACATTAGCCCGCTGGCCTTCGGCCAGTGGAGCTAATAAATCTATTTTCAACAGTATTTCAATCGTATACATGGATCCGTGGCGATAAAATAAACCAACTTCCTTGGTTACAGTCGCTAAGGGCTCCCAAACAAACGCAGAAAATACATTTATATGTGTACAGTATAGCATACAGGCTACTTAAATTGTACTGTCATGACTGTTTCTTTCTATAAAATTCCAGACGGATATCCCTTTTCATATGTTTCTGTCAATGATGAATCCTCGGTAAGAAATTTATGGATACTTGAACTAATTTACATAAGGATATGTACAAAAAGTGTGAATTTCAGGGGCCACGAACAATGTAACACCTGTTTCAGCAAAGTTTTGAACTTCAATGAGAAAGAATGAAACACCCAATAAATCTCAGTTTTGCCTAAGAATAATGGAATTAAAGGTGCTTCATATTTTCATAAGGCTTCTTAGGTTGTCTCAACATCATATTCGATAAAAACTTCCACTAAACTACAAGTATTTTGAAAAATTTATAGATTGTCTCATTCAACAGAGAGGTGTAAGTCTAAGAAGTTTCAATTTCAAGTTAGGGAAAATGGTTGCCTGATGATTTTAAAATGCATAAAGCGTGCTGTCAAATAACAGACTTGTTAATATCATTCATGGTTGTTTGTTTCATCTTATGGTATACTGAAGACAACAAGTGGTCGAGTGGATATTAAAGCAGCAATCAAACACACATCCTATCTGTTAACAGTTTACCGACATACCCTTTGAAATGGCAGATGTGCTAGTCCACTAAATATGGCTAAGTCAAAAGTTGATTCAATTAACTTAAGTTGCCTTTTGAGCTGAACTTCCAAAACACTACAGAACAGAACTTAGTCTGTTTCATAATTCAAATCTACATTGTACTTTAGGAATACCCGTAAATGAGCTTAATTTAAGTAGCAGATGGTTTGAATCCAACAATAAACTGCCTGTTTTATGCACTCTGATTATTGTACCTACACATTCAGCATTCTTCATGCACCAAGGATTAATGTTAATGTCAAACTGAAACACTGATAACAAGTGCCTCTTTTTGGATGTGAAGAAATCATTAAACAAGGTTAGATGTTTAAGGGAACATACTTTCTTTTTATTGCTATTTCATATATTTTTACCTATGTTTTCCACTGTAAAACCACTCATGTCTCTTTCTGAGAATTTCAGAGGAGAAAAAACCTAACATTAATTAATCCATTGCATTATTTAGTGTTTATCAAAACTCTTTGCTCATTTCCAATTGTCAATCATAATCATAATGCAAACTTGTAGCCTCTGCATATATATCTCACGTAAGCTGTACAAGTTCACAAGGCATATCTTTTAAGCTTTAAATTCAAGCATTGCAAACACACATAATATTGCACTTCTCCCAACATAAACAGTTGCTTATTTAGGAGCCAAAATAGCAGACTGCAGGGCTGCACATCGAGGCAAATAAATGCAATGACCTGATTGGTCAAATATCGATTTTTACGGATCCATATATAGAAGAAGCAGTGCACTAACTCAGTTTGCTGGGTCAGTAACTGATATTACCGACAACAAAGCTAGAGGAGGTTACTTTTTGAAGGAAACTACCTCTAGCTCCTGCTAGAGTTTAATTGGAGAGGTCATCAGACCTCTCCAACAGTGGTGAGTTTAAAAGGCAGACTGCCACAGAAATCGCTGTCTTAATTCATTTGTTTTCGCGAAATTGTTCTGATACACAGTCTATTTCGTCATGGTTTTATAAACAAAGCGAAGTCAAAAAACTGAAATAGGAAATAAACATTTTTTTTTAATATGACCGATTTCCAAAAAGATTTATTATACTATATTGATTGTAAATGATCTCTCCAATAATTGCAATTTTTCATTAAACAAATAAATCTAAGCAAAGAGAAAAAAGAAAAATTCATTAAAAAAGGAGAAAGAACACCAAGGGAAAAGATCACGTGACTTGATACTGTATGGAGAATTCGTACCCTGGAGAACTCGTACCCTAATCTCAAAAGCACGAGTTCTCTGGAGAACTCGTACCCCACAAATAAATATAAATAGGTTGTTCAGTATGTTTTTAAGTTCTATTTTTCATAACTGACTAGACTCTTGCATTTTTCTCAAGTTTTATACAAAAATTCCATGGATTTATAATGATACAGATTTGATGAAATAACACACAGAGTTGCCTCTATTATGCGGGATTGCGAGAATCCCGCGAAAATCAACTTATGAGCGGGAAAAAAAGTCATACCTCTTCGCCCTACGTACCGCACACCTCAAAAGAGTCCATGGTCCTTTGGTTTTGGGCGGATTGCGCAGGTTGACATGGGCCGATACTTTTTGCAGATGCATTAAGCACCCTTTTTGCAGAGCATGGCTCATTTATCTACTTTCTTAAATTTTTAACGTTTAGACAAACAACCTCTTCATTTTACATGTCTGCAGCAGACAACTTTTCAAAATATTGTGGGAAGCGGAGAAGCTGCTAGTCACTGCAGTTTCTCCCTTTGTCACAATGGTTTTCATCGCATCAAAGCACCATCTTCCACATTAATTATTAAAGTTTAAATTGTCGTCTGCATGCTTTTTCTGTTTGGGACAGTCCAAAAATTGCTGTTTGTTAAAGGATTAAAAAATGTTACATTTATTTTTAACATGTCTGTTACTAGTATTATGTATAGGCCACCTTTATTTATTGTCATCAGGTAAGATTCTTGCCTATTCAGTGGAATTAGCATATTATATCAAATTTTAATTGAACAATTTCTCCTTTCCAAAAATATTTTGGCTATTCTGAGCACACATAACAAACATTCATTAGAGGTTTGTTCCTTTTGAAAATGAGCCAAATGGGTCATCATCTTCAGTTTTGTGTCCTTGAATTTTGAAAAAAATATGCATTTCTGAGCATGTTAATAGCATATGGCCTACAATTCCTAGAATGTTATAACAATGTGGAACATGTACTGTTTTGTGTCTTTACACCAGCAAAATTGGGGGAAAAAAAAGATGTTTTTTCTCATTCATTTAATTCCTAACTTGTTTGTTTACATCCACCAAAGTATATTGAAAACAAAAGGCAATAAACTATTTGAAAACATTGATGCCGACCTCTCCTAGCTTCTTTTTTTAAAGAAGCCAACTTGTTTGGAAGACATTTCACAAATCATATCAAACAATAGGCCATGGTGGACTTGCAAGCACCTTCTTGCCCTTGATTATTTCTGCGAATGTTTGTTAACCCTTTACCACACAACAAAATCTTAGGCTCTTATGAGTTGAAGGCATTTTCAGGCGACAAATTTGATGTTGCTCATATAATGAAATTTGTCTTTGAACATGTAGAAAATAGTGTGGTGTCCACCATTTTCTCCTTTTACCACAATGCCTTGAAAAGCCCTTTTCATCAAGGTTGTTAAAAGTTGGGATTGTGTGGTAAAGGGTTAACCCTTTATTACATAATTCCAGGTTTAAACAACCCTAAGGAAGAGGTCTTTTGAAAACATTGTGCAAAAAAGAGAAAATGCTTGTTACCAGCATTTTCTCCTTTTCCCACCATGTTTTCTACCCTACCCATAACAAACTTCAATTTTTGTGTCACATTTATTTTGTTGTTTGTAAATGCTTTCAATCTGGACCAATATAAAATATTGCCATGTGATAAAAGAATTAAGTGTCACTGCAACAGGAACCAACTCTCTCTAACGTCTGAACATTATTTGGGTTTTGCTTATGGGGGAAAACAGCCAGTGAATTTTCGAGAATTTGCTGAGGATTTCTAGTAAATGAAAGAAAGGTAGAAGATTTAATATTAATTTCAACCCTTCTTCAAACAATCCAAGTTTTAACAACCCTGAGTAAGATGGCCTTCGCAAATATTGTGGGATAAAGAGAAAAAGTTGGTACAATGTAGCCTCTGGGAAAAGCAGAAAATGTTGACAGCAAGCATTTTTCTCTTTTTTATCCCTACACTGTTTTCTACTCTTTCAAAGAGACATTTATTGTGTTGAGTTACATGTACTTTTCCACCTGTAATGAATTTCAGTTCTGATGAGACTGAAATGTCCTCCTCTGGTAAAGATTTGGTATTTGTTTGTTGGAGCATTTTGCACCATCTGAAACATTATTTCAAATATTTATTCATGTCAATGTGACAACTCACTAAGCTGTTTTCTGTATTTCACCGGCACAAAGCTGGGCTCTGCAATGTCTTGCCCAAGGACATTCCTTAACCCTTTACCAGACGGCAAAATTTTAGCCATGTCCAAATTGAAAGCATTTGCAGACGACAATTTCAATGTGGCTCAGATGGTGCAATTTTTCTTTGATAGGGTAGAAAACATTGTGGGAAAAGGAGAAAATGCTGGTTACCAGCATTTTCTCCTTTTCCCACAATGTTTTCAAAATGCTTCTTTTCCAGGGGCATCAAAAGGCGGCATTGTGCGGTAAAGTGTTAATGACTACCAGATCTGCACAAGAAGTGAAAGATGATATGTACGTTAAAATTTCAATGTCTATGCTACTGAGGCATGACAGCAACGTGCATGTATAAAATACATTGAAAAACTTTCATCAAAAAAAAAAGCAAAGCAGCTACCGGTTTCTTACTTTCCAAGCAGAATTAAAAGTAACCAAAGTGCACAAACCTTTACTAGATGGTAAAATTTTAGAACTGTTCAAATTTGTTAAAATATGATGCTTCGGCATGTATATATTTTCTTCCTTGTCGTTCAAGGATAAGGATTGTTTACATCCAACAAGTCTAGATGACCGACGGATGACCATACTTGATGAGTTGGCACTTCAAGTTTTATAAGTTTGAACTTATGACGACCGGACAAGGACAGGTCACCAGCTTGGCCGGGGACGTGCTGATGAGCCTGGCCTAATTGACCGGCTGAACAGTCATGTGACTGGAACTGACCAATCATGGTGCAAGTTTTGCAGGCTGCATCGCTTCTAGGAGGAGTTAGGTTGGTCAGATGGTTGTCACATGACTGAGAATTGGTATATGTAGCAAGCGCGCACGGCAGAGGGCTCATCTTTGGCTTGAAACTTCTTTAGTTTGAATCTTTGTGGCTTCACTTTAAACTGACCACGCTACAATTTGTCTTTAGGAATAAACTTTGGGTGCCATCGATCAATTTTAGGATGAAGATATTTAAAGTGTCAAAATTATTCTAAAATAAATTCAAAAAGAAACTTTACCGTTGAGAGTTGTTTATTTGCTAACAAACCGTTCGGAAATCCTGACAAGGACATTAGAAGTACAACACACACATGTAGAAATTTTTTTATTTTGGTGCAGTGACCACCAGGATTTTAATGATGTTTGGTATAAATGTTCACGCGCATCCATACTGCGCATTTGTATTTCTCACAGATAGTAACACTATCAGCGCTATTGTGTATTTTTCCGCACAAATGGCAATAGTAACAGCGAACCAATGGTGCACTTTTACAAGTAGAACTTTCTACGGATGGTACCAGATGACAGATTTTGACCATTCCAAATTGAAAACATTTTCCAGACAATAAAGTGGTTGTTGATCAAATAATGGGATTTATCTCTAGCAGGGTTGGAAAGCATTGTAGGAAAAGGAGACAGTACTTCGTTCAAGCATTTTCTCCTTTACCCACAATGTTTTCAAAAGCCTTCTTCCTTAGGGTTGCAAGAGCAGGGCTTATCTGGTAAAAGGTTAAACCCTGTGTAAATATGTAGTTATATTACAGTAACAATTTGACTGAACATGTGATTGAATTACATGTAGATGCAAGTTGTAATGATATGTTCATTTTTTGAAAAAAACTACTATGAAAAATAGTATGCCATTTTGCTAAATTCTCACAAGTAGCAATTTTCTGCTATATTGTTTTTTTCTAATTTTTGCAAAACTTGCAGCCTAATGTGAGGTATGGTGTCTATAGTCATTCAAAGTGAAGGTTCTCAGGCCAGTGTTTCCTAAACTTATTTTCTTCATCCAGTTCTTGACCAGTCACATTTTCCTGACACTGGCAGGCCAGCTGTCATGCTATCCTTTTAGGATTACAGGTGATGGCATCAAAACTGGCCTGCCAGTGTAAGGATGATATGACTGGTAAAGTACTTGCTGGAAAAAAAAAGTCCAGTTACACAGCAAATAATAAAACAGGCAGAAAATTGAAGCTGTTGAAGTATACCTATTTCTTGAAGTATAGCTATTTCCTCTTTGAAAAATACTGTTGGAAAAGGAGAAATTTCTTCTACTGAGTAATTTTTCCTTTTTCCATCATGTCTGCCAAGCTTTTATCCCATTTTTTTCCACAGACATTTTTTTTTTGTATTTCTATGAGCCGTATGGCCATAATCATGTGTGTAAATTTATAAAAAAAAGAACTACATGTAGATAATGAAGGGTTTGATATAAATTTGAGGTATATACGCTATGTTCATTTTTTGAATGAGTATAGGATCCAAAATTAATGTGGGAAAAGGAGAAATCGCGTTTAATGAGCATGAGCAATTTCTTCTTTCCCACTATGTCTGCTGAGCTTCTATTATATAGTTTTCCTCGAAAAAAATTAACTTCCATAGTGACCGTCATCACTGTTTCCTGGGGAAAAAAGCACGGGTAGGTGCCATTTTTATTTTTTCTTATTGTCTAGATTTATAAGTGCTATGATTGTGGAAATTTTAAAAAAAATCTGTCCGTTAGAAAGTACGTTTTTATTGAAGATTAACCCTTAACCCGGTCAAATTATCTCCCTTTTTAACTCAATGGTCTATATATAAGATGCATATTGGTACATTTACCATGTTTAAAACCAGGCTTTTATATGTTTTTTGTGCAAAACTGAATTATTTTTCTTTAAAGTGATGTATATTTGTATATTCTTCTGGTAATTTTCCAGTTTAATTGACTATTAAAGTAAAGTTTGTTAAATCCAGTATATGCTGAATTTTGGAACTGTATGTACCTTTTTCAAAAGCGAATTTCTCAGAAACGAGCACAGGGACCCCCCTTTTTTTTCATTGTAATCTACAAGAGACATGATGAGCTTTGTATGTGCAAAGTTTAAAAAAAATCTGTCCGCTGGAAGAATTTGTCATATACGTCCTTAACCTGTTTTAACTAACAGTTTAATTTAAAAGAACTTTAGTGTCACGGACAAACGAAACACAACGCGAAGGACAAAGGGACAAAAAGAAGAACAAGAAAGATAGACGAGAAAACGAGAAGACATCTCAACAAAGGTACTCTTTAGCTTGTTCTGTTCTAGCTACTTGTTATTTATTTTGTACATTTTCTGTTTAGAAAAAATGGCAGAGCAACAAATTCAGGCTCTTACAAAAACTTTAAATGAGAATAACCAAATTTTGATGCAAAATTGTCAGAATCTAGACATTAACTCAAGAGTGGTGTCAGACAGTGCTAAAGCTATAGCACACACATTAGAATCATTAGATCCTAGTCTGGACACACGGTCAGACAGTGGTAGAATACCATTTAATATTAAAAATTTTGATGATAACCCGCGTGATTTCGACACACGGGTTAAGCAGGTAGAGAAACGCAATTTACTCTACGAGCGTAACAATAAGAGACATAGTCAGTCGAATTGTCCTGCATAAGAAAAACTATGAAGATTGTCAAGTATAAAGAAGCCGATACTTCGACAAACCAACGCAACTTAAGAATAAATTTGACCAGAAATCCGAACTTACAAATCATTATTAAGAAAAACCTATGCTAAAAAAATGCAACTTACATGTATATTTGAAATCTCTAGAGGGGGTGCATTAGAAACGGTAGGAAAGGCAAATTTAAATTTTGAGATGAAAGATTTAAAATTTAATTGTGACTTGTTTCTTGTAGATTCTCTAAAACAAAAAGAAACTGATATTTTTTTCATCTAGTAAGAAAATGTTTTATGTCCTTGTTGAAAACTTGAATCGAGAAGAACTACGAATTGTGGTAACAAACAGTGTGGTAAAATTGAATAGTTCGAACAAGGTCCCTGTTGAAATAACAAATTACACAAGCAGACATATAAAATTATGCAAAGGGTCAGCAATAGGTCGTGTCGATTTGCTAGACAAGAATGAACTAGTGACTATATGTCATATTTCAGGTCAAACGTCTAGTCAGGTTAATACATCCCGCCCGACTGAACAAGAAATATTAGGTCAGACACACACTGGTTGTCAGCACAGACATTTAGTAAATGAATTAGTCATAAAGTTGTAGAGAAATTCAGAATCTAGGATAGAAGACAGTTCAGATACTGAAAGCTACTTTTCCGCAAATGATTTAGATGAAAATTCAGAAATTATCAGGTCAGAACCTGTGCAAATGGAAGTAGACGAGGTTAAAGTTAGGAAACATAGAAAAACAAGTAAGAAACATAAGGTCAAAAGGTTATTAGACGTTTTGTCTAATTTATTAAAATAAGTTGCAAGGCTTCAAAAGTTCTTTAGCCGATGGCGATAGGCTGAGGAATTGTAATTATTCGCTTGAGAATAAGTTTCGAATTTCGTGAAAATTTGTTTTGTTATGTGAAAATCAAACCAGTAAATTAAAGGTCAAAATAAAGGTCACCAGAGCAAAGTGATGGTAGATTGACACAATTATCATGTACATAGCTAGTGAAGTATAGCAGGTCGCGATAGTTTGGGTAGTTTTATAACTTGTTGTGGACATACCTTCCACATATGTCAATTTGGCATCTCAACAGTAAATCGGACACTGTTTTAAAAAAATTAGTTGTATCAATTGAAATGATACTGAAAAGCCAATAACAATGATAAGACTTGTAGATTGCATGTATAGCAAGTATGAGTATAATTCATATTAGGTGGTATGCGACACCTATCTACTGAAAAGGTCTTGAGTTCAGAATATAAGGCAGGTTACGTACCGTACATTATGTATTAGACTGCATTTACATAGGTCACCTTGTATCTGAAATGGTATTAAGGATTCTTAATTATTTATAACAGGTTCAAATAGAGATGGTTTAGAATGAAGTTGTTAGCTTTAGTATTTGTTTCCCTAGTTAGTTGTACGTGTAGTTTTATGCACGAATCAACATGTTTCCACAAAGTAGGTCAATTTTCGATGTCGCGATCGAAATGGCTCATTTCATTCCTCATTGATTTAGGAGTTTATGAAAACTTTCTTTCAAAATTATCCCGCGATATTAACAAGGCATCGAGCTTAGCAGATCAGTTGGTTATTATGTACCACAAGCCAGCCGATGATAAGTACAAACGCATTTTCATTGACTTGAGGAATGAACTTTCAGTTCTAGAGAGCATGCATGTAGACATAGTTAGGAGTTTTAACAATTATAAGTTACTCAGAGAACCGCAAAAACGGGTAAAAAGAGGTTTATTCAATTTCATAGGTGATATAATGGGTTCGTTATTTGGAGTCTTAACCGAGGCTGATGTTGAGAAAATTTAAAGAAATGTTAGAAGAATCGCTCAAAATCAAATGGATTTAACACATATCTTAAAGGAATCTATCTCTGTTTTAAATGTAACGAGGCTCGAGGTTAAAGAAAACAGACAAAAAATCAACGAGATAATTGAAACGATCGAACAAATAGAGGATAATATTGTCAATATAACAGGTCAATTGCAATCACAGATTAATAGCCTGGAGAAACTTACGGTGTTTACCGCTCAATTGAATTCGATAATTGATAGCATAAAAAATGCAATATTGAGGTCAATGTACTTTTACTTA
The DNA here is from genome assembly GCA_945859785.2 of Tridacna gigas. NCBI lineage: Eukaryota > Metazoa > Mollusca > Bivalvia > Cardiida > Cardiidae > Tridacna > Tridacna gigas. The sequence goes on from OX244040.2 coordinate 24,423,816, forward strand.
CACTTTCAAATGCAAGTACAGCTGATTACCATGCAACGTTTATCACCCAGCACAATAGCGGCTGATAACTTGAGAAACTTGTTGCTGACAATTCAATCACGACTTCTAAAACCATTAGTCTACCACATGACCCACAAACGAAATTATTTGAGTATTATAAATTTCTCAAATGCGCTACATTATTTGAAGATAACCACGTCATCATAACCATTTATGTTCCTCTAGTAGAGCTCATTCAAAGTTTCGAGGTTTTCAAAGCTTATTCGCTTCCGGTTCCATTGATTGGTTCCACTCCTCACAGAAAGAAAGAATTATTAGCATATTACAAGTTAGAATCTTCGTATCTAGCAATAAACCCTGAAAGAACTAAGTATATTCTTTTAAACGATGAACATGCTTACCAATGCATTGATCCAACGTTAAGGATATGTAATGTAAAAGACCCCATTAGAAATGTCAACATAGGCAAAAGTTGTATGTTGAGTAATTTCATGGAAGATCAAGCAAAGGTTAAAAAACACTGTGATGTCTGGATGAGGCATTAATTTCTTCCTACTGCAGTTTACTTGGCAAACGATGTCTATTTGACAATAACAAAATGAAAATTTAATTTTAATGTCATATGTAATGGAGAACGATCGTCAAAACAAAGAATTCAAGTTTACCCACCTTATGGTTTCTTGAACTTACATAGAAACTGTGTAGCAACATCGTGTGCATTTACACTTATGGGTTACTACGAGCGACATTCGACAGAAAATGCGACTAACCCAGCCGCATATATGTTGAAATCATATAATTTTACCAACTTCCGTGTTTGGGATGACATAACTAAACTTGACATAATTCAAAATAGCACGATGACGTTACCGAAGAAACTCGATGACTTAGACGAATTCCTGTTGAACACTTTATTAGATAACTTAGACAATCTAAGACTCATTGAAGAAATGACTTCACCAAAACACTTTCCTATTTGGGGTTATTTGGTATTATCATTTGTACTGGAATTGCAATTCTTATTTTAGTATATTGTATTTGGAAATACAAGCATTTACTGCTTGCGAAATTGTTAGGAGCGAATAGAAAAGTTAAGAAAAAGGCTAGAACAAGGGAACAAATAGCTAAATTGCCTGACAACAAACATTGTATAAAAAAAGAAGAATCCAAAGGCGTGATGAAAATGTCAACGTTACTCGAAGGAGAAGCTCAGGGAGGCATCAACGATGACCTTCACAGCAGCGAGCTATCGAGGAGTCAAGCTCATCCCCTTTTGGACTCGCAGGCTATTGTTGTAAAAGCATAACAAACAAAAGGCACTGAACACTATTGTATAACTTTGTTTTATTTGGTCAGACACTACAAGCCAGCGCTTTGTTTAGTCAAGTACCGACTAGGCACTTCCACACATAACGTTACCACATGTGTGTTTTATCAAAAGGATATTAGTACATCAGCTTATGGTACAACATCCTCCTGGTAAACATCTTCAACTAAATGGTACAACTTTGTTGGTACAACATACTGGTACAACTTACTGGTACAACGCAATTGGTACAACTTATTGGTACAACTTTGTTGGTACAATACAGTGATCATTTTGGGCAGCGCCATTGCGCCATTGGTGCATTTTTGTCTTTGACGGCGCAGAAAAATTAGACCAAAGCGCCAAAACGGCCCGTAAAAATTCTCGTCGGCGCAAAATATTTGCCTCTCTGCGCCGCTTAAAAAAACAAATCTGTAATTTTCGTTATCTGCTTAAAATAATGATGAAAAACACCGAAGGCGTCGTAGGGTGTTTAATCCGGTAAAAATTCTATACCAATACGGTTAGGCATTGTCTGCGCACATGTTCTTTGAAGATTTGACCTGTCATATATGCACGGTTAGGTGACAGTCGAGGTCAACCGGAACTCACTCGGCCCATTTCGGAAACAGGTCGATCAGGTGCTTTCTTGGATGGACTTGTTTTTTGGTATCCCGTTTTTCACCGAGCATCTGCGCCGCTCATTCGGATTATTTTAGATGGATGAGAAACGCTTTGGAATAATATGAATGCGAAATATAGATCTCTTTGTCTTATTCCACAACTTATTGATGTGCACGAACCTTATTCTAGGGTAAGTAGACCGATGTTATTGTTGTATTCTATAATGACCGAACTACGCAAATCAAGTATTCCCCCTCATAAAGTGTCGAGTCACAATGATTAGTTTACAGTTCTCCGCCTGAATTCGATATTTATAGCAGAATGTCGGGTTTACCCCCGCTGAAAAAGCAGAAGACTTTAACTCACTTCAATTTTCAGCTGCAACAAACCGAGGGTAATGGTCCCAAACAGCCTGTGGCTAGCAAAACTAGCCAAGTCACCTGTTTAAGGTACATCACCAGGGACACCCAATCATTTGCTTTGATGACCATATAGAAATGTAAAATTGTGAGAAATAGCATTACATGCACTTGCAAATGTCATCTTCCACTTCTTTCAATTTGGACTGGTCTTAGAATTTGTTGTCCGGTACAGGGGTGTAAAGATAAAAGTGATTGTTTAACCCATTCCCACACAATGATACCTTTTGACGCCTCTTGGAAAGAAGCCTTTTGAAAACATTGTGGGAAAAGAAGAAAATGCTGGTAACCAGCATTTTCTCCTTTTCCCACAATGTTTTCTACTCTATCATAAAGAGAAATCATCATTTTGGCAACATTTAAATTGTCGTCTGCAAATGCTTTCAATTTGGACCAGTCTAAAATTTTGTCGTCTGGTAATGGGTTAAGCTGTCATCTATAATCTCTTTTTGTATGGTCAAGTTCAATATATCTGCGGTGTAGTAATCATAATGGTCTGAACAATTAAATATTTGAAGTTAAGACATTTATAATTGGTTATTATGCTACATTGTACCTTTAAAGGTGCCTTACATCAGATTTTGGACAAAAGTTGATCTTCAGTTCTTAAATTGTCAATTTGTTTCACTGAAAGTTACTAAAATTAGAAGAATGACATAGGTTTGTATTGAAAAAAAACTTTTGGGATGATGAAAGATTTGCTGTAGAAGGGCAGAAAATAAGAGGTACCAATACACATTAGCCGTATTTTGATTCTAAATTAAGTCTTTGGTTGTAATTAAAAGACATTTCTAGTTCACAAAATTGAAAATGCATCAAGCATGCATTTCTAGCAAAAGGCCAAACATGGACTGTGTCAAAAAAAGAGAATTACATTTTATGAATTTTTATGAAAGTCTGATATAAGGCACCTTTAAGTTCATCTTCTGAATATCAAATTGATGAAAGTATTTTTCTAGAAAACTGTAAATGTGGTCCCAGGAAATGTTTTCTAGGGTGTTGCAAAAGCAATAAAAACCATTTTCTGCAGGGGGGGCTTTGCCCCCCTGGTCCCCCCACCAGGGCGTTGCCCCTGGACCCCAATGGGGGCAGCCTAGGCCCCCATACCCCCGGCCTATGGCCCAGGATTTTTTGGATGCTGGGCCAATGGCCCACCATCCAAAAATTCCAAAATGATTACTACAGTATACTGGTACAACACAATTGGTACAACTTACTGGTACAACGCAATTGGTACAATTCACTGGTACAACGTAGATGGTACAACGCTATTGGTACAGCGACTGACGAAAACAAATGAACATTGTTATCTACAATAATGAACTTGATTATATTTTCATTTAATGTGTTTAATTGTATTTTCATGTATTCTTAGGTTGAGGTTTATTGTTAATCTAGTAATGATGACACATCAATCAACACTTAAGTAAAATTCAAAAGAGAGAAAATATTGAACTACCTCTTTGAAAGGTGTCGTTAAAGAGAGAAATTACATAGACACATAAGTTTAGTGTATATGTTAATTTCCAAATTAGAAAGGGAGGTATGTTACAATATGATGCTTCGGCATGTATATATTTTCTTCCTTGTCGTTCAAGGATAAGGATTGTTTACATCCAACAAGTCTAGATGACCGACGGATGACCATACTTGATGAGTTGGCACTTCAAGTTTTATAAGTTTGAACTTATGACGACCGGACAAGGACAGGTCACCAGCTTGGCCGGGGACGTGCTGATGAGCCTGGCCTAATTGACCGGCTGAACAGTCATGTGACTGGAACTGACCAATCAAGGTGCAAGTTTTGCAAGCTGCATCGCTTCTGGGAGGAGTTAGGTTGGTCAGATGGTTGTCACATGACTGAGAATTGGTATATGTAGCAAGCGCGCACGGCAGAGGGCTCATCTTTGGCTTGAAACTTCTTTAGTTTGAATCTTTGTGGCTTCACTTTAAACTGACCACGCTACAATTTGTCTTTGGGAATAAACTTTGGGTGCCATTGATCAATTTTAGGACGAAGATATTTAAAGTGTCAAAATTATTCTAAAATAAATTCAAAAAGAAACTTTACCATTGAGAGTTGTTTATTTGCTAACAAACCGTTCGGAAATCCTGACAAGGACATTAGAAGTACAACAAATTGGAAACATTTGCAGATGAAGAACTGGACATAGTTCAACTGGGAAGATTTGTTTTAAAAAGAGTAGTAAACGTTATGGGAAAAGGAAAAAATACTGGTTAAGCAATTCTGCTATTTCCAAAATATCTCAAAAGCATTTTTTGTTGTTAAAATGATTAACTCTTTAGCAAATGACAATTTTGGACGGGACCAAACTGAAAGCATTTGCAGATGACAAAAGTTGCTAAACTCATGATTTCTTTTTTTGATAGGGCAGAAAACATAATTACCTGGGAAAAGGGGAAAATGCTGGCTACCAGCACTTTCTCCTTTACCCACAATGTTTTCTAAAGCTTTGTTCCTTAGGATTGTTAAAAGTCGGGATTGTGTGGTAAAGGGTTAAATAGTGCTCTACATGAAAACCTGGATGTTTTGATTTAGGGTCGAGGGCAAGCGATAGATTTTAACATTGCTCTGTATGTACAAATGTATCTTTTTATTTGTCTACAAATTCTTCTTATAAGACTATTAAGATATACATGTATTTATAATAATAAACTAATATTAACACCATATTGCCTTGCTTGTTGCATGAAACTTATCTGTATTTGTAAGAGCTGTGATCTGAAGCAGCCAGTTCTAGATCGTAGTAAGCATACTGGAGGCCAAAATATTCATCTGCTACATGTTCTTCAGAAACACCACAGACTTCTTTGGAAATCTGATTATTCTGCTGTGTACCTGAAAAATAAAAAAAATACATATTCTCTTTTTCAGCATTAAAACCACATTTCTTGATATTTCAATCTAAAATTTTGCCTATAATGGCATGGATATATTGTAAACTTGATAGAGAAATCTGAAAACATTTTAAACCCAAAATACGTGTTACCACAGTAACCCAGGTAATGTGCATGGCAGGGCTAAAATTTTCTCCCAATTTGAAACATGTAATTTTGTGTAAAATGAACATCCAGAAATGTGCAAAAATGTCATCAATTTTGCAAACGTCTAATAGCATCATACAGGCCTCTGCCAACTCTCAAACTCTGGGGAGAAGTGACTTCTCCCTAGTCAGAGAACTGGGAGAAGTTTTTCAAAATGGGAAGAAGTGGTCAGACTTTGAGAAGTTTAGACGGACATTAAAATGCGGACATGGTCAGATTTATAGAAGGAAATAACAATATTTTAACAATTTAACACTTTGATTGGATAGAAAACTATGTAAATTAAATGAAAATATTTTATACTGTATATCTTTTTAATGATTAATATACTTATTCCTATTAGAAACTACTTAAAACATATTTATTCATTACTTACCACGTTCATTTCATACACCTTTTGCATAAAAACATTATGGAAAGAGAAGACAAATACTTGTTGTGAGCAATGGTTTCTCCTAGCACATTTTTTTTGTCCAAAATCTTTGAAGCACTATTTTTTTTTCCAAAATCCTGGACAAAAATTTTTGCTGAAAATCATTATCTTTACCAGAGATCATTATATATTACAATCCCTGTCCATGACCTGGTGAGAAAAAATGTAAGTAATGTAAGAAAGTAACGATTGCTACCAGAATTTTCTCCTTTTGGCACAGTGTTTTCAACTTCCTCATGGTAATTAAAGTCCAGTTTCAGACAGCAAGAGACATTGAAGATAAGTTTGTCTGAATACTGTTTGTCTCTTGCTGATGACAGATAAATTGTTACTGAAAACATTGCTAGGGACATACAATTCCAACTTAATACCTGTTTTAACCTAGTAGATCGTTTGTTCATGGTAGATAGGGTCCGACCAAGAAAAATGTCAAAATTTTGACAGAGTATAGGATCAATAACAATGTATGTATATTTTTTTTAATTTCATCTTTTTGTTTGCGTCAAAGAAAAATATACAATTTCATCCAAACTTTTGAAGGAAAGCCGCCCTCGAGCTTTGTGAACGTCACAACACCAAGCAGCCATTTTCAAATTGATTCATGTGACTTGCTGGAATTTGTCCAAAAATCAGTTGCAATGCCAATTTGTAGTCACATGATTTAAAAATACTGCCACATGATTTTAGCAGATCATCTAAATATGTCATCATGTCTGTTCGTCAGGAAAAGTGCAAGTAATAGAGGATGGGGTAAATGGTGTTTTAAAAGCAAGGTGCCGATTTCAATTCAATTCCGGGACATTAAATAAAAGTTGAATATCCAAGTCAGGGTTTTACGCTGAAAAAAGAGGCCAGATAAGCCGCTAGACAGCACCCATGTTTGTTATGACTGGCAAAAAATATTGGTTAAACTTTGCAAGCATTTTAGCGACTTGACAGGGCAAGGGGTGAATATTATCGGTTAAGATGATACCTACCAATTAAGAAGGCGGATTTGGCACATGAGAAACTAATTAACAACTGTTTCTCAAATGGGACAGTTGAAAACAGTTAATTTCGCTGATTGGACACCAGCTGTGAATCGGGTATAACGCGCTGTTAGCTAATAGATCTACACACACTGATTATGTATCAAGTACCCGACGCGTGGTCAACATACGTGAGGCAACTCCCCGATTTTTTCAGGCGACTTCAATTTTGCTTGCCTGACAAAATAGGTGAAGTCTTTTTAAATCAGGCGACTTTTTTGCCCAAGTTGCCCACTCAGCCAAGGCCTGTCATAACAGCAATTCTGTACAATGTCATCACTGTAGCACTTCCGATAACTGTAATAACATAATTGTACTGCAATACCATAGTTTTTATCTCGTCAGTGTTACGTAATTTCTGACGCAATGCCACCTTCACTAGATGTTGAATTATGCACATTAACAAAGTTTTGTGTTGGACTCGGCAAAACAGACCATAGAATTGAGTTAAGAGTTGACATTTTCAAGTTCCTGTTGTATTTTATTTGTCTGTAAGTGGCACAAGCTGTTTAGGAACGATTCAGAACATTGCTTAAAGATGATCCTCATGAAGGACGGCTGGTTAACATAACCATGTCAATTTCGGCTGCTGTGTGTGACAAAGTGAACAATGACCAGCCGGTTACAGTGCACGTCACATCAGACGACTTGGGTGTGTCTTGTTTCACAGTACAACTTTTTCCTTACAGTATAAATGGAGCAAGCACTGGTTGTTCGATGGGAATACTAGAACAAGAGGGTCATTGAACCTAAAGTGCTAACCTGAGAAAAGTAATCTACAGTTGATAAAGCTGAAGAGATCTTGGTTTTAATTATGTAAAACAGTGTAACTGATCTACTTTTGGACCTGACATGGCAAAATTTCCAAGATATCATCAAGTCAAACATTCTGACCAAGTTTCATGAATATCAGGCTGAAAATATTACATCAAGGGTGCGCATACTGTTTTTCTCACATTCGCCTCAGTGACTTACTTTTTGACCTGACGTAACCCAATGTCGAACTTCTCCAAGATACCTTCAAGACAAACATTCTTACCTAATTTCATAAGTATCTGGCTTAAAATGTGGCCTCTAGGTTGCACTCAAAGTTTTCTAAGATTTGACCCTATGACCTACTTTTTGCCCCAAACATGACCCTATTTCAAACTTGTTAGAGATATCATCAACAAGAACTTTCTGAGCAAGTTTCAAGAGTACCAGCTGAAAATGTAGTACCTGCACAGTTCGCAATTTTTTTCTATGATTTGGCCTATTGACCTACTTTTTGACCCGACATAACCCTTTTCAAAAACTTGTCCGAGATACCATCAAGACAAAGACTCTGACCAATTTTCATAAGTATCAGGCTGAAAATGTGACCTCTAGAGAGCACACAAAGTTTTTCTTAGATTCGGCCCAGTAAACAACTTTTGATCCAATGTGACCCAATCTCAAACTTGTCCAAGGAATCATCAAGGCAAAATTCTGACAAAGTTTCATGAGTATCTGACTGAAAATGTACATCTAGATTGCACACAAGGCTTTTCTAAGATGTAACCAAGTGACCCACTTGTTGACCCAATGTGACCCAATTTCAAACTTGGCCGAGTCATTATCTAGACAAACATTCTGACAAAGTTTCTTGAGTATCTCTCAGAAAATGTGGCATCTTGAGTGCACACATGGTTTTTCTAAGATGTTGCCTAGTGACCTATCTTTAGACCGGATATGACTCAATATCAAACTTGTCAGTGATTTTATCAAGACCAACATTCTGACCAAGTTTCATGAGTATCCGGCTGAAATTGTGGCTTCTAGAGAACACACAAGGTTCATATAAGATTTAGCCAAGTGACTTACTTTTTGACCTGATGTGACCTAATTTCAGACTTGTCCGAGATTTTATCCAAATCTTCTCAACATCACTATCAAACTTGTCAGAGATTTTATCAAGACCAACATTCTGACCAAGTTTCATGAGTTTCAGGCTGGAAATGTGGCCTCTGGTGTGCACACAAGGTTTGTCTAAGATTTGGCCAAGTGACCTACTTTTTGACCTGACATGACCCAATCAAACTTGTCTGAGGTGATCATGATCATGACAAACTTTCTGAACAAGTTTCATGAGTATCAGGCTGAAAATGTGGCCTCTAGAGTGCAGACAAGGTTTTTCTAGGATTTGGCCCCCTGACCTACCGTAATTTGCCAATGTATTCGGACAGAAAAAAATAATTATTTTTTTGTGTGTCCGAATCTTTAGGAAATTATTATCTTGAAAAAAAGGGGGTGGCCGAAATAATAGGTTTTACCTTGTTGTCCAAATGTGTGTGTCCCGAAAAAATAAGTATAAAATCCAACAAACTTAGATCTATTTATAGCACCGATGAGGGGGTCAAAATTGTAATATATCTAAAGTTCCAGCGTGTTTTCAATCTTAAAAGCATGTGTTTTAAATATTTCTTAATTTCTTAGACCTATAAGCAGTAGCTTTCCAAAATCATAGTTCAGTAGTGCATGGTATATATCCAAGATCAGACTGCACCTTCTCTATAGTCTGATCTCAATCTACACCATACGCCAACATTTTAAACTCCGCCATCTTGTCATCATCAAAGAGCCATCTGTCAACAAGATTTCACACCCGTCGTGGGTACACAAATGTTTGCAGTAAAATTTGAATTATAGGTATGACGTAATGTGCAAATCATCCAGAGCGAGAGGGTTGTAAAACACCTGTTTTTGTACACACTCTCCCGGGTTACATGCTGACCTCCAATCGACATAAAATGACCACGCAATAAGCGTATATCATGCCTACTTTATACTAGCTGATAGTGTTTTTTTGCGGTTAGTAATGGTTGTTTCAGGAACACCTGGGCAGCTTTGTCGCATAATTTGTGTAGTCAGCAGAAAAAAAGTCTGCCTGTTTTTTTCTTTAGAAAATATTCCTTGCAACCAAAATAAAAAGGAATGCATATGACAATTAATGTATTCGATCTTATTTTATATATACATGTAAATGGATTTAATACTGATAAATAAAGGAAATGAGGTTTGGTACTTATAATTTTTTTTTAATATTGTTCATGGAGGGACAATTTCACGATTCTGCAGGTGCCTTTTGAAAACGTTACGGAAAAAGGGAAAAACTGCTTGCACAACACCAAAAAGCCAAGAAACATTAAACTCTTCAAGCGCCTTTCAAAACTAGTTGTTTGAGCGGCCTGTGTAGATCAAGATCACACTTAGTAGGCAGAATGTTTGGTCTGATCTAAATCTACTCTGTCTTGGTGAAAAGTTTTCAACAAAGACAACCTTGGTATTGCTTTTTTTGTCTTATTTCATGACTTAAAATAACCGCCGAGTTACTTGACTCTTAAGGAATTCATGTTCATAATGATGAATATCAGCGATGCAGAAATGTGCAAATATGCAGCCGATCATTATCGGCAACATTTTCTAAATAAAAGATACGTATCTACTGGCTGATTTTTCGGAAAATTAATGCTACAGGCTGTCTGAATATATAGGAAAATTAATTTTTTGGACTGTCCGGAATAAGGACTCAAAATAAATTATTTTTGAAAATTTTTGACCGTGTCCGAACTTTTAGGGTGTCCGAATACATTGGCGAATTACGGTACTTTTTGACCAGATGTCACCTAATTTTGAACTTGTGCGAGATTTCATCCAGACTAACATTCTGACAAAGTTTCATTAGAAATAAGCTGAAAATGTTGCCTCTAGAGTGCACACAAGGTTTTTCTAAGATCTGGCTCCATGACATGACCCAATTTTTTTGTGTCCAATATTTCATTAAGACAAATATTCTGACCAAGTTTCATGAGTATCAGGCTGAAAATGTGGCCTCTAGAGTGTGCACAAGGTTTTTCTAAGATTTGGTCCAGTGACCTACTTTTTGACGAGATTTGTCTAGGACTTTATCGAGACAAAAATTCTGACCAATTTTCATGAGTGATAGGCTGAAAATGTGGCCTCTAGAGTATACACAAGTTTTTTCTAAGATATGGCTTCATGACCTACTTTTGACCTGATGTGGCCCAATTTCAACATGTCCAAGATTATATCCAGGCAAACATTCTGACCAAGTTTCATTAGTATCTGACTGAAAATGTTGCCTTTAGAGTGTACACAAGCTTTTTTTAAGATTTTGCTGTGAACTACTTTTTGACCCCGTGTGACTTGATTTCAAACTTGTCCAAGATTTCATCCAGACAATCATTTTGACAAAGTTTCATGAGTACCAGGCTGAAAATATGGCCTCTAGAGTGTGCACACGGTTTTTCTAAGATTTGGCCCTGTAACCTACTTTTTGACTGGATGTGACCCAATTTTAAACTTGTTCCAGATTTTATCCAGGGAAACACTCTGACCAAGTTTCATAAGTATCAGGCCAAAAATGTGGCCACTAGAGTGCACACAAGTTTTTTCTAGGATTTGCACCCATGACCTACTTTTTGACCCAATGTGACCAAATTTTAAATGTGTTCAAGATTTTTTCAAGACAAATATTCTGACTAAGCCTGAAAATGTAGCCTCTAGAGTGCAGACACGGTTTTTCTAAGATTTGGTCCCTACTTTCTGATCGGAGGTGAACCAATATCAAACTTGCCCAAAATTTTATCAAGACAAACACTCTGACCAAGTTTCATGAGTATCAGGCTAAAAATGTAGCCTCTAGAGTACACCCAATGTTTTACTAAGATTTGGCCCAGAGACCCACTTTTTGACCCAACATGATCCAATTTCAAACCTGTCTAAGATTTTATCAAGACAAACATTCTGACCAGGTTCCATGAGTATCAGGCTGAAAATGTGGCCTCTGGAGTGCACACAAGTTTTTCTAAGATTTTGCCCCGTGACCTACCTTTGGACACAATGTGACCAAATTTCAAACTTGTCCAAGATTGTATCCAGAAAAAAAAATCTGGCCAAGTTTCATGAGTATCAAGAAGAAAATGTAGCCTCTATAGTGCACACAAGGTTTTTCTAAGATCTTGACCTATTTTTTTACTTGAAGTGACCCAATTTCAAAATTGTCCAAGATTTTTTCAAGACAAACATTCTGACCAAGTTTTATGAGGATCTGGAAATGTTGTCTCTTAAGTGCATACAAGGTAAATGTTGAAGACTGCACGATGGACAACCGACGACGTACAATATACAATGGATGCCGGACACAGCAGGATCACAAAAGCTCACCTTGAGGACTTTGTGCAGTTTAATTCAGCTGTCATGCAAGTTTATTCATTTATTTCATTGCTGGATTTTCAAACATCTCTTGTTGCATTCAAGTTGTACAACACATGGAGTTTCAATGCATTTCTAAAGTTATGAAAAAAAAACACACACAACAAATATTTAGCCTTGTCCAACACTAGGGCATTTACGGAAAAAAAAATATTTCTAACATAATGAAATCTATCTGTAATGCAATACTAAATATTGTGGAAATAGGAGAAAATCTTGGTTACCAACATTTCAAAACCCTTTTTTCCAGTGTTGTTAAAACTAGGGATTGCTAGGTAAATGGTACAGAGTACATTCATGCACATTTAATCTTTATCTGCAGTCTCTGTGCAGAAAATGGGTCAACTGGGTGCTGAATTCTGCATAAAAATGAAAGATCACTGTCATCTTATTAGCCCATATTCATGAATCAAAAAGTGCTTCCATGTCCTGCTCCAACACTAAATGGGGAAATCAATACAGGTATAGCGATAAATCTGTTTTGAACACAATAAATCAAAAGATAAACATAAAGGCAACTTACCAATTCAAGAATGAGAACTGAAATCCACATCTGTTTTCAGGCCTTTCACTCATTCTGTATATTTTCAGGGGACTTTTTGTTCAAAACAAATGAAACAAATCCTAAAATAGATGCCTGTTTGTTCTTTTTGTGTCGCTCTTCTGCAGACTGAGTTAAAAAACTTGGTTTTCTGTTGAATTTGAATCTCGCACCGTCCTCCATATTGTTTTTTTCGTTTACCTTAGCTTCAAGGTATCATGTGGTGTATCTACGTCATGCTTATTGATGTACACAAAAGATAGGTTTTGTTCTAGTTTTAAAATTAATTCTTCTGCCAACAAATGGAACTTTGACCAATCACACATTAACAGTGTCAACATCATATTAATTTACATACTTTAAATGGTATGACTGAAATTTAACTGCATTTTAACATCACATTGTTTACTTTTGGACTTTACTGGGACTGGGAAGTAGTGAAAAAAAAAACCTGCAACGTCTGCTACGTTACCAGGTTGCTGTATCTTTTGTTTACTTTTTGCCTGTTTTAAAGTTTCATTTTTTGCCGGCAAATACATGTAACAGTTAAACGGATCACACAGTAACAGATTGTCATCTTCACAACATTTTCCATACATTTAAAAGGTAGGATTTAAATCTAAATGCATTTTAACACCTGCATTGTTTACTTTTGGCCACAGATGGGCCTTTAACTCCTAGACTCAGCTTCCAATAAACCTACTTCCATTCTAGAGTAAAGACCATATATAAAGAGAAAGTGTCAAGGTTGCCATAGTCAAGAATATCTCTGCAATGCAGTGAGTGTAGATCAAAGAACAGACAGCACATATTTTACAGTCTGACCTTAATCTGCATAGGCAACAACTGCAAGTATGATGCTGAAAGTCACTTAAGGTTTTAACAGTTTGCAACTAGTTCATAAAATGGATGATCCAAGAATAACATGCTAAAACATGAATTTGCAGCTCAATCCTGATGATAAAAGACAAAGATCAGCCAAGGATAATCCTTTTACCTTCCTGGAAGGAGTCCGTAAAATGGGCCCATACCCAATCCAAAACATTTACCATTTTCCCCAAAATCGCCCATGAAAATTCCCAAAACAAATGTGTATTTGCTGCATGATGGACCTATGTCATATCAAGAATAGGATGTCAGTTTTCCAAAATTTGTGTCTCTGTGATGGAATGAAAATCAAATTATGGATTGTTCTGAAAACTTAACAAACAATCCACACATTGCCAACTTCATTGGTCAAAAAGAGGGGAGTTTCCCATAGTAGTTTAAAAAAAAAACTAGAGGTCCATGATGGCCCTGTATCGCTCCACTGGCTAACATGTACAAACCATACACACCAAACATTACATCTCTGGGCTTAAAGGCTTCTAACAAGAAGACTGACAAATTGTGACCCCAGGGCAAGTCCATTTTTTACCTATGATTTACGATTTCAAGCTATAATTATGAGCTATAATTAACTGAATCCTGGTTGAGGTCAACAAGATATAACTGCATACCAAGTAATACAGGACTGGGCTGTATGGTTATAATTAAGATTTTCAGTTTCTTTAATAAACCATGAGGGGGTTTAATTCAATTTGAACAATGTCTAAATTTTGAACAAATTCAGAAGAGATCTACTAGATGAAGCTTTATGCCAAATTTGGTAGCTCTAGGCCTTACAGCTAAGAACAAGAAGATTTTTAAAATTCTCACTATAAAAAGTCCTTGTAAATCTTGTGACCCCTGGGAAAAGGCAAATTTTGACCCAAATGCTATAATTTGTAGAATCTTATTAGAGGTCAATTAGGCGAAATTTCATACCAAATTTAGTAGCCCTAGGCCATACGGTTTAGAACAAGAATATTTTCAAAGTTTTCCCTGTATAAGCCCATGTAAAACTTGTGACCCCCAGGGTAGGGCCAATTTTGGCCTCAGGGCTATAATTGGACAAATCTAAGTAGAAGTCTATTAGATGGAGCTACATGCCAACTTTGGTATCCCTAGGCTATAATATTTAGAACCAGAATATTTTCAAAGTTTTCCCTGTATAAGCCCATGTAAAACTTGTGACCCCCAGGGTGGGGCCAATTTTGGCCGGACACCTAAAATTTGAAGAATCTAAGTAAAGGTCCATTAGATGAAGCTACATGCCAAATTTGATAGCCCTAGGCCATATGGTTTAGGACAAGATGATATTTAAAGTTTTCACTATATAAAACTATGTAAATCTTGTGACCCCCGGGGCGGGGCCAATTTTGAACCCCGGGCTATAATTTGAAAATTTTTTTGCAGAGGTCCATTAGATGACGGTACATGCCAAATTTGGTAACCCTAGGCCTTATAGTTTTGGACAATAAGATTTCCAATATTTTTCAGTTTTGTTGCCATGGCAACCACAGTTTTGATAGGAATCAAATTCTTTGAAGAGTTTCTGAAGAGGGCCATGCCAGGATCATTTCTGTGAAGTTTCGTTAAAATCCAATGGGTAGTTCCAGAGAAGATGTTTGAAATAAAAGTTAACGGACGCACGTACACACACACACACACGCACGCACGATGGACACAAGGCCATAACATAAGCCCGCTGGCCTTTGGCCACTGGAGCTAAAAACCTGCAACGTCTGTCAGCAGTTTATTTCGGAGAACTGGTTAATACCAAGTTTAAAACTACCAGTATACAGAATAGAGGCCAGCATCCATTGTATGTATTTTGGCAGTATCCATTGTGATATTCAAATACAATGCAGGTGCGCTGTGTATTTTTTGTGTAGCCCAAAATTTTTTGGTATTGTGAATGCCATCTGTTTTTGTGGAAAGTTCGTTCTGTAGGGATTCAACTATGTGATGAGCCATACCAGCAAATATTACCAAAAGAAAATCAACGGGTTCTAACAGGGCTTTAGTTTGATCAGTAAACCCAGGTCTTGACGCACAAAAATCCTGAAATATCCTTTTTTATAGCACAGAAAATTCCGATCAAGGGGTAATTTTAACCCCCTAAAATTTTCAGAGATGCATAAAATATATCAAACAGCAATCATGCAAAAAGATCATTTTAAACGTGTGAACCACTCAGTCAGTTAAATAGGCATTTTCGTTCTTTCTGTGTCGCAGTTGTTTTTCTGGGACTTCTGTCTAAAAAGCCATGATTTTAATCCTTTTCAAACAGCCTCATTTCATGGTGAACCAGATTTGACCAATATCTGAAAGGGACGATGGATCTGGATGGTCACAAACTACTGATGATCGCTCGAAAATGGTAAAACCTTGCATGCTGCAAAGTGGATTTGAAAAAATTGATCATTAAGCGCAAGATAAATTTAGGACATAACATGGCACTTTGTCAATTTCTTAAAGCTAAGATGATGTTTGATTTTAGAAAATTACTTATTTACAAGCTAATTTCCAAATCAAACTATTTAATCATTGTCACATTGTCACTACACACAAACATACCAGAAAGTACACAAAAACAAACACTATTACAGTGAAATAAATCTTAATATCATTATGTGGATTTGAACACCTGCAAGCAAAACATACTTTGGCATCAGCATGAAATGATTATTGTGCAATATTCACAATATTCAAAAGTGGGACATTCAGAATTGTCAAGTATGCGAAACATTCTGCTTAGGAAAATGTACACAACTTACTGTAAATGTCAAGACACAGGGTTTCCTTGCCATCTCTATAAACTCCTGTTCCTGTTTAGAATAACACTAGTGTTTCAGACTTCAAATGTTTGCTGTAGAAACTGAATAATGATAAATGCAGTCTAGAATGTAGAAGTCGGTTACATGCTGTGAATTGTGGTTTTGAGGGTTTTCTTGCTGGTGTAATTAAAGAAACTACCAAAAAACTTCAAAAACATGAAGAGTCAATTGTCCATCAAGACACTCATTCTCAATGAGAGGGTGCACTGACAGGTATAAAAAGTTGAAAAATCAACTTTATATTATTGGTTTAAATTTTCAGTCTTTAACTTTCTGTCAATGAGAAAAATACATGATCATCATCAAGAAACAATAGTATTGATTTAAAATTTGACTTCTAAATAAATACTGTTATTGTAACTTCGCTGTTCATTATGAAACTTGCACATGAAAAGAAACAGGTGAAATCCTTAAAAAATCAGTATTTCATTCACTTAAAGTATGTCAGATTTTAAAATTATGGTTGAACGGTACTCATATGATGTGAACAATTTTAAAAATCCGTCACAGACTGACTAGTATTGTGTAACACCGTTCTATATTCTGAATTAAAAAATAACACATTTTAATGAAAGCTGTTCATCAAGGTAATTTTAAGAATTTTGGTGCTAAGGGGACTTTCCCTATCGTGACCTCTCTGTTGACACTCAAAGTTTAAAAAAAGCCTACCCACAAGGGGTGTAGGACAAAAGCCCAACAGGACAACAGCTCTGTAGGACAAGATTTCCATGGAAAAAAGCTACATAAATGAAAGTCCTCAAGAACAATTGCCCAACACGTCAAAAGCCCAATCTCATTAATAAAGTAATATATCTCAAGAAATGACTTCATAACATCAAATTTGCAAAATTTAGTGATCTGTTATCTATATTCTAGCAACAGAGAAATTTATTCTGGTGTATAGGCTGATAAATAAATTCTGCTATTTTCATTTTGATTTCAAAATGACCCAAGATATAATTGATAATCATTTGAAATAAATATGAACACATAAGTTGAGCAGTGATTTCTGATCTATGATGTTTTGAAAAGAACATACAGGATCATTTGACCAAGGGTTGAACCTTATTTTCTGTTGATTACTCTTACTTTACAAGGATATTTTCAAATATATGATACGGTCAATCCGAGATTGAAGATGGTAAATAAAATGTTTGCAACCTTACAAAACCAAGTACTATTGTCAAATTATTTTTTATCTTTGATCGTATTTTGAGATTCTTGATAAAATTAGATTTTTAATCTCCAATACCAAATGAATGCAATTAAAAAGTCAGAGGAAAATCAATGATTTACATCATGGGGCTTATGTTTAAATTTCTGTTGAGTGCATGGGGCTTTTATACTGTGAGGCTTTTGTCCGTGGGGCTTTTGGCCTATGGGGCTTTAGTCCGTACCCAGAATTTCGGTTAGAACCAGTTCCTTTGTCATATAATTTTTGACAATTAGATCCATTTAAAAAGTTCAATTAAGTATCACGAAGCAGTTTCGGAGGTTTACAAAGAACTGACATATTTGTTACTATTTTGTAACGTACATGTCCTTTTTTATTTTTGACGCTTATTTCCAAGATATCTTGTGTACACTTTGAACAGGCGGAACAAATGTTAAATTGATGTTTCTATATTCAAAATTCAAAGGTGACTAGAGGGTGTATTTAAACAGATCTTTATATTCACACTGATAATGAAGAAACATATAATGCTGAAATCAACTGATCACCACCAGTATAGACAAAGAAAATCTTTCAGAACAGGTTCAAACTAACATAATTTTGTCTCATTCATCGCAGAAGATGATGTCGCATTAATTTTCATCAGATTTAAAGAGGAAGTGTGATGAAATTTTGTGTGTTTGAATATCTATGTGATGAAAATGTCAAATTGGTACTAAATGGATTGGTTTTAGTAGGATACAAACTGTTTTGAAATAAAAACACTTGTTTTTCATGATAAACAGTTTAGTTTAATATACTCGTTTATGATATAAATTGAAAAATTCAATATTAAAAACGGATGCGAAAAATCACCAGACTTCCCCTTTAAAGCACACTATTGCAACACTCATTAAAATTTCGATCCAATATTTATGTTTAAAGTGTTACACATAATTTAGACCATATAAAAAGTGCAAAACTGAATAGTAATTATAATCCCTTTTGGATATATGGTGACAAACAAAAGCATTAACGATTGTGGCGACACCAATTTTCACATATTTACACAACTATAAAAATGGTATTCAGAATGGAAAACGTCCAGCAAATTTGCACATTAATTTTTGATTAGTTATAAACTGCTGAAGGTTTTTTTATGAAATTGTCCAATAGGTGTTCGGATACTTTTATCCGTATTTACTTTTCTTTCTTTTGCTCCGCGACAGTAATAAACACGTCAAATTGGCTAGTTTGACCTGAAATATTTTATTTGGTATTTGTCATCCGCCCCTGTTACTTTGGCTTTTATAAAGGATACATGGGTACTGATTGTTGGACACAACAGGTATTACTGAATTTATCCCGTATGGCGAGATAAGCCCCGATGACATCAAATGCAACCATTTATTGAGAATGAGTGAAGAGACATTGAAAAGATACATCAATTTTACACTCCCACATATTTTTAACCCTCAACCATTTACCACACATCCCGACTTTAAGGACCCTGAGAAAGAAGGCTTTTGAAAACATTTGGGCAAAGGAGAAGATGTTGGAAACCAGCATTTTCTCCTTTTCCCACAATATTTTCTACCCTTTCTGAATCAAATTTCAATTTTGGAGTCATGTTTATTATGTTTTCTGCTATTGCTTTCAATTTGGACAAGTCTACATTTTTGTTGTTTGGTAAAGGGTTAAATTGCCGAATAAACCGAAAGGACATTTTTGTACTAGATTAAGTCCCGGAAAAATAGCAATTTAGTGGATGCCTTTTTTCTGCAGTGTTTCAGCAAAGCAGACAGTGTAGATTGAAGATCAGACTGCACATTTGGTTATCTCTTTACCAAACGACAAAACTTTAGACCAGTCCAAACTGAAATCATTTGCAGATGACAAAATAAATGTGACCCAAAAATTAATATTTGTGTTGTATCGGGTAGAAAACATAGTGGGAAAAGGAGAAAATGCTGGTTACCAGCATTTTCTCCTTTTTTCACAATGTTTTTGAAAGGTTTTTTTCCTCAGGGTCATTAAAAGGCGGGACTATGTGGTAACGGGTTAAGAAATTATATCAAAGAAGCATAACCCCATGATTATCATTATTGCTCTTATTTTTGTTAAAATAACTGTTAAAAGGGAAAAGAATCGCTTATAAATACCAATAATCTGTGACATGATTCTGTGTTCATTACGAAAATTCCAGATTTGGGAGAAAACACATTTTTCCCAATTTGCATGGTTTCGGCCCCATCTCCTATACAGGGAAAAAAAGAAAACGCTGTCTTTATCATTATGAAACAAAAAAATTTTAGACTGGTCCAAATTGAAGGCATTTGCAGGCGACAACCCAAAAATTGTAATTTGTTCTAGCAAGGGTACAAAACATAGGGGGAAAAGGAGGAAATGCTGGTTAACAGCATTTTCTCCTTTTCTCACAATGTTTTCTAAAGCTTTCTTTTTCATGGTCATTACAAGTTGGAATAGAGTGGTAAAGACTTAAAGTACCTTTCACATTAAATTGCCTTTGCAGCCAATGTAGATAAAAGATCAAACTGCACAGAACATGTAGTCTGTTCTTTAACCCTTTGCCACATTATGCTGCCTTTTAACGCCTCTCAGAAAGAAGCCTTTTGAAAACATTGTGGGAAAAGGAGAAAATGCTGGTAACTCCTTTTCCCACAACGTTTTCTACCCTATCAAAGAAAAATTGCGCCATTTGAGCCACACTGAAATTGTCATCCGCAAATGCTTTCAATTTAGACAAACTACAATTTTGTCATCTGGTAAAGGGTTAATCTACACCGTCTGCTTTGCAGCGATATTCTGGCTAAAAGAAACCCTGATATTGCTGATTTTATTTCTTGTCTGAATATGACCGTTGAGTTCATTGGGCATTCTAAGGAATAATTGATTGATTTTTCCATTCGTTCATCGTTGTAACCTATTGCTCACATGGGCAACACCACCCCCGGCTGCTTTGTTACAGGGTCAAGTGAAGCTCAAACACAGTGCCTCCAGGTCACGAGTCTTGTACTTTACCACTGAGCCACTCAAGAACCCTACCGTCACACATGACCACTGTTTAGCGTCTCATACAAAAGACTATTAGTAATTTTATTTGGCCAGCCGTGGGGCTCGAACCTAGACCCTCAAGTGACCAAAGATTTGAAGTTGACAAGTCCCACACTCTACCACTTGAGCTATGCGGCCTGGTCGACTCTAAGGAATGAGGAATCTTACTAGCGTATTTATACTTACAGCGACCCACGGAAGAACGCTGGGGATACACCTGGTTGCACCTCTGAATTCAACTTTTATAATTACAAATGGCCGACCCTTATGCGCAATACGACATGAATCCACATAAATAATGGGCTAGCTATGTCTCTAATTGGAATTAACAAAATGAGCCAGAAAAAAAGTTACCTTGTTAGTCTTTTTTCCAATCCACTGTTCAAATCACAAATCAAAATCGTCTGCTTCCTAGTTCCATCTTATTTTGAAGACTTTTTCTTCCTTTATATCAACCTAATCTCTTTCTTATCAAGCGGATCTCGATGACTTATCGCTGAATAATTTTTTTCCTTGAGAATTATTCGCTTTCAAACCACAAATATATTTCCATATAGATCTAGATTTATGCACTTCTACTTCTAGCGACTCTGTAACTATATGCTGACACAGCATTTTTCTGTTGTCTGCGTGGTCTGTGTAATATTTTCCCGCCAAAAGCTGAGGCGCGTGCTGCCAGCACTGTGTACACGATGTAAAATATGCGAGGGGCGTTCAAAAAGCATCCGGAAAAGTATCAGTACTCTTGCCAGTATTCCTCGACCGACGATTTCTTTATTGCGCTTTTTAGATTTACATAAAAAAAAAAAGGAGGGGCCATCTATTCAAACTTTGCCTGATAACACAGATGCTAATTTTCGAGAAACTATCAGAGTTCCACATAAGAGGGGGTGATGGTATTCTAAATCCATTATTTCTCTACCAAACCCTATGTTGTGGGTTCACATTAGAATCGTCCCGACGAGACGATTCTAATGAGTACCAATAACATAGGGTTTAGTGGAGAATAATTAACATTTTCGGTTTTGAAATCGAAATCACTCCCTCAATTGGAGTTCTAAACTATGGCACCGTAAGGTAGCGTTGAGCAGGACAGACACTCTTAACTCTGTAGCAAACGACAAAATTTCAGATTTGTCAAAATTGAAAGCATTTATGATGACAAATGTAACGTAATGATGAAATTTGTCTCTTTAAGAGTAGAAAACACTGAGGGAAAATGAGAAAATGCTGGGTACAAACATATTGTCCTTTTCTCACAATGTTTTCAAAGGCCTTCCTCCACTGTGACGTTAAAACATGGAACAGTTTGGTAAAAGGGTCCATAGGACCGCGGTGTCTGCAGAATTTTTTCCTCACAGTGTTCGATGTGAAGATTCCGTTTATGTCTTTTTTTTTTCGCGTGGAATCCATATTTGTCACCAACGGACCTAGATCAACTCGTCGAAGATAAATTATGCTGCTAAGCGCGATTCACTGACCTTTCCCTGACAGTGTAGATTAAGATCCGACTGCACAGGACGTGCTGTCTGGTCTTGGATCGATAAGGTGATCAACTCGTCGAAGATAATTCTATTTAACCTGTAAGCTGCTAAGCGCGATTCACTGACCTTTCGCTGACAGTGCAGATCAAGATCAGACTGGACTGGACATGCAGTCTGGTCTTGGATCTACATTGTCCTTTAAGGTGATATTTTTCCCTAAACATGACTTTGAGTCGGCCACATTTGGGTGTTTACTATCGAGTTCATTGCAGTTTTTTAGCAGCATTTAAAAGTGTTAAAACCTTTGGTAGAATAACTCGTACAGTAGCTTGTGGATAATTAGCTTTCAGTTAATTTCTATCTGTTAATCCACCCCGACAGTGGATCAACTCATTTTAAGCCAAATATAAACCATTTCGTCGATATTATATCAAACCATAGTCATTCTTGTTCAAGACAAGCACTACACCTCTAGTGGCTGCAACACAAGAATTATGTACACCTGTCGATTGCGAGATTGCATAGCCCTTTACCACACGACAAAAACTTAGACCTGTCCAAATTGAAAGCATTTGCAGAAGACAATTTCAGTGTGGCTCAAATGATGCGATTTTTCTTTGATAAAGTAGAAAAAACATCGTGGCTAAAGGAGAAAATGCTGGTTACGAGCATTTTCTCCTTCTCCCACAATGTTTTCAGAAGGTTTTTTTCTCGAGGTCGTTAAAAGCCGGGCCTGTGTGGTAAAGGGTTAAAATACGATGGATAGAAAATGCAATTTCGGACTTGGCGGCTATCCACTGTTCAATCGGGGATATCGCATGCTGCTTGTCCTGTGACTGTGTACGACCTTCACCTTGCATATTTATGCGGCTGGAAAGTGGAGTCGAAATACTGTACACAGGTGTGCTGTCACAACAATCTATGTCACAACAACCCAACAGCAATTTACTCGAGGATGCTGTAGTGTTACGTCGATAGTGCAGTGGAATAGTTTCAAAGACAGTAGAAATGTAAATTGCACATGTGTAAATTAATATTTAGCGTTTTTGCTGTAAGAAAGAGGAAAGACAGAGATCCTACAAATAGACGAGTCCGCCATTTCCCGTGTTGAAACAAGTACCTTTCTATTTTAGATTGGGTAGCGAAAAGACAATTGTTTACAATTTTGACTGGACCTAATTTTCTCCCGACCAAGATTCATTTCCAATAGCAAATTTGAAACTTCTTCTCATTCTTTGGGGCCCGGATAGATATTGCTGAGTTATTGGTATAACCCTTTACCAGAGGACAAAATTTTAGCCTTGTCCAAATTGAAAGCATTTGGAGACGACAATTTCACTGTAGCTCAATGATGGTTCACTTTTTCTTTGATAGGGTAGAAAACATTGCGGAAATTTCTCCTTTTCCAACGTTTTTAAAAGGCTTCTTGCCCAGGGTCGTTAAAAGGCGGCATTGTGCGGTAATGGGTTAAACACATTTCTATATTTGGCTTAAAATGAGTAGCCAGGGAACATTAAATATAAATTCAGCTTCTTTTATCTGTACCTCTCAAGTAGATCTATGACGTGATTTAAAGAAAGATGACAGGTGTGCGTGCACGTCGTATCTATAGGGTAAAGGATTCTAATTAGAAAATGCAGATATCGATATAATATTTAAATAGTGGAAGATTTGCTAACACCACCCTTATGAGAATGTTTCCACCGCTCAACACTACCTCACGTCTCAATTCTATAGGAAAATAAGTTTTATTTAAAAAAAAAAAAAGCTTTTAGACTGTGCCTGTTACACGTACCTATTGAACACCCCTCGTGTTTTGTTCACCTAGACATGTGTACCCGAGTAGTAGATTGGTTCCAAATCGGACTTCCAAGCTTTTTTAGCGTTTGTCTCAAAATTGTCACACACAGTCACTGTCAGTTTTTAAATGCTATCAAATGCTACCTTTTATTAATTAATACCATAGAAGAAATCTCAAAAGATTTTTCCCCAAGGACAACACAGGAATCATTTAAAAACAAGGGACAGTTTCTGCCTGAAAAGCCGTTAGCACACAGTCCCGACTTTTAATGACCCTCTGAAAGAAAGCCTTTGACAACGTGTTGGAAAAGAAGAATATGCAGGCAACCAGTATTCTTTTTCTTTCTTTTCCACAATGGTTTCAACCCTTCCCTGAACAAATTTCAACTTTTGGGTCACGTTTTGCCGTGTGCAAATGCTTTGAATTCGGACGGGTCTATTTTGTCGTTTGGTTAAAGTGCAGCACTAGCCCAGATTTTGATTTTTTTTTTTTTCTTTTGATTTCCTGATTAATAGTGATATTTTGTTGCCACATCCCCTAATCCGGTTATTTATATTAATCGTTTTAATGCATTTGTAAGCACAGGTGTGTAAATCGAAAATCCAATCAGCGGGCCCCTAAATCGACGGGGGAGGGGGAAATACCCCGTGATGTCATCGCATGACCAAACAACTTCTGGTTATATGTAAACATCGTGTCAGGCTGAACATCTTCCTTTTCTACGCCCATAGAACCTTATAATTTGTAATTGTGCCACGAGGGGATCACGGTGGAACATCCATATATACCGTGTTGTCGCTAATTGTAGCAAAACTGGTGTACAGATGGCGTTTCCTTGCATTATTTTCAGAGAGACCCGACGAGAAGAAAACGATAGACAGATTTCGTACTTGTCGGAAGAGTTTGGAGCGTGCCAACGCATTATTCTGCTTTATGTTGAACCCATTTTGCTGAAGGGTGCATCCCATTTACACGCAGATTTCAAACTGAATATATGTGTACAAAATCTAAACCATCAAAATAATGTGCGAGGTTAATACGATGACGTCACGGTAATCTCTGCTCATTCAATCGATAAGGTGAAGAAGTCGGGTTTATACAGGTGCATAGGTCTATTTCAAACCACAATTTCTGACAAATTACATTTTTTTTAAGCCGGTAATACAAATGCTATCTCATTTGTATTATCTGTAATATATAAAGAAATTGTGAAATTTATTTGTGGGCTGGAAGTGCTCTTTAAGAGTTAAGGCCAACTGAACAAGAACAAAAATATATTAGGTCCTCATTTTATTACATACAGATAAGTCAGGTTCGCCAATACAATGAAAAAAATAGTCCGATTCGGAACTTAATAGGCCGATTCCTTGCTCTAAAAGAATTTTTGGCAGTTTTTCTTTCAAAACTTGATTATACAGAAAAAGATTTTTCTCCACAAGTACAGAGAGGGGTTTCTTTCTTCTCCGGCCAGGTTGATGGTAGCGTGGTTCACCAGCATCTTCCTCCGACCATCTAGCTGAACACCGGTTGTGCCCTCAAGTCTGGTGCCACCTCTACTAGCACTGCATTTCTTCTCCTTGAGTTGATGGACGGGGCTACCGGCTGAATCGCGGGCCCATCTGCCTGCGGCCGAACTTCTTGCTAAGACCACCGGTTGCTATGACTGAACAGCTGGATCAATCATGGTTAACCCTCTACCACATAATCCCGAATTTTAACAACCCTGAGGAAGAAACCTATTGAAAATATGATGGAAAAGGGAGAAAATGCTAACCAGCATTTTCTTCGCTTCCCACCATGTTTTCTCTCCCCTATCAAAGACAAATTTTATCATTTCAGCCAAATTTGAGTCGTCGTCTGCAAGCTCTTTAAATTTGGACTAGTCTACAATTTTGTCGT
The DNA here is from genome assembly GCA_945859785.2 of Tridacna gigas. Taxonomy (NCBI): domain Eukaryota; kingdom Metazoa; phylum Mollusca; class Bivalvia; order Cardiida; family Cardiidae; genus Tridacna; species Tridacna gigas. The sequence goes on from OX244040.2 coordinate 24,449,599, forward strand.
CTGGTAAAAAGTTTTGAAACTGCAAAACGAACGAGATGAACTTCGGGCTGCGCTACTAGTTGAACCGTAGGCTGTCCAGGTTCAGGATTTGCAACCAGGTCAGGTGCAAGGGCCTTAACTCTTTACCACACGAGAAAATGTTTGAGTATATACCAAACTGAAAGCATTTGCAGACGACAAGATAATTATAGCTCAAATGATGAGTTAGGTCTTTGATGGGTTATAAAATATTGTGGGGAAAGGAGAAAATGCTGGTTACCAGCATTTTCTCCTTTTCCCGCAATGTTTTCAAAAGCCTTCTGTTCCAGCGTCGTTAACAAACGGGACTGTGTGGTAAAGGGTTAACGTGGGTAAGGGTCTGAAAGTACAATGAGACCTCAATGACCATGATTCATTTTGTCCCAAGGTATTTTTGGTGACTTTCATCAAAACCGTCGGTATAACTAAACACAGCTCGCCTACTATAGAACAGGAAATGAAAAGAATGTAACAAAATGTAAAATTCCTCATCTTGAGCGAATTCAGCTTATGTCGTTTTTGTGTCAAGACCAAAATTGAAATTGTTTCAAAAGGTCTGGGCACCTTTATTCCAGACTAATATCTGTCAATCAATAAATATTCCGATGTATTGCGAGGTCTTAGTGTATATAATGTTCATTTTCTCCTTTTCCCATGATGTTTCCAAAAGCTTTCTTTATCGGGATCGTTAAAGGTCGAGATTGTGTGGTAAAAATGATAAAGTGGCTTCTACTAGGAATGGCTCCAACATACGCAGATCTACCACGTGGATGATTAGTAGCCTAGGCTAATTCTTTTATTGAATAGTATTTCCAGAATAACTATTGATCGAAATGTTTTCTTGTTATTTTTAAGCAGGGTTTACTTTAGCTTTTATCCTAGAGGGGCTCATGGTCTCTCAGAAAAGTTTGATTGATTGATCGTATTGGAGTTTAACGCCGTTTTAACAGCTTAGATCATATCACGGCGATCGGCGCACCTACGCATGTGGGCCTGAGTAGTAGGTGTTTTACCAATTAGAGGAAAAAGCGTCTCATACCGTCTCATACTAGAAGACAATTAATGCCTACGCACGCTAACGCCTCAATTGAAGCAATACCCGATTGACTGCAGCAGCGGACAGATGAAATTTATAAAAAAAAAAAAAAAAAAATTATTTAAAAAAACCAACTAACTCAATATAACAATTTCATGTAACACACGGCTAAAAACACATGCTCATGAAATCTTTAGTTAACTAACCAACTAACTACCTAACCAACTAACTACCTAACTAACTAACCTGCTAACCTGCTAACCAGCTAACCAGCTAACCATCGCATCAGCAAACAAAACGGTAAAACTTTTTTATGAACATTTTTTACTTATGTTAAATTAAAAAAACAATTAACACGCCGCGCCTTCGGCCCCGACGTGTCCCAACTAACCAACTAACCAATGCACTAACTAACCAACGCACCAGCTAACCAACGCACTACCTAACCAACGCCCCAACTAACCAGCTAACCAGCTAACCAACGCAATGGCTAACCAACGCAATGGCTAACCAGCTAACCAACGCAATGGCTAACCAACGCAATGGCTAACCAACGCAATGGCTAACCAACTAACCAACTAACCAACGCACTAGCTAACCAATGCACTAACTAACCAACGCAATGGCTAACCAACGCACTACCTAACCAACGCACCAACTAACGCCTAATGAAGGCCCACATGCAAGCTAGCTAGTTTATGAGTTAGTGGGATATTGAAGAAAAAAAATAAAAAATGAATTAAGCAAAAATTTTTATTTTGAATTTTAACTTAAGAAAAAAAATCTATAAAATAAAAAGATGGCAGAAGAAAAAACTTTTGATCATAGTGTATGTTATTTAGATAAAATAAAGAATAATAGGAGAAAAAAGTTTGATGAATTTTATGAAAAAACAAAAGATGATGTTTATGATGAACTTCTTAATCTTTTAGAAAGTATACAATGCCCAGTTAAAAAAAGAATTAAAAAATATTTTAATAAAAGAAACTTTTTTTCAGATGTAGATAATTATTTACATAAAGGTCAAGAGGATTTGCTAACACTTAATCCAGGTAAAGTAAAAGAAAAAATAAAAAATATTATGTTATTATATTTTGATGATATTATAGGAAGTGTTGTAGATGATATATCATTACTTACACCAGATGAAGTAAAAGAAGAATTAAAAGAAATTAGGTTATTTAAATATAATCATATAGAAGAAGCAAAAGAAATTGGTTTTCAATTGATTGCAGCAGAACCAAAACAAGTTTTAAAAAATATTTCATTATCTTATCTTCAAAATATAGAAAATAATTTTAAAGAATAAAAAAAAATTTTTTTAATATACTAATAATATTTTAAAAATTGAATTAAAAGTAAAAAAATCCAGCAACATAATAGAACCATGAGTTCGACAAAGATGAATGAAACATATAAACCTATAGATGAACAAGAAAAAGAGTACCGTGATGAGTACTTACGTAAAAAAGAAGCATGTGAAGAAAAAGATAGAGAGACCAAACTAGAAGAAATGGATGAACGCATGCAAGATAGACTAGCAAATGCAACATGTGGGTTAAAAGACAAACTAATATCAGTTATTAATCAGTTTTTTCTAGATCTTGATGATGACCTTGATTATCGTTTAGAAGAAGCAATGGATGAATATGAACTAGAAGACAAACCTTTATGGAAAATAGAATTTGAAAAAGAAAGTGTTGTTGATAGTTTTGCTGATAACATAGAAAACTGTTTTCGTGAAATAATAACTGAAAGAATTAAAGAATTATAAAAAATAACAGGTTATATAAAAATTTTATTTTTTATATAACTCATAAACATGGGAAAAAGTAAACAAGTTTGTGATATATTAAGAAAAGGGAATCAAAATGAAGCCCTTGGTTTTTGTAATGATCATTCTATAAAAGAAATAGTAATTTTTATTGATGATTTTATAGAAACATTAATAAAAAAAATAGAAGAATGTAGTAATAATAATCTAGTGGTTGTATTTCATTGTGCTACAAAAAACAAAAATAGGAAATCAAAAGAAGAAATGAAAAATACAATTATTGATTATATCTACAATCAATGTGAACAAATTAAACAAAAAGCAGAATTTTTTAATCATCATGAAGAAGACAGAAAAAATAAACAACATCTTAGACGTAGAAGGGAAATAATAAAAATTTTTAATAATATTTTATGTATACAAGCTACAACAGGTATTACAATTAGAACAAAAAAAGATGGATGTTATATTTAAAATTCGAAATGATAATAAAAATATTTTTTTATTTCTTTTGTCAAGAAATAAAAATTTGAATTTAACTTATTAAGCTAAAAAATATATTATAAAAATGGGTGTATTTGATAATATTTCAAGTGATACTATACATAAGTTATGCGAGACGGAATTAAATAAAAAATCTATGACCTATCATATGTATGATAAAAATAAAGAACTTTTTCAATTTTATTTTAATTTCACAGAAAAAGAAAAGGATTTTTTCTATTTGCTTACTAAATTAATGCCTTTTGTTTATTTCGAATTTAGTAAGCTTAAGTTAGAAAAATCTGATTTTGAAACAATAGTTTATGTTGCATTTCCAGATACACGCGAGCTTTCAGGTGATCCTTATCGTAAAATTGGTAGTCCTATTTATACTGGCATTAGAATTCCATTTAACCAAAGTGATAATTTTATTAGTATTTATAAAAATGCTATATTTGATTTACTTAAAGATATTGACAGAGAAAGACAACCTGCAGATTATTATTTATTTCCGCTATTAACGTTTAAAAATATCCATGACCATTTTCCTCTTGAATATTCTGGTGATTTTACATCTTTTGTTGAATATTATGGTTATTGGTGGGCTGATTTACATGAATATCTCTATGATGAAGTTGAATCTTATACAATTAATCATGGTGTGGGTTATCAAAAATTTACTGTTGAAGAACAACAAGCACAAAACCCAACCCTCCCTCCACTTGGTTTAGGTTTTAATTATAATCAATCTTCAGCACATGAAGAGGAATTTGAACTTACAGAAGAAGAGGAAGAGGTAGAAGTAACCTATGAGATAGGAGTTACTTACAAAGAAGAAAAATGTGTAATATGCTTAGATGAAAAAAGTACTACATTGTTTTGTAATTGCGGCCATATAGCTACATGTAAAAAATGTTTTGAAAATTATGGTAATCCTTTTTGTCCAATTTGTAAAACAAAAAGCAAGATAATAAGAAATATTTAACCTTTTTACCAGGTTAAATATTTTTTACAAGTCCAACTCTATCAATATTGCAATATATGCATTTTTAGCATTTGGATTATTTCTCCTTGTTATAAAGTTAATAACATCACATTGTTTTACTTCTAAAGGTTTAGGAAAAACTGTACAACTACAACCTTCTCCTTTCTTTTTTATTATGGAGTAGTTAACTTGTTCATCTCCATTTACAACTAAATTAACTTTTGACTCTTCTTTTAGTTCACCACCACCTTTAACAACCATTAAAGATCCTCTTATAATTCTACCAGGAGCAGACATACAATAACCTCCTAGACCATGACTCTTTCCAGAGTTTCCATTACCAAAAGAAAACTCAAAGTTGTTATCATTTAAAGGACCTTGTTCCTCTGCACACACACTTATAATAGGTTTAGGGCCTATGAGAGAAGGAAGTGATACTTTTCCATCCACATAGGATTTTGTTGCTAAATCCCTTTCTTCTACTGGTGCTCCAGCATTTTTTTTATAGAAAAACCTTGAAAATCTACATCATATATTGCTGTAAAACTTCCATCAGGATTTTTTACAATAGCTCCTCCATTATCAACATAATTTTTATTGGCAGCTGCATCACGATCTGTAGGATTTGGTAAACCAATTAGTGAATGAGTGTTCATATTTATTTCACCAGTTGCTAAAAAAACTCCTGCTTGGTTTTTTGTTAAAGCATTATTACCTGCGGATATTACCTTAACAGCGGTATCTACATATTTTTTATTAGCAGCTTCACTCGATTCCTCAGGGTCAGCTATATTTTTTATTTTATTAAAACCCATATTTAAATACCCTGCCATATGGTATCCTCCATTTTCATCTAACAGCCGAGCGTTGGCATCAACATAACTCTTTGTAGCAACATCCTGTGGATTTACTGGATTACTAACCCGTGTTAATGTATTACCATTCATATTTATAGAACCAGCAACAGGAGTTGTTCCATCTTTACATAAAAAATTATTACTTATGTAAGCAAGTGAAACACCATCACCACTTGTTTTAACTTCATCCATTCTTCCAAATTTATCAACAGGCATTTTTTAATATTACTAAAAAAGTTTATTTAAAATATCTTGAAATTTATTACCCAAGCACAATTCTTTAAGAATGTACAAACATAAATGACCACAAAATACTTCACCTGCTTGTTGTAATTGATCTGTATTGTAGTGTATTGGACTTTATAAATAATCTATAAGTTCAAGGGGTGGTTGTATACCATAACTATCAAAATAAATTTTAGTTTTACCATCTTTAAACCACGCAACCCAATGTGTGCCAGGTCCACCTGCGTCATCAAGATTTAATATACCACATTCTTTATTTCTTACTTTTTTAGGTAAGGTATCTCTTAAAAATATACCTTTAAAATTTTTTATTTTTAATTTTTTTGCAGCATCCCCAAGCTCAAAATTACTTAAAGGTTTATTTTTTAAAGTTATATTATCAATTAAAATATCATGCATTTTTATATATTTAAATATTTACAATAGCACTATTATCAACCCATGAATTAAACTCATCAGAATAACCTTTCCACTTTACAAGAGATTTCTTTTTACCCTTTTTAATAACCTTTTCTATCCTATACACCTCTTGACTTGTTTTTTGTAGTTCTGGTTCATAAAAAGAACCTTTTATTTCTTCATCATTTAAATCTTTAATCTTATACGTTATAGGTGTTGTTTGTTTTACTTCTGAAACTGTAAAAACCTCTTCAGTCCATCTTGTTGTATAACCTTTTTCAAAAGTCTTTTTCTTTTTACTTATCCGTACTTTATCACCAACAGAAAACTTTGGTTTAATATCCTTCTTTACTTGATTATAATCAGGATACAATGTTATCCAAACTTTATTTTCATTCTTCTTCTTACTTGCTTCAGTTGGCGTCATCTTAATAGAAGAATGTCTCGTGTTGTTATATTCTTTAACAAGGTCTTGTAATACATCAATATAAACATTTGTTGAGTGAGCAGAGAAATACTTCCACATTTTTTCTTTCATTGTTCTAATCCATCTTTCAACAACGCTTGATTTTTCCTCGTTTTCAGTGGAGTATAATTCAATCAAGTCTTTAACATCTTTGTTATAAAACTCTTTACCTTTATCCACCCATATTTTCTCAGGTTTTCTTTCCTTAAAAATACTCTTCAATGCAGCAGAAACAGATTTTCCTGTTTTATCTTTTAATGCTATTAACCATCCATATTTTGAAAAGATGTCAATGACAGCAAGAAGAAATTTTACTCCTCGATTTAATTTAGAAAATGCTTGCATATCTACTAAATCTGCAGCCCATATCCTATCAATACCATTTACTCTAACTCTCCTTTTCTTAAATTTTCTTTTTACAGGTTTATGTAATTCTTCTGCTAGCGTTATATTTTCTAAATTTTTTTTTTACTCGTTCCCATACCAAATCTTTTCTTGGTTCCTATCAATGTGCTAACCAATCCTCTTTCCATTCTTTCCTTAATAGTTGGATTATAAATACCTTCTAACTCTTTAAGCATATTATCATCACACACATCATTACGTGTTTTTGTATCATCATGCTTTAGATAACATAAATCATGATGATATGCTGCTTTGTCAACACGATTTACAGGCTTTGACCATTTTTTTTTGGTGTTAAATCAGGATTTAATCTTTTCTTTAACTTAGTACCAGGACCAGTAAAGTTATGCCCAGGTAAATGCATTTCAACAGGCAAGTTATTGATTGCTTTGTTTAACAACGATCCACCTTCTTTTTGTTTAACAAATTGTGTTTTAGTTGTACCACAATTAACACATTTTCCTCGCACCATTTTTTTACCATTTTTACTTACTACACAATCTAAATCTGTAGTATCAGTTTTCTTTTTACATTTAACGCAATACATTTTTTTATATTAAAAAAAATTTTTAATATAAAAATGGATATTTTTAATTTATCTTGGAATGAAGCGTTAGCAAGAAGAAATAACCACGACCTTTTACCTAGGAGTATCAGAGGTTTAATAGTAGGTAAATCAGGATGTGGTAAAACTACACTTTTACTTAATCTTTTATTGAGACCTGGTTGGTTAGATTATGACAACTTATATGTTTTTGGTAAAAGTTTGTTTCAGCCAGAATATCGTATACTTAAAAAAGCTTTTGAAGAAAAAATACCAAAAGAAAACATATTAAGGTTGTTTTCACTTAAAGATGAAGTTCAAAACCGTAATATTTCACCTACTGCATTAGTTGAAGAATGGGCAAAAACAATTAAGGAAAAATCTGATATCAATTGTGATTTTTTTGAATATGCTAGTGATGTTCCTGACCCAAGAGATTTAAATGCATCAAATAAAAACTTAATGATATTTGATGACTTACTTTTAGAAAGACAAAACAAGTGTGAAAACTATTATGTAAGGGGTAGACATAGTAATGCTGATTGTTTTTATCTGGCACAAAATTATTTTAGACTACCACGTCAAACTATTAGAGAAAATGCTAACTTAATATGCTTGTTTAGACAAGACTTAAAAAATCTTAATCATATTTATAGTGATCATGTAGGGGATGATATGACTAAAACAGAGTTTATCAATTTTTGTAAAAATTGTTGGGAAAGACCTCATAGTTTTGTCGTGATTGATTTAACTAAGAACCGTTGTGATGGAAAATATAGATGTGGATTTGACAACTTTTATTTTCCACGAGATTATAAAGATTACTATTAAAAATATATTTTCGTTTTAAAATATATTTTTACTAAATATAAAAAATGGAAGCAGAATTACTTGAAAAGATAGTAAAAAATACTGACCATAAAACATCATTTCAAATTATCGTAAGCAACAACAAAACAGAGTTTAAAACAAGATTTACTCCTCCACTTCTATTAGAAAAGGATAAAGAATATGAAATTGCATTGGTTAATCTTGAAACTTATTATTCATTTCCTAATATTGATGCAAGCAATAACATTTTTGTTTATTCACCAGACAATGGTACATCATGGGTAAAAATAAAAATACCTGAAGGAAGTTATGATTTAGTTGATATTAATGATTTTATTCAACAAGAAATGAGAAAAAAAGGTCATTATGATGCAGTTAATGAAGAATATTATGTTAACATCTCAGCAAATACTAATACTTTAAAGTCTGTTCTTTTTTTAGAAAATGGTTATCAAGTAGATTTTAACCAACAACATTCTATTGCAAAAGTATTAGGATTCACACGTGCTAAATATACACAAGGATTTCATGAATCAGAAAATGTAGTAAATATTCTTAGTATTAATAGCTTACTAGATAATATAGATTTAATTTCAGGTAGTTATGTTAACGGTTCACAAAGAAATACAATTTATAGTTTTTTTCCTAATGTATCACCAGGGTATAAAATAATAGAAAATCCAGTTAATTTAGTTTACCTTCCTTTAACATTAAATGAAATACATAATCTTAATGTATCAATTACAGACCAAGATGGAACACTACTCAATCTTAGAGGGGAAAATTTAACAATTAGATTTCATATCGATGGGTTAGTGCAAGAACGTGCTATCTACACATATTGAGATTTTTCAGGAGAAGCGTTTTTTTGTCTCAACTCAATAATAAAGCACATGTCTCATCCAAACTTAGGTAGTTCATTCATATCAGTGTCCTTTACAATGCTAAATATACCACAGAGTCTAACATACATTATTACGGCTTGAAATTGATAAAACTGTTTTGGTCATTAAAAACTGCCATATTTTGCACTAAGCACATTATGCCAAAACGTTCTATAATGAAATAGCTGGTTTCAGTATTCATTATTGTTGATGTTTGGCTGGCTCTAATTTGTGCAAAAATGAGCTATAACCAGATAGCCAGCACAAATCTAATTTAAAGGACAGAATGGATGTGCCAAAACATGCTATCTTTTGATAGCACTTTTTGGCAGTAACAAATGTGGTGAAAGCTGGAATAATTCAAAAGGCAAGAAAAATCTATAAAAAGATAGCTGGTTATGGCAGAAGCAACTCTTGTTATAAATTCAAAAAAAGTACTCACTAGTTAAGGCTAATCCTTTGATAGCCCTTTCTTGCACATAAATTATGTATAACTAATTCTCACAGAAACTGCCATAATTCCACAAAAGTCATAATTAATCAAACATTAAGATTATTAAAGTATCGCTATTGTTTCAAACATCAGACTTAAAATGTGCCTTTTTAACCTATTAACACTCAAACCTGTTATTTTACATTTCTGTAGTAGAAGTCTTAGGAAAACTATCTTGAAAAAGGAGAAATAGCTCGTAATGAGCAGTTTCTCCTTTTCCCACAATATTTTCTATCATCTCGGTGAGCTTTCTTCCATTTTTACCACATTTAAAAATTATTGTCTGCAAACTCATTTGAATTTGGGACAGCCTAATTTGCCATCTGCAAATGGGTTAGAGTAACTGTTATTGTGATAAGGGTATATTGTACTTGTACTGTACTACACAAACTGTTATGTCTATTATAGTTTTCAAACACTTATTTTTTTATTTTCATTCATTTTTGACTCATCTCCAGAATCTTTCATTGCATCTGGCTCTGGCAAACAGTCTTTGGTACTGTTATTCGAAGGCAGGCTTTTGTAAACCTCATGATACTCGGGAGGAATGATGCCACCTTTGCAGAGATTGAGAAGATCCTTTTGCTTTGCAGATGAAATTGGCAACTTTTTCTGGTATTTGAACGGCACATTTGCCATCGGGTTGTGTTGTTTCTTTGAAACAGCTATTTTAACTTTTTGAAACTCGGCATCCATTGTGTACTTAAAATGGCATGCATCAGGCTCTGACTTCAGGTATCGCATCCATTTCATTTTGTTCCGAAACACCTTTGTCCCATTGTGTGTGTTTTTCTGTGGTTTCGTGTTTGTGGATTGATACTGCTTGAAATCTAAAACATCTATGTGTTTCAATGGAAGAACAGTGTACGGATTTCTCTCTCTTGTCATCTGTATTACAGTATCCCATTGTGATAGTACACATATTTGTGTTTTCTTCTTGGCAAACTCAACTGCATTGAGTCTACTTCCATGTGTGTGTGCCCACTCTCCAAAAATTTACGATCAATGGTGGTGATATTTTCAAGTGTATTGACAGAATGAAGCTAACAACTTGCGATTATTTTATTTCTAATTTGACCACCACAAGCATCAGAATAGAAGATTACATGGTTCACATCTTGTGGAAGAGATTTCAGATACAGCTGAAGACATGTTGTGACCTCTGATGAACCCCTTTTCCCACAAACTTCTGTCCTTTAGCATCACCCAGACTATAAAACGATAACTTGTAGCAGCAAAGTTTCAGCATAATTATAATACATTAAGCTTACCAAAGAACAATGTGTGTAGATTACAGATTGGAGGTCAAAACAGCAAACATTTACATGACTGTTTTCTTTAGCCTTATGTTTTTTCACTGTTCTTTTCTTCTCTTGCTTGTTGTTTTCTATTTTGATGTCCATACTTTTCCCTCTGATCTGCATTAACCATTCCTTTTTCTGCTGCGTTGAAGTATTTGTTACTTGTACTAAATTGGTCCTTTTTGAGGACGTGGAATGACAAATTATAGTTTTCATTGAATACATGTATTTGCCTATATATTGACAATTTGACTGGTTGTAATTCCTCTAATTTACATTTTTCTAAATACAGCTCATACATTTTAGACAGGTTAAGTTCATGTCCTAAGTATTGTCTGTTGGTCTCCTTTCTGTTTGTTTGTTTGTTTGTATTGGAGTTTAACGCCATTTTAACAGCTCAGGTCATATCATGGCGGTCAGTGACGCACCCATGTGTTTCCTGGCTTTCTCACACCATTACCGACGCCACTTTCTTTCCAAAGCCACTGACTACTTTTCTCACATGCATCAGAGGTGAGAGGCTAAAAATCGCCGGAAAGAAAGTTTGCCTCAACCAGGTATCGAACTCGCGACCACCAGGTCACGAGTCAGATACGCTTACCACTAAGCTACCCTACTCCGATGTGGAGTTTTATAACCTCCTTTCTGATCTTATTGTGTGGTTCTGTTTGTCCTCTTAAATCTTTTCCACTGAAATGCCCCCTCTTTATTTTTCATTTTCATTCATATTTTGTGAAACTCATTTAATGATAGTATTATATTTTTGGAGACATGAGTAAAGGAACATACCTTATTGTTGTTCAGTGAGGTAGAGGTCACATGGTAAAACAGACTTATTCCGGTGAAATGAAATACACATTGGTCAAACAAAAATGAATTAAGTGTTCCTCTTGCAGGAATGTTTCAAGGCATGTTATTATCACATAATTAAGCTAGTGTCATGCTGATTATGTTCGTGGAAAACCAGGCTTTGTTTTCATAGCCCATTATTGATACTGTAATTTGACATTAAGATACCATGGGGGCATCTGCAAGATACAGCTATGTTGACATAACCTCTCCTGGTAGAAAGCAAGTATTACTTTATATCAAATTACAAGAGGCTATCTTCACATAGCCTGTTTTAGCACAATTTCTTTTCATTCAAATTCCTAATTTATATTGTGCAAGAAACAGCTATTTCACGTTAGCTGTTTTTTGCATTCTAAAGATGCGAATGACATTGTCATTTGCTTCCTGCCAAAACATGCTATCTTTTGATAGAACGTTTTGGCATGATTTCAACCTGTATGATCTGAAAAAAATATGCAGTTATCTTTAAATAGCTCATTCTTGCAGGAATGACCAGTCGCTTTATTCTCAGCTTCAAAGATAGCTGGTTTTGTTTCTGTGATATATCTTGGAAAAGAAGCTACATTTTGATATGGGGATGAGGAGGAAATGTGAGAAATGGAAAGCTGCATTAGATTTTGTAAAAAACCCAAAAAACACAATTTTAGTAGATAGCATGTTCTTGCACTAACCCCTCGATATAAGAGAAGCAAGATAGATATAAAAAATGACAAACTATATTAACGCAAAAATAAATATATCAGATGGGCAAAAGGAAAAAAAATTACATTCTTTTAAAAACAAAAGCCCTGCAAGTATTCGTTTAAAGCATGAGGATATTCATGGTAAGGATGTAGTAGCATTAACCAAATCACAAGTAAATAAACTTACAAAAGCTTATAAAGCTGGTAAGGGGGCAACGTTTAGAATGTCGACTAAACAACTTAAACATAACATGAAAGTAGAAGGTGGTTTTCTTGGAATGTTAGCAGGATTAGCATCAGCAGCATTACCAGCATTAGCAAGGACCGTTTTGCCAGCTTTAGTAGTTGGCGCCCTATCTGGACTAGCCTCTTCAGGCGTTCAAAAAGCAATGGGTAATGGATTGTATCTTAAGAAAGGTGGTTGCGTCTGTCAAGTAGAAACTGATGGTGAAGGTTTATTTCTTGGTCCAGCAAAAGGTAAAGAATTAGGTTCCGTTGGTGATGGATTGTATTTAAAAAAAGGTGGAAAAATTTATGATGGAAAAGGCCTTCTTTTAGGACCTAATAGCCCTTTTGCTAATATTCCTATATTAGGAGCAATATTATAAATTTAAAAATATGAATGCATAAATTTGGAAATGGAAAACATAAAATAGTTCAACCAAAAACTATTTTTTGGAAACCTGCAGAAGTTAAGTATCCTGCTAAAAAAGTTAATCCTGTTTCATGGGATATTTTTACTCTACAACCGTTAGTATTAGAAGGAGGAGAAACAAGAACGATAGCTTTAGGTATGGGCTTCAATATGAGTAAAGGTTTTGTTTTAGTTTCTCTATCTTATAATCTAAAACTAAAACAAATATCTATAACAAATGAAGTTACATTAGAAGAAGTGGATGACATGGTTACAACAATTACAAACAACTCTAAAAAGTTAGTAAAAATTAATGAAGGTGAATTTTTGTGTCGTCTTTACTATTCAATTTAAAAAATAAGTTCTAATTAATAAAATGGAGCTAAAAGAAAAAATTTATCCAGATTTACCAGAAGCACGAAATATACCAAATGCGCCATCATTATCAGTAGGAGATAATGGCCAGTCTTTTAGACTACAAAAGATATCAGAAATTCAAACATTTCTGGAAAATGAAGTTAAGACAAGAGAACAGTTATGTAAAAAGTATTTATGGTATAATAAGACTGCGGATAATATTGAAGCTGGACTAACTGTTTTAGCATTAGGTGCAGGAGCAGGCGGAATTGCTTTACTCTCAACTGTGGTAGCGATACCTGTAACGATAGCCCTAGAAGGTTGTGCTTTAGCAGCTGGTTTAATAGCAATAGCAGGTAAGTTTTTTGTTAGAAGAAGCAGAACAAAATCAGAAAAACATCTTCAGATTAAAATGTTAGCAGATTCAAAGCTAAATACACTACTTACACATATATCAAAAGCAATAACAGATAATGAAATTGACCATTCAGAATTTACTTTAATTATGGATGAACTTGAAAAATACAAGACAATGAAGGAAGAAATTAGGAGTAAGTAGAAGAAAAAAAGCAAGCTAGAGGAACAGGAGAGCTTAATAGAGAAGGGGAGAATAGAAGCGCGGGAGGAATTCCGCAGACTAGTAGAAAGAAACAATGGACGCCATTAAGAATAAAACTAAAACCACCCAAGTTTAAATGTTCTTGCACATGTGAGATAGATAACACAAATTAAAATAATTTTTTACTTTAAAAAATATGTCGTTTTTGAAGATAAAAGACCCTTTAAAAAGGGAACAAACAGTAAAAAAATATCTTGCAACAATGAAAAGAATTCGTGATAACCAACTTGCAGAAAAAACAGGAGACATTGAATTACAAAAAGACCTTTCTAAGTTTTTTTTACCTATTACAGAAACACAAAAAGCTTCAACAAAGGAGATTACAGAAGGGCTTAAACCTATCAAAGAGGGGATTGAACAGTTGCCTCAACGGTTACCTCAACAACAATTAAATCCTGAAGAGGAAGAGGAAGTAGCGGAATTAACAATATTAGATAGAAAATATAATTCCTTAAAAGAAGAATATGATGAAAATATTGATAAAACATTTGGTATTAGAAGGAAAGGTAATAATTATTATTTAGGTGATAAAATAATTGATTATGATGGTGATTATATTTGGATTGGTGCAGAAAGATATCCAGCAACGGATGGACTATGGGAACTTATTATGGCAAAAAATCCAAGTAAAAAATATAATTTTTCTAACAAAGATATTAGTAATTATGAAAAAATATTAATACAAACTAATGTTATTTTTGTTGATAATAATCCCAGTCTCCGACCTAAAAGCAGTGGTGGAATAAAATACAAAACTTTTATTAAACATGTTTATGAAAAAATCAAAGCAACAACTGGTAAAGGAATTGTCGTGATTCCATCTGACCCTAATGCACTATTAGAAAGATTTGACCTCTTAATGTCAAGTAAAGGAGCTGGTCATACGGGTGTAAGAAATGAACTTGTAAGTATTTGTGATGAATTAAAAAGACAACGTGTATTAGATACAAAAACTTATAAAAAATTAATGTCTATAATATAAAAAATGATTACATCACAAAAGAGAGGATTTAAAAGAAATTATGCTTATGGAGGAGCAGGAATATTTGATACTTTAGCTAATTTTCTTACAAGACTATTTACGAGTCAAGCAGCTAAACAAATTGCATCTTCAGCAGTTGATGTTGGTAAGAGTGTAGCTAAGGAAGGAGCAAAGAAAGCGTTAGAGGTTGGAAAGACGGCAGCAATTGATGCAGGTAAAAAGTTAGTTCAAAAGGCTTTAACACCAAAATCTAAAAAGATTATAGAAAATTATAAACAAATGCCTACTGCAACAACTCAACCTGCAATGCAAGATATTAGCAAGTTAATGGATGGTGGTGCAATTGCTATACAAGATTTAGTTAAGAAGTTAAATAGTAAAAAGGGTTCTGGAGTTAAAGTATTATGAAATTTAAGTTAAGTAAAAAAAATATTAAATAAAAAAATGTCAAAGCTTAAATTTAATTTAACACTTTATGAAAAATATAATACAAAAAGGGTTAGTATCCTTTATGCAAATTTTAAACTTGATGAAGATTGTGAAGTATTAGATAGTAGTAATACAAAATATGGCTATGATAAAGCTGTTTTAAAATTGTCACCTGAAAAAGCAGATATCATTAAGGAATTTGAAGAAGATGTAAATCAATATTTAGAAAAAAATGATATTCCTAAGGTAACCATTCTTTACGGAAATAGAATTTATCCTAAAATGAAAAAAAAAAACATTCAATAGAAAAACTTAAAAATATTAAACTTAAGGGTGTGTATGTAGATGATGAAAACAGATCATTCCCTCAACTATGGGTAGAATAATAAAACAATTATAATTTGACTTAAAAATTATAATTGTATATAATAAAATGGATATTTTAAATATTAAAGCACCGATTTTAAAAGATGATAGTATTGATGAATATGAATATTATGAATATCTACCTATTACAGGAACTAATCTAAACAACCCTGGAGGAAATATTAGGATTGATATTGAAACTCAAGATATTTTTTATCATCCTTCAGAATCATATCTACTATTTGAAGGAAGATTGCTAAAAGATTCTCTTGTTGTTGCTAATCCTGGTTATAATATGGATGGTAATGTTCGTCATGATGAAGATATGGTTAACTTAATAAACAATGGATTGATGTATCTGTTTAAAAATATAAGATATCAACTTAGTGGACAAGAGATAGAAAGTATTAATTATCCAGGTCAAACTACAACAATGCTTGGGCTGTTAAAATACCCTGACGATTTTTCTAAATCACAAGGATTAAATCAGTTTTGGCAAAAGGATACACTCTCGGATATTGTAAATAATCTTGGTTATAATACAAGAAGAGCTTTTATTTTTAGTTCAACACCTACTGGTACATTTAGTTTTAAGTTACCCTTAAAGCATATATTTGGTTTTTGTGAAGATTATAACAAAATTTTATATGGTATGAAACAAACACTAACCTTAACAAGAAACAATGATAATGATGCAATTTATAGACTTGCCGAAGCAGCAGTAGGTGGAAATCAAAGACATGAACCTGGTAGGGTTGTATTAAGTAAAGTATCTTGGTTTATGCCTCATGTAACGCCGGAAGATGGAAACAAGTTGGAACTTTTTAAATTTATCGAGAAGAAAGAAAAATTCCCAGTTGGGTATAGAATGATACAAAGCGACTCTATTGCTGTTCCACAAGCAATAGGTTTTACTTGGAGGTTATCATCTAAATCGTCTCCTGAGGTGCCACGTTTTTTAATTGTTGGTTTTCAAACTGGAAAAAGCAATAATCAATTAGCAAACCCAGCTATATTTGATAATATAGATGTTAGAAATATTTATGTAATGTTAGGTCCAAATAAATATCCAAACTATGAACATGATATAAATTTTGCAACTAATAAAATTGGAAGAATATATGGCGAGGCTTCCTCTTTTAGAAAGAAATTTTATAATATGGATGAATTGGTATCAAACCCTAATATTGGCCCTTATGATTTTAAATTTCTTTTTCCTTTGTTTGTGTTTGATTTATCAAAACAAAGTGAAAGGCTTAAGTATTCTGTTACTGATATTCATGTTAAAGCAAGATTTGGAGCAGCTCCTAATCCAAATACTGAGGCATTTGCAGTTTTACTTAGTGATAGGTTAATTAACTTCCAGAGTGATGGAAATAAAATGAGTGTAGTGTATTAAGTAATTTTTTACTTAAATAAAAATAAGATGAAAAAGATTGCTGATTTTAAAAAGATATTAACAGATAACAATATTAAGTGGTATTCCTATTGGGATAAGAAAAAGTATATTAATGTTTTAAAAGAGCATGGATTGTATCCTGAAGAGGAAGAAAAAAAAAATTTTTTAAAAATTCCAAATTATGATAGATTAAAGGATATTGCTAAAAATCCAAAGAGGGTTACCTTAAAGGATGTTGAAACTGAAGAGGTGATTGAATTTCCATCAATTTACAAGGCAAGTAAGTTTATTGATAAACCCCTTCAAACAAATGAAAACTGGGATGGTAGAGTGTGGAAAGGTAAATATAAAATTGATATTCTTTAATTTTATTATTTTTAAAAAATAATAAAATTTGACTTAATGAAATTTTTTTATATTTAAAAATTATAGCGATGAATTCTTTTTCACGAAGATTTATCAATAGACTGGTAGATGCTAGTCAATCAATTGCAACTAATTTATATAGTGGTGCTCAAAGGGCTGTCTCAGCAGTAATTCCCCAGAGTGTTAGAAGAAGAGTATCTAATTTTACTAATTGGTTAACTGGTAATGTTCCAGAAGAGCAGATTCCACAAGTTTTAAACGAAGTTTTAGAAAATGTAGAAGAAGACTTGCCGAGAAGAGAAATGCCAAACACTGAATTAAGGCAAGAAGCGTCTGCATTAAGATAATTTGCAACACAACATGTTATAGATGGAGTAGGGGGATGGGGGGCAGATGATTTTTTAGAAGTAAGTAAAGAAAGCATAACAAGTTTTTTAAGAAACAATAGAAATATAAAGGTAAAGCTAGAATTTTTATGTTTATTTTCAAGGAAAAGACAGCATGATATCGAATATACTGAAGCTAAATTTTCTTCACATCATGAAATTATAACAAGGAAACGTGATGTAAATGAAATATATGATGGAATGGTAGAACAAATTATGGAAAATTTTACATCTTTTTTACGATCAGGAAGTGGATGGGTTTTTGAAGAGGTTATAAGCTTAAAATTGCATGTTGTAGAAAATAGTCCGTTATGGGAGGGGCTTGCAGGTTCATGGATACCTTTACCTGCAGGATTAGCTAAAAAAAAATAATAGGAATGGATTAATTAATATTCAAAACAAAGATGATCACAATTGCTTTCAATATTGTGTAAAAAGAGCAGAATACCCCAAAAAAGAACATCCGGAAAGAGTTGATAAAAAATTAAAAGAACAAATAAAAGAATTAAATATGAAAGGAATAGAATGCCCTGTTAAATTGTGTGATATTAATAAATTTGAAAATCAAAATCCAGATTTTTCTATCGTTGTTATTGGTTATGATGAGAAAGATGGGTTATATCCTCTTAGAAGGCAAAGAAAAGAAACTTTTGATAGAAAACATTTAGTGATTCTTTTGTTAATAAAAGATGAAAATGAAAATAGCCATTATGTTTGGGTAAAAAATCCAAGTGCATTATTAGCATCAAAAATATCCAAAGATGGACATAAACTTTCTTTTTGTTGGAGCTGTTTAGGTTATTTTACAAGTGAAAGCGTTTTAGAAGATCATCGAGAGCATTGTTATGATCAAGATGCTGTAAGAATTAAAATGCCTTCAAAAAAAGAAAGTACACTAATGTTTAAAAACTGGGTTAAAACACAATGGCATCCTTTTGTTGTTTATGGTGATTTTGAAACGATGCTTGTACCAATACAACATGCAAAACCAGACCCAAATAAAAGTTCAACAACAAAAATTCATATGCATGTCCCAACAGGCTATGCTTTCTTTTTAAAAAGTTTTGATGAAAATGTTTTTAAGTCTAGATTGTTACTATATCGAGGAGAAAAAGCGGAGGAAAAGTTTGTGGAAGAAATAGAAAACATAACCAGAGAGATTTTTAAATTGCCAAAAAAAGATATGATACTTACCGCAGAGGATGTAAAAGATTTTAGTAAGGCTGATACTTGTTATCTTTGTAATATAAAGTTTGGGGAGGAAAAAGAAAATGATGAAGAAGAGGAAAGCGATGAAGAAGATGAGGTGGAAGAAGAGGAAGAAAAAGGAAAGAAAAAGGAAAAAGATGAAGATAGATGGAAAAAAGTAAGAGACCACTGTCATTTTAGTGGTAGATATAGAGGAGCAGCACATAATAAATGTAATCTTAAATTTCGTAAACCAAACTTTCTCCCTGTTTTCTTTCATAATTTGTCTGGATATGATACACATTTGTTTGTTAAAAATCTTGGTGTTAGTGAGGGGGAAATTAATGTAATTCCAAATAATGAGGAAAAATATATAAGCTTTACAAAAAAGACTTTTGTAGATCAGCGGAAAAATAAAACAAAAGATATTTATAAGGATATAAGGTTTTTAGATAGTTTTAAATTTATGGCTACAAGTTTAGCAAAACTGGCAGAAAATTTAAAAGATTATCAATTCAAAAACTTAAAAAGTGAATTTCCAAAAGAAGAAGAGTTTAAACTTCTTCGTAGAAAGGGTGTTTATCCATATGAATATATTGATTCTTTAGAAAGGCTTAATGAAACACAATTACCACCTATAGAAGCATTTTATTCAAAACTTGCTGGGGAAGGAATTACAGAAGAAGATTATAAACATGCAAAAAAGGTATGGAAAACATTTAAAATTAAAACTCTTGGTGAATATCATGATTTATATTTAAAAACGGATGTTCTTCTTTTAGCTGATGTGTTTGAAAGTTTTAGAGAAGTTTGTTTTAACGTTTATAAATTAGACCCTGCCTGGTATTTTACTGCACCTGGTTTAGCTTGGGATGCTGCATTAAAGTTAACTGGTGTTAAGTTAAAACTGATTAGAGATGAAAATAAAATCCAATTTATTGAACGGGGGATTAGGGGTGGGATTTCATTGATTGTTAAAAGGTATATAGAAGCTAATAATAAATATTTAGGTAAAAAGTACAATTCGAATATGCCTTCAGTATTTTGTAAATATTTAGATGCTAATAACTTGTATGGTTGGGCAATGAGTCAGAAGCTTCCAATTGGTGGATTTAAATGGATGACAGAAAAGGAATTAAACAACTGGGAGCGGCATTCCTGTTTTTTAGAAGTTGACTTAGATGTTCCTAAAGAGCTGCATGATTATTTTAATGAGCTTCCTCTTGCTGCAGAAAGAAAAAAAGTAAATAAAGTCGAAAAGCTAGTACCAAATTTACATATTAAAAAGAAATATATTATACATTATAAAAGTTTAAAACAGTGTTTAAGTCTTGGTTTAAAATTGAAGAAGATACATAGGGGGATTAAGTTTAAAGAGAGTGATTGGTTAAAACAATACATAGATTTAAACACACAACTAAGAACAAAAGCAAAAAATGATTTTGAAAAGGATTTTTATAAGTTAATGAATAATTCAGTATTTGGTAAAACTATGGAAAATATAAGAAAAAGGGTAAATGTTAGGCTTGTCAGAAGTAGAAAATTGGCTAGGAAATTCGTAAACAAACCAAACTTTAAGCATTTAGAAATATTTAATGAAAATTTGATAAGCATTCATATGGGAAAAACACAAATAAAATTTGATAAGCCTATTTATTTAGGGTTTTCCATTCTTGAGTTAAGTAAAACATTGATGTATGATTTTCACTATAACTATATTAAAGCAAAATATGGGGATAGAGCAACTTTAGGACTTACTGATACTGATAGTTTATTATATGAAATTAAAACAGAAGATTTTTATAAAGATATTTCAGATGATGTTAAAGAAAAGTTTGATACAAGTGATTACCCAAAAGAGGGACATCCTTCTGGAATTCCAGTTGGTATAAATAAAAAGGTAATTGGAATGTTTAAGGATGAAACAAATGGAGAGGAAATAGAAGAGTGCGTTGGTTTAAGACCAAAAATGTACAGTATTAAAATGGATGATGGGGGGGAAAATAGAAAATGTAAGTGGATTAAGAAAAATATAATTAAGAAAACTATAACACATCAGGATTATCTGAATTGTTTAGAAAAAAATAATATTCAACATAGAACAATGACAAATATAAGAAGTTATAAGCACCAAATTTATACAGAAGAAATTAATAAAATTGCGTTAAGTGCAAATGATGATAAAAGGTTTATTTTACCTGATGGAATTCATACACTTGTTTGGGGGCATCATAGGATAGAGGAATACAAAAAATATTAAAATATTTTTATTTGTTGGTAAAAACAAATAAAAATTTATTTTTTAATTTTACCACATGTTAAACATTCTAAAACATAGTTTTCGTTAATATTTCTTCCTGTAATATAATTTATTATATTATTAAATAATAGGTTTTCTTTTAGTTTTCTTTCAAATCTGCCTAAACAATCATTTTCATGGTGGAGATTGTTGTAAGATACATTAAAAAGACCATATTTTTTATTTTCAAAAATTGTATATTCTCTCCAATTTGTCAATTCTTGCATTTTTTTAGATAGCTCACTTCTTTTTTCATTATGATCTGATATTAAGTTATTAATGATGTCTACTTCTTCATTTATTTTTTCAATTGTCTCTAAATCTTCTTTTGTTACAGTATCTCTATATTTTTCTTTTGTGTTAAGTAAAAGAACATAATTTTTTAATTCTTGTAAAAGTTTAATATAAGTTTCTTTTCCATATTCTATTTTTTTCTCTGTATTATAGTTTATTCCTCTTTTTAATTTTTCATATTTTTCTTTAAGATTGGAAACTTCTTTTAATTGCCAGTTAAAAAGTAAAAAATCCTCCTTTCTTAATTTAAATGGAATATATTT
This sequence comes from Tridacna gigas, assembly GCA_945859785.2. NCBI lineage: Eukaryota > Metazoa > Mollusca > Bivalvia > Cardiida > Cardiidae > Tridacna > Tridacna gigas. Next base: position 24,471,438 of record OX244040.2, read on the forward strand.
TCGTGGGTAATGTGTAATTGGATATTTTGATGGTGGTAGATACCTTTTTATTTTATCTTCTTCCATTTTGTTTTTATTAAATAAAAATTTTTGCTTAATTCATTTTTTATTTTTTTTCTTCAATATCCCACTAACTCATAAACTAGCTAGCTTGCATGTGGGCCTTCATTAGGCGTTAGTTGGTGCGTTGGTTAGGTAGTGCGTTGGTTAGCCATTGCGTTGGTTAGTTAGTGCATTGGTTAGCTAGTGCGTTGGTTAGTTGGTTAGCCATTGCGTTGGTTAGCCATTGCGTTGGTTAGCCATTGCGTTGGTTAGCCATTGCGTTGGTTAGCTGGTTAGCCATTGCGTTGGTTAGCCATTGCGTTGGTTAGCTGGTTTGCTGGTTAGTTGGGGCGTTGGTTAGGTAGTGCGTTGGTTAGCTGGTGCGTTGGTTAGTTAGTGCATTGGTTAGTTGGTTAGTTGGGGCACGTCGGGGCCGAAGGCGCGGCGTGTTAATTGTTCTTTTAATTTAACTTAAGTAAAAAATGTTCATAAAAAAGTTTTACCGTTTTGTTTGCTGATGCGTTGGTTAGCTGGTTAGCTGGTTAGCAGGTTAGCAGGTTAGTTAGTTAGGTAGTTAGTTGGTTAGGTAGTTAGTTGGTTAGTTAACTAAAGATTTCATGAGCATGTGTTTTTAGCCGTGTGTTACATGAAATTGTTATATTGAGTTAGTTGGTTTTTTTAAATAATTTTTTTTTTTTTTATAAATTTCATCTGTCCGCTGCTGCAGTCAATCGGGTATTGCTTCAATTGAGGCGTTAGCGTGCGTAGGCATTAATTGTCTTCTAGTATGAGACGGTATGAGACGCTTTTTCCTCTAATTGGTAAAACGCCTACTACTGGCCTGGCTTTCTCACAACAGTACTGGCACAACTTTCTTTCCAAGTCACTGACTACCTTACTCACACGCATCAGATGTGAGAGGCCAAAAATTACCGGAAACTTTGCGTCAACCGGGTATTGACCTTGCAACCATCAGGCCTCGAGCCAAATACGCCAACCACTGAGCTACCCGGGCCCAGAAAATTTTGAGTGCGCCAAGGACACCGTACTAGGGGACTGTATCAGCATGAACCTAGTGAACTTTCGGGCATACTGTGGGGGGGGGGGCTGTCCGAGCATGAACGTAGTGAACTTTCGGATATACTGTACCACGTGGGGGGGGGGGGGGGGGGGGAGGGGGAAGAGGGTCTATCAGACTGAATGTAGTAAACTTTCGAGAATTTCTTTTTTGGTCTGCTGTTCAACCCGCCATTCATGGACGGAATTCTCAATACCAATTGACGATGCTGAATTAGTCGAAGGCATACCGTCAATATAGCGCAACATGCAACTGCGTAATGTAGAAAAAATGGAAACAGTCGAAGCATTCATTTAGCACTTTATAGAACAACTCCATCTTCATTATTAAGTCTAAAACTGCTACCAAAATTGAAAAATTTGCAACCGATAGTAAAAAGCTAAATATTGCGATTTCTTCCTTTTTTTCTTTTTAGATGGAAGATCCAACTATATCGGAGAGTGTAGATCAAGATCAGACTGCACGTTCCGTGCAGTCTGATCTTGATATACACTATCCGCAAAAGCACACTGCGTCACGCCAAGCACCCTAAGGGTGAAAATGGCACTCTCGATTCGAGGTGCGTAATGAGTCTAAAGCCCGGGCTTACGCCACTGTTAATGTCTATATTTCTGGGTAGAAGCAAAATATAACACTCAGTTTCAAAGTAAATCCGAGATATGGAAAGGCTCTGACGCAAGCCACTCGGCATGACGAAAAAGTTCTGGTACTTAAAGTGCAGATGGTGCCGTATTCACCAATGATTCTTGAGAACACCTTTTATTCTCCAAGATTTTCTAAATGTGAAAGTAACACAACTTCTGATTGGTTAAACAAAATGGTTCTTAAGTATAGTTGATGAATATCGACCCTGACTCGATGATGATTAGTCTGACAATATTTTACATCAAAGTGTATCAAAGTTCAGTCCCTGGCAGGAAAAAAATAAATCTAGAATTGAGGCTGGCACCTTTACTTCTAGTTTTAAAAACCACCCTGTTCGTCCTGTTCCATTTTGTAAAGTGTATTCACAATTTTGTCTAACTACTGCTTTGATTATTTCCCTTTGGAATAAATGTTATAAAACCGTGTGTTTCAGAAATTATTTTACACTACATGCCTCGTTCATTCACTTGAACAACAAATTTTCCCAATTTACTCCACAAAACTCAAAAATACCAGCAATATAAAACCAGATGTATCTGGACCTCCTCTATCTTCTGTATTTCTGTCGGCATGACATGCTTCCTTCATAGTAACTTTACCGTCCATGCTTTTAGATTCCTTAGCTGAGAGTTTCAGAATTTCTAAAATATAGTTTAAGCCATCAAAATGTACAAAGCATAACAAAAATGGGACTTTTTATCGATATTGTATTTCACTAATTTGTTATTTTAGACCCGTCATCCTTAATTACTTTTTTATACGTTTTTTTTTTTTATATTGTATTGGATTTTTTTTTTAGACATTGAAAATATCCTTTTGGCTTTTCATCTGCAGTATTCCATAAGACTTGATCGCATGGTCGAGTCTCTACATTTTCCGGTGAAGTTGAATGCGCTGGCTGTTGACCTACTTCTTGGTACTGATAAAGAATGAATAGATGGTAATTTGAGATTGGTAAAAAAATGTGAGCATTTTTATTCGGCGGGTCCCTGCTGGCATATTTGCTCGCACATTTATGAAAAAGCGTTTCTACCGCTTACCGATACTTCGGGGCTTTGATTCATACCACAGCAGGCTCATGTAGTAGAGAATGAGTCTTGTCTTGTGCTGTTTGGAAATTGAATATTTTCATAACCGTTCCCCAGTAACCCAATTGATACTACTTTTCAGCAAATTAAATCAAAGCGCTGAAGGCGCTAAAGGCCAGGGCATCATAACAGGTGAAGAGGTAGGAAGATTAGGCCCAGAAGCTCAAAGTTGCTATGATATTTGTACAGGCTTAAAAACTGTTACCACATTCGTACAGACTAGTAAAAAATTATCTACATGTCTCACACTGACAGTCTGTAGAGTTGACAACAGAATGGAAAAAAACATAAATTTGTAAATGCCAATATAATGAATATTTTCTATAGCCTTAGCCTCATGGTCTTTATGGATTATAAGGAGATAATTTTCAAAGGATTTTCTGTTACTATTTTCTTCCTTTACGTTGCTTTGGCAACAAATCAACTGGTAACAAACCAAAATGAGCAGCATGCAATAAATTATTGATCGAGGACAAGTCCAGGGAATATTTCTGGAAAGTGCAATAAATCCACAATGGCCAAGCAATGAATCATATTTTTCTTTCATTTTACTATACTCAGTCTATAAGTTGAAATAGTAACCATGTCCTTTGGGCAATGACTAGGAAAAACACATAGTCTTTAAAGGCTGATACCACAGAGCCTCATTTGGTGTCTGAGAAGACAGCTTTTTAAGTATTTCTTTTTATTTTTGAATTTTGGTTTCTATGACAACAAATAAAAAGACATCCGCATTCGGGCGCCAATGCTCGGCAACAGTTGTGTTTGATAACAAGAGCACCATATGCGGATGCCAACTCTTGGCTGCATTTGGTTGATTTTCAGTGAAACCACAAAATTGAAAAAAGGGGCATAGCTTGATAGTTATTTACCCTTACTGTTCATGTTTCCGTTTTGATAGTTAACAACTTGTCCAAGTTTGAAATAAACATCATCAGTAATAACAAAGATGTTGTAAAATGTTAAAGATTTTGCATGACGACGACACAAACGACGAAGATGATGACACTAGGGCTATGAAAATAAAATGTCTATAAAAACAGCTGTGCTGAAAAGGTCTTAGTCGAAAAAGGGGCATAACTAATTACCTTTCCAAAAATATTTTGTTGTTTACCTGCCTCTATTGTACTGATATAAATTCCCTTTTTAATAGTTAACAAAAAGTCCAAGTTTGAAGTAAGTACACGTATCTTCATTAATGACAGATATGATAAAATAAGTAACTTGTCCAAGTTTGAAGTAAATATCTTCAGGAATATAAAAGATATTATGAAATGTCAAAGTTTTTTGGCGCATAGGCTTTGACAATAGCTTGATGTTTTCTTCGTAAACAGTTCAGCTAAAAACTAACAGTTGAATAAAATCATATGGATGATACAAGAATGCTCAAGAAACATTTCTATAAAAAAGTTTTGTCAAAATATTTGCTGTAAATTCCACTTTTCAATTTTCCCCATTGGAAGCTTATGGAATCTCTAAATTGCCATGATCAACCAAGCTGGAAAGCCGATTTTCATAAACAAGAGGGCCGTTGGGCCTAAAGCGCTCATCTGAGTAAAGACATCTAAGATTGATAAATTTGAAGAGCTCCTTGTTGTGATTATGGAAAACACAAATGAACCATGCTCTGGCAAAAGGGGGTTTAATGCATCTCTGTGATCCATCATTCCAAACAAGCCGTCATATATCCATAAAATCCATTTTGTTGAACAACCGACTGAATCATGAGGTACACTGGTCCTTTGACATGCAGAAAATTTGCCAAAAGCAAAAAGTTTCGACCCAGGTCAGCCTAAATACCTATGGAGATCAAGATCAGATTGCACTGAATGTCTAATCTGATCTTCGGTATAAAACGCCCACCAGTTTCTTAACTCTTTACCACACAATCCCGAGTTTTTTAGGACTCTAAGGATATAACCCCAAGAAAACCTTTCGGAAAAAGAATAAAATGCTCTTTTTTCCTACAAGGTTTTCTGCACTTTCACAGCCAATAACCAACATTTCAGCTAGATCTAACTTGCCGTCCGCAAATGTTTTCAATTTAGACAAGTTTAAAATTTCATCGTTTTATAAAGATTAACTGGTTTTCAATGGCTCATGTTACAAACTTTAAATAATACATATTTGATATTGTATGCGCCGAGTTTGCTATGGGTCGAAATGGTTATGGGCCAAGATGTCATATCTGGACAACTCTGACAGGAAGAAAGAAGGCATATATACCAGTAAAATACAAAGTTATAACTTCAGACACGAGATGCACAGTAATTTTACGAAAATTAAAATCTTACCGAGGTTTTGAGACACCTTTTTCAGAGAAAGAGCAGACCTCTATCATTATTTGTTATTCACACGGTGTCTAGAGAAAGGACAAACGAACGATCCCGATTAGTGCTCGGCAAGAGCACTCGTCACATCTCGGTCGATTGCGTACCTATATCTAAACATTTGATCAACGATCACCCGAGGTTTGCCAGTTGTTTCTTTCACTGTTACAGCGCACTAATTTGCAGTTATGAATAAGCTAACCAGTGCCCAAAATTCTAAGTTAACACTTTCGTACGATTAAAATCGCACATCTATCAAAGTTTGTTGTGAAATTAAACCTTACTATGATGTTCAAATCGAAATATTTTTATTATTTTAACGGGTCGTTTCTTTCAGCGTAGTGAGATGGATTGCGGGTGGTACTTTTCACTTTTACTCGGGTTTTTCCGTAAACGCTTGGATGGGGTTGAAATTTTGGTATACGATTCCTATGGCCTAGGGCTTGGCAAGCCAAACCGAGGCGAAAAAAAAAAAAAAAAAAAAGTGAAAAAGAGCCAATTGCTCGTGAGGTTACTTTTCATTATTTTACTTCATATTGAAACACAAAACAGTTTCAATATTTACATGTATATTCCAGTATCTCTTACGCCGTCTATCTTTTTTAAAATATATTTCTTGTTCATATCGTAGATGTTCAAAGGCGTTTACCAACGAAAAGTATTCATTTTAGTCGTCTTTACTGAGATTTTCTTCCAAAAGTTCATTTTTTATAGAATATCTAGCCTACTTTGGGTTTTCTGGTTTGTATCCTATGTCAATCAACAGTGTTTCAAGAATAACACATCATTTATTGTAAAATGAATTTAGGAATCATGAATTTCTTTCAAAATATTTATTTGGTGCATATAACAATATATTTCTTTTATGTCCTCAATATTTGTTTGTAGCACTTATCAATATAATGAAATCCAGTGAGTAACACGTTATGAGACATAGTGAAATTGAATATGTAGATCTAGATGTGTTGAAATAATGGAGTGACCGGAATTGAAATATTTTCTATTGATTTTTTTATGCATTTAGAGATAGTGATACAAGAAAGAAGTCTACCATGTGAGCTTGTTGCAATGGATTGCGATTTCTCCATTTGCAAACCAGTTTGTTTCTCTGAAGGTTTTTTTTGACAACAGTTCTAAAAATTTGTTTTGAATTAAATATCATCTAATCATATCTCCCTTGACCGGAAAAAAAAAAGATTTATTGATTTTGAACACACGAGTCTTATATTTTGCAAAGTCTTTTCAGTGTACGGTTGTACGGTCTAAAAATATATATATCCCAAGATTCCCTGTTTTTTGTTTTAACCGGAAGTGTCCTGACGTACCGCTCCAGTCTTTGACTAACTTTGCTATAGATTAGACGCACATTGTACGATAAGCTTTAGAGAGCCATATTTTTGTGTTATTGTTACACCGTATTTTTGTTTTGTTTCTTCTGTAAGTATATTCTTTTTGATATTTTTAGTACTTATCGTATAGCTATGTTATTATGTTGTGAATATTTGAAAATTTAATGTGTTGAGTTTGTTCAGACGGCAGAGGTCCGCCATTGTGGACTGCGCCATCTTGAAATTTCGAAAAAAATTCAAGGTTTACACCCCTGTTACACATTTCCTGTTGCTTGTAGTTGAAAGAAAGGATAATTAAACATTGTGCGTTAGACTGTATCTGTTTTTTTTTTTTTTCGGGAAAAACTCAAAAGCGTGAGAAAGAAAACATTCGGAGACTGCCGCCGTTCCGTTGCCACTGCACTTTTAACTATTTACCAAATGACAAAATTTCAGACTAGTAAATTGAAAGTACCTGCAGATAACAATTACGAAATTAAGAAAATACATATATGATTAAGGTCTCTGGTGGGGTACAAAACATGGTGAGAAATGTAGGAAATGTTACTTTGCCAAGACAAAGCCTTGAAAGTATGGGGTTAAACCGAACAAGTTTAGTTCTCCTGCAGTATTCACAAACCATTCTGAAATTCAAGGCTGACTTTAATCTTTTTCCAGCTAAACAATTAAATGAAACTTTCATGTAGTTGGTAAAAACCAAAATGTTGGTATTTCAAAGTTATGGGTGTTGGGGAAATACCTCAATATCAGACAGTGTAGATCAAAGATCAGACCGCACATTCTCTGCAGTCTGATCATGATCTACACTCTCCAAAAAAGGTCTGTGAGTGGTGCTTAGCAGCCTGAGGGTTAAATTGCATTGTTTATCTCAACCAAACAAATGTTTCTCCTTTTCCCATAATGTTTTCTACTCTGCCCATAACAAATTTCAAATTTTGAGTCACATTTATTTTGTCGTCTGCAAAAGCTTTCAATTTGGAGTGGTCTAAAATTTTGTCATTTGGTAAAGAGTTAACTAGTTGCCTGCAAGTGCTTTCAATATTGACTTGCCTAAATTTTTTGTCTTCTGGTAAAAAGTTTAACTATAGTGTAACAGCTGTAGAATTTAGTTATCATCAGACATGCAGTCTGATCTTAGATCATCAATGCAGAGCACTTTCTAAAAGATTATAGCCAATTGAATATGTCCATTCGTTTAGTAGCATTAAGTACAGCTTTTAACCCTTATCATGCTAACTAAGTGAAATGAAGTTTTCAAACCAGCAGTAAAACCCGAATAATGCTGTTTCAAACTTATTTTTAGGAAAAAATATCTCCTTATCCGACAGTGTAGATCCAAGAACCTACTGCATGTTTTATGTAGTCTGATCTTGATCTACACTGTCTGCAAAAGGACCGAGTCACGCTTAGCAGCCAAAAGGTTCTGGTGAAAACATAAAAATGGCACTGTGTTCATGAAGCACACACAAGTGCACAATCTAGAAAAAAAACTGGAACGGATGACACATTTTTTTTTATCACTTTGTAGAACAGCCCCATCCAGACAATGTAGATCAAGATCAGACTGCAGGTTGTGTGCAGTCTGATCTTGAACTATGCTGTGTGCAAAAGTGCACCATGTCACGCTTAGCAGCCCAAGAGTGAAAGCTCTCTTGATTTGGATTGTGTAATGATTCTGAACCCTTGATTATGCCCCTGCATAAACTATTATCAAACCAGCTGAAGTCATTTAATTCCCAGAGTTACTGACATTCAAGGGAAAAATTATTTCATATCATAGTACTGAAATAACTAAGGGAAAGGAAGGCAATTTTCTCCTTTTTCCACAAGGTTTTTTTCAAGGCTGTCCCACTGTAGTGTTATAAAAAGTTGTATGTTGATATCTGTCACTGTTGCATGTCTGATGAGTATTGTAAATTAGTCAGGGTTCTATTGATAACCCTTTCCCACAGAATAAAATTTTAGACTGGTCCAATTTGAAAGCATATGCAGAGGACATTATTCATGGTTCAATTAAAAAAGCACGACAAAGTAGATATTGTTCAAATGGTGAGATATGTTTCCAAAAAGGTAGAAAATATTGTGGGAAAAGAAGTAATATACTGGTAGCCAGCATTTTCTTCTTTTCCCTCAATGTTTTCCAAAAGCTTTTTCCTCAGGGTTGATAAAACACAGGATTGTGTGGTAAAGACTTCATTACCACAAGTATACAGGGATCCCAAAAGCATCATTTCTTCACTTAAGCCTATCTTGTGGGCACTCACTGATAGATATCAAGACAAGGAAGAAATTTTTTTCTCAGTTCTTCTCCAAATGACAGATGTTAGAGTTGTTCAAATTGGATGGATTTGCAGATTTTTCGCCTCATTACCTCTGATGCATGTAAGAAAAGTAGTCATTGGCTTTGGAAAGAAAGTTGTGTCAGCACTGGTGTGAGAAAGCCAGGAAACACATAGTTGCGTCATTGACCACCATGATATGATCCGAGCTGTTAAAATGGCATCAAACTCCAATGCAAGCAAATTCTTAAAGATATTTAGAACTCGGGATTGTGTGGAAAAGGGTTTAGGAGCAATTTCTCCTTTTGCTAAAATGGTTTTTACATGTATTGTTGTATTATTGCTGAATATATACTGTGCTTTCACAAGCCAGAGAAATCGGGCTATAGAAACATTATGGGAAATGGAGAAAATGCTAGTGCCCAGCATTTTCTCCTTTTCCCACAAATGTTTTCTACCCTTTCAAAAGCTAATCCTGTCGTTTCAGCCACATTTGATTTAATATCTGGGCATTCAATCTGGACAAGTCCAAGATTTTCTCATTTGGTAAAAAAGAGTCAAAAAGGGAATAAGTAAAGGTTTTCAAAGAGTGTGGCTATAAAACCAAATTTTTCAACATGTATACTTGTTACATCTTAAAAGTGTTCAAGTTCTTGGCTTGGATCAAGGTCATTGTGTTGTTTTTGCATGTTTTGAGAAGCACAAAACACCCCATTGTGTACTATTAGCCCTGGGGTACATGCATATAACTTTATGTGAACAAGGAATTTGAAACAGATGTTTTGTGAAAACATGTACTTGTTACTGACCTTGTTGTGGGGTAAATGTAAAAACATAGTGGCAGAGGAATTGTTTGGAACAAGCAACTTCTTTTTTAGCCACAGTATTTACAACAGTAGACTGCAGGCTTTCATGTGAATCTCTCAGGGTACATGATGAAAACTCTGTATTGGATGATCTCCAGTGGGTTCGATCACATAAAAATGTTCGTGAAACACAGAAATTTTGAAATAATCATGTACAACTAAACGCCCATGTAGCTGCCAGAACATATGCAAAATGCATGCCAAAAATCATAAAGTATGTCTTAACCCTTTATCAAATGACAAAATTTGGGATTAGATCAAACTGAAAGCATTTGCAGACAAAATAAGCATAGCTCAAATAATGACTTCTGTCTTTGACAGGGTAGAAAGTGTTGTAGGAAATGGAGAAAATGCCGGTTACCAGCATTTTCTCCTTTTCCCACAATGTTTTCAAAAACTGTCTTTATCAGGGTGATTAAAACTTGGGATTGTGTGGTAAAGGGATAAACAAGGCAAAATGATACCGGGTAAGTCAGTAAGGTTGCTGATTCAAAAACAAGGATTTTCCATAACCAAATACAGAAACACGCTTTTTTTGGATACTTTATTTTTACTGTAATATTCATAGACTGGAATCATGATGAAAATATCAATAGGTTCATCTATTAGATTGAGACCGGTGCCCACTCTAGATGAATTTAGGACAATATATAGAAATGTTGCGTTTTAGATCTACCAGTACACAGTAAAATTTCGACTGCATAACATTTGGTTAAGAGACGGCCAACCTTGCCAAAACCTTTTCAAAAAGCCTTTTGCCAAGCCCCCGTGGCTCAGTTGGTAACGTACAGGACTTGAGAACAGGATGTCGCTGGTTCGATCCCTGGCTTGGCCAATTTCTTTCTGAGGATTGATGATAGTCATCGCGACGGGATTTATTCCTCTCTCACGACTGACCATTGTTTCGATGATGATTATGTAGGAAAGCAGCCAGTGGCTTTGGAAAGAATATTGTGCGGAGTACTGGTAATAGAAACTCCAGGAAAGCATGGATAGGTGCACTGGCTGCCATGATATAACTGAAATAATGTTGAAAACGGTGTTAAAAAACCTACGATCAAAAGGGCCCTTCCTGGAAAACAATCGATCTGAAATTGATCTGCGCACATCGGCTAAGGATAATTCACCTTCATCGCTCGGCACTATTACACCACAAGGAAAAGTAAGTCTAACATAAAAAGGGCTGCCGCTTTTGATTGCCACCAGCGCCAAGTGTGATAATTTAAAAAAAGAAAGATGCCTCTGAAAATGAAGCACTGGCATATCAACTGACAACAAGTAATGTCTACACATGAATTTTAAAAGATTTTAACTTTGACATAAAGTATGAAGGAAGCAAATGTTACTGTTAACACAGCAAATCAAGCTGGTGTATCATTAATGGAAAATGTGATAATGATGTTTATCTGTTTATCTGTGCACAAATGACAGGTTTGGAGCAACCTGCTACCTGTTCGACAAATTTATGTCCATCATGGGGAAATACCTATCCAAAAATGAACTGACATGAAAAATAGATCGCTGCAAAAAATGCTAAAACCCATGACATAACAAAATGTTAGTTGGACACTGTCCGATCAGAGACACGTCTGTCTTTTCAACTTTATTTACTCTTTACTACACAATTCTGAGTTTAAATGACCCCGAGAAAGCAGCCTTTTGAAAACGTGGGAAAAGGAGAACATGCTAGTAACCAGCATTTTCTCCTTTTCCCACAATGTTTTCTACCCTCCCACAAAATTATTTTAATTTTTGAGTTACATTTATATTATCATCTGCAAATGCTTTGAGTTTGGACAAGTCTAAGATTTGTCATTTGGTAAAGAGTTAATGACTTTAACCAGAAAATTTGCACAAATATCAGTTTATCACAAGAAGTGGGAGTGAAAATCTCTGTTCAGTGATGAAGATAAAAACTTGTATGATTTTATGAAATAAAAAAGTTGAACAATCTATAAATAAGGAGAGGGTAGGGACTTGGCCACCTTGTCTTAGAGTGATAGCACTGAGACAAGTGTTAAAGAAGAAGGTATAGGAGATTCACTTTTCCAAAGAAAATCAAATTACATATTAACCTTTTACCACACAATCCACAGATTTGATGGCACACTTACCTAAATAAAAGTTTGTAGGGGAAGCACTAATAGATTTATGACAGTGACAATTTATGGAAAAATAGTTTTAAATGTTAAGAATTTTTGTACCCCAGTTTCATTTTCTGTACGCCGAATTTTGCAACCCAAGAGGCATAAAAACCTCTCGTTGAAAACTTCTGTGGACACACTGATCTCTGGTATATCAAGACTACTCCACTTTGCTTGTGAGGTAGAGCGTCAGTCTCACAATCATAAGGTCAGAGTTCGATACTCAGGAGTGGGTGTCAACTTTGGAACTATTTAACTCTTTTACCAAAGAACAAAATTTCAGACTGGTCCAAATTGAAAGCATTTGCAGGCGACAGAAATAAATGTAACTCAAAAACTGAAATTTGTTTTTGGGTGGCTAGAAAACATTGTGGGAAAAGGAGAAAATGCTGGTTACCAGCATTTTCTCCTTTTCTCACAATGTTTTCTAAAGGCGTCTTTCTCAGGGTCGTTAAAAGTTGGGATTATGTGGTAAAGAGTTAAATAGCCCATACATTGGGCGTGAGTACTGGTATATTGGTATCCAGGAAGCAGAATCAAGAGTGATTGATATAAATTGCAAGTGCTTGTTTCTCAATTGATGTAAAATAAATATGTTTACACTAAGGCTTCTTTTTCAAGTTCGTTAAGTCAGGATTGTGTGGTAAAGGGTTAATTGCAGGATTGACTTGTATTTATATAGTAGGGACAAAGGAAGAAACAGAAATGGGTCATTTGGGCATATTGAAATCAAAGCAAGTTTTGATACCATCTTGTGCCAGTCTAGTTTAGGACATGTGGACACTTATAGCCATTACCGCACAATTCTGAGTTTTAACAACCCTGCAAAATTAGACTTGAAAATATTGTAGGAAAAGGAGAAAAAGCTGGTAACCAGCATTACCTCCTTTTTCCACAATGTTTCCTAATATTTCAGAAACAAATTCAATCATTTGAACCATATTTAATTGTCATCTGCAACTGCTTTCAATTTGGACCAGTCTAATATATTGCTGTGTGGCATAGAGTTAATGCTACATGCAAGCACTTTGGAGATGAATAGTTCAGTGGATAATGGACTGGTATCATACCCATGATCAGTGCAGAAGTGCTTCATTTAGGGCAGTTACTATACAGACAAGCAGGCTTACGCAATCTTGTTATGGTATGAACAATTTTCATAATAGGGATGAGACAAACTGCTGACATTTACCACAAATCAGCTGTTTGTGCAGGCTAGGGATCTCAGGAACTCTATTTTAACTTTACACCAAGATATAAACTTGATCTCTGAAAATACAATCCCCTGAAAATTAGAAAGATTTGAACCTGCTCTGTGAAAAGGGGGGCTTAACCCTTTACCAAACAGTCCCTGGTTTTCACGACCCTGTGAATGAAGACATTTGAAAACATTGTGGGAAAAGGAGAAAATGCTGGTAACCAGCATTTTCTCCTTTTCCCACAATGTTTTCTATCCCATCAAAGACAAATCTCACCACTTGAACAATAGTTAATTTGTCATCTGCAAATGCTTTCAATTTGGACCAGTCTCTAACTTTGTCAGTTGGTAAAGGGTTAATGCATCACAAAAAGTATTCAGCCAGATCAGCCTGTGCGGTCCATGCAGGCTGACCTGGGCCAAAACTTTCTGCTTTTGGTCAAGGTTCTGCATGTCCAAGGACCATTCTACCTCAAGATGAAGTTGGTTGTTAGAGAAAATGGATTTTTTGGATCAACAATTACATGATGACAAGCTTAGTATCATGGATCACTCATATGCATGAAGCTCTCTTTTACCAGAGCATGGCTCATTTTTAGCTCAGCTGAGCACAAAGTGCTTAAGGTGAGCTAATGTGATCGTGCTGTGTCTGTTGTCAAAGTCATCAAAATTCACCTTGTGTGAACTCTAGAGGCCACATTTTCTGGCAGATACTCATAGAAATTAGTCAAAATATTTGTCATGATAAAATCTTGGACAAGTTCAGAATTTGGTCACGTTGGATCAAAAAGTAGGTCACTGGGCTGAATCTTAGAAAAACCATGTGTGCACTGTAGAGGCCACATTTTCTGACAGATACTCATAGAACGTCGTCAAAATATTTGTCTTGATAAAATCTTGGACAAATTCAAATTTGGTCATGTTGGGTCAAAAAGTAAGTCACTGGGCTAAATCTTGGAAAAACCCTGTGTGCACCCTGGAGGCCACATTTTCAGCCTGATAGTCATGAAACTGAATTAGATTATATGTCTTGATGATATCTCGGACAAGTTTAGGATTCGGTTATGTTTGGTCAAAAAGTAGGTCATTGTGTCAAGTCTTAGAATAACCTTGTGTGCACCATAGAGGCCACATTTTAACCCTGATACTCATGCCGATTGGTTAGAGTGTTTGTCTTTATGATATCTTAGACAAGTTTGAAATTGGGTCATTTTGGGTCAAAAAGTAGGTCACTGAGTCAAATCTTAGAAAAACCTTTGTGAGCACTCCAGAGACCACATTTTCAGCTGATTACTTATGAAACTTGGTCAGAGTGTTTGTCTTGATTGTATCTTAGACACAATTGAATTTTGGTCATGTCTGGTCAAAAAGTAGGTAACTTGGGAAAATCTTAGAAAAACCTTGTGCACTGTAGAGGTCACATTTTCAGGCTGGTACTCATGAAACTTGTTCTGAATGTGTGTGCCGGCCAGGGTAGCTCAGCGATTAGCATATCCGAATTGTGACCTGGAGGTTGCTAGTTTGATACCAAACTTTCTTTTCGGGGATTTTTGAGCCCCCGTAGCTCAGTCGGTAGCATACAGGACTTGAGAACAGGAGGTTGCTGGTTTGATCCCCAGCTCGGCCAATTTCCTTCTGAGGATTGATGATAGTCATTGTGACAGGATTCATTCCGCTCTCACCGCTGACCATTGTTTCGACGATGGTTATGTGGGAAAGCAGCCAGTGGTTTGGAAAGAATATTGTGCGTAGTACTGGTAAAAGAAACTCCAGGAAAGCATGGATAGGTGCACTGGCTGCTGCGATATGACTGAAATAATGTTGAAAATGGCGATAAACACCATACAATCAATCAATCATTTTCAGTGATTTTTTGACTGATGTATGTAAGAAAAGTAGTCAGTGGCTTTGGAAAGAAAGTGTCAGTGCTGATGAGAGAAAGCCAGGAAACACATGGGTGTGTCGCTGACTGTCATGATCTGACCTGAGCTATTAAAATGGTGTTAAACTCTAAACCAAACCAGAATTTTTGTCTTGATGTTACCTTTGCCAAGTTCAAAATTGGGTGGAAAGGTAGGTCACTGGGCCAAATCTTGGAAAAAAAACTTGTGTGCACTGTAGAGGCCACATTTTAAACCTGATACTCATGAAATTTGGTGAGAATGTTTGTCTTGATGCTATGTTCAACAAGTTTTGAAATTTGTCAATGTCGGGTCTAAAAGTAGGTAACTTACAGTCATGTGTTTTACATCATTAAAACCAGGATCTCTTTAGCTTTATCAACTGTAGATGACTTTACTCAGGTGAGCCCATTATGGCCAGTGGCCTTTTTGTTATCTTACAGGCTTGCCTAAACAAGTGGACAGTATAGTGCCAAGATCTGACTACATGTTCTGCAGTCTCATCTTGATCTGTACCATCTACAAAAGCCTCATGTTTTCACCTGTGTTGCTAAAAGGGTTAAGCCTTTACCGAAGAACAAAATTTTGAACTTGTCCAAATTCAAAGCATTTGGAGACAATGTTAAATGGCTCAAATTATGGATTTGTAAGTAAACATTGAGGGAAAAGGAGAAAATGCAGGTAAATAGCATTTTCTCCTCTTTCCACAGTGTTTTCTATCCTATCAAAGACAGAAATCAACATTTGAGCTATATTTTGTAGCTCTGCTGTTTTCAAAGAAAATGTCAAGGTATTGATGTAGCCCTGACGTCATCATCCACTTCATCATCCGTGTCATCGTGCAAAAATATATAGAGGCTATTTGTTCTTTTCGGTGAAAGATCGAAATTTATTTCATCGAGTGAACATCATTGGTAATATTTTCACGAGTGGCGCATTTATTTCATGCTTCTAATGCCTTTTTTTGTCGAGACTTCCATAAAAATCAGTACAAACTCCCCGTGGTCGGTATTCTCACCGGTCGTACCCGTGTAATATCGAAAAATATTTTCACCGCTATTTCTCGATATCCTACCGAAAAGCATGAAATAATTTTTAATATCTCTGTTATTGTTGAAGAAATTGGCTTCAAACTTGTACAAGTTGCTAATCATCAAAAGATGAACCTGTACAACAATGGCAGGTAGTCATCAAAGAATTTTTTGACACAGTTATGCCCTTTTTTTGATATAGAATTTTAACTGAAAATCAAGCAATCACAGCCTGTATGCAGTGCTCTTGTTTTGTTGTCTGCCATTTATTTCAATTTGGCCTAGTTGAAGATTTTGTTGCTTGGTAAAGAGTTAAATGTGACTCAAAATGAAATTGTCTTTAACAGGATTGAATACATTGTGGGAAAAGGAGAAAATGCTGGTTACCAGACTTTTCCCCTTTTTCCACAAGATTTTTAAAAAGCTCCTTCCTCAGGGTTGTTAAGAGTCGGGTTTGAGTGATAAAGGTGGAGAGCTGCTGGTTAACTCTTTACAAAACCATGAAATTTTGGATTTGTCTTAATTGAAAGCATAAATGCAGTCAACAAATGAGACATATTATGTGAAAAGGGGGATTAATGCATCCGCAAATAGTATAAACCCATGTCGGCCTGCGCAGTCCACGTAGGCTGACATGGGTCGAAACTTTTGCCATTGGTCAATTTTCTGCATGCCAAAGGACAGTGTACTTGATGAATCAGTCGGATGTTATACAAAATCTATTTTATGGATCCATAAGTATGTAATGACATGCTTGGTATAATGAATCGCAGAGATGCATTAAACCCCCCTTTTGCCAAAGCATGGCTCAAATAACTTGTGCTTCAAACAATGAAATTTTTTTTCAAAAGATGGAAAATATTGTGGAAAAGAGAGAAAACATGGGTTATCCGTATTTTCTCCTTTTACCACATTGTTTTTTTTCTCAGGGTCGTGAAAACTCATTACTGTTTAATAAGGGGTAAATGTATGGTTCTTTTGAAACTTGCACTGATTATTTTTATTATGAGGAGGTTGAAGCCTTTTGAGAATGAAGAAAACCCAAACATTGATACAATAAAAGTTGCTGCTTGTTCTTGTTCATGTAACAAAGTCTTCATATTGGTTCAAAACTCTTTACCAAATGGCAAAATGTAAGATTTGTCCAAATTGAAAGCATTTGCAGATGACAACATAAATGTGACTAAAAAACTGAAACTTGTTCTTGTTAGGGGAGAAAACATTGTGGGAAAAGGAGAAAATACTGGTTACCAGCATTTTCTCCTTTTCTCACAATGTTTTTAAAAGCCTTCTTCTTCAGGGTGGTTAATATTAGGGATTGTGTAGTAAAGGATTAAAAAGGCTCAATAGTGGCCCAAGGTAAACAGTGGGGATGGTAAAATGCTATTAAATTTAACCCATTCCCACACAATGACTCCTTTTGACGCGTCTGGAAAAGAAGCCTTTTGAAAACATTGTGGAAAAAGGAGAAAATGCTGGTAACCAGCATTTTCTCCTTTTCCCACAATGTTTTCTACTCTATCAAAGACATAAATTATCATTTATGTTACATTTATTTTGTCGTCTGCAATTGCTTTCAATTTGGACATGGTCAAAATTTTGTCGTCTGGTAATGGGTTAAATCATACAATCTGTTACTGTACGGTTGGTCCAAGTGTCAGTCACTTGAAGGAAAATAAATTATAAAACTAGGTCAAAAGTTGCCAGGTCTCCCTATCTTTTGTTTACATTTTACCTGGTATTCAAATTCATGTTCTCGCCAGCGACTAACACTTGGACCAACTATGCAATAACAGAATGTCATCTCCACAATAATTTCCGTACTTAAAATGGTAGCTATGATGCAGCTCTTTACCACACACTCCCAGGTTTTGATGAACCAGAGAAAGAGGCCTTTTGAAAATATTGTGGGAAAAGGAGAAAATGCTGGTAACCAACATTTTCTCATTTTCCAACATTGTTTTCTGTCCTTTTACAAACAAATCTCACCATATGAGCCATATCTAACTTGTCATCTACAAATGCTTTCAGTTGGACAAGTATAAAATTTTGTTGTGTAGTAAAGTGTTAAATTTAATTGCATTTTAGCACCCCTATTGTTTACTTTTGCTCACTACTATATACTGTGACATTCAGCTAGATCAAATTTGGTTTGATTCCAAAAAGAAAAGCTGGGAAATTACTTTGTAAAGATACATTCTTACAGAGACAATAAATCTTTTTAAACTTGAAAGTGCGTAGAATGGCTCACAATTTAGTCAGCCACGTAAACATAGATAAACTACCAAGTATATGATGTAAGGGATAGAGAACTTCAAACAAAAATTTAGATGTGGCTCAAATGATGGAATTTGTCTTTGATAGGGTAGAAAACATTTGCAGTTTTAATTGTTGATGATTTATAAATAGATTTTGTTGAGTTAATTGGCAGTGCACTAGGTTTATAACATAAAAACTACTGATAGAGCAACAGAGAGTGTAGAGCAAGACCAGATGGCATGTATGTGCTGCCTGATCTATCTCTACACACTACAAGATCCAATAAATACAAATATAGTTGCGAACTGCATGATAAGGGTGAAAAGCTCACCCCAAAAGTTCACTCTTCCAAATGCTGCATTGTTTTAGATGATCCTGTGAAAAAAAGGCTATTGAAGACATTGTGGGTAAAGGAGCCATGCGGCTGAGGCTGGTTATAACAGAAAATTGAAGTTCAGGCTTAGTTGACTCATTACCAAATAACAAAATTTTAGATGCATCCAAATTGAAAGCATTTGTAGGCACCAAAAAAATGTTGCTCAAATGACTAGGTTTTTCTGTGAAAGGTTGGTAAACATTGTAGAAAAAAAAAGAAAATGCTGATAATGAGCATTTTCTTCATTTCCCACAATGTTTTCAAAAGGCTTTTCCTCCCGGATCATTAAAACTAGGGATTGTGTGGTGTGGTAAGGGGTTAACTTTTCACCAGACAACAAAATTTTTAGAAATCCAGTTTGAAAGCTTTTATAGACTGTAAATTATATCTGGTTCAAGTGTTAGAATTCGTGTTTAAAAAGGTAACAAATTGTGGAACAAGGAGAAATTGCTGGTTCTTTTTCCCAGAATGTTTTAAAATTTTGTTTTCATCTTGTTAAAACATGGGACTGTGTAGTAAAAGGAAGATTTTTAACTTCGGTGGCCTAAGGCCAGCAAGCTTATGTCATGACCCTGTGTCCATTGTGTGTTTGTCTGTCTGTGCATGCTCTGTCTATCGCTGAGTGTGTGTGTTAACTTTTATTTCAAACATCTTCTCTGGAACTACCCATCCAATTTTGATGAAAACTTGACAGAAATGATTCTACCATGGCCCCTCTTCAGATTTCTTTGAAGAATTTGAATAAAAAAAAAAAAAACCTGTGGTTGCCATGGAAACAAAACTGAAAGATATTGAAAATCTTAATAAAAATCTTCTTGTCCAACACCATTAGGCCTAGGGCTACCAAATTTGGTAGGTAACTTCATCTCATGGATTTGTACCAGATTTCTCCAAATTATAACCCTGGGTCAAAATTGGCCCTGCCTTGGGGTCACAGAATTTACATATGATAATGAGATCCTCCTGTTTCATAAGGCATAGGGCTATCAAATATGGCATGAAGAATTATCTACTGGACCCCTACTAAAGTAATCCACCTGGATGAAGAGCCTTTTGAAAACATTGTGGGAAAAGGAGAAATCGCTACAAACTAGCATTTCCTCCTTTGCCCACAATATTTTCAACCCTATCAAAGACAATTCCATATTTTGAATCACAAATAAATTGTTGTCTGCAAATGTTTTCAGTTTTATACAAGTCTGACCTTTTGTCATGTGGTAAAAAGTTAACTCTTTACCAAAGGACAAATTTAAGACTGGACCAAATTGAAAGCATTTGGAGATGAAAAATGTTGCTGATTTCTCTCTTTGATAGGGTAGAAAACATTGTGGGAAAAGGAGAAAATGCTGGTTACCAGAGGGTCCTGCATGGCTCAGTGGTGAAGTGAAGGACTCATAACCTGGATGCCTTGGATTTGAGCCTCACTGGATCCACTGGGTCTTTCGTGGGAGTGTCTTTGGGCAAGACACTTCAGAGCCCTAGCCTAGTACTGGTACATTCCAGGAAATACATGAATATGAGAGCTGTCACCATTATATGACTAAAATAATGTTGAAAGTGGTGTAAAACACCATTCCAACAGTTCAGGCTGGTTACCAGCATTTTCTCCTTTTCCCACAATGTTTTCACATGCCTTCCCTGTCAGGGTTGTTAAAAAGTTGGAATTGTATGGTGAAGGGTGTCAAGTGCCTTTCAGAACCAAAGTTGCCATTGCAGGCAGTGTAGATTAAAATCGGACTGCTCGACTGGATGCATTTCTCTCCCACTACTGAACATTGTTTCAATGATGGTTATATGGGAAAGCAGCCAATAGCTTGGAAAGAATACTGTATGAAGTGCTTGTAAAAGAAACTGTGAAAACATGGATAGGTGAAGTGGTATAATATGATAATAATATAACTGAAATAATATTGAAAACTGTGTTTAACACCATACATAGCCAAAACATTGGATAAGATAGACCCTTGGCCCTTTTTAGCCCACCTAACTGAGCATGAAGTGCTCAAGGTTAGCTTTTGTGATCGTGGTTTGTCTGTCGTCTGCCCTGTGGTCATCATTAGTTACCTTGTGTGCGTTCTAGGGCCCATATTTTCAGTCAAATACTCATGAAACTTGGTCAGAACGTATGTCTTGATAATACCTCAAGCAAGTTTGAACTTGGGTCACATTAGGTAAAAAATTAGATCACTGTGCCAAATCTCAGAAAAGCCTTGTGCACACTCTATAGGCTACATTTTCAGCCCGATACTCATGAAAAATGGACGGAATGTTTGTTTTGATGATATCTTGGATGAGTTTGAAAGTGGATCACATCAGGTCAAAAGGTAGTTCACTTATTAGGGCTATATCTCAGACAAACCTTGTGTGCAGTCTGAGGCCACTTTTTTTCCCTGATTGTTAGGAAAACTCTGTCAGAATGTTTATTTTATCTTGATGACATCTTGGACAATTTACAAACGAGTTCATAATTTAAAACAAGTGTTGTCAGCATTGGCACCAGGTTATATAGTGTGCATATTCAAACCAGTCATGAGGTCCGATAAACCCAGGCTGCCAACTGATTCCTGTATTCTCCTATACCTCTCATAATTTTCCAATACAATTTTTAGCTCACCTGAGCACATAGTGCTCAGGGTAAGCTATTGTGATCGATCGTTGTCCGGCGTCCGTCCGTCCGTCTGTCCGTGAACAATTACTTAAAAAATCTTCTCCTCTGAAACCGCCCAACAGATTTCAGTGAAACTTCACAGAAATGATCCTTAGGTGATGCACTTTCAAAATACTTCAAAGATTTGAATTCCATGAAGAACTCTGGTTGCCATGGCAACCGAGAGAAAAAACTTTAAAAAACTTCTTGTCCCAAAGCGTAAGGGCTAGAGCTCTCATATTTGGCATGTAGCATCATCTAGTGGCCCTCTACCAAAATACTTCAAATTATGGCCCTAGTGTTGAAAATGGCCCCATGTTGTGGGTTCTCAGATTTCACATAGAGATAAAGAAGGAAATCTTTAAAAATCTTCTTGTCCCAAACCATAAGGGCTAGAGCTCTCATATATGGCATGTAGTATCATCTAGTGACCCTCTACCAAAATACTTCAAATAATGGCCCAAGTATGGAAATTGGCCGTATGTTGTGGGTTCTCGGATTTCACATAGAGATAAAGAAGGAAATCTGTAAAAATCTTCTTGTCCCAAACCATAAGGGCCAGAGCTTTCATATTTGGCATGTAGCATCATCTAGTGACCCTCTACCAAAATACTTCAAATTATGGCCCTAGTGTTGAAAATGGCCCTATGTTGTGGGTTCTCGGATTTCACATAAAGATAAAGAAGGAAATCTTTAAAAATCTTCTTGTCCCAAACCGTAAGGACTAGAGCTTTCATATATGGCATGTAGCATCATCTAGTGACCCTCTACCAAAATCCTTCAAATTATGGCCCTAGTGTGGAAATTGGCCCTATGTTGTGGGTTCTCGGATTTCACATAGAGATAAAGAAGGAAATCTGTAAAAATCTTCTTGTCCCAAACCTTAAGGGCTAGAGCTTTCATATTGGCATGTAGCATCATCTAGTAGCCCTCTACCAAAATACTTCAAATTATGGCCCTAGTGTTGAAAATGGCCCTATGTTGTGGGTTCTCGGATTTCACATAGAGATAAAGAAGGAAATCTGTAAAAATCTTCTTGTCGCAAACCTTAAGGGCTAGAGCTTTCATATTTGGCATGTAGCATCATCTAGTGACCCTCTACCAAAATACTTCAAATAATGGCCCTAGTGTTGAAAATGGCCCTATGTTGTGGGTTCTCGGATTTCACATAGAGATAAAGAAGGAAATCTTTAAAAATCTTCCTGTCCCAAACCATAAAGGCTAGAGCTCTCATATATGGCATGTAGTATCATCTAGTGGCCCTCTACCAAAATACTTCAAATAATGGCCCAAGTGTGGAAATTGGCCCTATGTTGTGGGTTCTCGGATTTCACATAATGATAAAGAAGGAAATCTGTAAAAATCTTCTTGTCCCAAACCTTAAGGGCTAGAGCTTTCATATTTGGCATGTAGCATCGTCTAGTGGCCCTCTACCAAAATACTTCAAATTATGGCCCTAGTTTGAAAATGGCCCTATGTTGTGGGTTCTCGGATTTCACATAGAGATAAAGAAGGAAATCTTTAAAAATCTTCTTGTCCCAAACCATAAGGGCTAGAGCTCTCATATATGGCATGTAGTATCATCTAGTGGCCCTCTACCAAAATACTTCAAATAATGGCCTTAGTGTGGAAATTGGCCCTATGTTGTGGGTTCTCGGATTTCACATAGAGATAAAGAAGGAAATCTGTAAAAATCTTCTTGTCCCAAACCTTTAGGGCTAGAGCTTTCATATTTGCCATGTAGCATCATCTAGTGACCCTCTACCAAAATCCTTCAAATTATGGCCCTAGTCTTGAAAATGGTCCCATGTTGTGGGTTCTCGGATTTCACATAGAGATAAAGAAGGAAATCTGTAAAAATCTTCTTGTCCCAAACCTTAAGGGCTAGAGCTTTCATATTTGGCATGTAGCATCATCTAGTGACCCGCTACCAACATACTTCAAATTATGGCCCTAGTCTTGAAAATGGCACTATGTTGTGGGTTCTCGGATTTCACATAGAGATAAAGAAGGAAATCTTTAAAAATCTTCTTGTCCCAAACCATGAAGGCTAGAGCTCCCATATATGGCATGTAGTATCATCTAGTGGCCCTCTACCAAAATACTTCAAATTATGGCCCTAGTGTGGAAAATGGCCCTATGTTGTGGGTTCTCGGATTTCACATAGAGATAAAGAAGGAAATCTGTAAAAATCTTCTTGTCCCAAACCGTAAGGGCTAGAGCTCTCATATATGGCATGTAGCATCATCTAGTGGCCCTCTACCAAAATACTTCAAATTATGGCCCTAGTTTGAAAATGGCCCTATGTTGTGGGTTCTCGGATTTTACATAGAGATAAAGAAGGAAATCTTTAAAAATCTTCTTGTCCCAAATCATAAGGGCTAGAGCTCTCATATATGGCATGTAGTATCATCTAGTGCCCTCTACCAAAATACTTCAAATAATGGCCCTAGTGTGGAAATTGGCCGTATCTTGTGGGTTCTCGGATTTCACATAGAGATAAAGAAGGAAATCTTTAAAAATCATCTTGTCCCAAATCATAAGGGCTAGAGCTTTCATATTTGGCATGTAGTATCCTCTAGTGGCCCTCTATAAAAATACTTCAAATTATGGCCCTAGTGATGAAAATGGCCCTATGTTGTGGGTTCTCGGATTTCACATAGAGATAAAGAAGGAAATCTTTAAAAATCTTCTTGTCCCAAATCATAAGGGCTAGAGCTCTCATATATGGCATGTAGTATCATCTAGTGGCCCTCTACCAAAATACTTCAAATTATGGCCCTAGTGTTGAAAATGGCCCTATGTTGTGGGTTCTCGGATTTCACATAATGATAAAGAAGGAAATCTGTAAAAATCTTCTTGTCCCAAACCTTAAGGGCTAGAGCTTTCATATTTGGCATGTAGCATCATCTAGTGACCCTCTACCAAAAGACGTCAAATAATGGCCGTAGTCTTGAAAATGGCCCTATGTTGTGGGTTCTCGGATTTAACATAGAGATACAGAAGGAAATCTTTAAAACTCTTCTTGTCCCAAATCATAAGGGCTAGAGCTCTCATATATGGCATGTAGTATCATCTAGTGGCCCTCTACCAAAATACTTCAAATAATGGCCCTAGTCTTGAAAATGGTCATATGTTGTGGGTTCTGGGATTTTACATAGAGATAAAGAAGGAAATCTTTAAAAATCTTCTTGTCCCAAATCATAAGGGCTAGAGCTCTCATATATGGCATGTAGTATCATCTAGTGGCCCTCTACCAAAATACTTTAAATTATGGCCCTAGTGTTGAAAATGGCCCTATGTTGTGGGTTCTCGGATTCCACATAGAGATAAAGAAGGAAATCTGTAAAAATCTTCTTGTCCCAAACCTTAAGGGCTAGAGCTTTCATATTTGGCATGTAGCATCATCTAGTGGCCCTCTACCAAAATACTTCAAATTATGGCCCTAGTCTTGAAAATGGCCCTATGTTGTGGGTTCTCGGATTTCACATAGAGATAAAGAAGGAAATCTGTAAAAATCTTCTTGTCGCAAACCTTAAGGGCTAGAGCTTTCATATTTGGCATGTAGCATCATCTAGTGACCCTCTACCAAAATACTTCAAATTATGGCCCTAGTGTTGGAAATGGCCCTATGTTGTGGGTTCTCGGATTTCACATAGAGATAAAGAAGGAAATCTTTAAAAATCTTCTTGTCCCAAACCATAAGGGCTAGAGCTCTCATATATGGCATGTAGTATCATCTAGTGGCCCTCTACCAAAATGCTTCAAATAGTGGCCCTAGTGTGGAAAATGGCCCTATGTTGTGGGTTCTCGGATTTCACATGTATACAGATAAAGAAGGAAATCTGTAAAAATCTTCTTGTCCCAAACCTTATGGGCTAGAGCTTTCATATTTGGCATGTAGCATCATCCAGTTGCCCTCTACCAAAATACTTGAATTATGGCCCTGGTGTTGAAAATGGCCCTATGTTGTGGGTTCTCGGATTTCACATAGAGATAAAGAAGGAAATCTTTAAAAATCTTCTTGTCCCAAACCATAAGGGCTAGAGCTTTCATATATGGCATGTAGTATCATCTAGTGGCCCTCTACCAAAATACTTCAAATAATGGCCCTAGTGTTGAAATTGGCCCTATGTTGTGGGTTCTCGGATTTCACATAGAGATAAAGAAGGAAATCTTCAAAAATTTTCTTGTCCCAAACCGTAAGGGCTAGAGCTTTCATATTTGGCATGTAGCATCATCTAGTGACCCTCTACCAAAATACTTTAAATTATGGCCCTGGTGTTAAAAGTTGACCCTATGTTGTGGGTTCTCGGATTTCACATAGAGATAAAGAAGGAAATCTTTAAAAATCTTCTTGTCCCAAACCATAAGGGCTAGAGCTCTCATATATAGCATGTAGTATCATCTAGTGACCCTCTACCAAAATACTTCAAATAATGGCCCTAGTGTGGAAAATGGCCCTATGTTGTGGGTTCTCGGATTTTACATAGAGATAAAGAAGGAAATCTGTAAAAATCTTCTTGTCTCAAATCATAAGGGCTAGAGCTCTCATATATGGCATGTAGTATCATCTAGTGGCCCTCTACCAAAATACTTCAAATAATGGCCCTAGTGTGGAAAATGGCCCTATGTTGTGGGTTCTCGGATTTTACATAGAGATAAAGAAGGAAATCTTTAAAAATCTTCTTGTCCCAAATCATAAGGGCTAGAGCTCTCATATATGGCATGTAGTATCATCTAGTGGCCCTCTACCAAAATACTTCAAATTATGGCCCCAGTGATGAAAATGGCCCTATGTTGTGGGTTCTCGGATTTCACATAGAGATAAAGAAGGAAATCTTTAAGAATCTTCTTGTCCCAAATCATAAGGGCTAGAGCTCTCATATATGGCATGCAGCATCATCTAGTGACCCTCTACCAAAATACTTCAAATAATGTCCCCAGTCATGAAAATGGCCCTATGTTGTGGCTTCTCAGATTTCACATAGAGATACAGAAGGAAATCTTTAAAAATCTTCTTGTCCCAAACCATAAGGGCTAGAGCTCTCATATATGGCATGTAGTATCATCTAGTGGCCCTCTACCAAAATACTTCAAATAATGGCCCTAGTGTGGAAATTGGCCCTATGTTATGGGTTCTCGGATTTCACATAGAGATAAAGAAGGAAATCTGTAAAAATCTTCTTGTCCCAAACCGTAAGGGCCAGAGCTTTCATATTTGGCATGTAGCATCATCTAGTGACCCTCTACCAAAACACTTCAAATTATGGCCCTAGTGTTAAAAATGGCCCTATGTTGTGGGTTCTCGGATTTCACATAGAGATAAAGAAGGAAATCTTTAAAAATCTTCTTGTCCCAAACCGTAAGGGCTAGAGCTTTCATATATGGCATGTAGCATCATCTAGTGACCCTCTACCAAAATTCTTTAAATTATGGCCCTGGTGTTAAAAGTTGACCCTATGTTGTGGGTTCTCGGATTTCACATAGAGATAAAGAAGGAAATCTTTAAAAATCTTCTTCTCCCAAACCATAAGGGCTAGAGCTCTCATATATGGCATGTAGTATCATCTAGTGGCCCTCTACCAAAATACTTCAAATAATGGCCCTAGTGTGGAAAATGGCCCTATGTTGTGGGTTCTCGGATTTTACATAGAGATAAAGAAGGAAATCTTTAAAAATCTTCTTGTCCCAAATCATAAGGGCTAGAAGCTCTCATATATGGCATGTAGTATCATCTAGTGGCCCTCTACCAAAATGCTTCAAATAATGGCCCCAGTGTGGAAAATGGCCCGATGTTGTGGGTTCTCGGATTTCACATAGAGATAAAGAAGGAAATCTTTAAAAATCTTCTTGTCCCAAATCATAAGGGCTAGAGCTCTCATATATGGCATGTAGTATCATCTAGTGGCCCTCTACCAAAATACTTCAAATTATGGCCCCAGTGATGAAAATGGCCCTATGTTGTGGGTTCTCGGATTTCACATAGAGATAAAGAAGGAAATTTTTAAGAATCTTCTTGTCCCAAATCATAAGGGCTAGAGCTCTCATATATGGCATGCAGCATCATCTAGTGACCCTCTACCAAAATACTTCAAATAATGTCCCCAGTCATGAAAATGGCCCTATGTTGTGGGTTCTCGGATTTCACATAGAGATACAGAAGGAAATCTTTAAAAATCTTCTTGTCCCAAACCATAAGGGCTAGAGCTCTCATATATGGCATGTAGTATCATCTAGTGGCCCTCTACCAAAATACTTCAAATAATGGCCCTTGTGTGGAAATTGGCCCTATGTTATGGGTTCTCGGATTTCACATAGAGATAAAGAAGGAAATCTGTAAAAATCTTCTTGTCCCAAACCGTAAGGGCCAGAGCTTTCATATTTGGCATGTAGCATCATCTAGTGACCCTCTACCAAAATACTTCAAATAATGGCCCTAGTATGGAAAATGGCCCTATGTTGTGGGTTCTTGGATTTTACATAGAGATAAAGAAGGAAATCTTTAAAAATCTTCTTGTCCCAAACCGTTAGGGCTAGAGCTTTCATATTTGGCATGTAGCATCATCTAGTGGCCCCCTACCAAAATACTTCAAATTATGGCCCTAGTGTTGAAATTAGCCCCATGTTGCGGGTTCTCGGATTTCACATAGACATAAAGAAGGAAATCTTTAAAAATCTTCTTGTCCCAAACCATAAGGGCTAGAGCTCTCATATATGGCATGTAGTATCATCTAGTGGCCCTCTACCAAAATTCTTCAAATAATGGCCCTAGTGTCGAAAATGGCCCTATGTTGTGGGTTCTCGGATTTCACATAGAGATAAAGAAGGAAATCTGTAAAAATCTTCTTGTCCCAAATCATAAGGGCTAGAGCTCTCATATATGGCATGCAGTATCATCTAGTGGCCCTCTACCAAAATCCTTCAAATTATGGCCCTAGTGTTGAAAATGGCCCTATGTTGTGGGTTCTCGGATTTCACATAGAGATAAAGAAGGAAATCTTTAAAAATCTTCTTGTCCCAAACAATAAGGGCTAGAGCTCTCATATATGGCATGTAGTATCATCTAGTGGCCCTGTACCAAAATACTTCAAATAATGGCCCTAGTGTGGAAATTGGCCCTATGTTGTGGGTTCTCGGATTTCACATAGAGATAAAGAAGGAAATCTGTAAAAATCTTCTTGTCCCAAACCGTAAGGGCTAGAGCTTTCATATTTGGCATGTAGCATCATCTAGTTGCCCTCTACCAAAATACTTGAATTATGGCCCTGGTGTTGAAAATGGCCCTATGTTGTGGGTTCTCGGATTTCACATAGAGATAAAGAAGGAAATCTTTAAAAATCTTCTTGTCCCAAACCATAAGGGCTAGAGCTCTCATATATGGCATGTAGTATCATCTAGTGGCCCTCTACCAAAATACTTCAAATAATGGCCCTAGTGTTGAAAATGGCCCTATGTTGTGGGTTCTCGGATTTCACATAGAGATAAAGAAGGAAATCTTCAAAAATCTTCTTGTCCCAAACCATAAGGGCTAGAGCTCTCATATATGGCATGTAGTATCATCTAGTGGCCCTCTACCACAATACTTCAAATAATGGCCCTAGTGTTGAAATTGGCCCTGTGTTGTGGGTTCTTGGATTTCACATAGAGATACAGAAGGAAATCTTCAAAAATCTTCTTGTCCCAAACCGTAAGGGCTAGAGCTTTCATATATGGCATGTAGCATCATCTAGTGACCCTCTACCAAAATACTTTAAATTATGGTCCTGGTGTTAAAAGTTGACCCTATGTTGTGGGTTCTCGGATATCACATAGAGATAAAGAAGGAAATCTTTAAAATTCTTCTTGTCCCAAACCATAAGGGCTAGAGCTTTCATATTTGGCATGTAGCATTATGGTGTTGAGCTGAGTTGCATTTCAGGTGAGCGATTTAGGACCATCATGGTCCTCTTGTTAGATGCTTATGATTTATCATATGGCCTGTGACACACAAAAAGGGGCGTACAGACATATGCATAAAAGTGTGCCATTCCAGATCAGCCTGTGCAGTCTGTGACTAATCGGAGAAGACACTTCCCGTTTTTGTGTGATTTTTCTGTTTCACCATAAGTCTACTGTATGAAAGAATATTATGTAGCAGGTTCCCATTCACACACATGTGTGCGTGATTCACGCTCTGAATTGAATAATCACGCACAAAAATATGAAGTGAAACATGCATGCACGCACAGGTTTCAGGGACCCATTGTCGATCACCAGTGACGCCAGTTGGGACAAGTTGTCAAGTGTGAAAGTCACTGTTTATCACCGCTAATCAAACTTGGTATCAATCCGCTCTTCTAGTGTAAAATTAAAGGTTTTGAAGTTACATGCTATTCTTATTGACAAATCTATGTCAAATCATGCGGAAATACTACTCCAAATTAACAGGCATGTAAAAAAGATCGCTGCAAGAAACGCAAGAACCCATGACACAACAGAAATTGGTTTGACATCGACTGATCATAGACATTTCAAACTGTCTATTTAGCGTTACCATTGTCTTTGAACAGGAAATTTACATAAATATCTCTATAAAACAATAAGTAAAAGCTAATTAGTGTCTGAAATTGACAGTGAAATGGAAAATTCTACTGGCCGTCAGGCTGTAAGTTGTCGTTCTGAAACTGGTCCCGTGAGTAAGGAAATTATAACAAGCATCTTTTTTTAAATTACCCATATTGTTTTCAAGAGCAGCTGACTGTAGAGTAAGACTCATCAAAACAAATTTTCAATGCAACAGACCCTTACTGTCCTCCATAGATGCTCTAAAATTGCCAATATTAAGTGCACTCCTAGAATTTCTCTTGCACTCCCAAACTTGTATTCCAGGGAGCGCATGCACTCCCAAAAAGAGATGTGAGTGGGAACACTGTGTAGTCGTAAAGTGTAGTCTCGGATTAGCCTGTGCAGACTGCGCAGGCTAATCCGAGACTACACTTTACGCAAATGTCCGAAAGTTAGTTGGCAAATATCGTGTTACGGGAACTTTGTAACGTTATCAGAAGTGTACCTTTATTTGGATAGTCAGATGTTAATGACATTGATTTTTGAAAAAAAATAGGATTATGCCGTTGCCGTAAGTTTATTCACTCGGATTTATTTCAATTTTAGCGATTGATTGGCCATTGGATTTGCTGTCTGGAAAGTCCACTTTTTGTTAGAATTAACTTGAAGTAGTGTTAATAAAGAGGGAGGCAATAATAAGAGACATTAGGGTATTTCTTGTCTTTTCCGATAATTTGGACAATTTTCCTTAACCCTTTCAGGGCTTGATTTCAACACTCGCATACTCTCAAGTTGAAATTTAATATTGCAAGCTAATTGCATGGCCACTCAAATTTTTTGCAAGTAAAAAATATGATATTTCATGAGTATATCAGTAGTTAAGCTTGCCAGATGAGGCAAAATCTATGATTCGGCTTTTAGACATGACATATAAATTGTCTGCAGACTGCATTTTCATTTGTTACATTGTTGAGATGAAATCACTTGGCACCATTGTCTGCACATGTCATATTCTTCGAAGATTAACCTGTCTGCTATGATGCATCACTTGCTAAAAAATGGACGTATATCAATACGCTGTGCGTAAATTGCTGCTTAAAAAGTGCAGGCGAAAATGGCAATAAATAATACGTCTGTGGAAAAACCATGCCAGTCTTTCACTACAAATTTCTTAGAAGACGAAATGATTTCAAACGAGGAAATATATTATTTTAGAATACCAACTGTTTACTGCAAATCTCTGTCAACAGTTTCTAAATATAGACATGGGGAAAACTGGGATTTCTGCAACAGGCTGACAACCAAAATAACATCCCCGGCTTGCTGGGCTTATACAGGAGCTTTTTCCCAAGCTTATAGGAGCTTATGTTTATAAATGGCTGGTGCATAGGTTATATGCTAGCTAACCATGGCTGGATGAATCGTGCAAGGTAGGCTTTAGGGAGTAATAGTATATTCTATTTTGAACTTTGTTGCATTGATTCCCACCTTAAAAAATAGTCCAGTTCTCAACGCAGAATGCCCATTTCAAATAGGTGTTGTAGTTGAAAAATGCCACCTAACGGAAGATAATGCACTTGACACCGTATAGTTCGCTTTACTGGATCTAGGTGCCCTATACACCGATATAAGCATTGAGAAATTGAAAAAGAGAACCAGTTTTGTTCTGGTTCCCAGTTCAGCATTAGCTTTACTAGTTGTGGTGGTTCTATCAATCTTCTGGAAACCAGCCTGCAAATGTCACCAGTGCACAGACTTCAGTGTTCACTTAATTTGTCAATATGAAAAAGAAGTTTTTTTTGTCCCTAAAAAATCAAAATTATTGGGCCTGATGATGATAAGCAAAATCCAGGTCCATCATCTAAACAGACCGCCTCTGGATCTCCCAGTAAGAATATTTTTGATACGGGAAACAGAAATACACGCTGGTCTTGAAATTAAATACGAACTAGATCAGCAGGGAAATGTGGAAGAAATTTTCTGTTCTGACTGCATGGAATATTGTCCGGATTAGACAATTTAGTTGTGTTTAGTTTCGAAAATATTTTGTGAAAGTTTTTGTGAATTTGAATTGAATTGAAAATTGTCACATTTCCTGACTTTTTTTTTGTTCCTGTGAAACCTATGAAATTGTAGCTGGAACATATAGAACTTTCGATCAGTAATCTATTTATAAAACCAATTAGGGTGACAAACACTGGGAAAATATTTAATAACAGACATAGTTTAAGAACTAATGCACTCGTTTTAATTTCATTTCATACACGTTCATCACCTACAATAAAAAAGATAACTTTTGATTATTATTAATATCTATAAAAGTAAATTTACTCTGTAAGCTAAACAACAAAAAATACTGCTAGTACGAAAATAATTTTGCGAGTTGAAATTTAAACCACTCGCTAAAAAATGCCAGTGGAAAATAAAGTTAAGATCGAGCCCTGCCTTAACCAAACCATCCCTACTTTTCAGACAGCTTTTGAAAACATTGTGGGAAAAGTAGAAAATGCTGATGACAAGCATTTTCTCCTTTTCCCACAATGTTTTCTTCCCATCCCATAACAAATTTCAACTTTTGAGTCACATTTATTTTGTTCTCAGCAAATGCTTTCAATTTGGACAAGTCAAAAATTTTGTCGTTTGGTAAAGAGTTCAAAAATGCTGCTAGAATTGATATGTAGGACATACATGTAAATGCCTTTTTTACTGCCTTTAGATATTTGTATTTGCAGTTTACAACTCTTATTATGTCATGTAATGCATCCCCACCTTGCAGAAGTGCTGCAATACACCTTGGCTCATCCATGTGGACACCTTGATGATGAATGTACCACACTTCAAGTCATGAAAGGTAAGAGCAGATTGTAGTAGCCATTTACTTGTTGTATTCTTTTAAATCTAGATACTTATCTCAGTTATGTTATGCAGATTATAGTAGTCATATATGAGCCATGCTCTGGCAAAAGAGGGCTTCATGAAGCTTGATCCCAAGCAAGTCATCACTGTATTATGGAGCCATAAAATGCATTTTGTAATAACAACCAACTGATTTGTGAGGTACACTGATCCTTAGAGCTGCAGAAAATTGACCAGTAGCAAAAGGTTTTGGTTCTGGTCAGCCTGTGCCAGGAGGCTACCTGGATCTATACTTTTAGCAGATGCATTAAGCCTCTTTTTCACAGAACAATGCTCATGTAGTTGTTGGATTGTTTTAAAATCTATTTACTGATCTCATTTATTTTATTGCATTTGATCTATACTTTATTTTGCACTGTTATTTCAAATGTTTTGACTGAAGCATTTTAAATATCAAGTGGTTTGATGATGATTGCAGAAAATCACCCATGTAGCAATTCAGTATACACCATTTGTAAATCATCACTTACTTGAAGTGTTGGATGGCTCAGAAATTAAATGATTTTCAGAATCCATTATTGGAATTATTCATTATTGCAATTTTCCACATTCCTTTACTTTTGTGATTATTTTAGCGTATTAAAAGAACTTTCTTATGTTTGTAAGTAAAACAATCAAAAGTTTTTTTTGGCATCTTAACTTTTTACGAAACAACAACATTATAGACCAGTCCAAATTGAAGGCATTTGCAAATGACAATGAATGTGACTGAAAAACTAAAAGCTGTTTGGGAAAGGTAGAAAAAATTGTTGGAAAAAGAGAAACTGCTGGTTACCAGCATTTTCTACTTTTCCCACGTTTTCAAAAGGCTTCTGTTTCAGGGTTGTTAAAAATGAGAATTGTGTGAAAAAGAGTTATAAGAGAACAGTTCCAATTATTAGGTATCTGTTACTTGTTAACCCTTTACCAAACTATCCTGTGTTTTTACATACTGTGAAAAGTGGCATTTCGAAAATTATAGGAAGAGAACAAATAGTGGTTACCAGCATTTTTTCCTTTTCCCGCAGTGTTTTCAAAAGGCTTCTTTCTCAGGGTTGGTCAAACTTGGGATCCCGTGGCAAAAGGTTAAATAAGAAAGAACAGTTCTAATTATTAAATATCTATTGCTTATTACCCCTTTACCAAACAGGCTTATTTTTTTACGATACTGTGGGAAATGGCATTTGGAAACATTGGAAGAGAACAAAATGCTGATTACCAGCATTTTCTCCTTTTTCCACTATGTTTTCTACCCAAGACCAATTTTGCGACATTGTGATTTCATCTACAAATCCTTCCAAATTGTACCTGTATAAAATTTTGCTGTATGTTACAGGGTTAATTAATTCATTAATATATTTCAGGTGTCCATAATGATGACCAGGGAGTCTTGCTGCAGAATTCTTGTCTTGTTGGAGATGCTGTACAAAATTTAATGTTTGGTTCAGTACAACACAAGTTACAATGTATATGATTTTATCAAGTAAACAAGTAAGTACATTTTCTTGTGAGTGTCATGACATCATAGGCGTAGCTAGGATTAAAATATTTATATGCAAATTGAGGCACGAAGTGCAGCTGGGGGAGGGAGTGGGAGGGGTAAAATGTAGAGGAATTACTTAGTCATTAGAATCAGTTTAACCCATCTATTTAGTTTAAAAAGATTTAGATAAACATCAGTACAAGTATATGATACTGTGATTTACAACTTTGGTCTCAGAATTTTTTACATGCATATGCGTATTGTGCATAATGGGCGCAATATTATGAAATAAGGAAATTTTGCTGTAGGAGTCCTATATATTTTTTTCCGTAAAAATGTTTAACAATACATCCTTACTGCCAGAGAGAAAAACACAGTTAAAACTTGAAAGTGTGTAGAGTGGCTCAGAATTTGGTATGAACATATATAAATTACCAATATATATGATGTAAGGGATGGTGAAACTCATGGGATAAGTCCTCATTTAAAACTGGAATTGGCATCAGTGATTTCTATGAAGGCTGCTAAAAAATGAAATCTGTTTTCTATCTGACCGTACAACCGTCGGGGGTAACATTTGGCATGAAGATACAAGAATGATTATATATTCATAAAATAAAGATGAAATGGGTTAAAATTTGACTGAAAGCAAGTACAAACGTATCTTTAAAACTTCTTCCTTTTTTTTTTTTTGCGAGGGGGGGGGGGAAGAATCCTGTTTATTTTTTCCCATTTTTATGAAAACTTTGTTGACAGCCTGTTTCTGGATAGTGCAGTTCAAGATAAGACTGAAATAAACTAGCAGTCTGGTCTCAAAATGATTTGAATATTTGGTCATTTAATAGATATTTTACACAGAATTTAACATCAGGAATTGTACTACTTTGTATGTGGCACTAAATTGCTTGGATCTTAATACATCTAAATATATGGAGGTTATTACACCGCTATTGAGGGTCGAGAGTGATATCGGCCCACTACCTTGATATCTGTCGAGAGGGCTTAAGTGGGTAACTGTTTGATGAATGCAATTCAATTTGTCCACATTAAGACAACAGGTTGTTATCTCTATGATGGCATTTCTCCAGACAAATTCTTTTTCTAATTTTTCCTGTATTACTAACAAAGTAACCCTTAGATCACCAAATAAACCTATAAGATATTTTCATTCTAGAAATATGACCAAAATAATTGCAATTTCGTGATTGCTCTTGTCTACAGTGCCCTAGCAAAGCGGACAGAGTAGACCAAAGATCATGCTGCACTTTTTGTGCAGCTTGATCTTGATCTTCACTGACCATAAAGACAACTACAGTTGTGAAAGGTGCTTTAACCCTTTACAACACAATGCTGCCTTTTAATGACTCTGAAGAAGGAGACTTTTGAAAACATTGTGGGAATAGGAGAAAATGCTGGTAACCAGCATTTTCTCCTTTTCCCACATTGTTTTCTGCCCTATCAAAGAAAAATTGAACCATTTGATCCACATTGAAATTGTCGTCTGCCAATGCTTTCAGTTTGGATGTCAAAATTTTGTCGTCTGGTAAGGGGTTAAGGGTTAAGCTTATTTTTTCAAGAATCTGTGGCGAGTCGATCTAGACAGCAATCATTTACTTTGTCATCTGCAAATAAAACTTCATGCTTCAATTTGGACCAAGTCTAAAATTTGTTGAATGGTAAAGAGTTAAAGAATAAACCCCAGAGAACACTAAATAACAGAAGGACAGGTAAACTGCTTCATTCTGCTTTATACCAGCTATCTGACAGTGTAGATCTAGTATCAGACTTCAAATATATGCAATCTGATCTTGATCTGTACTGTCTGATGAAGCAACTATGGTGCTCTAATATGGAAGTAATTAAGAAATGTCAGCATCGGTCTTCAAGACAACAGAAATTGTATTTAACCCTTTTAACAAACAGTCCTAACTTTTAACGACCCCCAAGAAAGAAGGCTTTTGTAAATAATCTTTGAAAAGGAGAATGATGGTCCCTGGTATTTTCTCCTTTTCCCTTAATGTTTTCTACTCTGTTACTGAGAAATCTCGTCATTTGAGCCATATTTTATTTGTTGTTGTCCGCAAAAGCTTTCAATATGGACAAGTGTAAAAATTATTTGGTAAAAAGTTAACCCATTAACACATGATCCCGACTTTTTAGAATCCTAAGGAAAAGCCTTTTGAAAACATTATGGCAAAAGGAGAAAGTGCTGTAACCAGCATTTTCTTCTCTTCCAACAGTGTTTTCTACCCAATCAAAGACATTCCATCATTTGAGCCACATTTGTTGTCTGCAAATGCTTCCAGTTCAGATAAGTTCATGTTTTTGTCATGTGATAAAGAGTTAGTACATGGTCGTACAGGCTAACTTAAGGCATACTGCATACCCTTTACCAAACAACTCCATGTTTTCATGACCATTTGAAAGAAAATATTGAAAACATTTTAAGAACAGGAGAAAATACTGGTCCCACAATAGTGAGTTCCCACAACACTGATAAAGAAAACCTTTGAAAACATATTAGGAAAAGGAGAGAATGCTGGTTACGAGCATTTTCTTCTTTTTCCACAATGTTTTCTACCTTTTGATATCAAAATTACATTGTTTCACAGCCACAGTTATTTTGTCATCTGCAAGTTCTTGGAATATGGAGGAGTTGGAAATTTTGTTGCATGGAAAAAATTGAACCTTCTGCCAAACAACCTCATGTTTAACCCTTTTAATGACCCCGAGAAAGAGGACTTTGGGTAATTGGCATTTTTCTCTTTTTCTTGCAAAGTTTCCTACGCTTACCAAAACAAATTTTTAATTGTAGAGTCATATTTATCATATCATCTGTAATTACTATTTAAGTTTGAACTTGTCTAAAATTTTGCTGTTTGGTAAAGATTGTACCCTCTTTCAAACAATTCCAAGTTTAACTCTTTACCAAACAACAAAATTTTACACTGGTCCAAATTGAAAGCATTTGCAGACAACAATTTAGATGGAATTCAAGTGATGAAATTTGTCTTTAATAGGGTAGAAAACATTGTGGAAAAAGGAGAAAATGCTGGTTACCAGCATTTTCTCCTTTTTCCACGTTTTCAAAGGCTTCTTCAGGGTTGTTAAAACTCAGGCTTATTTGGTAAAAGGTTAAGTGACCCTGAGGAAAAAGGGTTTTAAAAAAAAATCTTGCAAATGGGAGAAAATTCTGGTAACCCGCATTTTGTCCTTGTTCCATCATGTTTCATATCATTTGAAAGGCAATCTCATGAGGATTTTTTCTCGCAGCAAAAAAGGTCGAGGGGTCATTGTGACCATACATTTGAAAAAAGAACGGGGTCAATTTGTTGAAATCTTTACCAAAAGACAAAAACATAGACTAGTCCACATCAAAAGTATTTGCAGACGAAAATTTAAATGTGACTCAAATGATGGAACTTTCCTTTTAATAGGGTAGAAAACATTGTGGGAAAAGGAGAAAATGCTGGTTACCAGCATTTTCTTCTTTTCCCACAATGGTTTCAAAAGGCTAAGTCTTCTTCAAGGTCATTAAAGCTGAGGCTTGTGTGGTAAAAGGTCAATTGACCTTGAGGAAAAAGACTTCAAAAAAAAATCCTGGAAATGGGAGAAAATTCTGGTAACCAGCACTTTGCCCTTGTTCCATCATGTTTCATATCATTTGAAAGGCAGCCTCATCAAGGTTTTTTCTCTTGGCAAAAAAAAAGGTGAAGGGTCATTGTGACCAAACATTTGAAAAAAAAAACGGGGTCAGTTGGTTGAAATCTTTACCAAAGGACAAAAACATAGTCTAGTCCACATCAAAAGCATTTGCAGATGACAATTTAAATGTGACTCAAATGATGGAACTTTCCTTTAAGGGTAGAAAACATTGTGGGAAAAGGAGAAAATGCTAGTTACCAGCACTTTCTCCTGTTTGTACAATTTTTTCAAATGACTTTTTCCTCAGAGTCGTTAAAACTCGGGATTGTGTGGTAAAGGGTTAACTTTTAGGGTCAAAATCAAAGTGTTCATATAATCAAGTGGTTTTTTGTTGAGAAAAGTAAAATGTTAGATTTATTTTAATTGTTGTAATTTTTTAGTCCTATGTCTCCTTTTTACGAGATGTTGAGCTCCAGTAGCTCAGTTGGTAGCATACAGGACTTGAGAACAGGAGGTTGCGGGTTCAGTCCTGGGCTCTGCCTATTTCTTTCAAAGATTGATGATAGTAATTGTGACAGGATTCGTTCCTGTCTCACCACTGACCATTGTTTTGACGATGGTTATGTCAGAAAGCAGCCATTGGTGTGGAAAGAATATTGTGCTTAGTGCTGGTAAAAGAAGCTCTAGGAAAGCATAGACAGATGCATTGGCCACTGATAAACTGATTGTTGAAAACAGTGTTAAACGCTGTACAATCAATCAACCTTTACAAGATAACAAAATACATAATGTATAATACA
Source organism: Tridacna gigas (assembly GCA_945859785.2). Lineage (NCBI taxonomy): Eukaryota > Metazoa > Mollusca > Bivalvia > Cardiida > Cardiidae > Tridacna > Tridacna gigas. Next base: position 24,510,041 of record OX244040.2, read on the forward strand.
TGTCTAAGTAAAAAACTTGTAGACAACATAACTATTGTATGTTACTCATGTGATCTTTAGCTCTACTGGCTGAAAGCCAGCAGAGCTTATGTCATTGCATGGTTTCTGTTGTCAGTCCATTCATCTGTCTGTAAGCCTTTTTTCTTGTTTATGCAAAAAAAGCTGCATTTATTGCCGGATTTTCATGAAGCTTGCACAGTTTATCTTATCTATAGCTTGAAGTCTCTTGATTTTGAAAAAAATCTGACAATCAGTATGGGAAAAGTAGCCATTTCAGTTTGAAAATTTCCATTTCTTGTTTATGGGATTATGTCGACATTTGTAATTGGATCTTCATGAAACTTGCACAGTTGATTTGTATCATCAACAGCTTGAAGCCTATTGATTTTGAAAAAACTCTGAATCAGTATGGGAAAAGTAGCCATTTGAAGTTGAAAATTTACATTTCTTCTTAATACGCGATTAAGTCGTCATTTGTGATCAAATCTTCATGAAACTTGCACAGTTGCTTTGTATCATCAACAGCTTGAACTCTTTTGATTTTGAGAAAAATCTGACCATTAGTATGGGAATGGTAGCCATTTGAAGTTGAATGTTTCCATTTCTTGTTCACTTCATAAAGTGGGCATTTGTTGTTTGATCTTAATGAAACTTGCACAGTTGCTTTGTATCACCAATGGCTTGAACCTATTAATTTTGAAAAAAAATGACAATCAGTGTGGGAAAAGTAGCCATTTAAAGTTAGACATTTACATTTCTTTTTTATGCAATTAAGTCTGCATTTTGTCGCCAATTCTTTTGAAACTTGCAAAGATTAATTGTATCATCAAGGAATTGAACTGTGTTAACCCTTTCCCAAACGATAAAATTAAGACTGGTCCAAATTGAAAGAGTTTGCAGACGACAATTTTAAATTTGATGAAAATGACAAAGTTCTCCAAAAGGGTAGAAACATCGTGGGAAAAGGAGAAATTGCTCGTTACGAGCAATTTCTCCTTTTCTCACAGTGTTTCCAAAAGACTTGTACTGCAGACACGTGAAAACCAGGGCTTGTTTGGGAAAGGGTTAATAATGAAAAAAATCTAGCTACCAGTGTAGGAAAAGCAGCCATTTGATGACTTAGTATTGTTTACTTAACACAGTCCACATTAGTAGTCACATTTCTTTGAAAATTAGAGGGACTGTTTAACACAATGAGTAGGGGTCGTGGCTCAGTGGTAAAATGTAGGACTCATGACCTGGAGGCCCCGGGTTTAAGCCTCACTGGATCCACTGGGTTTTTCTTGGGAGTTCTTGGGCAAGACACTTCAGAGCCCTAGCCTTGTACTGGTGAAACCCAGGAAATACATGAATGTGTAAGCTGTTGCCCTGATATGACTGAAATAACGTTGAAAACGGCATAAAACACCATTCAATCAATCACTAACAGTGAGTACTGAAACCCATCAAATTTGGCTGGATTCCAAACAGTTGTTTTAGTGTGTATTTTCTTTTTCCTTTTTGCATCACGATTTAATGATTTATGGTAGAAAATAAGCAAAGTCACTGGCAGTAGGGTGGATTCATTCCTCAAAGGCCTCTCGTATTTTTCTGAGAAGGTGTATAAAACATTGTTGAATAAGGAGAAAATACCTGGGAAGATTCAAAACTACCTGGACTGGCTAATATGTGAAGGAAATATCATTGAAAAACATGAGCCTTACTGTGTGAAAAAGGGGGTTTGACTCTTTACCAAACAATCAGGAATTTTAACAACCTTGAGCATAAAGGCTTTTGAAATATTATAGGAAAAGAAGAAAATGCTGGTAACCAGCATTTTCTCCTATTTCTAGAATGTTTTCTACCTCGTAAAGGTCAAATTCAATCGTTTAAGTCATGTTGAAGTTATCATCTGCAGAGAATTTGGACCAGCCTTAACCCTTAAGCTGCTAATCGCGACCCACTGACCTTTTGCGGACAGTGTAGATCAAGATCAGACTGCACAGAACGTGCAGTCTGATCTTTGATCTACACTGTCAAATACTTTTTTTTTCCAGTGAAATCAACTTTGAAACCGCAATGTTTGGGCTTTTAGTATTGAGTAGAAATTTGCGTTTCATTTATTCAGCAGCTTAAGTGTTAAATGTTGTCATTTAGTAAAGAGTTAACTCTTTTACGAAATGACAAAATAAATGATGTATGATACTTGTTTAAGACGAAAAAACTTGCAGATAACATTGGATGTGACTCATGTGATTTTATTTGTCTGAGAAAGTGTAGAAAACATAGTTGACAAAGGAGAAAATGCTTGGAAAGATTCAAAATTATGTGGACAGGCTAGTATGTAAAGGAAGTATCACTGAAAGAAAATTGAGTCATGCTTTGGGAAAGAATTATCCACCAAGGCCAGCTTGTGCAGTCCGTGCAGACTGACCGGAGTCAAAACCTTTCGCTAATGGTCAATTTTCTGTATATCTGCATTTTTCTGCGTACTTTATGATTCAGTCGGTTGTTAGACGAAATGAATTTTATGGATCCAAAATGATGTGATGACTTGCTTGGTATCATGAATCACGGAGATACGTTAACCCTTTACCAGACGACAAAATTATAGCCTTGTCCAAATTGAAAGCATTTGCAGACGACAATTTCATTGTGGCTCAAATGGTACAACTTTTCTTTGATAGGGTAGAAAACATTGTGGGAAAAGGAGAAAATGCTGGTTACCAGCATTTTCTCCTTTTCCCACAATGTTTTCAAAAGGCTTCTTTACCAGGGGCGTCAAAAGGCGTCATTGTACAGTAAAGGGTTAAATGCCCTTTTGCCAGTGCATGGCTCATATTTTGTCTTGACCTCCTCTTACTTATAATTGACAGTTTACTGGCTATTGCCACATAGATTAATTAATGCAGCACTTGATAAAACTTTTCTGAAGTTCTGTGTGATCATGAAAATCTGAATAGCCGCCTTTTTACTGGATGGCAAAATTTCAGACAGGTCCAAATTGAAAGCATTTGCAGACAACAAAAACATTGTGACTCGAAATTTGTTTTTGGAAGGGTAGATATCATTTTGATGCTGGTTACCAGCATTTACTTCTGTTCCCACAATGTTTTCAAAATGCATTTTCTTTGGTGTCATAAAAACTCCAGATTGTGTAGCCATCCCCGTCTTTCTGTCATTCTTTTGGTATGGTTGTTGGTCTTTCCATCCTCTTGTCTGTCATTCTGTAGGTCTTTTTGTTGGTTTCTTGGTCTTTCCATTCTTCTGCATATCTGTCATTCTTTAGGTATTTTTCTGCGCTATTTCTCTGCACGAAGTAGCAGCCCCCCAAAAAAATTTGAAATTGCAGACAACAATTTGGATCAGACCTAAATGATTGCATTTTTCTAAGAGATGGTAGAAAACATTGTGAAAAAAATGGAGAAAATGCTGGATACAACTAAAAGAAAGTCTAAGATCCATATTAGTATTCAAGATCTAGTTTAAAGCAAGAAAACATTGTAGGAAAAGGAGCAATTACCTGTAACAAGTACTTCCTGTCCATCTCATGACATTTTTAGAGGCTGTCAACTGTAGAGATGTGAAAACAAAACATGCAGTCTAATCCTTGATTAACACTGTCTGCTTTCCTAAATCTCTAGACAAAAGCAACCATTGGAATTATTTGGGTCTTATTTTTCAATCAAAAATGTCTGTTGGGTTCACTCGGTACTCTAAGGGTTAATCAGTTTTTAACCCTTTACCAAACAATCCTGTGTTTTCACGTCCCTGAGGAAGAGGCCTTTTGAAAACATTGTGGGAAAAGGAGAAAATGCTGGTAACCAGCATTTTCTCCTTTTCCCACAATGATTTCTACCCTGTCAAAAAACCTGAAGTTCATTTGTACCACTTTCAGATTTGTTGTCTGCAGATGCTTTCAATTTGGAAGGGGCTAAAATTTGTCATTTGGGGAAGGGTTAAACATCCATGAGAGCTTTAGGTACCTGTTCTGATGAAGCAGACTAAGATCAGACTGCTCAAAAAGTACAGTTTGATGTTGGAGATAATGAACAGTCTCAGTCAGTAGTATAGATGCATGTACTGCAAATTCAGAGCCCTTGTAGTTGGAATATCTGGCAGAAAAGTGGAGAGTGAAGACTCAGGATCAGGCTGAAGATTCTGTTCAGTCTAATCTTGATCTATACTCTCAACGTAACCCTTTACCACATAGTCCCAAGTTTCAACAACCCTGAAGAAGAGAGCCTTTTGAAAACATTATGGGCAAATGAGAAAATGCTTGTAGCCAGCAAAGATAAATTCTATCATTTGAGCCACCTTTAATTTGTTACCTGCAAATTCTTTCAATTTGGTCAAGTCTAAATTTTCTTCATGTGGTAAAGGACCAAGTAATTAAATCCGGGTTCAGCACTAGATGAGTGAATGAAAATTCTGATTTTTTTTTTTTTCTTTCCTTTTCAGGTAGATCTACAGAAGGATTTACTTGCTAAGTTAAGTATTCATTGTATTTGTTATTTAAGAATGGCCCTTGTGTTTTCTGTTCTTGGGTATGGTGTTGATCTGCTGTCATGGGCAAAGAAGACATGGGTTGAGTCCGACACTACTGTCGACTCCCCCTCTGCACTCTTTGACTCAGATAGAGATCAGGTGGAGATCTTCCTTTCAACAGATGAAGGCACGTCTGTTGATCCTGTGTGCAGCGAAGGCACTTCTGTAGACTCGATAGAGGATGTGATGATGGAGGCTGAAATCTGTATGGTTTCTTCCTTCACCTCCACATCTTCTATGGTGTGGGATGACATGGATGATGTAGATGAGGAGTTGGGGGAAGAGATGAGCTCGTTCGAGCTTAGCTGTTCCTCCTTGTTCTCATCTGTGGAGATGCAGGATGAGAGCTGTATGGTTCTCAGCCCCGTATCTTCACCATCCATGACATGGAATGGCTTGCAGTCTGAGTTATACAGGATTGCTTTCGTTGAGGAGGAAGGGGAGGAAGAGCTGAGTTCTGTGGAGCTTGGTTCTGCCTTCTCATTCTCCTTCATAGAGGATGTGGAGATGGAGGAGGAGAACCATATGGTTCATTCCTTCACCTCCACATCATCTATGATGTTGAGTGACAGGGAAACAGGTGTTGGATGATGTTGAAATGGAGATCTGTAGGTATGAGGGTAGCGAGACAGTTTAGAGAAAGGTACATGGGCTTGTACTGACTATCTGTCCAGTAGTCTCTCTGTCTGAAACTGTGGTAATTATCAAAGATTGACTGTGAGTCCATTAGTGTGTTCTGTGTGGCACACTGGGTATACCATCAGGGGCTGAATGTGTGTTGTCAGTTGTGTACATGTAGACCTAGGGCTCTGCAGTCCAGGAAGTATTTTAGAAAATAGAACAACTCCAGAACACTTTTGTCATGAGGTGGTTTTTTTCATGGGACTGATGATAGTCACTACAACAGGATTCATTCTCTCAAGGCTGAACATTGTTTAGGTAATGTTTACATGGAAAAGCAGATAGGTACACTGGCAGCAGCAATAAAACTAAAAAAAATGTTTCAAACATTTCTATGTAATGGAAAGGCTGAATGGTTGTGTACAGTTTACTAACATTACTTTCATGTTTGCACAGACATTGGACCTTTATGTGCACCTTTTTTCGTCAATGGTAAGCTCCTATATCATATAGAACTTTGGCATTCATCAAGTACTAGTGTTTACTAGGAAACAAAAACGCTTTAGGATTAGGTATGGATGGAATCTGTCTGCATTTTTGACCAGGACTTGCATACAGATTTTTGAAATGCCTTTGTTTGGGTTTTTTTTTCCAAATTTGCCAGGTTTTAGGGAAAGGTGTGGATGGAATCTGTCTGCATTTTTGACCAGGACTTGCATGCAGATTTTTGAAATGCCTGTATTTTTCTCTATTTTGTTAGGAACTAAATGGAATTTATCTGCATTTTTACCAGGACTTGCATGCATATATTTGAATTACCTTTTTTTTTCCAACTTTGCTAGGCATTAGGGAAAGGTATGGATGGAATCTGTCTGCATTTTTGACCAGGACTTGCAGGCAGATTTTTGAAGTACTTTTTTGTAAGATTTTGGCCAGACTTAATATTTCACACTTCTGGTTGTGCACAACTGTTTGGCAACACCATTGCTTCTTTATGGCAGCAAGGAAAGGTTCTGTGTCCAGTTCAGGAGCTCTTCACTTTTCTGTCAATACTTTCTGGACTGAAGAACCCTAGGTCTCCATGTATGCAACTGACAACGTATGTTTATCTTCATGTGATACACCCAGTGTGTCACACTAAACATGCTGATGGCTTCATAGTCAATCCTTGACGACTACCACGGTCTCAGTCTGAGAGACTACAGCACAGATAAGTACTATATACCCATGAACCTGGCTCTGAAATGTAGACAGTTGGTGGAGAATGTGACTACAAAATGTGCAGTGTATGTTAAGATAGTGACTCCTAAATGTATGGAGTAGGTGGAGATAGTGACTCCGAAATGTATAGAATAGGTGGAGATAGTGACAACAAAATTATAGAGAGGAGGTGGAAACAGTGGGTACAAGAGGAGGTGATGGTATTCACTGGAGAAGGTGGAGGCAGTGACCGGTAGAGGAGGTGGAGAAAATGGTAGATGGAGATGATGGTCAGTTAAAGAGGGGAAGGAGGAGGAGAATAGCGAGGAGAGGAATAAGGAGAAATGCACAGAGGAGAATGCAAAGGAGGAGGATGGAGAAGTGGAGGCAGAGGAGGAGAAGGAGAATGCAAAGGAGGAGGAGGGAGGAGCAGAGGAGGAGGAGGAGCTCTTGTAGATATACAAATATGCATACTGGTTATACATATAAACAGTCTAGCTTACTTGAGAGAGAGTGAGGGAGACGTTACTTTCTGTTACTAAAAATAGGATAAGATGTAATTTAGAGTTAAGGACATGGCTGTCTTGTTAAGGTTATTTGTAATTGTATGGATGGCAACAAAAACCTTATAAGTATACAAGAAATAGATACATAATTTAATGAGATGGAAAAGAGCAATCTGATCCTTACTTCACCACTGGGTGCTTAGTGTGTAAGTTGTTACATATTTATAATGACTATAACACTTTTAGGCGAGTGTCAATAAATGTGATCAGCATTTATGTTTATTGTTAATCATAGTTGTTTGAATTTAGGATTGAATGGTGTTTTATGCCCATAACATAGTTCAATCATATCAATGCAACAGCTCCCATATACATGCATGTCCTGGGCTCCATACTAGGTTAGGGCTCTGAAGTAGCTTGCCCAAGGACACTCCCACAAAAAATTAATTGCTTCCAGCAAGGCTTAAACCCTAATTCTACTGAATACTGGAGCTATCACATTTATCTTTTGTGATAGACTAATCAGAATGTGCATGGTTTCAGTTAAGCGTTTAAGAAGCTATAAAACATACATGAAAGTGCAAAATTTACTACAAGTTTTCCATATCCATAAGCCTATTTTTGTTAAGTATGAACAATTCAGTGTTTCCAGCAAGGCACAAACCCTAATTCTACTGAATACAGGAGTTATCACAGTTGCCTTTTGTGATAGACTATTCAGAATGTCATGGTTTTAGGTAAGAGTTAAACAAGCTATAAAATGTCTATGAAAATGCAAAATTTACTACAAGTTTTCAATGGCCATAAGCCTTTTTTAGACTTGACCAAATTGAAAGCCTTTTTTTGTTAAGTGTGGAATTGCAAGGGTGCTGAAAACTGCAGGCTCAGACTTTTTTTGTCAGAGTATTTTGTTTAAGTACTCCTCTATTTATCATAATTTGTTGCCATCCTGTTAAGGTTAATTGGTTAGTTAAAGACTTGATTAAGGTAATTAGGATACAAACATTTAGACAACAGTAGATTCCATTTGAAAAGTACATAAAACATTGTTTGGTTACCCAGATTTCGGACTTGTAAGATTAATAGATGATGTCCACACTGTCCACTTTTTTCTTCTTTGTTTATATGTATATACAGGACCTCAAAGAGTGAGGCTATTTCACACACAAAGAAACACTTTAGTACTTCTTTGGCTTTTTGGTAATTTTATTGAATATGGAATCTACTGCTATAATTAGAGATAAGGTTACTGAATTATGATATGCAGATAGTCATATTTTTTTTTCCTTTTCAATCATTATTAGGGTAGGCTGCTCTTGTAATGTTTGTCTGTGTTGCAGAATTGATGTCTTCTGCATACTCTGGTTTCAATTTATCATAAAAAATCTGAAAATGAGAGCACCTCTACAAAAACTCTAGTCAAAGTATAACAATGTTAGGGATGAAAGATTAAGAACTTGGTCTTCAATTGGTACAGTTATATGATGGCAAAATAGCTTAAAGTTTACTGGAAGTCCATTCCTTAATGTATAGATGAAATATTTACTAGAACTTAAGAGACTGTTTTGTAAGTCGCCCACACACTTGAAACTGTTAAAAAAAAAGTTTAAGCCTTTTCCACAGTCTCCCAGGTGTTGGTATGACCAGGCCATGGATTTAACCATTTAGTCAGACCTTTTCCACAGTCTCCCAGGTATTGGTATGACCAGGCCATGGATTAAACCATTTAGTCAGGCCTTTTCCACGGTCTCCCAGGTGTTGGTATGACCAGGCCATGGATTGAACAATTTAGTCAGACCTTTTCCACCATCTCCCAGGTGTTGGTATGACCAGGCCATGGATTGAACCATTTTGTCTGGCCTTTTCCACCATCTCCCAGGTGTTGGTATGACCAGGCCATGGATTGAACCATTTAGTTAGACCTTTTCCACATTCTCCTTGGCATTGGTATGACCAGGCCATTGATTGAACCTTTAGTCAGTTATATCTAGAACAGTTAGATGTAAAAATATTGCAAGATGTGATGCTTTTTCATTGCCAGCACTTAGGGGCTTACAGGAATATTGGCTCATGTTTTGTCACACACACACACTTGAAGCCATAATGTCAAGGTTGAAGGCCTTTTCCAGTCCCAAAATTGTAGAGAGGAGGTGGAGATAGTGGGTAGTAGAGGAGGTGGAGATGGTGTTCGATGGAGAAGATAGAGACAGTGACCAGTAGAGGAGGTGGAGAAAGTGGTAGGTGGAGATGATGGTCAGTTAAAGAGGGGAAGGAGGAGATTAAGGAGAATTAGGAGAAAAGCAATGCAAAGGAGGAGGATGGAGAGGAGAGGAGGAGGATGGAGAGGAGGAGGAGGAGGATGGAGGAGAATGCAAAGGAGGAAGATGGAGGAGTGGAGGAGGAGGAGCTCTTGTAGATATACGAATATGCATACTGGTTATACATGCAAACACTCTAGTCTACTTCGAGAGAGAGAGGGAGGGAGTGAGGGAGTCATTGGTTTCTGTTACTGAAGGTATGATGAGATGTAATTTAGAGTTAAGGACATGGCTCTCTTGTTAAGGTTATTTGTAATTGTATGGATGGCAACAAAAACACAAGTATACAAGAAATAGATACATAATTTAATGAGATGGAAAAAGAGCAATCTGATCGTTACTTTACCACTAAGTTGTTAAGTATTTATAATGGCTATGGCACTTTTAGGTGAGCGTCAATAAGTGTGATCAGCATTTAGGTTTATGTTCAATCACAGTTGTTTGAGTTTAGGATCGAATGGTGTTTTATGCCCGTATCATGGTTAAGTCAAATCACCATGACAGCTCACATATTCATGTATGTCCTGGGCTTCATACTAGGTTAGGGCTCTGAAGTGGCTTGCCCAAGGACACTCCCACAAAAAATTAATTGCTTCCAGCAAAGCTTAAACCCTAATTCTACTGAATACTGGAGCTATCACATTTATCTTTTGTGATAGACTAATCAGAATGTGCATGGTTTCAGTTAAGAGTTTAAGAAGCTATAAAACATACATGAAAGTGCAAAATTTACTACAAGTTTTCCAAATCCATATGCCTATTTTTGTTAAGTATAGAATTGTAAGGCTGCTGGAAACTGCAGGCTCAGAGTTTTTTTTGTCAGAGTATTTTGTTTAAGTACTCGCCTGTTTATCATAATTTGTTGCCATCCTGTTAAGGTTAATTTGTTAATTAAAGACTTGATTGAGGTAATTAGGATACAAACATTCAGACAGCAGCAGATTTCTTTTGAAAAGTACATTAAAAATTTTGCACACAGATTTTGAGCTTGTAAGATTAACAGATTATATCGACACTGTCCACTATCTTTTTTTCTTTTTTTGCATATTGCATACAAGACCTCAAAGAGTGAGGCTATTTCACACACAAACATTTTAATACTTCTTTGGCTTATTGAGTACTTTATGGAATATAGAATCTACTGCTATAATTAGAGATAAGGTTACTGAATTATGTGCAGATTGTAATATTTTTTTTTTCCCATTTCAATCATTATTAGGGTAGGCTGCTCTTGTAATTTTTGTCTGTGTTGTAGAATTGATGGCTTTGGTCAAAGTAACATATTACCCTGGTATCATGTTAGCATAAAAAATCTTGAAAATGAGAGCACCTCTACAAAAACTCTAGTCAAAGTATAACAATGTTAGGAATGAAAGATTAAGAACTTGGTCTTCAGTTGGTACAGTTATATGATGGCAAAAATAGCTTAATTTTACTGGAAGTCCATCCCTTAATGCATAATGAAAGATTTACTAGAATTTAAAGAGTCTGTTTTGTAAGTCGCCCACACACTTGAAGCTATTATGGCAAAGTTTCAGCTTTTCCACAGTCTCCAAGGTGTCGGTATGACCAGGCCATGGATTAAACCATTTAGTCGGGTCTTTTCCAGTCTCCCAGGTGTCAGTATGACCAAGCAATGGATTTAACCATTTAGTCAGGCCTTTTCCACTGTCTGTCAGGTGTTGATGTGACCAGGCCATGGATTGAACCTTTTAGTCAGGTCTTTTCCACAGTCTCCCAGGTGTTGGTATGACCAGGCCATTGATTAAACCTTAAAGTTAGTTATATCTAGGACAGTTAGATGTAAAAATATTGCAAGATGTGATGCATTTTCTTTGCCAGCACTTAGGGGCTTACAGGAATATTGGCTCATGTTTGTCACACACACACTTGAAGCCATAATGTCAAATTTGAAGGCTTTTTCCAGTCTCCAAAATTGTAGAGAGGAGGTGGAAATGGTTTTCAATGGAGAAGATAGACACAGTGACCAGCAGAGGAGGTGGAGAAAGTGGTAGGTGGAGATGATGGTCAGTTAAAGAGGGGAAGGGGGAGGAGAATAAGGACAAGAATAAGGAGAAAAGCAATGAGGAGAATGCAAAGGAGGATGGAGAGGTGGAGTAGGATAATGCAAAGGAGGAAGAAGGAGGAGTGGAGGAGGAGGAACTTTTGTAGATATAAAAATATGCATACTGGTTATACATGCAAACACTCTAGCATACTTTGAGAGAGAGACAGTGTGAGTGAGTGAGGCATTGGTTTCTGTTACTGAAAGTAGGATGAGATGTAATTTAGAGTTAAGGACGTGGCTCTCTTGTTAAGGTTATTTGTAATTGTATGGATGGCAACAAAAACCTTATAAGTATACAAGAAATAGATACATAATTTAATGAGATGGAAAAGAGCAATCTGATCTTTACTTTACCACTGGTTGCTTAGTGAGTAATTCATTATGTATTTATAATGGCTATGACACTTTTAGGTGAGCATCAGAAAGTGTGATCAGCATTTAGGTTTATGTTCAATCACAGTTGTTTGAATTTAGGATTGAATGGTGTTTTAAGCCTCTAACATAGTTAAATCATATTTCCACAACAGCTCACATATTCATGCATGTCCTGGGCTCCATATTAGGTTAGGGCTGTGAAGTGGCTTGCCCAAGGATACCCCCACAAAAAATTCATTGCTTCCAGCAAGGCTCAAACCCTAATTATATTGAATACAGGAGCTATTACACTTATCTTTTGTGATAGACTAATCAGAATGCATGGTTTCAGTTAAGAGTTTAAAAAGCTATAAAACATCCATGAAAGTGCAAAATTTACTACAAGTTTTCCATATCCATATGCCTATTTTTGTTAAGTATAGAATTGTAAGGCTGCTGGAAACTGCAGGCTCAGAGTTTTTTTGTCATAGAATTTTGTTTAAGTACTCCCCTATTAATCATAATTTGTTGCCATCCTGTTAAGGTTAATTGGTTAGTTAAAGACTTGATTAAGGTAATTAGGCTACTAACATTTAGACAACAGTAGATTCCTTTTGAAAATTTTTTCAAATAAACAGATTTCAGACTTGTAAGATTAACAGATTATATCGACACTGTCCACTATTTTTTTTTTTTTTTTTTTCATGTATTGTATACAGGACCTCAAAGAGTGAGGCTATCACACACAAAGAAAACATTTTAGAACTTCTTTGGCTTATTGATTACTCTATGGAATATGGAATCTACTGCTATAATTAGAGATAAGGTTACTGAATTTTGAAGTGCAGATAGTGTTTTTTTTCCCATTTCAATTATTATTAGGGTAGGCTGCTCTGGTAATTTTTGTCTGTGTTGTAGAATTGATGTCTTCTGTCAAGGAACATACTACTCTGGTTTCATGTTATTATAAAAAACCTGAAAATGAGAGCACCCTACAAAAACTCTAGTCAAAGTATAATAATGTTAGAAATGAAAAATTAGGAACTTGATCTTCAATTGGTATAGTTATATGATGGCAAAGATAGCTTAATTTTACTGGAAGTCTATTCCTTAATGCATAGATGAAAGATTTACTAAAACTTTAAAAGTCTGATTTGTAAGTCATCCACACACATGAAGTTGTGATGGCAAAGTTTAAGCCTTTTCCACAGTCTCCCAGGTGTTGGTATGACCAGGCCATGGATTGAACCATGTAGTCAGGCCTTTTCCACAGTCTTCCAGCTGTTGGTATGACCAGGCCATGGATTAAACCATTTAGTCAGGCCTTTTCCACAGTCTCCCAGGTGTTGGTATGACCAGGCCATGGATTAAACCATTTAGTCAGGCCTTTTCCACAGTCTCCCAGCTGTTGGTATGACCAGGCCATGGATTAAACCATTTAGTCGGGCCTTTTCCACTGTCTCCCAGGTGTTGGTATGACCAGGCCATGGATTGAACCATTTAGTCAGGCCTTTTCCACAGTCTCCAAAGTGTTGGTATGACCAGGCCATGGATTAAACCATTTAGTCAGGCCTTTTCCACAGTCTCCCAGGTGTTGGTATGACCAGGCCATGGATTAAACCATTTAGTCAGGCCTTTTCCACAGTCTCCCAGGCATTGGTATGACCAGGCCATGGATTGAACCATTTAGTCGGGCCTTTTCCAGTCTGTGAGGTGTTGGTATGACCAGGCCATGGATTGAACCATTTTGTCAGTTATATGTAGAACAGTTAGATGTAAGATCATTCATTGCAAGATGTGATGGTTTTTCTTTGCTAGCACTTAGGGGCTTGCAGGTATATGTATTTACTTTGGCTCATGTTTTGTCACACACACACTTGAAGCCATAAAGATGAAGGTTTTTTCCAGTCTTATCAGGTTTTGATATGACCAGGCCATGGATTAGAACAAGAAGTGTTCACTTAACTTGAAGCTCTGTAAAACTATCCTCACTACGCCATGATTACAAATTGGATTGAACCAATAAGTTAACCAGTACTATTTTTGTATGGACTGATATTACATACTTCTATGGGTGGATATATGTGCGTATACACTTTGAGAACATGGAGAAAACACAGAAAACACATGACAACAATTCATGAACATAAATGCATAATAAAGGTGATCATTTGCTTGGTTGCCTAAGTTTGTGTTTCAGCATGGTCAACTTGTTGGAATGGTTAAGCCTATTGTACTGCACTTGTACAGTTGGAAGGAATCATTAAATACCTTGGAAACAAGGCAGGTGAGAATACATTACTATATGTGCTATTTTTAGACTTTACTTTCTGTAGCTAGTAAAAGTAACATCGGAAAGAAAGGAACATCTTTTAGATTACAGGTAGAAGAATTTGTAGAATGAAATTTTTTCTCCTATTCCCACAATGTTCATGTCTGCTCAATGAAAGACCGCAAATGAGATGACTTTTGAACCTGCATTTTCTCTTTTCCCCACAATGTTTGTCGTCTGCAAATGCTTTTAATTTGGACCAGTCTGAAATTTTGTTGTTTGATAAAGTGTTAAGACGGGTTCATTCCTTTTACATTATTAAGCTACATCAAACATGATTTGTTTGTGTTTTTCACATACTCTTGGAAAATACTTGTGTCTAAAACTGTTCATGGGATTGAACTCTTTACCAAACAACTAAAGTTTAGACTTGTGCAAAAAGCATTTGCAGATGACAAATTTGATTTTATTTTTTATACTTTGACAGTACTTGCCTTTGGAAGGGTAGACCCTTGGAAGGGTAGGAGACATTGTGGGAAAAGAAGAAAATGCTGGTTACCAGCATTTTCTCCTTTTCCTGCAATGTTTTTGAAAGCTTAATTTCTAAGGGTTGTTAAAAGTCTGGATAGTTGGGTAAAGGATTGATATGTATTGGAAATGAAGGATCATAAACTAGACATCATTCAGATTAACTGATAGCATATTTGATGAAATTGGCCAGGTTTAGCAACCTAAAATCTAGAATATATTTTTCGTCTTTTACAGATATCGACACGCACCCCAATTCTAAAGCAAAGGATCACTTTTCCTGTGACACAGACGATAACTCAAGGTAAATAATTTTGTTGTTTATCATGTTTGTATTTTATTAGCTCACCTGAGCACAAATTCCTCTATTAAGGATCATCTATATTGAGCCCAAAAAAAAGGTACTGTATCTTTTGTACTTTTCCATCTAAATATAGCATTTATGTTCTACTTGTTTCTTTGGCACACAGGGCTTGAGACCAGGAGTTTCTGGTTTGAATCTGCAGCTCATAGAATTTCTTTCCAAGAATTGATGATAGTCATTGGGACAGGTTTCATTCCTCTCTGACCCTTAGTCATTGTTTCGGTGATTGTTATTTGAGAAAGCAGGCAATGGTTTAGGAAGAATATTGTGCAAAGTACCTTTAACTCTTTACCACACAATCCCGACTTTTAACGACCCTGAGAAAGAAGCCTTTTGAAAACATTGTGGGAAAATGCTGGTAACCAGCATTTTCTCCTTTTCCCACAATGTTTTCTGCCCTTCCCAAAGCAAACTTCCATTTTCCGGTAACATTTATTTTGTCGTCTGCTTATGCTTTTAATTTAGAACAGTCCAAAATTTTGTCCAAATTGTTAAGAGAAATTCCAGGAAAGCATGGATGGGTACACTGGCCACTGTATCTTAACTAAAATAATGTTGAAAATGATGTTAAACATCATACAAACCATTTGTTCTCTTGGAGTTTGGAACAATTCCTTTCATAAGTTACGAAAATACGAAGTCAGTGGGAAGTTAAGTTCATTAAACTCTTTATCTAATGACAAAACTTTTAGACTGGTCCAAATTGAAAGGATTTGCAGATGACAAATTACATGTATATGTAGATCAAATGATGGTTTCTGTTTTTGGATTGGATAGAAAACATTTTGGGAAAAGGATAAAATGCTTGTTGTCAGCATTTCTCCTTTTCCCACAATGTTTTCAAAAGCCTTCTCTTACAGAGTTGCAAAAACTATGGATTGGGTAGTAATGGGTTTAAAAAAAAATAGCAATATGACAACAGGTTCGTTTTAATGACCCTTAGGAAGAAGATTTATGAAATCATCTTGGGAAAAGGAGAAAACACTTTTTACCAGCATTTTCTCCTACTCCCACACTGTTTTCTATCCTTTCAAAGACAAATTCAGTAATTCGAATGACATTTAATTTGTTGACTGCAAAAGCTTTCAATAAGGATGAGTCTAAAAACTTTTTGTCTGGTAAAGAATTTACAAGCTGGAAAGGTTAAAAGTTCATTTTGAATGAGAGTTAACCCTTTACCACACAGTCACAATTTTTTTATGACCGTGAGGGAGAATCTTTTTGAAAAACATTGTGGGGAAAGGAGAAAATGCTGGTAACCAGCATAATCTCCTTTTCCCACAATGTTTTCTACCCAATCAAGGACAGAAATCATCATTTGAACTACTTTTTATTTGTCGTCTGCAAGTCCTTTCAATTTGGTCGTGTACAAAAAATTGTTGTTTGGTAGAGTTCATTTTGAATGAGATTTAATCCTTTACCACACATCAAATTTTAAGACTTGCCTAAATTCAGAGCGTTTGCAGGCAACAAATTAAATGTGGATCAGATGATGAGATTTGTCTTTGCAAGGGTAGAAAACATTGTGGGGAAAAGGAGAAAATGATGGTTTCCAGCATTTTCTCCTTTGCCCATAATGTTTTTATAAGCCTTCATTTTCAGGGTGGTTAAAAAGTGTTACTGTTTAGTAATGGGTTAACCCTTTACCACACAATCCCGACTTTTAACGACCCTAAGGAAGAAGCCTTCTGAAAACATTGTGGGAAAAGGAGAAAATGCTGGTAACCAGCATTTTCTCCTTTTCCCACAATGTTTTCTAGTCTTTTAGTAACAAATTTCACCGCTTGAGCCACATTAAATATATTGTCTGCAAATGCTTTCAATTTGGACAAGTCAAAAATTTTGTTGTTTGGTAAAGGGTTAAGCAACAAAAAGGGTTGTAAGTTCAAGGAAAGCAGGTAACTTGTTGAGCTTTGGTTTTTTCCCCCACCCTCTCCAAACTTTTTTTACAGAGAAGTTGTCCCAAAGTTAGCAATTTCTCTGTTTATTACAGTGTTTTCTTCGATCTCTCCCTGTTTCATGAGCAGCTGGTTGTAATGAGTATCGCTTTCTGTAATTTATCATTTTGTATTTCGGTGTGGGGTGGGGGTTCAAAAGCTATATTGTTGTACAATAGTGGGTTGACTCTACCAAACGATCCCATAATTTTTTACTCTAAGGAAGAAGGTTTTCAAAAACATTGTTGGAAAAGGATTTAATGCTGGTAAACAGTGTTTCCACACTTTCAAATACAAATTCCATAAATTTAGCCAAATTTTATTGTTGTCTGCAAACGCTCTTAGCATGGATGAGTCTACAATACTGTTGTTTGGTAAAGAATTCAATCCCCTAAATTGCAGATCTCCAATCTTTCAACTTGTTTGTTATGCTTTGTGTTAATTTAGGCTCCTCCCCCAACACTCTGATGTGAAGACCGAGTTTCCCTGTTTCATAGAAGATGTCTCAAAGTAAGTCATTTCTCTATCATGATTTTGTCTTCCTTTTCTCCGTGTAAAAAGTCACCATAAATATGTATAGACTCTTTTAGTCACTGACCATTTCCTGGTAACGAGACCAGAAAACTGCGCATGCGCACTTGTGTAGGGCAAAAAGACAAAATAAAACTGGTAGATTATTGAAGGTGTACCCAAAATAGTTAAATTATGGGTGATTATAAGAAAAGCTTGCTCCCAGAGGCAAAGAACCGATAATCAGACTAACTTATTTGCCAAGGGTTCATCCACGTGGAAGAAAACAAATCTGTATATAAGTGACAATAAGACGAAGATGTCCCAAAAAAAACGTCCCTGTTTTGGGTCGACGTTTTCATCAAAGGAAAAGTTAATCAACCTCAGGCAGTAAGAGAAAAACCCCATGGAGCATTGGCAGGAACACTGCAGGAATAGGAAAAATGCATGTTACCAGCATTTTTACCTTTTGCCATAGTGTTTTCACAAGCCCATTGATGTAGGGTTGTTAATTAAGATGAGGGCGAGTTAAGTAAAGGGTTTATGAAGGGTAGCCATCTCATATATCACATACTTGTTAGTTTAATCGACAATACAGTGGATATTTTAGTTCAACTTCAACGACATGATGAAAAAATTTTGGTGCAGATGTACAGTGCTTTTTAACCCTTTCCCAAATGACAAATTTTGGACTGGTCCAAATTGAAAGAGTTTGCAGACGACAATTTTAAATTTGATGAAAATGGCAGAAAGGTCTCAAAAAGGGTAGAAAACACTGTGGGAAAAGGAGAAATTGCTCGTTACGAGCAATTTCTCCTTTTCCCACAGTGTCTTCAAAAGACTTGTACTGCAGACACGTGAAAACCAGGGCTTGTTTGGGAAAGGTTTAAAATCAATAACATGAAATGAAAACAGTTTAACATAAACTGTGAAGATACACTTTTAAAAAAAAAACATACAAGATCAAACAATTAATTTAAATAAATGTATGGGGACATTTTAGGGGGACGTTTTAGCCAATGCGGAATGGACTTTTCACCAAAACAGGACGTTTTGACTATGGGACGTTTAACCCAGATACTATAATTTATTAATCTGTTTGTACATCCCGGTACTCGGCATGATAACAACATCCTGTAACACAATTAAACTTTACAGATTTTATCAATAAAATTTTTTGACAAGTCCCAAACATTGCGTGTGAAAGTAGCTTTCAACCGTGGCGATATTGAACTTTTTGCCCTACAAACAGTGCGCATGCGCTGAATGAAGAAGTCTGAGATCATATTTCCTTGGCAACGAACGGCGTTGTAAAAAGGTCTATATCTTCTTTTCCTTTTTTTTTTTTTAGAAAGACTTGAAACTGAATTTTTTTCAATTTTTAGTAACCATCATTCCCTACCCATCAAAATTCAACACAAGAAAACAATCTAACTGTATTTTATTTGTGTTTTCTAGATGCCTGCAACTGACTCCATGAACTGATGTCAAGGCTAATTTGCCACCTAGAAGATTGCGCAGAGGTAAACAAATTCTGTATATATCACTCTGTATTTCTGTACCACGGTATTGTTTCACAAACAATGAATTGTGAATTTTTTCATATCTAACTCTATGCCTCAAACCAGATTTATGAAGCTTGTAAAATCAACTTCACGAAACTTCCAACTTTGTGAATCTGCTTATGTTATTAATTTTGGAAATCTTCATTGCCAGGTTAGTAAAGTAGGGTTTAGAAATTTGTTACAGATGATGGAAATGTTATTGCAATACCGTTGCTATGGGCAAGAGAAAAAAGCATGTTTATTTTCGGTTTTGATACAACATTTGAAATTTGAAAATTTGTCTCACATGAACACCTTTAACCCTTTACCACACAACAAAATATTAAATTTGTCTAAATTGAAAGCATTAGCAGAAGACCATATCAGTGTGGCTCAAATGATGTGGTTTTTCATTGATAGGGTAGAAAACATTGTAGGAAAAAGGAGAAAATGCAGGTTACCTGCATTTTCTCCTTTTCCTAAAATGTTTTCAAAAGCTTTCTTCCTCAGGGTTGTTAAAAGTCATCATTGTGTGGTAAAGGGTTAAACATAGGCGCTGAACAAATACTTATGAATACAAGTCAAAAAATATCTTCAGATTCTCAATGCGACATTCATATTATTTTTTAATGCAACTGTGTTGAGGTATTTAAAATTTGGAGACTGCATTATAAACATGGCGCATGTGACTGCACTGGTTTTCAAATCAAGAAGCTGGGAACCAATTAATTCTGGCAGATTGATATTCTTTCGGCACGAAAATTGCCTGCCTATTCTAATGTTAAACGCAATTGATAGTATTTCTAACCAGTGCTTATATGTCCTATAGGCTAGTTATTCAATTCGGTGATGGACAGTAACATAATCATGTACCATGGCTAACCTAGGATGTGATTTTTAAGTGTGGGGGCCTTGTCCGGCACGATGTCAGAAAATGTGGGGGAATATTAACAGAAGTGTGGGATTCCTGCAGTCCCAGGGCCTAGACGAAACACCGAGTCCCAGGCTGAAAATATTTTGTCTCTTTACCATATAATCCCCTACTTCACTTTTAACTCTTTACCACACAATCCTGATTTTTAACGACCCTGAGTAAGAGGCCTTTGAAAACATTGTGAGAAAAGAAGAAAATGCTGGTGAACAGTATTTTCTCCTTTTCCCACAGTGTTTTCTAATTTATCATCCCACCACATAAGTCGCATTTGATTAATTCATCTGTAAATGCTTTCAATTTGGTCTAGTATTAAAGTCGCCATGATATGACTGAAATAATGGTGAAAGCGGCGTGAAACATCATTCAATCAATCAGTCTAGTCTAAAATATTGTTGTTTGGTAAAGGGTTAAGGGTTTTAAAAACATAGTTGAATAAGGAGAAAATACTCTTAACCAGCATTTTCTCCTTTTCCCACAGTGTTTTCTACTGATAAAAGACAAATCTCATCATTTGAGGAATATTCCATTTGTTGTCTGAAAATGCTTTTGGTATGGACCAGTCTAAAATTCTGTTATCTTGAAAAGAGTACTATCATTTATTATATTTTGTGTTTTCCAGATTTCATCCAACCCTTCAAGCCCAAAGGAACCAGACCATTGTCAATTATAAATTACCTCTTAGAAGATTTCCCAAAGGTATTAATTCATGTATACTTAATATTAACCCCTATTTCAGCCAAATTGCCAAATAAACCAACACATTTTTAATAATGTTTTCAAAAGCCTTTTTCCTTGGGGTTGGTAAAACTTGGGATTGTTTGGTAATGAGTCATGGGTTAATGTTTTTTCCCATATTCAGTGAATTTAAGGTGTTTGTCAGTTATCAGAAAATCCTGAGATCAATTACTGTTGCAGGCTTTTGTCATGTGCTCTGACAAGGTACTGTAGAGTCGAAGCATAGTACAGGTGAAACCATAGAAAAACATGTAAAAGTGAGCTGTTATTGTGCTATAACTGCAATACAGATGAAAGCAGCTTTTCCACCATTTAACCCTTTACCACACAATCCTAAATTTTTAACCCTATAGAAGTAGACTTTTGAAAACATTGTGGAAACAGGAGAAAATGTTGGTAACCAGCATTTTCTCCTTTTTCCACAATATTTTCTACCCTTTCAGAAATGAATTTCAGTGTTTGAGTTGCATTTAATCTGTCGTCTGCAAATGCTTTCCATTTGGACCAGCCTTAAAAAATTTTGTTGTTTGTTAATGGGTTAACACTTTACTACAAGAACCAGACTTTTGATGACTCCAAGTTAGAAGCCTTTTGAAAACATTATGGAAAAAGAAGAAAATGCTGGTTACCAGTATTTTCTCCTTTTCCCACAAATTTCTACCTACCTGAAACAAATTCCAATTTTGAGTCACATTTAAATTGTTGTCTGCAACTCTTTACAATTTGGATCAGTCTAAAATTTTGTCAATCATTAAAGGTTTAACTCTTTACCAAATGACAAAATTTTAGACCAGTCCAAAATGAAAGCTTTTGCAGACAACAATGTGACTCAAAAATTGAAAGTTGTTTTGGGTAGAGTAGAAATTGTGGGAAAAGGAGAAAATGCTGGTTACCAGTATTTTCTCCTTTTTGCACTAGGGGTCCTGCATGGCTCAATGGTAAAGTGTGGGACTCATAACCTGGAGGCCCCAGGTTCGAGCCCCACCTAATCTGTAGTTTTTCCATTTGCCATAATACAGGTATTTTCACATATAGTAATGTTTTCATTCTTTATTACTTGCCAGAATTTGGGGCATGTCCAAACTGAAGCAGTTGCAGACATTTGAATCAAATGTGTCTCAGATGATGAAATTTCTCTTTGAAAGGCTATATCAAAATAAAGGGTTGCTCCTGCAATGTTAACCCTATACCACACAAGAGTTTAAACAGCCCCCAGGGAAAAGGACTTTTGAAATCATTGTGGGAAAAAGAGGAAATGCTAGTAAACAGCATTTCCTCATTTTCTCAAAATGTTTTCTAACCTTACAAAAAAAAAAAAAAAAAAATGTCCAAATTTGTGCAACATCTAATCTGTCGTCTGCAAATGCTTTCAGTAAGGACCAGTCTAAAATTCTGTTGTTTGGTAAATAGTTAAACCCTATCTTTTTCTTTTTATGAGATCAGAATGTGATATTATCATGCATCTTGAATACAATTCTGGTGCTGGTTACCAGGATTTTCTCCTTTTCCCACAGTTTCCAAAAGCCTTCTTCCTTGGGGTCATTATAACTCAGGACTATGCGGTAAAGGGTTAATTACTACACAATTCCTACTTTTAATGTCCAAGAAAAAGACGCCTTTTGAAAACATTGTGGAAAAATGAGAAAATGCTTGTAAATATTTTCTACCCTTCCATAGGCAAATTTCTGCTTCTGAGTTGCAATTATTTTGTAGTCTGCAAATGCTTTCTTTCAATTTAGTCAAGTCCAAAATTTGTTGTTTGGTTAGGGTTAACCCTTTCCCACATGACAAAATTTTTGACTCGTCAAAATTGAGAGCATTTGCAGACGACAAATGAAATGTGATTTAAAAATTGAAATTTGTTACAGGACAGGGAGAAAACATTGTGGGAGAAGGAGAAAATGCTGGTTACTAGCATTTTCTCCTTTTTTCGCAATGTTTTCAAAAGGCTTCCTTTTAAAGGGTTGTTAAAAGTCGGGATTGTGTAGTAAACAGTTAAGCAGAAAAACTGTTTTTTCAAACAAAATGTCTCAAACAGTTTGAGTGAAGAAGCATTATGGTGCAATGCCTGTTATTTTGTCTTCCAGATGTATCCATCAGTTACTTACAGCAACAAGCCAAAGAGTGTGTGTCAACCAGCCAGTTTGCAAGATACAAACAGCAAGACCCAAAAACATTGAAGCTTTATAAGCAGTTATATTGTGATAATTCATTAGGGAAATAGAACTTGGACTTTTGATTTTGTTAGTTGTCAATATTTGAGCCGTGCTCTTTGAAAAGGGGACTTAATGCATCTGCGAAAAGTATCGACCCAGGTCAGCCTGCGCAGGCTGACCTGGGCTGAAACTTTTCGCTATTGGGTCAGTTATTTTTATGTCAAGGGCCCAGTCTGCCTCATGATTTAGACAGTTTTTCGACAAAATGTATTCAATGAATCCATAATAACATGTCGACTTGCTTGGTATCATCCATCACGAAGATGCATTAAGCCTCCTTTTGCAAGAGCATGGCTCATTTATATTTCCCAAACAATTGTAGAAAAAGGAGAAAATGGTGGTAGAATAGCAACCATCAATTTCTCCTTTTCCACTACATTACAGGTTGAAAGAGATAGACTTTTCAAAATGAATGCATTTGCATAATGGGATTTATCTTTTGAGTGGTAGAAAACATTGTTGGAATGGGAAAAATGCTGCTGAAATCATTTTTGTCATTTTTCCAGAATGTTTTCTCGGGGTTGTAAATATACAGGATTGCTTTACAAAGGATGAAGAATGTATTTAAGATGCAAGAGTTGTAAATCCTTGGTCAGATTTTTGATGCATATTATTTTTTTTACATTTTAGTTTTTGTTTATTGTATGCAATGTTTAAGATTTATGGTTTATTTCTTTTGTTAAGTTATGGGTACCCATATTTTTTGTCTTAGATGTTTTTTTAGAAATAAGTGTTTTAAGTACTGTGGCTTTTTTTTTTTTTAGATTTTGAGTCTAGGCGCCTAGTAGAGTATTTATTTTTTTTCTTTTTGTCTTAACTGTTTGTGACATACCGGTATTGCTAGTATCTATATGTCATTATGTACTGTTTATTTTTTTGTTGTCGTAGTTTCGATTAGGAAAAATTTTCCTCCCTTATGATGGTTAGTACTTAAGTTTATATTGTCAGTACTTTTGTCAATATTATTTAAGGTGTCAGGTTTTATTTTCTGTCACACTGATAGTCAGTTACTGTTGTAATTGCATAGATTGTTTGATTAAAAATACAACATACTTCTTTTTTACACTTCTGATACAAGTACATGTATTAGTTTCAATCAAGTCCCATTTAAGAAGTGAAGTCCCTCTCCTCTTTCCCACCCCCCCACCCCCAATACACCCACAGACACATACACACACACACCAAACCCCCAACATTCTTGCCCGTCTCTCTTTTTTCTGCATGGGTTTTTTTTTAATGAATGTTAGTGCTGTTACAGATGTATATTGTTATCCATGTCTACTTGAAATTTTGTTTAACATGATCCAAGTTCTTTTTTATATTTTCTTTAAATGAAGTAAATTGTTGTTGTCTTTGACTTGTCATCAGATTAGTTTGAAATAAAAATGCTACATTTTAGCTCAAGATCATTTGTACAGAAGTGAGGTAATAGAATTATTATAGCCATTTATTTAGCTTTTTTCCTGCTATTATAACTTGTATTAGTAATTTGTCATGTATGGGACTATTTTGGCATTTTTTTAAAAAAAAAATTAGGCCCTTACAGAGGTGGCCTCCTCGTGGCAAGGGCTGGGCATTATTTATCTCTTTTGAAGGTAATGATGGCAAACAACCTCTTCTTCCTTATTGTACAATATATTTGCATAACTTGTATATTAAAACTTTGTCTTGTTTCCTTTAGTTGTTTCTTTTAGTTGCACAGACACACAATAGATGATTATTTATCAAAAATAAATGGGAAAACTTGATAACTTATTTCCCAAAACATGTTGGTTATTTATTTGAAATGGCTCGCTGATATGTATCCAAAATTGAGATTCTGGTGTTGCTGGCTGCTATTTCTTTCCAGTAGAACCCTTTTGACAGACAGAATGATAAGCATTCGATTTAGTGTAGTTTAAACTTTATACCCCATGACATAATTTTAGACTTATCCAAATTAAAAGCATTTGCACATGACAAAAAAAAGTTGTCTCAAAAATAGAATATTTTTTCGAGAAGGGCAGAAAACATTGTGGGAAAAGGAGAAAATGCTGGCGTGGTATATGGTTGAAACACTTGAACATTTGGATTTGGGTTAACCCTTTACTAAACGAACCCAAGTTTTAATGATCCCAGGTAAAAAGGCTTATTTTGAAAAACTTTGAGAAGAGGAGAAAGTGCTGGTAACCAGCATTTTCTCCTTTACCCAAAATGTTTTCTACTATACCAGCAACAAACCTAGTCATAAATGAAAGAAGTCCAGCCAACCCACGGGGCCCGTAAAACAGAGCAGTTTGAAACGGGTTGATGAAAATTGTTCTGGAAGAGGTTTGTTAAAAATAGATGCCAAAAAACCTGAAAGAGGTGTGCGTTATGATCGAAGGGAGAGCACCCTATTCACTTAGTGTACTTTTATGAAGTCGAGCATAGAATGGTTATTTCCCCTGATACAGCTAAAGCATTGAGCCATGCTCTGTGAATAAGGGGTTTAGTGCATCTGCAAACAGTAAATCGGCTCGTGTCGGTCCATGCAGGCTTGATATGGGTCTAAACTTTTTGCTATTGGAAATTTTCTGCATGTCCAAAGACCATTCTACCGCATAATAAAGTTGGTTGTTGGACAAAATCGACTTTAAGGACCCATAATTATTTGATGACTTGCTTGGTATCATGTATCATGGGGATGCATTTAACCCCTTTTCCCAGAGAATGGTTCATATGTGTTTGTACAACAGGGACCACTTTAAGTCGGGGTAAAGCGTCATACAATTGTGTGCCCTTGAATCATTAACTCTTAGAATGCTGAATTAATGAAATGCACCTTTTGAAACAGGAAATATCATTTGAAGTATTGTCATTTCAAGGTTGTTTTGGCCAGAATATGCAAAAACTTAGCGGACAGTGTAGATCCAAGATCAGACTGCACGTTCTGTGCAGTCTGATCTTGATCTACACTGTCCGCAAAAACAGCTTAAGTCGGTTCCAGTGCTTTATGGGTTAACAATAGAGCAATATTGCGTAATGAAACCCACCATTTCCTTCAAGTTAAAAATATTGTTTTCTCCCCATCAGAAAAATCTCTTTGCTGAGGCTAAAACATATATTTTCCCTGCAATTAAAAAGAATGACCACAATACAAAACGGTCTTAAGTAACTGGGCATTCTTTGCAGTCCTATCTTGATCTACACCATTCCCGGAAGGAAAGATTTGGTTGCTGAGACCAGTGAATGAGGTTAAGATCTGTCAATGAAGTCTATTCTGCTTTGTACCTGCCAAATTTTCCATTTACCATAGCATCCCGTGTTTTAATAACGACCTTAAACGAGGGAGGCTTTTATAAACATTGTGAGAAATGGAGAAAATGGCACAACGAAACTTACAATACAAATATAGCGGTTTGAAATCGCATTTTCAAAATTCAAAGAATTGTCGAAAACCGTCTCGGAGAAATAACTGATATGTATACACGATATGCAGTATAAGGGAGACTACTCTGTTCATTTCAGTTACCTTAACCAAGTACGGCAAAGATTGGTTATTTCCCCTGGTACCGCTGAACGGGTAATATGCATATCCGTGGAGCACCCGCATGGTTGATGTAGATATGAGTATGTCAGTCATTCTACCAGAGATTCGCTTGCAGACAAGTCGAATTCAATCTCAAATTCTGGTTAGAAATCATATATGAGTTAGTAATGATTTTTTTTTTTTTTCACTTGGCTTGTTTTGTTTTTAGAAAATGGCTCAAGTGATGAGAATCGCCCTTGGCAGAGTATAAAACATTGTTGGAAAAGGAGAAAATGCTGGTTACCAGCAATTTCTCCTTTTTCCGCGATTATTTCGAAAGCTTCCTGTCTGGGTCGCCAAACTTTGGGATTGTTTGGTAAAGGGTCAAGCATTTTCAGTAAATTACATTAAAAAAAAAAAACTACAAATTTCAAGAAAAGCATCTACCCATACTTTTGACATACAAGAGTAACACATGTTGAGTACCGGAGATATCAGTGTCTGCCGAGCCGCGGTAGCTCAGTCGGTAGCGTACAGGACTTGAGAACAGGGGGTCGCTGGTTCGATCCCCACCTCAGCCAATTTCTTTCCGAGGATTGATGATAGTCGTTGCGACAGGATTCATTACTCTCTCACCGCTGACCATTGTTTCGATGATGGTTATGTGGGAAAGCAGCCAGTGGCTTGGAAAAAATATTGTTCGTAGTACTGGTGTACTGGTAAAAGAAACTCCTGGAAAGCATGGGTAAGTGCGCTGACTACCGCAGTATAACTGAAATTATGTTGAAAGCGGCGTTAAACACCATACAAACAATGAAAGTGTCATAAGTAAGCATTTACGTACGTAATATGAAAAATGCAAAGCCTCAATACGCTGAGCGACATGAATAATCTGTGGAATGGATATCCAGGTCTAATAATTCGAAAGACAGGCTAGATCTTGAAAGCAGAGAGTTTTGGGTTCGAATGCCGGCGTTGCCTAAACTAATTGTGAGGGTTATCAAAAGTCATTGCCATAGAATGCATGCTTCTCTCGTAGATGTACACATGTATGTGAAATACGGCAAACGGTCCCGTATTGTCTTGACAAAATGAAATCAGTTCCCCGACAATTCTGTTCATTTCAGTTCAGAGTCAAATAACTTGTAACGATTATTGGTTCACATACTTTTAAAGAAGATTTAGGCTACTTGACACATTTCCTCATTGCACGTACATGTAGATCTAGATCTAAAAAGGAAAAAAAAAGAAGGACAGAAAGGAAGAAATTCACGGTTACATTTTTCATATTGCATGTAAAAAGGAGAAGGTTGTAAGGTTGTAAGCAGTCGGCTTGTCTTATTTGAATGTATCGATAAATACTAATATAGATCTAAGTGTTAAGATTCCTTATAGATCTATAAACTTAGATAACGTCTTTGAAGATGGGAGACCGGTTTCGAAGAAAATTCCCCAAACACTTTTGTTCAAATTCATATCACAAGCTGCAGATAACTGAATTCGATATCCGGATAATTAGGAACATATAGGTGGAAACGCATCATTTGTACCTCTGATTAACGAGGGCCCTATATTTATGTTTAAGTCTTACAAGCGATTGCTGTCCTAGTACCCTGTTTATTAGTACATAAAGTTGTCGTATGCACACAATTCTTTTACGTCATACCACTCCCGTTCTCAGATGAGAT
Source organism: Tridacna gigas (assembly GCA_945859785.2). Taxonomy (NCBI): domain Eukaryota; kingdom Metazoa; phylum Mollusca; class Bivalvia; order Cardiida; family Cardiidae; genus Tridacna; species Tridacna gigas. The sequence goes on from OX244040.2 coordinate 24,537,853, forward strand.
GCGCGCTCAATCTCCTAGCAGAGTTGTCGTTCGTTACTCTCACCATACGTCTCTGCAACGGGCTAAATGACAAGAATCTTGTCAAACCGAGGAAAACATGTTTTGTTACTGTTTAACTGTTTCATGTGTAACATAATAAAGTAGACAAAGGAAATATGATTCCGGATATATTATAGGTGCATTCAAACTGATGAATTTACCTGTATACAATGGAACTATTTTTTCAAGCTTCTTTACTGATCAGAATCTTACGCCAATTGTAAAAAAAATGGCTGCGCCCATGAATGATGACAATTTACATGAAAATTAATTAAAAAACAAGTTGTCGTCCTTTAAAAGACATTTAAGCTTTTCAGAAAATCCCGCTTTTTTTACATTTCCTACCACTAAGTCTGATTGGCCGTATGCTGTTTGAACAGCACACAAAACAATCGATTGGTCTTTCTTTCACCGGCGTTTGTGTCGCCATTTTGAGTTATGGTCATGTGACGAAAATATCACGTGATGACGGGCTACTTTCTGAGCCAACTACAGAGGTGAATGGGAATGATCCGTAGTGCAAGAGAGTGGTGCGCGCTGTGCAAGCTATTATCCTCAGTGCGCTGTTGATTTTCGAAGCGAACGGACCTAGTTCGTTCTTAGACTTTCTAGTCTATAGTCATTATTCTCAGGTTTTGTCCACGAGGGGGACAATATCCAGGAAAGAATATTTGTTTCCTAAAATTAAATATTCGTATTTCCTTTTCAAGTAGGTGTAGCCTGCTTTTATTCTATGTTTTACTTCGCCATATCGCTTACAATAGAAGCCATGTGGTGGGAAATTTCCAACTCACGAGGTGAGTTTCTTCACACAAACTGTGACGTTTTATGTCAACCGCCCGTTTTAAAATGGCTGAAGCTCAAATACAGGCACAGCGAAAAAACTCCGAGCCACAAAAACGGTCTGAGACCTCTGAAAACTCGTCATTGAACATGTCAGACGAAACGACAATAAGGCAGACGCAGTCTGTTAACGAAGGAAAAGGCAAGCAGCCGAAAAGTAAGTCACAAACTGGGACTGACCAGAAAAGTGCAGCCCCGCCACCGAAAGGTAGTTCGTCCAGTGTGGCAAAAACAAAGGACCCAGCGAGTTTCAGTAGGGAAGCTCTGCTTATTCTCCGTGAAATGAACGCTAATATCACCAAGACCAACACACAAGTGCAAGAATTAGCGTCCGGGGTGGATGCTTTCTATGACTATAACGAAAATTATGACGAAGAGCATTATGACGACGAGTATGTCGACCATTCTCGGGAAGATACCGAGGACGTTACCGTCACTAAACGGCCCTTAGAGGATGATACAAGTATTTTCAGTACTTTTGCTAAAAAATTCAAGAAATCTGACATCACTGACAATCTAGTAAATGATGGCCTAGCAGATTTAGTTAATTCGCTTTCTTAGAAGGAATATCAGAGGACAATTACAGTGAGATTATCAAAACGATTCACAGACCAGAAAACTGTTGTTCTCTTAAGGAAACAAGAGTCAACCCTGGAGTTCGGTCAGTTCTCCGGGCCAAACTCAAACAGAAGATTCCAAACTTACGGGTATTCAGAACTATATTGTTAAAGCTTCATGTAACATCACTAAGCTTATGGATGGACAGGCTGGAAAGTTGGATGAAAGCAGCCTTGAAATGGGCATGCATGCCCTTGGACTCTTGGGGTAGGCAAATAAGTGGCTCAATATTAGACGCCGTGAGTCACATAAGAAGGATATGGACCCCAAACTTCACCATTTACGTTCATCCTCTGTTCCATATACTGATCTGCTTTATGGAGATTCTATTGTCAAAGACATTAGAGATATTCAAGAAATGAGTAAAATAAGCAAGAGTGTTGGTACAGCAAGACATACTAATTACAGAGGCAGAGGCACCAGAGGGGCCATGTTTCCTCGGAACCGTAGTAGAGGTATCAGCCGCAGGGATGGATACAGATTTTTTACTTAAGTCAATCAAAGTCAGCTGTCAAAAAACGGGAAAATGGAACAAACAAAGCAGAAAAGCCAATAATTGAAGTAAGTTTCAAAGCAGGTAGGCTTGCTTATTTTTCAGAAAAATGGAGAAAACTGACTTAAGATGTGAATGTTTTAGACATTGCCTTGCATTGTCATATTGATTTCACAGGCTCTGTTCCTTTACAGAGGGAGCATGTTGATTCATTTAATCTATGTAATTCCCTTGAAAAGCAAATTATTTAAAATGAAATTGAAAAGTTGTTAAACATTGGTGTTATAGATGTAGTGCAAAACATTGAAGATCAATACATATCTCCAGTTTTTGCAGTACCAAGGAAAGACGGAGACTACCGTTTGATTTTAAATCTTAAAAAAAATGAATGAGTCTGTGCAGTACCATCATTTTAAAATGGACTCGTTTGATAGTGCATTAAAGCTGGTTAAGCCTAATTGTTTTATGGCCTCTGTTGACATCAGGCATGCATATTACTCTGTTCCTATAGCCCCAGAACATAGAAAATATCTCAGGTTTTTATGGAAGGGTCAAATATATGAATATTCATGTCTTCTAAATGGCATTGCCTGTGCACCAAGACAATTCACCAAGTTAATGAAACCTGTTTTTGCTAGCCTCCATCAGCTGGGTCGCACAAACTCCTCTTACATCTTTACTTTTGAGTGATACTTTTAAAGAATGTCTCAAAAACATTAATGACACTCTTTCTCTCATGCAAAGCATTGGTTTTATCATTCATGAAAATAAGTCTGTTCTACTGCCAGTGCAGAATATTGTTTTTCTTGGGAATCACATTGACTCTGTGAAAATGATGGTCTATTTGGCTAATGAAAGAAAAGAGGCAATTTACTTGGATTGCATGTCATTGAAAAATAAAGAATAGAGCAGCATTAGACAAGTTGCTCATGTTATTGGTTTGTTAGTAGCTTCTTTTTCTGCAGTGGAATTAGGTCCATTATTTTACAGAGAACTTGAACATGAAAAATGCATTGCTCTTAGGAAAAGTCAAGGAGATTTCAATTCAAAGATGCAAATATCAAAACCCATGAAAACAGAGTTAACTTGGTGGATTGATAACATCCATTCTACTGTTAGAAGAATCTATCATGGCTCTCCAGAATTTCTAGTAGTTACAGATGCTAGTCCATCTGGTTGGGGTGCCGTATGTGAGAACAAAAGAGTAGGAGGACGTTGGTCGTCTGCTGAGAAAGTTAGCCATATTAATTTCTTAGAACTTCTTGCTATCCAGTCAGCTTTGAAGAAGTAACAAACAGAATATACATTAATTCAAACAGACAATACCACTGCAATGTCATACATAAACAAAATGGGTGGTTTGAAATCTCTTTCATGCAATGATCTGGCCAAAGAAATATGGATATGGGTTTCTAGCAAACAAATCTGGTTAACAGCTGGTCACATACCAGGTGAGTCTAACATTGCTGATTACAGCTCAAGGAATTTCATTGACAATGTTGAATGGATGTTAGACATTGACATTGTTCAGAAGATATTCAAAATTTGGAATACACCAGATATTGATATGTTTGCCTCGAGGTTAAATAAGCAGTTGGTTAGATTTGTTTCTTGGAAACCAGATCCTTTTGCAGAAAAGATTGACGCTTTCTCAGTTGATTGGGAAGAATTATATTTCTATGCATTTCCTCCTTTCAGCTTAATTCCTCCAAATCAGGAAATTGAAGGAGGCCAATGGCGAGTGTGTAATGGTGGCTCCACTTTGGACAACCCAAATCTGGTACCAAACTCTGATGGAAATGATGATAGACAGCCCTTACATTCTTCCCAAACACATACTTTCACTTCCGGGAACAACCAAAAAATACACTTTGGACAACAAACTTGTTTTGATGGCTTGTCGATTGTCAGGAGATCCCTACAGGTGCGAAATGTATCATGCAAAGCTGCAAACATCATCATGGCCTCATGGAGACCAAGTACCAAGAAACAGTACAACATGTATATCAAAAAGTGGTTTGTATTCTGCGATAAAAGAGAAATTAGTCATTTTCAAACATCTGTAGGTGTTGTTCTTGAATTTCTAACGGAATTGTTTGAGGAAGGTTTAACTTACAGTGCCATTAATACAGCACGGTCATCTTTATCAGCAGTTGGGCAGCTTGTCGATAATTTCAGTGCCGGAAGCCATCCATTAGTTATGAGATTTTTGAAAGGTGTTTATAACATGAAGCCAGCACAGTCCAGATATTGCCAAACGTGGGACGTTTCAATTGTGTTGAAATATATTAAGCAGTTATAGCCATTGAATCATTTGTCATTGAAATTACTGACATATAAGCTTGTTATGTTTATTGCTTTAACAAGGGCTTGCCGTGCTCAATCCCTTAATTCACTGAGTATTCATAATTTAAGGCAGGAAGCCTCCAAGTTCATTTTGTATTATTGTGGACACCTTAAGCAAAGTAGGGTAGGTGTAAGTACACCATATGTTGAACTTTTTAAGCATCCAGAGGATACAGATCTTAGTGTATATAGTACTCTTCAAGAATATCTTGATAGAACAGCAAGTCTGCGGGGGAATCATAAAGGTTTGTTTGTTAGTTATGTGAAGCCATTTAAACCTGTAGCAAACAGTACAATGACTAGATGGATAAAATGTGTGATGTCGGCTGCAGGTATTAATTGTGACATTTCTAAAGCTCATAGTGTGCGGTCAGCATCTACATCTAAAGCCTTTTTAATAATGTTTGTATACAAGACATTCCGAAAGTTGCTGGATGGACTAATTCAAAGACTTTTGCCCAGTATTACAATAAGACAGTGCCAGCAACCAGTTGTAATTCGATCTTCGAAGACTTTACTTTCATAGTAGAAGTTTTAGGTTAAATTAACCCCTAGGCTGCTAAGCGCGACTCACTGACTTTTTGACTTTTTGCGGACAATGTAGACAGCACAGTCTGATCTTGGATCTACACTGTGCGATAAGGCACAATAGATAATATATAGCCCGAGTGGTTTATTCATTGTGCCCCATAACTCACAACCGCGGTTTATTGAACGTTACACCGCCATAGAAAGACAATCATTTTTATTCTAACTTTGCAAATTATTGATCAAAGGAAAACAAGTTCATACTTAGTATAAAAAGAGAGGATGCGGATTAATTCCCTTCAATAAACCATGGCTATTCCAGTTACTAACCAAACTAAAACCGCACTGCTCAGTCGGTAAATATATGTCAAAAAATCAAATTTCATTAAAACCTTAGGCATCAAACACAACAACAACATCATCAACCTTGCACTAATTTCCTATTTTATTTTATACTATCAAAGGACAAAGAAGAATGAATGTATCGTCAAGCATTTAAGTTGTTGCTTCAAATGCTCTAAATTATAACCCTATTTCCATTGCAACACCGGCCAAATTTGACTTTAGTCATCAACATGAAAAGACACTTCAGTTACCAATGTTTACTGGTAACATTTCAAATAGTTCCATCATTGTCAGTTTTCATCAAAACAGTAAATATCGTTAAAGCCTTCAGTTTTTCTTTCCTCCCAGGTCGAATAGCAGTGAATTTGTTAAGTGACTTTCATTGATAAAATATCCGAGGGCCGAGACATGGAGCAGCCACGGGCGACTTACTTTACATAGAATGGCGTCACTTTATATAGAATGACGTTCATTTTACCACGCTTCTGTTGCACTGTGTTACAGGACCGAATTCACGAGTCGTGTCAGAATTACATTTGTGTACCATGATGCCATTACTCGTAGATAAATTGAGACATAACCGCCTTTCTCAGGCGAACACAACGGGTCTAGTCGTGTCAGTATAACATATTAAAAATCTTTATTTCACCTACATGATGTGTACCACGATGCTATACACCTATAGACAGACCGAGACATAACTTTCATGAGTTTAGCCGTCTCGGTAAAACATGCTAGAAATCTTTGTTTTATTTACATTTCGTGTACCATAACGCCATATCGATAAACCGTGACAGGTCTGCCTGTCTACTAGAAATCTTTGTTTTACTTACATTTCGTGTACCATTACGCCATATAGATCAACCGTGACATGTCTGCCTGCCTCAAGGCGCACACCATGAGTCTAGCCGTGTCAATATAACATACTAGAAAGCTTTGTTTTACTTACATTTCGTGTACCATGATGTCATCTAGATAAGCCGCGACATGTCCACCTTTCTCAAGACGCACACAATGAGTCTAGCCGTGTTGATATAACATACTAGAACTCTACGTTTTAATTACATTTCTTGATCCATGATTTCATGTAGATAAATCGACACATGGCCATCTTTCTCACGGCACACAGCGTGAGTCTAGCCGTGTCAATATAACATTCTAGAAATCTATGTTTTACTTACATTTCGTGAACCATGATGTCATATAGATAAATCGGCACACAATCGCCTTCTCATGGCGCACACCATGAGTCTAGCCGTCTCGGTATTACATACTAGAAATCTTTGTTTTACTTACATTTCGTGAACCATGATGTCATACAGATAAACCGGGACACGCCCGCCTTCCTCATGGCGCTCACAATGGGTGTAGCAGTATCTGTATAAAATGTGATCGTCCAGAGGCTGAACCAACTGGCAGAGCACCCGAGGCACGACAAAACGGCATCTGCTCCCTTCATATGTCCTGCCATATTGTGTTCGTTATAGATGTCACATTTTACAACCTGGAATTTATCAACAGATCGGATAGTATGACTGGCGAGACATGATAAGTGGAACCCACTTAAAAGTCAAGCTGAAGTGTTCACGAGCAAGGCATTTCAATATCCCTGCCAATTACATGCGAGACACAGGAACTGCCTAAGTGTTCTGTAGCCGTGATCTGACTACATTCATTTTAAAGACGACTGTAGAAAAAATATAATGGATGTAATAAAACTTTATCCTTTTCTAGACGTGAAAATATCAGACTTGTCCCAACTGAAAGCATTTGCAGATGTCAAATTAAATGTTATGGAACTGATGAGTTTTTGTTTTTTTGAAGGGTATAAGTTATTGAGGTTACAAGCATTTTCTCCTTTTCCTACAATGTTTTCAAAACTTTTTCTTTTGCGGGGTCGTTAAAACTCGGGATTGTGTAGGAAAGGGTTAAGTAAAGGTTTCAAGCGATAAATATATACGATAATACAATATATACTTTAACGTGATACTATGTCACCTGTATATATACACCAAACACCACCACCACCACAAACGACAACAACGACAACAACACAGAACCGGTGCTTTGAGTTTCGAAATTATGGCGTACGTAAAGTGTATATGTTATGTATACGTAAAGTTTCTATTTGAAATATGCAAAATTTGGTTAAATGTTATTTGATATAATTATTTCTTTCAAAGGACATTGTGTTTTAACCTCTACCCCGTACTTTTAATTGCCTTTATACGAATTTATACAATAAAATTGAGAACACGTAACGGTTTTGTGTTGTTGTCTTTGACTTCTTTTGTACATGTATACTAGTGACACAATATCGACGTTGAAGTATAGGTTTTCAATGAAATTGTTATATTCATACCTATTTTAATCAATCTAGAACACGTTTTTCCTACCTGTAATTTATCACTTATATCCCGAATCTTATCCGGGTTCCGAACGAGGGCCTTGACCTCATGACCTCGATCCTGGGCTTCCTTTATGAGCTCCTTTCCTGTGGGGACAGTAGCCCCTAACACACAAATTTTCATAATCACACAGCCTTACAAAAGGTCTTGATATAAATATTCGGTTACACACTTCAGGATATATATCAAAATAGTAATATAACCCTCCCCCTTAACTCTTTAGCCAAGACTCCGTAGCTCAGTCGGTAGCGTACAGGACTTGAGGACAGGAGGTCGCTGATTCGATCCCCGGCTTGGCCAATTTCTTTCCGAGGATTGATGATAGTCATCGCGACAGGATTCATTCCTCTCTCACCGCTGACCATTGTTTCGACGATGGTTATTTGGGAAAGCAGCCAGTGGCTTGGAAAGAATACTGTGTGGAGTACTGGTAAAAGAAAAGCCGGGAAAGCATGGATAGGTGCACTGGCCGTCGTGATATAACTGAAATAATGTTGAAAACGGCGTTAAACACCATACAATCAATCAATCATACAATCTTAACTCTTTACCAAACGGCAAAACTTTGGCATCGCCCAAATTGAAAGCCTTTGCAGACGACCAAATAAATAGATAGGTAAAGTTGGCCACTAGTAGCCAGCTACTAGTAGCCAGCTACTTGTTCAGGTAAAGTTAGCTACTAGTAGCCAGCTACTTGTTTAGGTAAAGTTGGCAACGAGTAGCCAGCTACTTGAGCTGGTAAAGTTAGCTTCTAGTAGCCAGCTACTAGTAGCCAGCTACTTGAGCTGGTAAAATTGGTTATTTGTAGCCAGCTACTGGTAGCCACCTTCTAGTAAGCAGTCACTTATAAAAGGAAAAACTGGCAATTCGTACCCAGCGACCAATGTATAAGTAATTAAAATGGAGAATTTTTAGTAGTTTTCTAAAGGTACAAGTAGCTGGCGAACTAATTGTCGACGCCTTAAACGAAATATTTTTCTTCCATCTAGAATACTATATAAATGCATCAGAAAAATCAAAATCAAATAAATTCCTGTATTAAAGGGGCAAGTCACGAGATCTGTCAATAGAATTTTTTTTTTTTTACATTTGTTTTTACTTAGGGATTTAAAATATACAAGTAGCTGACGAGATTAAGACAGACATTTCAAAATATTTCAAAGAATCACATTCACTGTACTACGAAGAAATGGAAAATATCATTTTCAATTCATTTTTAATTATTAAAGGGGCCAGCTACTCGTCATGAAAATTGGGACATTTTTCAATTTCACTTAGAGAGGAATTCAAAAGTACAAGTAGCTGGGTAGTCTAAGAGCTATTTTTGTAATTAAGTGCTTGTTTTGAATACAGTAGACAATAAATGCGTCAGAAAACTCAAAATTGAAGCATTTCCAGTTATTAAAGGGGCCAGCTACTTAATATAAATCGGACAATTTTGCACTTTTGCGAAATGGTGATTTTAAATGTACAAGCAGCTGGCTAGAATTACAGAGATATTTCAAAATATCTCAACGAATCATATTGAGGATATTTAGGGGAAATTAAAGATATCAAAATTAGTCCATTCTCATCATTTAAAGGGCCCAGCTTCTCGTCATGAAAATGCGGATATTTTTCAACTTAATTTAGATTAAAATCAAAAGGTACGAGTAGCTAGCTAGCCTAAGAGCGAATTTTAAAGTTAAACGCTTGTTTTGAATAACAGATACTATGAATGTATAAGAAAACTCAAAATTGAATCATTTCCGGTTATTAAAGGGGCCAGCTACTTGATCTGAAAACTGGACATCTTTGCTGTTTTTAGAAGTAATGATTTCAAATGTACAATTAGCTGGCGAGATTAAAAGAGATTTTTCAAAATATTTCAACAAATCCTTTTGGGGACACTTAGGAGAAATGAAAAATATCAAAATCAATCCATTTTCATCCATTTAAAGGGCCAGCTACTCGTCATGAAAATGCGGATATTTTTCAAATTTACTTAGAGTGAACTCAAAAGGTACAAGTAGCTGGCGAGCATAAGAGCGAATTTTGAAATTAAATGCTTGTTTTGAATAATAGATACTGTCAATATCTAAGAAAACTCAAAACTGAATCACTTTCGGTTATTAAAGGGGCCAGCTACTTGATTTGAAAAGTGGACAACTTTGCTGTTTTTCAAAGTAATGATTTCAAATGTACAAGTAGCTGGCGAGATTAAAAGACATTTTTCAAAATCTTTCAACAAATCCTTTTGGGGACACGTAAGAGAAATTAAAAATATCAAAATCAATCCATTTTCCTCCATTTAAAGGGCCAGCTACTCGTCATGAAAATGTGGATATTTTTCAATTTTACTTTGAGTAAATTCAAAAGATACAAGTAGCTGGCGAGCCTTAGAGCGAATTTTGAAATTAAATACATGTACTTGTTTTTAATAAAAGAGAGTATAAATGCATGAGAAAACTCGAAATTGAAGCATTTCCGGTTATTAAAGGGGCCAGCTACTTGATCAGAAAATGGAACAATTTCGCACTTTTGCGAAATCAGGATTTAAAATGTACAAGTAGCTGGCGAGATTTAGAGATATTTTTCAAAATATTTCAACAAATCATATTGAGGACATGTAGGAGAAATTTATATCAAAATCAATCCATTCTTATCATTTTAAGGGCCCAGCTACTCGCCAGGAAATTCGGATATTTTTCAATTTTACTTAGAGTGAAATCAAAAGGTACAAGTAGCTGGCGAGCCTAAGAGCGAATTTTGAAATCAAATGCTTGTTTTGAATAACAGATACTATGAATTTATCAGAAAACTCAAAATTGAAATCATTTCCGGTTATTAAAGGGGCCAGCTACTTGATTTGAAAATTGTACAACTTTGCTGTTTTTCGAATAATGATTTCAAATGTACAAGTAGCTAGCGAAATTAAAAGAGGTTTTTCAAAATATTTCAACAAATCTTTTTCGTGACACTTAGGAGAAATTAAAAATATCAAATTCAATCCATTCTCATCCATTTAAGGGGCCAGCTACTCGTCATGAAAATACGGATGTTTATCAATTTTACTTAGAGTGAAATCAAAAGGCTCAGGTAGCTGGCGAGCCTAAGATCGATTTTTGAAATTGAGTGGTCGTATTCAATAAAAGAGAGTATAAATGCACGAGAAAACTGGAAATCGAAGCATTTCCGGTTATTAAAGGGGCCAGCTACTTGATCTGAAAATGGTACAACTTTACACTTTTGCGAAATCATGATTTCAAATGTAAAAGTAGCTGGCTAGATTTAGAGAGATTTTTCAAAATATTTCATCGAATCATATTGAGGTTATTTAGGGAAAATTAAAGCTATCAAAATCGATCCATTCTTATCATTTAAAGGGCCCAGGTACTCGCCAGGAAATTCGGATGTTTTTCAATTTTACTAAGAGTGAAATCAAAAGGTACAAGTAGCTGCCGAGCCTAAGAGCGATTTTTGACATTCAATGCTCGTTTTGAATAAAAGAGACTATAAATGCACGAGCAAATTCAAAATGGAAGCATTTCCTGTTATTAAAGGGGCCAGGTACTCGTCGTGAAAAGGGGGACATATTTCAATTTCACTCAGAGAGGAATTCAAAGGTACAAGTACCTGGCGAGTCTGAGAGCAGTTTTTAAAATTAAATGCTTGTTTTACATAAAGGGGATGATAAATGCACTAAAATAGTCAAAATTTAAGCATTTCCAGCTATTAAGGGGGACGGCTACTGATTTGAAATTGGGACAACTTTGCTGTTTTTTCGAAGTAATGATTTCAAATGTACAAGTAGCTACCAAGATTAAAAGACATTTTTCAAAATATTTCAACAAATCACTTTGAGGACACTTAGGAGCAATTAGAAATATCAAAATCAATCCATTCTTATCCATTTAAGGGGCCAGCTACTCGTCATGAAAATGCGGATATTTTCAATTTTTAGAGTGAAATCAAAAGGCACAGGTAGCTGGCGAGCCTAAGAGCGATTTTTGAAATGAAATGCTCGTATTTAATAAAAGAGAGGATAAATGCACGAGAAAACTCGACCATGAAGCATTTCCGGTTATTAAAGGGGCCAGCTACTTGATCAGAAAATGGGACAATTTCGCACTTTTGTGAAATCATGATTTAAAATGTACAATTAGCTGGCGAGATTTAGAGAGATTTTTCAAATTATTACAAAAAATCATATTGAGGACACGTAGGAGAAATTAAAAATATCAAAATCAAACAATTCTTTTTCATTTTAGGGGCCAGCTACTCGTCATGAAAATGCGGATAGTTTTCAATTTTCGAAAAACAGCAAAGTAGTTCCGTTTTTTAATCAAGTAGCTAGCCCCTTTAATAATCGGAAATTATTCAATTTTGAGTTTTCTCATAAATTCATAGTCTCTGTTATTCAAAACAAGCATTTAATTTCAAAATTCGCTCTTAGGCTCGCCAGGTACTTGTACCTTTTGATTTCACACTAAGTATTATTGAAAAATATCCGCATTTTCCTGACAAGTAGCTGCCCCCTTTAATGATTAAAAATGGATTGATTTTGATATCTTTAATTTCTCGTAAGTATCCTCAATATGATTCGTAGAAATATTTTGAAAAATCTCTCTAAATATAGCCAGCTACTTGTACATTTTAAATCATGATTTCGCTAAATTGCAAAGTTATCCCGTTTTTATATCAAGTAGCAGGCCCCTCTAAAAACCGGAAATGCTTCAATTTTGAGTTTTCTGACGCATTTATAGTCTACTTTATTCAAAACAAGCACTTAATTACAAAAACAGCTCTTAGACTCCCCAGCTACTTGTACCTTTGAATTCCTTTCTAAGTGAAATTGAAAAATGTCCCAATTTTCATGACGAATAGCTGGCCCGTTTAATAATTAAAAATGAATTGAAAATGACATTTTCAATTTCTCCGTAGTACAGTGAATGTGATTCTTTGAAATATTTTGAAATGTCTGTCATAATCTCGTCAGCTACTTGTACATTTTGAATCCCTAATTAAAAACAAATGTGAAAAAAAAAAAAATCCTAGTGACAGATCTCGCAGCTTGACCCTTTAATACAGGAAATTATTTGATTTTGATTTTTCTGATGCATTTATATAGTATTCTGGATAGAAGAAAAACATTTCGATTAAAGCGTCGACATTTACTTCGCCAGCTACTTGTACCTTTAGGGAACTAATAAAAACCTCCATTTTAATAACCTATATATTGGTCGCTTGGTACGAATTGCCAGATTTTCCTTTACAAGTGACTGCTTACTAGAAGGTGGCTACCAGGAGCTGGCTACAAATAACCAATTTTACCAGCTCAAGTAGCCGGCTAGTAGTAGCTGGCTACTAGAAGCTAACTTTACCTGAACAAGTAGCTGGCTACTAGTAGCTGGCTACTAGTAGCTAACTTTACCTGAACAAGTAGCTGGCTACTAGTAGCTGGCTACTAGTAGCTAACTTTACCCGAACAAGTAGCTGGCTACTAGTAGCTGGCTACTAGTAGCTGGCTACTAGTAGCTAACTTTACCTATCTCAAATAAATGTAGGTCAAATAATGACTTTTGTCTTTGATAGAGTAGAAAACGTGGGAAAAGGAGAAAATGCTGGTTACCAGCATTTTCTCCTTTTACCACAATGTTTTCAAAAGGCTTCATCCTCAGGGAGGTCAAAACTCGGGATTGTGTGGTGAAGGGTTAAACCATTACTATCTCTAGACGCCCGTTTTTCTACATAAGCAGGCCAATTTAAAAAAAAAAAAAAAGGTGACAAAAGCAGAATTGCTCGAATGATAAATTTTTGTTTTCACGTGTCTTCATGTCACTTTGATTCGGTGTACGGTGACTAACGCCGTTTTCAACACTATTTCAGTTACATCGCGGTGGCCAACGCACCTATCTATGTTGTGCCAGAGTTTCTTTTAAAAGAAAATCAGTACTTCGCATAAATGTATCTTCGAAAAGTACCGACTGCGCAGGCTGACCTGTGCCGAAACTTTTCGCTATTGGTCATTTTCCTGTTTTTCAAAGAACCATTCTCATTTATGATACAGGCGGTTGCTAAACCTAAAACATAATTAATTTTAAGGATCTCTACCGATGTGATGTCTTGCTTGGTATGACTCATCACGGAGATGCATTAAACTCCCTTTTGCCAGTGCGTGGCTCATTTCAGAGTGGTCTACTGAAAATCTGTTTTTAAAGACGGTCAAGAAAAAAAGGAAAAGGTTATCGCATAGTAAAAAAAAAATATCATTTAACTCTTTACCACACGACAAAAATTTAAACCCGTCCAAACTGAAAGCATTTGCAGACGACAATTTTAATGTGGCTCATATGATGTTATTTTTGTTTGATAGGGTAGAAAACATTGTGGGAAAAGGAGAAAATGCATATTACACAATGTTTTCAAATGGCTTTTTCCTCAGGGTCGTTAAAAGTCTGGATTGGGTTGTAAAGAGTTAAAACCCTTCACCAAACAATCCCGAGAAAAGCAGGCATTTAATACATAGTTTGAAAAAGTTACCAGCATTTTCTCCTTTTCCTTTTTTCGTTTTCAAAAGTATTTTTCCGCAGATTCATTAAAACCCAAATGAACCATGCTCTGCCAAGATGGGCTTAATGCATCTCCGTGAGGCATTAAGCAAGCCATTGCATATAGACTTATGGATCCATAAAATCCATTTTGTCTATCGACTGACTGAATCATGATGTAGAAGGGTCTTGACTTGCCAAAAGTGAAAGCATTTTCAGACGACAAATAAATGCGGAATATGTTTAGAAAGGGAAGAAAAACGTGTGGGGGGAAAAAAGGGCAAAATGCTGGTAATCGGCATTTCTCACAATGTTTTCAAAAGCCTTTAGTAGTATATAGATGCCGGTTCAAAAACAAGGTAGGACCTAACCATTTTTTCAGCAAAATTCAAAAATGGTTATGATTTCGACTATTTTCTGGTCAAAACCAAAACCGGTTTCGATCCTGAGCGCGTCTGGTCGGATCTGGCCAAAACCGGTTTCGAGCCTGACCAAAACCGTTTTCGATCCTGAACGCGTCGGGTCGGATCTGGCCAAAACCGTTTTCGATCCTGAGCTCGTCGGAGCGAAAGCCAGAATGCGGGACGAATTCGGGAGGGTTTTAGCGAAAGTCTAACAGGGGGATTCCCTCGGCATTTTTTAACCCGGAGAGGTTAAAAAAATAGGGAGGGGGGAGAGAGGCGAAACTTCGCGGGGGGAACTAATTATTTTTCTGGAGCCGTTGTTTTGCCTAGTAATGTCCCGTGTGTAGAAAACTGGGATACCATTTCTGTTACAACAAGGCCATCTTTTCTCCGTCTGCCGAAAACTTAAACTCTCTATCGCTGATGGTAACAGCATACGCCACCGTATCTGCGGGCGCATTATCTCCGAACGCTGCTGTGGCTTGTATCGCGATGGGAGCGCTTTTTAGTTTTTCATTCTGTTTGCTAACGTCGAAGACGAACAACGGAAACAGGGTTTTATAATCGCCGGGGTTAATGTTTTGGTTTGAGACCAATTCATCCATGTTAAAAAATTTTCCCTAAACGTCGCGGCCTCGTGAAAAAACCTAGCAAACTGTTGGCGGTCGAAATCGTTTTGGAATTCTACCTCAGGATATCGCCTGCTGTTAAGTTCAACGTACATGCTTTTTACGCTAACGTGATTAAAGATGGCAGGATTTTGCTCTTGGTTTCCGGATTTCCTGGTCTGAAAGCCTATGATTACGAATCTAGGAACATCGGGTGCAGATCTAACGGTAAATCTCCAAGTGAAGCTAGTAGTTCGCGGAACGCTACTTCTCTCGTATCTTCTTACTCTGAAAGAGACGGGCAAGGAATCCTTGTCTCGTATTATCTTATACAACATAGCCTTTTCGGCGTCTGCGGGCATCACATGAGGCATGACCCAAGAAAGTTTAGAAAGCTCAACCCTGCCAGCGTCAGCTCCAGCCTCCCTGAAAATAGCGTCATCATCAGTCGTTCGGATAAAGCTAAGGCTGTGTTTGACTCCAAAGACGAGTTTGTCGTAGTCTTCGCAAAACCCAAAGATGTGTTTAAGAGGAACCGCAAAGCTGAATGTTCCCACTGGTCTTGGAGAAGTAATGATGTAATCGTGTCTAATTATAAATCCGATGTTTTTGTCATTAGGATTAATGCTAGCCGTTTCTGCATTGTCTTTAGTCCACAGTTGGTTTAGTCCTTGAGACTTGGAAAAATCATCGGGGTATTTTAATAGCCCGAGCATCGTAGTTGCTTGTAAATATTCTACGGTCTGCTCCGAAATTTTATAGGTAATGCTGTTAAAAAGGTACAAAAGCCCGTTGTTGGTTAAGGTGATAGTGTTTCGGTTACCAACTACCGGCGGAGTAACGTAAGCCGTGCCATCTTCCTTTTGTAATTGCCCCTCAAAGAGCAAGTAGCTTTTACACGGGTGAAGAAAAATGCTACCACTCTCTATTTCTATCGTTATTTCTCCCGTAGTGTTGAGGTTTGTTCCAACAATGGGTCTGTGCTGGTGCATTTCGTACTTTTCGGTGCTCTCATCCTTTAGGGGGAGCTCTTTAACTGCGTGCATCTCTATTTTTATAAACGCGATCAAAAAGGTTTGATAATACCTTAAGCCCGGAACCCGCGTTTAGCTTTTTTACCAAGTCTTGTATAGCTATAGCGTTTTTCCCACCTACCCCGCTTCCGTCTATTAAAGCGCTATTGTTTACCGGCGGCGTCTCGGGGGAGCCGGAATATCTATTAACTAACTATTAAGCCTTTTTACGCGAGGACATGAGCTTTGTTACGGGTTTCTTTCCGGCATCCCCGATCGCCGTTACAGCCGTGCTTTTTCCGGCTTCCAGAGCTTTTTACGCTCCTTCTTTAGCCACGCTTTTTCCGGCTTCCAAGGCTGAGGAAGCTAATGCCTTTGCCGCGTTTTTGATAAAAAGTTTGGCAAAAAAGCTAGCGATGGAGTCGAAGATCCCCGATCCGCATTTGTTTTACCAAATATCGCTTTGCACGTTTTTCCATTTGCATCCCCTGTTGCCTTTAGGGTGTTGGGCATTAGGATTGTTTTTACGATGAAGAGCCCCCGTTCTTAACATTAATTTAGCGTTAATGTTGTAATCTTCATCGCTGTAAATGCTATCATCTGGTTCTTTAGATGCGATAAGAATCCAGAGTCCTTCGGTTCCCTTATAGTCTACTCCACCCACTCTGAAATCGTCCCCTCCTTCTAAAAACTTTACGTAGTCTTTGACAATAAAATATCCATCCTCACCCTCCTTTTTATGCAGACCTGTACTTCTATCGACTTCTTTGGATTTTAGATTATCGTACTTTTTTAAGTAATATGCCGCCGTCTCGCCAAGATTCGCCCACGGATCCTTTGAGCGTATCTCCTTTTTACCAAGGCGCGAACTTGGACTCATTGTTTCTGGAGACGATGTGTCAGGTAAAACCGGGGGTGGCGCAACAGGTCCAGCCGGGGATGTCGCTTGAGGTAGCGCTTGTATGCCTTCCTTGATAGGCACGAGCTCTTCCTCTATCTTTTCCGCTGCTTGTTTTTGGGACTCGGTAATGGGCTTAGAAAAACGTGCTGAGGTCTTCTTGGAGAATTCTTTCTCCGGTTCTCTCTTCTACCGATTTATTCCAGGTATTTTTTCTTATCTCAGAGAGCTCTTTTAAGAGTTTAATCTCATCATCTAAGTTTGTAATCTATACAAAGGACATTTCCTTTTTAAAGACATTACATTTTTAAAACCTAATTATAAGTTTGTTTACAACCCTGTTTACAAACCTTATTTTAGACTTAATTTTTATCCTAGTTCTGACGTTTTTCCACCAACTTCCGAAAGGAATTGCGAGCTTCCTACCTCCCCATCTCGATTAAGTTTCCTTGCTGATCATCGCTCAAAGCGTTTTCTCGGTGTCTGATTTCCTCATTCATGTGGTGGTAATTTTCCAACTCTTCCAAAATGAGCTGAAATTCTTGGTCACAAAACGCTTTGTTGGAAAGCGCCTTAGAAATATGCGATGCGATAGTATTTAGCTTCGCTTGCGCCAAAGTTTTAATCTTTTTGTGCTTTTCGGCTTTTACGGAGCACTTTTTAGTCGCAAAATGACCAGCGACGCTTAGGACTCCCGTAACAATTGCATTCCCTTCCATGACCAAAACAATGGGCGCCGCGACAATGGTTGATAGTACAGCGAATCCTGTCCTCCGGACAGATATCTTCTAAAATTGTTGGCGAAAGTTGATGAAACTTCATACTTGTTTTCCTTACGGTAGTCCGTCGATATGCTTTTCTGTTTATTTGATGCCTTGTTATGGAAAAGGGGGACTTGATGTATACATCATGTACCAATATCTCTTTCACTACTGGACAAAATTTTATGAAAAAGTTTTAAAAGTTTTAGCACGTAAATTACAGATGGATCCATCTGTACTTTACGTGCTAAAACTTTTCCGTTACGCCGAGTGGCTTGCGTAAGAGCCTTTACATATCTCGGATTTACTTTGAAGCTGAGTGTTTTGTTTTGCTTAGAATACCAAGAAATATAGACATTAAAAGGGGCCTAGCCAGGAGTTTAGAATCATTCTGCACCTTGAATCGAGAGTGCCATTTTCACCCTTAGGCTGCTAGGCGTGACGCGGTGCGCCTTTGTGGACGGTGTAAATCAAGATTAGATTGCACGGAACGTGCAGTCTGATCTTGATCTACACTATCCAATGTAGTTAGATTTTCTTTCAAAACATAATAAACGGACGAAATCGCAATATTTGGCTTTTTACTATTGGTTGGATTTTTCTTTCAATTTTGGTAGCAGTTTTAGACTTAATTATGAAGATAGAAATGTTCTATCAAGTGATAAAAGAATGCTTTGCCTGTTTCCAATTTCCCTACATTAAAAACTTGCATGCCGTGCGTTATGGACGCTAAGTCTTTGATTAATTCAACATCGTCAATTGGTATTGAGAATTTCGTCTATGCATGGCGGGTTGAACAGTCGACAAAAAATTAACCGAACGTTCACTACGTTCATACTGATAGAGCCCCCCCGCTCGTACAGTATACCCGAAAGTACACTTCGTTGAATGCTGATATGTCCCCTTGTGCAGTATGCTTGACGCACTCAAGTTTCTGGGCCCGCCCGGGTAGCTCAGTGGTTAGCGTATCTGACTTGAGACCTGATGGTTGCAAGCTCGATACCCGGTTGAGGCAAACTTTCTTTCCGGTGATCCTTGGCCTCTCACATCTGATGCGTGTGAGAAAAGTATCGGTGACTTGGAAAGAAAATTGTGTCAGTACTGGTGTGGGAAAGCCAGGAAACACATGCATAGGTGCTCCGACCGCCATGATATGACCTATACTGTTTAAACGGCGTTAAACTCCAATACAGTCAATTAATCAAAATTGTCTGGGAGGCCACGAGCCCCTCCGAGATAAAAGCTACAATAAACCCTGCCTTTTAAAACATTTAGATTTAGAACAATTCTGAAAATAATATTCAATAAAAAAAAAATGGCCTAGCCTACTAAACGTCTACGTGGTAGATCTGCGTATGTTTGGGCCTTTCCTAGTGGAAAGCACTTTAAACCTTTATCACACAATCCCGATTTTTAACGACTCCGAGAATCAAAGCTTTTGGAAACATCGTGGGCAAAGGAGAGAGAGAGAGAGAGAGAAAAAAAAAAAAAACGTTTTATACAGTAAGACCTAGCAATACAATTGGAAACATCGTGGGCAAAGGAGAAAATAAACGTTTTATACAGTAAGACCTAGCAGTACAATCTCTAGCGATACATTATTCTGGGAATAATTGTGGACTGACAGATATTAGTCTGGAGCAAAGTTGTCCAGATCTGCTGAAACAATTTCAATTCTGACACAAAAATGACAAAAGTTGAATTCGCTCAACATAAGGAATTTTACATTTTGTCACATTCTTTTCATTTCCTGTTCTATAGCAGGCGAGCCGTGATTAGTAATACCGACAGTTTTGATGAAAGTCACCAAAAATACCTTTGGACAAAATGAATCATGGTCCCTGAGGTCTCATTGTACTTTCAGACCCTTACCCATGTTAACCCTTTACCACACAGTCCCTGAATATTAACAACCCTGGGCGAGAAGACTTTTGAAAACATTGCGAGAAAAGGAGAAAATGCTGGTAACCAGCATTTTCTCCTTTCCTCACAATGTTTTCTAACCCATCAACTACAGAAATCATTATTTGAGCTATAATCATCTTGTCGTCTGCAAATGCTTTCAATTTGGTATATAGTCCAATATTTTCTCGTTGGTAAAGAGTTAAGGCCCATGCACCAGACCTGGTTGCAAATCCTGAACCTGGAGAGCTTACAGTTCAACTAGTAGCGTAGCGTGAAGTTCATCTCGTTCATTTTTCATAGTTTAACTCTTTACCTGACGACCAAATTTTAAACTAGTCCAAATTTAGAGCATTTGCAGACGACAACTCAAATGTGGTTGAAATGATGAAATTTGTCTTTGATACTGGAGAAATCAAGGTGGGAAAAGATGCTGTAGTTACCAGCCAGAAAAAAAAAATTGTAATTTGTCAGAAATCGCGGTTTGAAAATCGGATTTGCACCTGGTTATACATGTCTAGAAGAAAAACATGAGGGGTGTTCAAAAGTAACGCGTAACGGAAAAAAAGTCTTACAGTTTTTTTTTGATAACACATTTTCCAATAGAAATCAGACGTGAGGTAGTGTTGAGCGCAGAAAACATTCTCATAACTTTTTAAGTGGTATTAGCAAATGTTCCACTATTTAAATATCATATGGCGTGCAACACACGAAACGGGGCCTTCGGACATATGTGTAAAAGTGTGTCGTCCCATATAGTCCTGTGCAGTCTGTGACTAATCCGAGACGACACTTTCCGTTTTTGTGCGATTTTCTATGTATCTGAAAGTCTACTGTATGAAAAAAATCTTATGTAATCGTAAAGTGCTGTCCCGGATTTGCCTGCGCGGAGTGCGCAGGCTAATCCGGGACATTTTACGCAATTGTCCGAAGGCCCCTTTTCGTGTGTTGCACGCCATATATAGATTTTCAAATTAGTATCTTGTACATGTACACCTGTCACCTTTCTTTAACCCTTTACCGCACAATGATGCCTTTAAAAGACCCCTGGGAAAGAAGCCATCCGACATCATTGTGGGAAAAGGAGAAAATGCTGGTAACCATCATTTTCTCCATTTCCCACATTGTTTTCTACCCTATCAAGAAAGGAAAAAAAAAAAAAAAAATGAAGTATTTGGGCCACATTAAAATTGTCATCAGCAAACGCTTTCAGTTTGGACAATGCTAAAATTTCATCGTCCGGTAAAGGTTTAACTCAATAACTCAGCAATATCTATGGCCTCAAAGAATGAGAAGACGTTTCAAATTTGCTATTGGAAATGAATCTTGGTCGGGAGAAAATTAGGTCCGGTCAAAATTGCAAACAATGCTGGTCTTTTCGCCAGACCCCTATCTAAAATAGAAAGGTACTTGTTTCAACCCGGGAAATGGCGCACTCGTCTATTTGTAGAATCTCTGTCTTTTCTCTTTCTTACAGCAAAAGCGCTAAATTTTAATTACATGTACACATATAAAATTTACATTTCTACTGTCTTTGAAATCATTCCACTGCACTATCGAAATCAAACTCCAACATCCTTGAATAAATTGCTGTTGGGTTGTTGTAACATAGATTGTTGCGTCAGTCACACCTGTGTAGAGTATCTTGACTCCACTTTCCAGCCGCATGAATATGCAAGGTGAAGGTCTTACACAGTCATGTGACAAGCATCATGCGACATCATCGACGAGTGGATAGCCGCCAAGTCCGAAACTGCAATTTCTGTCCGTCGTAATTTAACCATTTATACCACACAGTCCCGGCTTTTAACGACCACGAGGAAGAAATCTTTTGGAAACATTGTGAGAGATGGGGAAAATGCTGGTAACCAGCATTTTCTCCTTTTCCTACAATGTTTTCTACCCAATCAAAGAAAAATCGCATCATTTGAGCCACATTGAAATTGTCGTATGCAAATGCTCATTATCTTCCGCTAGGTGGCATTTTTCAAATACATCAAATCTTCGAAGAATATGACATGCGCAGACAACGGCAAATGCTTTCATTTTGGACAGATCTAAAATTTTGTCATGTGCTAAAGGGCTATGCAATCTCGCAATCGCCATGTGTAATACTTGTCTTGCAGCCACAAGAGTGACAAGGGTTTGATAAAATATCGACGAAATGGGTTATACATGGCTTAACATGGGTAGATCCATTGTCGGGGTAGATTTACAGTCAGAAATTATCTGAAAGCTAATTACCGACAAGCTACTGTACGAGTTATTCTACCAAAAGGGTTTAACCCTAATCCTGCGAAAGAACTAAAACGAAGCTTTCAAGTAGATAGTAAAACACCCAAATATGGCCGATTCCAAGTTATGTTTTAGGGAAAAATATCACCTTATCGGACACTGTAGATCCAAGATTAGAGCGCACGTTCTGTGCAGTGTGATTTTGATCTACACTGTCAGCAAAAGGTCAGTGAATCGCGCTCAGCAAGTTACGGGTTAAACAGAAATTTTCTTCGACCATTTGATTTAGGTCCGTTGGCGACAAATATCCATTCCGCACAAAAAAAAGACATAAATATAATCTTCACACTGAACTGTGCGAAAAAGATTCTGCAGACACCGAGGTCGTACAGACCCTTTTACCAAACTGTTCCGTATTTTAACAAAACGGTGCAGGAAGGCCTTTGAAAACATTGTGAAAAAGGGAAAATGTGCTGGTAACCAGCATCTTCTCCTTTTCCCTCAATGTTTTCTATCCTCAAAAAGACAAATTTCATCATTACGTTACATTTGACTTGTCATCACAAATGCTTTCAATTTGGACAAGTCTGAAATTTTGTCGTTTGCTACAGTTAACAGTGTCTGTCTTGCTCAACGCTACCTTACGGTGCCTTAGTTTGTCGAAAATTATCATCTGTGTAATTAGGCAAAGTTTGAATTGATGGCCCCCCTCTTTTATTTTTTTAATCTAAAAAGCGTAATAAAGATATCATCGGTCGAGGAATACTGGCAAAAGTTATGACGTTTTTTTCGGATACTTTTTGAACACCCCTCGCATATTTTACATCGTGTACACCCTGCTGGCAGCACGCGCCTCAGTTTTTGGCGGGAAAATATTACACAGACCACGCAGACGACAAAAAAAAAAAAAAATGCTGTGTCAGCATACAGTTACAGCGTCGCTAGAAGTGCATAGATGTAGATCTATATGGAAATGTATTCGTGGTTTGAAAACGAATAATTCTCTAGGAAAAAATGATTATTCCTCAAAAAGTCATCGGATCCGCTTGATGAGAAAGAGATTAGACTGATATAAAGGAAGAAAAAGTCTTCAAAATTAAGATGGAATTTTGATTTCTGATTTAACTGGAGTTGAACAAAGACTAACAAGGTAACTATTTTCTGATTCATTTTGTTAATTCCAATTAGCGGCATAGCTAGCCCACTATGTATGTGGATTCACAGTTGCGCTTATGGGTCGGCCCTTTGTAATTATAAATGTTGGATTCATAGGTGCAACCAGGTGTATCTCCAGCGTTCTTCCGTGGCTTGCTAGTAAAAATACGCTAGTAGGATTTCTTATTTCTTAGAGTCGACCAGCCTTCATAGCTCAAGTGGTAGAGTGTGGGACTTGTCAACTTCAAGTCTTGGGTCACTCGAAGTTCTGGGTTCGAGCCCCACGGCTGGCCAAATAAAATTACTAATGGTCTTTTGGATGAGACGCTAAACAGAGGTCCAGTGTGACAGTAGGGATCTTGAGTGGCTCAGTGGTAAAGTGTAAGACTTGTGACCTGGAGGCCCTGTGTTTGAGCTTCTCTTCATCCACTGTTATATTTTGCATGGGAGTGTCCTTGGGCAAGAGCCCTAGCCTAGTACTGGTGAAACCAAGGAAATACATGAATATGTGAGCTGTCGCCGTGATATGACTGAAATAATGTTGAAAGCGGCATAAACACCAGTCAACCTGTGTGACCGTGCATAACCAAGCACATTAAAGAACCAGATGTAACTTAGCCCTTAGAGCACTGAATTTATGAGATAAACCTTTTCAGTGAAGAAAATCATCCGAAATATTGTCATTTCAAGGTTGTTTTAGCCAGAAGGTGTATTGAAGTAGCTGACAGTGTAGATCAAAGATCAGACTGCACGTTCTGTGCAGTCCGATCTTGATCTACACTGTCAGCAAAAACAAGTTAAGTTGGTTCTAGCACTTTAATGGTTAAGATGGGTTTTGTCCCGTATCTTTTAATATCCACATTAACAACGCAGCCTTCAGTGGGTGTTGCCCATATGGGCAACAGGTTGCGAAGATGAATGAATTGAAAATCATTCAATTAACCCTATACCACACAATCCCGAGTTTTAACGACCCTGCCAATGAAGTCTTTTGAAAACATTGTCGGAAAAGGAGAAAATGTTGGTAACCAGCATTTTCTCCTTTTTCAACGATGTTTTCTATCCTATCGAAGAAAGAAATCAATACTTTAGCAACATTTAATTTGTTGTCTGCAATTGCTTTCAATTTGGTCCAGTCTAAACTTTTGTCATTTGGTAAAGAGTTAATCCTTCGATTGCAGAATGAACTCCAAAGTTATTTTCTAACTAGAAATAAAATCAACATAATTTCAGTTTCAGAGTTACTTTAAACCAGAATATCACAGCAAAGCAGATTAAAGATCAGACTACATGTTCTGTGCAGACTGATCTTTTATCTACATTGGCTGCACAGGCAACTTAATGTGAAAAGTGCTTTAAATTAAATCCTTACCACACTATCTCGACTTGTAACGACCCCGAAAAATAAAGCTTTTGATGGTAACCAGCATTTTCTTCTTTTCCCACAATGTTTTCTACCCTTGCCAAAACAAATTTAAATTTTTGGGTTGTTGTCTGCAAATGCTTTCAATTTGAACCAGTCTAGAATTTTTTTGTTTCATATATATATATATTCATATTTTTTACCTGTATATGGAATGGGTCCGAAACTATGCAGAATGGGAAAAATGCATCATTTTCTCCTTTACCCTTAGAATGCTGAATAGACCTATTAGAAATACAACCCAAATAATTAAAATTTCATGGTTGCTTTTGTCTACATTGTTTCAACAAAGCGGACACTGTAGATCAAAGATCAGGCTGCACATTTTGTGCTGCCTGATCTTGATCCATACTGGCCGCAAAGGCAACTACAGTAAAACCTCTCCTCACGACCACCCCGGCAATACGAGTAACTGGCTATTACGAAGGATTTTGTCAGAACGGAATTTTTCCTTCTTCATAATCTATGACCACGACCCCGGAAATACGGGCACCCCACTATTCCGAAATTACAACCAGCATTTTCAGTACCAATGAGAAATTACCTACAGATTTTAAACCCCTGAAATGACCACTAATTTTCACAACTTCTTTACGATCGGTTAAATTTCATGCTTCCATAATTGACATAGGCCATTCTTCATGTACGAACATTCTTTGGTCTGATGAAATCGACAATCAGTTATCGGTCTTTTGTTTACTTATCAACTATTGTAAAACAGTGGTGTTTAGTGATTAAGGTGTTACCTTATGTAATCAAATGACTGATGAACTGATAAGAATTAATTCGGCTTTTATGCGGTAATTAAGCGTTTATCACACATTGCTGACCCGGGTGAAAAACATGTCAACATCCGGGTAATTATGATTTGTTTTTTGCTTCTAGGTGTAGTAATTTGAGATGCTTTGGTTAATATCTAGTGATCGAGATGGGTTAATTATTTTGTTTTTGTTGCACATTAAAGCCATACTTATGTCGTACAGAATATGCGATTTGTAAACTGGTGAACACTTCAACTGTGCGATCGACGATAAGAAGGACTGTTCGATCATTCAACTTGAATCAAAATGGGGGGAAAAAAAAAACGGAAAGGAAAACGATAAACTCTAAATGTCAGGCTTTTCAATAATTAGCACTTATGTGAATTTCTTTGCTCAAAAATGAAAATTTGCACGTGAAATATGTGTTCTTGAGACTACACAAAACAAAAAAGCAGACCAAAACAGGAAATATGGCAAGTTCTATCAGCAACATTAAATTTTGTAGACTTTAAGTTCAGTCTCTTAATTTATGTACATACCTGACTGTAAGAGTTTAAATAGGCAATTATGAGTGGACATACACTTACATGTGGATCTATTCATAAAATTCAAGAAACATATCAACTTTTCAATAAACTTGAAAATTTTGTTGTTGCCTTTTTCATGTGTTGGCATAGACTTCCCTGACTAAAATACATGAATATTATTTTAACATACACGTAGTTTAAATCTACATAATTATGTCTACATAGAGTTCGGGTTTGATTCAAAATCTAAGTGGGTGAAACCCGGAAATCAGACCACCCCGCTAATGAGACAAATTTTCAAAAGTACCACAGGTGGTCTTAATAGAGGGGTTTTACTGTATAGTCGTGAAAGGCACTTTAAGGGTGAATTGGGAATTTTTGTAATAAACACAGAATCATGCCACTGATTACCAGTAATAAAAGGGATTCTTTTCCCTTGTAACAGTTATCTTTACTCTTTACCACACGACAAAATCCGAGACTTGTCCAAATTAAAAGCATTTGCAGACGACAATTCAGATGATGGAATTTGGCTTTGATAAGGTAGAAAACAATGTCGGGAAAGGAGAAAATGCTGTTTACCAGCATTTTCTCCTTTTCCCACATTGTTTTTAAAAGGCTTCATCCTCGGGGGTCATTAAAACTCGGGATTGTGTGGTAAAGGGTTAACTAAATTAACAGTAATTATGACAACCATTGGGTCATACTTCTGTGATTTAATCAGCATGCCCACTGGGTTTTCAATTTGGGGGTACATGCACCCTCCAGGGTTTGAATTAGGGGTACAAAGAAAAAATTGGGGGTTCACTGTACCCCCTAGGTTTTGAATTGGGGGTACAAAGAAAAATTTGGGGGTACAGAGTAACTTTGGGCTGTTTCAGTGTTATTAATTAATTTTAACACCCTAGCTTCTTTACCATAATGAATGGGATCTTAATTAAATTATTAAATTGTGCATTTGGTGATTATATGGATGCATCATGTGTCTTCTGGGCATGCACATATGAGGGACACTTTTTAAGTTCGTAGAGTAAGCCTATAACTTTTTAACGCAATTATGAAGTTGCACGATTTTTTACACAGAACTTGCGTAATCATTCCTCTCTCGAACGGTGTCACGGTATGCGGCGCACGAGGTCCACGTGTGCGCTGCGCTGGGTATTTTCAACACATGGTTTTATACACTATAGTAAAATATAGCGTTCAATATGGATGGAAAAATCCCTGAACAGAGGGTATATTGTAAGATTCGAGCACAGCTCGGGTTTCCGCCAACAGAAATTCATGCCGATTTGCAAAAAGTTTATGGGAATGGTGCTTTAAAATATGCTACAGTTTGCAAGTGGGTACGTCGTTTTAATGATGGTTGGGAGTCAATTGAAATTGACCCTCGGGTGGGTAGGCCGGTTTCCATTTTGACGGAAAAGAACGTTGCTACTGTGAAAACGTTAATTGAGGAAGACGCACGTTATACCGTGCAAGAGATAGAAGAATTAAGTGGCATTCATTCGTCAAGTGTTTTGAAGATCTTACGTGAACGACTTGGGCTACGTAAGATCTGCGCGCGCTGGGTGCCCCATTTGCTCACCGACGAGCAGAAACAAAGTCGGGTTAGACTTGCATCGCAAGTTATAGAAAAATATGATAAATGTGACCCACGTCGTTTGGAAGAGATAGTTACAGGTGATGAAACCTGGATCTATCATTTTCAACCCGATTCTAAGGCTAAAAATAAGGTTTGGGTATCATCTGAGGGCAACAGACCTGTCATTGCGCGCCGCTGCAAAACATCCAGTCGCATGTTGTATGCGATATTCTTTGATTTGAAAGGTCCAGTCCTTCAAATTCCAGTCCCGAAAGGTAGTTCTGTCACTGGAAAGTTTTACAGAGAAAGTGTTCTTACTCAACTTGTTGATTTCTATCAGAAATGCAGACCGCGCACCGGTGTCCGCGCGGCATCAAATTACTCCATGATAACGCACCGGCCCATAAATCCGCTACGGTACAGGAATATCTGAAAGAATCTGGGCTTGATGTCTTAGATCATCCCCCATACAGCCCTGACCTGTCCCCCTGTGACTTTTGGTTGTTCCCAAGACTAAAGGAAATGCTGGCAGGGCACCGTTTTGAATCCCGTTGTGGTATAGGCAGTGCGGTCTACCAGTGTCTGCAACATATACCTAAAGAGGACTACCGGGCGGCGTTCCGGAAATGGGTAGATCGGTGTAAAATGTGTGTGGAGGCAGACGGTGCATATTTCGAAGGTCTTAGATAAATAAAATTTTGATATTTCAAGCGGTTTTAAAAAGACCGCCCTACTCTACGAACTTAAAAAGTGTCCCTCGTACTTAGATATAATCGCAAGGTTTCAGGGTTTAAAGCCAAACACGGCCATGAGTTTTGATAATCGACTGCCTTTATGCAGGGTTCAACATTAACATTTTGTTCAGCTAGATCAGTGGACTAGTAACTTACAGTTTTTACTAGACCACTTGAGATTTCTACTAGACTGTTTTTGAAAAATGAAGAACAAGTTTAAAGTTCAGCCAAGAAAATTCATCCTTCCATTTGGTAGACAATGACATTTTCCTTTTTATTTTTTTCATAGTTTTGTTTTGATTCAGCTTTATTTTCTCCTTTTGGATTTTCATTTTGAGCTTCAGCTCTGTCTCGATCAGATGTGAATCCAAACTTATATAGGTTTGACATCTTCGTGCGTCGTCTGCTTTGTTGTCTATGTAAACAGCTGGAAGACTCATTTTCTGTTGTCGTCAAAAAGGAAACTATCTTTTCACTCTATATTTCTTAAATCCTCCTAGACATAAAACAATCTCGGTAAAAGTGTGTGGTAATGAAGCAGAAAAAAGATAAACATCAAAATACATTTTACAACTTTTAATCTGGACTAAAAATATATCTAACTTGTACCCCTTTTGTAATTTTACCATCCGATAACGACGAACAGTAACAGGCTACCAGTCTAAAAAATAGATCTAGCCATCGATAGTTGGTTTTTCCCATAACAATGGAATACAGTGCATGCGTGACAATTGACAGTTTTCCTGTTGAAAAAAAAAATTGTTTTCAATACACTCTCGGCGATTGAACCATCTTATTACGCATGCTAGAGATCTTCTTCGGTGAACGGCTGATTCAGTGATCGCCATCAATTAATTATGCGATTAATGCATGAAAATAATACAAATTTCTCGATTTTTTTTGCACTAGACCATTCGGGCTAGCTTGACGCAGTCTCAACTAGCCCGAATCGATGGTTTACTAGACAATGTTGTTCGGACGTGCCTTAATGTCGAACCCTGCTTTATGGAAGATTTTTCACCTGTATTCCTTTTTCAAAGTTGCGAAGTACATTAGAACTGCTTTAAAAAGGAAGTGTAGACAGATTAATGCTCGTTCTCCAAGATGATGTTCGTAGATCTGGCTATTTTAAAATCACAAAGGAGCAGGCCGATTGGCTCATTGTCAGCTCAAACTCTGTCAAATAAAGGCCATGCCATGTTAGGGCAAAATAAAACAAAATGTGTAGTGGTAGAATAATTTTTGTAAACCTTACTTTCTCAGATCTTCACGCTGTAAAATATTTTAACAGCTTTTGTTGTGATGACATTTCTTCTGCAGCAGATGCCATACATATGAAAAATCACATGTTTAATTTGTGGCTCGATTTTTCAGCTTTCATATGTCAAAAAATGTATTTTTAACAATAACTGTGCATCATGATATAATTAAATGATTTTAATTTCTCATTGGAAATTAATTACCAGATTTCCTGTTCACATGGTAGATTTTGACACCTTAAAAAAATTGTGGCGAAAATTATTCAGACAGACGAGGGAGCCGCAAAATATATATATCGAAAATATTTGGTAACCTGCTCTATTTTGAGGACAAAGTGTGGTACCCACTTATGATGAAAGCTACTTTTGTTTTGTTTGTTTGGCATGCAATACGAAATAGTATCTAATTGGTATGTGCAGTTTACGTAATTACTTTCCTTTTTGTACATGCATACTTTTGACAGTGTGTCCATGCACGTAAGCACAAAAAATTTGTATGTGCGGAGTAGAATTTATACATGAATTATGTACTGCAGTATGTGATTGGGCACCCTGTTAATTTCTTAAAAATATGTGGGAGTGTTTTTTCCACTGTGCCCCTCCTTAAAATTAAGGTTATCTTTGCAATGACTCTTGATGAACATTAGACTTTTCAGGTGTATGAAGTTTTTTGGTAGTTCCTGTAATTACTGCAGCAAGAAAACCCTCAAAACCACAATTCACAGCACGTACCTGACTTCCACGTTCTTTACTGCATTTGTCATTATGCAGTTTCTACAGTGAATATTTGAATTCTGAAATGCAAGTGTTATTCTTAACAGGAACAGGGTTTATAGAGATGGCAAGGAAACCCTGGATCTTGACATTTAACCCTTTCCCAAACGACAAATTTTGGACTGGTCCAAATTGAAAGCGTTTGCAGACGACAAAGTTTAAATTTGATGAAAATGGCAGAAAGTTATCAAAAAGGGTAGAAAACACTGTGGGAAAAGGAGAAATTGCTCGTTCCGAGCAATTTCTCCTTTTCCCACAGTGTTTTCAAAAGACTTGTACTGCAGACACGTGAAAACCAGGGCTTGTTTGGGAAAGGGTTAAAGATAGTTGTACATGTTTTCCTAAGCAGAATGTTTGACAATTCTGAGCGTCACACTTTTGAATACTAAGAATATTGCATGGTCGTCATTTCATGTTTACACCAAAGCATGTTTTGCTTGCAGTTGTTCAACTCCACATATATTAATGATTTATTTTACTTAATAGCATTTGTTTTTAGCTCTACTGGCTGTAAGCCAGCAGAGCTTATGTCATTGCGTGGTCTTTGTTGTCTGTCAGTCGCTCTGTACATCCGTTAGTCTTTTTCTTGTTTATGCAATGAAGTCTGCATTTGTGGTCGGATTTAGGTGAAACTAGCACAGTTTATTTATCTCATCAATAGCTTGAACCCTTTTGATTTTGAAAAAAATCTTACAAACAGTATTGGAAAAGTAGCAATTTAAAGTTTAAAATTTCACTTTTTTGTTTACGCGATATAGTCTGTATTTTTGTCGTATTTTCGTGAAACTTGCACAGTTTGTTTATCTCATCAATAACTTGAAACCTATTGATTTTCAAAAAAATCTGACAAACAGTGTGGAAAAGTAGCCATTTAAAGTTTAATTTTCAGTTTCTTTTTTACGTGATTAAGTCTGCATTTGTGGTTGGATTTCCATGAAACTTGCACAGTTTGTTTATCTCATCAAATAGCTTGAACCTTATTGATCTTAAAAAAAAAAAATCTGACAGTCAGTATGGAAAAAATAGCCATTTGAATTTGAAAAATTCCATTTCTTGTTTATGGGACAAAGTCCGCATTTTTGTTTAGATCTTCATGAAACTTCTGTAGTTGCTTTTTGTCATTAACAGCTTGAACCCTATTGATTAAAAAAAAAAATCCGACAATCAGTTTGAGAAAATGTTAGGAGTTAAAGCCCCAATAAAGTCCAAAATTAGAATTTTTTTATGCTTGAAAAAAGGCACGAATCTGTTAGATTTACTCTTATTTTGTCGCCAAAGGGATAGGGGCGTTCATTGCAGCATCGGTTGGTGTCACAGAACCATACAAAAAATCCTATTTTTTTTTATCAATTCTCCCAAGTGACGTTGCCACGCACTATTCGGAATCATTCTGGTGTCCTATATGTAGACACCATGTGACCGATGACGTATTACACAGACGATGTGCTTTCTCTCCATAGAAAACGTTGCGAAACTTCGGTAAGTCTTTAATTTTCGTTAAATTACCTTCGTTCATCGTATCTAATTTATTTGTATGCATTTGATTGGTAAATCGGAGTTGTGTTATATTTATTTCGATCATGATATGCCTATTTCTTCTTGTCAAGAGTCGTCCAAAGATCGAATGACATCTCGGCCTATAACACTTTCGGCCTATTACAATTTCGACTAGTATGAAATTCGGCGCATACAAAATCGAATGTCTACACAGGGTATAAAGGTTTGTAATATGTGCCATGGAGAATAAGTCAAACAAAATGTGGACGGTTTATAACGAAGATCAGACTTTACATTATGTGCGATCTGATCTTGATCTTCGTAGGTAATGAAAAAGTTAAGAACTTTGTGGGTTTTTTTTTTTTTTTTTGTCTGTAATTACTAGCGAATTTTGACCTGAGTTTAGCATCAGGTGGTGGACGTTTTATATCAAAGGTCAGACCTCTTACTAGGTGCAATCTGATCTCGATCTATGCTGTCAAAAAAGGATATTTCTCATCTTTCAAGAGTTTAGTAAAACACATTGCTTATAGTTACTTTTACTGCTAGTTTTTGAAGACAGAGTTGATGTTACTTCATCAGTCAAGTTATTGCATGCAGATGAACCATACTTTTCAAAATCATAGATACATATTCCAAAGCTGATAAATACATGTACTTCAAGTTGTTGGAGTGCAAGACAATTGAAGACAAAAGTAGAAGTTTACTAATACTCAAGTAATATTTATTTACCATATTGTGATTAAGAAAAATATTTTTTATGTCATTTTTTTACTGATCTCTTTTCTTTCCAATCTAAAAACAGTGTATCTTTTTAGGGTGTGATACAGAGAGACCATGACGTTTGTTAACCAACAAATAGATATCCCAGTCTGGTGTTACTATATCTCTGCTGTACGACGATTTTATTTTCACAGATTTTAGCACAGTCCATGTCAACAGGTATTTGAATGATATTTAGATGTACATCTATTACACATTAATGTTAGAACTTTGAAGTCTATTATATTTTAAGCTTAGAAAGGATCAGCTGCTGAAGGGATGATTGATCAAATACAACTTTTTTACACCCTTGCCATAAATTTTTAAAAGGAGGAATTGTTTGCTACAAGCAACTGCTCCTTTCTCACATTTCTCCATTTAGTTGATTTTTTTTGTGTGTGTGTGAATATTCCCCAGTTGTCGGTTGTTTAATGCCATTTTCAACATTATTTCAGTTTTATCACGGCAGCCAGTGCACCTGTCCATGCTTATCAAGAGTTTCTGTTTCCAGTACTTTGCATAATATCCCACTGGCTGCTTTTCCATGTAATCATTGTCAATACACTGATTAGCATTGAGAGGGGAATGTATCCTGTTGCAATGACTATCATCAATCCTGGGAAAGAAATTGGCTGAGCTAGGGATTTGAAGCAGCAATCCCCCAATCTCAAGTCCTTTATGCGACTAGCTGCACCACTAGGGCTCTGCAGTAGTATTTCGTAAAAGTAATGTACTCTTGAGAGAGAAAAAGGCATGCCTTGGGGCTAAAACAAATTAAAGTCCAACTTTTAGTAAGCAAGCACAAAAGGTACTTTCAAAAGCTGCTTTGTATTAAGCCAGCACCAAAGAGACTCTCAAATTTTGTGTTTTTTTTTTTTACCTTGAAAAAGAAGGCTTTTGAAACATAATGAAAAAAGGTGAAAAGCAACATTTTCTATTTCCAAAAGTGATTTTACCTTTTTAGACAAGTTCCGTCATTTGAGCCACATTCAATTTGTTGTCCACAAATGCTTTCAATTTGTACAAGTTAGAAATTTTATCAGCTTGAAAAGAATTAGTATAAAGGTGGCCACAAGGGCAGGGTTTACTGTATAAAGAAATGAACATATCTTGTAAAATAGTTCTAGAGATACAATCTGAGACTAGTAGATTAAAAATACATGTGTTCTTCAATCTAAATTTACTTGATTGATTGAATGGTGTTTAATGCGGCATTCAACATTATATCAGTCATTTCATTGCGTCAGTTTGCTTGTTCATGTATACCCTTGGTTTAAATGGTGCAAGGCTATGGCTCTGTAGTGTCATGCCCAAGGACACTCTTATGAAAAACCCATTGCTTCCAGTGAGGCTCAAAGCTCGG
Organism: Tridacna gigas; assembly: GCA_945859785.2. Taxonomy (NCBI): domain Eukaryota; kingdom Metazoa; phylum Mollusca; class Bivalvia; order Cardiida; family Cardiidae; genus Tridacna; species Tridacna gigas. The sequence goes on from OX244040.2 coordinate 24,571,664, forward strand.
ACCTCCAGGTTATGAGTGTTACACTTTACCACTGAGCCAGGGAGACCTTATATAAATTTGTATTTCAGACTCAAAATGCGAATGCAGTCTCAATGGCAGTGTAAGATACAAGGACATAGTTGTTAAATGGCCTCTTTAGGATTTCATTTAACTCTACCAAACAACAAAGTTTTGGACTAGTCCAAATTCAAAGTATTTGCAGCCAAAAATTTAACTGTGGCTCAAATGATGGAATTTGTTTTTATTAGGGTAGAAAACATAGTGTGGAATCAAGAAAATGCTGGTTACCTGCATTTTCTCCTTTTCTCACAATGTTTTCAAAATACCTGGAGATGCATTAAGCCCCCTTTTGCCCGAGCATGGCCCATACATACTTTGCATTATTTAACTCTTTACCAAACGACAAAATTTTAGACTGAACCAAATTGAAAGCATTAATTTTGCAGACGACAAATTAAGTGTTGCTAAATTGATGATTTCTCTTTTTGATAGGGTAGTAAACATTGTGGGAAAAGGAGAAAATGCTGATTACCAGCATTTTCTCCTTTTCCCACAATGTTTTCAAAAGCTTTTTCTTTCAGGGTTGTTAAAAGTCGGGATTGTGTGGTAAAGAGTTAAAAAGAAATTTATGTTCTTGTCATTTCAGTGTCTCATTTTGGACAGAGTGACGTGACATTTGAACAGTGTGGACAGGGAAAAAATCGCTCACAGTTTATAGACAAATATGGACAATATTAGTGCATCTACTAACTTAACAATATACCAGTAACATTGGAATGGACTTCTGTAGTGATTGGTGATCGTAATTGTAGAATTTTGGATCAAAATTGTGGATTTTGGAGGTTTCTTTTGGAACAATTTGAGTCAGTAAAATTCAAAAAAAGAACTCTACCTATACATATACCTATACACATCATCTACAGACAATAAAGCTAGAAAACAAGTTTGGACAGATACAGTTACGAGCTATTGCTTTCTGAGTGCTGGAATAGATAATGGGTATAAGATGACTGATTTTGCTTATGAGCTATGCTCTGTAATAAGGGGGTTTAATGCATCTGTGAGAAGTATCGACCCAGGTCAGCCTGTGCGGACTGCACAGGCTGACCTGAGAGGAAACTTTTCACTATTGGACAATTTTCTGTATGTAATAGGACCATTCCACCTCATGATTCAGTCAGTTGTTAGAAAAAAATGTACTCTGTGGATCCATGATCATGTTATGACTTGCTAGGTATCATGCATCACAGAGGTGCCTTAAGCCCCTTTTGCCATAGCCTGGTTCATGTTACTATACACAGGTATTTACTTATGAACAGGACAAAGCCCAGGTAGCTCAGTCAAGGACTTGAGAACAGGGGGTCAGTGGTTTGATTCCTGGCTTTTCCAATTTCTTAGAATTGATAATATTCATTGAGACATGTGGGAAAGCAGCCAGTGGCTTGGAAATATTATTGTGTGAGGTACTTTAAGAAGGGTTTTTGTCGGTTTAACCCTTTACTAAACAATCTTGAGTTTTCACGACCCTAGAGATGAAGACTTTTGAAAACATTGTTGAAATTCTCTGGTTACCAGCATTTTTTTTCATTTTCCCATAATATTTTCTACCCTTTCAAAAGCAAATTTCAATACTTGAGTCCCATTTATCATCTGCAAATACTTTCAAGTCTAAAATTTTGTTGTTTGTCAAGAGTTAAAAACTATGTGCAGAAATGGGTTAACCGTTTACCAGATGACAGACTTTCGACAAGTCCAAATTGGAAGTGTTTCTTGACAACTACTGTAATTCAGTGTGGCGGAAAGGATTAGATTTGTCATTGAAATGGTAGAAATCATTGAGGGAATAGAAGAAAATGCTGGTTACCAACATTTTCCCCTTCACCCACGAAGTTTCTAAAGCTATCTCCTGGGGGTCATTAAAAGACGAGATTGTTTGCTAAAGGACCATTGTATACTTGATTTAAAAGCTCGAAAATATGTAGATAGTGAAAACAATTGCAGTTTGCTCAAATGTACTTTTTATTGGTCTCGAACTTTGTAAGATATGGTTTTGTTTTAAAATTCATAAACATGAATTAAAACTGTAACCCTTTCCCAAATGACAAAATTTTATGCTAGTCCATATTGAAAGCATTTGCAGTTGACAAAATAATTGTGACTCTAAAATTAAGATTCTTTTTTGGAAGGGAAGAAAACACTGGGAAAAGGAGAAAATGTTGGTTACCAGCATTTTCTCCTTTTCCTACAATGTTTTCAAAGGGCTTCTCTATCAGGGCTGTTAAAAACTGTGAGTGTGTGGTAAAGGCTTAAACTGGAAATAGAGTTTAGTATCTTTCAATAATTTTCCTTTTAGTAATAAAAAACAATGGTCACAAAAATATCACACTCAACTCTTTACCACACAAACCTGGGTTTAAATGACCCTGAGGAAGAGGGCTTTTGAAAACATTGTGGGAAAAGGAGAAAATGCTGGTAACCAGCATTTTCTCCTTTTCCCACAATGTTTTCTATCCTTCCCAAAACAAATTTCAATTTTTCAATCATATTTATTTTGTCGTCTGCAAGTGCTTTCAATTTGGACCAGTCTAAAATTTTGTCGTTTGGTAAAGAGTTAATCATATTGGTAATCTTAATTCAATATTCTTCATGACTGTTGTAAAAACTTATTACTGGCTATCTGTATCTTGGGCAAAAATACTGTTCACGTAAAACTTTCCATCATAGAGCACCTAAGGTAGGAAGAGAAACAGAAACAAGTAAATGTATTTGACTGATATATGTCACAATGCAATAAATCTGTTTTCAACAGTATTTCAACTGTATAGCAGTAGCTGTACACTTACTCATGTTCACTTGATCAATAACTGATATCCCTTTACCACACAATCCCGACTTTTAACGACCCTGAGAAAGAAGCCTTTTGAAAACATAGTGAGAAAAGGAGGAAATGCTGGTAACCAGCATTTTCTCCTTTTCCCCCAGTGTTTTCTACCCTTCCCAAAACAAATTTCAATTTTTCAGTCACATTTATTTTGTCGTCTGCAACTGCTTTCAATTTGGACCAGTCTAAAATTTTGTTGTTTGGTACAGAGATATTACTGGCAATAAAGCTGGGGGAGGTTACTTTTTGTAGGAAACTACCTATCAAGCTCCAGCTACAGTTGAATTTTGAACACATGTTTTACAAATCATATCAACCAAAAGGCCATGGTTGGCTTGCAAGCATTTTCATGTCCTTGTTTATTAACCCTTAACCACACAATTCCGGGTTTAAAAGAACCTATGGAAGATGCCTTCTGAAAACATTCCGAGAAAAGGAGAAAATGCTCGTTACCAGCATTTTCTCCTATTCCCACTGTGTTTTCTACCCTACCAGAAACAAATATAAATTTTGAGTCACATTTATTTTGTCGTCTGTAAATGCTTTCAATTTGGACCAATCTAAAATATTGCTGTGTGGTAAAGAGTTAAGTGTCATTGCAACAGGATTTGATCCTCTCAAACTCCTGAACATGATTTGGGTTTGCTCATGGGGGAAACAGCCAGTGAATTTTAGAGAATTTGCTGAGAATTACTAGTATATGAAATATAGGTAAAAGGTGCATTATTAAATTTAAACCTTTTTCAAACAATCCAAGTTTTAACAACTCTTAGTAAGACAGCCTCTCCAAATATTGTGGGATAAAGAGAAAATTTTGGTACAATATAGCCTGTAGAAAAAGCAGAAAATGTTGGTAGCCTGCATTTTTTCTTTTTTCCCCACACTGTTTTCTACCCTTCCAGAGAGACATTTATTGTGTTGAGTTACATGTACTTTTTCATCTGCAAATAGTTTCAATTTAGATGAGACTAAAATGTTCTTCTCTTGTATAGATTGGGTGTTTATTTGTTGGAGCATTTTGCACCACTTTGAACATTATTTCAGATATTTATTCATGTCGGTGTGACAACTCATTACTGTCTTTTCTGTATTTCACCAGCACAAAGCTGGGGCTCTGCAATGTCTTGCCTAAGGACATTCCTTAACCCTTAAAGCCCTGGATTGATTGATTCTATGGTGTTTAATGCCATTTTCAACATTATTTCAGTTATGTCGTGGCGGCCTGTGCCCCTATCCATGCTTTCCTAGCGTTTCTTTTAGCAGTGCTTCGCACAGTATTCTTTCCAAGCCACTGGCTGCTTTTCCCACATAGCCATTGTCAAAACAATGGTCAGTGGTGAGAGAGGAATGAATCCTGTCGCAATGACTATCATCAATCAGCGGAAAGAAATTGGCCGAGCAGAGAATCGAACCAGCGACCTCCTGTTCTCAAGTCCCTTACGCTACAGACTGAGTTACAGGGTGCGGCTTAAAGCCCTGGAACCAACTTAAGTTGTTTTTGCAGACAGTAGTTGTTTTTGCAGACAGTGTAGATAAAGATCAGACTGCACATAACACATAGTCTGATTTAAGATCTATACTTTCTGCTACTATGAAACAAGTTTTGTCAAAATAAAGCAAGACAGCTACCATTTTCTTACTTTCCAAGCAGGTGCGCAACCCTTTACCAGTTGGTAAAATTTTAGTTCAATTGTTCAAATTGGAAACAATTGCAGATGAAAAATTGGACTTAGTAGCTCAAATGAAAAGATTTGCTTCAAGAAGAATAGTAAACATTATGGGAAAAAGAAAAAATACTGGTAACCAGCAATTGTGCTATTTCCATAATGTTTCAAAAGCATTTTTCTTTGTTAAAATGATTAAATAGTGCTTAACATAATAACTTGGATGTTCTGGTTAACCCTTTACCACACAATCCCAACTTTTAAAGACCCTGGGAAAGAAGCCTTTTGAAAACATTGTGGGAAAAAGAGAAAATGCTGGTAACCAGCATTTTCTCCTTTTCCCACAATGTTTTCTACCTTTCCCAAAACAAATTTCAGTTTTTGAGTCACATTTATTTTGTCGTCTGCAAATGCTTTCATTTTGGAAATGTCCAAAATATTGTTGTTTGGTAAAGAGTCAAGGGTTGAGGGCAAGCAATAGCTTCTAACATTGCTATGTATGTATGAATATATTTTTTTATTTTTTGTCCACAAATTCTTCTTGTAGGACTATTGTGATGTACATGTATTTAAAATAATAAAATAATATTACACTATATTGCCTTGATTGTTGCATGAAATATATCTGTCTTTGTAAGAGCTGTGATCTGAACCAGCCAGTTTTATATCGTAGTACTGAAGGCCAGCTTTTCACATGCTACATATTCTTCAGCAACACCACAGAATATGTCTTTGGAAATCTGATTATTCTGCTGTATAACTGAAAAATTAAAAAAGGACGTATTCTCTTTTTTAATTTATCTCAATCTGAAACTGTAAAAAAAAAAAAGACAGCAGTATAGTAATAGGTGTAGGTTTACTCCAACTTCATTCCATTTGATAACAGAATTGATTGCAGCATTTGTCCAGCATGTGGTTGAACTTAAATAATGTTGAAAACTGTACATGTATGAAGTCATAACTGTACAAATACAGCTTTTAACAAACCTGTTTCGAAACAGCATTGGTAATTACTTATCATTTGTAGGGAAGAATCATGTGATCCATCTTCCACAATGTTACTTTTCCATATGGATCGAAATTGACTGCTGCTGCATTTCCAACCTTTTACTAATTTTCTTCACATGTTCTTTACTCTAGTATGGCATATGTCTCAAAGCCCGAATAGTAGCAAAAAGTACACAAAAAGTAGGTCAGCAGTCGCTATGCTGCTCTATCTTTTGTTAACTTTTTACTTGATTTCAATTTTTTTTTTTTTGCCATTGACTTACACTTGGATTGACTGTACAACAACAGATTGTCATCTTCCCAACAATTTCGTACTTTCAAAAGGTATGACTTAAATCAAAATGCATTTTAACACCCACTTTGTTTACTTTGGGTGGCTGCTGGGACTTTAAACAGTAGCACATACAATCATGGGTATGGGCTATACATCAAACAAATGAATGTAGTTTTTAGCCTTTCAATTTCTGACAATCATTCTGTTTACATGTATGATACATGTAAATTCTAGAACAGTGTAATGCAGTATCTTTTACTCAGTAATCAGCACTTTTGCAAATGAAGCCCAGTTTGATTGACCGAGTGATACATACCTGTAGCTTTCAACATTATATCAGTCATACCATTTTGACAGATCATTTATTCATATGTTTCCTGAGTTTTAACAATATCTGAAGTAACTTGCCCATGGACATCCCAATGAAACCAAGTGAGAATTGAATCTGAGTCATGGATTACTTATATTTTGCATTTACCACTGAGACATGAAGTAATCCTTGAGCCCTTTACAGCTGTTCAGTTGAATAAAACTTGTGGCATTACTAGTATCACAAGGGTCAGCTAAAGTAATATAGGAGAACTGTGAAGCCCTAAGTGACAAAACAAAATTCAGTCGCATAAGCACAGTAATAGCTTAATCAGCTGTCTACTGGTATTTTGTCCAACAGCATATTTTCAAGAATTCTGCTCCTTTTTTCATCCTGGCCTATAATAAGGGTTTCATTCAAGATCTAGCAAAATGAGACAGCAAAAACTTCTTGCAGTATACCAGTAATCTTGAATCTACACTGCTTCTTTAAAGGTATAGCCCATGCGGTGGGTTGAGGTGAATCCCTGAAACTGCAATACATGTACATTGTTTTGAATTTTCATTACTTTACCAGTCATGTAAATTTTGTGAATTTGGCTATTGAAAATAAAATTTGTTTTATCTGATTAAGACATATGTACATGAAAAGTGGTTGCCAAATTCTGAATCTACTGGGATGGAATCACAATCATAACAGAGTCAGAAACCAAGGCTCATCTGCATCTGCACAGTCAGTATAATTCAGTATGTGTATCATCATGTAGGAGGATCCATTCACACTGGCCAGAGATGTGTAAAGTAATTATCTCCATACTCTGGAATATCGTTTACATATCATTTAACATTCTGTGCTAGAAATTTAATGGTGTTTTACTCCGCTTTCAACAGTATTTCAGTCATATCATGGCAGCATCACACAACTTCATGTATTTCCTGGGATTCACCAGTACTAGGCTAGGGCTCTGAAGTGTCTTGCCCAAAGACACTCCCATGAAAAAACCAGCAGATCGAACCCCAGACCTAATAATGTGCAAATTCATCTTTTACTCTTTACAAAACGACAAAAATTTAGACTTGTCCAAATTGAAAGCATTTGCAGATGACAATTTAATGTGGGCCAACCGATAGAATATGTCTTTGATAGGGGAGAAAATATTGTGGGAAAAGGAGAAAATGCTGGTTACCAACATTTTCTCCTTTTCCTACAATGTTTTCAAAAGGCTTATTTCTCAGGGTCGTAAAAACTCGGGATTGTGTAGTAAAGGATTAACATACAATCCAGTGCTGTAATGACCCAGAGGCATAAACCTTTTCAGAACATTGTAGGAAAAGGAGAAAATGCTGCTGGTGACTAGTATTTACCTTTAATTCAACAATTGTTTCTCCTGTTTCAAATGCAAATCATGTAGATCCAATACAAGCGATGTCATCTGCAAATGGCTTCAATCTAGACAAGTCCAAAATTTTGTCATCTGCAAAAAATAACCCACCAAGATTCCATTGATATGTGCACTGACCAGATTAGGGAAAGATAATTGGTTTCTACGTTCAAATTTGTGTCACCCAAGAAATTCAGCCATTTTTTTTTTTAAATGGTGCAGATTGAGTTTCAGTTGCATTTCTAAAGTGTTATATATATACACACACACACACACACACACACACACCAAATACTTGGCCTTGTCCAACACTAAGGCATTTGCGGAAAAACAAATATTTCTCAAACAATGAAATTTGTCTGTGATACAAGAAAAATATTGTGAAAATAGGAGAAAATGTCGGCTACCAACTTTTTCTCATTTTTCCACCATGTTTTCAAAAGTATTTTTTCGATATCTAAAAACTAGGGATTGCTAGGTAACTGGCCAATCTCCGAATAAATATGCGTCGCGTATATCCGAGGTTCAGACTACATTCATGCACATTTAATCATTATCTGCATTCTCTGCAAAGAAAATGGGTCAATCGGGTGCTGCGCAAAAATGAAAGATCACTTTCATCTCACAGGTGAACGGCGAGCGACAGTATAATTCATGTATTACATACTAAGTAATAGTAAATTAGTGTGTAATATATGAATTATACTGTCGCTCACCGTTCACCTGTGTTTCATCTTACTAGCCGATATTCATTAATCAGAAAGTGCTTACGTATCCTGTTCCAACAGTAAATGGGGAAATCATCACAGATATATAGCGATAAATCTGTTTTTAACACAATAAATATAAGATGAACGTAAGGCGACTTACCGATTCAAGAATGCGAACTGAAATCCGCATCTGTTTTCAGACAGTTCTCTCATTCTGTATATTTACACGGAGCTTCTTGTTCAAAACAAAAGAAACAAATCCTAAAATAGACGCCCGTTTGTTCTTTCTGTGTCGCTCTTCGGCAAATTCGGTAAACGAACTTGGTTTTCTGTCGAATATGATTCTCACACCGTCACACCGTCCTCCATTTTGTTTTTCGTTTACCTTAGCTCCAAGGTATCACGTGGTGTACCTACGTCATCGTTATTGATGTAAACAAAAGTTAGAGATACCTGGTAGTATTTCTTGCAGTTTTGAAAGTAATTCTTCTGCCAGCGAATGGAACTTGGACCAATCGCACATTAAGAGAGTGTCATCGTTATATTAATTTACATAGTTTTAAATGGTATGATTAAAATTTAACTTCATTTTTTACCCCGCATTGTTTACATTTGGACTTTATTGGGACTTTAAGGGTTAACCCTTTACCAAATGACAAAATTTTAGACTTGTCCAAATTGAAAGCAGTTGCAGATGACAAATGTGACCGAAAGATTGAAATTCATTCTGGAAAGGGTAGAAAACATTGTAGGAAAAGGAGAAAATGCTCGTTACCAGCATTTTCTCCTTTTCCCACAATGTCTTCTAAAGGCTTCTTTCTCAGCGTGGTTTAAAGTCAGGATTGTGTGGTAAAGGTTAAGATTTTTATGACAGAGAGGGATATTCAAGGGATTTTATCCTTGGCTGAGCTTTGTCATTTATTTTCTGGATTAAGCTGCAAATTCATGTTTTAACATGCTATTCTTGGATCATCCATTTAATGAATTAGTTGCAAACTGTTAAACCTTAAAATGACATTCAGCATCATACTTACAGTTGTTGCCACTGTAGATCAAGATCAGACTGTAAAATATGTGCAGTCTGTTCTTTGATCTACACTGTCCACATTGCAGAAATATTTTTGACTATTACAATCTTGACACTTGCTCTTTATATATGGTCTTTACTCTAGAATGGAAGTGACTGGGTTTATTTGGAGCTGAGTCTAGGAGTTAAAGGCCCAATAGTGGCCAAAAGTAAACAATGCAGGTGTTAAAATGCATTTAGATTTAAATCCTGCCTTTTAGATGTACGGAAAATGTTGTGAAGATGACAATCTGTCACTGTATGGTCCATTTCACTGTTACAAGTATTTGCCAGCAGAAAAATGAATCTTGAAATCAGGTAAAAAGTAAACAAAAGATACAGCAACCTGGCAATGTTGCAGATGTTGCATTTTTTTTTAACTACCAAATGTAAACAATCCGATGTTAAAATGCAGTTAAGTTTCAATCATACCTTTTAAAAGTATGTAAATTGATATGATGTTGACGCTCATTTAATGTGTGATTGGTCAAAGTTCCATTTGCTGTCAGAAGACTTTATTTTAAAACTAGAACAAATCCTATTGCGGTCTCTATCTTTTGTTTACATCAATAACCATGACGTACAGTACAGTCCACGCGTTTTTTTCTCAAGTCCGCGAGACACAGCACACCAATTTGTCTGCAGCAAATTCTACTGCAAAGGTAAAAGTCCGTGAGACGTGGCGGACTTGTCACCGTGGACTGATAAATATTGGGAAGCTTCTCAGCGGGAGACAATCGTGGTGGATCGCGGCAAACTGCGAGGGATCATGGGGGAATCATGACGGATCACAGTGGATTTATATTTATGAAAATCTGTATATTTTCTAAACAGTTTTAGAGAAATATCAGGAGCCAACACCTAATCATTCCATTCCAACCGCAACATTTTCACACCTTCAAATCATGTAAATTTTAGGTTTTTTGTCTAGATCTATAGGGATTATAATACCTAACGTTATATATATGATTACTTTCAGCAGGGATCGTATATTACATGTAATATACGATCCTTGCTTTCAGCTACACTCTGACTTACAAAATTTTATTGCACTTCAAGTTGTAATGATCTGAAATTACAGCGCAGTAGTGCCGAATTTATGGTTCACAGAGCAATTTCATACTTGATTCCATGAAACAAAAACAAAGGTAATACTTCCTGACTTAAACACACATTTCAGTATTTCTGAATAAAAATGGATTTTGACTAACACATATTTGTGGTCCTCAAACTTAAGTTGAAGTTATTAATTGCCTATTGAAATATGTTGTTTGTTACTCATCAACATGTACAGTATATGAAAAATGAAAGAAGACGTTATTTGAATTTGAATTAGTAAGTTATTCCAAAGAGCGCCCAAAAAGCCTAACATGCACTTTCATCGGCAGAAAAAAAAATGGACATGAGTAACAGCATTTTCAAGGTTGCTTTCGTCCAGAATGTCTCACCAGAGCGCTTGCAGAGTTTGGACCAAAGCTCATTTGGTGCAGTCTGATCTTGATCTACACAGGTCGCAAAGGCAACTACAGTTGTGAAAGCCGCTATCAGAGTTACACTGAAGTGAACAACATGTAATGTAGCACTGTCAATAATTTCCCACTGCATGCACGGTCTTCAATTACGCTATGGAAAAAAAACGCTAAAATTAATTGTTATTATTTTCCTTGATACTTTGCTTTTACTGTTTATTACCCCCATGTACAAATAATAAAAAATGGGGAAATATTCTAGAAAAATACCATTACCAATGATAGTCTGGTATTTAATCCTTTGCCACACAATTCCGATTTATAACGATCCTAAGAGAGAAAGCATTTAAAAACATTGTGGAAAAAAGAGTAAATGCTGGTTACCACTATTTTCTCCTCCTTTCACAGTGTTCTCTATGACTCCGATACTAATTTCATAATTTGAGCCACTCTTGATTTGTTGTCTGCAACTGCATTTGAGTTTGGAGTAGCCCGATATTTTGTCGTATGGCAAATTGCTAAAAACTTAGCAGTGCAGAACAAAAAAAAAAAGATTTCTTCCATGTAGACACATTTATATCACACACACTTTCCAATCATTCATCAGCAGTTACAAACATTGAAATTATTAGTCCCTTTGTTATTTATTGTATTAATGAATACAAATTGAAAGACAGTGCTACAGAATATGCTACCCTGTATATTACCATGCTGTTTTCGCCCCACTTTTCTCTGTTTCTTGAAGTTAGGAAATCACATTTTAATGAATAACACTGCTTTATATTACTAGCCCTTTCAAATTACAGGTTGGATCGTAAAAAAAAAGCATCAGTCCAAATTCTAAATTGGATATTGCTATTAAAATCTTCAACACAAGTCCATTCTTTTCATTTCTACTCGAACAACATATGCGTATATCCAAACTTTACACAAACGAGGGGGGAGGGTTAACTTGGTATTCCTTTGATGTTGGTATAGCACTGCGGCAGTGTGAAGTACTGTCCCAGTTGTTAGTTCCACACGTACGTGTCATATGAAACTGACCGACACTTTTTTATACGACCTAACCAAACCATTTTGATAATTTGTGACTCGGATACTGATGTTGGATTACCCATTCATTTGGTAAGACAAAATATCTTATATCTGTTTATTTTCTGCAAGAAACTATTTTAAAAACATCTGCAATAGCAGCGAATTTCTAGATGTTTATAAATGTGTTGCTCGAAAATGTATGGAGAATTTTCTCCTCTTTCACCACAGTATTTTGATTCTAAAAAAAAAAAATACATCTCTCTCTCTCTGTCCATGTCTCTCTCTCTCTGTCTCTCTCTCTCTCTCTCTCTCTTTGTCTGTCTCATCTTGTTGCCATTTAGGCATTAAGCCAATATTTGTGGATCCTATTCCATCTACAATTGCTTAAAGATACACTGCTACTTATTTTCAGCCAGTTTTTAACCCATTTCGTCATTAATTTATGGAACTATAATTATACTTGTATCTTCATGCCTGTTTTTTCCCCAGGCAGCTGCAAGGTTGCACAGATTACGACAGACAGAAAATCCTTTTTTTTTTTGATGCTTTCAAAGAAATCACTGTTGTCATTTCCAGTTTTAAATGAGGACAAATCTGTTGAGTTTCTCCATCCCTTACACCATGTTTTTTGGTAAATTATCTATGTTTACACAGTTTACACAGTTGACCAAAATCTGAGCCACTCTACATATGTTCAAGTTTAAATAGCATTCCTTATCTCTGGCTGTAAGGATATAAGTCTATAATTTGGACGCAGGAAGGTTATATCGGATGTCTCGAATCTCTCAAAGTATTAGGATGTTTCGCACCAAACAGGAATGGATGTAACTTTCAACAGAATCTTGATCTTCAGTGTCTGCTGCTTTTCCTTACGTAATGATCTGACAGGTACTTAATTTGTTCTTATTTTCAATACTGTATGAGATGTTACCAGTACTGGCTGCATTATTAAATCCCCTTCCGCCAATCTTTTTTATTGCGTTATCAATTTCGGAAAAACCGATATGACATTTCAAAGTAAATAGCAATTATTTAAAATAAGAAAATAAAGAAACACACCTTTATTTAAAAAAAAAAAAAAAGTCGTTTCACTACAAATTGATAACCGGCTGGCCTTTGGGAACAAAAAAACAATTATTTCCAGGTTGAGGGCAAAATACATGAACCATGCTCTGGGATTTTAATACATATCCGCAATGCACATCATACCATGCAAGTCATCACAAAATATGGATCCATAAAATCCATTTTGTCTAACAACCGACTGAACCATGACTCATGAGGAAGAATTGTCCTTTGACATGCAGAAAATTAACCAAAAGCAAAGGTTTCAATACTGGTCGGCCTGCCCGGTCTCCATCGATACTTTTTTTGTGTATATGCATTAAACCACTTTTTCACAGAGCATGGTGCAGATAGAATCGACATCATCCATAAGAAAGAATTACAAAAATAAATCCGGTAACTCACTAGTAAGCTGAGAGTGAACATGAAAGATCAGATATTGCGTAATTCATAGTTTGAACCAAATCCACAATATCTGTAAAAATTCTGACTGCAACTCTAAATTTAAGTAACAGTTGCAGTTGACTGTGTTCCGAGTGCCTAAAAGTAACAATAGGTGCCATAGTAAACACCACTTCTGTTAAAATGGTTTTAACTTTAAATCACATCATTTAACAAGAGCGGCAAATTGTCGCAAGATATGCCCGTCCCACCGCCAGTTGTTGAGGGGGATAATAATCGTAAAGGGCAGGTAGAGGAAAATAGTAGTGCAGCAGAAATCATGTAAGTGATTGAAATAGGCATGAATGTCTCTGGCCAGAGCATAACTTTGTCATCTCCAGTCTGAACATCTTCAAATTTGGAATGCATGATTGTTGAAAAATTACGGAGTGCAGTGCACAAGAACCATAACTCTTCCTAGGACAAATTTTGAGTTATTTCCCCTTTGAAAACTTTGGAATGATATTTGACATGGCAGTGCGAATCATACAATAAATCACCGAATGTAAATGTGTTTGATATAATAAAATAGTTGTGGCTAGCGCCTTGATATTACACTATTTGGTGAATATATCATCATATCCAATGGAAGTGATGTCCATAACTGTATAATATCATGTAAACATTTTAAATTGTTTCCATTTATCTACATATTAACTTCCATTTACATAAATATAAACAGTCATCTCTGCTGCGCCCATATAATATTTGTGCAAAGCAAGTTACATCCAACGTCACAACAGTACTGTTGTACAGGTTGTAAAAACACTCAGATACCTACTTGTATAAAGTTTGACATCCACTGCAAACTTGCAATGCTACAAAACGTGCCTGGAATAAATCTTACTCAGAATTGTTTACTAAGAAAATAGTGAAATAATTAGAAAACTACAAATAAGATGGTTAAGTTATGCGGAACAAAGATCAAAGGGGGAATAACTCAAAATTCATGCTAGGAAGAGTTATGGTTCTTGTGCACTGCACTCCGTAATTTTTCAACAATCATGCATACTAAATATGAAGATGTTCAGACTAGAGATGACAAATTTCTGCTCCGGACAAGCAAGAAATGCTGCAAAAAATGAAGATCAAAGGGGGGAAAACTCAAAATTTGTGCTAGGAAGAGTTAGGGTTCTTGTGCGCTGCACGCCGTAATTTTTCAACAATCATGCATACCAAATTTGAAGATGTTCCAACTAGAGATGACAAAGTAATACTCTGGACAAGCAGAAAATGCTGTAAAAATGACAATCAAAGGGAAATAACTCAAAGACAGCACAAGGAAGAGTTATGGTTCTTTCGCACTGCACTCGGCATTATTGCAACAAACACAAATACCAAGTTTCAAGTCAATCAGACTGAAGATGACAAAGTTATGCTCCGGACAAGCAAGAAATGCTGTAAAAATGACAAAGGGAAATAACTCAAAGACAGCACAATGAAGAGTTATGGTTCTTTCGCACTGCACTCCGTATTATTGCAACAAACACAAATACCAAGTTTCAAGTCAATCGGACTGAAGATGACAAAGTTATGCTCCGGACAAGAACTGGACGCCATTGGTGATCCCATTATACGGCTCGTCTTCGACGGGCATATAAAAATGTGGAAATTGTGAAGATGACAATCTGTTATTGTCCAGAGTCTTAAGTCGCTGGCAGAGAAATTAATTTGGTTAAAAGTTGCCAGGTTACTCTATCCTTTGATCCTTTGCTTACTGTTTGCTAGACTTTGAAATCTTTTTTTTTTTTTGCCTGCAACTTACATTTGGACCGATCACACTGGTTGTCATACTCAGAATATTCTTTACCATACATCCATGTTTTATGATTTAAATTCAAATGCTTTTTAACTCCTGCTTTTCTAAAAATTTCTTTGGTCGCGGTCGGGCCTTTATACTGACATTTTCTCATTTTCCCATGATGTTTTCAAAACCTTTTTACTCTGGCTCTTTTAAACTGGGGATTGTTGCTACCTAAAAGGGATACAAAAATGCATGTAATTCCTATAATCAAAGAACCAAAAATTGCCTATTTTAAAGGTTGTCTCGACTTGAGTACCTCACAGAGTGTATACAGTAGCATAAGACTGCAATTTTACATGCAGCCTGATCTTGATCTACATAGCCTGTAAACGTGACTGAAGGAATGAAGTTGCACTCGCTGTCTCCAACGTTTTTTTTTTTTTAAACTTTATTGCTTTATTGTCCACGTCTTTTTGGTACTTGAGGGTCGTGGCCATCCCTCAATGCACCTTACAGATCATTGTTAGTATTCTGTGTTAGTAATAGAACTTTAAAATACAAACAAAAGTCGTAATTACAGATTCCAGATTTTTTTACAGCTACTATTGAACTACTACATTAATATGGCTACTAAAATAGGAAGATTTTAACAATAATGACTAATAACAGGTTTACTTTTCTTATTTGTTACAGTTTTCTTTTTTTAAATATGTGGACGAAAAAACTTATTTTTATATATAAATGTGTAGAAGAAAAAAAAAAAAAATTGTGTGAGAGTTGTGTGAGTGTGAAAGTGATTGAGTTGATAAAGTGTTACTTTGATCTTGGTTCAATGTACAGTACTGAAACGTCAAAAGCAAAAAAGCAAACGAAACATAAGGTAGGTACTCTTTTGAGGCTTCAGCACTGCAGCATTGTTCGTGTGTATAGAAAAAAAAGCTTTCGGTTTATGGGAGGTTTTGACTGATGTATTCTACAATTGTCGTAAGCCTTCGTTCATTTTCATAATTTTTTGAGCTTCTAATGATGCTAAGATTATAGAAAAGACTATTTTTTAGGCCTAATAAAGATGGTTTAATATCTTTGTTAGCTTCACTGGCCGAAGGCCAGCGGGCTTATGTCATGGCCCGGTGTCCGTCATGCGTCCGTGCGTCCGTGTGTCCGTCCGTCCGTCCGTGCGTTAACTTTTATTTCAAACATCTTCTTCTCCGAAACTACCCATCCAATTTTCATGAAACTTCACAGAAATGATCCTGCCATGGTCCTCTTCAGAATTTCTTGAAAGAATTTGAGTCCTTCAAAAACTCTGGTTGCCATGGCAACAAAACTGAAAAATATTGGAAATCTTTAAAAATCTTCTTGTCTGAAACCAAAAGGCGTAGGGCTACCAAACTTGGCATGTAGCTTTATGTAGTAGACCTCTATCAGGTTTCTTCAAATTATAGCCCTGGGGTCAAAATTGGCTCTGCCCCAGGGGTCACAAGTTTTACATAGGCTTATATAGAGAAAACTTTAAAAATCTTCCTGTACCTAGCCATAAGGCCTAGAGCTACCAAATTTTGCATTTAGCTTGATCTAGTGGGGGTCTACCAAAAGTGCCCAAATTACAGTCCTGGGGTCAATTTGGCCTCATGCTGGGGGGCGGGGGGCAGGTTCACAAGATTTACATGGGTTTATATAGGGAAAACTTTTAAATCTTGGTGTACATAGCCATAAGGCTTAGGGCTACCAAATTTTGCATAATTATAGCATTGTCTAGTGGACAACTACAAAGAGGGTCCAAGTTACAGCCCTAGGATCAAGTTTGGCCCTGCACCAGGGGTCACAAGTTTTACATGGGTTTATGGAGTGAAAACTTCAGAAACCGTTATGTTACTAGCCATAAGGCCAAGAACTCCCAAATTTGGCATGTTATTCTTCTAATACACATATTCTCCATTTAGTCCGACTGTAGCCCTGGGGTCAAAGTTTTATGAGGGCTTATATAGTGAAGACTTCTCTTTATGGTTTGTATTTATAAGCCAGTGGAGCGATACAGGGCCATCATGGCCCTCTTGTTTTTACATTTGTAAAAATATTTTTTTGTTTCAAGAAGTAATCTAGCTAGCTACAGATTTGTTAAATTTGAACCCAAAAGCACATTTTGTTTGCTTATTGACATCGACTGATCTAAATTATTAACAAGTATTGAAATGCGCTCCCAAATAGGTTTGATATTTTGACATTCATAAAATAAATGTGCTATAGTTTCTTCACATCTGTGACAGAAAGAACACATATTTGTTTCGACCAAGTTCATTTTAAAAAGAAGTGAGTTTGTCGGAAGAATCCTGTGTATTATTTTTGTTTGAAACCATTGGGAGTATCTGTCACTTGAATATTTAAAAACATTTCTGTGTATAACATTCCAATTGATATTAGAGTTTGGAAAAGTGCTGTTCCACTTACTATGCCATGTTGGTTTTTCGTTATTCTTTATCAGAACGTTATATGTGAATTTGTTACTACAAGACTTAATAATTATTTGATAAAAATAGCAGTTTATATTTGGGTTATGGAAACCTTGTAATGACTTATTCTTGTTAGTGGTGTTATGTTTTGCAAAAAGTGCTTTAATAGCGCTGATAATGCTATAAAATTCTAGAAAGTTGATTCCGTTATTAATAATATTTTTCATGTCAATCCATGTTTTAAAGCTACCATCTTCATTTAACATGTCTTTAACATACCTTATTCCACCATTGTACAGAATGTGAGTAAAAAAGTTTAGAGCCAATCATTAAGTTTTCATTATAGAATAGAGGCATATTGGTTAGTTCTATCCAATTTGTAAAATTACATTTTGACATGTGTGTGTGGCCGTCTCCATCGTTTACCAACCTATACTATTCGGCTTTTGAAAACATCGAGAGAAAAGGAGAAAAATGCAGGTAGCAAGCAATTTCTTTTTTTCAAAGTTTTTTTCCCCTAAATTACAAATCGCATTTCAAATTATTGACAAACTTAGAAGGTAAATAATCCATGCTTAGATTGCAAAGCTTAATAATGCAGACCAAGATCAGACAATATTAGGTCCTCTCTGACATGTCAAAACAATGTTGAAAAGTTCATAATCATCATCTTCTTTACAGACAACATCTTTCAACTCCATTTATTCGATGCTGTACGGGTTAAGGGTGAAAGCTTATCTACACCCCGACCACCAAATGTGGCAATATATACAGATGGAGGTTGTTCTTCATTATGATTAAACCTGTACCAAATAATCCCAAGTTTTAAGGGCTCCGAGATAGTAGGCTTTGGAGACCAGCGTGGGAGAAGAAAATGTGCTAGTTATAAGCAGTTTCTCCTTTTCCAACATTGTTTTCTGCCACTAGAAAGACAAATTTCATTGTTTGAATTACTCGTACATTTAGTCTGTCATCTGCAAATGTTATCAATTTGGACATGGCTTAGATTTTGTCGTCTAGTTAAGAGTTAACAGTACACGTGTCATTTGTTTATGGAACCCTTATAAGCCTATATTCTTTAGAAAATGACTAAATATTCTCTTGTAGACGAGACAAAAGATAATAGGTCGTGACCTATATATATCAGACTTTAGAATGGAAAACAATCATCACGTTTGCTTCTTCATTTTATCACATGTACAAGGCTTTTATTAAAGATACAGCCTTACAGCTGGACAGTAAAGAAGGCACTTAAAACTTGATAGTGTGTAGAATGGCTCAGAATTTAGTCAGCTGTGTAAACGTAGATAAATTACCAATACATATGATGTAGGGATAGAAAAACTCAAGGGATTTGCCCTCATTTAAAACCGGATATGACAGCAGTGATCTCTTTGGCGGCCCTCAGAATATGAAATGCATTTTCAATTTCGCGTAATCTCTGCAACCATACAGCCGTCAGGGGCAGCATTTGGCATGAAGATACAAGAATTATTATAGTTTCAATAGGTAAAGATGAAATGGGTTAAAAACTGGCTGAGAACAAGTATAGATGTATCTTAACAAAAAAAACCCAGTAAGTAACGAGAGTTACATTGCACAAATGGATATATTTTTCCCACTGGTAAACCCATTACCTCACAATCCCGAGTTTTTGGCCTGAAGAAGCCTTTGGGAAACATTGCGGGAAAAGGAAAAAAAATGCTGGTAAATTTTCCCCACAGTGTATTCTACCCTTTCTGAGACAAATTCATTCATTTGGGCCATATTCACTTTGTCGTCTGCAAATGCTTTCAATATTGAGTTTAAAATTTGTTGTCTGTTCATTGGCCAATGGTTAATTTTATCTACCGGTATCTTCCTACTTCAGAATAAGATCAGCCAAATTCAGACGGTGGTAGTCTTGATCTTGCCATTTCGATGTCTTTGTTAATCAAACCCTTATAATCCTTCACACTTTGGGAAGTTTAATGCGCTAAGCTTTACTCCATTACAAACTTAACACTTTAACCACTGATCCTCATAAGTCCCTTCCATGATATTTCAGAACGTGATATTCAATCTTGAATTTGCCGAGTATGTTAGCTGGCTAGAAATGCAGGGTTGTGACGTCGAATCCCAGCTCGGCAAAACTCTTTTCGAGGATTGATTGGTCATTGCGACAGGATTCATTCTTCGTCACAACTGAGTATTTTTTTCTTCCTTAGCAATCAGTGTCTTGCAAAATAATTTTACAAAGTACTGGAAGCAGATGCACTAGATGGCAGCCTTGAGATGACTGGAGTCATGTTGAGAATAGTGCTCAACACTATGTTGATACTGGATCGGAACAGTCTGACAATGTGTAAAATATTCTGACCCATATCAGGCTTTACTTAGCAATATTTTGGTGTTTTTTCTATTGCCTGCAAAAAAGCTATTTTATCAATGAAAATGGTTCATAAGTTAATGGTTAATTTACAGAAATATTTGCTGACACTTATGTACAGCTGATTTATTACGATCCTAAAAATAATAAAAGTTGTGTTTGACATGGCATGGTGTGGATATTCTAGTGTGCTGATTACTTATTAGCTTCCCCGGGCCGAAAAAAAACAATCGTATTTAAAAGACTGCACTGAACACGCGAAAAAAAAAAAAATATGTTGCCAAATCAATAATTTTAGTGTCAAAAATTAAGCATCTAGGATGGTCAGATTTTATGGAAAGGGTGAAGTTTGAGCGGCATTTCTTTGATGTCAACATTTAAGAAGAATTGTGCACACAGAGTCTGTGTGATGTACTGTAGAAATTTATGCTGGCAGGTCGTGTACACTTAACACTCTTTCTTCCCTGATTTCATCAATTAGTGCATTCTGATGTAAAATTTTTACTCTTAATTTCACTCTTTACCACATAATCCCGAATTTTAAGGCTCCTGGCGAAGAAGCCTTTTGAAGACATTGTGAGGAAAGGAGAAAATGATAGTAACCTGCATTTCTTCCTTGTTCCACAATGTTTTGTACCCTATCAAAGACAAATGGCACGTTTCCTGCATTTAAGTCGTCGCTTGCACATGCTTTCAGTTCGGACAAGTCTACATTTTTGTGCATTTGTAAGGAATCAAAGAGTATGTGCAAATATATCAATATGTAAAAATTACAGGTTGTTTAGAAGTGATCATTACATTTTTTATTTTAACGAGGGGTGACACTAGTATTTGAATATATCGGCGCGCGCCCACATACACACACACACACACACACTTGTAAAACCTACCAATCGGGGACCTGTATTTCCGATCATCGTTAGCAACTCAGATGAAGAATTTGATGGTTTTCGGGCTATTTAACCCTTTCCCAAACGACAAATTTTAGACCCTTCCAAACTGAAAGAGTTTGCAGACGACAATTTTAAATTTGATGAAAATGGCGGAATGTTCTCCAAAAGGGAAGAAAACACTGTGGGAAAAGGAGAAATTGCTCTTTACAAGCAATTTCTCCTTTTCCCACAATGTTTTCAAAAGACTTGTACTGCAGACACGTGAAAACCAGGGCTTGTTTGGGAAAGAGGTAATTCTTTTCTAGTTGTAAAAAACATCCTAAATCAAAGATTTTCCAAGTGAAATTTTTACAAGCAAAACGGGGAACCATGTTGTGTATACCAAACGGGGACTTTGTGTACACCAAACGGGGACTTTGTGTATACATACCAAATGGGGTCTTTTGTGTATAGGGAAGTAGAAATTGAATATACCAAATGGGTAACATAGCACGGAGTGAAATTTTTTGTATGATATTAGATTTTCAACGGGAAAATAATTAGATTTACCGTCTAAGAGCAAACCGATGAATGATTATTAAAATCATATAAGGAAACAACTCCATCACATACAAGCAATTACAGTCGAGCCTCGTTTATCCGGCCACTTCTGTTTCCTATGAATGTTTCCGGATCAGCCGTATTTCCGGATCGACGAACTGTGATTGCTGGCATGGCATCCAATTTAAGCTAGGTCAATAACCGCCATGTTGATAAGGGACACCGTGTATCGTAAGAATTACAACAGCGTATGTTTTACACAAGCACTTGTATACATGTCATTATTGCTCCTACGATTGTTCAGGTTTATAAAATAAAGGGTGTCATAAATTTGCATTTTGCCTTTTTTTTATTTGTCTGTTTTTGTACATGTCTTTTTACTTGTACCTAATTACATGCACATGCAAACAGGTGCGCTTGTAAAGCTCGGCACATTTATGACTTTGAAAACACCATGAAAAGGGCGAAACAAAAGGAAAACACGATATGCACAGTATTTTAAATGTACATGACGTGTTGTCAAATTCCTGCAAAAGTGTTTTTTTGGATGGTCTTCTTTGTACTGACAAATGTCTTTTTTCACGGAAGTCGAAACTTCAACTCGTCTTTTGCTGGTGGTGTAGACATTCTGTTGGCTTCTTATAGTTGTACTTTCAAAGTGGTAAAATGGCAAAGACTAATTGAGATTGATTGCCAATTGATTCGATATCGAAGACAGGCATATTTTCAATTATCTTTACAGTCTGTTAGGAGTAAAATATTTTCGAAAAACCTAACGAAATTTATCGTGTTTGGCGGCCATTTTGTGTGTACTTTGGGGAACATAAACATCTCGAGTTAACACATGAATCAAACTGTTTTTTTTTTCCTATGGTTTACCATTTAAATTGAAAATATTTGTTTTTGAAACGAAGGATTATTGAATATGCAAGCAGACGGTATGTTCATATTTTAGTTTTGCGTTTAGTTTTGAAAAATAAGTTTAAACATGCCCACATAATCTTTGCAGACATTTCACTTATTTTTTTAGCGATTGTTACTGTAATCAAGTAGATCCAGTAATAATTAAACAACAAAAGTGTGGAATTGTCACTTCAGTACTATGCGTATGGATAATCTGTTAAGTTGACAATTGTCGATGGCACGAGAACGTCATTTAACAGTTTTCGAAAACAGTACTAATTAACACGCGTGTTTTCAAAACGTGTGAAAATCGTCTGCAACATTGACACTATTTAGACTGATACCCGTGTTACTCACGACGAACCAGTCCGAAATCGCTCGAAGTAGATTGTATTTATGATATTTATGATAACCAGTCTATGGTCCCGGGGAAAATAACAAGTCTAAATTGTGTGTAAACTAGTAGCCTGTTCTCGATTTTTGTATTTATCGGACGGTTGCGGGAGATACAACGGGTACCAGTTTAAATTGTGTGATACACAGTCAGGCCACGTCCGGTTTCTTGGATAAGGTTTGTACTAATTTTTAACCCTTCGTTCCCGATTTTTTCATTCCGGTTCCGGAACGCGGATTTCCGGAATAAAAAGTAAAATTTGTACAGAAAATATCCGTTCCCTGATGTTTTTGTCCGGATCCTGAGATTTCCGGAATTATGGAGCCCGGATAAACGCGGTTCGACTGTATATGGTGATCGGGAGAATGACAGTAGTGATACAAACAATAATAATAATTACAAAACTTTCAGTTAAATTACAAAGTAGATCTATCAGGATAATACTGTCAAGTAACATTATAAGGACATTACCGAGTCATACTGTTTTAAAACTTGATCTTATAATTACTTACGGACTTACTCCATCGGTTGCTTACATTTCCTTTCTTCTCTTTGTACTCAAAGGAAATGCGCTGTTTACATGTCAATCATCTAAGTCGTGCTCAGTCGTTGCGATATTCAAATGATGTGTAAACAGGGAAAATCAGGACAAGACCAAACAGAAAATAGAGATTATCAATCAAATAAAATATCAGTCTGATACCAAACACTGGCAATTATAATTACAGACATGATGACAAGCGGTTTTCTTATTTGTTTTATGAATGATCCTTTTGAAAAACTGCAGAAACATTTAGTTTAGATGTTTAGAATTGTGTAAATGAAAAGAACGAAAAAAGGAGGGGGGGACAACTGTTATCTGAAATAATAAGGAATGTAGGTCAATCTACACAACTCAGAAGTTCGGAAAGGCGAGGCTGGAGAATAAGCAGTAGTCTGGTACCCCGTAGCACTACAAGAGTATGTCAGGCAAAGCACAATAATGGCGGCCCCCATTGGTAATATGCAGAGGAGACGGGACATTGTTATTTCACATGATCAAATCGGATCTTAGGCTGAATTAAAAAGTGATCGCTTGCAATAAAGTCATAGCAGTGAGTTTTTCTACATGTAATGTTTTATTTAGCAAGAAAAGCTACGTATTAGAAATGCATAAGTATCCGAAATGGACCTATACAGCATCCGAAAACAGGGCTAATTTTAAAATGATTCATAATCAAATTTATATTTAAACCATACCCCAACAGCACGTTTTAGATTCGGTAATGTATTTTTTTTGTACAAAATTGACCTCATTTTATTAACTGATCTAACTCAAATTGGGGAAAATGGGGAATCATGTAGAGGTACGCATGAGGACACCTAATGAGTAGAATTGTAATGCATAAAAGAAATACATTTATTTTTTGGAAGAATCCATTTGCTAAGATGTGAGTGAGCGACAAGGTAACAATGATTGTATACTGGTGTAATAACTGGGTAAGCACATAGGCCCGTTAAGGCCAGCTGAATATACCATGCTAAGTCTAGCACTGGAAATAAGCAGGACATAACAAAAATATCTCTATAAATCTTTATAACCAATGCTGTAGAGAATGACAATAAAGGCCTTCAATTTTCAACAGGATCTCTTTCCACAATTTGTCTTCAACTGGTCAAATGAAATTTGGCCTACTACATTGCACACACTTTAAAAAATACATTCCAAGTAGAGTCTAACCATAAATGATGTAAGATCAATGTCTGAATATCTATGGAGAGAAGCAGATGCCTCATGTCGACCGACCAAGCGCTTTTCGGTGCATCTGGCTAAAAAATTGTCTCACTTAGACTGTATTGTTTAACAGACGCAGGGCTGGAGAGGTTTCAAAGATGAAAATTGACGATTTCAAAATAAATAAACAAATAAATAAATAAATAAATAAAAATACACAGACAAAACTCGAAGAGGCTTTCTGTAAATCTTTGTATAGAACAGAAATACTTGAAAAATGTGGGTGAACAGCTGAGTTATAGTTACTCCAGGCATTATATATTAATATTGAACAGTTCAGCTGCTACTGATGAAAAGACATCTAATTAGCGACCTTGGAAACGTCTACATATTCCCCACTTACAGTACCAGAGTTTCAGAGGAACAGATTGCATGGGGCACTTTTATTTAAAGAAGTGTCCATTCTTTTGAACAATTAGTGTGTGGAGGTTAGTTGACGTGAGGGCTCTGATTCTCTCTGTTGATATTCAGACATTGATTTCACATCGTCAGCCGGTAGACTTTGCTTGAAATGTATTTTTTGAAGTGTGCATAATGCAGTACACTAAATTTCAACTCACAAATTGAAGTCAAATAGTATCTAAATAGCTTCCGCTATAGATTGAAATCTTTATTGCCTATCTCTATGGCATTGGTTCATAAAATTTGGGGCTATTTTTGTTATGTGCTGCTTACTTTCAGCCCTAGAGTCGAATAGGTGTTAATGGCGCTGTCAAACCCTTGTAAATGCCTAAACAGCATAATGATAGACTTAAAATTCTCTCAATAAATCGGAAGACGTGGTACAAATCCCATCTGATGCTCTAATCTCTTACAGTAAATTCGGTATTTCGGATACTTATTGCGTGCTATAGTTTGTGCAAAAGTGTCTTTAACTCTTTACCAAATAAGTGCTAGTTTTTATGACCCTAAAGAAAATGACCCTCGAAAACATCGTGGAAAAAGGAGAAAATGCTTGGTATGAGCATGGAGATGTATACTTTTTAGCTCACCTGAGCACGAAGTGCTCATGGTGAGCTATTGTGATCGTGCTGTGTCCGTCGTCCGTCGTGCGTCATGCGTCATCCGTCGTCAACTTTTTACCTTGTGTACGCTCTAGAGGCCACATTTTCAGTCCAATCATCATGAAACTTGGTCAGAATGTTTGTCTTGATAAAATCTCGGACGAGTTTGAAATTGGGTCATGTGGGGTCAAAAACTAGGTCACTAGGTCAAATCTTAGAAAAACCTTGTGTACGCTCTAGAGGCCACATTTTCAGTCCAATCATCATGAAACTTGATCAGAGTGTTTGTCTTGATAAAATCTCGGACGAGTTTGAAATTGGGTCATGTGGGGTCAAAAACTAGCTCACTAGATCAAATCTTAGAAAAACCTTGTGTATGCACTAGAGGCCACATTTTCAGCCAGATACTTGTGAAATTTGGTCAAAATGTTTGTCTTGATAAAATCTCAGACGAGTTTGAAATTGGGTAATGTGGGGTCAAAAACTAGGTCACTAGATCAAATCTGAGAAAAACCTTGTGTATGCTCTAGAGGCCACATTTTCAGTCCGATCCTCATGAAACTTGGTCAGAATCTTTGTCTTGATAAAATCTCGGACAAGCACAAAATTGGGTCATGTTGGATCAAAAGCTAGGTCACTAGGTCAAATCTTAGAAAAACCTTTAGTACGCTGTAGAGGCCACATTTTCAATCCGATCCTCATGAAACTTGTTCAGAATGTTTGTCTTGATAAAATCTCAGACAAGTTTGAAAATGGGTCATGTTGGGTCAAAAACTAGGTCACTAGGTCAAATCTTAGAAAAACCTTGTGTACGCTCTAGAGGCCACATTTTCAGTCAGATACTTGTGAAATTTGGTCAAAATGTTTGTCTTGATTAAATCTCAGATGAGTTTGAAATTGGGTCATGTGGGGTAAAAAATTAGGTCACTAGATCAAATCTTAGGAAAACCTTGTGTGCGCTCTTAGACACCACATTTTCAGTCAGATACTTGTGAAAGTTGGTCAGAATGTTTGTCTTGATAAAATCTAAGATTAGTTTGAAATTGGGTCATGTTGGGTCATAAACTAGGTCACTAGGTCAAATCTTAGAAAAACCTTTTGTGTGCTCTAGAGGCCACATTTTCAGTCACATACTTGTGAAACTTGGCCAGAATGTTTGTCTTGATAAAATCTCGCACAGGTTAAAAAATGGGTCATGTGGGGTCAAAAACTAGGTCAGTAGGTCAAATCATAGAAAAACCTTGTGTGAGCTCCAGAGGCCTCATTTTCAGTCAGATACTTTTGAAACTTGGTCGGAATGTCTTGATAAAATTTGGACAAGTTTGAAATTGGATCATGTGGGGTCAAAAACTAGGTCACTAGGTCAAATTAAAGAAATGCCTTGTGGGTACTCTAGAGGCCACATTTTTTGCTCAATTGACTTGAAAACTGTTCAGGATGTTTTTCTTAGTTAAATCTCAGAAAACTTGAAATTGGGTCACCCAGAGTCATAAAGTAGGTCACTAGGTCAAATTAAAGAAATACCTTGTGGACACTCTAGAGGCCACATTTTTCGCCCAATTGACTTGAAAATTGGTCAAAACATTTGTCTTAATTAAATCTTAGATGAGTTTGAAATTTGGTCATCTGGGATCATTTTGCCTATTGGCTCAGGTGAATGATCCAGGGCCATCATGGCCCTCTTGTTCAATTTGGGCAGGTCTTAGATTTTTCCTCTGGTACTGTTTTAACTGTAAGCAGGGCATACAGATGAACACAATGAAATGTTAACTTTTTTTTTCATACATTATTTACAACTTAAAACAAAGTATTTTTTTTTCTTGTTTAATTAACCCATCCTCACTTAAATACCGTGTTTCAACAAATTAATGTGCCGGGGGTGCCGTGCAAAACAACGACAGGGTGCTCTTATCTCATAGCCAATTTCCCGAAATTTAGCCGTCATATAGAAAAGCAAGTATTGTACTTCGGTAGTAGCACAAACCAGTTTACACCACATACATTTTTATTGATCGGAAGATGTCAGTAATATTTTAAAATGACGTAGTCTACCTTGACAAGACCATAATTCGCCGATATATTTGGATACGAAAAAAGTATTATTTTTTCACTGTCCGAATCTTTAGGAAATTATTATTTTGAAAAAAAAAAAAGTGTTGCTATAATATACTGATAGAAAAAAGTTTAGCAAGTTCAGAAGGGATTGACTTCTGGGGAAAGGGTAGGTACGAAATCATAAAATCAAATACATTTTCAGATATTTGATTCTTATCACCAATGACTCCCATCAATGTTATTCCATAATTTCGCGGCGTTTAGTCTCCGGCGTACGTGAAATGAACTAGGGGGTCAGGCGTAAAAATTTGGACACGGCTCAATACCTAGTGTGCCCACCATTCGCAGCCAAGACTGCCAGACAACGACGTCTCATGCTGCAAATCAGTTTTCTAATGACCTGCAATGGGATCCTGACCCATTCAGCTTGCAAGGCACGTTCAAGATGTTGTTGACATCATGGCGCTCTCTCACCTGACGACCCAAGTGGTCCCATAAGTGCTCAATGGGAGAGAGATCCGGTGATCTTGCAGGCCACAGCAACACATTGACGTTGTGGATGCGTAAAATGTTCTGGGTATGCCTCGCAGTGTGTGGACGGGCATTATCATGTTGGAAAATTGCAACGTTATGTTGTTGCAAATACAGTACAACAACAGGCTCGATGATTCCGTCACAGTACCTTTTAGCAGTGAGATTACCAGGCACTATGATGAGATCTGTCTTCCCATCATGATGTATGCCCGCCAAAACAATCACGCTACCACCCCCATAACGGTCACATTCGACGACATTATCTTGGTCCAGCCTCTCCCCTCGTCTCCTCCAAGTTCGAACCCTGCCATCAGCAAATGATACGTTAAACCTGGATTCATCCGAAAACAGAACGTTGCGCCATTGCCTGCGAGTCCAGCCCTGATGAACCCTGGCCCATTGGCGTCTTGTTTCACGGTGTCGCAACGTCAGTGGAATGCCAACATAGGCTTTCAATCGAGCGGCGTGTAGCCTATTCCTGACCGTCCTGTCGCAAACTCTTGTGCCAGTAGCATTCCTCAGTAAGCGACTTTCGACTAGAAAGAAATCTATTGCGTCGAGATAAAGTCATGAGAAAACGGTCTTCCCACGGCGTGGTTTTACGCGGTCTGCCTGATCTGGATCGGTCCGCGACGTTCCCAGTTTGCTGAAATCTGTTCAGCAGCCGACTTATTGTCGATTCATGGCATTGGAAATGCCGAGCAACGTCTCTTGCTGACATGCCAGCGGTAAGCATACCAATGGCTCTCTCACGTTGCTCAAATGTCATTCCAGACCGACGTCCCATCATTGATTTTCAAGGATTTTTTTCCAGTTTTTGTGCTTACGATAAGAAAGCTCTCGAACTGTGTACTGTGTGACCCGCGGAGGATCATCCATTTTGCTGTGCACATACTGCACGTGATTTTCGTGAAAGTTAAGATTTACAATTACATAATGGCGTAATGTACAAAAACAAGTGAAATCATGCTGTCAATGGATGGGCACAATTGTTCAATATGGAAACATTTTAGTGACATTGATTTATAGACGAAAACCAAAGGCGTAAAAAACTTGCTAAACTTTTTTCTGTCAGTATAGTATTTACCTTTTTGTTCGAATGTGTGTCCAACAGAATAGGGGTAAAAGACTATCCAACAAATGAAGATCTATTTCGGCATGTTTTCAGTCTTGAAATATATGTGTTATAAAATATCTTCTTATCTGTTTGGGTCAACAAGATTTCAAGCTTGTCTTGGGAATACAAATGTTTGCAGTAAAATTTGGATTAGATGTAACGTGTATTCGAAGCAAGGAGGTCGTAATGCAAGCGTTTGTTGTACATTTTTACATTTGCTCTGCTCCAAGAATTTCATACCCGGTGACTGCTAGCCCACACAAAATGATCACACAATAAGCCAGTATCATGTCTGCTTTACATTAGCTGAAAGTGCCTTTTTTGCGTTTAGTAATGGTTGTTTCTAGAATACCTGGGCAGTCGTGTCACATGTTTTATGTAGTCAGCAGAAAAATAAGTTGCGCTGTTTTCGTAAAAAAAATCTTTGCAGCCAAAATGGAAAAAGAATGCATAGTTTTACATATAAATGGATTACCAGTAAATAAAGATATGACGAGGTTTAGTATTTATTAATTATTTAACAGATCTTACATTTAAAGAGTGACAACACAGTTATGGATTAAACCATTTCCGCCATATTCACTGAAATGACTTTTCACACTTGTATAAGGTAAAGTTACGAAAAAGGAGAAACTGCCGGGAATGATTCAACCCTTCAAGAACCTTTCAAAACTTTAGTTGCTTTGCAACCTGTGTTTATTCCCTATAGTCGACTGAAGTGCGCTGACGTAATACAAGATAAACCGAAACAACAGAAAGCCGATTTTTGTATGAATGCGAAAAGGGCAGTAGGGCACATGTATATAGATCAGGGGCACAAGGGCGGAGTGAAAAAGGGGCAGGGCTGTGTGCCCTGCTGTTCAGCTCTAGAATAACCACAACACGGCCCTTTAAGCAGCAGCAATTTCTTTTCCAATCATAGTTGAAATTAACTTTTCAATAATACAGAAAACAATGAGAAAAAAGAGGCACTAAATGGCGTGATTACCCTAAAGTAACAATAGCTGTTAAAAGTAAACAAAGCGGATGTTAAAAATGCATTTAAATGTAAACATAAATCATACCATTTAAAAGTATGGCAAATATTTGGAAGATGACAATCTGTCATTGTAAGGTCTGGCCAACAGTTAGTCGCCGGCAACGAAACTAATTTCAAAACTAGGTTAAACTTGCCAGGTCACTTTTTTAAAATTTGTTTTTTTTTTCTGCCAGCGACTAACACTTGAATCGACAACACAATAACAGATTGCCAGCTTCACAATATTTTCCATTCTTTTGAATGGTATGATTTAGATATATATACATTTTAACATCTATGTTTTTTGTTGCTATTGAGCCTTTAACTATCTCTCTTCATATTGAACCCCATAGAGTTTTAATATTCATTTTCGAATACCTCTTATGCTGTCTATCTCTTTCGTTTTTTTGCAAAGGACTATCTTGTTTAATCTGTATACCCCCCACCTACAAAGTAGAGGGAGGGAATACTGGTTCACCATGTCTGTCCGTCCGTCCGTCCGTCCATCAATCTGTCCATCTTTTCGTTTCCGTGCTCTAACTCAAAAGCCATTTGACCTAGGACCTTGAAACTTCATACAAGTGTTGCCCAAAACCCAAGAAGGCGGTCTATTGTATTTGGGTTGCATGAGTCAAAAGTCAAGGTCTCGGGTGAACTTTGTTTAAAAATCGTTTCCGTGCTCTTACTCAAAAGGCGTTTTACCTAGGACCCTGAAACTGTATACAAGTGTTGCTCATGACCCAAGGAGGTGCCCTCTTGTTTTGGGGACACATGGGTTAAAGGTCACAGTCATGGGTGAGCTTTGTTTTGATAATATTTTCCGTTCTCTGATTGTGCTGATTCAGTGACAAGGTGCTGGTGTGGGGGTTGTATTTTTCCGCTTTGTGACAGTTCTAGTTTGGTATAAATTTGCAATTTTGTTGTGTTGTCACAATTTTTATCTTTCCGTGTAGGTATACGTATCAGTTTTGGCATGTTCTGCAATCACATAGTGTTAAAATTTGATGTTCGAGGGGTCTTTGTGCAACTGCTAATTCTCCAACCTCGCCTTTCCAAACTTCTGAGTTGTGTTGATTAACCTACATTCCTTATTTTTTCAAACATGAGTTGTTCTCTCTTCTTTTTAGCTCCACTGGCTGAAGGCCAGCGGGCTTATGTCATGGCCCGGTGTCCGTTGTGCGTGCGTCCATCCGTCCGTCCGTGCGTCCGTCCGTCCGTGCGTTAACTTTTATTTCAAACATCTTCTCTGAAACTACCCATCCAATTTTCATGAAACTTCACAGAAATGATCCTGCC
Source organism: Tridacna gigas (assembly GCA_945859785.2). Lineage (NCBI taxonomy): Eukaryota > Metazoa > Mollusca > Bivalvia > Cardiida > Cardiidae > Tridacna > Tridacna gigas. The sequence goes on from OX244040.2 coordinate 24,603,058, forward strand.
ATGGTCCTCTTCAGAATTTCTTGAAAGAATTTGATTCCTTCAAAAACTCTGGTTGCCATGGCAACAAAACTGAAAAATATTCGAAATCTTTAAAAATCTTCTTGTCTGAAACCATAAGGCATAGGGCTACCGAATTTGGCATGTAGCTTTATGTAGTAGACTTCTACCAAGTTTCTTCAAATTATAGCCCTGGGGTCAAAATTGGCTCTGCCCCAGGGGTCACAGGTTTTACATAGGCTTATATAGAGAAAACTTTAAAAATCTTCCTGTACCTAGCCATAAGGCCTAGAGGTACCAAATTTTGCATGTAGCTATATCTAGTGGGCCTCTACCAAGCGGGCCAAAACTTTAGCCCTGGGGTCAAAATTGGCCCCGCCGCAGGGGTCACAAATTTTACATGGGCTTACATAGTGACAACTTAAGAAATCTTCCTGTTTTGATTTTTTTTTTTTTTTTAAATTAGCCTTGCATCAGGGGTCTTACATTTTACAGAGGCTTCATAAGGACAAAACTTGAAAATCACCTTATTTATAACCATACAGCATAGACTTGTATTATTTTGGCATGTGGCTTTATCTTGTGGACCTCTACCAGGGTTCAAGTAATTATAGCTCTGGGATCAAAAATGACTTTGCCCTGCAGGTCTCAACTTTCACATGGACTTTTAAAGAGAAAACTTTGTAAGTCTTCATTTTGAAACCATCTGGCTCAGAATTGGAATGGTTAATATTTATGGTTTATATTTATAAGCCAGTGGAGCGATACAGGGCCATCATGGCCCTCTTGTTTTTTTGTTCTTTCCATTTATACTATTCTAAACATCTAAACTAAATGTTTCTGCAGTTTTTCAACGGATCATTTATAAAACATACAGTAAAATCGCTTGTCATAATGTCTTTTGTCATTATTACCAGTTTTTGGTATCATATTGATCAGGGCTACAGAAATTTTGTAATCTCAATCGGTCTGGCGGATCGACGGCACATTCGGCAAACTTCGGTTGATTCCGAAATTGGCCGAGCTGTGACATGTGATTGACGGCGGCGAGTTCACGTTACCCCACCCACTTTCTTTGTCAAAATAAACTCGCGATTGGTCCGGGAATGTCCCATCTCAAACTCACTGACAATGGCATCGGTTAAAATTTTCTGAAGAATATTTTCTTCTTCATTTTCATCAAATGATTTCTGTCCGTCGCTTTCGCTGCCATCAAAAATTCGCTGCAAAACGTCTTAAAATGTCAGTCTGCGTTTAGCCATTTTACTTTTGTTTTCAAGAAGAATGTGGTCGAAGTAAACGTGAGTCTCAGTCTGCTAAAATTACACCCGATTGATTCGTTTCTTCGGAAAGTAAAACGTAAAATTACTTTTTTCAACATTACATAATTCATGTCTACAACCCTGAGTGAGCATACCTATACCAAAAGCGAAAACAAGGCAAATTTCTTAGGCAACCGCTCGGCGCAGACAGTTCTCCAAGTCGTGTTTACCACTGACAGGTGAGATAGTTGGATGCAAGCTGTGTCTGCACTAATGGAAATGGATTAATAATTCAAGATTGTGAGAGGTCATGGCTAAATATATACCGTGTAATGCTAGTCATGAGTTCGTGGATGCACACTACCACTACAACGTAGAGTCAAGGCGCGGCTTTACAAAATTATGGGCGGCAACTAAATCTCGTACGTGATTTCTGATTGGTTCGCAGTAGACACTGATGCAAATGGGGCGTGGCGAAATTGACTGACTGATTTGCATTGCATGGTGTGTTTGCATGTATGGTACGTAATTAGACAAAACCGATTGCGAATAGGGCCGTACCACGCTTAAGGCAACGATGCATGACGATATCTCTATAAGCCGTGATTTATGTCACAGTGAAATGGCAATAATTAGATAATGGCCAATTCACAGTTTGACACTCTAGATACCAAGGGATCTTATATACGATCACTGCTTTGCCTAACGTTCAAAAATGACTGCAGCAATGATTTAAGGTTTGTAAGTTTCTTTCTGACTGGCCATATTATATTTCGGACCGATTTTTTAGGACGTTTTTGAAAATAAATCGGTTTTCAGTGTTCGGAATCGGTCTGATCCGGTAATTTTTCGGATTTCTGTAGCCCTGATATTGATGTTTTACTTGACTGATCGTCTCTATCTCTTGTTTGGTCTTTTTCTTAATGAATGAATAATAATATTTCCCACGTAATTGTCCTGATTTTCCCGCATGATTGGAAATTTAGATGCAAATTTCTTCTGCAATATTTTTTTTGATATCCAAACAACTGATAAGTCTTAGTGTATCTGGAATTCATCTGACGAAGCATAACTGTTCTTAGAGGGGATATAGTTACTGTATCTGTGCCACTGTCCTAATGTAAATTGTGAAAACAAAATAACTGCATGTTTTTATAATTCTATACAAATATCTATGGGAGAATTTCAAGATACGAAATATGAAGATTAATTGAAAAGGAAATGAGTTTCCAAGCTCTGGAACATAAAAAAAATGTTTCGCGTCAACCTGCACGAAAAAGAAAGTAGTTGCAATTTTATGTATATAATCATATAACCACAAGACAGTAAATATTTTCTTGACAATGTTTCACTAGTTGAAGAAAAAAAAAACTGAAAGGAGTAATCTAGTTTTTGCGTATACATAGCTTATAATCTTGCAATCGTATTTTCTTCATTTATGTGGTCAATGTTTTTCGCACAATTTTGACTGAAGTCATAAGATAGAAATTGTTAGTTTTCGACATGACCTTGTTTGAATATAAAACTACAAAAATGATTCATTTAACCCTTTCAGGGCCATAGGCATTTCCATCGGTGAAAACAGGGGCTTATGCAGACAGTATAGATCAAGATCAGACTGCACAGAACGTGCAGTCTGATCCTTGATCTATGCCGTCCGCTTGTTTTGGAAAGCCTACGAGGTAAAACTCTTTCTTAGTTTAAATGGATGGTATTTTAAGCCGTCAGAAGAGGTCATATTTATATATTTGGCGCTGAAAGGGTTAAAAATAATAAATACTTCAGCTTTCTGCATTTTGCTGATCTGCACCAATGTGTGTTCTTGAAATAGCTCAGTAGAAATGGTGGCAAAGTGTATGAATTTTTTACGGCACAATTGGGAAATGTACTGGACAAAGTGTAAGAATTTTTTACCACACAACTGGGGAACTGGATTCCAACAGATACACACCACTTTGGATCATACCAGAATATGTGTATAATGTGTGTGTGCACCTAACCGTCCAATCGGGGAATGCGTCAGATTACTAATTTAACTTGACATATTGATAATTAGGGAGTCTGGAATGCGAATTTGAAATAAAAACCAAACGGGGACCTCCCTGTTTGTTAGGTGTTCCCCGGTTGGTTGGTGTGTATTCTCACAAAGTTCCCCGTTTGGTCTGTTTTACACACACACACACACACACAAACGGGTGAAGTGGTGTAGTTTGATGGTGAAATATACCATTTGCTTTCAAGAACCCTTCAAATTTCTCTGACCGAAATTGTGGACCATTTTCAGACGTAATGGTGATTGGCAAACCGTATCTACTAAACATGGTTTCTAAACTCTGTATAACCTTGTCACTAGTGGTATCTTTCATAATTTCTATTTCATAGAATCTACTGTAATAGTCTACGACAACAAAAATATAATGACCTGAAGGTAATGGTCCTAACAAATCAATCCCTAAATCAGCCCATGGTTTATCAGGTAATTTAGTAGTCTGTAGAGGCTCAGGGTGAACTGTCGCTGAAACAATTTGACACCCATGACATGCCTGTACATACTTCTCAATATCTTTATCCAAAAACGGCCACCACACTTTCGTGCGCAATTGTTGCTTGGTTTTTACTATCCCTAAATGACCTTGGTGAGCCAATTCAATACACCTCTGACGTAATACTTTAGGTATAACTAACCTAGTACCTCTAAGTACAAGAAAACCTAATCTACATAGCCATGTCTCAATGGATAATAGGAAACAAGGTCTTTCGACTCTCCCATTTTCCGGACTCAATGCAGTCTCTCAGTTTAATCAGTTCCGGGTTGACTTTTGACGCCTCCTCCACTTCTCTTGCTGTCAGAGCAGCAGGAGTTGCCTCTTTAGCTACAAAATACAAATACTCTGTCGTAACCTTCTCCAGTTCACTCTCATTACAAGTTTGACCGGGGATAAGTCTTGACAAGGCATCTGCAATATTCACTCGGCCTGGCTGATAACTAACTTTGAATTTGTAGGGCATCAGTCTCATGACCCAACGTTCAATCCTGGCATTCGGTCTAGACTTAGGCCCATAAATTACTTCTAGAGGCTTATGGTCGCTTACCAATTCAAAATCAACTAAATCAAATACAATTTGAATTTCTCAAATCCCCACACTACGGCTAGAGCTTCTTTTTCAGTGGGTGAGTATTTCCTCTCAGCATCTGACAATGCTCTGCTAGCATAACAGATGACCTTAGAATTACCCAACTTATCTTGCTGTATCAACATTTGAGGCATCTTTGACTACAACTGTTTTTGCAGCGTCGAGCGAAAAGTGACCCAAAGTCTTCTCTCCAGAGAGACATTGTTTGAGCTTGTTAAAACTGTGCTCTTGCTCTTTACGCCAAGCCCCCATAGCTCAGTCGGTAGCATACAGGACTTGAGAACAGGAGGTCGCAGGTTCGATCCCCGGCTTGGCCAATTTCTTTCCGAGGATTGGTGATAGTCATCGCGACAGGATTCATTCCTCTCTCACCGCTGACCATTGTTTCGACGATGGTTATGTGGGAAAGCAGCCAGTGGCTTGGGAAGAATATTGTGCAGAGTACTGGTAACAGAAACTCCAGGAAAGCATGGATAGGTGCACTGGCCGCCGTGATATAACTGAAATAATGTTGAAAATGGTGTTAAACACCATACAATCAATCAATCTTGCTCTTTACCCCAAACAAATGTAACCCCTTTCTTGGTCAAACGTCGTAAAGGTTCACAAATCGTCGCTAGATCAAGTATGTAGCGCGCACTAAAGTTCACTAGACCCAAGAAGCTACGGACTTTTGAAGCACTCTTTGGCTGCGTAGCGTTCATTAGAGCTCTTGTGCGTTCTTCAGTTGGTCCAATTCCTTTACCAGATATAATGTGACCCATGAACTCAATTTTGTCAAGACCAAACTGACACTTTTTCTTATTTAGCGTAAGACCTTTGTCACAAATCTTCTCAATCGCCTCACGCAGTCGCTTGTCATGTTGTTCTTGTGTCACGCCGTGAACTGTTATATCATCTTGGATATTTTCAACACCCTCAATGTCGTGGAATATTTGCGCAATGATGTACTGATACTTTTCTGGCGCACGACTGATTCCAAACATCAGCCGTTTGTACCTATACAACCCCTTGTGCGTCACAAACGTAGTTATTTCCCTTGATTTGTCCTCGAGTTCAATCTGATGGTACCCGTTTAAGGTCAAGTTTGCTGAAAACGGTGCTCCCATTGACCTTATATAGAATCTCATCGACCGTCGGAATCGGATGCCATTCATGCACTATGGCCTCGTTCGCACGCCTCATGTCCACGCATATGCGTATGTCAGAATCGGCTTTAGGAACTGTAAGGACAGGGGAAACCCATGGGGTAGGCTTTTCGACTTTCTCTATTATGTCCATTTCTAGGAGTTCATCAATCTTTCGTTCTACTTTATCATGCAAGCTGTATGCGATACATATTCTGTGCTACAGGTGTAACCGATTCATCAATGTGCAGCTTCAGCTGAAAATCTTTCAGTTTCCCTATGCCTTCGAAACACTCTTTGGGGACAAGTTCTTCTATTTTATGAATGTTATTATGTTCATAGTCTTTGCCAAAATTCTAGGCCTAACTGTAAGGCTGTATTCCTGCCTAACAGGGCTGGTCCAGAACTATCAAGCACATAGATCTCAGTATTTGGGGCTGAATGTCCAGCTTGTGTTGAGACAGTTGTCACAGATTTGCCTAAAAGATGCAAAGGCTCCTTTGACCCATATGAAAACAGCCTTTTAGATGTTTTTTCTGACTTACTTGAAATTCTCTGGTCTTTCAGTGTTCCCCACAGCGACTTATCGATAATGTTCACTGAAGCTCCGCTGTCGGTAACAAAATCTATGTCATATTTATCAACAAGAAGCTTGACCGACATTTTATTTCCATCTACTGCCACTTGAAATGCATACTCATCATTGACATTTTCACAGTTTTCATCGCCACTTACAGCGTGAATTTTGTTCGGTTTCTGCTTTTTCTTTCGTTTGGTGTCTTTTGACTCATTTGTCTTTCCTGTTTTGCACCTAATGGCAAAATGACCCATTTTCCCACAATCATTACACTTCTTATTTTTAGCAGGACAATGTTTGTCAGTACTTATATGCCCACTTTTCCCACACTGATAACATTCTTTATCGGCAGCAGCACTAACAGCATTGACCCTATGACCTTCACCTTGGGCCTCAATTTGTCTTACCTGGGTCTCTGAACTCTCAAGGGCCTGAGCAGTGACTCTAAGCTGATCCAGGGTGAGATCTTGACCTTTCTCCAGAAGTCTCATTCTGAGAGTATGTGACTTACACTTTTCTATTATTTGATCTCTTATTTGCTCGTCGAAACGATCAACTCACATAGCTCGGCTTGATGACGCAATCAAATTATGTACTGTTCAATGTTCTCATCAGGTTTTTGTGTCATACTTCAAAAACTATACCTTTCATATGGCACGTTAATTTTCCCTTTAAAATGTGCTGACAAGACATCTTTAGTTTTACCATACCAAGTCTCGCCTTCACCTGGGTCTTTATTTGGCAAAGTAAAATATACATAGTAAAATTAGTGTTGCACCCCCTGTGTTTTTAACGTGTTTAATTTTCTGGCGTGAATGATATGAAAAGGGTTGGAAATTAGAATCTGGCTGCTGTATACAAGAACAAACAAGTCTGTTGTCTCTGAAATGGAATGAACTGAGGTATCCCTTAACCTCATGGCAGCAGCTACTGATCGAGCTGTTTCAACCTCTCGTGAGAGGTGTGAGACAAAGACTGCAAGCTGTTTTGCATGCCCCGTGTGGAAGTATGCAATATTGCCTGATTTTGTGTGTCCATTCTTTGCAGGTCACTTTCAACCTGTCTTAAGTTTTGTTTCGACATTAAATTCCCTGTTTTAATCAAACTTAAACGCTTCTCATTTTTCTTAAATTTGAAAGCAACATCTAGGCAAAAGATTCCCACTTACCACGAGGTCAAGGGATACCTCAGTTCAGTTCATTTTATGGGCAAAAGACAAGTCTGTTGGTGTATGCAGCAGCCGAATTCTAATTTCGACCCAGTTTTATCTCATTCACGTCAGAAAGTCAAACCCAGTAAAAAAACACAGGGGGTGCAACACTAATTTTACTATGTATAGATATCCTGGACCCGTTGTCCAGCACAGTGGAGCAGCAACGACATTTTCTGCCTATCATCTGTCACTCCCTTTCCAATCGCAAAGAGCTCAAAACTTCACATCCGTCGATCCCACGACTGACCGATTCTCTCCCCTCGCGGTTCAAAAGAAGGCAGCCCATTCAGCTCAATGAAACTCGCCATTTCACAGCAACAACAAATTGTCAGTACAAACAGTAGGGCACAAACCAAACCGGTATGACTTTTCCACGTCACCAGATGTTCTATAGGGCCACCAGTTCGTGATTTAACACACAACAACTCGAATTTAATCATTGGATCAGACCTCTCCAACAGTGGTGAGTTTAAAACGCAGACTGCCACAGAATTCGCTGTCTACATCCATTTTTCTTGCGAAATTAGTATGGTACACAGTCTGTTTCGTCATGGTTTTGTAAATAAAGCGAAATCAAAAAACCGAAATAAGAAATAGAGGTGGTTCTATTTTTAGGAATGACAGACAACTCGCCCCAAAGACAACTCGCCCAACAAAAAAATCGTCGTGTAGTTTTATAAATACGTTCAGGTTATAGTAATAAGAGCGGGGCGAGTTGTCTTATATGTGGGGCGAGTTGTCTCATAACTTGGGGCTAGTTGTCTTCTGAAGGTGAGTCGAGTTGCCTTGTGGCGAGTTTTTTTGGGGGGCGAGTTGCCTTGGGGCGAGTTATCTTTGGGGCTAGTTGTCCTGCACCCACTTTTAGATATGACGAATTTCAGAAAAGATTTGTTACATTAATTTGCCATGATTACAAATGACCTCTCAAATAACTTTAATTCTTCATTAAGCAAATAAATCTAAGCAGAAGAAAAAGTATGAAGAATTTTGTCAAAAAAGAGAAAGAAGACCGCTGGACAAGATCATGCGACTTGAGAAGGCGGAAAGAAGATCAAATGACCGTCATGTAAAGCAAAAGAGGTTGAAATTAAAGGCCAATAAACTATTTGAAAATACTGACGCTGACCTCTCCTGGCTTCTTTTTGAAAGAAGCCAACTTGTTTAGCTCTTTATTGTCTCTGCCTACAGCATGGCAATTTTACCCAGAAGCCCCCACAACATCTGCTCAAGGGAAGCAAGTCTATATAAACTATTTCCATAATCCTTACAGGATTATCTCCCTTAAACCATACTAAAATACCCAAGACACTACAGATATCATATGGTAAATATTTTTATGGTACCCTCCTATATACCACACATGGCACATTGGTTGTTTACTGCCATAGGAAGTCAAATGTCTGCAGGTCTCTGCCAACTCTCAGACTTCTGGGAGAAGTAACTTCTCCCTAGTCTGAGAATTGGGAGAAATTTTTCAAAATGGGGAGAAGTGGTCAGCCTTTGGGGAGAAGTTTTTACAGACATTGGCACATTGGTTGTTTACTGCCATAGGAAGTCAAATGTCTGCAGGTCTCTGCCAACTCTCAGACTTCTGGGAGAAGTAACTTCTCCCTAGTCTGAGAATTGGGAGAAATTTTTCAAAATGGGGAGAAGTGGTCAGCCTTTGGGGAGAAGTTTTTACAGACATTAAAATGCGGACGTATTCGGACTAATAGAAGGAAATAACAATATTTTAACAATTTAACAGTTTGATTGGATAGAAAACCATGTAAATTAAATGAAAATATTTTATCTAATATATCTTTGTAATGATTAATATACTTCATCATATTAGAAACTACATAAAACATATTTATTCATTGTTTACCATGCTTAACTCATACACTTTTTGGATAAAAACAACATGGAAAGAGAAAACAAATACGTGCTGTGAGCAATGGTTTCACCCAGCACATTTTTTTCCCCCAAATCTTTGAAGTACTATTTTTTTTTACCTCCAAAAATTGGCTGAAAATCATTATCTTTACCAGGGATCATGTATATTAAAATCCCTGTCCCTGACCAGGGTGGGGGTGGCGCATGTACCTTACGCCCACTCTAAATCTGCGCATATGATATTTGATCAAATTAGTATTGTCAAACATATAGTAATATGTGGATGTTAGGTTTTAGGACTTGCCTACCTCAGTCGACTTTGTGGGGGGGGGGGGGGGATACGCTTCTTTCACCACCCCTTAAATTCGCCCATGCTATTTATGCTGTAAATCAAAATTTCTTGTAAAACACCAATAAATGGAACCAGATATAGTTTTCTCTGCAATCATATAGAAACTGTGCGGTTACACTCAATAAAGAGGAGCAATTTTAGGCATTTAACCCTTTAACAAACAATACTGTGTTTTAATGACCCTGAGCCAGAATGCATGAAAACATTGTGGGAATAGGAGAAAATGTTGGTAACCACCATTTTCTCCTTTTCCCACAGTGTTTTCTACTGTTCAAAGACAGAATCATCATTTACGCTACATATGATTTGTCGTCTGCAAATGCTTTGAATTTGGTTGAGTCCAAATTATTGTTGTTGGGTAAAATGTTAACCCTTGACCACACAATCCTGACTTTTAATGACCCTGAAAGAGAAGACTTTTGAAAACATCATGGTCACCATTATTTTCTTCTTTTCCAACAGTGGTTGCGATCCTGTCAAAGACAAAAATCATTCAATTTGTTGTTTGCAAATGCTTTCAATTTGGACCAGTGTAAAATTTTGCTATGAAGTAAAGAGTTGAGTAACGGTATGGTCGTTACGCAATGGGGAAGACCAAGATCAGGCTGCACTGGTATAATTTAGTCTTCTGATGTACATCAATAGGACCACATTATTTACTTGATTCAGAAGTAAGGCCAAAGACTAACAGTTTTAAATAGCGGCAGCTCCATACCACAACTACGGTAGGCTTACCTTTGAACTAAAGGAGAGCTCAGATGTTATTTGTGGAGAAACAGTAAAAAAATAACATCAAAAATAACCTTCCGATCGAAGGTACGGTAGGCTGTGCTTGATAAAAATGTCAGAAATGCAGTCAAATGCAGTAAAGTGACGGTTGACACTGACCAAGTTTGATTTGCAGATTTCAAAATGGGTTTCTGGGTAAAGAGTGTTACCGACATGATTTTCAAAATTGGACTGGTCTAAAATTTTTTCGTTTGGTAAAGAGTTGACTCTTTACCACGCGAAAAAATTCCAGACGGGTCCAAATTGAAAACACTGGTTGACAACAGATTTAGTGTGGCTCAAATGATGGAATCTGTCTTTGTTAGAGTATAGAACATTGTGGAAGAAGGAGAAAATGCTGGTTACCAGCATTTTCTCCTTTTTCCACAATGTTTTCAAAAGGTTTCTTTTTCAGAGTCGTTAAAAATCGGGATTGTTTGGCAAAGGGTTAAACAAAGTGGCTATTATTGATTCATAATTATGTGATGGCTTGCTGGGTATCATGCATCACAGAGATGCCTTTTCACAGAGCATGGCTCATATAAATGTATTCATAAGAGTTTCTGTTTACCTAAGATTTCATTGAGTCCATGGGACTTAGTGTCACTAAAAAAGTTGAGTATAGAGCTGGGTATCGCCAGAAAGATTGTATCATGATATATCACGATAGTTATTGTGTGATACAATTCAGTATTTTGATATTTTGCAATGTTACATAGTAATTCTTAATTATACTAATTAAGGTCATTTTCTTCCATTACTTGCAGATCATGTGTGTCAATGTAACTATGTGAGTGAAAGTGCATACAAAGTGATAATTCTAGTGTTAGTGCTGTGCAATCAATTCATTACAAAATGTGGATTTATCACAAGAAAGCCTAGATGAGAAAGGAACAGACAGCCTTGGTGAGTAGAACCATGTTTTTCTTTGAGCAAAAAGTTTCTTCTGAGCAAAAAGTTCTTGGAGTTTGTTAATTAAAACAAAACTAGTGGTGGTATTATAGCACTTGAATTTTCATGTTTAAGATCCATTCATAATGGACAAATTCAGAAAGTTTCAGACAAATTGTTCCAAAAACGTAGTTACTATGACTCCTTTTACAATGATTTTAATGGCTACCTGGAGCATGCCATGGCATTGACGTCATTTTACCTGCATGTTATTTACTGTGATGTTGGTGCTTTCTGTCGGATCATCTGCAATACTCTTTCATTGATTTTTAAACCTTGCATGCGACTTACGTACTGCAGATTTTCTTTCAATTGTGGCTTTACCCCAGCTTCTTTTAATAAATTAAACATTTTAGAAGGACTATGCCCAAAGTTTACACCTAATTGTATGCCTGTGCAAGTTTCCACCACTTCCTAAACCACTATTTTTACCTTATATTTCCTCTGATAGGTCTCACAAAATCTTTTTTTTTGATAGTGACATCATAAATTTCACACAGTGTCAAATGGAGCCATCCATTAGGTTGACGTAATTTAAGGAGAATGGAATCGGACAGTCTTGAAAAATTACCGTTTTTAAAAGTGTGACAATAGTGATTTTAAGGCTTGCTCTGGGGCAACAAACCTTGCGCATTGTAGAGTGAAAATAAATATTTGTAATATAAAATCACTGACTTGTGATTTTTGACCTGGAAAATGATATAAGACCATGACATGGTGAAAATCTGAAAACAGTGAAAACAGACATCAAATAAAAAAGTTATGAAGAAATTCCATGAAGTTTTTTGCTCAGCCCACGAACATGTACAAGGATTTTCCTTGCTCAAATTTGGGGTCAGATATCAGCCCTAAAGGATTCCTAAGATTTATCAGTTTAAATCGCTGAAATACTATACATGATAAGTTTCTGGCTTATATGGTTCTGAAGCTATTTTTACCAATTTTTCAGTCGCTAATTTTAGAAAATTACAACTCATTATGGAGTTCTGTTTAGAACTTAATATGAGCTGTGCTCTGTGAAAAGGAGGCTTAATGCATCTGCATAAAGTATCAACCCAGGTCAGCCTGCATAGTCCACGCAGGCTGACCTGGATTGAAACTTTTTGCTTTTGGTCAATTTTTACAGTGTCAAAGGACCATTCTACCTCATGACTACTTTAGTGGTTAGAATAAGTGGGTATTATGGATCCATGATCATGTGATGTCTTCCTTGGTATTGTGGATAGGGGAGATGCATTAAGCCCCTTTTTGCCAGAGCATGACTCATATGTATTTAACAAAAATTTGGTCTGCATTACCAATTGTTGAAAAGACTTAGGGCCCTATTTTAATTTACTTTTATGTGAAAGAATTAGAGAATCAAATTCATTGTGACAGAATTTCCTGTATCTAAAAAGATCTTAACCTTTTACCACGCAATCCCATTTTTTAAGGACCCGGAGGAAGAAGCCTTTTGAGAACATTGTGGGAAAAGGAGAAAATGCTGGTAATCAGCATTTTCTCCTTTTCCCACAATGTTTTCAATTCTTCCCAAAACAAATTTCAATTTTTGAGTCACATTTATTTTGTCGTCTGCAAAAGCTTTCAATTTGGACCAGTCTAAAATTTTGTCGTTTTGTAAAGAGTTAACCCTTTACCACACAATCCCAAGTGTTGCATACCCTTGGGAAAAAGCCTATTGAAAACATTTTTGGAAAAGGAGAAAATGCTTTCTATCCCAAATCCCATAATTTAAGACAAATTATATTTGTCGTCTGCAAATGCTTTCAAATTTGACCAGTCTGGAATTATGTCGTTTGGTGACAGTTAATGAGTCAAAGAGGTCAGCTATTGGTATTATTCAATGTTTCCTCCAGAGTGCATTTTTTACATCTTTGACACATTTTTCACTCCTGTGGAAATTTTATGGTCGTGTCTTTTCTGACACGTTCAAATCTAAATCCATTTTCAGAGTATATGAATGAACAGTGTAGGTGACAAATCTAATTGACAAATGTCACAGGTTCCCAAATGTAATCTCCATTACTTAATAAGTGGAGGACCAGTTGTAATGGTATCGGGTTCAGAACGCAAATGCTATACCAGCGCCAGTAAACTGGGAACCGATTGAGTCTCATTTCAAGTGTCGAAGAAACCGTGACATTTCCTTAGCGTAAAAAGTCGTCAGCACCAAAGGAAAAAGCTAAAAAGCTGATCTCAATAGTAAATCTAACAAAGATCATATCATTATACCCCCCAAAACTCTGTTTGGGGGGTATATAGGAGTCAGCTTGTCGGTCGGTCCGTCTGTCTGTCCGTCTGTCGGTCTGTAGCTTTTTGTCCGCTCTATTTCTCATAAACTACTGGACGAATTTTATTCAAACTTCACAGGTAAACTCAGTATCAAGCAGAGATGTGCATATGAAATGTTGGTTATGGTTCATTGATTTTTCACTGAGTTATGGCCCTTTCATGAAATTTCTTGTCCGCTCTTTTACTCATCAACTATTGGACAGATTTGGTTCAAACTACACAAATAGACTCAGTATCAAGCAGAGATGTGCATATCCTATTTTGGTTATGGTTTATTTAGGTTTCATTGAGTTATGGCCCTTTGATGATTCTGGACAAATTTCTTTCAAACTTCATGGATAGACTTTGCACTCAGCAAAGATGTGCATATCATAAATTGTTCTTAGTTAATTAAATAAAATTTCCAAGAGCTTAGCCCTTTTTTGTCGTTCTCTTTATGACGGAAGTCTTTAGTCTGTAACAAAGAGTAATTCTTTGGCAAGAAGCCATTGTAGGATATTCATCACCTTCATTGATAGCTCTGGTATAATTGACTCTCCAGTCACTTATTTTGCATTCCTGTGACATTAATCTGTTTTGTGACAAGGAGCTGTTGGGGGGTATGATCACGTTTAGTGATAGCTCTAGTTTTAAGATTGCCAAATACTGATTCTTGACTTTATCATGGCCTAAAATTTCTTCCACATCAACAAATGGGCGACTTTTGACGGTGGTTTTTAATGAAGCCTGTGTTTTTCCACAGTAAGTTACAAAGTTCATTGATATTTTGTGATGTCAATGAAAACCAAACAAAAGAATATCAAAAACTTGTTTATTCATCATTTATTTGAAAATGACACAAAGAAATTTGACCCCCAGTTTTTACTTTTACGATTTCTGGATAAGGGGTCAAAATGACCCAGCAAAATTTTACACCTGGAGAAAACACTGATTATCTCCTGAAAATCAGTAGATTTGTACTCAGTAATTTCCAACGTCTCACAAAGGTTCCTTTTGTACCCATGTTTAGGCTACATTTTAGTTTTTCTGCATGTTGCAAGTAACTTTGCCATTGCAGAACATTGATTAAATCTTTACTAAATGACAAAATTTGCAGATCACAAAATAAATGTGTCTCAAAAACTGAATTATTTGTTTTGAAGGGGAGAAAACATTGTGAGGAAAGGTTGAAAATGCTACATGCCTTCCTACTCCCACAATGTTTTTAACAGGGTTTTTCCTCAGTGCCGTTAAAACTCGGGATTGTGTGGTAAAGGGTTAACTCTTTACCAAACAACAAAATGTTAGACTGGTCCAAATTTAAAGTATTTGCAGATGACAGCTTGGATATTCATGACATGGTGAGATTTGTCTTTGATTGGATATTAAACATGGTGGGAAAAGGAGAAAACCTGGTGACTAGCATTTTCAACTTTTCCCTCAATGTTTCCAAAAGGTCTCTTCCTCAGGGTTGCTAAAACTCCGGATTCTGTGGTAAAGGGTTAACTCTTAACCAAAGGACAAAATTTTAGACTAGTCCAAATTCGAAGCATTTGCAGATGACAAAATAAATGTGACTCAAAAATTAAAAATTTGTTTTGGGAAGGATAGAAAAAATTAGTGGGAAAAGGAGAAAAATGCTGGTTACCAGCATTTTCTCCTTATCCCACAATGTTTTCAAAAGCCTTTGCTTTAAAAGTTGTCAAAACTGGGGATTATGTGGTAAAGAGTTGAATGGTGTTCAATGTCAAGCTCCTTTTTTTTTTGTAGCTTAATGACTAAACATATTAGTTTTCCTTTTTGGTATGATTATGTGATTATTTTCATGATTCAACTATTTAGCTGCCAATGGTGCATTGGATAGCTTTTGCAGATAGCATAAATGAAGACTCGACAGCATAAAATGTGCAGTCTGATCTTTGATTTACACCGTCTGCAACCTGATGTTAATTGAAACAAAAATATACTTTAAGAACTTAAGAAAAGTCGAAACCATTTAGTTGGAAGTGAAAGAGTTAAAACGGATTGGCAATATTTCGTCAAAAACAATGTTTGTCGAAAACGATCCCTAGCCCTGACCCTTACGCTAACCCAGATGAATTGTGGCTCAAATCTTCCTCCGAGACAGAGCTTTTCATGAAATAAATCTCAGAATTTAGCAATTGGTATTTTAAAACATGCATTGATTTTAATGAAACACCCTTTCTTTAAAAAACAATCATTTTGTAATGTAAAACTGCCTGTTTAGACTGAGTTTTAAGATACATTGCATAGCAAGTTTAAGATATAGTGCATAGCAAATATACTTTTTCCAAGACATAATTACTTCAACTATAATATAGGTTAACTCTTAACTCTTTACCCAACTTTTAACGACCCTGTGAAAGAAGCCTTTTGAAAACATTGTGGAAAAAGGAGAAAATGCTGGTAACCAGCATTTCCTCCTTTTTCCACAATGTTTTCTATCCTTCCCAAAACAAATTTCAGGTTTTTAAATCACATATATTTGTAATCTGCAACTGCTTTCAATTTGGACCAGTCTAAAATTTTGTCGTTTGATAAAAAGTGAACCAAACAGCAAAATTTTAGATTGGTCCAAATTGAAAGCATTTGCAGACATAAATCTTGACATCTACATCTTGGTATGAATGGGAAGCATTACATAGGTTTCATGATTTATTATTCAAATCATTTGAACAATCATTCCAATCAACTAATTTTACCCACCAACCAACTTGCCAAATTTAATTACCCATCAATGAACTCTTAACAAGGCTGCAAAGATTTAGACTTTTCAGTGCTCAGTTACTTTGCAGAGGCAGTGTTTGTCCCATTGTACAGACAAAAGACCCCGAGAACAAAACTGCCATTGACAATAGCCACATGTTCATAATAGAAAAAAAGGACAAAAGCCCCATGGTATATCATGTGTATCTTCAAACATTAATTTTGTATTTTTACTGTCAGTCTATGAGAAAAGAGAATAACTAAGTTTTATTGGTATGACTGATAGTGATATTAAATTGAAATATCAATTCTGTCAATGATCACACCAGAGTTTATCCAGGGATTTTGGGAAAAGGCTCCAAGCTAAATTGGGAAAAAATTTCATCGACAAAAATGGGCAGGGGGAATGTACGAAAGGGAGAAAGTTAGGAACACAATTAACCTTGTAATAAACTTATAAATAAGGCATTTCTTGTACAACTAATTCAGTGTTTCTTCTTTTTTCAGTCTTCTTTCTTTGAGTGAATGTCTTACTCATTTATCTCTTTACTCCCACTTCTAAGTTACGTTGGTGGTAGATATATTTTTTTTTACCTAATAATGATCATCTACTTATTTTTCTGGTGACTGAATAATCGTTTTAGTTCCTGCATTATTACTATGATGTGTATGCAAGTTAAGTCGGCTGTTTTTAAGTCATTATCAAGGCTACATAAGACAGTTTGAAGGGTCTTTGATCAGATGGGGTCAATGTGACATTGTTTTTTCATGGGTTTTCCAGGTTTTTTCCATGACGATTGATCTTTGAAAAAGATTTTCTTTGAGTTTTGACAAACTGTATTTCACCTAATTAATGCACCTGGGCACCATGCAAAACACTGAAAGGGCGCTCTTATTTCAAAGCCAATTTCCCGAAATTTAAGCGCCATCAATAAGAGCAAGTATGGCACTTTGATCCGGGTTTTAATTAGTGCAAAGCAATTGCCATTTTGAAAGGCCCAATGTAGTGTAGTAACGCAGAATATCGATTTTACTGCCAATCATGATTTATTTAGACATCAAATATCATTCATGTTTAGTATTGGACACTGGTATTCAGTACTTCACTTTAAAGTTTTTCCAAGTTAGCTGACAAATTCTGTGTTACCAGAAGTTTATAATGTTATTGGAACTGTATGTGTATTCGGATAGCTGTTACTGACATCATTTTGTGAAGTTATTAGGATTATGTTGACTCGTACTGGTAAGTTTATTTATAAAATATTGGTCATTAGTGATTTTCGTTAAGTCTGCATTTAAAAAGTTATATTGAAGTTATTTGGGCAAAATGAAACAAAATGTGAAATGAATGAATCACTTGTGTCAACCTACCTTACTAACCTTACTCAGATCTTGATGCTGTTAAATATTTTAACAACTTTGTTGTGATGACATTTTTTCTGCTGCAGACGACATTGCATACGTACACAAAACGAATATGTTACAAGTTCAATTTGCGGCTCTACTGGCTGTAAGCAAGCAGAGCTTATATCATGACATGGTTTTCTATCATCCAGCCGCCTATCTGTCCATCAGTCTGTTAGTCTTTTTCTTGCTTACGCAATAAAGTCTACATTTGTGGTTTGATTTTCATGAAACTTGCACACTTTTTCTTATCAATAGCTTGAACCCAATTGATTTTGAAAACAGTCTATCAGTGCAGGAAAAGCAGCCATTTTAAGTTCAAAATTTTCTTTTCTTGTTTATGCGATTAAGTCTTTAGTTGTGGTTGGATTTTCGTTAAACTTGCACAGTTTGATTATCTCATCAGTATCTTGAACCCTATTGATTTTGAAAAAAATTACTATCAGTATGGTAAAAGTAGCCATTTAAGGTTGAAAATTTTCATTTCTTGTTACGTGTTTAAGTTGGCATTTGTAATCTGATTTTCATGAAACTTGTACCTTTGCTTTGTATCTCCAACAGCTTGAACCCTATTGATATTGAAAAAAAATCCAACAATCAGTATGGGAATAGCTGCCATTTAAATGTTAAAATTTACATTTCTTGTTTACGTGATAACTTAAAGATTTGTGGTCAGATTTTCATGAAACTTGCACAGTTGCTTTATATTATGGATAGCTTAAACCGTATTGATATTGAAGAAAAATTTGACAATCAGCCTGGGGAAAAGTAGCCATTTAAAAGTGAAAACTTACATTTCTTGTTTACTCAATTAAGTCCACATTTTTGATGCAATTCTTTTGAAACTTGCAAAGACTATTTGTACAACGTTTCAGAAAGTCTGCTTTTTGCATTTTTGATGCACAAAATGAAAGCCTGATGCTACCAAATTAATACATCGTGTCTCCTTTGATGCAACATAACTCAGAACCAAAAGGTAATATAGAAGATTGATTCAATTAATATGTCTTACAAAATCAATAGGTTTATAAGTGCAGAATCATATCGAACCTGCTTTATGACACTGAATGAATTGTTTCTGGTGTACATAGACTGGTACCCATTGTATCTCCTGTAACCGTCCAATAGACCTTGATACGAAGATTGATAACAGGCTGCCAGTTTACAGTGTGCACTGAATTGGTCTAAAACTAGTCCAAATATTTAGACGTATACATGCTTATTTACCTTTCAACATTTATCATCGGACATTTCACATTTGATTTTTCTTATTGCATGTAACGTCTAAACGGGTCCCATTCAGTTTTATGTAGCAAATCCGATCATCTTTAAAACCAGAATTATAACAAAAGAGAACTTCATTTACCTGTAGATAGAACTTTTTTTGAAAATATTCAGCCGCTGTCATGATAAATAATGGGCAGATTCATTCAGAATTCAATAAAATCACTCGCAAGTTGGATTGCCGACAGAGTCGCCGCCATGTTTTTCAGTCATGCAGACAGTTGGATGACAAATAAGAATTTACTTTAAGTTTATGAACGAAATCTGTTACAGTAATCAAACAAGACCGAAGCGAACAAGATTTCGTTTTAAAAAAAGACATAATACCATTCTGTAAGTTGCACTGACCCGCACATGACGGTTCATTCGGAACAATCATATCTCTTCCACGGCAATTCATAACAAAACAGAGTGGTGTTGAATCGGAATGGATTTAGCTCATAAATAGGCAAGTTTTGGACAAATATCCTTTTTCAATCGAGAAATTATTCATTTATCTTACTTCTGATGTATATTTTATTGAACAAGTTCACTTGAAAGTATCCAAATTTGCTGTTCAAACAGCGACAAAATTCGATGTCGGAGTTTGCTAAAGGAAACTATGAAGGAGCCGATAAGACCCTACGTACACGATGAATGTCAGAATGAAAAATAACGTACGTAGGGGCTTATGAATAGGACTAGTCTAAAACACGACATTAATCTATGTTGCTGTTGTCTGGCCTGTATTACTGTAGGGAATCCGTAGTAATTTTTTTTGTCTGCATTTTAGACCCTGCTTGGTCATGGTCACTGGCTTGCTGAAGTAATTGGGATGACAGATGACAGTTCCTACGAGGTCATTGTTTTCAACTTTTATCTTTAATATTACACTGTCATATAAAACTTTTAGCATTATGCGACATCTACGAAGGGGGCAAAGTCAAACAACATATGAAAAGAAAAGCTAAAGACCATGTTGTGTAAAAATTTTGAATGACTCCCACAATTCCTAACAGTGAGTCACAGATGACCCCCAAAATTTTTAGAGTGCCTGTATGCACTTACGCGCAGAATAATTTGTAAGAGCGGTGTAGAAATTCTATGTGAATTGCATACTACAGGACATGAATGGGCAGCCTCTTGACACTTTCTTAAAACCAACTGTTTGGAATCCAGAATAATTGCGGATAGAAGGTTGCGTCAAGAACAGTGATAATTTCTGCAGTGTTAATAGCATAGTATTCATAAATGCATGAATGAGAATACACTTGTTAAATAAAAAGGCAACACTTGTAAAATAAAAAGGTTAACATATCAGTAATCAAATATTTTTGTGTGTGGCCCCCTGCTTTCCAACATGGCCCCCAATTTCAATGTCTGTGCACCAGATGGGCCTTCTTAGAAACAAAGCTAGATTGAACACTGCATCTGCATGTGTTGAAATGAAGAAGGGATCTCATTGTTTTCATTTCTAAACACTGATATTGCTATGATTTGCTACCTATTATCATTTGCCCCGTTGTTTTGTAAAGAATAAAGAGTTATAAGGGTTACATAAACAAATGACGGGTCAAAAAATCTTGTAAAAAGAGAAATTGCTTGTTACCTGCATTTTCGCCTTTTCCCTTGATGTTTTCAAAAGCCAGATGTTATTGTATGGTAAATGGTGAAGATGCTGAGTGCAACTTCATTTCCTCAGTCAGTGTTGCAGATCATGTAGATAAAGGACCCAGGTCAATGTCAATTTAAGTTCCCCCCCCCCCCCCCCCCCCCATGGCTTATCACCTACTTTTTGGCTGCTGTTATACAAATTATAGTGCAGAATGCAAACCTGTATGAAGTCTTCTAATTTTAGCTCCACTGGCTGAAGGGTAGCAAGCTTATGGTCCAATGCCTGTCATGCGTGTGTGCATTAACTTTTATTTCAAACATCTTCTCTGAAACTATCCATCCAACTTTGATCAAACTTCACAGATATGATCCTGCCATGGTCCTCTTCAGAATTTCTGAAAAGGATTTGATTCCTGTAAAAAGTCTGGTTGCCATGGCAACAAAACTGAAAAGTATTGGACGTCTTTGAAAATCGTGTCCAAAACCATAAGGTTTAGGGCTACCCAGTTTGGCATGTAGCTTGATCTAATAGACCTCTATCAAATTTCTTGAAATTATAGCCCTGGGGTCAAAATTGACCCCATCCCAGGGATCACAAGTTTAACATGGGCTTATAGAGTGACTTAAATTTATATACTGATCAACAGAAATAACTTCTGATATAAGATACATAAGTTTGTTACTATTTACCTCCCTTGATTGTCAAATTGCCCTAGTATATGATTGGTGGTAGGTATAGACCCTTTTACAACGCTGTTCATTGCCAAGGAAATACAATCCCAGAATTCCACTTTCCATGCATGCTCACTGTTTGTAGGGCAAAAAGTTCAGTATCGCTACTGTTGAAAGCTATTTTCACATGCAATGTTTGGGACTTGTCGAAAGATTTTATTAATAAAATCTGTGAAGATTAACTGTGTTACAGGATGCCGTTATCATGCTGTGCACCGAGATGTACAAACAGATTAGTAAATTAGTATCTGGCTTAAACGTCACAGAGTTGAAACATCCTACTTTTGGATAAAATGTCCACTCCGAGTTGGTTAAACGTCCCCATATATTTTATTCAAATAATTTGTTTGATCTCGTATATTTTTAAAGAGATTTTTCACCATTAATGTTTTGTATTGTATTGACCATCGTCGTTTAATGTTATTGATTTTTGACCCGTATCCTGCCGTACTTATATTTTTGACCAGCACAAGAGGAATTCGCATTAACTGTTTATGTCATAAATCTTAATTAGTATTACTTAAACCATAATTAGGATTTGTAACAGTGTATTTCAAGACCATGCTACCCCCATGTGCAAACAGATCTCTCATTATGTTTTTCACAAAGTAAATTCAAGATCACCGTCACGTATCGGAGGCTAAAGGTTAAGGCTAAGGTCCATATTGTTTCCCTACATTATCATGTATATGACGTGCTAAAATGTCTCCCTGTATACAATGTGCTCAACTAATTACTATAACAATTTCCATTTAATCCTTTACCCAACAATCACAAGTCTTAACAACCAAGAGAAAAGAAAGCTTTTCAAACATTATGAGAGAAGGAGAATATGCTGGTAAACATTATTTCAACCTTTTCCAGCACTGTTTTCGGAAAAGGAATGTTTTTAAAGTACATGTTACTTACGGTCCCTGGTGGAAGGCAATTATGGATTGGAAAAGAGCAGCCACAGATGACAACAGGGCATTATACAGTTGTTTGTTCATTATTGGTTTGTGCGTTCGTTCATCCATCCATCCATCCATCCATCCACTCGCTCGCACACTCATTCATTCAATCAATCAATCTTTCATTCATATGTTTTCAAATACGTCTGCGCCAAAATTTGTTTCATGATGAAATTGTTCACAATACACTCTCTAAACTATTAGAGGTAGCAGCATGTTGTGCCAATCTCAACCGACACTCTCCGCCATTGAAGTTAAACTAAAATATCCACTGTATTGTCGATTAAACTAAGAAATATGTGACATATCAGATGGCTACCCTTTGTAAACCCTTTAGCTGTCTCACACTCGTCTTCATTAACGACCCTACATTAATGGGCTTTTGGAAAGGTAAAAATGCTGGTAACATGCATTTTCCCATTCCCGCAGTGTTCCAGCCCGTGCTTCATAGGGTTTGTCTGTTACTGCCTGGTGTTGGTTAACATTTCTTCTGATGATAACGTCAATCCACAACACTGACACAGTTTTTGACGTAGACCTACGTCTTATATTGTCATTAATATACGGATCATTTTCTTTCATGTTACTGAACCCTTAGGAAATAAGTTGGTCTGATGATCGTTTCTTTGCCTCTGGGGGCAAGCTTTTCATATAATCGTTTGTAATTTAACGATTTTGCATACACTTTCAATAATCTGCCACTGTTTTATTTTGTCTTTTTGCCCTAAACGAGTGCGCATGCGCAGTTTTCCTATCTCGTTACCAGGAAGTAGTCAGAGACTGAAAGGGTCTATGTAAGCTTTGTTTGGTAGAAAATGTTCAGTTTTTAGGGAGAGTGATTTATTTTGATGTGAATAGTTATTCTCAGATGGGTGAAATATGTAATATAAAGTAAGTTTTCTAACGTTCAGTTTTTTTGTTCCAGCATGTTTCCCTTCATGCCATTTAGAAAACCTGCATGTATTCACTGACGCTATCTTTGCATTTGAAAAAAGATGACTTTTTATTTGAAGGGTGTGGGGGGGGGGAGGTTTATTTATCCATGTAAGTTTATTGCCATACAGACTTTTTATGCTGTTTGTCTCTGTCAGTGCCAGTTAAGTGCTTGATACATGTATTTTACTCTTTGCGAAGCGGCAATTTTTTTTGACTGGACCAAATCAAATTTAAAAGCCATTGCAGATTACCAATTAACCCTTTCCCAAACAAGCCCTGGTTTTCACGTGTCTGCAGTACAAGTCTTTTGAAAACACTGTGGGAAAAGGAGAAATTGCTCGTAACGAGCAATATCTCCTTTTCCCACAGTGTTTTCTACCCTTTTGGAGAACTTTCCGCCATTTTCATCAAATTTAAAATTGTCGTCTGCAAACTATTTCAGTTTGGAAGGGTCTTAAATTTGTCGTTTGGGAAAGGGTTAAATGTAGCTTGAATTATTATTTCTGTCTTTAATAGGGTAGGAGACATTGTAGGAAAAGGAGAAAATGCCGTTTGTCAACTTTTTCTCCTTTTCCCACAATGTGTTCCGTGAAACACACACACATTACTTGTCGACTTCGGATGTACGTATACACATGACATCTACCTTTGCCCTTTGGTACAAGTTAATCACACCCTTTTTACCCTTTTATAGGTTCTTTTTTAGCTCACCTGAGCACATGGTGCTCAGGGTGAGCTATTGTGATAGGTAATTGTCCGTTGTCCGTCTGTCCGTCTGTCTGTCCATCCATAAACAATTACTAAAAAATCTTCTCCTCTGAAACAGCCAATCAGATTTCAATAAAACTTCACAGAAATGATCCTTAGGTGATGCACTTTCAGAATACTTCAAAGATTTGAATTCCATGAAGAACTCTGGTTGCCATGGCAACCGAAAGAAAACACTTTAAAAATGTTCTTGTCCCAAACTGTAAGGGCTAGAGCTTTCATATATGGCATGTAGCATCATCTAGTGGTCCTCTATCAAAATGCTTCAAATTATAGCCCTGGTGTTAAAAATTGGCCCTATGTTGTGGGGTCTCGGATTTCACATAGAGATAAAGAAGGAAATGTTTAAAAATCTTCTTGTCCCAAACCGTAAGGGCTAGAGCTTTCATATTTGGCATGTAGCATCATCTAGTGACCCTCTACCAAAATACTTCAAATTATGGCCATAGTGTTGAAAATGGCCCTATGTTGTGGGTTCTTGGATTTCACATAGAGATAAAGAAGGAAATGTTTAAAAATCTTCTTGTCCCAAACCGTAAGGGCTAGAGCTCTCATATATGGCATGTAGTATCATCTTGTGGCTCTCTACCAAAATACTTCAAATAATGGCCCTAGTATGGAAATTGGCCCTATGTTGTGGGTTCTTGGATTTCACATAGAGATAAAGAAGGAAATCTTTAAAAATCTTCTTGTCCCAAACCGTAAGGGCTAGAGCTTTCATGTATGGCATGTAGCATCATCTAGTGATCCTATACCAAAATACTTCAAATTATGGCCCTGGTGTTAAAAATTGGCCCTATGTTGTGGGGTCTCGGATTTCACATAGAGATAAAGAAGGAAATCTTTAAAAATCTTCTTGTCCCAAACCATAAGGGCTAGAGCTTTCATATTTTGCATGTAGCATCATCTAGTGGCCCTCTACCAAAACACTTAAAATTATGGCCCTGGTATGAAAATTAGCCCTATTTTGTGGGTTCTCGGATTTCACATAGAGATAAAGAGGGAAATCTTTAAAAATCTTCTTGTCCCAAACTGTAAGGGCTAGAACTTTCATATTTGGCATGTAGTATTATGGTGTTGAGTCTTCTTGCAAGTGGTTGTGGGAAAGGAGTTGATCACCATTATATCTTGAAAAGAGTCAACTCATACTGATCTGCTGAAATATTAATTAATTTCTTGAGCATCTCTGCAACAATTACAGTAAACTTTGCTTATTACTATATTGCTTAATACGATATATTGCTTATAATGACGTTAATCCCTTGGTCCCAACAGGGTCTCTTTTTATAAGAATATACATCAGTTAAAACAATATTCAGATAAAACGATATGATTTCTTCGGTCCCCTGTGTATCATTATAAGTGAAACCCTATTTTGGGCTGTTGCTGATGTCAACCCGTACCAGGTATGTGCCACTATTGGGAAACACTGAGTCTTTTAACTGCTTTCTGCAATTATTGTCTAATTGTTGTCAACTTTTCATTTGCCTGTCTATCAAAGGGTCATTGCATATGTAATTTATTTTTGGACCTACTCATAAAAAAGGTATAATCACAATATTAAGACTGAATATCAAGGCCATATCTGTGAACGATGGCTTATAATTAGTCCCCTACCAGTGAAGCCGGAAGGGACTTTAGGTTTGCACTCCGTCCGTCCGTCTGTCCGTCCATCCATCTGTCCGTCCGTCCGTCCGTCCGTCCGTCGGTTAGCAATTTCTTGTGTGGACAACTCCTCCTACAGTTTCCATCGGAATTATTTGAAACTCTCCACAATGAATCTCCATGATGTCTAGTTGTGCACCTGACTCTTAGAATTTGGATCGCTGTTTGCGTTAAAAAAATTATCTGCCCTTGATTTCTGAAATAACCAACTTTTCACTTTGAATTTTTGTTCAGGCCATAACTTCCATACCATAAAAGGTATCAACTTGAAACTACACACACTGATAGAACACATTATGGAGAAAAGCAGTGCACAAGAACCATAACTCTGCTGCTCTTGTTTTTTGAGTTATTGCCCTTTGTTGATTTTCAGTTTGAATTTTTGTCCAGGCCATAACTTCAAAACTATAAAAGCTATTAACTTGGAACTTCATACACTGATAGAACACATTATGGAGAAGTGCAGTGCACATGAACCATAACTCTGCCACCTTTATTTTTTGAGTTATTGCCCTTTGTTAATTTTCAGTTTGAATTTTTGTTCAGGCCATAACTTCCAACCTACAAAAGCTATTAACTTGGAACTTCATACACTGATAGAACACATTATGGAGAAGTGCAGTGCACATGAACCATAACTCTGCCACCTTTATTTTTTGAGTTATTGCCCTTTGTTAATTTTCAGTTTGAATTTTTGTTCAGGCCGTAACTTCCAAACTTTAAAATCCATCATCTTGAAACTTCAAAGACTAATAGAACACATTATGAAGAAGTGCATTGCACAAGAACCATAACTCTGCCATCCTTCTTTTTGAGTTATTGCCCTTTGTTAGTTTTCACTTTGAATTTTCGTCTGGGCCATAATTTCTAAATTATAAAAGCTATGATCTTGAACCTTCAAACACTGATAGAACACCTTGTGGAGAAGAGTAATTCACAAAAATTGTAACTGTGCCACCCTTATTTTTTTTAGTTATTGCCCTTTAATATTTTTCACATTACATTTTTGTTTGGGCTAGATCTTCCAAACTATAAAAGCTATCAACTTGGAACAATATACACTGATAGAACTGATTGTGGAGAAGAGTAGATAAGAAATGAGAGTTCTAGAACTTATCCCATTTAAGCCAACGCAACACGCTTAAACAAATCAACCACCCTTATGTTTAATCATCCCCCTTACCTAACTTATTCACCCTTATGCCTACTCATCCCCATTAACCAATTCACCACATTATGACTAACACCCCCTTATCCCCACACATCCCCCTTACCTAACTTATTCACCCTTATGCCTACTCATCCCCATTAACCAATTCACCACATTATGACTAACACCCCCTTATCCCCACCCATCCCCCTTAACCAACTCATCCACCCTTATCCCACTACTTCCCCTTATCTCATCAACCACCCCTTATGCACAACACACAAATTAACAAGCTTACCAAACATATGCTTTAACTAATTTCATAAACATAAACATGCTTATAAAATTCATGCGTCACTCATGTCACTCATATAACAACCCACCAACCAACTAGCATAACCTCTTTCTAAAACGTTTTAACTTAAATTCAATTTTAAAAAATTTCTAAAAAATTTTTTATTTTGGGTAAACCAACGCAATGGCTAACCAGCTAACCAGTCAGCCGTCTCACCGTTTATTCCCCCCATCAAACAACGCAATGGCTAACCGGCTAACCATATGCTAGGCTTATGCTTTCTTAAATTTAAAAAAAAAAAAGAAAAAAATTTGAATTTTTGTTGGTTATGTAAATATAAAATATTATAAAAATATGGAAATTAATCGTAAAAATTTAATAAATAGTAATATTAAAAACAAACACAAATATATAGCAACTCCACACCAAGACATACGCGAGTACAATATATTTAAAAATCAATGTGAAAGCTATGAAGTTGTTTTAAAAGAGTTAAACATGCTTAAACCTTCTATATACTATGAATGGAGCAAAATAAAAAAAGAAACTTCTAATTTTACTATGCATGTTTGTTTTGCCATCAGTAATCGCAATACACCTAATAAATATGAAAAGATATGCACTATTTGTAAGATTAAAGGATATGAAATAGCTGATACTGAAGATATTGAGCAAACAACAAAAGTTTTTAATATCATTAAAAATGGGATATCAAAATTAATTAATTTATATGAAATTGGTTTTGCTCCAACCGGAGTAGAAGAAAATAAATATTTTACACCTTGTTTGTTTATTGAACTTGCTACTTTTAGAGGAATATTTTTAACACCACACCCAGTTGATTCCTCGATGGTTCGTATAAATTTGGGAGAAAATACGGAGAGCAATGGAGAGGAGAACGATGAAGAATATGACTATGAAGAAGAGTTAAGGGCAGATTATGAACGTACTGAGGCACGTGGAGCAATGTTGGAAGCTCAAGAACTTGAAGAAGCTGGTTGGTATGAAGAACGATGAGCAGCCAGAAAAAGTAACGCTACGGAAACATTTTACTCAGAAGATTGTGTAATTTGCATGAGTGGAAAACCAAATATACTTTTTTGTAATTGTGGTCATATACCTATATGCGTAAATTGCGATAATTTAAATGAAAATTCAAACAAATGCCCAGTTTGTAAAACTGATAGTGATATTAAACGTAAAATATAAATTTATAACTTTAAAAAAGTTATAAATTCTTTTTGTTTAAAACTCATTTAGAAGCTTATCTATATCAAAATCTAAATCATCAATCCTACTTTCATAATATTTCCTAAAAAAATATTTAAGCTCTGTTTTTAAAATATCATATATAGATTTAACATTTATTTCATATTTGGTTAAGTTAAAGTTAATTCTAAAAAAACTTTTGTATTTTATAAGATCAGAGCGGGTAGATTCTAACATACTTAGCACTCTTCTTAAAGCATCATCTTCTGATTCCAAAAGATGTCTTAGTATTTCTTTTCTTTCTCCCATTTTAATACAATAAAATTTTATTTAAATATTTTTTATAAATCCAGCTCTATCAGAATCGTCAAATATGCATTCTTTGCATTGGGGTTGGTAGACGTTGTTATAAAGTTTATAACATCACATTGGTCTACTACTAAAGGCTGAGGAAAAACTACACAACTACAACCTTCATTTTGTTTTTTCACTATGGAGTAGTCAGCCTGTTCAACTCCGTTTATGACTATGTTAACTTATGCCTCTTCTTTTAGAATATTATTACCTTTAACAACCATTAAAGTCCCTCTTATAATTTTACCAGGAGCTGCCATGCAATAACCTCCCATCCCATGGCTCATTCCAGAGCTTCCATTACCAAAAGAAAACTCATAATTACCATCCCCTAAAGGACCTTGTTCCTCAACACACACGCTTATAATTGGTTTAGGGCCTATGAGAGAAGGAAGTGATACTTTTTTATCCACGTAGGATTTTGTTGCTAAATCTCTTTCTTCTACAGGTGCCGCAGCATTTTTTATAGAAAAACCTTGGAGGTCTATGTTGGGTATTGCCGTAAAGCTTCCATCAGGATTTTTTACAATAGCACCACCATTATCAACATAATTTTTATTGGCAGCAGCGTCACGGTCTATGGGATTTGGTAAACCAGTAATTGAGTTACCGCCCATATCTGTTTTACCATCCATTGAAAAGGAACCATCTTGGTTTTTTGTTAAAGCCTTTTCACCTGCAGTAGCTATCTCAACAACAGTATCTACGTAAAACTTATTTGCAACTTGTTGACTTTCTATAGGTGTTCCGACGTTGGAAATTCTTCTCCCACCCATAGAAATGTCACTACCTGCTACATACCCTCCAGCTTCGTAAATAAAAGCTCGATTGGAAACATCAACATAATTTTTAGTTGCAACGTCTTGTGGTTCTGCAGGTTCTATATTATTCGTTAAAGTATATCCTCGCATATTTATATCTGCAACAGTGGAAAAAGTACTGTCTTGTTGTTGTACTATTGCTTTGCTACTATCCACATATTTTTTGTTAGCAGCTTCACTCAGCTCCTCAGGTTCGGGTATGTTTTTTATTTTATTAAAACCCATGTTTAAATACCCTGTCATATGGTATCCTCCGTTTTCATCTAACAGTCCTGAGTTACCATCGACATAACTCTTAGTGGGAACATCCTGGGGATTTACTGGATTACTAACCCTTGTTAATGTGTTACCATTCATATTTATAGAACCGGTAACGGTGGTTGTTCCATCTTTACGTAAAAAATTATTACTTATGTAAGTGAGTGACACACCATCACCGCTTGTTTTAACCTCATCCATTCTTCCAAATTTATCAACGGGCATTTTTTTATATTGCTAAAAAAGTTTATTTAAAATATTTTGGAATTTATTACCTAAACCTAGTTCGTTAAGAATGTACAAACATAAATGTCTGCAAAATACTTGACCAGCTTGTTGTAATTGGTCACTATTGTAATGTATTGGACTTACCAGATACTCTTGAATTTCAATAGGTGGTTGTATACCATAACTGTCAAAATAAATTTTAGTTTTACCATTTTTATACCAAGCAACCCAATGAGTGCCAGGACCACTCAAATCATCAAGATTTAATTTACCGCATTCTTTGTTTTTTACTTTTTTAGGTAGAGTAGCTCTTAAAAATACTCCCCTAAAATTTTTTATTTTTAATTTTTTTACTGCGTCCTCAAGTTCAAAATTACTTAAAGGTTTGTTTGGTAAAATTATATTATCAATTAAAATATCTTGCATTTTTTATATATTAAATATTTTCAATAGCACTATTATCAATCCATGAATTAAACTCATCGGGGTAACCTTTCCACTTTACAAGAGATTTCTTTTTTCCTTTTTTAATATCCTTTCCTATCCTATACAACTCTTGTCTCGTTTTTTGTAGTTCAGGTTCATAAAAGGTTCCTTTTATTTCTTCTCCATTTAAATCTTCAATTTTATATGTTACAGGTGATGTATGTTTTACTTCTGAAACTGTAAAAACCTCTTTAGTCCATCTTGTGGTATAACCTTTTTCAAAAGTCTTTTTCTTTTTACTTATCCTTACTTTATCTCCAACAGAAAACTTTGGTTTTATATCTTCTTTTACTTGATTATAATCAGGATACAATGTTCTCCAAACTTTATTTTCATTCTTCTTCTTACTTGCATCAACTGGTGTCATCTTAATAGAAGAATGTCTTGTGTTGTTATATTCTTTAACAAGGTCTTGTAATACATCAATGTAAACATTTGTTGAGTGAGCAGAAAAATATTTCCACATTTTTTCTTTCATTGTTCTAATCCATCTCTCAACAACACTAGATTTTTCCTCATTTTCAGTAGAATATAATTCAACCAAATCTTTAACTTCTTTGTTATAAAACTCTTTACCTTTATCCACCCACATTTTTTCAGGTTTTCTTTCCTTAAAAATACTCTTCAATGCAACAGAAACAGATTTTCCTGTTTTGTCTTTTAATGGTATCAACCATCCATATTTTGAAAAGATATCAATGACGGCAAGAAGATATTTTAGACCATGATTAAATTTAGAAAATGCTTGCATGTCTACTAAATCTGCAGCCCATATCCTATCAATACCGTTTACTCTAACTCTCCTTTTCTTAAATTTTCTTTTTACGGGTTTGTGTAATTCTTCCGATAAATTTAACATGTTGAAATTTTTTTTTAACCCCCATTCCAAATTTAGCCTTTGTTCCAATTAATGAGGAAACTAACCCTCCATTCTTTCCTTAAAAGAAGGATTATAGATTCCTTTTAACTCCCTTTAACATATTTTTATCGCAAACAGCATTTCTTGTAGCAGTATCATTATGTTTGAGATAACAGATATCATGATGATATGCCGCTTTGTCAACACGATTTACAGGCTTTGACCATTCTTTCGGAGTTAAATCGGGATTTAGTCTTTTCTTTAATTTAGTACCAGGGCCAGTAAAATTATGACCAGGTAAATGCATTTCAACAGGTAAGTTATTGATAACCTTGTTTAACAACGATCCACCTTCTTGTTTTTTAATAAATTTTGTTTTAGTTGTTCCACATTCAACACATTTACCGCATTTCATATTTCTTCCATTTTTGCTTACCGCACATTCAAAATCAGTTGTTTCAGTTTGTTTTTTACATTTAACGCAATACATTTTATATTAAAATTAAAATTTTTAATATAAAAAATGGAAATTGTAAACTTATCATGGAATGAAGTTGTATCAAAGAGATTTAACCATCCTCTTTTACCAAAGAGTATCAGGGGAGTAATAGTTGGTAAGTCAGGATGTGGTAAAACCACTCTTCTACTTAACCTTTTGCTAAGACCTGACTGGCTTGATTATGACAACTTACACGTTTTTGGCAAAAGTTTGTTTCAACCAGAGTACCGCATACTTAAAAAAGCTTTTGAAGAGAAATTACCAAAAGAACTTATCCTAAGGTTGTTTAACATTAGAGATGAAGTTCAAGATTTAAATGTTTCTCCTACAGCGTTAGTTGAAGAGTGGGTTAAAACGGTTAATAAAAATCTGATATAAATTGTGAATTTTTTTAAAATGCGAGTGATGTTCCTGACCCGAGAGATTTAAATCCAGAAAACAAAAATTTAATGATTTTTGATGATTTACTTTTAGACAGGCAAAACAAATGTGAATGTTATTACATCCGAGGAAGACATAGTAACGTTGATTGTTTTTATTTATCACAAAATTATTTTAGATTACCTCGACAAACTATTAGAGAAAACGCAAATTTTATTTGTTTATTTAGACAAGACCTTAAAAATCTTAATCATATCTATAGTGACCATATAGGTGATGATATGCCTAAGAATGAGTTTCGTGAATTTTGTAAAACAGGCTGGGAGAGGCTGCATGGTTTTGTCATCATTGATTTAACCAGCAAAAAACAAAATGGTAAGTATAGAAATGGATTTGATAACTTTTATATACCTAAGTTGGTATAAATTAAAAAAAAAAAAAATAATAAATAAATTTTTTTTTTTAAAAATTTAAAAATTGAAAATAAATTAAGAAGATTTTAATTATAATTATAAAATGGCTTGCTTTAATAGTGTTTATGGAATTACTACTAATAATATTAATAGTTCAAATTTAAAAGAGGCTTTATTACATACAAAAGAAATTGCAGAAGAAATATAAAAAAATGTTGAAGTTACCACGATACGAAATTGTAGAAAAAAAATAAATGAACTTAAACTAAAAAAAGAGTTTGAACTTTTTGAGAAAAACAACAATACTCTTAGTGAAAAAGAAAAATACATTTCTTTCGTTAAAAACCAGGCTTTAAAATTACTTTCACAAATAAATAAATGGGTAGAGATTTTTGAAACTGAAGAGATGGATAAAACTAATAAAAAATGTAGAGAAGATATAAAAAAAAATAACCACTAACGTAAATAGAATAAATGAAATAAATGCAGTATTTAATCCAGGTCTAGAAAAAAAATGTAAAAATTTACATTTAAAAGGGATTAGCGATGGTTGTTTTTTTAAACAAAATAATCATTACTAATATATAAAAAATATATTTTGTTTTAAAATTTAGAAAAAATTGTTAAAAATACAGAACACAAAACATCATTTCAAATTATAGTAAGCAGCAAAAAAACAAATTTTGATACAAGGTTTACCCCACCACTTCAATTAGAAAAGGATAAAGAATATGGAATAGCATTGGTTAACCTTGAAACTTACTACTCTTTTCCAAATATTGATAAAAAAAATGACACTTTTGTTTATTCTCCAGACAATGGTGCTTCATGGGAAAAAATAAAAATACCAGAAGGAAGTTATGACCTTGTTGATATTAATGATGTCATTCAACAAGAAATGAGGAAAAATGGTCATTACGATGCAGTTAATGAAGAGTATTTTATTAATATCTCTGCAAACACCAATACCTTAAAGTCTGTTCTTACTCTTGAAAATAACTATCAAGTAGATTTTAATCAATCAAATTCTATTGCTAAAGTTTTAGGATTTATTCACGCTAAATATACACAGGGTTTTCACGAATCAGAAAATGTAGTAAATATTCTTAGTATTAATAGTTTGCTCGTTAACATTGATATTATCTCAGGAAGCTATGTTAATGGTTCAACTAAAAACACTATTTATTCATTTTTCCCAAATGTTTCCCCAGGGTATAAAATAATAGAAAATCCGGTAAATCTGGTTTACCTACCATTAACATTAGATGTAATACATAACCTTAATGTATCAATTACAGATCAAGATGGAACATCACTAAATCTTAGAGGTGAGAACTTAACAATCAGATTTCATATAAGAGAAGCGAGATAAATAAAAAAATAAATGGCAAACTATACTACAGTAAAATTAAATATAACGGATGGACAAAAAGAAAAACTTAAACTCGCTTTAAAAAACAAATGCCCTCTAAGTCTTCGTTTAAATTATGGTGATTTACACAGTAACGATGTTGTAGCTATAAACCAAAGTCAAGCAAAGAAAATAGCAAAAGCTTATGAAGCTGGTAAAGGAACCACAATTAGAATGACAGAAAAACAGCTTAGGCACAACATGAAAGTAGAAGGTGGATTTTTACCTCTGTTAGCCGGTTTACCGTCATCAGTTCTATCCAAATTAGCGAGAACCGTTTTACCTGCTATAGGAGTAGGTGCTTTATCTGGGTTAGCCTCATCAGGAGTACAAAAAGCAATGGGGTCAGGTCTTTACCTTAAAAAAGGAGGATGCGTTTGTCAAGTAGAAACTGATGGAAAAGGTCTTTACCTTGGACCAGCTAAAGGTAAAGGATTGAAATCTGTTTGTGATGGTTTATATTTAAAACAAGGAGGAAAGTTTTATGATGGAAAAGGACTTCTTTTAGGTCCTAATAGTCCATTTGGTAATATACCTATTTTGGGCACAATATTATAAATAATTTTAAACAAAAATTAAAAATATGAACGTTTATAAATTTGGAGTAAAGCCTAAAATAGTTCAACCAAAAACTATTTTTTGGAAACCATTAAAAGTTAAATATCCACCTAAAAAATTAATCCTGTTCTTTGGAAAATTTTTACTCAACAACCCCTAATAATAAAACCGGATGAAACGAAGTCAATAGTATTAGGTTTTGGCTTTTTAATGAGTAAGGGGGTTGTTTTAACCTCTCTATCTTATAATTTAAAAATTAGGCAATTAAGTTTATCAAATGAAGTTATTCTTGAGGATACCGTGGATATTGTCATTACAGTAACAAACAACTCAAGTAAGCTATTAAGAATTGAGGAGAATGAGTTTTTGTGTCACATTTATTACACAATTTAAAAAAATATCCCTCTAATAAAAAATGGAGATGAAAGAAAAAATTTATCCAAACTTACCTACTGAATGCAATACACCTAATGCACCACCTATTGAATTATCCTTAATGAGCGCTGACAATCGCCATTCATACCGTTTAAAAAAGATATCAGAAGTTCAATCTTTTCTTGAAAATGAAGTTCAACAAAGAGATGCTCTTGCAAAAAAATATTTTAGAACCGCTAATATAGTGGATAATATTGATACAGTTTTAATTACCATGACAATGGTAAGTGGTGCTGGAAGAATTGGTTTGTTGTCAACCTTAGTTGCTATACCCGTGGTAATAGCATTAGAAGCATCAGCCCTTGTTACTGGTTTAATGAGTGTTGTTGGTAAATATGCTGTAAGAACCACAAGAAGTAAAGGTGAAAAACACCAGAAAATAAAAATGATTGCTGATAGCAAACTTAACACAATATCCACACATATATCAAAAGCATAACTTGGCAATCATATATCTGATGATGAATTTTAATTAATTATGGAGGAATTGGAGAAATACAAAGCTATGAAGAATGAGATAAGGTCTAAATCTAAAAAGAAGATAACAGCTGAAAATGAAGAATCATTGATTGAGAAAGGGAGGCAAGAAGTGCGTGAGTCCTTTCGGAGGTTGGTGGAAAAAAATTGTACCATGGATTAAAGTATCATGTCCTAAATTTAAATGTTCTTGTGCATGTGAAATTAAAAATATTGATTAAAACTGTGTTGAAAACAGTATAAAAAATTATGTTTGTAATATAAAATGTCGTTTTTAAAGATAACTGACCCCTTAAAAAGGGACCAAATTGTAAAAGAATATCTTGAGACAAAGAAAAAAATTAGGGATAGTCAACTTGCAGAGAAAACAGGTGAAATTGAATTACAAACAGACCTTTCAAAGTTTTTTAGACCTATTACAGAAACACAAAAAGAATCAGCAGCAAAAATTGCTGAAGAACTTAAACCTATAAAAGAGGGGATTAAACAGTTGCCACAGGCTATTAATTTGCCAAATTACCCAACAATGCAAGCCTATACCTCTGAAGGACAAATGGAGACTATGGGGGGAAAAGGAATGGTGGAAAGATGAACCTGCACATTATATTGGACCAATTGCAAAGGAGTATTTAACAAAATTTGTTGGTAAAAAAAGTAATGTTGATAGAACATATGGATTATATGACAAAGATGGTAAATTTTATATTGGTGACCAATTAACCTGGCTTAATGATGATGATATTGAGGTTGTTGGTAGATTTTATAAAGGAACACCTGGTCTATGGGAGTTAATTGTTGCTAAAGACCCGAATGAAAACATTTATACAGATAAGGACCTTGATGAATATAGGGAATTAATGATAAGAACCAATGCTCTTTATCGTAATAACGACCCGAAAAGTAAATATCCTAAAGCTGGTAAAGGACCCAAGTGGAGACCTATTAGGGCAGATATTAGGGCAGGAACAACTGGAGAAGGAATTGTTGTTATCCCATCTGACCCTAATGCGTTGTTAGAAAGATTAGACCTTTTGATGGCAAGTAAAGAAGCTGGTAACACAGGTGTAAAAAATGAATTGGTAAGCATATGTGATGAATTAAAAAGGCAGGGTGTATTAAATTCAAGCAGTTATAAAAAATTAATGTCTATATTATAAAATGATTACATCAAGAAAGAGAGGATTTAATAGAAACTATTCATATGGTGGTGCTGGAATCTTTGACAGCATAGCTAATTTTTTAGCAAGACTCTTTACAAGTAATGCCGCAAAACAAATTGCATCTTCTGCCCTTGATGTTGGGAAGAGCGTTGCTAAGGAAGGTGCAAAGAAGGCATTAGAAGTTGGGAAGAGTGCTGCAGTTGATGCAGGTAAGAAGTTAGTTGAAAAGGCTTTAACACCAAAATCTAAAAAGATTTTAGAAAAATATACTCCACCTGCAACGCAAAATATTAATACCTTAATAGATGGTAGCGCCATTGCTATTCAGGATTTAGTAAGAAATTAAATAGTGGTTTGGGGATTAAAACAATTTAATTTAAGTAATTTATGCCAATAAATAAAAAAGAATGTCAAAGCTAAAATTTAAAATAGAAGAATACGAAAAATACAATACAAAAAGAGTTAACATCTCTTATGCATACTTTAAACTACAAGAAGATTGTGAAATTCTTGAATCCAATGATACAAATTATGATTATAAAAAGGTTGTTGTAAAATTGTCTCCTGAAAAAGTTGATATTATAAAAAGTTTTGAAAAAGAAATAAATGATTATTTAGAAGATAAAAATATACCAATAGTAACAATTGTTTATGGAAATAGGATTTACCCCAAAATGAGACGTGCGTTTTCTGTAGAAAAAATGAAAACCATTAAACTAAAAGGTGTGTTTGTTAATGATGAAAACAAATCATTCCCTCAACTCTGGATAGAGTATTAAGAACTCAACTCAATTATAATTTTAATTTAAAAATTATAATTGCATATAAAAAATGGACATTTTAAACATTAAATCACCAATTTTAAAAGATGATAGTATTGATGAATATGAATATTTTGAGTATGAGCCTATTACAGGTACCAATCTAAACAACTCAGGAGGAAATATAAGGATTGATATTGAAACTCAAGATATTTTTTATCGTCCTTCTGAGTCTTATTTACAAATTATAGGCGAATTAGTAAAAAATGATGGAACCGTTTATGGTGCAGCTAATGAGGTTACCATAACAAACAATGGTCTGATGCATCTGTTTAAAAATATCAGACACCAACTTAGTGGGCAAGAGATAGAATCCATTAATTACCCTGGTCAGGCTACCACAATGCTCGGGCTGTTAAAATACCCAGATGACTTTTCTAAATCACAAGGGTTAAACCAATTATGGTATAAGGATACCGGAGTCAATGCAGCCAGTGCTACTAATGCCGGTTTTTCAGTAAGAAGACAGTATATTTTTAGTTCAAATCCAGTTGGAACCTTTAGTTTTAGGGTACCCATGAAACATATATTTGGTTTTTGTGAAGATTATAATAAAATTCTATATGGAATGAAACAAACTCTTACCTTAACAAGAAACGATGATAACGACGCAATTTTTAGAGCTGGTGGTACCGATGCTGGTAGAGTTAATTTACTGAAAGTATCTTGGTTTATGCCGCAAGTGACGCCAGAAGATGGTAATAAGCTGGAGCTTTTAAAATTTATTGAGAAGAAAGAAAAATTTCCAGTTGGGTATAGAATGATACAAAGCGACTCCATTGCGGTTCCACAGGCGGCAGCGGGCTTTACTTGGAGGCTATCAGCCAGATCATCTCCTGAGGTGCCACGTTTTTTAATTGTTGGTTTTCAAACTGGTAAAAGTGGCGACCAAGAACAAAACCCGTCTATATTTGATAACTTAAATGTTAAAAGTATTTATGTAATGTTAGGTTCAAAAAAATACCCAGCATATGATTATGATATACATTTTGCTGCTAATCAATTTAGTAGAATATATGGTGAAGCTGCTTTGTTTAGAAAAAAGTTTTTTAACATGGATGAATTAGTATCAAACCCTAATATTACTCCTTCAGATTATAAAACTCTTTCCTTTGTTTTTGTATGACGTATCAAAGCAAAGTGAAAGGTTAAAGTATTCTGTAACTGATATTCATATTAAGGTAACATTTACTGCAAGTCCTCCTGCAAATACTGAGGCATATGCGGTTTAGTGATAGGTTGATTAACTTTCAGAGTGATGGAAATAAAATGAGTGTAGTGTATTAAGTAATTTTTGTTTTATATAAAAATGATAAAGATTATCGATTTAAAAAAAAAAAAATTGAAAGACAATGGTATAAAGTTTTACTCTTACTGGACTAAAAAGAAATTAGTCGATGTGGTAAAAGAGCATGGGTTATACCCTGAGGAGAAAATTAAAAAAAAGAAGAAGAAAAAAAGAAATGAAAATAAAGTTCCTAATTATGAAAGATTGAAATACATTTCAAAAAACCCAAGAAAAGTTATTTTAGAGGATGTTGAAACAGGAGAAACCACAACTTTCCCATCAATTTACAAAGCGGGTAAATTTATAGATAAATGTCCTCAAACGATTGAAAATTGGGATGGAAGAGTTTGGAATGGTAAATGTAGAATTGACATTCAATAAATTTTATTATGAAAAAAAAAAAAAATCATAATAAAATTGACTTAAAAAATTTAATTTTATATAAAAAATATGAATGCTGAGTTTAGTGGACTTACAGTAAAAGGTCTAAAAAATTTAGCTAAGTCAAGAGGTATCAGGGGATACTCAAGACTTAGGCGAGCTCAATTAATTGAGCTTTTAAGTAATCCTGGAGTGCCAATATTAGATAGAGATATTGGAAATATAAGGACTCCAGTTTTACAACCAACAATTGCACTACCACCAACACCAGCCATACCACCTACACAACAACAAACAGTTGAGGATTTATTAATAAGTTTAGAAAGAGTTAAAGAAGTTCCTAAAAGTATTTCACCTGAACTAAATGCTCTTAAAAATAAAATTAAAAAATTATATAGTGAAAAAGATAAAGTCGTAATTAAAGAAGGAGAATCTGCTTTAAAAGGGTTTGTAAAACGATATGCCATAGAAGGTATAAGCAATTATGGACCTCGTGATTTTTTAGAACTTAAACGTAATGAGATAGTAAATGCTTTAAATAATAACCAAGGTAGAAAAGTAAAATTAGTTATTCAATGTACTTTGATAAAAGATACTGAATAAGGTTTAAAAACAAAAAATGCTAATTTTCATTCTGGTTCATTTGTTCTTAATCTAAGGGGAACCGATGCAAATGATTTGTATGATACTATGATAGAAGAGGTTTTGGAGGATTTTGAAAGATTTTTGAGGATATCAGAAACTGGATGGAGATTTTATAGGGTGCTTGATTTACAATTACACACCGTATCATATAATCCTATGAGAGCAAAATCATACATTCCATTACCAAGAGAATTAGCCCTTAAAAAAGCAATTATTAACATTAAAAATAAAGATAATAAGTGTTTTTCATGGTGTGTTTTAAGAGCATTAAACACTAAAGAAAAAAATTCAGAAAGAATTGACGGTGATTTAAAATCAAAGGAAAATGAAATAAGCATGAAAGGAATAGAGTATCCTGTTAGTTTAAAAGATATTGACAAATTTGAAAAACAAAATCCAACAATATCCATTACAGTTCTTGATTATGAAAACAAAAATATTTACCCTCTTAGAAATAGTAATTTTACGGATAGGGAAAATAATATTGTCCTACTTTTAATAGAAGAAAACGGAGTAAAACATTATTGTTTAGTTAATAATCTTAGTCGTTTGTTATCCTCTCAGGTATCAAAACATAATGGTAAAAGTTATTTTTGTTTAAGATGTTTAAATTCTTTTTTGGTGTCAAAAATCCTTGGATAAACATATGGAATACTGTAAAGAACATGAATCTGTTAGTATAAAACTACCTGAAAAAGGAACAATGTTAAAGTTTGAAAACTATTATAAATCAGAAAAGGTCAAAATTGTTATATATGCTGATTTTGAAAGTTTTATCAAACCATTAGATGAAGATAATTTAGTTCCAAAAAATAGAGAAAGTTATACAATAAAAACTCAAAAACATAAACCATCAAGTTTTTGTTATTATATTAGATCTTTTGATGAAGAAGTATTTAAGTCAAAATTAGTAAACTATACAGGAGAAAATGCACAACAAAAATTTGTAGAAATGTTAACAGAAGATATTAAAGAGATTGCTAATATACCAGAAAAAGGAATAATATTTAATAAAGAATTAGAAGATATTTATAAAAATGAAAGTACATGTTGGATTTGTGGTAAAGGAGATTTTACTGATAAAAATCATAAGGTAAGGGACCATTGCCATTATACTGGTAAATATAGAGGTGCCGCTCATAATTTATGTAATCTTAAATATAAAAAACCGTAGTTTACCCCTGTATTTTTCCATAACTTTAGTAAATATGATAGTCATTTATTTATAAAAAATCTTGGTGAAACTGATGGAAATATTGATTGTATACCTAATAATGATGAAATGTATATCAGTATTAATAAAAATAAACCTGTTGGAAATTATACTGACAAAGATGGAAACACTAAAACTACTTATCATCAAATAAAATTTCTTGATAGTTTTAAGTTTATGGCAAGTAGTTTAGATAAACTTGCTAACAATTTAGATAAAAATAATTTTAATAATGTTAAAAAGTATTATTCAGGAAATAAACTTGATTTAGTAATTAAAAAAGGGGTATATCCTTAATGAGTATATGGATTCACCAGAAAAGTTTGAAGAAACTCAGTTACCACCTAAAGAAAAATTTTATTCAAGTTTAAATAATGAACATATAACTGATGAAGATTATACTCATGCATTAAATGTTTGGGAAGAATTTGAAATGAAAACTTTAGAGGATTACCACAATTTGTATAATGAAGTTGATGTTTTGCTTTTAGCTGATATCTTTGAAAACTTTAGAAATGTTTGTTGTAAAAATTATAAATTAGACCCTGCTCATTATTACACAGCACCAGGTCTAGCTTGGGATGCTGCATTAAAAACAACCAAAGTAAACCTTGAACTTTTATCAGACCCTGATATGCTTTTAATGGTAGAAAAAGGTATCAGAGGAGGAGTATCAATGATTTCTAATAGATATGCAAAAGCCAATAATAAATATATGGGTGAAGATTATGTTCCTGATTTAATAAGTGAATATATTGTTTACCTTGATGCAAATAATCTTTACGGTTGGGCAATGTCTGATTTTCTTCCAACACATGGTTTTAAATGGATGAATAACACAGAAATAAAAAATTGGAGACGACATCCTTGTATATTAGAAGTAGATTTAGAATATCCTAAAGAATTACATGATTTACATAATGATTATCCTTTAGATCCAGAAAATTTAAAGATAAATAAAGTAGAAAAGTTAATTCCAAATTTAAATGATAAAAAAAATTATGTGGTTCATCATAAAAATTTAAAATTATACGATTACCTAGGTTTAAAAATAACAAATATTCATAGAGGAATAACATTTAAGGAAAGTGCTTGGTTAAAACCTTATATTGATTTAAACACAAATCTAAGGACAAAAGCAACAAATGAGTTTGAAAAAGACTTCTTTAAATTGATGAACTATAGTGTGTTTGGTAAGACAATGGAAAACATTAGAAACCAGATTGATTTTAGGTTAGTTAATAATGTAAAAAAGGCAGAAAAATTAGCCACTAAACCTAACTTTAGGCATGTAAAAGTTTTTGATGAAAACTTAATAGGAATGCACATGAAAAAGACACACTTAACTTTTAATAAACCAGTTTATTTAGGTATGTGTATTCTTGATTTAAGTAAAACTTCGATGTATGACTTTCATTATGACTATATTAAAGCAAAATATAATGAAAAAGCTAAACTTTTGTTTACTGATACATATAGTTTAATGTATGTGATTGAGACAGAAGATTTTTACAAGTATATATCTGATGATGTAGAAGAAAAATTTGATACGAGTAATTATCCTAAAGACCATAAATCTGGTATACCAACAGGCTTAAACAAAAAAGTAATTGGAAAGTTTAAGGATGAATGTGGAGGAAAAAATATAGATGAGTTTGTAGGGTTAAGAGCAAAGTTATATAGTTATAAAACGTCGGATGGTGGTGAAAGTAAAAAATGTAAGGGAATTAAAAAATCTGTTATTGATAAGGAAATTATACATGAGGACTATAAAAATTGTTTGCTTACAAGAAAAAACAACTTAGAAAAATGAAAACAATCAGAAGTTATAATCATGAGTTAGTTATTTACCGAACAAATAAACAAGGTTGCCTTAAGTGCTAATGATGATAAAAGATTTGTATTAGATAATCAGATAGACACATTAGCTTGGGGGCATCATAGGATTGAAAATATTTAACCTGGTAAAAAGGTTAAATATTTATATTTTACACGTAATTGTACACTCTTTTCTACATATTGGACATTTATTTATTGATTTTAAATTATCACAATTATCACATATAGGTATATGAACACAATTACAAAAAAGTATGTTGGGTTTTACATTTTCTTCAAGACAAATAACACATTTTTCTTCTTGAAAGGTTGAATTGATTTTAAGTGTTTCAATATTAGTTTCTTCTTCATCTTCTTCACCCTCTTCATCCTCTTCATCTTCTTCATCTTCTCCACTTTCATCACTTTCTGCTAAAGTACGAATACAACAAGGGGGAATAAGATCACACAGTTCTGGAAAACATGGAAAATTTAATTCATTTGATGTTTCAAAATATATAAAAGGGGTAACCGTTTCATTATTAGATTGTGATGGAAAATAATTTATATATTTTTCTATATTAAAAGCGGTTTCAGCGTATTTTTCAAAAAATACATTAATAGAATTATCAGGAGAAAAAAATATTTTTGTTAAACCTACCCTTCTTAAAGTTGTACTATATATTATACACAGATTCAGCCAAAAATAATCACCAGACAACTCTTTTTTCATTCTATTATATTCATAGTATACAGCAGTTTCTAAACCATGCAAATTTCTTTTAAATGGATTATAACTATGTATAATTTCTTGTTTAAGCCAATCGAACTGTATTTCTTTCATGTTAGAGTTGTACTTGGTTAAAGCTTTTCTTTCTAACAAACCGTCTATTTCTAATAAAAATAAAAATTTAAATTCAAAATCGTTTGAAATTTTATCCAACACACTCATTTTTATAATATTTTAAAATTACTTAACAAAAGTTCAAATTTTTATTTTAATTTTTTTTTTTTTTTTTTAATTTAAGAAAGCATAAGCCTAGCATATGGTTAGCTGGTTAGCCATTGCGTTGTTTGATGGGGGGAATAAACGGTTAGACGGCTGACTGGTTAGCTGGTTAGCCATTGCGTTGGTTTACCCAAAATCAAAAATTTTTTAGGAATTTTTTTAAAATTGAATTTAAGTTAAAACGTTTTAGAAAGAGGTTATGCTAGTTGGTTGGTGGGTTGTTATATGAGTGAA
The DNA here is from genome assembly GCA_945859785.2 of Tridacna gigas. NCBI lineage: Eukaryota > Metazoa > Mollusca > Bivalvia > Cardiida > Cardiidae > Tridacna > Tridacna gigas. The sequence continues at coordinate 24,647,048 of OX244040.2, forward strand.
ATATGAGTGACACATGAATTTTATAAGCATGTTTATGAAATTAGTTAAAGCATATGTTTGGTAAGCTTGTTAATTTGTGTGTTGTGCATAAGGGGTGGTTGATGAGATAAGGGGAAGTAGTGGGATAAGGGTGGATGAGTTGGTTAAGGGGGATGTGTGGGGATAAGGGGGTGTTAGTCATAATGTGGTGAATTGGTTAATGGGGATGAGTAGGCATCAGGGTGAATAAGTTAGGTAAGGGGGATGATTAAACATAAGGGTGGTTGATTTGTTTAAGCGTGTTGCGTTGGCTTAAATGGGATAAGTTCTAGAACTCTCATTTCTTATCTACTGAGAAGTGCAGTAAACAAGAACCATAACTCTGTCACCCTAAGTTTTTGAGTAATTGCCCTGTAATAACTTCATTTTGAATTTTTGTCCTGGCTACATCTTCCAAACTAGAAAAGCTATCAACTTGAAACTTCATACACTGACAGAACACATTATGGAGAAGTGTCATGCACAAGAATCTTAACTCTGATACCCTTATTTTTTGAGTTATTGCCCTTTATTTATTTTTAAATTTTTACTTTGAATTTTTGTCTGGGCCATAACTTCCAAACTATAAAAGCTCTCAACTTGAAACTTCAAACACTGATAGCACACATCGTGGAGAAGTGCAGTGCGCAAGAACCGTAACTCTGCCACTCTTCTTTCCTGATTTATTGCCATTATTTTCGGAGTAATTTCCCTTCGATATTATTTACATTTAGGCCTTTCTTTCATATGTGGAGCATTTCCCTTTTTATACGCTTGAAGGGTTGTATTAAGTTATACCCCCGGTCGTCCGTCTGTTAGCAATTTCATCTGTGCGCAACTCCTCCTACAGTTTCCATCGGAATTATTTGAAACTTGCCAGAATGAATCTGTATGATGTCTAGTTGTGCATGTGACTGTTAATTTGGATAGGTGTGCATTCTAAAATTATCTGCCCTTGATTTCTGAAATAGTCAACTCTTCACTTTGAAATTTTGTTCAGGCCATCACTTCCATACTATAGAAGCTATCAACTCGAACCTTCATACACTGATAGAACTCATTATGAAGAAGTGCAGTTTACAAGAACCATAACTGTGAAATTCTTATTTTTTGAGTTATTGCCTTTTGTTAATTTTAAGTTTGGTCTGGGCCATAAACTATTACAGACAATCAAGACTTACTTTCTTTATCATGGAGAATAACTACTCTTCATTCACGGCCCATCCTTCATTTCAACTCATTTCACTGACAAGCCCCTTCGGGCGTATATGCGCTGCTCTGCAGCTCTTGTTCCACAATGTTCTTTACCCTATCAAAGATTGGAATATTCATATTGTTTTTTTAAGACATTGTGGGAAGAGGAGAAAATGCTTGTTATCAGCAATTTCTCCCTCTCTCACAGTGTTTTCTATCCTTTTAACCCTTTCCCAAACAATCCCTGGTTTTCACATGTCTGCAGTACAAGTCTTTTGACAACACTGTGGGAAAAGGAGAAATTGCTCATAGCGAGCAATTTCCCCTTTTCCCACAGTGTTTATACCGTTTTTGATAACTTTCTGCCATTTTCATCAAATTTGAAATTGTCGTCTGCAAACTCTTTCAATTTGGACCAGTCCAAAATTTGTGGTTTGGGAAAGGGTTAAAGACTGCAATCATATTAGCCACATTTAATCTGCGAATGCTTTCAATTTTGGACAAGTCTAGAATTTTGTCATTTGACGGTGTTATGTGTCCACAAAATTACCCTCTGTATATGTGAGCCATGCTCTGTGAAAAGGCAGCTTAATGTATCTGTGAAAAGTATTGACCCAGGTCAGCCTGCACAGTCCACGCACTCAGACCTGGGCCAAAACTTTTCGCTATCGATCAATTTTCTGTATGTCTAGGGACCTGTCTACCTTATTTATTCAGTAGGTTGTTCCACAAAACAGATTTTAGGGATGTATGCTACTGTGACGACTTGCTTGGTATTATGCCTCACAGAGATGCATTAAGCCCCATTTTCACAGAGCATGGCTCATGTATATTTAACCCGGTCTGTGACAAGCAAATTTTGGTGTCTTTTTCATTGAAAGCAAATGCAGACCATGAACTTAATTAGCTCAATTCATGAAATTTTCTTTGAAAGCATTATGGAAAAAGGACAAAATGTTGGTTATCAGTATTTTCTTCTATTCCTACATTGTGGTCAAAAGCACCTTTGTTATGGTGTTTCTAAAGTTTGGAATTTTGTGGTAAAGGGTTAACAAGAGAAAAGAGTGCTAGAGAAGGATAAATATTAGTAGATTCTTTTGTATGGTGTTATGCATGGCCACTAATGCCACTAGTTTATAATACAAGTTTGGTTTGGGCTGGATGCTGAGTAAGGTGGGGTTGACACTATTTGAAAAATCAGCTTTTCACATTTAGTTAGCCATTTTCTCATCAGTGAATAGAGGCCATAGAATAAAAATAAGCAGCTAGGAAATTTGTGTCACTTAACATTTAGCATTCAAATGTTCAGTGCCATTTTCAACATTATTCCAGTTCATCTCTTCTGCCAGCCTGCCTGAGTAGCTTTTAGCACTTTCCTGGAGTTTCTTTCTCTAGTACTTTCTACAACATTCTTTCACAGCCACTGGCTGCCTTCCCCACATGAAAAATTGTCCAAAGAATGCTCACTGGTGAGAGGAAGAAGAATCTTGTCGCAAAGCAATCATCATTTCCAAGAAAGAATTTTGAACAGTTGGGAACTGAACCAGTGATCACTAGATTTCAAGTCCTTTAACCTTTATCACACAATGCCGCCTCTTAATACCCTGGGTAAGAAGCCTTTTTACAGACATTGTGGGAAAAGGAGAATATGCTGGTAACCAGCATTTTCTCCTTTTACCACAATGTTTTCTAACCTATCAAAGAAAATTTGCGCCATTTGAGCCACATTGAAATTGTTGGCTGCGGATGCTTTCAGTTTGGACAAGGCAGAAATTTTGTCGTCTGGTAATGGGTTAAACTATTAACTGAGCTATGGGGCTAGGTGCATTCCAGTGACCTTCGGTACTAGCCAAGTTGAAAGCGTTTGCAGACAACATAATAATTGTAACTGAAAATCTGAAATTTGTTTTGGGAAGGGTACAAAACATTGTGGGAAAAGGAGAAAATGCTGGTTACCAGTATTGGTTACCAGCATTTTCTCCTTTTCCCACCATGTTTTCAAAAGGCTTCTTTCTCAGGGTATTGAAACCCAGGGCTTGTTTGGTAAAGGGTTAACTCTGTACTAAACGATAAAATTTTAGACAGCTCCAAAATGAAAGGATTTGAAGATGACTGCACTATAAATATGGGTCAGAGCTATAGATAGAGGGAGTGATTTTGATTTCAAAATTGAAAATATTAGTCACTCTCCACTAAACCCTATGTTATGGGTACTCACTAGAATCGTCTCATGGAGACGATTCTAATGAGTACCCACAACATAGGGTTTGGAAGAGAAATAATGGATTTAGAATACTATTACTCCCTTTTATCTTGAGGTCTGATGAGTTATCAATGGTAATTTAAAACTTTTGATACTTGTATGACCATCTATTGGCAAACTAAAGTATATGATTTAACTCTTTACCACACATCAAAAATTGAGTCATCTAAATTAAAAAAACATTTGTAGTCAATAATTTAATTGTGGCTAGAATGAATAGATTTAGCTTGGAAAGGATAGAAAACGTAGGAGAAGGAGAAAACGCTGGTTACCGGAATAGCCTACCTGTAAATGTTCACCGAAATACTGCCTCGACTTAGTAAAATTTATCGATTCAGGGATTTTACCTCCACAATCTTACTACAGTAGCTTTTGTACAAGGTTGATGTGTCTGTTATTTGTCCATAAGTATGATAGAAAAAAAAGTTTGTGTTTTTTTTTATAATGGGCATATGACATCAAAAAGAATCACCAAATTAGGAAAAAGAAAAAAGAACGGCCGCCATTTTGAATCTGTAGTTAGCACGTTACCAGGCGTAAATTGATACGACAATTATAATTCCGCCTTAAGATTATGAATAATAATAACCATAGTAATTTAAAAATAACAATGACCAACTTACACATGAAATAAGTTTGATTATATCGGACACTTTCATTCTGATTGTTTCACTTGAGCAGAACAGAACGTGCCGAGCTACTTAGAGACCTACATCATGCAATGTCTGATTTCAGTCTCCTTTGTTTGTAAATGAAGTGCATTAGCGCTCTCTTGTGTGTGTTTATCATTTAAAGAAATAATAAAATTTATAATTGATACAAGTAATAATGTGATACTGTAATTGTTTAGTCTAGATTGAAGATGAAGACCGAGCATTTCAGTGTCTAACAGACCAGACGCTCGAGTGTTTTGTTGAAAGTTCTTAATGTAAATCTATCATCAGTGTAAATTAACAACATCATTCTTCTCACTGATAATTAATACTTTAATTAAGCATGTTTTCTTTTGAAGAAAACAGAAAGAAAAATCCTGCATTCTTATCAGTTATCTGAACTCAATAATAATTGAAAAAAAAATAGGAGTATTTCGGTGATTCGTCGGACCATCCTTTTCCCACAATGTTTTCAAAAGGCTTTTTCTTCAGGGTTGTTAAAGGTCAGGATTTGTGGTAAAGGGTTAAAAAATAAGCTTATTGTTGTGTTTCTGGGTTGTGGCTCAGTGGCAAAGTGTAGGACTTGTGACCGGGAGGCCCTGGGTTTGAGCCTCACTTGGTTTTTCATGGGAGTGTCCTTGGGCAAGACATTTCAGAACCCTAGCCTAGTACTGATGAACTCATAGAAACATATGAATATGTGAGCTGTTGCCATGATATGACTGAAATAATGTTGAAAGTGGTGTCAGACAACAGTCAATGGTGTTTCAATGGTTTACGGTATTTAGGTGATTCCTTGGAAAATAACTTTTGTCTTCAAAGCAAACATAATGGGAAATCAAATGTTGCAGAGAACTTTGTGTTATAACTAAAAGGCCTACTAGCTTCTAAATGAAAATAATGGGAAGGTGTGTGTGTGTGTCAAATTCCAGATAAATATAATTCATACCGTTTAAAGGTAAGGATATTAATGTGAGTCCAATAGTTTGCAATAGGGCAATCTGTTAATCCTGTACAAAACACTAGACTCTCTCAAATTGAAAGCATTTGCAGATGACAATTCATTTGTAGCTCAAAGGATGATTCCTGTCTATGAAAGGGAAGAAAACATTGTGGGAAAAGGAGAAAATGGTGGGTACCAGCATTTTCTCCTGTTCCCAACATGTTTTCAAAAGGCCTCTTCCTGAGGGTCGTTAAAACTTAGGATTGTTTGGTAAAGAGTTAAGGTTCCAGTTGCTGGCAGAATTTTTTTTGTACACCTAGAATAAAGGGTCAAATTTTGTTGTACTTTTACATTTTTGTGGCAATTGTCAAAGATAATGCCACTATGAATTCAATACGGCATTTTGAAAATCACGTATTGCATTATGTGCAAAACCGAAGGAAGTAGACCCAATTAAACTCAATTTTTCTCAGACAAATAAGTGTTTCTATTGCACTCAGATATGAAAATGAAAATGGTGTATTAAAATAATACTTCTTTTTTATCAAAAATAGCTTGATCTGCTATGGTCTTCTATTGGCGTAATGATACACACAATCTTGCCCGTCCGTGCTTGATCGTCCCAAACCAGTTTGTCCCTGGGCTTGTTTGCCAGGACTTGTTTGTCCCACAAGATTGCATGCTACTCTAGTGGATTGTGCATGACTATATAGTAGGTTGACTTTCAAGGGAATATTCTTAAACTATTTCTATGGTTTATTGTTCAGATTATTAATTCCACACGATGGCTCCCTTGACAAATACCACACCAGTGCTTCCAACGCTTTGATTCTGCCAGGAACTGAAACTTGGAAGGATTGCTACAACACTTTCTCAGCCTCAATGATGATATCCATGTTTTTAAAAGGTATGGATTAGATGTGTGCATTTTGATACCAAGATTGTTAACTTTTGGCAGATAGTGTGCCTTTACAACTGGATCCATTCTGTCAAAGCAGAAATATTTGGGTAAAAAAAACTTGCCTGACCCAATTGTTTCTTGATTATTAATCCATGAGAACATCAAACACAGTGTTCCCACTCACATCTCTTTTTGGGAGTGCATGCGCTCCCTGGAATACAAGTTTGGGAGTGCAAGAGAAATTCTAGGAGTGCACTTAATATTGACAATTATAGAACATCTATTGAGGACAGTAAGGGTCTGTTGTATTGAAAATTTGTTTTGATGAGTCTTACTCTGCAGTCAGCTGCTCTTGAAAACAATATGGGTAATTTCAAAAAAGAAGTCGCTTGCTATAATTTCCTTACTCACGGGACCAGTTTCAGAGGGACAACTTACAGCCTGATGGCTAGTACGGCAGTAGAATTTTCCATTTCACTGTCAATTTCAGACACTAATTAGGTTTCATTTATTGTTTCATAGAGATGTTTATGTAAATTTACTGTTCAAAGTCATTGATAAAACTGAATAGCCAGTTTGAAATGCCTATGATCGGACGATGTCAAACCAACTTTTGTTGTGTCATGGGTTTTCGCGTTTCTTGCAGCGATCTTTTTTTCATGCCTGTTAAGTTTTGGAGTAGTATTTCCGCATGATTTGACATAGATTTGTCAATAAGAATAGCATGTAACTTCAAAACCTTTAATTTTACATTAGAAAAGCGTATTGATACCAAGTTCGATTAGCGATGATAAACAGTGACTTTCACACTTGTTTACTTGTCCCAACTGGCGCCACTGGTGATCGACAATGGCAGCCCTGAAATCTGTGCGTGCATGCACGTTTCACTTCATATTTCTGTGTGTGATTATTCAATTCAGTGCGTGAATCACGCACATGTGTACGTGAATGGGAACCCTGAAACAGTCACATGAGTTTGATGCTGTCACAGGTTTTGCTAATCGTGAATGGAAAAAAAATGAAAATCATTGAAATAAAACCAGTTTTTGTTTTTCCAAGTAGAAAAAAATTGACCCTTTACCACACACCACAATCTTAGACTAGTCCAAATTGAAAGCATTTTCAGAAGAGAAAAGAAATGTGGATCAAAGATGAATTTTGTCTTTAACTCTTTACCAAACAACAAAATTTTAGAGTTGTCTAAATTGAAAGCATTTGCAGATGACAAATTAAATGCGACTGAAGAGCTGAACTTTCTCTTTGGAAATGTAGAGAATAAATAGAAAAGGAGAGTTTTCTCCTTTTTCCTACAATATTTTCTAAAGCCTTTTTTCTTGAGGGTTGTTGAAACTTGTGATTGTCTGGTAAAGGGTTAAATGGGTAGAAAACATTGTGGAAAAAGGAGAAAATTCTAGTTATCAGCATTTTCTCCTGTTTCCACAAGGTTTTCAAAAGCCTTATTTCTCAGGGTCCTTAAAATTGTGTGGTAAAGAGTTCACAACAACTTATTTCACTCCGGAAAGCACCATTCTTTTTAGCTCACCTGAGCACGAAGTGCTCAAGGTGAGCTTTTGTGATCGCCCAATGTCCGTCGTCTGTCGTGCGTCATCCGTCGTCCACAATTTCTTTAAACATCTTCTCCTCCTAAACCACAGGGCCAATCTTGATGAAACTTGGTAGGGATGTTCCTCAGGTGAAGCTCTACCAAACTTGTTCAAGAGATTGAATTCCACCCATAACTCTGGTTGCCATGGCAACCAAAAGGAAAAAAATAGCAAAATCTTTGAAAATCTTATTCTCTGAAACTAGAAGGCGTAGAGCTTTGATATTTGGTATGTAGCATCTCCTAGTGGACCTCTACCAAGATTGTTCATATGATGTCCCTGGGGTCAAAACTGGCCCCGCCTCGGGGGTCACAAGTTCAAACATAGGAACAAAAAAGGAAAACTTTAAAATTCTTCTTCTCTGAAACTGGAAGGCGTGGAGCTTTGATATTTGGCATGTAGCATCTCCTAGTGGACCTCTACCAATTTTGTTCATATGATGTCCCTGGGGTCAAAACTGGCCCCGCCCCGGGGGTCACAAATTTCGAACATAGGAACAAAGCATGAAAACTTTAAAATTCTTCTTCTCTGAAACTGGAAGGCGTGGAGCTTTGATATTTGGCATGTAGCATCTCCTAGTGGACCCCTACCAAGTTTGTTCATATGACGCCCCTGGGGTCAAAACTGGCCCCGCCCCGGGGGTCACAAGTTTTGAACATAGGAACAAAGAATGAAAACTTTAAAATTCTTCTTCTCTGAAACTGGAAGGCGTGGAGCTTTGATATTTGGCATGTAGCATCTCCTAGTGGACCTCTACCAAGTTTGTTCATATGATGTCCCTGGGGTCAAAACTGGCCCCACCCCGGGGGTCACAAGTTTCAAACATAGGAACAAAGAATGAAAACTTTAAAATTCTTCTTATCTGAAAATGGAAAGCGTGGAGCTTTGATATTTGGCATGTAGCATCTCCTAGTGGACCTCTACCAAGTTTGTTCATATGATGTCCCTAGGGTCAAAACTGGCCCCACCCCGGGGGTCATAAATTTCAAATATAGGAACAAAGAAGGAAAACTTTAAAGTTCTTCTTCTCTAAAACTGGAAGGCGTGGAGCTTTGATATTTGGCATGTAGCATCTCCTAGTGGACCTCTACCAAGTTTGTTCATATGATGCCCCTGGGGTCAGAACTGGCCCTGCCCTGGGGGTCACAAATTTCGAACATAGGAACAAAGAAGGAAAACTTTAAAATTCTTCTTCTCTGAAACTGGAAGGCGTGGAGCTTTGATATTTGGCATGTAGCATCTCCTTGTGGACTTCTACCAAGTTTGTTCATATGATGCCCCTGGGCTCAAAACTGGCCCCACCCCGGGGGTCACAAGTTTCGAACATAGGAACAAAGAATGAAAACTTTAAAATTCTTCTTCTCTGAAACTGGAAGGCAGGGAGCTTTAATATTTGGCATTTAGCATCTCCTAGCGGACCTCTACCAAGTTTGTTCATATGATGTCCCTGGGGTCAAAACTGGCCCCGCCCAGGGTGTCACAAGTTTCGAACATAGGAACAAAGAAGGAAAACTTTAAAATTCTTCTTCTCTGAAACTAGATGGTGTGGAGCTTTGATATTTGGCATGTAGCACCTCCTAGTGGACCTCTACCAAGTTTGTTCATATGATATCCCTGGGGTCAAAACTGGCCCCGCCCTGGGGGTCACAAGTTTCAAACGTAGGAACAAAGAAGGAAAACTTTAAAATTCTTCTTCTCGGAAACTGGAAGGCATAGAGCTTTGATATTTGGTATGTAGCATCTCCTAGTGGACCTCTAACAAATTTGTTCATATGATGCCCCTGGGGTCAAAACTGGCCCCGACCCGGGGGTCACAAGTTCAAACATAGGAACAAAGAAGGAAAACTTTAAAGTTCTTCTTCTCTGAAACTGGAAGGCATGGAGCTTTGATATTTGGCATGTAGCATCTCCTAGTGGACCTCTACCAAGTTTGTTCATATGATGTCCCTGGGGTCAAAACTGGCCCCGCCCCGGGGGTCACAAATTTCGAACATAGGAACAAAGAAGGAAAACTTTAAAAGTCTTCTTCTCTGAAACTGGAAGGCATAGAGCTTTGATATTTGGCATTTAGCATCTCCTAGCAGACCTCTACCAAGTTTTTTCATACAATGGTCCTTGGGTCAAAACTGGCCCTGCCCCGGGGGTCACAAGTTCTAACATAGGAACAAAGAAGGAAAACTTTAAAATTTTTCTTTCCTAAACCTTGAAGGCATAGAGCTTTGTTATTTGGTATGTAGTGAACCTGTTCTAAGTTTGTTAGCCCACCTGAGCACAACATGTTCAGTCAGTTTGAAATTGGGTCACCTGGGGTCATAAACTAGGTCACTAGGTCAAATTAAATAGATACCTTGTGGGCACTCTAGAGGCCATATTTATTGCTCAAATGACCTGAAATTTGGTCAGAATGTTTGTCTTCATAAAATCTCGGATGAGTTTGGATTTAGGTCACCTGGGATCATAAACTAGGTCACTAGTTCAAATTAAAGGAATTCCTTGTGGGCACTCTAGAGGCCACATTTTTGGCTCAAATGACTTGAAAATTGGTCAGAATGTTTGTCTTGATAAAATCTCACATGAGTCCAATTTGGGTCATGTGGGGTCTTAAATTAGGTCACTAGGTCAAATTAAAGAAATACCTTGTGTGCACTCTAGAGGCCGCATTTATTGTTCAGTTGATTTGAAAATTGGTTAAAATGTTTCTCTTGAGGAAATCTATGACGAGTTCAGAAGTGCGTCACCTGGGGTCATAATCTAGGTCACTAGGTCAAATTAAAGAAATACCTTGAGGGCACTCTAGAGGCTACATTTCTTGCTCAATTGACTTGAAAATTGGTCAGAATGTTTGTCTTGATGAAATATCAGATGAGTTTGATATTGGATCACCTGGGGTCATAAACTAGGTCATTTGGTCAAATTAAAGAAATACCTTTTGTGCACTCCAGAGGCCACATTTATTGCTCAATTGACTTGAAAATTGTTCGGAATGCTTGTCTTGATAAAATCTCTTGAAAAAATCTAGGATGAGTTTAAAATTGGGTCACCTGGGTCATAATCTTGGTCACTAGGTCAAATTAAAGAAATACCTTGTGGTCACTCTTGAGGCCACATATCTTGCTTGACTGACTTGAAAATTGGTCAGAATGTTTGTTTTGATGAAATATCAGATGAGTTTGAAATTGGGTCACCTGGGGTCATAAACTAGGTCACTTGGTCAAAATAAAGAAATACCTTGTGGGCACTCTAAAGGCCACATTTATTTCTCAATTGATTTAAAAATTGGTCCAAATGTTTGTCTTGATAAACCCTACATGAGTCTAAATTTGGGTCATGTGGCATCTTAAATTAGGTCACTAGGCCAAATTAAAGAAATACCTTATGGGCACTTTAGAGGCCACATTTATCATTCAATTGGTTTGAAAATTGCTTAAAATGTTTGTCTTGATGAAATCTAGGATGAGTTCAAAATTGGGTCACCTGGGCTCATAATCTAGGTCACTAGGTCAAATTAAAGAAATACCTTTAGGGCACTCTAGAGGTCACATTTCATGCACAATTGACCTGAAAGTTGGTCAGAATGTTTGTCTTGATGAAATATTGGGCGAGTTTGAAATTGGGTCAGCTGGGGTCATAAACTAGGTTACTGGGTCAATTTAAGAAACACTTTGTGGGCACTCTAGAGGCCACATTTATTGCTCAATTAACTTGAAAACTGTTCAGAATGTTTGTCTTGATAAATTTTTTGATGAGTTCTAAATTGGGTACCGTGGGGGGATAAATTAGGTCACTAGGTCAACTTACGGAAATTCCTTGTGGATGCTCTAGAGGCCACATTTTAAGCTCAATTGACCTGACAATTGGTCAGAAATTGGATTATGCACGTTGAGTGAATTTCGCCTATTGACTCAGGTGAGCGACCCAGGGCCATCATGGCCCTCTTGTTTTACAATCTAGTCTTGCAGTCCTGGGCCCGTATTCACCAACCATTCTTAAGAACATTCTTAGTCTAAATCTCCAAGGTCTTCTAAATTTGAAAGTAACACAACTTCTGATTGGCTAAACCATTTGGTTTAGCCAATCAGAAGTTGTGTTACTTTCAAATTTAGAAAATCCTGGAGAATAAGAATGTTCTTAAGAATGGTTGGTGAATACAGATGCTGGATCTCAGGTTTTGCATCTTAACTCTTTACCAAACAACAAAATATCAGACTAGTCCAAATTGAAAGCATTTGCAAGCGACAAAATGATTGTGACTGAAAAAATGAAATTTGTTCTGGGCAGGGTATAAAAACATTGTTGGAAAAGAAGAAAATGCTGGTTACCAGCATTTTCTCCTTTTCCCACCATGTTTTCAAAAGGCGTCTTTCTCAGGGTCGTTAAAAGACGGTGGTAAAGAGAGTACTTCCTATACTGATGACCCTTAAAGAGACAGTAAAGGATGGTACTTATGCTTACTTAACCTTTTACCACACATCAAAATTTAGACCTGTCCAAATTGAAAGCATTTGCAGATGACAGTTTCAGTATGGCTCAAAGGATGCAATTTTTCTTTGATAGGGTAGAAAAGATTGTGGGAAAAAGAGTATATGCTGGTTCCCAGCATTTTCTCCTTTTCCCACAATGTTTTCAAAAGGCTTCTATCTCATGGTCGATAAAAGTCAGTACTGTGTGGTAAAGGGTTAATTCTTTACCGAACAGTTCCAGGTTAATGAGGGGTTCTGCATGGCTCAGTGGTAAAGTATAGGATTGTGACCTGGAGGTCCCATGATCCACTGATTTATTTTTGTGGGCACGTCCTTGGGCAAGACACTTCAGAGCCCTAGCCTAGTACTGGTGAAACTCATGAAATACATGGATATGTGAGTTGTTGCCGTTATTCGATTCAAATAATGTTGAAAGTGGCATAGAAACATCATTCATTCAATCAAAAGGTTTCTTTCTCAGGGTCGTTAAAAGACGGTGGTAAAGAGACATTACTTCCTTTACTGATGACCCTTAAAGAGACAGTAAAGGATGGTACTTACTCTTACTTAACCTTTTACCACACATCAAAATTTAGGCCTGTCCAAACTGAAAGCATTTGCAGGGGACAATTTCAATATGGCTCAAATGATGCAATTTTTCTTTGATAGGGTAGAAAACATTGTGGGAAAAGGAGTATATGCTGGTTTCCAGCATTTTCTCCTTTTCCCACAATGTTTTCAATTGGCTTCTATCTCATGGTCGATAAAAGTCGGCATTGTGTGGTAAAGGGTTAATCTTTTACTGAACAGTTCCAACTTAACCACTTACCAGACAAAATTTTAGCTTGTCCAAATTGAAAGCATTTGTAGACGACAATTTCAATGTGGCTCAAATGGTGCAACTTTTCTTAGATAGGGTAGAAAACGTTGTGGGAAAAGGAGAAAATGCTGGTTACCAGCGTTTTCTCCTTTTCCCACAATGTTTCAAAAGGCTTCTTTCCCAGGGGCATCAAAAGGCAGCCTTGTATGGTAAAGGGTTAATGAGGGGTTCTGCGTGGCTCAGTGGTAAAGTATAGGACTTGTGTGTTACCTGGAGGCCCTGTGATCCACTGATTTTTCTTGTGGGCATGTCCTGTGGCAAGACACTTCAGAGCCCTAGCCTAGTACTGGTGAAACTCATGAAATACATGGATATGTGAGTTGTTGTTACCATTCAAGTAATGTTGAAAGTGGTGTTAAACATCATTCATTCAATCAACCCAAATTAATGACCCTACAAGAGAGGGGTTATGAAAATATGTTTTGAAAAGGGAGAAATTGCTGGTAAGCAGCCTGGTCTCCTTTTCTCAAAACATTTCCTACACTATTAACTCTTTACCACACAATCCCGACTTTTAACGACCCTATGAAAGAAGCCTTTAGAAAACCTTGTGGGAAAAGGAGAAAATGCTGGTAATCAGCATTTTCTCCTTTTCCCACAATGTTTTCTACCATTCCCAAAACAAATTTCAATTTTTCAGTTACATTTATATTGTCGTCTGTAAATGCTTTCAATTTGGACCAGTCTAAAATTTTGTCGTTTGGTAAAGAGATAAAGACAAACTTCTTGCTTTGAGAATATTTATTTAGTCATTCAGAAATACTTTCAATTTGGAAAAGGCTGAACTTTTGTTTTATTGACCCTGACAGAAAAGGCTTTTGACAACATTGTGGTAAAAGGAAATGGGAAATGGAATGAAAATGGAAACAGTGATTAAATAACAAAGAAACAGTCTTTTATTTCACTCTGTAGAATTCCAAGTTTAACAGACAATCAGCTCTAAGAGTACTTGATCTCAGGTGTGGCATCTGAAAAAGATGGTATTATTTTTAGAGAACTACTAGAGCACTGCAAAAACACAGCAGACATTTCCAGACTAGTAATAAGTCCCAAAAATTTGTAATTTTAAGATTCCTTTCATCTATGATATTTCGGTAAAGTGGACAGGGTAGATCAGAGGTCAGACTGCATGTTTTGTGCAGTCTGATCTTGATCTATACTGGCCACAAAGGAAACTATAGTGGTGAAAGGCACTGTAAAGGTTAACCCTTTATCAAACAAGGATTTCAATCCATTACTTTTACAACCCTGTGGAAAAAAAACTTTTAAAAACAGTTAACCAGAATGTCTTGCTTTTTCTGACGGAGTTCAAAATATTGTGGTGGTGTAGATAGACATCGGATTACACAGAATGTGCAGTCTGCTCTTGGATCTATACCAGTGTTTCCGCTAGAGCGCGTATCTTGTGTTTTTGACGCAGTTGTTTCTTTCAGGGCGCAATAGAATTGGCCTTGTGTGTTTTTTGTGGCGCAACCAAAATATCAGTTCAACCAAAAGAAACCAAAAACAGTGACTTTTAGCGAAACCAAGGTGTAAAAGGATGTTTCGTAAGCGAAGGTTGAAAATTTCGTCGGCCATGTTTATTTACATAAACAGTTTATGTTACGGCTATCAGCGTATCCGGATTTTAAACGTATTGGGTCTTAGTAGTCCAGATGCTCTCCGATACAGAAATGGCAGACGAACCAAGTAAAAAGAAACAGAAAAGACTAGATCTAGCAATAAAGATTATATACCAGTCATAACGTTGAAAAATGCTTCTGGTTTTTCTAATTGGATAGAATACATTGTGGAAAACGGAGAAATTGCACAATCTGTGCAATTTCTCCTTGTACCACACTGTTTTCTAAACCTTCCACTGTAGTGTTAGTGAAAACATGGGATTGAATGATAATGGGTAATAACAGTGACTCATAATTTTCCTGTATGACTCTCAAAAGTTAGGATAGGGGGTCACAAATGACCCTCAAAAATTTGAAGCTGGCAGAAACACTGCTATACCATCCACTACTGAACTATAGAAAAAGCTATTGCTTTAGATCTAAAATTGTGAAGAAAATATTTAAAACACAGGCTTTTGAGATTAAAAACACTCTGGAACTTTCAATATACTAAAGTTTTAACCACTTCATCAGTGCTATAAATAGATCTAAATTTGTCGAATTTTATCCTTATTATTTTGGACACACATTTTTACAACAAGTTAAAACCTATTTATTCAGTCACCCCCTTTTTTTCAAAATGATAGTTTCCTAAAGATTCGGACGCTAAAAAAACTATTCTTTTCTGTCTCAATACATTGGTGAATTATGGTTAACCCTTTATCAGACAAGGATTTCAATCCAGTGCCTTTGCACCCCTGTGGAGGGAAACTTTTGCAAATAGTTAACCAGAATGTCTTGCTTTTCTGACAATTTGAGCCATTTTTGATACTTTATCTCTCAACAAACAGGGATATACATGCAATAACAGTAATGCAATATTTATTTGTGATATACCATGGATATTTATAGATTTTCCATATACAGCAGATATGTATAGAAAAATATCTTTCAGTAACTCTCTCATTTACCATACCATTTACTATATATTGGTGAAATGTATTCCAAATAAGATATCTTTTACTATAGAAAGCGTGAAAAAAACAAAGATGTCATACCACGCATTCTATATGTAATTCCTGCTTGTGACATCATTTGAATGCCTTTTTCTCCTGTTTCTAAATAGAATGCCCGCCTGGGTGGCTCAGTGGTGAGCGTGTCGGACTCATGACCTGGTGGTTGTGAGTTCGATACCCGGTTGAGGCGAGCTTTCTTTCCGGCGTATTTTCGCATCTCACCTCTGCTGAAGCATGTGAGAAAAGTAGTCAGTGGCTTTGGAAAGAAAGTTGTGTTAGTACTGGTTAGTACTGGTGTGAGAAAGCCAGGAAACACATGTGCGTCACCGCCATGATATGACCTTAGCTGTTAAAGTGGCGTTAAACCCCAATACAACCAACCAACCATCTAAATAGAATAATCCAAAGCAGTCTCGAGCAACATTTTTGGACATTTATAAATAACTATAAAATACTATAGGTAGGTGGGTAATACCATTTTAAAACAGAAGTCTCTGTAGAAATGAACTTTTAACGTCTGTTTTTCAGCCACACTTGGTTGTAAGGATTGTCGAGCCTTGATTTTCCCAAACTAGTTTGATATTTTTAATATACAACAACACTTTCTATGTATTCTCTGTTTATCTGAAAATGGTTTTAAGTATCAAGTAGCATGAACATAAATTACAAGCATACCGCTTGTGGTTCGATCCCAACTCATCAGAGCTTACACTTTGTTTTTTCTAAATTAGAAAGTTGCTCATCAGTCCTGACTTACTTAATCCATGGGCTGCATATCATAGGCAGACATGTAGCACAACATAACTAACTGTGTATATTTTTAGCAAGATCACAGAAGACTGTCACAAGGTTAATTAATCAGCATGGTGGCTGAATAAGTGGGGTATATTGCTAAACAATTCTGGCTTACTCAACCTGTAGGCTGCATATCACAGGAAGATTCCAGAAACTCCAGGAATACATAGATAGGTGTAGCTGCTGCTGCCATATGACTTAAATTATGTTAAAAATGGGATTAAGCACCAAGCAAAGCATGTGTACCTTTTCCATAAGGACACTGCATCGTTTTCGGGCATCATGGTGGTCTTCTTGATAGCCCAGCTCCTCACTTCTGTATGTAGGTCATCTTATCTATAAAGTAACAATGCAAATGTTCCCAAGGTCGTTTTGGTTTGACTGATTTATTGTATGGTGTTTAATGCTACTTTCAGCATTATTTCAGTAATATCATGGAAGCCAGTGCACCAATCCATGCTTTCCTGTAGTTTCTTTTACCAGTACTCCACACAATATTCTTTCCATGCCACTGGGTCCTTTTCCACATAACCATCGTCGAAACAATGGTCAACAATGAGTGAGGGATGAATCCTGTGGCAATGACTATCATCATTCCTTGGTAAGAAATTGGCCGAGATGGGGATCGAACCAGCGACCACCTTTTCTCAAGTCCTGTATGCTACCAACTGAGCCACCGGGGCTTGGCGAAGGTCTTTTTGGACTTGACATAATTTGACTTTCTGCTTGTGTTCAAATTGTGTAGAACATTTATTCATCTTAACATTACAAAATGTGTCAGGTGCATGTTTGAGCCATGCTGTCTAAACTTCAGACTTCTGTAGAAACAATTGTTAAGTAAACAACATGGACTTTTTGTTATTTTTAAAATTGCTATAGAACTGAAATTGAAAAAGAGAGATAACAAAGGCTTTTGAAATCATTGTGAGAAATGAATATGCTGGTAACCAGCATTTTTTTCCATTTCCCACAATGTTTTCTACCCTTCTAAAATGAAATTTCATCATTGGAGCTGCAGTTGATTTGTCGTCTGCAAATGCTTCTACTTTGGCAATTTGGCTTAAACTTACAAGTGCTACATCAAGGTCCTTTCCACTTTACTTCAAATCTGCATTGTGTTTATGTGGCAAAGAAACTATGGTCTATATATTCATATTTATTTCAACCAAGGCTATAGTATACTTATTTTAATACAAAAGATTTAAAATGATAACCACAAAACTCAGTTGGACTTAAGATACATAAAACCCAGCTAGGAAACTCAGTCAATTGTGAACATGACTAATAAGCATGTGGTCGTGAGTCCAATCCCCTGGTCTTCTCAATGTCAATCATTGTGTAGACAGTGTTTATATAGGAAAGCAGCCAGTGGTAAAGAAAGGATGCAGTTCTAATCTCTGATAAAAGAAACCTAAGGAAGCAAAGACAGGTGCAGCAACTGATATACTTTACTAAAATAATATTAAATTGGCTCAAGGACCAATCAAAGCAAGAGTACCTTTTCCATAAGGAAACTGCATTGTTTGGGGCACCTTGGTGGTCTTCTTGGAAGCCCAGCTCCTCACTTCTGTCTCTGGTTGATCTAATCAAAGAAATAACAAAGGAAATGTTCCGTAGGTCTTTAAGACTTGACATAATTTGAAATTTTGTCTCTCTTCAAGTTGTAAAAAAGACTTTTTTTTTTTTCGTATCATACAAAATGTTGTGGTTACCTCTTTTTTCCTACCATCCATATTTTTATTGTAAAGATTTATTTAGTGCATTTACAATGAAATGGATTAGCTTCTAAGTACGTTTGTCTGGAAACATCATATTGCAGAAGAAATGATGAAAAATGCATAAATACCTTTTCCATATGGAAACTGCAGAGCTTTGGGGCTTTGTTGTGGTCATGTTGACAGCCCAGTCCCTAACTTGTCAGTTGGTCATCTAATGTAACAAAATAACAATGCAGATATTTCACATATGTTTTAAGCTTGACATAACTGGAAATTCAGTCTTTACTATTTAAAAGCAAAGTTGTAGCAATTTCTTAACGTAGACTGTTTTGCTTTCTTTTTTAAGATTATCTTTTGTAGCGTGAAGGAAATCTCTACACTTTACATTTATCTTTTTAAAAACCTTCCAGCCATTAAGTTAATTTTGTGGTCTGCATTGATTAAGATCAGGCTGCTAAAGAAAAAGACACAGTCTGATCTTTGATCTTTATTGCATCTACCGTATTTTGCTTAAATTTTGGGACACCCCAAAAGTTGGGACACCATCAAAAAACGTGAAAATAATTATTTTTCATGACCCAAAGATTTGGGCCATACTAAAAATTTCAAAATAAGACAGTACTTTTTTTGTTCCAAAGAATTGGGACAGTGAATGTCTACTCCGAAAAAATATCTTTGATTCGCTTGATAACCTTTGTTTACAAGCATTTGCTTCGCGCAGTTTCATTTCTGCATGTAAGCATTGCTTCCAAACCCTCTCGATATCATCAAGAATCTCCCGTTTCAAGACAAATAAATCCGATCACCCCAACAGACAATTAACCAACGCGATTGTAAAAAACGAATTGAAATAAGGGTAAAAGGGTGTGATGAACTTGTACCAATGGGCAAAGGTACATGTCATGTATACACGTACATCTGAAGTTGACAAGGAGTTACCACCTGTGTGTGTTTCAAGGTCAATTGGGTTTGTTGTTTAAAAATAGAAATCAAGATACCCTATATATTCTAACTGGGGTTTATCTATTGAAGATTGTGAACCAATCAAATTTGAAAACGGGCCGAGCAGATACTTTTCAGAGTGGAAATCAAATCGTTGTTCACCTCACATTAACAGGTAAAATATGTTGTAAAAGTATTTATATAAGCGCAAAACACCAATGCTGATCGCTTTCTCGAGATGCATACAAAAATGACTGAAAACATTTAGTTTATCAGTAACGAAAATGATGAAAAAATACGAAGTTTTAAATTCCCACTGCACGAAACGACTACAGGAATTCCAATTTGTCTAAAAATAGACAGACCAGCATGTGATCGTAGTTTTATTGAAATCGCAGCGCTACTATTCAACTGGTATGTGGTTAGTGACAAACAGTTTGACAGCTTGTCTTGTTTGACCCTGGGATTGTATACTACGTGTAATATACCATCCCTGTTTGACCATAAGTTTTGGGACACCATGGAAAATAATTATTTTTCGTCAACTTAAATATTGGGACATCTAAAAAATTAATTATTTTTTACTGTCCCAAAACTTATGCAATTACGGTATGTTGAGATATTCTGGTCTCAAGCAACCTTGAACTTGCAACGTGTGTCCTTTTTCCCCCGATTCAGAATGTGCAGAAATGGTAAAAAACAAACATCTATTCAGCCAGGTAGCTAAATTAGTATAGTAGGGCTAGTCACTTGACCTTTTCCCAAATGAAAAATTTAAGACTTCCAAATTCAAAACATTGCAGACGACAATTTCAAAACTGGCAGAAATGAGCTTAAGCTCTCTGATACAGCAGAAAACATTATGGGGAAAGGAGAAAATGCTAGTTACCAGTATTTTCTTCTTTTCACACTCTGTTTTCAAAGCCTTCTGTCCCAGGGTGGTGAAAACCAGGGATTGTTTGGTAATGGGTTAACGATTCCGACTCGCTCAATCCATGGGCTATATATCACAGCTACATATGTTGAACAAAATATTAATTGCACAAATGCAAAGATGGGTGTAGCAGCTGCTATTTTTTTATTCCGTTCTGTACTGCACAAGAAACTTTGTCGAAATTGAAAGCATTCTTAGATGACAATATAACAGGGGCTCAAATGACGAGATCTGCATGTTAAAGAGTAGAAAACATTGTGGGACAACGGGAAAATGCTGGTTACTAGCACTTTCTCCTTCTCACACAGTGTTTTTACAAGCTCTTTATCTCAGGGTTGTTAAAACTTTGGACTGTATGGTAAAGAGTTGAATAATGTTGAAATGGGGTTGAATACCAACCAAAGCAGGAATAACTTTTCCATAAGGAAACTGCATTATTTTTGGGCATCTTGTTGTCTTCTTGGTAGCCCAGCTTCCCGTAAGCTGTATGTGGTCATTTTATCTAAAAAGAACAAAGCAAATGGCCCTAAGATCTTTTATATTTGACATAATTTGACTTCCTGACTTTGTTCACATATTATAGAACATATATTTCCAGTATTGAACAAAATTTGATAGTTTTGTGTTATTCTTTTATTGTATAGAGTTAGTCAGTGCATTTTCAAGAAAATGGATTCTTAAAGAAAATGTCAAAAAAAATTAATACTACAAAAGAAATTATCATAATAGCATAAATACCATTTTTATTTGGAAACTGCTTTGTTTTGGGGCTTCTTGGTGGTCATGTTGATAGCCCAGCCCTTCACTGCTATTTCTTGGTCATCTAATGTAACAAAATAAAGCATGTGTTTCTCAGATCTTTAGACTATGATATAAGTAGAAATTCAGCCTTTACCCTTTACCAACCAAATGATAATAACTTCCCTTATTAACTTGAAGGCCACTGTTGATCACGATCAGACTGCACAAAAACTGTAAGCAGATCTTTAATCTGTATTGCATCTGTGTTGAAAAACTTTGGCCTAAAGCAACTTGGAACTTGCAATATTAGGTCTTTTTTTACCCTTTAAAATGTGCATTTTGTGAATGTGGTACTTCTGGGATTGATAATGGTATTCGTACATTTTTAGCAAGATCACAGTAGACTGTCACAAGGTTAATTAACCAGCTCAGTATCTGAATAAGTAGGGTATATTGCTTAAGGATTCTGACTTACTCAACCCATAGGCTGCATATCACAGGAAGATTCCAGAAACTCCAGGAATACATAGATGGGTGTAGCTGCTGCTGCCATATGACTTAAATTAGGTTAAAAATGGGATTAAGCACCACGCAAAGCATGCATACCTTTTCCATAAGGACACTGCATCGTTTTCCGGCATCATGGTGGTCTTCTTGGTAGCCCAGCTCCTCACTTCTGTATGTAGGTCATCTTATCTATAAAGTAACAAAGCAAATGTTCCCAAGGTCGTTTTGGTTTGACTGATTTATTGTATGGTGTTTAATGCTACTTTCAGCAATATTTCAGTAATATCATGGAAGCCAGTGCACAAATCCATGCTTTCCTGTAGTTTCTTTTACCAGTACTCCACACCACGCCACTGGCTCTTTTCCCACTTAACCATCATCAAAACAATGGTCAGCAATGAGAGAGGGATAAATCCTGTGGCAATGACTATCATTTTTCCTTGGTAAGAAATTGGCCGACATGGGGATCGAACCAGCGACCAGCTTTTCTCAAGTCCTGTACGCTACCGACTGAGCTACCAGGGCTTGGCGAAGGTCTTTTTGGACTTGACATAATTTGACTTTCTGCTTGTGTTCAAATTGTGTAGAACATTTATTCATCTTTACATTACAAAATGTGTCAGGTGCATGTTTGAGCCATGCTGTCTAAACTTCAGACTTCTGTAGAAACAATTGTTAAGTAAACAACATGGACTTTTTGTTATTTTTAAAATTGCTATAGAACTGAAATTGAAAAAAAAAAATAGGCGGTAGAAGTTCAGTAACTGTGCTTTACCTTTGCCAGTGGCAAGCACTGCCATTATTTCGGTTTCGCTGTCATCTCTTCACACTTTCATCAGTAGAGCGTCTTCCCAGCACATTGTAAGTCTGTTCACACACAGTCTTCCGTGGTTCATCTATTCTGAAATTTCTGAAATTAGAAAGAAAAAAAAAATCTCCCCGACCCCGGGAGTGTTGCACACCCCCACCCCGACATACAAACACACACAACAAAGAAATGCAAAAACAAGTAGCATGAACATGAATTACAAGCATAGTGCTTGTGGTTCGAACCCAACTCATCAGAGCTTACACTTTGTTTTTTCTGAATTAGAAAGTTGCTTATCAATCCTGATTTACTTAATCCATGGGCTGCATATCATAGGCAGACTTGTAGCACAACATAACTCTACATTTCTTAAAATGCAAAAGAAAGAGCTTAAGGCCCTATATCCCTTCCTTTACTGATGACCCATAAAGCGAACATTATTTCTGACCGGTTCTGTGATACAACAGTGAGCCACAACAGTACTAGCTTGACCACCTTGGGCATGCAATCATGTTTCTAGCTGTAAGATTTACCCATGCTAAGTTTTTTGTATTGATTTTAACATCCCTCATCAGAAAAAAATGATTACTTATTCTTAGAGACTAAACTCAGTTTCAGACCAAAGAAACTTAAGACACAAAAAAGTATGGAACATCCAAAATGGATCTCCCGCATGGATGTTAAAGTGAATCCAATCATGAAACTGACCAGGAAGTATTCATCAAAGAACCCACACCACAATTTTTGTGTAAACACTCTGTAGTAGAAGAAATCATTGAAAAAGGGAAAGCTTGTCCACAAAGATTCCCTTGATTAACTCCTTGCTTTAACCTATGCATATAAGCATCTTCCTATAGTCACATAATGGAGAGAGCATAAAAATGAGGAAAATGTATAAAAAATCTTCACCTGTACACTGTTTACCCTCTTCCTTGGTAGGTCTTTGTTGTTGGTACTCTGTTTATCCTCTTCCTTGGTAGGTCTATGTTGTTGGTAGTCTGTTAACACTCTTCCGTGGTAGGTCTCTGTTGCTTCCTTGGTAGGTCTATTTTGTTTGTAGTCTGTTTACCCTCTTCCTTGGTAGGTCTCTGTTGTTGGTAGTCTGTTTACCCTCTTCCTCGGTAGGTCTCTATTGTTGGTAGTCTGTTAACACTTTTCATTGGTAGGCCTCTGTTGATAGTAGTCTTTTAACACTCTTCCTTGGTAGGTCTATGTTGTTGGTACTCTGTTTACTGTCTTCCTTGGTAGGTCTCTGTTGTTGGCAGTGTGTTTACCCTCTTCCTCTGAAGGTCTCTGTTCTGGTAGTCTGTTTACACTCTTCATTGGTAGGTCTCTGTTGCTTCCTTGGTAGGTCTATGTTGTTGGTAGTCTGTTTACCCTCTTCCTCGGTAGGTCTCTGTTGTTGGTAGTCTGCTTACCCTCTTCCTTGGTAGGTCTCTGTTGTTGGTAGTCTCTTTACACTCTTTCTTGGTAGGTCTCTGTTGTTGGTAGTCCCTTTACCCTCTTCCTTGGTAGGACTCTGTTATTGGTAGTCTGTTAACACTCTTCCTTGGTAGGTCTATGTTGTTGGTAGTCTGTGTACCGTCTTCCTTGGTACGTTTCTCTTGTTGGTAGTCTGTTAACACTCTTCCTTCATAGGTCTCTGTTGCTTCCTTGGTCTCTGTTGTTGGTAGTCTGTTTACCCACTTCCTGGGTATATCTCTGTTGTTGGTAGCCTCTTTACCGTCTTCCTTGGTAGGTCTCTGTTGTTGGTAGTGTGTTTACTCTCTTCCTCGGTAGGTCTCTGTTGTTGGTAGTCTTGGAAAACACTTCCTTGGTAGGTCCCTGTTGTTTCCTTGGTAGGTCTCTGTTGTTGGTAGTCTGTTTACTCTCTTCTTTAGTAGGTCTCTGTTGTTAATATTCTTTTTACCCTCTCCCTCGGTAGGCCTTTGTTGTTGGCAGGCTGTTTATCCTCTTCCTTGGTAGGTCTATGTTGTTGGTAGTCTCTTTAACCTCTTCCTTGGTAGGTCTCTGTTGTTGGTACTCTGTTTTCCCTCTTCTTCGGTAGGTCTCTGTCTCTGTCTGAAATTTCTGAAATTAGAAAGAAAACAGTTCTCCCCGACCCCGGGAGTGTTGCAGAACACCCCCACCCTGACATACAAACACGCACAACAAAGAAATGCAAAAACAAGTAGCATGAACATGAATTACAAGCATAGTGCTTGTGGTTCGAACCCAACTCATCAGAGCTTACACTTTGTTTTTTCTGAATTAGAAAGTTGCTTATCAATCCTGACTTACTTAATCCATGGGCTGCATATCATAGGCAGACTTGTAGCACAACATAACTCTACATTTCTTAAAATGCAAAAGAAAGAGCTTAAGGCCCTATATCCCTTCCTTTACTGATGACCCATAAAGCGAACATTATTTCTGACCGGTTCTGTGATACAACAGTGAGCCACAACAGTACTAGCTTGACCACCTTGGGCATGCAATCATGTTTCTAGCTGTAAGATTTACCCATGCTAAGTTTTTTGTATTGATTTTAACATCCCTCATCAGAAAAAAATGATTACTTATTCTTAGAGACTAAACTCAGTTTCAGACCAAAGAAACTTAAGACACAAAAAAGTATGGAACATCCAAAATGGATCTCCCGCATGGATGTTAAAGTGAATCCAATCATGAAACTGACCAGGAAGTATTCATCAAAGAACCCACACCACACTTTTTGTGTAAACACTCTGTAGTAGAAGAAATCATTGAAAAAGGGAAAGCTTGTCCACAAAGATTCCCTTGATTAACTCCTTGCTTTAACCTATGCATATAAGCATCTTCCTATAGTCACATAATGGAGAGAGCATAAAAATGAGGAAAATGTATAAAAAATCTTCACCTGTACACTGTTTACCCTCTTCCTTGGTAGGTCTCTGTTGTTGGTACTCTGTTTATCCTCTTCCTTGGTAGGTCTATGTTGGTAGTCTGTTAACACTCTTCCGTGGTAGGTCTCTGTTGCTTCCTTGGTAGGTCTATTTTGGTTGTAGTCTGTTTACCCTCTTCCTTGGTAGGTCTCTGTTGTTGGTAGTCTGTTTACCCTCTTCCTTGGTAGGTCTCTATTGTTGGTAGTCTGTTAACACTTTTCATTGGTAGGCCTCTGTTGATAGTAGTCTTTTAACACTCTTCCTTGGTAGGTCTATGTTATTGGTACTCTGCTTACCGTCTTCCTTGGTAGGTCTCTGTTGTTGGCAGTGTGTTTACCCTCTTCCACTGAAGGTCTCTGTTGTTGGTAGTCTGTTTACACTCTTCATTGGTAGGTGTCTGTTGCTTCCTTGGTAGGTCTATGTTGTTGGTAGTCTATTTACCCTCTTCCTCGGTAGGTCTCTGTTGTTGGTAGTCTCTTTACACTCTTTCTTGGTAGGTCTCTGTTGTTGGTAGTGCCTTTACCCTCTTCCTTGGTAGGACTCCGTTATTGGTCGTATGTTAACACTCTTCCTTGGTAGGTCTATGTTGTTGGTAGTCTGTGTACCGTCTTCCTTGGTACGTTTCTCTTGTTGGTAGTCTGTTAACGCTGTTCCTTCGTAGGTCTCTGTTGCTTCCTTGGTCTCTGTTGTTGGTAGTCTGTTTACCCACTTCCTGGGTATATCTCTGTTGTTGGTAGCCTCTTTACCGTCTTCCTTGGTAGGTCTCTGTTGTTGGTAGTCTGTTAACACTCTTCCGTGGTAGGTCTCTGTTGCTTCCTTGGTAGGTCTATTTTGTTTCTAGTCTGTTTACCCTCTTCCTTGGTAGGTCTCTGTTGTTGGTAGTCTGTTTACCCTCTTCCTCGGTAGGTCTCTATTGTTGGTAGTCTGTTAACACTTTTCATTGGTAGGCCTCTGTTGATAGTAGTCTTTTAACACTCTTCCTTGGTAGGTCTATGTTGTTGGTACTCTGCTTACCGTCTTCCTTGGTAGGTCTCTGTTGTTGGCAGTGTGTTTACCCTCTTCCTCTGAAGGTCTCTGTTGTTGGTAGTCTGTTTACACTCTTCATTGGTAGGTCTCTGTTGCTTCCTTGGTAGGTCTATGTTGTTGGTAGTCTGTTTACCCTCTTCCTCGGTAGGTCTCTGTTGTTGGTAGTCTGCTTACCCTCTTCCTTGGTAGGTCTCTGTTGTTGGTAGTCTCTTTACACTCTTTCTTGGTAGGTCTCTGTTGTTGGTAGTCCCTTTACCCTCTTCCTTGGTAGGACTCTGTTATTGGTAGTCTGTTAACACTCTTCCTTGGTAGGTCTGTGTTGTTGGTAGTCTGTGTACCGTCTTCCTTGGTACGTTTCTCTTGTTGGTAGTCTGTTAACACTCTTCCTTCGTAGGTCTCTGTTGCTTCCTTGGTCTCTGTTGTTGGTAGTCTGTTTACCCACTTCCTGGGTATATCTCTGTTGTTGGTAGCCTCTTTACCGTCTTCCTTGGTAGGCCTCTGTTGTTGGTAGTGTGTTTACTCTCTTCCTCTGTAGGTCTCTGTTGTTGGTAGTCTTGGAAAACACTTCCTTGGTAGGTCCCTGTTGTTCCTTGGTAGGTCTCTGTTGTTGGTAGTCTGTTTACACTCTTCTTTAGTAGGTCTCTGTTGTTAATATTCTTTTTACCCTCTTCCTCGGTAGGCCTCTGTTGTTGGCAGGCTGTTTATCCTCTTCCTTGGTAGGTCTATGTTGTTGGTAGTCTCTTTAACCTCTTCCTTGGTAGGTCTCTGTTGTTGGTACTCTGTTTTCCCTCTTCTTCAGTAGGTCATTGTCTCTGTCTGAAATTTCTGAAATTAGAAAAAAAAAAGTTCTCCCCGACCCCGGGAGTGTTGCAGAACACCCCCACCCCGACATACAAACACGCACAACAAAGAAATGCAAAAACAAGTAGCATGAACATGAATTACAAGCATAGTGCTTGTGGTTCGAACCCAACTCATCAGAGCTTACACTTTGTTTTTTCTGAATTAGAAAGTTGCTTATCAATCCTGACTTACTTAATCCATGGGCTGCATATCATAGGCAGACTTGTAGCACAACATAACTCAACATTTCTTAAAATGCAAAAGAAAGAGCTTAACGCCCTATATCCCTTCCTTTACTGATGACCCATAAAGCGAACATTATTTCTGACCGGTTCTGTGATACAACAGTGAGCCACAACAGTACTAGCTTGACCACCTTGGGCATGCAATCATGTTTCTAGCTGTAAGATTTACCCATGCTAAGTTTTTTGTATTGATTTTAACATCCCTCATCAGAAAAAAACAATTACTTATTCTTAGAGACTAAACTCAGTTTCAGACCAAAGAAACTTAAGACACAAAAAAGTATGGAACATCCAAAATGGATCTCCCGCATGGATGTTAAAGTGAATCCAATCATGAAACTGATCAGGAAGTATTCATCAAAGAACCCACACCACACTTTTTGTGTAAACACTCTGTAGTAGAAGAAATCATTGAAAAAGGGAAAGCTTGTCCACAAAGATTCCCTTGATTAACTCCTTGCTTTAACCTATGCATATAAGCATCTTCCTATAGTCACATAATGGAGAGAGCATAAAAATGAGGAAAATGTATAAAAAATCTTCACCTGTACACTGTTTACCCTCTTCCTTGGTAGGTCTCTGTTGTTGGTACTCTGTTTATCCTCTTCCTTGGTAGGTCTATGTTGTTGGTAGTCTGTTAACACTCTTCCGTGGTAGGTCTCTGTTGCTTCCTTGGTAGGTCTATTTTGTTTGTAGTCTGTTTACCCTCTTCCTTGGTAGGTCTCTGTTGTTGGTAGTCTGTTTACCCACTTCCTCGGTAGGTCTCTATTGTTGGTAGTCTGTTAACACTTTTCATTGGTAGGCCTCTGTTGATAGTAGTCTTTTAACACTCTTCCTTGGTAGGTCTATGTTGTTGGTACTCTGCTTACCGTCTTCCTTGGTAGGTCTCTGTTGTTGGCAGTGTGTTTACCCTCTTCCTCTGAAGGTCTCTGTTGTTGGTAGTCTGTTTACACTCTTCATTGGTAGGTCTCTGTTGCTTCCTTGGTAGGTCTATGTTGTTGGTAGTCTGTTTACCCTCTTCCTCGGTAGGTCTCTGTTGTTGGTAGTCTGCTTACCCTCTTCCTTGGTAGGTCTCTGTTGTTGGTAGTCTCTTTACACTCTTTCTTGGTAGGTCTCTGTTGTTGGTAGTCCCTTTACCCTCTTCCTTGATAGGACTTTGTTATTGGTAGTCTGTTAACACTCTTCCTTGGTAGGTCTATGTTGTTGGTAGTCTGTGTACCGTCTTCCTTGGTACGTTTCTCTTGTTGGTAGTCTGTTAACACTCTTCCTTCGTAGGTCTCTGTTGCTTCCTTGGTCTCTGTTGTTGGTAGTCTGTTTACCCACTTCCTGGGTATATCTCTGTTGTTGGTAGCCTCTTTACCGTCTTCCTTGGTAGGTCTCTGTTGTTGGTAGTGTGTTTACTCTCTTCCTCGGTAGGTCTCTGTTGTTGGTAGTCTTGGAAAACACTTCCTTGGTAGGTCCCTGTTGTTTCCTTGGTAGGTCTCTGTTGTTGGTAGTCTGTTTACACTCTTCTTTAGTAGGTCTCTGTTGTTAATATTGTTTTTACCCTCTTCCTCGGTAGGCCTCTGTTGTTGGCAGGCTGTTTATCCTCTTCCTTGGTAGGTCTATGTTGTTGGTAGTCTCTTTAACCTCTTCCTTGGTAGGTCTCTGTTATTGGTACTCTGTTTTCCCTCTTCTTCGGTAGGTCATTGTCTCTGTCTGAAATTTCTGAAATTAGAAAAAAAAAAGTTCTCCCCGACCCCGGGAGTGTTGCAGAACACCCCCACCCCGACATACAAACACGCACAACAAAGAAATGCAAAAACAAGTAGCATGAACATGAATTACAAGCATAGTGCTTGTGGTTCGAACCCAACTCATCAGAGCTTACACTTTGTTTTTTCTGAATTAGAAAGTTGCTTATCAATCCTGACTTACTTAATCCATGGGCTGCATATCATAGGCAGACTTGTAGCACAACATAACTCTACATTTCTTAAAATGCAAAAGAAAGAGCTTGAGGCCCTATATCCCTTCCTTTACTGATGACCCATAAAGCGAACATTATTTCTGACCGGTTCTGTGATACAACAGTGAGCCACAACAGTACTAGCTTGACCACCTTGGGCATGCAATCATGTTTCTAGCTGTAAGATTTACCCATGCTAAGTTTTTTGTATTGATTTTAACATCCCTCATCAGAAAAAAACGATTACTTATTCTTAGAGACTAAACTCAGTTTCAGACCAAAGAAACTTAAGACACAAAAAAGTATGGAACATCCAAAATGGATCTCCCGCATGGATGTTAAAGTGAATCCAATCATGAAACTGACCAGGAAGTTTTCATCAAAGAACCCACACCACACTTTTTGTGTAAACACTCTGTAGTAGAAGAAATCATTGAAAAAGGGAAAGCTTGTCCACAAAGATTCCCTTGATTAACTCCTTGCTTTAACCTATGCATATAAGCATCTTCCTATAGTCACATAATGGAGAGAGCATAAAAATGAGGAAAATGTATAAAAAATCTTCACCTGTACGCTGTTTACCCTCTTCCTTGGTAGGTCTCTGTTGTTGGTACTCTGTTTATCCTCTTCCTTGGTAGGTCTATGTTGTTGGTAGTCTGTTAACACTCTTCCGTGGTAGGTCTCTGTTGCTTCCTTGGTAGGTCTATTTTGTTTGTAGTCTGTTTACCCTCTTCCTTGGTAGGTCTCTGTTGTTGGTAGTCTGTTTACCCTCTTCCTCGGTAGGTCTCTATTGTTGGTAGTCTGTTAACACTTTTCATTGGTAGGCCTCTGTTGATAGTAGTCTTTTAACACTCTTCCTTGGTAGGTCTATGTTGTTGGTACTCTGCTTACCGTCTTCCTTGGTAGGTCTCTGTTGTTGGCAGTGTGTTTACCCTCTTCCTCTGAAGGTCTCTGTTGTTGGTAGTCTGTTTACACTCTTCATTGGTAGGTCTCTGTTGCTTCCTTGGTAGGTCTATGTTGTTGGTAGTCTGTTTACCCTCTTCCTTGGTAGGTCTCTGTTGTTGGTAGTCTGTTTACCCACTTCCTCGGTAGGTCTCTATTGTTGGTAGTCTGTTAACACTTTTCATTGGTAGGCCTCTGTTGATAGTAGTCTTTTAACACTCTTCCTTGGTAGGTCTATGTTGTTGGTACTCTGCTTACCGTCTTCCTTGGTAGGTCTCTGTTGTTGGCAGTGTGTTTACCCTCTTCCTCTGAAGGTCTCTGTTGTTGGTAGTCTGTTTACACTCTTCATTGGTAGGTCTCTGTTGCTTCCTTGGTAGGTCTATGTTGTTGGTAGTCTGTTTACCCTCTTCCTCGGTAGGTCTCTGTTGTTGGTAGTCTGCTTACCCTCTTCCTTGGTAGGTCTCTGTTGTTGGTAGTCTCTTTACACTCTTTCTTGGTAGGTCTCTGTTGTTGGTAGTCCCTTTACCCTCTTCCTTGGTAGGACTCTGTTATTGGTAGTCTGTTAACACTCTTCCTTGGTAGGTCTATGTTGTTGGTAGTCTGTGTACCGTCTTCCTTGGTACGTTTCTCTTGTTGGTAGTCTGTTAACACTCTTCCTTCGTAGGTCTCTGTTGCTTCCTTGGTCTCTGTTGTTGGTAGTCTGTTTACCCACTTCCTGGGTATATCTCTGTTGTTGGTAGCCTCTTTACCGTCTTCCTTGGTAGATCTCTGTTGTTGGTAGTGTGTTTACTCTCTTCCTCGGTAGGTCTCTGTTGTTGGTAGTCTTGGAAAACACTTCCTTGGTAGGTCCCTGTTGTTTCCTTGGTAGGTCTCTGTTGTTGGTAGTCTGTTTACACTCTTCTTTAGTAGGTCTCTGTTGTTAATATTCTTTTTACCCTCTTCCTCGGTAGGCCTCTGTTGTTGGCAGGCTGTTTATCCTCTTCCTTGGTAGGTCTGTGTTGTTGGTAGTCTCTTTAACCTCTTCCTTGGCAGGTCTCTGTTGTTGGTACTCTGTTTTCCCTCTTCTTCGGTAGGTCATTGTCTCTGTCTGAAATTTCTGAAATTAGAAAAAAAAAAGTTCTCCCCGACCCCGGGAGTGTTGCAAAACACCCCCACCCCGACATACAAACACGCACAACAAAGAAATGCAAAAACAAGTAGCATGAACATGAATTACAAGCATAGTGCTTGTGGTTCGAACCCAACTCATCAGAGCTTACACTTTGTTTTTTCTGAATTAGAAAGTTGCTTATCAATCCTGACTTACTTAATCCATGGGCTGCATATCATAGGCAGACTTGTAGCACAACATAACTCTACATTTCTTAAAATGCAAAAGAAAGAGCTTAAGGCCCTATATCCCTTCCTTTACTGATGACCCATAAAGCGAACATTATTTCTGACCGGTTCTGTGATACGACAGTGAGCCACAACAGTACTAGCTTGACCACCTTGGGCATGCAATCATGTTTCTAGCTGTAAGATTTACCCATGCTAAGTTTTTTGTATTGATTTTAACATCCCTCATCAGAAAAAAACGATTACTTATTCTTAGAGACTAAACTCAGTTTCAGACCAAAGAAACTTAAGACACAAAAAAGTATGGAACATCCAAAATGGATCTCCCGCATGGATGTTAAAGTGAATCCAATCATGAAACTGACCAGGAAGTTTTCATGAAAGAACCCACACCACACTTTTTGTGTAAACACTCTGTAGTAGAAGAAATCATTGAAAAAGGGAAAGCTTGTCCACAAAGATTCCCTTGATTAACTCCTTGCTTTAACCTATGCATATAAGCATCTTCCTATAGTCACATAATGGAGAGAGCATAAAAATTAGGAAAATGTATAAAAAATCTTCACCTGTACACTGTTTACCCTCTTCCTTGGTAGGTCTCTGTTGTTGGTACTCTGTTTATCCTCTTCCTTGGTAGGTCTATGTTGTTGGTAGTCTGTTAACACTTTTCCGTGGTAGGTCTCTGTTGCTTCCTTGGTAGGTCTATTTTGTTTGTAGTCTGTTTACCCTCTTCCTTGGTAGGTCTCTGTTGTTGGTAGTCTGTTTACCCTCTTCCTCGGTAGGTCTCTATTGTTGGTAGTCTGTTAACACTTTTCATTGGTAGGCCTCTGTTGATAGTAGTCTTTTAACACTCTTCCTTGGTAGGTCTATGTTGTTGGTACTCTGCTTACCGTCTTCCTTGGTAGGTCTCTGTTGTTGGCAGTGTGTTTACC
Source organism: Tridacna gigas (assembly GCA_945859785.2). NCBI lineage: Eukaryota > Metazoa > Mollusca > Bivalvia > Cardiida > Cardiidae > Tridacna > Tridacna gigas. Next base: position 24,679,203 of record OX244040.2, read on the forward strand.
CTCTTCCTCTGAAGGTCTCTGTTGTTGGTAGTCTGTTTACACTCTTCATTGGTAGGTGTCTGTTGCTTCCTTGGTAGGTCTATGTTGTTGGTAGTCTGTTTACCCTCTTCCTCGGTAGGTCTCTGTTGTTGGTAGTCTGCTTACCCTCTTCCTTGGTAGGTCTCTGTTGTTGGTAGTCTCTTTACACTCTTTCTTGGTAGGTCTCTGTTGTTGGTAGTCCCTTTACCCTCTTCCTTGGTAGGACTCTGTTATTGGTAGTCTGTTAACACTCTTCCTTGGTAGGTCTATGTTGTTGGTAGTCTGTGTACCGTCTTCCTTGGTACGTTTCTCTTGTTGGTAGTCTGTTAACACTCTTCCTTCGTAGGTCTCTGTTGCTTCCTTGGTCTCTGTTGTTGGTAGTCTGTTTACCCACTTCCTGGGTATATCTCTGTTGTTGGTAGCCTCTTTACCATCTTCCTTGGTAGGTCTCTGTTGTTGGTAGTGTGTTTACTCTCTTCCTCGGTAGGTCTCTGTTGTTGGTAGTCTTGGAAAACACTTCCTTGGTAGGTCCCTGTTGTTTCCTTGGTAGGTCTCTGTTGTTGGTAGTCTGTTTACACTCTTCTTTAGTAGGTCTCTGTTGTTAATATTCTTTTTACCCTCTTCCTCGGTAGGCCTCTGTTGTTGGCAGGCTGTTTATCCTCTTCCTTGGTAGGTCTATGTTGTTGGTAGTCTCTTTAACCTCTTCCTTGGTAGGTCTCTGTTGTTGGTACTCTGTTTTCCCTCTTCTTCGGTAGGTCATTGTCTCTGTCTGAAATTTCTGAAATTAGAAAAAAAAAAGTTCTCCCCGACCCCGGGAGTGTTGCAGAACACCCCCACCCCGACATACAAACACGCACAACAAAGAAATGCAAAAACAAGTAGCATGAACATGAATTACAAGCATAGTGCTTGTGGTTCGAACCCAACTCATCAGAGCTTACACTTTGTTTTTTCTGAATTAGAAAGTTGCTTATCAATCCTGACTTACTTAATCCATGGGCTGCATATCATAGGCAGACTTGTAGCACAACATAACTCTACATTTCTTAAAATGCAAAAGAAAGAGCTTAAGGCCCTATATCCCTTCCTTTACTGATGACCCATAAAGCGAACATTATTTCTGACCGGTTCTGTGATACAACAGTGAGCCACAACAGTACTAGCTTGACCACCCCTGGGCATGCAATCATGTTTCTAGCTGTAAGATTTACCCATGCTAAGTTTTTTGTATTGATTTTAACATCCCTCATCAGAAAAAAACGATTACTTATTCTTAGAGACTAAACTCAGTTTCAGACCAAAGAAACTTAAGACACAAAAAAGTATGGAACATCCAAAATGGATCTCCCGCATGGATGTTAAAGTGAATCCAATCATGAAACTGACCAGGAAGTATTCATCAAAGAACCCACACCACACTTTTTGTGTAAACACTCTGTAGTAGAAGAAATCATTGAAAAAGGGAAAGCTTGTCCACAAAGATTCCCTTGATTAACTCCTTGCTTTAACCTATGCATATAAGCATCTTCCTATAGTCACATAATGGAGAGAGCATAAAAATGAGGAAAATGTATAAAAAATCTTCACCTGTACACTGTTTACCCTCTTCCTTGGTAGGTCTCTGTTGTTGGTACTCTGTTTATCCTCTTCCTTGGTAGGTCTATGTTGTTGGTAGTCTGTTAACACTCTTCCGTGGTAGGTCTCTGTTGCTTCCTTGGTAGGTCTATTTTGTTTGTAGTCTGTTTACCCTCTTCCTTGGTAGGTCTCTGTTGTTGGTAGTCTGTTTACCCACTTCCTCGGTAGGTCTCTATTGTTGGTAGTCTGTTAACACTTTTCATTGGTAGGCCTCTGTTGATAGTAGTCTTTTAACACTCTTCCTTGGTAGGTCTATGTTGTTGGTACTCTGCTTACCGTCTTCCTTGGTAGGTCTCTGTTGTTGGCAGTGTGTTTACCCTCTTCCTCTGAAGGTCTCTGTTGTTGGTAGTCTGTTTACACTCTCCGTTGGTAGGTCTCTGTTGCTTCCTTGGTAGGTCTATGTTGTTGGTAGTCTGTTTACCCTCTTCCTCGGTAGGTCTCTGTTGTTGGTAGTCTGCTTACCCTCTTCCTTGGTAGGTCTCTGTTGTTGGTAGTCTCTTTACACTCTTTCTTGGTAGGTCTCTGTTGTTGGTAGTCCCTTTACCCTCTTCCTTGGTAGGACTCTGTTATTGGTAGTCTGTTAACACTCTTCCTTGGTAGGTCTATGTTGTTGGTAGTCTGTGTACCGTCTTCCTTGGTACGTTTCTCTTGTTGGTAGTCTGTTAACACTCTTCCTTCGTAGGTCTCTGTTGCTTCCTTGGTCTCTGTCATTGGTAGTCTGTTTACCCACTTCCAGGGTATATCTCTGTTGTTGGTAGCCTCTTTACCGTCTTCCTTGGTAGGTCTCTGTTGTTGGTAGTGTGTTTACTCTCTTCCTCGGTAGGTCTCTGTTGTTGGTAGTCTTGGAAAACACTTCCTTGGTAGGTCCCTGTTGTTTCCTTGGTAGGTCTCTGTTGTTGGTAGTCTGTTTACACTCTTCTTTAGTAGGTCTCTGTTGTTAATATTGTTTTTACCCTCTTCCTCGGTAGGCCTCTGTTGTTGGCAGGCTGTTTATCCTCTTCCTTGGTAGGTCTATGTTGTTGGTAGTCTCTTTAACCTCTTCCTTGGTAGGTCTCTGTTGTTGGTACTCTGTTTTCCCTCTTCTTCGGTAGGTCATTGTCTCTGTCTGAAATTTCTGAAATTAGAAAAAAAAAAGTTCTCCCCGACCCCGGGAGTGTTGCAGAACACCCCCACCCCGACATACAAACACGCACAACAAAGAAATGCAAAAACAAGTAGCATGAACATGAATTACAAGCATAGTGCTTGTGGTTCGAACCCAACTCATCAGAGCTTACACTTTGTTTTTTCTGAATTAGAAAGTTGCTTATCAATCCTGACTTACTTAATCCATGGGCTGCATATCATAGGCAGACTTGTAGCACAACATAACTCTACATTTCTTAAAATGCAAAAGAAAGAGCTTGAGGCCCTATATCCCTTCCTTTACTGATGACCCATAAAGCGAACATTATTTCTGACCGGTTCTGTGATACAACAGTGAGCCACAACAGTACTAGCTTGACCACCTTGGGCATGCAATCATGTTTCTAGCTGTAAGATTTACCCATGCTAAGTTTTTTGTATTGATTTTAACATCCCTCATCAGAAAAAAACGATTACTTATTCTTAGAGACTAAACTCAGTTTCAGACCAAAGAAACTTAAGACACAAAAAAGTATGGAACATCCAAAATGGATCTCCCGCATGGATGTTAAAGTGAATCCAATCATGAAACTGACCAGGAAGTTTTCATCAAAGAACCCACACCACACTTTTTGTGTAAACACTCTGTAGTAGAAGAAATCATTGAAAAAGGGAAAGCTTGTCCACAAAGATTCCCTTGATTAACTCCTTGCTTTAACCTATGCATATAAGCATCTTCCTATAGTCACATAATGGAGAGAGCATAAAAATGAGGAAAATGTATAAAAAATCTTCACCTGTACGCTGTTTACCCTCTTCCTTGGTAGGTCTCTGTTGTTGGTACTCTGTTTATCCTCTTCCTTGGTAGGTCTATGTTGTTGGTAGTCTGTTAACACTCTTCCGTGGTAGGTCTCTGTTGCTTCCTTGGTAGGTCTATTTTGTTTGTAGTCTGTTTACCCTCTTCCTTGGTAGGTCTCTGTTGTTGGTAGTCTGTTTACCCTCTTCCTCGGTAGGTCTCTATTGTTGGTAGTCTGTTAACACTTTTCATTGGTAGGCCTCTGTTGATAGTAGTCTTTTAACACTCTTCCTTGGTAGGTCTATGTTGTTGGTACTCTGCTTACCGTCTTCCTTGGTAGGTCTCTGTTGTTGGCAGTGTGTTTACCCTCTTCCTCTGAAGGTCTCTGTTGTTGGTAGTCTGTTTACACTCTTCATTGGTAGGTCTCTGTTGCTTCCTTGGTAGGTCTATGTTGTTGGTAGTCTGTTTACCCTCTTCCTTGGTAGGTCTCTGTTGTTGGTAGTCTGTTTACCCACTTCCTCGGTAGGTCTCTATTGTTGGTAGTCTGTTAACACTTTTCATTGGTAGGCCTCTGTTGATAGTAGTCTTTTAACACTCTTCCTTGGTAGGTCTATGTTGTTGGTACTCTGCTTACCGTCTTCCTTGGTAGGTCTCTGTTGTTGGCAGTGTGTTTACCCTCTTCCTCTGAAGGTCTCTGTTGTTGGTAGTCTGTTTACACTCTTCATTGGTAGGTGTCTGTTGCTTCCTTGGTAGGTCTATGTTGTTGGTAGTCTGTTTACCCTCTTCCTCGGTAGGTCTCTGTTGTTGGTAGTCTGCTTACCCTCTTCCTTGGTAGGTCTCTGTTGTTGGTAGTCTCTTTACACTCTTTCTTGGTAGATCTCTGTTGTTGGTAGTCCCTTTACCCTCTTCCTTGGTAGGACTCTGTTATTGGTAGTCTGTTAACACTCTTCCTTGGTAGGTCTATGTTGTTGGTAGTCTGTGTACCGTCTTCCTTGGTACGTTTCTCTTGTTGGTAGTCTGTTAACACTCTTCCTTCGTAGGTCTCTGTTGCTTCCTTGGTCTCTGTTGTTGGTAGTCTGTTTACCCACTTCCTGGGTATATCTCTGTTGTTGGTAGCCTCTTTACCGTCTCCCTTGGTAGGTCTCTGTTGTTGGTAGTGTGTTTACTCTCTTCCTCGGTAGGTCTCTGTTGTTGGTAGTCTTGGAAAACACTTCCTTGGTAGGTCCCTGTTGTTTCCTTGGTAGGTCTCTGTTGTTGGTAGTCTGTTTACACTCTTCTTTAGTAGGTCTCTGTTGTTAATATTCTTTTTACCCTCTTCCTCGGTAGGCCTCTGTTGTTGGCAGGCTGTTTATCCTCTTCCTTGGTAGGTCTATATTGTTGGTAGTCTCTTTAACCTCTTCCTTGGCAGGTCTCTGTTGTTGGTACTCTGTTTTCCCTCTTCTTCGGTAGGTCATTGTCTCTGTCTGAAATTTCTGAAATTAGAAAAAAAAAAGTTCTCCCCGACCCCGGGAGTGTTGCAGAACACCCCCACCCCGACATACAAACACGCACAACAAAGAAATGCAAAAACAAGTAGCATGAACATGAATTACAAGCATAGTGCTTGTGGTTCGAACCCAACTCATCAGAGCTTACACTTTGTTTTTTCTGAATTAGAAAGTTGCTTATCAATCCTGACTTACTTAATCCATGGGCTGCATATCATAGGCAGACTTATAGCACAACATAACTCTACATTTCTTAAAATGCAAAAGAAAGAGCTTAAGGCCCTATATCCCTTCCTTTACTGATGACCCATAAAGCGAACATTATTTCTGACCGGTTCTGTGATACGACAGTGAGCCACAACAGTACTAGCTTGACCACCTTGGGCATGCAATCATGTTTCTAGCTGTAAGATTTACCCATGCCAAGTTTTTTGTATTGATTTTAACATCCCTCATCAGAAAAAAACGATTACTTATTCTTAGAGACTAAACTCAGTTTCAGACCAAAGAAACTTAAGACACAAAAAAGTATGGAACATCCAAAATGGATCTCCCGCATGGATGTTAAAGTGAATCCAATCATGAAACTGACCAGGAAGTTTTCATCAAAGAACCCACACCACACTTTTTGTGTAAACACTCTGTAGTAGAAGAAATCATTGAAAAAGGGAAAGCTTGTCCACAAAGATTCCCTTGATTAACTCCTTGCTTTAACCTATGCATATAAGCATCTTCCTATAGTCACATAATGGAGAGAGCATAAAAATGAGGAAAATGTATAAAAAATCTTCACCTGTACACTGTTTACCCTCTTCCTTGGTAGGTCTCTGTTGTTGGTACTCTGTTTATCCTCTTCCTTGGTAGGTCTATGTTGTTGGTAGTCTGTTAACACTCTTCCGTGGTAGGTCTCTGTTGCTTCCTTGGTAGGTCTATTTTGTTTGTAGTCTGTTTACCCTCTTCCTTGGTAGGTCTCTGTTGTTGGTAGTCTGTTTACCCTCTTCCTCGGTAGGTCTCTATTGTTGGTAGTCTGTTAACACTTTTCATTGGTAGGCCTCTGTTGATAGTAGTCTTTTAACACTCTTCCTTGGTAGGTCTATGTTGTTGGTACTCTGCTTACCGTCTTCCTTGGTAGGTCTCTGTTGTTGGCAGTGTGTTTACCCTCTTCCTCTGAAGGTCTCTGTTGTTGGTAGTCTGTTTACACTCTTCATTGGTAGGTGTCTGTTGCTTCCTTGGTAGGTCTATGTTGTTGGTAGTCTGTTTACCCTCTTCCTCGGTAGGTCTCTGTTGTTGGTAGTCTGCTTACCCTCTTCCTTGGTAGGTCTCTGTTGTTGGTAGTCTCTTTACACTCTTTCTTGGTAGGTCTCTGTTGTTGGTAGTCCCTTTACCCTCTTCCTTGGTAGGACTCTGTTATTGGTAGTCTGTTAACACTCTTCCTTGGTAGGTCTATGTTGTTGGTAGTCTGTGTACCGTCTTCCTTGGTACGTTTCTCTTGTTGGTAGTCTGTTAACACTCTTCCTTCGTAGGTCTCTGTTGCTTCCTTGGTCTCTGTTGTTGGTAGTCTGTTTACCCACTTCCTGGGTATATCTCTGTTGTTGGTAGCCTCTTTACCGTCTTCCTTGGTAGGTCTCTGTTGTTGGTAGTGTGTTTACTCTCTTCCTCGGTAGGTCTCTGTTGTCGGTAGTCTTGGAAAACACTTCCTTGGTAGGTCCCTGTTGTTTCCTTGGTAGGTCTCTGTTGTTGGTAGTCTGTTTACACTCTTCTTTAGTAGGTCTCTGTTGTAAATATTCTTTTTACCCTCTTCCTCGGTAGGCCTCTGTTGTTGGCAGGCTGTTTATCCTCTTCCTTGGTAGGTCTATGTTGTTGGTAGTCTCTTTAACCTCTTCCTTGGTAGGTCTCTGTTGTTGGTACTCTGTTTTCCCTCTTCTTCGGTAGGTCATTGTCTCTGTCTGAAATTTCTGAAATTAGAAAAAAAAAAGTTCTCCCCGACCCCGGGAGTGTTGCAGAACACCCCCACCCCGACATACAAACACGCACAACAAAGAAATGCAAAAACAAGTAGCATGAACATGAATTACAAGCATAGTGCTTGTGGTTCGAACCCAACTCATCAGAGCTTACACTTTGTTTTTTCTGAATTAGAAAGTTGCTTATCAATCCTGACTTACTTAATCCATGGGCTGCATATCATAGGCAGACTTGTAGCACAACATAACTCTACATTTCTTAAAATGCAAAAGAAAGAGCTTAAGACCCTATATCCCTTCCTTTACTGATGACCCATAAAGCGAACATTATTTCTGACCGGTTCTGTGATACAACAGTGAGCCACAACAGTACTAGCTTGACCACCTTGGGCATGCAATCATGTTTCTAGCTGTAAGATTTACCCATGCTAAGTTTTTTGTATTGATTTTAACATCCCTCATCAGAAAAAAACGATTACTTATTCTTAGAGACTAAACTCAGTTTCAGACCAAAGAAACTTAAGACACAAAAAAGTATGGAACATCCAAAATGGATCTACCGCATGGATGTTAAAGTGAATCCAATCATGAAACTGACCAGGAAGTATTCATCAAAGAACCCACACCACACTTTTTGTGTAAACACTCTGTAGTAGAAGAAATCATTGAAAAAGGGAAAGCTTGTCCACAAAGATTCCCTTGATTAACTCCTTGCTTTAACCTATGCATATAAGCATCTTCCTATAGTCACATAATGGAGAGAGCATAAAAATGAGGAAAATGTATAAAAAATCTTCACCTGTACACTGTTTACCCTCTTCCTTGGTAGGTCTCTGTTGTTGGTACTCTGTTTATCCTCTTCCTTGGTAGGTCTATGTTGTTGGTAGTCTGTTAACACTCTTCCGTGGTAGGTCTCTGTTGCTTCCTTGGTAGGTCTATTTTGTTTGTAGTCTGTTTACCCTCTTCCTTGGTAGGTCTCTGTTGTTGGTAGTCTGTTTACCCACTTCCTCGGTAGGTCTCTATTGTTGGTAGTCTGTTAACACTTTTCATTGGTAGGCCTCTGTTGATAGTAGTCTTTTAACACTCTTCCTTGGTAGGTCTATGTTGTTGGTACTCTGCTTACCGTCTTCCTTGGTAGGTCTCTGTTGTTGGCAGTGTGTTTACCCTCTTCCTCTGAAGGTCTCTGTTGTTGGTAGTCTGTTTACACTCTTCATTGGTAGGTGTCTGTTGCTTCCTTGGTAGGTCTATGTTGTTGGTAGTCTGTTTACCCTCTTCCTCGGTAGGTCTCTGTTGTTGGTAGTCTGCTTACCCTCTTCCTTGGTAGGTCTCTGTTGTTGGTAGTCTCTTTACACTCTTTCTTGGTAGGTCTCTGTTGTTGGTAGTCCCTTTACCCTCTTCCTTGGTAGGACTCTGTTATTGGTAGTCTGTTAACACTCTTCCTTGGTAGGTCTATGTTGTTGGTAGTCTGTGTACCGTCTTCCTTGGTACGTTTCTCTTGTTGGTAGTCTGTTAACACTCTTCCTTCGTAGGTCTCTGTTGCTTCCTTGGTCTCTGTCATTGGTAGTCTGTTTACCCACTTCCAGGGTATATCTCTGTTGTTGGTAGCCTCTTTACCGTCTTCCTTGGTAGGTCTCTGTTGTTGGTAGTGTGTTTACTCTCTTCCTCGGTAGGTCTCTGTTGTTGGTAGTCTTGGAAAACACTTCCTTGGTAGGTCCCTGTTGTTTCCTTGGTAGGTCTCTGTTGTTGGTAGTCTGTTTACACTCTTCTTTAGTAGGTCTCTGTTGTAAATATTCTTTTTACCCTCTTCCTCGGTAGGCCTCTGTTGTTGGCAGGCTGTTTATCCTCTTCCTTGGTAGGTCTATGTTGTTGGTAGTCTCTTTAACCTCTTCCTTGGTAGGTCTCTGTTGTTGGTACTCTGTTTTCCCTCTTCTTCGGTAGGTCATTGTCTCTGTCTGAAATTTCTGAAATTAGAAAAAAAAAAGTTCTCCCCGACCCCGGGAGTGTTGCAGAACACCCCCACCCCGACATACAAACACGCACAACAAAGAAATGCAAAAACAAGTAGCATGAACATGAATTACAAGCATAGTGCTTGTGGTTCGAACCCAACTCATCAGAGCTTACACTTTGTTTTTTCTGAATTAGAAAGTTGCTTATCAATCCTGACTTACTTAATCCATGGGCTGCATATCATAGGCAGACTTGTAGCACAACATAACTCTACATTTCTTAAAATGCAAAAGAAAGAGCTTAAGGCCCTATATCCCTTCCTTTACTGATGACCCATAAAGCGAACATTATTTCTGACCGGTTCTGTGATACAACAGTGAGCCACAACAGTACTAGCTTGACCACCTTGGGCATGCAATCATGTTTCTAGCTGTAAGATTTACCCATGCTAAGTTTTTTGTATTGATTTTAACATCCCTCATCAGAAAAAAACGATTACTTATTCTTAGAGACTAAACTCAGTTTCAGACCAAAGAAACTTAAGACACAAAAAAGTATGGAACATCCAAAATGGATCTACCGCATGGATGTTAAAGTGAATCCAATCATGAAACTGACCAGGAAGTATTCATCAAAGAACCCACACCACACTTTTTGTGTAAACACTCTGTAGTAGAAGAAATCATTGAAAAAGGGAAAGCTTGTCCACAAAGATTCCCTTGATTAACTCCTTGCTTTAACCTATGCATATAAGCATCTTCCTATAGTCACATAATGGAGAGAGCATAAAAATGAGGAAAATGTATAAAAAATCTTCACCTGTACACTGTTTACCCTCTTCCTTGGTAGGTCTCTGTTGTTGGTACTCTGTTTATCCTCTTCCTTGGTAGGTCTATGTTGTTGGTAGTCTGTTAACACTCTTCCGTGGTAGGTCTCTGTTGCTTCCTTGGTAGGTCTATTTTGTTTGTAGTCTGTTTACCCTCTTCCTTGGTAGGTCTCTGTTGTTGGTAGTCTGTTTACCCACTTCCTCGGTAGGTCTCTATTGTTGGTAGTCTGTTAACACTTTTCATTGGTAGGCCTCTGTTGATAGTAGTCTTTTAACACTCTTCCTTGGTAGGTCTATGTTGTTGGTACTCTGCTTACCGTCTTCCTTGGTAGGTCTCTGTTGTTGGCAGTGTGTTTACCCTCTTCCTCTGAAGGTCTCTGTTGTTGGTAGTCTGTTTACACTCTTCATTGGTAGGTGTCTGTTGCTTCCTTGGTAGGTCTATGTTGTTGGTAGTCTGTTTACCCTCTTCCTCGGTAGGTCTCTGTTGTTGGTAGTCTGCTTACCCTCTTCCTTGGTAGGTCTCTGTTGTTGGTAGTCTCTTTACACTCTTTCTTGGTAGGTCTCTGTTGTTGGTAGTCCCTTTACCCTCTTCCTTGGTAGGACTCTGTTATTGGTAGTCTGTTAACACTCTTCCTTGGTAGGTCTATGTTGTTGGTAGTCTGTGTACCGTCTTCCTTGGTACGTTTCTCTTGTTGGTAGTCTGTTAACACTCTTCCTTCGTAGGTCTCTGTTGCTTCCTTGGTCTCTGTTGTTGGTAGTCTGTTTACCCACTTCCTGGGTATATCTCTGTTGTTGGTAGCCTCTTTACCGTCTTCCTTGGTAGGTCTCTGTTGTTGGTAGTGTGTTTACTCTCTTCCTCGGTAGGTCTCTGTTGTTGGTAGTCTTGGAAAACACTTCCTTGGTAGGTCCCTGTTGTTTCCTTGGTAGGTCTCTGTTGTTGGTAGTCTGTTTACACTCTTCTTTAGTAGGTCTCTGTTGTTAATATTGTTTTTACCCTCTTCCTCGGTAGGCCTCTGTTGTTGGCAGGCTGTTTATCCTCTTCCTTGGTAGGTCTATGTTGTTGGTAGTCTCTTTAACCTCTTCCTTGGCAGGTCTCTGTTGTTGGTACTCTGTTTTCCCTCTTCTTCGGTAGGTCATTGTCTCTGTCTGAAATTTCTGAAATTAGAAAAAAAAAAGTTCTCCCCGACCCCGGGAGTGTTGCAGAACACCCCCACCCCGACATACAAACACGCACAACAAAGAAATGCAAAAACAAGTAGCATGAACATGAATTACAAGCATAGTGCTTGTGGTTCGAACCCAACTCATCAGAGCTTACACTTTGTTTTTTCTGAATTAGAAAGTTGCTTATCAATCCTGACTTACTTAATCCATGGGCTGCATATCATAGGCAGACTTGTAGCACAACATAACTCTACATTTCTTAAAATGCAAAAGAAAGAGCTTAAGGCCCTATATCCCTTCCTTTACTGATGACCCATAAAGCGAACATTATTTCTGACCGGTTCTGTGATACGACAGTGAGCCACAACAGTACTAGCTTGACCACCTTGGGCATGCAATCATGTTTCTAGCTGTAAGATTTACCCATGCCAAGTTTTTTGTATTGATTTTACCATCCCTCATCAGAAAAAAACGATTACTTATTCTTAGAGACTAAACTCAGTTTCAGACCAAAGAAACTTAAGACACAAAAAAGTATGGAACATCCAAAATGGATCTCCCGCATGGATGTTAAAGTGAATCCAATCATGAAACTGACCAGGAAGTATTCATCAAAGAACCCACACCACACTTTTTGTGTAAACACTCTGTAGTAGAAGAAATCATTGAAAAAGGGAAAGCTTGTCCACAAAGATTCCCTTGATTAACTCCTTGCTTTAACCTATGCATATAAGCATCTTCCTATAGTCACATAATGGAGAGAGCATAAAAATGAGGAAAATGTATAAAAAATCTTCACCTGTACACTGTTTACCCTCTTCCTTGGTAGGTCTCTGTTGTTGGTACTCTGTTTATCCTCTTCCTTGGTAGGTCTATGTTGTTGGTAGTCTGTTAACACTCTTCCGTGGTAGGTCTCTGTTGCTTCCTTGGTAGGTCTATTTTGTTTGTAGTCTGTTTACCCTCTTCCTTGGTAGGTCTCTGTTGTTGGTAGTCTGTTTACCCTCTTCCTCGGTAGGTCTCTATTGTTGGTAGTCTGTTAACACTTTTCATTGGTAGGCCTCTGTTGATAGTAGTCTTTTAACACTCTTCCTTGGTAGGTCTATGTTGTTGGTACTCTGCTTACCGTCTTCCTTGGTAGGTCTCTGTTGTTGGCAGTGTGTTTACCCTCTTCCTCTGAAGGTCTCTGTTGTTGGTAGTCTGTTTACACTCTTCATTGGTAGGTGTCTGTTGCTTCCTTGGTAGGTCTATGTTGTTGGTAGTCTGTTTACCCTCTTCCTCGGTAGGTCTCTGTTGTTGGTAGTCTGCTTACCCTCTTCCTTGGTAGGTCTCTGTTGTTGGTAGTCTCTTTACACTCTTTCTTGGTAGGTCTCTGTTGTTGGTAGTCCCTTTACCCTCTTCCTTGGTAGGACTCTGTTATTGGTAGTCTGTTAACACTCTTCCTTGGTAGGTCTATGTTGTTGGTAGTCTGTGTACCGTCTTCCTTGGTACGTTTCTCTTGTTGGTAGTCTGTTAACACTCTTCCTTCGTAGGTCTCTGTTGCTTCCTTGGTCTCTGTTGTTGGTAGTCTGTTTACCCACTTCCTGGGTATATCTCTGTTGTTGGTAGCCTCTTTACCATCTTCCTTGGTAGGGTTCTGTTGTTGGTAGTGTGTTTACTGTCTTCCTCGGTAGGTCTCTGTTGTTGGTAGTCTTGGAAAACACTTCCTTGGTAGGTCCCTGTTGTTTCCTTGGTAGGTCTCTGTTGTTGGTAGTCTGTTTACACTCTTCTTTAGTAGGTCTCTGTTGTTAATATTGTTTTTACCCTCTTCCTCGGTAGGCCTCTGTTGTTGGCAGGCTGTTTATCCTCTTCCTTGGTAGGTCTTATGTTCTTGGTAGTCTCTTTAACCTCTTCCTTGGTAGGTCTCTGTTGTTGGTACTCTGTTTTCCCTCTTCTTCGGTAGGTCATTGTCTCTGTCTGAAATTTCTGAAATTAGAAAAAAAAAAGTTCTCCCCGACCCCGGGAGTGTTGCAGAACACCCCCACCCCGACATACAAACACGCACAACAAAGAAATGCAAAAACAAGTAGCATGAACATGAATTACAAGCATAGTGCTTGTGGTGCGAACCCAACTCATCAGAGCTTACACTTTCTTTTTTCTGAATTAGAAAGTTGCTTATCAATCCTGACTTACTTAATCCATGGGCTGCATATCATAGGCAGACTTGTAGCACAACATAACTCTACATTTCTTAAAATGCAAAAGAAAGAGCTTAAGGCCCTATATCCCTTCCTTTACTGATGACCCATAAAGCGAACATTATTTCTGACCGGTTCTGTGATACAACAGTGAGCCACAACAGTACTAGCTTGACCACCTTGGGCATGCAATCATGTTTCTAGCTGTAAGATTTACCCATGCTAAGTTTTTTGTATTGATTTTAACATCCCTCATCAGAAAAAAACGATTACTTATTCTTAGAGACTAAACTCAGTTTCAGACCAAAGAAACTTAAGACACAAAAAAGTATGGAACATCCAAAATGGATCTCCCGCATGGATGTTAAAGTGAATCCAATCATGAAACTGACCAGGAAGTTTTCATCAAAGAACCCACACCACACTTTTTGTGTAAACACTCTGTAGTAGAAGAAATCATTGAAAAAGGGAAAGCTTGTCCACAAAGATTCCCTTGATTAACTCCTTGCTTTAACCTATGCATATAAGCATCTTCCTATAGTCACATAATGGAGAGAGCATAAAAATGAGGAAAATGTATAAAAAATCTTCACCTGTACGCTGTTTACCCTCTTCCTTGGTAGGTCTCTGTTGTTGGTACTCTGTTTATCCTCTTCCTTGGTAGGTCTATGTTGTTGGTAGTCTGTTAACACTCTTCCGTGGTAGGTCTCTGTTGCTTCCTTGGTAGGTCTATTTTGTTTGTAGTCTGTTTACCCTCTTCCTTGGTAGGTCTCTGTTGTTGGTAGTCTGTTTACCCTCTTCCTCGGTAGGTCTCTATTGTTGGTAGTCTGTTAACACTTTTCATTGGTAGGCCTCTGTTGATAGTAGTCTTTTAACACTCTTCCTTGGTAGGTCTATGTTGTTGGTACTCTGCTTACCGTCTTCCTTGGTAGGTCTCTGTTGTTGGCAGTGTGTTTACCCTCTTCCTCTGAAGGTCTCTGTTGTTGGTAGTCTGTTTACACTCTTCATTGGTAGGTCTCTGTTGCTTCCTTGGTAGGTCTATGTTGTTGGTAGTCTGTTTACCCTCTTCCTCGGTAGGTCTCTGTTGTTGGTAGTCTGCTTACCCTCTTCCTTGGTAGGTCTCTGTTGTTGGTAGTGTCTTTACACTCTTTCTTGGTAGGTCTCTGTTGTTGGTAGTCCCTTTACCCTCTTCCTTGGTAGGACTCTGTTATTGGTAGTCTGTTAACACTCTTCCTTGGTAGGTCTATGTTGTTGGTAGTCTGTGTACCGTCTTCCTTGGTACGTTTCTCTTGTTGGTAGTCTGTTAACACTCTTCCTTCGTAGGTCTCTGTTGCTTCCTTGGTCTCTGTTGTTGGTAGTCTGTTTACCCACTTCCTGGGTATATCTCTGTTGTTGGTAGCCTCTTTACCGTCTTCCTTGGTAGGTCTCTGTTGTTGGTAGTGTGTTTACTCTCTTCCTCGGTAGGTCTCTGTTGTTGGTAGTCTTGGAAAACACTTCCTTGGTAGGTCCCTGTTGTTTCCTTGGTAGATCTCTGTTGTTGGTAGTCTGTTTACACTCTTCTTTAGTAGGTCTCTGTTGTAAATATTCTTTTTACCCTCTTCCTCGGTAGGCCTCTGTTGTTGGCAGGCTGTTTATCCTCTTCCTTGGTAGGTCTATGTTGTTGGTAGTCTCTTTAACCTCTTCCTTGGCAGGTCTCTGTTGTTGGTACTCTGTTTTCCCTCTTCTTCGGTAGGTCATTGGCTCTGTCTGAAATTTCTGAAATTAGAAAAAAAAAAGTTCTCCCCGACCCCGGGAGTGTTGCAGAACACCCCCACCCCGACATACAAACACGCACAACAAAGAAATGCAAAAACAAGTAGCATGAACATGAATTACAAGCATAGTGCTTGTGGTTCGAACCCAACTCATCAGAGCTTACACTTTGTTTTTTCTGAATTAGAAAGTTGCTTATCAATCCTGACTTACTTAATCCATGGGCTGCATATCATAGGCAGACTTGTAGCACAACATAACTCTACATTTCTTAAAATGCAAAAGAAAGAGCTTAAGGCCCTATATCCCTTCCTTTACTGATGACCCATAAAGCGAACATTATTTCTGACCGGTTCTGTGATACAACAGTGAGCCACAACAGTACTAGCTTGACCACCTTGGGCATGCAATCATGTTTCTAGCTGTAAGATTTACCCATGCCAAGTTTTTTGTATTGATTTTAACATCCCTCATCAGAAAAAAACGATTACTTATTCTTAGAGACTAAACTCAATTTCAGACCAAAGAAACTTAAGACACAAAAAAGTATGGAACATCCAAAATGGATCTCCCGCATGGATGTTAAAGTGAATCCAATCATGAAACTGACCAGGAAGTTTTCATCAAAGAACCCACATCACACTTTTTGTGTAAACACTCTGTAGTAGAAGAAATCATTGAAAAAGAGAAAGCTTGTCCACAAAGATTCCCTTGATTAACTCCTTGCTTTAACCTATGCATATAAGCATCTTCCTATAGTCACATAATGGAGAGAGCATAAAAATGAGGAAAATGTATAAAAAAATCTTCACCTGTACACTGTTTTCCCTCTTCCTTGGTAGGTCTCTGTTGTTGGTACTCTGTTTATCCTCTTCCTTGGTAGGTCTATGTTGTTGGTAGTCTGTTAACACTCTTCCGTGGTAGGTCTCTGTTGCTTCCTTGGTAGGTCTATTTTGTTTGTAGTCTGTTTACCCTCTTCCTTGGTAGGTCTCTGTTGTTGGTAGTCTGTTTACCCTCTTCCTCGGTAGGTCTCTATTGTTGGTAGTCTGTTAACACTTTTCATTGGTAGGCCTCTGTTGATAGTAGTCTTTTAACACTCTTCCTTGGTAGGTCTATGTTGTTGGTACTCTGCTTACAGTCTTCCTTGGTAGGTCTCTGTTGTTGGCAGTGTGTTTACCCTCTTCCTCTGAAGGTCTCTGTTGTTGGTAGTCTGTTTACACTCTTCATTGGTAGGTCTCTGTTGCTTCCTTGGTAGGTCTATGTTGTTGGTAGTCTGTTTACCCTCTTCCTCGGTAGGTCTCTGTTGTTGGTAGTCTGCTTACCCTCTTCCTTGGTAGGTCTCTGTTGTTGGTAGTCTCTTTACACTCTTTCTTGGTAGGTCTCTGTTGTTGGTAGTCCCTTTACCCTCTTCCTTGGTAGGACTCTGTTATTGGTAGTCTGTTAACACTCTTCCTTGGTAGGTCTATGTTGTTGGTAGTCTGTGTACCGTCTTCCTTGGTACGTTTCTCTTGTTGGTAGTCTGTTAACACTCTTCCTTCGTAGGTCTCTGTTGCTTCCTTGGTCTCTGTTGTTGGTAGTCTGTTTACCCACTTCCTGGGTATATCTCTGTTGTTGGTAGCCTCTTTACCATCTTCCTTGGTAGGTCTCTGTTGTTGGTAGTGTGTTTACTCTCTTCCTCGGTAGGTCTCGGTTGTTGGTAGTCTTGGAAAATACTTCCTTGGTAGGTCCCTGTTGTTTCCTTGGTAGGTCTCTGTTGTTGGTAGTCTGTTTACACTCTTTAGTAGGTCTCTGTTTTTAATATTCTTTTTACCCTCTTCCTCGGTAGGCCTCTGTTGTTGGCAGGCTGTTTATCCTCTTCCTTGGTAGGTCTATGTTGTTGGTAGTCTCTTTAACCTCTTCCTTGGTAGGTCTCTGTTGTTGGTACTCTGTTTTCCCTCTTCTTCGGTAGGTCATTGTCTCTGTCTGAAATTTCTGAAATTAGAAAAAAAAAAGTTCTCCCCGACCCCGGGAGTGTTGCAGAACACCCCCACCCCGACATACAAACACGCACAACAAAGAAATGCAAAAACAAGTAGCATGAACATGAATTACAAGCATAGTGCTTGTGGTTCGAACCCAACTCATCAGAGCTTACACTTTGTTTTTTCTGAATTAGAAAGTTGCTTATCAATCCTGACTTACTTAATCCATGGGCTGCATATCATAGGCAGACTTGTAGCACAACATAACTCTACATTTCTTAAAATGCAAAAGAAAGAGCTTAAGGCCCTATATCCCTTCCTTTACTGATGACCCATAAAGCGAACATTATTTCTGACCGGTTCTGTGATACAACAGTGAGCCACAACAGTACTAGCTTGACCACCTTGGGCATGCAATCATGTTTCTAGCTGTAAGATTTACCCATGCTAAGTTTTTTGTATTGATTTTAACATCCCTCATCAGAAAAAAACGATTACTTATTCTTAGAGACTAAACTCAGTTTCAGACCAAAGAAACTTAAGACACAAAAAAGTATGGAACATCCAAAATGGATCTCCCGCATGGATGTTAAAGTGAATCCAATCATGAAACTGACCAGGAAGTATTCATCAAAGAATCCACACCACACTTTTTGTGTAAACACTCTGTAGTAGAAGAAATCATTGAAAAAGGGAAAGCTTGTCCACAAAGATTCCCTTGATTAACTCCTTGCTTTAACCTATGCATATAAGCATCTTCCTATAGTCACATAATGGAGAGAGCATAAAAATTAGGAAAATGTATAAAAAATCTTCACCTGTACACTGTTTACCCTCTTCCTTGGTAGGTCTCTGTTGTTGGTACTCTATTTATCCTCTTCCTTGGTAGGTCTATGTTGTTGGTAGTCTGTTAACACTCTTCCGTGGTAGGTCTCTGTTGCTTCCTTGGTAGGTCTATTTTGTTTGTAGTCTGTTTACCCTCTTCCTTGGTAGGTCTCTGTTGTTGGTAGTCTGTTTACCCTCTTCCTCGGTAGGTCTCTATTGTTGGTAGTCTGTTAACACTTTTCATTGGTAGGCCTCTGTTGATAGTAGTCTTTTAACACTCTTCCTTGGTAGGTCTATGTTGTTGGTACTCTGCTTACCGTCTTCCTTGGTAGGTCTCTGTTGTTGGCAGTGTGTTTACCCTCTTCCTCTGAAGGTCTCTGTTGTTGGTAGTCTGTTTACACTCTTCATTGGTAGGTCTCTGTTGCTTCCTTGGTAGGTCTATGTTGTTGGTAGTCTGTTTACCCTCTTCCTCGGTAGGTCTCTGTTGTTGGTAGTCTGCTTACCCTCTTCCTTGGTAGGTCTCTGTTGTTGGTAGTCTCTTTACACTCTTTCTTGGTAGGTCTCTGTTGTTGGTAGTCCCTTTACCCTCTTCCTTGGTAGGACTCTGTTATTGGTAGTCTGTTAACACTCTTCCTTGGTAGGTCTATGTTGTTGGTAGTCTGTGTACCGTCTTCCTTGGTACGTTTCTCTTGTTCGTAGTGTATTAACACTCTTCGTTTGAAGGTCTCTGTTGCTTCCTTGGTCTCTGTTGTTGGTAGTCTGTTTACCCACTTCCTGGGTATATCTCTGTTGTTGGTAGCCTCTTTACCGTCTTCCTTGGTAGGTCTCTGTTGTTGGTAGTGTGTTTACTCTCTTCCTCGGTAGGTCTCTGTTGTTGGTAGTCTTGGAAAACACTTCCTTGGTAGGTCCCTGTTGTTTCCTTGGTAGGTCTCTGTTGTTGGTAGTCTGTTTACACTCTTCTTTAGTAGGTCTCTGTTGTTAATATTGTTTTTACCCTCTTCCTCGGTAGGCCTCTGTTGTTGGCAGGCTGTTTATCCTCTTCCTTGGTAGGTCTATCTTGTTGGTAGTCTCTTTAACCTCTTCCTTGGTAGGTCTCTTTTGTTGGTACTCTGTTTTCCCTCTTCTTCGGTAGGTCTCTGTCTCTGTCTGAAATTTCTGAAATTAGAAAGAAAAAAGTTCTCCCCGACCCCGGGAGTGTTGCAGAACACCCCCCACCCAGACATACAAACACGCACAACAAAGAAATGCAAAAACAAGTAGCATGAACATGAATTACAAGCATAGTGCTTGTGGTTCGAACCCAACTCATCAGAGCTTACACTTTGTTTTTTCTGAATTAGAAAGTTGCTTATCAATCCTGACTTACTTAATCCATGGGCTGCATATCATAGGCAGACTTGTAGCACAACATAACTCTACATTTCTTAAAATGCAAAAGAAAGAGCTTAAGGCCCTATATCCCTTCCTTTACTGATGACCCATAAAGCAAACATTATTTCTGACCGGTTCTGTGATACAACAGTGAGCCACAACAGTACTAGCTTGACCAACTTGAGCATGCAATCATGTTTCTAGCTGTAAGATTTACCCATGCTAAGTTTTTTGTATTGATTTTAACATCCCTCATCAGAAAAAAATGATTACTTATTCTTAGAGACTAAACTCAGTTTCAGACCAAAGAAACTTAAGACACAAAAAAGTATGGAACATCCAAAATGGATCTCCCGCATGGATGTTAAAGTGAATCCAATCATGAAACTGACCAGGAAGTATTCATCAAAGAACCCACACCACACTTTTTGTGTAAACACTATGTAGTAGAAGAAATCATTGAAAAAGGGAAAGCTTGTCCACAAAGATTCCCTTGATTAACTCCTTGCTTTAACCTATGCATATAAGCATCTTCCTATAGTCACATAATGGAGAGAGCATAAAAATGAGGAAAATGTATAAAAAATCTTCACCTGTACACTGTTTACCCTCTTCCTTGGTAGGTCTCTGTTGTTGGTACTCTGTTTATCCTCTTCCTTGGTAGGTCTATGTTGTTGGTAGTCTGTTAACACTCTTCCGTGGTAGGTCTCCGTTGCTTCCTTGGTAGGTCTATTTTGTTTGTAGTCTGTTTACCCTCTTCCTTGGTAGGTCTCTGTTGTTGGTAGTCTGTTAACACTTTTCATTGGTAGGCCTCTGTTGATAGTAGTCTTTTAACACTCTTCCTTGGTAGGTCTATGTTGTTGGTATTCTGCTTACCGTCTTCCTTGGTAAGTCTCTGTTGTTGGCAGTGTGTTTACCCTCTTCCTCTGAAGGTCTCTGTTGTTGGTAGTCTGTTTACACTCTTCATTGGTAGGTCTCTGTTGCTTCCTTGGTAGGTCTATGTTGTTGGTAGTCTGTTTACCCTCTTCCTCGGTAGGTCTCTATTGTTGGTAGTCTGTTAACACTTTTCATTGGTAGGCCTCTGTTTAGTAGTCTTTTAACACACTTCCTTTGGAGGTATATGTTGTTGGTACTCTGTTTACCATCTTCCTTGGTAGGTCTCTGTTGTTGGCAGTGTGTTTACCCTCTTCCTCTGAAGGTCTCTTTTGTTGGTAGTCTGTTTACACTCTTTATTGGTAGGTTTCTGTTGCTTCCTTAGTAGGTCTATGTTGTTGGTAGTCTGTTTACCCTCTTCCTCGGTAGGTCTCTGTTGTTGGTAGTCTGCTTACCCTCTTCCTTGGTAGGTCTCTGTTGTTGGTAGTGTCTTTACACTCTTTCTTGGTAGGTCTCTGTTGTTGGTAGTCCCTTTACCCTCTTCCTTGGTAGGACTCTGTTATTGGTAGTCTGTTAACACTCTTCCTTGTTAGGTCTATGTTGTTGGTAGTCTGTGTACCGTCTTCCTTGGTACGTTTCTCTTGTTGGTAGTCTGTTAACACTCTTCCTTCATAGGTCTCTGTTGCTTCCTTGGTCTCTGTTGTTGGTAGTCTGTTTACCCACTTCCTGGGTATATCTCTGTTGTTGGTAGCCCCTTTACCGTCTTCCTTGGGAGGTCTCTGTTGTTGGTAGTGTGTTTACTCTCTTCCTCGGTAGGTCTCTGTTGTTAGTAGTCTTGGAAAACACTTCCTTGGTAGGTCCCTGTTGTTTCCTTGGTAGGTCTCTGTTGTTGGTAGTCTGTTTACACTCTTCTTTAGTAGGTCTCTATTGTTAATATTCTTTTTTACCCTCTTCCTCGGTAGGCCTCTGTTGTTGGCAGGCTGTTTATCCTCTTCCTTGGTAGGTCTATGTTGTTGGTAGTCTCTTTAACCTCTTCCTTGGTAGGTCTCTGTTGTTGGTACTCTGTTTTCCCTCTTCTTCGGTAGGTCATTGTCTCTGTCTGAAATTTCTGAAATTAGAAAGAAAAAAGTTCTCGCCGACCCCGGGAGTGTTGCAGAACACCCCCACCCCGACATACAAACACGCACAACAAAGAAATGCAAAAACAAGTAGCATGAACATGAATTACAAGCATAGTGCTTGTGGTTCGAACCCAACTCATCAGAGCTTACACTTTGTTTTTTCTGAATTAGAAAGTTGCTTATCAATCCTGACTTACTTAATCCATGGGCTGCATATCATAGGCAGACTTGTAGCACAACATAACTCTACATTTCTTAAAATGCAAAAGAAAGAGCTTAAGGCCCTACATCCCTTCCTTTACTGATGACCCATAAAGCGAACATTATTTCTGACCAGTTCTGTGATACAACAGTGAGCCACAACAGTACTAGCTTGACCACCTTGGGCATGCAATCATGTTTCTAGCTGTAAGATTTACCTATGCTAAGTTTTTTGTATTGATTTTAACATCCCTCATCAGAAAAAAATGATTACTTATTCTCAGTTTCAGACCAAAGAAACTTAAGACACAAAAAAGTATGGAACATCCAAAATGGATCTCCCGCATGGATGTTAAAGTGAATCCAATCATGAAACTGACCAGGAAGTATTCATCAAAGAACCCACACCACACTTTTTGTGTAAACACTCTGTAGTAGAAGAAATCATTGAAAAAGGGAAAGCTTGTCCACAAAGATTCCCTTGATTAACTCCTTGCTTTAACCTATGCATATAAGCATCTTCCTATAGTCACATAATGGAGAGAGCATAAAAATGAGGAAAATGTATAAAAAATCTTCACCTGTACACTGTTTACCCTCTTCCTTGGTAGGTCTCTATTGGTGGTAGTCTGTTAACACTTTTCATTGGTAGGCCTCTGTTGATAGTAGTCTTTTAACACTCTTCCTTGGTAGGTTTATGTTGTTGGTAGTCTGCTTACCGTCTTCCTTGGTAGGTCTCTGTTGTTGGCAGTGTGTTTACCCTCTTCCTCTGAAGGTCTCTGTTGTTGGTGGTCTGTTTACACTCTTCATTGGTAGGTCTCTGTTGCTTCCTTGGTAGGTCTATGTTGTTGGTAGTCTGTTTACCCTCTTCCTCGGTAGGTCTCTGTTGTTGGTAGTCTGCTTACCCTCTTTCTTGGTAGGTCTCTGTTGTTGGAAGTCTCCTTACACTCTTTCTTGGTAGGTCTCTGTTGTTGGTAGTCACTTTACCCTCTTCCTTGGTAGGACTCTTTTATTGGTCGTCTGTTAACACTCTTCCTTGGTAGGTCTATGTTGTTGGTACTCTGCTTACCGTCTTCCTTGGTAGGTCTGTGTTGTTGGCAGTGTGTTTACCCTCTTCCTCTGAAGGTCTCTGTTGTTGGTAGTCTGTTTACACTCTTCATTGGTAGGTCTCTGTTGCTTCCTTGGTAGGTCTATGTTGTTGGTAGTCTGTTTACCCTCTTCCTCAGTAGGTCTCTGTTGTTGGTAGTCTACTTACCCTCTTCCTTGGTAGGTCTCTGTTGTTGGTAGTGTCTTTACACTCTTTCTTGGTAGGTCTCTGTTGTTGGTAGTCCCTTTACCCTCTTCCTTGGTAGGACTCTGTTATTGGTAGTCTGTTAACACTCTTCCTTGTTAGGTCTATGTTGTTGATAGTTTGTGTACCGTCTTCCTTGGTATGTTTCTCTTGTTGCTAGTCTGTTAACACTCTTCCTTCATAGGTCTCTGTTGCTTCCTTGGTCTCTGTTGTTGGTAGTCTGTTTACCCACTTCCTGGGTGTATCTCTGTTGTTAGTAGCCTCTTTACCATCTTCCTTGGTAGGTCTCTGTTGTTGGTAGTGTGTTTACTCTCTTCCTCGGTAGGTCTCTGTTGTTGGTAGTCTTGGAAAACACTTCCTTGGTAGGTCCCTGTTGTTTCCTTGGTAGGTCTCTGTTGTTGGTAGTCTGTTTACACTCTTCTTTAGTAGGTCTCTGTTGTTAATATTCTTTTTACCCTCTTCCTCGGTAGGCCTCTGTTGTTGGCAGGCTGTTTATCCTCTTCCTTGGTAGGTCTATGTTGTTGGTAGTCTCTTTAACCTCTTCCCTGGCAGGTCTCTGTTGTTGGTACTCTGTTTTCCCTCTTCTTCGGTAGGTCTCTGTCTCTGTCTGAAATTTCTGAAATTAGAAAGAAAAAAG
This sequence comes from Tridacna gigas, assembly GCA_945859785.2. Lineage (NCBI taxonomy): Eukaryota > Metazoa > Mollusca > Bivalvia > Cardiida > Cardiidae > Tridacna > Tridacna gigas. The sequence continues at coordinate 24,702,377 of OX244040.2, forward strand.
TTCTCCCCGACCCCGGGAGTGTTGCAGAATACCCCCACCCCGACATACAAACACGCACAACAAAGAAATGCAAAAACAAGTAGCATGAACATGAATTACAAGCATAGTGCTTGTGGTTCGAACCCAACTCATCAGAGCTTACACTTTGTTTTTTCTGAATTAGGAAGTTGCTTATCAATCCTGACTTACTTAATCCATGGGCTGCATATCATAGGCAGACTTGTAGCACAACATAACTCTACATTTCTTAAAATGCAAAAGAAAGAGCTTAAGGCCCTATATCCCTTCCTTTACTGATGACCCATAAAGCGAACATTATTTCTGACCGGTTCTGTGATACAACAGTGAGCCATAACAGTACTAGCTTGACCACCTTGGGCATGCAATCATGTTTCTAGCTGTAAGATTTACCCATGCTAAGTTTTTTGTATTGATTTTAACATCCCTCATCAGAAAAAAATGATTACTTATTCTTAGAGACTAAACTCAGTTTCAGACCAAAGAAACTTAAGACACAAAAAAGTATGGAACATCCAAAATGGATCTCCCGCATGGATGTTAAAGTGAATCCAATCATGAAACTGACCAGGAAGTATTCATCAAAGAACCCACACCACACTTTTTGTGTAAACACTCTGTAGTAGAAGAAATCATTGAAAAAGGGAAAGCTTGTCCACATAGATTCCCTTGACTAACTCCTTGCTTTAACCTATGCATATAAGCATCTTCCTATAGCCACATAATGGAGAGAGCATAAAAATGAGGAAAATGTATAAAAATCTTCACCTGTACACTGTTTACCCTCTTCCTTGGTAGGTCTCTGTTGTTGGTACTCTGTTTATCCTCTTCCTTGGTAGGTCTATGTTGTTGGTAGTCTGTTAACACTCTTCCGTGGTAGGTCTCCGTTGCTTCCTTGGTAGATCTATTTTGTTTGTAGTCTGTTTACCCTCTTCCTTGGTAGGTCTCTGTTGTTGGTAGTCTGTTTACCCTCTTCCTCGGTAGGTCTCTATTGTTGGTAGTCTGTTAACACTTTTCATTGGTAGGCCTCTGTTGATAGTAGTTTTTAAGACTCTTCCTTGGTAGGTCTATGTTGTTGGTACTCTGCTTACCATCTTCCTTGGTAGGTCTCTGTTGTTGGCAGTGTGTTTACCCTCTTCCTCTGAAGGTCTCTGTTGTTGGTAGTCTGTTTACACTCTTCATTGGTAGGTCTCTGTTGCTTCCTTGGTAGGTCTGTGTTGTTGGTAGTCTGTTTACCCTCTTCCTCGGTAGGTCTCTGTTGTTGGTAGTCTGCTTACCCTCTTCCTTGGTAGGTCTCTGTTGTTGGTAGTGTCTTTACACTCTTTCTTGGTAGATCTCTGTTGTTGGTAGTCCCTTTACCCTCTTCCTTGGTAGGACTCTCTTATTGGTAGTCTGTTAACACTCTTCCTTGTTAGGTCTATGTTGTTGGTAGTCTGTGTACCATCTTCCTTGGTACGTTTCTCTTGTTGGTAGTCTGTTAACACTCTTCCTTCGTAGGTCTCTGTTCCTTCCTTGGTCTCTGTTGTTGGTAGTCTGTTTACCCACTTCCTGGGTATATCTCTGTTGTTGGTAGCCTCTTTACCGTCTTCCTCGGTAGGTCTCTGTTGTTGGTAGTGTGTTTACTCTCTTCCTCGGTAGGTCTCTGTTGTTGGTAGTGTGTTTACTCTCTTCCTCGGTAGGTCTCTGTTGTTGGTAGTCTTGGAAAACACTTCCTTGGTAGGTCCCTGTTGTTTCCTTGGTAGGTCTCTGTTGTTGGTAGTCTGTTTACACTCTTCTTTAGTAGGTCTCTGTTGTTAATATTCTTTTTACCCTCTTCCTCGGTAGGCCTCTGTTGTTGCCAGGCTGTTTATCCTCTTCCTTGGTAGGTCTTATGTTCTTGGTAGTCTCTTTAACCTCTTCCTTGGTAGGTCTCTGTTGTTGGTACTCTGTTTTCCCTCTTCTTCTGTAGGTCTCTGTCTCTGTCTGAAATTTCTGAAATTAGAAAGAAAAAAGTTCTCCCTGACCCCGGGAGTGTTGCAGAACACCCCCACCCGGACATACAAACACGCACAACAAAGAAATGCAAAAACAAGTAGCATGAAAATGAATTACAAGCATAGTGCTTGTGGTTCGAACCCAACTCATCAGAGCTTACACTTTGTTTTTTACTGAATTAGAAAATTGCTTATGAATCCTGACTTACTTAATCCATGGGCTGCATATCATAGGCAGACTTGTAGCACAACATAACTCTACATTTTTTAAAATGCAAAAGAAAGAGCTTAAGGCCCTATATCCCTTCCTTTTCTGATGACCCATAAAGCGAACATTATTTCTGACCGGTTCTGTGATACAACAGTGAGCCACAACAGTACTAGCTTGACCACCTTGGGCATGCAATCATGTTTCTAGCTGTAAGATTTACCATGCTAAGTTTTTTGTATTGATTTTAACATCCCTCATCAGAAAAAAATGATTACTTATTCTTTGAGACTAAACTCAGTTTCAGACCAAAGAAACTTAAGACACAAAAAAGTATGGAACATCCAAAATGGATCTCCCACATGGATGTTAAAGTGAATCCAATCATGAAACTGACCAGGAAGTATTCATCAAAGAACCCACACCACACTTTTTGTGTAAACACTCTGTAGTAGAAGAAATCATTGAAAAAGGGAAAGCTTGTCCACAAAGATTCCCTTGATTAACTCCTTGCTTTAACCTATGCATATAAGCATCTTCCTATAGCCACATAATGGAGAGAGCATAAAAATGAGGAAAATGTATAAAAAATATTCACCTGTACACTGTTTACCCTCTTCCTTGCTAGGTCTCTGTTGTTGGTACCATGTTTATCCTTTACCTTGGTAGGTCTATGTTGTTGGTAGTCTGTTAACACTCTTCCGTGGTAGGTCTCCGTTGCTTCCTTGGTAGGTCTATTTTGTTTGTAGTCTGTTTACCCTCTTCCTTGGTAGGTCTCTGTTGTTGGTAGTCTGTTTACCCTCTTCCTCGGTAGGTCTCTATTGTTGGTAGTCTGTTAACACTTTTCATTGGTAGGCCTCTGTTGATAGTAGTCTTTTAACACTCTTCCTTGGTAGGTCTATGTTGTTGGTACTCTGCTTACCGTCTTCCTTGGTAGGTCTCTGTTGTTGGCAGTGTGTTTACCCTCTTCCTCTGAAGGTCTCTGTTGTTGGTAGTCTGTTTACACTCTTCATTGGTAGGTCTCTGTTGCTTCCTTGGTAGGTCTATGTTGTTGGTAGTCTGTTTACCCTCTTCCTCGGTAGGTCTCTGTTGTTGGTAGTCTGCTTACCCTCTTCCTTGGTAGGTCTCTGTTGTTGGTAGTCTCTTTACACTCTTTCTTGGTAGGTCTCTGTTGTTGGTAGTCCCTTTACCCTCTTCCTTGGTAGGACTCTGTTATTGGTAGTCTGTTAACACTCTTCCTTGGTAGGTCTATGTTGTTGGTAGTCTGTGTACCGTCTTCCTTGGTACGTTTCTCTTGTTGGTAGTCTGTTAACACTCTTCCTTCGTAGGTCTCTGTTGCTTCCTTGGTCTCTGTTGTTGGTAGTCTGTTTACCCACTTCCTGGGTATATCTCTGTTGTTGGTAGCCTCTTTACCGTCTTCCTTGGTAGGTCTCTGTTGTTGGTAGTGTGTTTACTCTCTTCCTCGGTAGGTCTCTGTTGTTGGTAGTCTTGGAAAACACTTCCTTGGTAGGTCCCTGTTGTTTCCTTGGTAGGTCTCTGTAGTTGGTAGTCTGTTTACACTCTTTTTTAGTAGGTCTCTGTTGTTAATATTCTTTTTACCCTCTTCCTCGGTAGGCCTCTGTTGTTGGCAGGCTGTTTATCCTCTTCCTTGGTAGGTCTATGTTGTTGGTAGTCTCTTTAACCTCTTCCTTGGTAGGTCTCTGTTGTTGGTACTCTGTTTTCCCTCTTCTTCGGTAGGTCATTGCTTCTGTCTGAAATTTCTGAAATTAAAAAAAAAAAAGTTCTCCCCGACCCCGGGAGTGTTGCAGAACACCCCCACTCCGACATACAAACACGCACAACAAAGAAATGCAAAAACAAGTAGCATGAACATGAATTACAAGCATAGTGCTTGTGGTTCGAACCCAACTCATCAGAGCTTACACTTTGTTTTTTCTGAATTAGAAAGTTGCTTATCAATCCTGACTTACTTAATCCATGGGCTGCATATCATAGGCAGACTTGTAGCACAACATAACTCTACATTTCTTAAAATGCAAAAGAAAGAGCTTAAGGCCCTATATCCCTTCCTTTACTGATGACCCATAAAGCGAACATTATTTCTGACCGGTTCTGTGATACAACAGTGAGCCACAACAGTACTAGCTTGACCACCTTGGGCATGCAATCATGTTTCTAGCGGTAAGATTTACCCATGCTGAGTTTTTTGTATTGATTTTAACATCCCTCATCAGAAAAAAACGATTACTTATTCTTAGAGACTAAACTCAGTTTCAGACCAAAGAAACTTAAGACACAAAAAAGTATGGAACATCCAAAATGGATCTCCAGCATGGATGTTAAAGTGAATCCAATCATGAAACTGACCAGGAAGTATTCATCAAAGAACCCACACCACACTTTTTGTGTAAACACTCTGTAGTAGAAGAAATCATTGAAAAAGGGAAAGCTTGTCCACAAAGATTCCCTTGATTAACTCCTTGCTTTAACCTATGCATATAAGCATCTTCCTATAGTCACATAATGGAGAGAGCATAAAAATGAGGAAAATGTATAAAAAATCTTCACCTGTACACTGTTTACCCTCTTCCTTGGTAGGTCTCTGTTGTTGGTACTCTGTTTATCCTCTTCCTTGGTAGGTCTATGTTGTTGGTAGTCTGTTAACACTCTTCCGTGGTAGGTCTCTGTTGCTTCCTTGGTAGGTCTATTTTGTTTGTAGTCTGTTTACCCTCTGCCTTGGGAGGTCTCTGTTGTTGGTAGTCTGTTTACCCTCTTCCTCGGTAGGTCTCTATTGTTGGTAGTCTGTTAACACTTTTCATTGGTAGGCCTCTGTTGATAGTAGTCTTTTAACACTCTTCCTTGGTAGGTCTATGTTGTTGGTACTCTGCTTACCGTCTTCCTTGGTAGGTCTCTGTTGTTGGCAGTGTGTTTACCCTCTTCCTCTGAAGGTCTCTGTTGTTGGTAGTCTGTTTACACTCTTCATTGGTAGGTCTCTGTTGCTTCCTTGGTAGGTCTATGTTGTTGGTAGTCTGTTTACCCTCTTCCTCGGTAGGTCTCTGTTGTTGGTAGTCTGCTTACCCTCTTCCTTGGTAGGTCTCTGTTGTTGGTAGTCTCTTTACACTCTTTCTTGGTAGGTCTCTGTTGTTGGTAGTCCCTTTACCCTCTTCCTTGGTAGGACTCTGTTATTGGTAGTCTGTTAACACTCTTCCTTGGTAGGTCTATGTTGTTGGGAGTCTGTGTACCGTCTTCCTTGGTACGTTTCTCTTGTTGGTAGTCTGTTAACACTCTTCCTTCGTAGGTCTCTGTTGCTTCCTTGGTCTCTGTTGTTGGTAGTCTGTTTACCCACTTCCTGGGTATATCTCTGTTGTTGGTAGCCTCTTTACCGTCTTCCTTGGTAGGTCTCTGTTGTTGGTAGTGTGTTTACTCTCTTCCTCGGTAGGTCTCTGTTGTTGGTAGTCTTGGAAAACACTTCCTTGGTAGGTCCCTGTTGTTTCCTTGGTAGGTCTCTGTAGTTGGTAGTCTGTTTACACTCTTTTTTAGTAGGTCTCTGTTGTTAATATTCTTTTTACCCTCTTCCTCGGTAGGCCTCTGTTGTTGGCAGGCTGTTTATCCTCTTCCTTGGTAGGTCTATGTTGTTGGTAGTCTCTTTAACCTCTTCCTTGGTAGGTCTCTGTTGTTGGTACTCTGTTTTCCCTCTTCTTCGGTAGGTCATTGTTTCTGTCTGAAATTTCTGAAATTAAAAAAAAAAAAGTTCTCCCCGACCCCGGGAGTGTTGCAGAACACCCCCACCCCGACATACAAACACGCACAACAAAGAAATGCAAAAACAAGTAGCATGAACATGAATTACAAGCATAGTGCTTGTGGTTCGAACCCAACTCATCAGAGCTTACACTTTGTTTTTTCTGAATTAGAAAGTTGCTTATCAATCCTGACTTACTTAATCCATGGGCTGCATATCATAGGCAGACTTGTAGCACAACATAACTCTACATTTCTTAAAATGCAAAAGAAAGAGCTTAAGGCCCTATATCCCTTCCTTTACTGATGACCCATAAAGCGAACATTATTTCTGACCGGTTCTGTGATACAACAGTGAGCCACAACAGTACTAGCTTGACCACCTTGGGCATGCAATCATGTTTCTAGCGGTAAGATTTACCCATGCTGAGTTTTTTGTATTGATTTTAACATCCCTCATCAGAAAAAAACGATTACTTATTCTTAGAGACTAAACTCAGTTTCAGACCAAAGAAACTTAAGACACAAAAAAGTATGGAACATCCAAAATGGATCTCCAGCATGGATGTTAAAGTGAATCCAATCATGAAACTGACCAGGAAGTATTCATCAAAGAACCCACACCACACTTTTTGTGTAAACACTCTGTAGTAGAAGAAATCATTGAAAAAGGGAAAGCTTGTCCACAAAGATTCCCTTGATTAACTCCTTGCTTTAACCTATGCATATAAGCATCTTCCTATAGTCACATAATGGAGAGAGCATAAAAATGAGGAAAATGTATAAAAAATCTTCACCTGTACACTGTTTACCCTCTTCCTTGGTAGGTCTCTGTTGTTGGTACTCTGTTTATCCTCTTCCTTGGTAGGTCTATGTTGTTGGTAGTCTGTTAACACTCTTCCGTGGTAGGTCTCTGTTGCTTCCTTGGTAGGTCTATTTTGTTTGTAGTCTGTTTACCCTCTGCCTTGGGAGGTCTCTGTTGTTGGTAGTCTGTTTACCCTCTTCCTCGGTAGGTCTCTATTGTTGGTAGTCTGTTAACACTTTTCATTGGTAGGCCTCTGTTGATAGTAGTCTTTTAACACTCTTCCTTGGTAGGTCTATGTTGTTGGTACTCTGCTTACCGTCTTCCTTGGTAGGTCTCTGTTGTTGGCAGTGTGTTTACCCTCTTCCTCTGAAGGTCTCTGTTGTTGGTAGTCTGTTTACACTCTTCATTGGTAGGTCTCTGTTGCTTCCTTGGTAGGTCTATGTTGTTGGTAGTCTGTTTACCCTCTTCCTCGGTAGGTCTCTGTTGTTGGTAGTCTGCTTACCCTCTTCCTTGGTAGGTCTCTGTTGTTGGTAGTCTCTTTACACTCTTTCTTGGTAGGTCTCTGTTGTTGGTAGTCCCTTTACCCTCTTCCTTGGTAGGACTCTGTTATTGGTAGTCTGTTAACACTCTTCCTTGGTAGGTCTATGTTGTTGGGAGTCTGTGTACCGTCTTCCTTGGTACGTTTCTCTTGTTGGTAGTCTGTTAACACTCTTCCTTCGTAGGTCTCTGTTGCTTCCTTGGTCTCTGTTGTTGGTAGTCTGTTTACCCACTTCCTGGGTATATCTCTGTTGTTGGTAGCCTCTTTACCGTCTTCCTTGGTAGGTCTCTGTTGTTGGTAGTGTGTTTACTCTCTTCCTCGGTAGGTCTCTGTTGTTGGTAGTCTTGGAAAACACTTCCTTGGTAGGTCCCTGTTGTTTCCTTGGTAGGTCTCTGTAGTTGGTAGTCTGTTTACACTCTTTTTTAGTAGGTCTCTGTTGTTAATATTCTTTTTACCCTCTTCCTCGGTAGGCCTCTGTTGTTGGCAGGCTGTTTATCCTCTTCCTTAGTAGGTCTATGTTGTTGGTAGTCTCTTTAACCTCTTCCTTGGTAGGTCTCTGTTGTTGGTACTCTGTTTTCCCTCTTCTTCGGTAGGTCATTGTTTCTGTCTGAAATTTCTGAAATTAAAAAAAAAAAAGTTCTCCCCGACCCCGGGAGTGTTGCAGAACACCCCCACCCCGACATACAAACACGCACAACAAAGAAATGCAAAAACAAGTAGCATGAACATGAATTACAAGCATAGTGCTTGTGGTTCGAACCCAACTCATCAGAGCTTACACTTTGTTTTTTCTGAATTAGAAAGTTGCTTATCAATCCTGACTTACTTAATCCATGGGCTGCATATCATAGGCAGACTTGTAGCACAACATAACTCTACATTTCTTAAAATGCAAAAGAAAGAGCTTAAGGCCCTATATCCCTTCCTTTACTGATGACCCATAAAGCGAACATTATTTCTGACCGGTTCTGTGATACAACAGTGAGCCACAACAGTACTAGCTTGACCACCTTGGGCATGCAATCATGTTTCTAGCGGTAAGATTTACCCATGCTGAGTTTTTTGTATTGATTTTAACATCCCTCATCAGAAAAAAACGATTACTTATTCTTAGAGACTAAACTCAGTTTCAGACCAAAGAAACTTAAGACACAAAAAAGTATGGAACATCCAAAATGGATCTCCCGCATGGATGTTAAAGTGAATCCAATCATGAAACTGACCAGGAAGTATTCATCAAAGAACCCACACCACACTTTTTGTGTAAACACTCTGTAGTAGAAGAAATCATTGAAAAAGGGAAAGCTTGTCCACAAAGATTCCCTTGATTAACTCCTTGCTTTAACCTATGCATATAAGCATCTTCCTATAGTCACATAATGGAGAGAGCATAAAAATGAGGAAAATGTATAAAAAATCTTCACCTGTACACTGTTTACCCTCTTCCTTGGTAGGTCTCTGTTGTTGGTACTCTGTTTATCCTCTTCCTTGGTAGGTCTATGTTGTTGGTAGTCTGTTAACACTCTTCCGTGGTAGGTCTCTGTTGCTTCCTTGGTAGGTCTATTTTGTTTGTAGTCTGTTTACCCTCTTCCTTGGTAGGTCTCTGTTGTTGGTAGTCTGTTTACCCTCTTCCTCGGTAGGTCTCTATTGTTGGTAGTCTGTTAACACTTTTCATTGGTAGGCCTCTATTGATAGTAGTCTTTTAACACTCTTCCTTGGTAGGTCTATGTTGTTGGTATTCTGCTTACCGTCTTCCTTGGTAGGTCTCTGTTGTTGGCAGTGTGTTTACCCTCTTCCTCTGAAGGTCTCTGTTGTTGGTAGTCTGTTTACACTCTTCATTGGTAGGTCTCTGTTGCTTCCTTGGTAGGTCTATGTTGTTGGTAGTCTGTTTACCCTCTTCCTCGGTAGGTCTCTGTTGTTGGTAGTCTGCTTACCCTCTTCCTTGGTAGGTCTCTGTTGTTGGTAGTCTCTTTACACTCTTTCTTGGTAGGTCTCTGTTGTTGGTAGTCCCTTTACCCTCTCCCTTGGTAGGACTCTGTTATTGGTAGTCTGTTAACACTCTTCCTTGGTAGGTCTATGTTGTTGGTAGTCTGTGTACCGTCTTCCTTGGTACGTTTCTCTTGTTGGTAGTCTGTTAACACTCTTCCTTTGTAGGTCTCTGTTGCTTCCTTGGTCTCTGTTGTTGGTAGTCTGTTTACCCACTTCCTGGGTATATCTCTGTTGTTGGTAGCCTCTTTACCGTCTTCCTTGGTAGGTCTCTGTTGTTGGTAGTGTGTTTACTCTCTTCCTCGGTAGGTCTCTGTTGTTGGTAGTCTTGGAAAACACGTCCTTGGTAGGTCCCTGTTGTTTCCTTGGTAGGTCTCTGTTGTTGGTAGTCTGTTTACACTCTTCTTTAGTAGGTCTCTGTTGTTAAGATTCTTTTTACCCTCTTCCTCGGTAGGCCTCTGTTGTTGGCAGGCTGTTTATCCTCTTCCTTGGTAGGTCTATGTTGTTGGTAGTCTCTTTAACCTCTTCCCTGGTAGGTCTCTGTTGTTGGTACTCTGTTTTCCCTCTTCTTCGGTAGGTCATTGTCTCTGTCTGAAATTTCTGAAATTAAAAAAAAAAAAGTTCTCCCCGACCCCGGGAGTGTTGCAGAACACCCCCACCCCGACATACAAACACGCACAACAAAGAAATGCAAAAACAAGTAGCATGAACATGAATTACAAGCATAGTGCTTGTGGTTCGAACCCAACTCATCAGAGCTTACACTTTGTTTTTTCTGAATTAGAAAGTTGCTTATCAATCCTGACTTACTTAATCCATGGGCTGCATATCATAGGCAGACTTGTAGCACAACATAACTCTACATTTCTTAAAATGCAAAAGAAAGCGCTTAAGGCCCTATATCCCTTCCTTTACTGATGACCCATAAAGCGAACATTATTTCTGACCGGTTCTGTGATACAACACTGAGCCACAACAGTACTAGCTTGACCACCTTGGGCATGCAATCATGTTTCTAGCTGTAAGATTTACCCATGCTAAGTTTTTTGTATTGATTTTAACATCCCTCATCAGAAAAAAATGATTACTTATTCTTAGAGACTAAACTCAGTTTCAGACCAAAGAAACTTAAGACACAGAAAAGTATGGAACATCCAAAATGGATCTCCCGCATGGATGTTAAAGTGAATCCAATCATTAAACTGACCAGGAAGTATTCATCAAAGAACCCACACCACACTTTTTGTGTAAACACTTTGTAGTAGAAGAAATCATTGAAAAAGGGAAAGCTTGTCCACAAAGATTCCCTTGATTAACTCCTTGCTTTAACCTATGCATATAAGCATCTTCCTATAGTCACATAATGGAGAGAGCATAAAAATGAGGAAAACGTATAAAAAATCTTCACCTGTACACTGTTTACCCTCTTCCTTGGTAGGTCTTTGTTGTTGGTACTCTGTTTATCCTCTTCCTTGGTAGGTCTATGTTGTTGGTAGTCTGTTAACACTCTTCCGTGGTAGGTCTCCGTTGCTTCCTTGGTAGGTCTATTTTGTTTGTAGTCTGTTTACCCTCTTCCTTGGTAGGTCTTTATTGTTGGTGGTCTGTTTACCCTCTTCCTCGCTAGGTCTCTATTGTTGGTAGTTTGTTAACACTTTTCATTGGTAGGCCTCTGTTGATAGTAGTCTTTTAACACTCTTCCTTGGTAGGTCTATGTTGTTGGTACTCTGCTTACCGTCTTCCTTGGTAGGTCTCTGTTGTTGGCAGTGTGTTTACCCTCTTCCTCTGAAGGTCTCTGTTGTTGGTAGTCTGTTTACACTCTTCATTGGTAGGTCTCTGTTGCTTCCTTGGTAGGTCTATGTTGTTGGTAGTCTGTTTACCCTCTTCCTCAGTAGGTCTCTGTTGTTGGTAGTCTGCTTACCCTCTTCCTTGGTAGGTCTCTGTTGTTGGTAGTCTCTTTACACTCTTTCTTGGTAGGTCTCTGTTGTTGGTAGTCCCTTTACCCTCTTCCTTGGTAGGACTCTGTTATTGGTAGTCTGTTAAAACTCTTCCTTGGTAGGTCTATGTTGTTGGTGGTCTGTGTACCGTCTTCCTTGGTACGTTTCTCTTGTTGGTAGTCTGTTAACACTCTTCCTTCGTAGGTCTCTGTTGCTTCCTTGGTCTCTGTTGTTGGTACTCTGTTTACCCACTTCCTGGGTATATCTCTGTTGTTGGTAGCCTCTTTACCATCTTCCTTGGTAGGTCTCTGTTGTTGGTAGTGTGTTTACTCTCTTCTTCGGTAGGTCTCTGTTGTTGGTAGTCTTGGAAAACACTCCTTGGTAGGTCCCTGTTGTTTCCTTGGTAGGTCTCTGTTGTTGGTAGTCTGTTTACACTCTTCTTTAGTAGGTCTCTGTTGTTAATATTCTTTTTACCCTCTCCCTCGGTAGGCCTTTGTTGTTGGCAGGCTGTTTATCCTCTTCCTTGGTAGGTCTATGTTGTTGGTAGTCTCTTTAACCTCTTCCTTGGTAGGTCTCTGTTGTTGGTACTCTGTTTTCCCTCTTCTTCGGTAGGTCTCTGTCTCTGTCTGAAATTTCTGAAATTAGAAAGAAAACAGGTCTCCCCGACCCCGGGAGTGTTGCAGAACACCCCCACCCCGACATACAAACATGCACAACAAAGAAATGCAAAAACAAGTAGCATGAACATGAATTACAAGCATAGTGCTTGTGGTTCGAACCCAACTCATCAGAGCTTACACTTTGTTTTTTCTGAATTAGAAAGTTGCTTATCAATCCTGACTTACTTAATCCATGGGCTGCATATCATAGGCAGACTTGTAGCACAACATAACTCTACATTTCTTAAAATGCAAAAGAAAGCGCTTAAGGCCCTATATCCCTTCCTTTACTGATGACCCATAAAGCGAACATTATTTCTGACCGGTTCTGTGATACAACAGTGAGCCACAACAGTACTAGCTTGACCACCTTGGGCATGCAATCATGTTTCTAGCTGTAAGATTTACCCATGCTAAGTTTTTTGTATTGATTTTAACATCCCTCATCAGAAAAAAACGATTACTTATTCTTAGAGACTAAACTCAGTTTCAGACCAAAGAAACTTAAGACACAAAAAAGTATGGAACATCCAAAATGGATCTCCCGCATGGATGTTAAAGTGAATCCAATCATGAAACTGACCAGGAAGTATTCATCAAAGAACCCACACCACACTTTTTGTGTAAACACTCTGTAGTAGAAGAAATCATTGAAAAAGGGAAAGCTTGTCCACAAAGATTCCCTTGATTAACTCCTTGCTTTAACCTATGCATATAAGCATCTTCCTATAGTCACATAATGGAGAGAGCATAAAAATGAGGAAAATGTATAAAAAATCTTCACCTGTACACTGTTTACCCTCTTCCTTGGTAGGTCTCTGTTGTTGGTACTCTGTTTATCCTTTTCCTTGGTAGGTCTATGTTGTTGGTAGTCTGTTAACACTCTTCCGTGGTAGGTCTCCGTTGCTTCCTTGGTAGGTCTATTTTGTTTGTAGTCTGTTTACCCTCTTCCTTGGTAGGTCTCTGTTGTTGGTAGTCTGTTTACCCTCTTCCTCGGTAGGTCTCTATTATTGGTAGTCTGTTAACACTTTTCATTGGTAGACCTCTGTTGATAGTAGTCTTTTAACACTCTTCCTTGGGAGGTCTATGTTGTTGGTACTCTGTTTACCGTCTTCCTTGGTAGGTCACTGTTGTTGGCAGTGTGTTTACCCTCTTCCTCTGAAGGTCTCTGTTGTTGGTAGTCTGTTTACACTCTTCATTGGTAGGTCTCTGTTGCTTCCTTGGTAGGTCTATGTTGTTGGTAGTCTGTTTACCCTCTTCCTCGGTAGGTCTCTGTTGTTGATAGTCTGCTTACCCTCTTCCTTGGTAGGTCTCTGTTGTTGGTAGTCTCTTTACATTCTTTCTTGGTAGGTCTATGTTGTTGGTAGTCTGTTTACCCTCTTCCTCGGTAGGTCTCTGTTGTTGGTAGTCTGCTTACCCTCTTCCTTGGTAGGTCTCTGTTGTTGGTAGTCTCTTTACATTCTTTCTTGGTAGGTCTCTGTTGTTGGTAGTCCCTTTACCCTCTTCCTTGGTAGGACTCTGTTATTGGTAGTCTGTTAACACTCTTCCTTGGTAGGTCTATGTTGTTGGGAGTCTGTGTACCGTCTTCCTTGGTACGTTTCTCTTGTTGGTAGTCTGTTAACACTCTTCCTTCGTAGGTCTCTGTTGCTTCCTTGGTCTCTGTTGTTGGTAGTCTGTTTACCCACTTCCTGGGTATATCTCTGTTGTTGGTAGCCTCTTTACCGTCTTCCTTGGTAGGTCTCTGTTGTTGGTAGTGTGTTTACTCTCTTCCTCGGTAGGTCTCTGTTGTTGGTAGTCTTGGAAAACACTTCCTTGGTAGGTCCCTGTTGTTTCCTTGGTAGGTCTCTGTAGTTGGTAGTCTGTTTACACTCTTCTTTAGTAGGTCTCTGTTGTTAATATTCTTTTTACCCTCTTCCTCGGTAGGCCTCTATTGTTGGCAGGCTGTTTATCCTCTTCCTTGGTAGGTCTATGTTGTTGGTAGTCTCTTTAACCTCTTCCTTGGTAGGTCTCTGTTGTTGGTACTCTGTTTTCCCTCTTCTTCGGTAGGTCATTGTTTCTGTCTGAAATTTCTGAAATTAAAAAAAAAAAAGTTCTCCCCGACCCCGGGAGTGTTGCAGAACACCCCCACCCCGACATACAAACACGCACAACAAAGAAATGCAAAAACAAGTAGCATGAACATGAATTACAAGCATAGTGCTTGTGGTTCGAACCCAACTCATCAGAGCTTACACTTTGTTTTTTCTGAATTAGAAAGTTGCTTATCAATCCTGACTTACTTAATCCATGGGCTGCATATCATAGGCAGACTTGTAGCACAACATAACTCTACATTTCTTAAAATGCAAAAGAAAGAGCTTAAGGCCCTATATCCCTTCCTTTACTGATGACCCATAAAGCGAACATTATTTCTGACCGGTTCTGTGATACAACAGTGAGCCACAACAGTACTAGCTTGACCACCTTGGGCATGCAATCATGTTTCTAGCGGTAAGATTTACCCATGCTGAGTTTTTTGTATTGATTTTAACATCCCTCATCAGAAAAAAACGATTACTTATTCTTAGAGACTAAACTCAGTTTCAGACCAAAGAAACTTAAGACACAAAAAAGTATGGAACATCCAAAATGGATCTCCCGCATGGATGTTAAAGTGAATCCAATCATGAAACTGACCAGGAAGTATTCATCAAAGAACCCACACCACACTTTTTGTGTAAACACTCTGTAGTAGAAGAAATCATTGAAAAAGGGAAAGCTTGTCCACAAAGATTCCCTTGATTAACTCCTTGCTTTAACCTATGCATATAAGCATCTTCCTATAGTCACATAATGGAGAGAGCATAAAAATGAGGAAAATGTATAAAAAATCTTCACCTGTACACTGTTTACCCTCTTCCTTGGTAGGTCTCTGTTGTTGGTACTCTGTTTATCCTCTTCCTTGGTAGGTCTATGTTGTTGGTAGTCTGTTAACACTCTTCCGTGGTAGGTCTCTGTTGCTTCCTTGGTAGGTCTATTTTGTTTGTAGTCTGTTTACCCTCTTCCTTGGTAGGTCTCTGTTGTTGGTAGTCTGTTTACCCTCTTCCTCGGTAGGTCTCTATTGTTGGTAGTCTGTTAACACTTTTCATTGGTAGGCCTCTATTGATAGTAGTCTTTTAACACTCTTCCTTGGTAGGTCTATGTTGTTGGTATTCTGCTTACCGTCTTCCTTGGTAGGTCTCTGTTGTTGGCAGTGTGTTTACCCTCTTCCTCTGAAGGTCTCTGTTGTTGGTAGTCTGTTTACACTCTTCATTGGTAGGTCTCTGTTGCTTCCTTGGTAGGTCTATGTTGTTGGTAGTCTGTTTACCCTCTTCCTCGGTAGGTCTCTGTTGTTGGTAGTCTGCTTACCCTCTTCCTTGGTAGGTCTCTGTTGTTGGTAGTCTCTTTACACTCTTTCTTGGTAGGTCTCTGTTGTTGGTAGTCCCTTTACCCTCTCCCTTGGTAGGACTCTGTTATTGGTAGTCTGTTAACACTCTTCCTTGGTAGGTCTATGTTGTTGGTAGTCTGTGTACCGTCTTCCTTGGTACGTTTCTCTTGTTGGTAGTCTGTTAACACTCTTCCTTTGTAGGTCTCTGTTGCTTCCTTGGTCTCTGTTGTTGGTAGTCTGTTTACCCACTTCCTGGGTATATCTCTGTTGTTGGTAGCCTCTTTACCGTCTTCCTTGGTAGGTCTCTGTTGTTGGTAGTGTGTTTACTCTCTTCCTCGGTAGGTCTCTGTTGTTGGTAGTCTTGGAAAACACGTCCTTGGTAGGTCCCTGTTGTTTCCTTGGTAGGTCTCTGTTGTTGGTAGTCTGTTTACACTCTTCTTTAGTAGGTCTCTGTTGTTAAGATTCTTTTTACCCTCTTCCTCGGTAGGCCTCTGTTGTTGGCAGGCTGTTTATCCTCTTCCTTGGTAGGTCTATGTTGTTGGTAGTCTCTTTAACCTCTTCCCTGGTAGGTCTCTGTTGTTGGTACTCTGTTTTCCCTCTTCTTCGGTAGGTCATTGTCTCTGTCTGAAATTTCTGAAATTAAAAAAAAAAAAGTTCTCCCCGACCCCGGGAGTGTTGCAGAACACCCCCACCCCGACATACAAACACGCACAACAAAGAAATGCAAAAACAAGTAGCATGAACATGAATTACAAGCATAGTGCTTGTGGTTCGAACCCAACTCATCAGAGCTTACACTTTGTTTTTTCTGAATTAGAAAGTTGCTTATCAATCCTGACTTACTTAATCCATGGGCTGCATATCATAGGCAGACTTGTAGCACAACATAACTCTACATTTCTTAAAATGCAAAAGAAAGCGCTTAAGGCCCTATATCCCTTCCTTTACTGATGACCCATAAAGCGAACATTATTTCTGACCGGTTCTGTGATACAACACTGAGCCACAACAGTACTAGCTTGACCACCTTGGGCATGCAATCATGTTTCTAGCTGTAAGATTTACCCATGCTAAGTTTTTTGTATTGATTTTAACATCCCTCATCAGAAAAAAATGATTACTTATTCTTAGAGACTAAACTCAGTTTCAGACCAAAGAAACTTAAGACACAGAAAAGTATGGAACATCCAAAATGGATCTCCCGCATGGATGTTAAAGTGAATCCAATCATTAAACTGACCAGGAAGTATTCATCAAAGAACCCACACCACACTTTTTGTGTAAACACTTTGTAGTAGAAGAAATCATTGAAAAAGGGAAAGCTTGTCCACAAAGATTCCCTTGATTAACTCCTTGCTTTAACCTATGCATATAAGCATCTTCCTATAGTCACATAATGGAGAGAGCATAAAAATGAGGAAAACGTATAAAAAATCTTCACCTGTACACTGTTTACCCTCTTCCTTGGTAGGTCTTTGTTGTTGGTACTCTGTTTATCCTCTTCCTTGGTAGGTCTATGTTGTTGGTAGTCTGTTAACACTCTTCCGTGGTAGGTCTCCGTTGCTTCCTTGGTAGGTCTATTTTGTTTGTAGTCTGTTTACCCTCTTCCTTGGTAGGTCTTTATTGTTGGTGGTCTGTTTACCCTCTTCCTCGCTAGGTCTCTATTGTTGGTAGTTTGTTAACACTTTTCATTGGTAGGCCTCTGTTGATAGTAGTCTTTTAACACTCTTCCTTGGTAGGTCTATGTTGTTGGTACTCTGCTTACCGTCTTCCTTGGTAGGTCTCTGTTGTTGGCAGTGTGTTTACCCTCTTCCTCTGAAGGTCTCTGTTGTTGGTAGTCTGTTTACACTCTTCATTGGTAGGTCTCTGTTGCTTCCTTGGTAGGTCTATGTTGTTGGTAGTCTGTTTACCCTCTTCCTCAGTAGGTCTCTGTTGTTGGTAGTCTGCTTACCCTCTTCCTTGGTAGGTCTCTGTTGTTGGTAGTCTCTTTACACTCTTTCTTGGTAGGTCTCTGTTGTTGGTAGTCCCTTTACCCTCTTCCTTGGTAGGACTCTGTTATTGGTAGTCTGTTAAAACTCTTCCTTGGTAGGTCTATGTTGTTGGTGGTCTGTGTACCGTCTTCCTTGGTACGTTTCTCTTGTTGGTAGTCTGTTAACACTCTTCCTTCGTAGGTCTCTGTTGCTTCCTTGGTCTCTGTTGTTGGTACTCTGTTTACCCACTTCCTGGGTATATCTCTGTTGTTGGTAGCCTCTTTACCATCTTCCTTGGTAGGTCTCTGTTGTTGGTAGTGTGTTTACTCTCTTCTTCGGTAGGTCTCTGTTGTTGGTAGTCTTGGAAAACACTCCTTGGTAGGTCCCTGTTGTTTCCTTGGTAGGTCTCTGTTGTTGGTAGTCTGTTTACACTCTTCTTTAGTAGGTCTCTGTTGTTAATATTCTTTTTACCCTCTCCCTCGGTAGGCCTTTGTTGTTGGCAGGCTGTTTATCCTCTTCCTTGGTAGGTCTATGTTGTTGGTAGTCTCTTTAACCTCTTCCTTGGTAGGTCTCTGTTGTTGGTACTCTGTTTTCCCTCTTCTTCGGTAGGTCTCTGTCTCTGTCTGAAATTTCTGAAATTAGAAAGAAAACAGGTCTCCCCGACCCCGGGAGTGTTGCAGAACACCCCCACCCCGACATACAAACATGCACAACAAAGAAATGCAAAAACAAGTAGCATGAACATGAATTACAAGCATAGTGCTTGTGGTTCGAACCCAACTCATCAGAGCTTACACTTTGTTTTTTCTGAATTAGAAAGTTGCTTATCAATCCTGACTTACTTAATCCATGGGCTGCATATCATAGGCAGACTTGTAGCACAACATAACTCTACATTTCTTAAAATGCAAAAGAAAGCGCTTAAGGCCCTATATCCCTTCCTTTACTGATGACCCATAAAGCGAACATTATTTCTGACCGGTTCTGTGATACAACAGTGAGCCACAACAGTACTAGCTTGACCACCTTGGGCATGCAATCATGTTTCTAGCTGTAAGATTTACCCATGCTAAGTTTTTTGTATTGATTTTAACATCCCTCATCAGAAAAAAACGATTACTTATTCTTAGAGACTAAACTCAGTTTCAGACCAAAGAAACTTAAGACACAAAAAAGTATGGAACATCCAAAATGGATCTCCCGCATGGATGTTAAAGTGAATCCAATCATGAAACTGACCAGGAAGTATTCATCAAAGAACCCACACCACACTTTTTGTGTAAACACTCTGTAGTAGAAGAAATCATTGAAAAAGGGAAAGCTTGTCCACAAAGATTCCCTTGATTAACTCCTTGCTTTAACCTATGCATATAAGCATCTTCCTATAGTCACATAATGGAGAGAGCATAAAAATGAGGAAAATGTATAAAAAATCTTCACCTGTACACTGTTTACCCTCTTCCTTGGTAGGTCTCTGTTGTTGGTACTCTGTTTATCCTTTTCCTTGGTAGGTCTATGTTGTTGGTAGTCTGTTAACACTCTTCCGTGGTAGGTCTCCGTTGCTTCCTTGGTAGGTCTATTTTGTTTGTAGTCTGTTTACCCTCTTCCTTGGTAGGTCTCTGTTGTTGGTAGTCTGTTTACCCTCTTCCTCGGTAGGTCTCTATTATTGGTAGTCTGTTAACACTTTTCATTGGTAGACCTCTGTTGATAGTAGTCTTTTAACACTCTTCCTTGGGAGGTCTATGTTGTTGGTACTCTGTTTACCGTCTTCCTTGGTAGGTCACTGTTGTTGGCAGTGTGTTTACCCTCTTCCTCTGAAGGTCTCTGTTGTTGGTAGTCTGTTTACACTCTTCATTGGTAGGTCTCTGTTGCTTCCTTGGTAGGTCTATGTTGTTGGTAGTCTGTTTACCCTCTTCCTCGGTAGGTCTCTGTTGTTGATAGTCTGCTTACCCTCTTCCTTGGTAGGTCTCTGTTGTTGGTAGTCTCTTTACATTCTTTCTTGGTAGGTCTATGTTGTTGGTAGTCTGTTTACCCTCTTCCTCGGTAGGTCTCTGTTGTTGGTAGTCTGCTTACCCTCTTCCTTGGTAGGTCTCTGTTGTTGGTAGTCTCTTTACATTCTTTCTTGGTAGGTCTCTGTTGTTGGTAGTCCCTTTACCCTCTTCCTTGGTAGGACTCTGTTATTGGTAGTCTGTTAACACTCTTCCTTGGTAGGTCTATGTTGTTGGGAGTCTGTGTACCGTCTTCCTTGGTACGTTTCTCTTGTTGGTAGTCTGTTAACACTCTTCCTTCGTAGGTCTCTGTTGCTTCCTTGGTCTCTGTTGTTGGTAGTCTGTTTACCCACTTCCTGGGTATATCTCTGTTGTTGGTAGCCTCTTTACCGTCTTCCTTGGTAGGTCTCTGTTGTTGGTAGTGTGTTTACTCTCTTCCTCGGTAGGTCTCTGTTGTTGGTAGTCTTGGAAAACACTTCCTTGGTAGGTCCCTGTTGTTTCCTTGGTAGGTCTCTGTAGTTGGTAGTCTGTTTACACTCTTCTTTAGTAGGTCTCTGTTGTTAATATTCTTTTTACCCTCTTCCTCGGTAGGCCTCTATTGTTGGCAGGCTGTTTATCCTCTTCCTTGGTAGGTCTATGTTGTTGGTAGTCTCTTTAACCTCTTCCTTGGTAGGTCTCTGTTGTTGGTACTCTGTTTTCCCTCTTCTTCGGTAGGTCATTGTTTCTGTCTGAAATTTCTGAAATTAAAAAAAAAAAAGTTCTCCCCGACCCCGGGAGTGTTGCAGAACACCCCCACCCCGACATACAAACACGCACAACAAAGAAATGCAAAAACAAGTAGCATGAACATGAATTACAAGCATAGTGCTTGTGGTTCGAACCCAACTCATCAGAGCTTACACTTTGTTTTTTCTGAATTAGAAAGTTGCTTATCAATCCTGACTTACTTAATCCATGGGCTGCATATCATAGGCAGACTTGTAGCACAACATAACTCTACATTTCTTAAAATGCAAAAGAAAGAGCTTAAGGCCCTATATCCCTTCCTTTACTGATGACCCATAAAGCGAACATTATTTCTGACCGGTTCTGTGATACAACAGTGAGCCACAACAGTACTAGCTTGACCACCTTGGGCATGCAATCATGTTTCTAGCGGTAAGATTTACCCATGCTGAGTTTTTTGTATTGATTTTAACATCCCTCATCAGAAAAAAACGATTACTTATTCTTAGAGACTAAACTCAGTTTCAGACCAAAGAAACTTAAGACACAAAAAAGTATGGAACATCCAAAATGGATCTCCCGCATGGATGTTAAAGTGAATCCAATCATGAAACTGACCAGGAAGTATTCATCAAAGAACCCACACCACACTTTTTGTGTAAACACTCTGTAGTAGAAGAAATCATTGAAAAAGGGAAAGCTTGTCCACAAAGATTCCCTTGATTAACTCCTTGCTTTAACCTATGCATATAAGCATCTTCCTATAGTCACATAATGGAGAGAGCATAAAAATGAGGAAAATGTATAAAAAATCTTCACCTGTACACTGTTTACCCTCTTCCTTGGTAGGTCTCTGTTGTTGGTACTCTGTTTATCCTCTTCCTTGGTAGGTCTATGTTGTTGGTAGTCTGTTAACACTCTTCCGTGGTAGGTCTCTGTTGCTTCCTTGGTAGGTCTATTTTGTTTGTAGTCTGTTTACCCTCTTCCTTGGTAGGTCTCTGTTGTTGGTAGTCTGTTTACCCTCTTCCTCGGTAGGTCTCTATTGTTGGTAGTCTGTTAACACTTTTCATTGGTAGGCCTCTATTGATAGTAGTCTTTTAACACTCTTCCTTGGTAGGTCTATGTTGTTGGTATTCTGCTTACCGTCTTCCTTGGTAGGTCTCTGTTGTTGGCAGTGTGTTTACCCTCTTCCTCTGAAGGTCTCTGTTGTTGGTAGTCTGTTTACACTCTTCATTGGTAGGTCTCTGTTGCTTCCTTGGTAGGTCTATGTTGTTGGTAGTCTGTTTACCCTCTTCCTCGGTAGGTCTCTGTTGTTGGTAGTCTGCTTACCCTCTTCCTTGGTAGGTCTCTGTTGTTGGTAGTCTCTTTACACTCTTTCTTGGTAGGTCTCTGTTGTTGGTAGTCCCTTTACCCTCTTCCTTGGTAGGACTCTGTTATTGGTAGTCTGTTAACACTCTTCCTTGGTAGGTCTATGTTGTTGGTTGTCTGTGTACCGTCTTCCTTGGTACGTTTCTCTTGTTGGTAGTCTGTTAACACTCTTCCTTTGTAGGTCTCTGTTGCTTCCTTGGTCTCTGTTGTTGGTAGTCTGTTTACCCACTTCCTGGGTATATCTCTGTTGTTGGTAGCCTCTTTACCGTCTTCCTTGGTAGGTCTCTGTTGTTGGTAGTGTGTTTACTCTCTTCCTCGGTAGGTCTCTGTTGTTGGTAGTCTTGGAAAACACTTCCTTGGTAGGTCCCTGTTGTTTCCTTGGTAGGTCTCTGTTGTTGGTAGTCTGTTTACACTCTTCTTTAGTAGGTCTCTGTTGTTAAGATTCTTTTTACCCTCTTCCTCGGTAGGCCTCTGTTGTTGGCAGGCTGTTTATCCTCTTCCTTGGTAGGTCTATGTTGTTGGTAGTCTCTTTAACCTCTTCCCTGGCAGGTCTCTGTTGTTGGTACTCTGTTTTCCCTCTTCTTCGGTAGGTCATTGTCTCTGTCTGAAATTTCTGAAATTAAAAAAAAAAAAGTTCTCCCCGACCCCGGGAGTGTTGCAGAACACCCCCACCCCGACATACAAACACGCACAACAAAGAAATGCAAAAACAAGTAGCATGAACATGAATTACAAGCATAGTGCTTGTGGTTCGAACCCAACTCATCCGAGCTTACACTTTGTTTTTTCTGAATTAGAAAGTTGCTTATCAATCCTGACTTACTTAATCCATGGGCTGCATATCATAGGCAGACTTGTAGCACAACATAACTCTACATTTCTTAAAATGCAAAAGAAAGCGCTTAAGGCCCTATATCCCTTCCTTTACTGATGACCCATAAAGCGAACATTATTTCTGACCGGTTCTGTGATACAACACTGAGCCACAACAGTACTAGCTTGACCACCTTGGGCATGCAATCATGTTTCTAGCTGTAAGATTTACCCATGCTAAGTTTTTTGTATTGATTTTAACATCCCTCATCAGAAAAAAATGATTACTTATTCTTAGAGACTAAACTCAGTTTCAGACCAAAGAAACTTAAGACACAGAAAAGTATGGAACATCCAAAATGGATCTCCCGCATGGATGTTAAAGTGAATCCAATCATGAAACTGACCAGGAAGTATTCATCAAAGAACCCACACCACACTTTTTGTGTAAACACTTTGTAGTAGAAGAAATCATTGAAAAAGGGAAAGCTTGTCCACAAAGATTCCCTTGATTAACTCCTTGCTTTAACCTATGCATATAAGCATCTTCCTATAGTCACATAATGGAGAGAGCATAAAAATGAGGAAAACGTATAAAAAATCTTCACCTGTACACTGTTTACCCTCTTCCTTGGTAGGTCTCTGTTGTTGGTACTCTGTTTATCCTCTTCCTTGGTAGGTCTATGTTGTTGGTAGTCTGTTAACACTCTTCCGTGGTAGGTCTCCGTTGCTTCCTTGGTAGGTCTATTTTGTTTGTAGTCTGTTTACCCTCTTCCTTGGTAGGTCTCTATTGTTGGTGGTCTGTTTACCCTCTTCCTCGCTAGGTCTCTATCGTTGGTAGTTTGTTAACACTTTTCATTGGTAGGCCTCTGTTGATAGTAGTCTTTTAACACTCTTCCTTGGTAGGTCTATGTTGTTGGTACTCTGCTTACCGTCTTCCTTGGTAGGTCTCTGTTGTTGGCAGTGTGTTTACCCTCTTCCTCTGAAGGTCTCTGTTGTTGGTAGTCTGTTTACACTCTTCATTGGTAGGTCTCTGTTGCTTCCTTGGTAGGTCTATGTTGTTGGTAGTCTGTTTACCCTCTTCCTCAGTAGGTCTCTGTTGTTGGTAGTCTGCTTACCCTCTTCCTTGGTAGGTCTCTGTTGTTGGTAGTCTCTTTACACTCTTTCTTGGTAGGTCTCTGTTGTTGGTAGTCCCTTTACCCTCTTCCTTGGTAGGACTCTGTTATTGGTAGTCTGTTAACACTCTTCCTTGGTAGGTCTATGTTGTTGGTGGTCTGTGTACCGTCTTCCTTGGTACGTTTCTCTTGTTGGTAGTCTGTTAACACTCTTCCTTCGTAGGTCTCTGTTGCTTCCTTGGTCTCTGTTGTTGGTACTCTGTTTACCCACTTCCTGGGTATATCTCTGTTGTTGGTAGCCTCTTTACCATCTTCCTTGGTAGGTCTCTGTTGTTGGTAGTGTGTTTACTCTTTTCTTCGGTAGGTCTCTGTTGTTGGTAGTCTTGGAAAACACTCCTTGGTAGGTCCCTGTTGTTTCCTTGGTAGGTCTCTGTTGTTGGTAGTCTGTTTACACTCTTCCTTAGTAGGTCTCTGTTGTTAATATTCTTTTTACCCTCTCCCTCGGTAGGCCTTTGTTGTTGGCAGGCTGTTTATCCTCTTCCTTGGTAGGTCTATGTTGTTGGTAGTCTCTTTAACCTCTTCCTTGGTAGGTCTCTGTTGTTGGTACTCTGTTTTCCCTCTTCTTCGATAGGTCTCTGTCTCTGTCTGAAATTTCTGAAATTAGAAAGAAAACAGGTCTCCCCGACCCCGGGAGTGTTGCAGAACCCCCCCACCCCGACATACAAACACGCACAACAAAGAAATGCAAAAACAAGTAGCATGAACATGAATTACAAGCATAGTGCTTGTGGTTCGAACCCAACTCATCAGAGCTTACACTTTGTTTTTTCTGAATTAGAAAGTTGCTTATCAATCCTGACTTACTTAATCCATGGGCTGCATATCATAGGCAGACTTGTAGCACAACATAACTCTACATTTCTTAAAATGCAAAAGAAAGAGCTTAAGGCCCTATATCCCTTCCTTTACTGATGACCCATAAAGCGAACATTATTTCTGACCGGTTCTGTGATACAACAGTGAGCCACAACAGTACTAGCTTGACCACCTTGGGCATGCAATCATGTTTCTAGCTGTAAGATTTACCCATGCTAAGTTTTTTGTATTGATTTTAACATCCCTCATCAGAAAAAAATGATTACTTATTCTTAGAGACTAAACTCAGTTTCAGACCAAAGAAACTTAAGACACAAAAAAGTATGGAACATCCAAAATGGATCTCCCGCATGGATGTTAAAGTGAATCCAATCATGAAACTGACCAGGAAGTATTCATCAAAGAACCCACACCACACTTTTTGTGTAAACACTCTGTAGTAGAAGAAATCATTGAAAAAGGGAAAGCTTGTCCACAAAGATTCCCTTGATTAACTCCTTGCTTTAACCTATGCATATAAGCATCTTCCTATAGTCACATAATGGAGAGAGCATAAAAATGAGGAAAATGTATAAAAAATCTTCACCTGTACACTGTTTACCCTCTTCCTTGGTAGGTCTCTGTTGTTGGTACTCTGTTTATCCTTTTCCTTGGTAGGTCTATGTTGTTGGTAGTCTGTTAACACTCTTCCGTGGTAGGTCTCCGTTGCTTCCTTGGTAGGTCTATTTTGTTTGTAATCTGTTTACCCTCTTCCTTGGTAGGTCTCTGTTGTTGGTAGTCTGTTTACCCTCTTCCTCGGTAGGTCTCTATTATTGGTAGTCTGTTAACACTTTTCATTGGTAGACCTCTGTTGATAGTAGTCTTTTAACACTCTTCCTTGGGAGGTCTATGTTGTTGGTACTCTGTTTACCGTCTTCCTTGGTAGGTCTCTGTTGTTGGCAGTGTGTTTACCCTCTTCCTCTGAAGGTCTCTGTTGTTGGTAGTCTGTTTACACTCTTCATTGGTAGGTCTCTGTTGCTTCCTTGGTAGGTCTATGTTGTTGGTAGTCTGTTTACCCTCTTCCTCGGTAGGTCTCTGTTGTTGATAGTCTGCTTACCCTCTTCCTTGGTAGGTCTCTGTTGTTGGTAGTCTCTTTACACTCTTTCTTGGTAGGTCTCTGTTGTTGGTAGTCCCTTTACCCTCTTCCTTGGTAGGACTCTCTTATTGGTAGTCTGTTAACACTCTTCCTTGGTAGGTCTATGTTGTTGGTAGTCTGTGTACCGTCTTCCTTGGTACGTTTCTCTTGTTGGTAGTCTGTTAACACTCTTCCTTCATAGGTCTCTGTTGCTTCCTTGGTCTCTGTTGTTGGTAGTCTGTTTTCCCACTTCCTGGGTATATCTCTGTTGTTGGTAGCCTCTTTACCGTCTTCCTTGGTAGGTCTCTGTTGTTGGTAGTGTGTTTACTCTCTTCCTCGGTACGTCTGTTGTTGGTAGTCTTGGAAAACACTTCCTTGGTAGGTCCCTGTTGTTTCCTTGGTAGGTCTCTGTTGTTGGTAGTCTGTTTACACTCTTCTTTAGTAGGTCTCTGTTGTTAGTATTCTTTTTACCCTCTTCCTCGGTAGGCCTCTGTTGTTGGCAGGCTGTTTATCCTCTTCCTTGGTAGGTCTATCTTGTTGGTAGTCTCTTTAACCTCTTCTTTGGTAGGTCTCTTTTGTTGGTACTCTGTTTTCCCTCTTCTTCGGTAGGTCTCTGTCTCTGTCTGAAATTTCTGAAATTAGAAAGAAAAAAATTCTCCCCGACCCCTGGAGTGTTGCAGAACACCCCCCACCCCGACATAGAAACACGCACAACAAAGAAATGCAAAAACAAGTAGCATGAACATGAATTACAAGCATAGTGCTTGTGGTTCGAACCCAACTCATCAGAGCTTACACCTTGTTTTTTCTGAATTAGAAAGTTGCTTATCAATCCTGACTTACTTAATCCATGGGCTGCATATCATAGGCAGACTTGTAGCACAACATAACTCTACATTTCTTAAAATGCAAAAGAAAGAGCTTAAGGCCCTATATCCCTTACTTTACTGATGACCCATAAAGCAAACATTATTTCTGACCAGTTCTGTGATACAACAGTGAGCCACAACAGTACTAGCTTGACCACCTTGGGCATGCAATCATGTTTCTAGCTGTAAGATTTACCCATGCTAAGTTTTTTGTATTGATTTTAACATCCCTCATCAGAAAAAAATGATTACTTATTCTTATAGACTAAACTCAGTTTCAGACCAAAGCAACTTAAGACACAAAAAAGTATGGAACATCCAAAATGGATCTCCCGCATGGATGTTAAAGTGAATCCAATCATGAAACTGACCAGGAAGTATTCATCAAAGAACCCACACCACACTTTTTGTGTAAACACTCTGTAGTAGAAGAAATCATTGAAAAAGGGAAAGCTTGTCCACAAAGATTACCTTGATTAACTCCTTGCTTTAACCTATGCATATAGGCATCTTACTATAGTCACATAATGGAGAGAGCATAAAAATGAGGAAAATGTATAAAAAATCTTCACCTGTACACTGTTTACCCTCTTCCTTGGTAGGTCTCTGTTGTTGGTACTCTGTTTATCCTCTTCCTTGGTAGGTCTATGTTGTTGGTAGTCTGTTAACACTCTTCCGTGGTAGGTCTCTGTTGCTTCCTTGGTAGGTCTATTTTGTTTGTAGTCTGTTTACCCTCTTCCTTGGTAGGTCTCTGTTGTTGGTAGTCTGTTTACCCTCTTCCTCGGTAGGTCTCTATTGTTGGTAGTCTGTTAACACTTTTCATTGGTAGGCCTCTGTTGATAGTAGTCTTTTAACACTCTTCCTTGGTAGGTCTATGTTGTTGGTACTCTGCTTACCCTCTTCCTCGGTAGGTCTCTGTTGTTGGTAGTCTGCTTACCCTCTTCCTTGGTAGGTCTCTGTTGTTGGTAGTCTCTTTACATTCTTTCTTGGTAGGTCGCTGTTGTTGGTAGTCCCTTTACCCTCTTCCTTGGTAGGACTCTGTTATTGGTAGTCTGTTAACACTCTTCCTTGGTAGGTCTATGTTGTTGGGAGTCTGTGTACCGTCTTCCTTGGTACGTTTCTCTTGTTGGTAGTCTGTTAACACTCTTCCTTCGTAGGTCTCTGTTGCTTCCTTGGTCTCTGTTGTTGGTAGTCTGTTTACCCACTTCCTGGGTATATCTCTGTTGTTGGTAGCCTCTTTACCGTCTTCCTTGGTAGGTCTCTGTTGTTGGTAGTGTGTTTACTCTCTTCCTCGGTAGGTCTCTGTTGTTGGTAGTCTTGGAAAACACTTCCTTGGTAGGTCCCTGTTGTTTCCTTGGTAGGTCTCTGTTGTTGGTAGTCTGTTTACACTCTTCTTTAGTAGGTCTCTGTTGTTAATATTCTTTTTACCCTCTTCCTCGGTAGGCCTCTGTTGTTGGCAGGCTGTTTATCCTCTTCCTTGGTAGGTCTATGTTGTTGGTAGTCTCTTTAACCTCTTCCTTGTTAGGTCTCTTTTGTTGGTACTCTGTTTTCCCTCTTCTTCGGTAGGTCTCTGTGTCTGTCTGAAATTTCTGAAATTAGAAAGAAAAAAGTTCTCCCCGACCCCGGGAGTGTTGCAGAACACCCCCACCCCGACATACAAACACGCACAACAAAGAAATGCAAAAACAAGTAGCATGAACATGAATTACAAGCATAGTGCTTGTGGTTCGAACCCAACTCATCAGAGCTTACACTTTGTTTTTTCTGAATTAGAAAGTTGCTTATCAATCCTGACTTACTTAATCCATGGGCTGCATATCATAGGCAGACTTGTAGCACAACATAACTCTACATTTCTTAAAATGCAAAAGAAAGAGCTTAAGGCCCTATATCCCTTCCTTTACTGATGACCCATAAAGCGAACATTATTTCTGACCGGTTCTGTGATACAACAGTGAGCCACAACAGTACTAGCTTGACCACCTTGGGCATGCAATCATGTTTCTAGCGGTAAGATTTACCCATGCTGAGTTTTTTGTATTGATTTTAACATCCCTCATCAGAAAAAAACGATTACTTATTCTTAGAGACTAAACTCAGTTTCAGACCAAAGAAACTTAAGACACAAAAAAGTATGGAACATCCAAAATGGATCTCCCGCATGGATGTTAAAGTGAATCCAATCATGAAACTGACCAGGAAGTATTCATCAAAGAACCCACACCACACTTTTTGTGTAAACACTCTGTAGTAGAAGAAATCATTGAAAAAGGGAAAGCTTGTCCACAAAGATTCCCTTGATTAACTCCTTGCTTTAACCTATGCATATAAGCATCTTCCTATAGTCACATAATGGAGAGAGCATAAAAATTAGGAAAATGTATAAAAAATCTTCACCTGTACACTGTTTACCCTCTTCCTTGGTAGGTCTCTGTTGTTGGTACTCTGTTTATCCTCTTCCTTGGTAGGTCTATGTTGTTGGTAGTCTGTTAACACTCTTCCGTGGTAGGTCTCTGTTGCTTCCTTGGTAGGTCTATTTTGTTTGTAGTCTGTTTACCCTCTTCCTTGGTAGGTCTCTGTTGTTGGTAGTCTGTTTACCCTCTTCCTCGGTAGGTCTCTATTGTTGGTAGTCTGTTAACACTTTTCATTGGTAAGCCTCTATTGATAGTAGTCTTTTAACACTCTTCCTTGGTAGGTCTATGTTGTTGGTATTCTGCTTACCGTCTTCCTTGGTAGGTCTCTGTTGTTGGCAGTGTGTTTACCCTCTTCCTCTGAAGGTCTCTGTTGTTGGTAGTCTGTTTACACTCTTCATTGGTAGGTCTCTGTTGCTTCCTTGGTAGGTCTATGTTGTTGGTAGTCTGTTTACCCTCTTCCTCGGTAGGTCTCTGTTGTTGGTAGTCTGCTTACCCTCTTCCTTGGTAGGTCTCTGTTGTTGGTAGTCTCTTTACACTCTTTCTTGGTAGGTCTCTGTTGTTGGTAGTCCCTTTACCCTCTTCCTTGGTAGGACTCTGTTATTGGTAGTCTGTTAACACTCTTCCTTGGTAGGTCTATGTTGTTGGTTGTCTGTGTACCGTCTTCCTTGGTACGTTTCTCTTGTTGGTAGTCTGTTAACACTCTTCCTTTGTAGGTCTCTGTTGCTTCCTTGGTCTCTGTTGTTGGTAGTCTGTTTACCCACTTCCTGGGTATATCTCTGTTGTTGGTAGCCTCTTTACCGTCTTCCTTGGTAGGTCTCTGTTGTTGGTAGTGTGTTTACTCTCTTCCTCGGTAGGTCTCTGTTGTTGGTAGTCTTGGAAAACACTTCCTTGGTAGGTCCCTGTTGTTTCCTTGGTAGGTCTCTGTTGTTGGTAGTCTGTTTACACTCTTCTTTAGTAGGTCTCTGTTGTTAAGATTCTTTTTACCCTCTTCCTCGGTAGGCCTCTGTTGTTGGCAGGCTGTTTATCCTCTTCCTTGGTAGGTCTATGTTGTTGGTAGTCTCTTTAACCTCTTCCCTGGCAGGTCTCTGTTGTTGGTACTCTGTTTTCCCTCTTCTTCGGTAGGTCATTGTCTCTGTCTGAAATTTCTGAAATTAAAAAAAAAAAAAAAGTTCTCCCCGACCCCGGGAGTGTTGCAGAACACCCCCACCCCGACATACAAACACGCACAACAAAGAAATGCAAAAACAAGTAGCATGAACATGAATTACAAGCATAGTGCTTGTGGTTCGAACCCAACTCATCCGAGCTTACACTTTGTTTTTTCTGAATTAGAAAGTTGCTTATCAATCCTGACTTACTTAATCCATGGGCTGCATATCATAGGCAGACTTGTAGCACAACATAACTCTACATTTCTTAAAATGCAAAAGAAAGCGCTTAAGGCCCTATATCCCTTCCTTTACTGATGACCCATAAAGCGAACATTATTTCTGACCGGTTCTGTGATACAACACTGAGCCACAACAGTACTAGCTTGACCACCTTGGGCATGCAATCATGTTTCTAGCTGTAAGATTTACCCATGCTAAGTTTTTTGTATTGATTTTAACATCCCTCATCAGAAAAAAATGATTACTTATTCTTAGAGACTAAACTCAGTTTCAGACCAAAGAAACTTAAGACACAGAAAAGTATGGAACATCCAAAATGGATCTCCCGCATGGATGTTAAAGTGAATCCAATCATTAAACTGACCAGGAAGTATTCATCAAAGAACCCACACCACACTTTTTGTGTAAACACTTTGTAGTAGAAGAAATCATTGAAAAAGGGAAAGCTTGTCCACAAAGATTCCCTTGATTAACTCCTTGCTTTAACCTATGCATATAAGCATCTTCCTATAGTCACATAATGGAGAGAGCATAAAAATGAGGAAAACGTATAAAAAATCTTCACCTGTACACTGTTTACCCTCTTCCTTGGTAGGTCTCTGTTGTTGGTACTCTGTTTATCCTTTTCCTTGGTAGGTCTATGTTGTTGGTAGTCTGTTAACACTCTTCCGTGGTAGGTCTCCGTTGCTTCCTTGGTAGGTCTATTTTGTTTGTAGTCTGTTTACCCTCTTCCTTCGTAGGTCTCTATTGTTGGTGGTCTGTTTACCCTCTTCCTCGCTAGGTCTCTATTGTTGGTAGTTTGTTAACACTTTTCATTGGTAGGCCTCTGTTGATAGTAGTCTTTTAACACTCTTCCTTGGTAGGTCTATGTTGTTGGTACTCTGCTTACCGTCTTCCTTGGTAGGTCTCTGTTGTTGGCAGTGTGTTTACCCTCTTCCTCTGAAGGTCTCTGTTGTTGGTAGTCTGTTTACACTCTTCATTGGTAGGTCTCTGTTGCTTCCTTGGTAGGTCTATGTTGTTGGTAGTCTGTTTACCCTCTTCCTCAGTAGGTCTCTGTTGTTGGTAGTCTGCTTACCCTCTTCCTTGGTAGGTCTCTGTTGTTGGTAGTCTCTTTACACTCTTTCTTGGTAGGTCTCTGTTGTTGGTAGTCCCTTTACCCTCTTCCTTGGTAGGACTCTGTTATTGGTAGTCTGTTAACACTCTTCCTTGGTAGGTCTATGTTGTTGGTGGTCTGTGTACCGTCTTCCTTGGTACGTTTCTCTTGTTGGTAGTCTGTTAACACTCTTCCTTCATAGGTCTCTGTTGCTTCCTTGGTCTCTGTTGTTGGTACTCTGTTTACCCACTTCCTGGGTATATCTCTGTTGTTGGTAGCCTCTTTACCATCTTCCTTGGTAGGTCTCTGTTGTTGGTAGTGTGTTTACTCTCTTCTTCGGTAGGTCTCTGTTGTTGGTAGTCTTGGAAAACACTCCTTGGTAGGTCCCTGTTGTTTCCTTGATAGGTCTCTGTTGTTGGTAGTCTGTTTACACTCTTCTTTAGTAGGTCTCTGTTGTTAATATTCTTTTTACCCTCTCCCTCGGTAGGCCTTTGTTGTTGGCAGGCTGTTTATCCTCTTCCTTGGTAGGTCTATGTTGTTGGTAGTCTCTTTAACCTCTTCCTTGGTAGGTCTCTGTTGTTGGTACTCTGTTTTCCCTCTTCTTCGATAGGTCTCTGTCTCTGTCTGAAATTTCTGAAATTAGAAAGAAAACAGGTCTCCCCGACCCCGGGAGTGTTGCAGAACACCCCCACCCCGACATACAAACACGCACAACAAAGAAATGCAAAAACAAGTAGCATGAACATGAATTACAAGCATAGTGCTTGTGGTTCGAACCCAACTCATCAGAGCTTACACTTTGTTTTTTCTGAATTAGAAAGTTGCTTATCAATCCTGACTTACTTAATCCATGGGCTGCATATCATAGGCAGACTTGTAGCACAACATAACTCTACATTTCTTAAAATGCAAAAGAAAGAGCTTAAGGCCCTATATCCCTTCCTTTACTGATGACCCATAAAGCGAACATTATTTCTGACCGGTTCTGTGATACAACAGTGAGCCACAACAGTACTAGCTTGACCACCTTGGGCATGCAATCATGTTTCTAGCTGTAAGATTTACCCATGCTAAGTTTTTTGTATTGATTTTAACATCCCTCATCAGAAAAAAATGATTACTTATTCTTAGAGACTAAACTCAGTTTCAGACCAAAGAAACTTAAGACACAAAAAAGTATGGAACATCCAAAATGGATCTCCCGCATGGATGTTAAAGTGAATCCAATCATGAAACTGACCAGGAAGTATTCATCAAAGAACCCACACCACACTTTTTGTGTAAACACTCTGTAGTAGAAGAAATCATTGAAAAAGGGAAAGCTTGTCCACAAAGATTCCCTTGATTAACTCCTTGCTTTAACCTATGCATATAAGCATCTTCCTATAGTCACATAATGCAGAGAGCATAAAAATGAGGAAAATGTATAAAAAATCTTCACCTGTACACTGTTTACCCTCTTCCTTGGTAGGTCTCTGTTGTTGGTACTCTGTTTATCCTTTTCCTTGGTAGGTCTATGTTGTTGGTAGTCTGTTAACACTCTTCCGTGGTAGGTCTCCGTTGCTTCCTTGGTAGGTCTATTTTGTTTGTAGTCTGTTTACCCTCTTCCTTGGTAGGTCTCCGTTGCTTCCTTGGTAGGTCTATTTTGTTTGTAGTCTGTTTACCCTCTTCCTTGGTAGGTCTCTGTTGTTGGTAGTCTGTTAACACTTTTCATTGGTAGGCCTCTGTTGATAGTAGTCTTTTAACACTCTTCCTTGGTAGGTCTATGTTGTTGGTATTCTGCTTACCGTCTTCCTTGGTAAGTCTCTGTTGTTGGCAGTGTGTTTACCCTCTTCCTCTGAAGGACTCTGTTGTTGGTAGTCTGTTTACACTCTTCATTGGTAGGTCTCTGTTGCTTCCTTGGTAGGTCTATGTTGTTGGTAGTCTGTTTACCCTCTTCCTCGGTAGGCCTCTGTTGTTGGTATTCTGCTTACCCTCTTCCTTGGTAGGTCTCTGTTGTTGGTAGTCTCTTTACACTCTTTCTTGGCACGTCTCTGTTGTTGGTAGTCCCTTTACCCTCTTCCTTGGTAGGACTCTGTTATTGGTAGTCTGTTAACACTCTTCCTTGGTAGGTCTATGTTGTTGGTAGTCTGTGTACCGTCTTCCTTGGTACGTTTCTCTTGTTGGTAGTCTGTTAACACTCTTCCTTCATAGGTCTCTGTTGCTTCCTTGGTCTCTGTTGTTGGTAGTCTGTTTACCCACTTCCTGGGTATATCTCTGTTGTTGGTAGCCCCTTTACCGTCTTCCTTCGGAGGTCTCTGTTGTTGGTAGTGTGTTTACTCTCTTCCTCGGTAGGTCTCTGTTGTTAGTAGTCTTGGAAAACACTTCCTTGGTAGGTCCCTGTTGTTTCCTTGGTAGGTCTCTGTTGTTGGTAGTCTGTTTACACTCTTCTTTAGTAGGTCTCTGTTGTTAGTATTCTTTTTACCCTCTTCCTCGGTAGGCCTCTGTTGTTGGCAGGCTGTTTATCCTCTTCCTTGGTAGGTCTATGTTGTTGGTAGTCTCTTTAACCTCTTCCTTGGTAGGTCTCTGTTGTTGGTACTCTGTTTTCCCTCTTCTTCGGTAGGTCATTGTCTCTGTCTGAAATTTCTGAAATTAGAAAGAAAAAAGTTCTCCCCGACCCCTGGAGTGTTGCAGAACACCCCCACCCCGACATAGAAACACGCACAACAAAGAAATGCAAAAACAAGTAGCATGAACATGAATTACAAGCATAGTGCTTGTGGTTCGAACCCAACTCATCAGAGCTTACACTTTGTTTTTTCTGAATTAGAAAGTTGCTTATCAGTCCTGACTTACTTAATCCATGGGCTGCATATCATAGGCAGACTTGTAGCACAACATAACTCTACATTTCTTAAAATGCAAAAGAAAGAGCTTAAGGCCCTACATCCCTTCCTTTACTGATGACCCATAAAGCGAACATTATTTCTGACCGGTTCTGTGATACAACAGTGAGCCACAACAGTACTACCTTGACCACCTTGGGCATGCAATCATGTTTCTAGCTGTAAGATTTACCTATGCTAAGTTTTTTGTATTGATTTTAACATCCCTCATCAGAAAAAAATGATTACTTATTCTTAGAGACTAAACTCAGTTTCAGACCAAAGAAACTTAAGACACAAAAAAGTATGGAACATCCAAAATGGATCTCCCGCATGGATGTTAAAGTGAATCCAATCATGAAACTGACCAGGAAGTATTTATCAAAGAACCCACACCACACTTTTTGTGTAAACACTCTGTAGTAGAAGAAATCATTGAAAAAGGGAAAGCTTGTCCACAAAGATTCCCTTGATTAACTCCTTGCTTTAACCTATGCATATAAGCATCTTCCTATAGTCACATAATGGAGAGAGCATAAAAATGAGGAAAATGTATAAAAAATCTTCACCTGTACACTGTTTACCCTCTTCCTTGGTAGGTCTCTATTGTTGGTAGTCTGTTAACACTTTTCATTGGTAGGCCTCTGTTGATAGTAGTGTTTTAACACTCTTCCTTGGTAGGTCTATGTTGTTGGTAGTCTGCTTACCGTCTTCCTTGGTAGGTCTCTGTTGTTGGCAGTGTGTTTACCCTCTTCCTCTGAAGGTCTCTGTTGTTGGTGGTCTGTTTACACTCTTCATTGGTAGGTCTCTGTTGCTTCCTTGGTAGGTCTCTGTTGTTGGTAGTCTGCTTACCCTCTTCCTCGGTAGGTCTCTGTTGTTGGTAGTCTCTTTACACTCTTCATTGGTAGGTCTCTGTTGCTTCCTTGGTAGGTCTTTGTTGTTGGTAGTCTGTTTACCCTCTTCCTCGGTAGGTCTCTGTTGTTGGTAGTCTGCTTACCCTCTTCCTTGGTAGGTCTCTGTTGTTGGTAGTCCCTTTACCCTCTTCCTTGGTAGGACTCTGTTATTGGTAGTCTGTTAACACTCTTCCTTGGTAGGTCTATGTTGTTGGTAGTCTGTGTACCGTCTTCCTTGGTACGTTTCTCTTGTTTGTAGTCTGTTAACACTCTTCCTTCATAGGTCTCTTTTGCTTCCTTGGTCTCTGTTGTTGGTAGTCTGTTTACCCACTTCCTGGGTATATTTCTGTTGTTCGTAGCCTCTTTACCGTCTTCCTTGGTAGGTCTCTGTTGTTGGTAGTGTGTTTACTCTCTTCCTCGGTAGGTCTCTGTTGTTTGTAGTCTTCGAAAACACTTCCTTGGTAGGTTCCTGTTGTTTCCTTGGTAGGTCTCTGTTGTTGGTAGTCTGTTTACACTCTTCTTTAGTAGGTCTCTGTTGTTAATATTCTTTTTACCCTCTTCCTCGGTAGGCCTCTGTTGTCGGCAGGCTGTTTATCCTCTTCCTTGGTAGGTCTATGTTGTTGGTAGTCTCTTTAACCTCTTCCTTGGGAGGTCTCTGTTGTTGGTACTCTGTTTTCCCTCTTCTTCAGTAGGTCTCTGTCTCTGTCTCTGTCTGAAATTTCTGAAATCAGAAAGAAAAAAGTTCTCCCCGACCCCGGGAGTGTTGCAGAACACCCCCACCCCGACATACAAACACGCACAACAAAGAAATGCAAAAACAAGTAGCATGAACATGAATTACAAGCATAGTGCTTGTGGTTCGAACCCAACTCATCAGAGCTTACACTTTGTTTTTTCTGAATTAGAAAGTTGCTTATCAATCCTGACTTACTTAATCCATGGGCTGCATATCATAGGCAGACTTGTAGCACAACATAACTCTACATTTCTTAAAATGCAAAAGAAAGAGCTTAAGGCCCTATATCCCTTGCTTTACTGATGACCCATAAAGCGAACATTATTTCTGACCGGTTCTGTGATACAACACTGAGCCACAACAGTACTAGCTTGACCACCTTGGGCATGCAATCATGTTTCTAGCTGTAAGATTTACCCATGCTAAGTTTTTTGTATTGATTTTAACATCCCTCATCAGAAAAAAATGATTACTTATTCTTAGAGACTAAACTCAGTTTCAGACCAAAGAAACTTAAGACACAAAAAAGTATGGAACATCCAAAATGGATCTCCCGCATGGATGTTAAAGTGAATCCAATCATGAAACTGACCAGGAAGTATTCATCAAAGAACCCACACCACACTTTATGTGTAAACACTCTGTAGTAGAAGAAATCATTGAAAAAGGGAAAGCTTGTCCACAAAGATTCCCTTGATTAACTCCTTGCTTTAACCTATGCATATAAGAATCTTCCTATAGTCACATAATGGAGAGAGCATAAAAATGAGGAAAATGTATAAAAAAATCTTCACCTGTACACTGTGTACCCTCTTCCTTGGTAGGTCTCTGTTGTTGGTACTCTGTTTATCCTTTTCCTTGGTAGGTCGATGTTGTTGGTAGTCTGTTAACACTCTTCCATGGTAGGTCTCTGTTGCTTCCTTGGTAGGTCTATTTTGTTTGTAGTCTGTTTACCCTCTTCCTTGGTAGGTCTCTGTTGTTGGTAGTCTGTTTACCCTCTTCCTCGGTAGGTCTCTATTGTTGGTAGTCTGTTAACACTTTTCATTGGTAGGCCTCTGTTGATAGTAGTCTTTTAACACTCTTCCTTGGTAGGTCTATGTTGTTGGTACTCTGCTTACCGTCTTCCTTGGTAGGTCTCTGTTGTTGGCAGTGTGTTTACCCTCTTCCTCTGAAGGTCTCTGTTGTTGGTAGTCTGTTTACACTCTTCATTGGTAGGTCTCTGTTGCTTCCTTGGTAGGTCTATGTTGTTGGTAGTCTGTTTACCCTCTTCCTCGGTAGGTCTCTGTTGTTGGTAGTCTGCTTACCCTCTTCCTTGGTAGGTCTCTGTTGTTGGTAGTCTCTTTACACTCTTCCTTGGTAGGTCTCTGTTATTGGTAGTCCCTTTACCCTCTTCCTTGGTAGGACTTTGTTATTGGTCGTCTGTTAACACTCTTCCTTGGTAGGTCTATGTTGTTGGTAGTCTGTGTACCGTCTTCCTTGGTACGTTTCTCTTGTTGGTAGTCTGTTAACACTCTTCCTTCATAGGTCTCTGTTGCTTCCTTGGTCTCTGTTGTTGGTAGTCTCTTTACCCACTTTCTGGGTATATCTCTGTTGTTGGTAGGCTCTTTACCGTCTTCCTTGGTAGGTCTCTGTTGTTGGTAGTGTGTTTACTCTCTTCCTCGGTAGGTCTCTGTTGTTGGTAGTCTTGGAAAACACTTCCTTGGTAGGTCCCTGTTGTTTCCTTGGTAGGTCTCTGTTGTTGGTAGTCTGTTTACACTCTTCTTTAGTAGGTCTCTGTTGTTAATATTCTTTTTACCCTCTTCCTCGGTAGGCCTCTGTTGTTGGCAGGCTGTTTAACCTCTTCCTTGGTAGGTCTATGTTGTTGGTAGTCTCTTTAACCTCTTTCTTGGTAGGTCTCTGGTGTTGGTACTCGGTTTTCCCTCTTCTTCGGTAGGTCTCTGTCTCTGTCTGAAATTTCTGAAATTAGAAAGGAAAAAGTTCTCCCAGACCCCGGGAGTGTTGCAGAACACCCCCACCCTGACATACAAACACGCACAAGAAAGAAATGCAAAAACAAGTAGCATGAACATGAATTACAAGCATAGTGCTTGTGGTTCGAACCCAACTCATCAGAGCTTACACTTTGTTTTTTCTGAATTAGAAAGTTGCTTATCAATTCTGATTTACTTAATCCATGGGCTGCATATCATAGGCAGACTTGTAGCACAACATAACTCTACATTTCTTAAAATGCAAAAGAAAGAGCTTAAGGCCCTATATCCCTTCCTTTACTGATGACCCATAAAGCGAACATTATTTCTGACCAGTTCTGTGATACAACAGTGAGCCACAACAGTACTAGCTTGACCACCTTGGGCATGCAATCATGTTTCTAGCTGTAAGATTTACCCATGCTAAGTTTTTTGTATTGATTTTAACATCCCTCATCAGAAAAAAATGATTACTTATTCTTAAGAGACTAAACTCAGTTTCAGACCAAAGAAACTTAAGACACAAAAAAGTATGGAACATCCAAAATGGATCTCCCGCATGGATGTTAAAGTGAATCCAATCATGAAACTGACCAGGAAGTATTCATCAAAGAACCCACACCACACTTTTCGTGTAAACACTCTGTAGTAGAAGAAATCATTGAAAAAGGGAAAGCTTGTCCACAAAGATTCCCTTGATTAACTCCTTGCTTTAACCTATGCATATAAGCATCTTCCTATAGTCACATAATGGAGAGAGCATAAAAATGAGGAAAATGTAAAAAAAACTTCACCTGTGCACTGTTTTCCCTCTTCCTTGGTAGGTCTCTGTTGTTGGTACTCTGTTTATCCTCTTCCTTGGTAGGTCTATGTTGTTGCTAGTCTGTTAACACTCTTCCGTGGTAGGTCTCTGTTGCTTCCTTGGTAGGTCTATTTTGTTTGTAGTCTGTTTACCCTCTTCCTTGGTAGGTCTCTGTTGTTTGTAGTCTGTTTACCCTCTTCCTCGGTAGGTCTCTATTGTTGGTAGTCTGTTAACTCTTTTCATTGGTAGGCCTCTGTTGATAGTAGTCTTTTAACACTCTTCCTTGGGAGGTCTATGTTGTTGGTACTCTGTTTACCGTCTTCCTTGGTAGGTCTCTGTTGTTGGCAGTGTGTTTACCCTCTTCCTCTGAAGGTCTCTGTTGTTGGTAGTCTGTTTACACACTTCATTGGTAGGTCTCTGTTGCTTCCTTG
This sequence comes from Tridacna gigas, assembly GCA_945859785.2. Classification (NCBI taxonomy): domain Eukaryota; kingdom Metazoa; phylum Mollusca; class Bivalvia; order Cardiida; family Cardiidae; genus Tridacna; species Tridacna gigas. Next base: position 24,741,078 of record OX244040.2, read on the forward strand.
GTAGGTCTATGTTGTTGGTAGTCTGTTTACCCTCTTCCTCGGTAGGTCTCTGTTGTTGGTAGTCTGCTTACCCTCTTCCTTGGTAGGTCTCTGTTGTTGGTAGTCTCTTTACACTCTTTCTTGATAGGTCTCTGTTGTTGGTAGTCACTTTACCCTCTTCCTTGTTAGGACTCTGTTATTGGTAGTCTGTTAACACTCTTCCTTGGTAGGTCTATGTTGTTGGTAGTCTGTGTACCGTCTTCCTTGGTACGTTTCTCTTGTTGGTAGTCTGTTAACATTCTTCCTTCATAGGTCTCTGTTGCTTCCTTGGTTTCTGTTGTTGGTAGTCTCTTTACCCACTTCCTGGGTATATCTCTGTTGTTGGTAGCCTCTTTACCGTCTTCCTTGGGAGGTCTCTGTTGTTGGTAGTGTGTTTACTCTCTTCCTCGGTAGGTCTCTGTTGTTGGTAGTCTTGGAAAACACTTCCTTGGTAGGTCCCTGTTGTTTCCTTGATAGGTCTCTGTTGTTGGTAGTCTGTTTACACTCTTCTTTAGTAGGTCTCTGTTGTTAATATTCTTTTTACCCTCTTCCTCGGTAGGCCTCTGTTGTTGGCAGGCTGTTTATCCTCTTCCTTGGTAGGTCTATATTGTTGGTAGTCTCTTTAACCTCTTCCTTGGTAGGTCTCTATTGTTGGTACTCTGTTTTCCCTCTTCTTCGGTAGGTCTCTGTCTCTGTCTGAAATTTCTGAAATCAGAAAGAAAAAAGTTCTCCCCGACCCCGGGAGTGTTGCAGAACACCCCCACCCCGACATACAAACACGCACAACAAAGAAATGGAAAAACAAGTAGCATGAACATGAATTACAAGCATAGTGCTTGTGGTTCGAACCCAACTCATCAGAGCTTACACTTTGTTTTTTCTGAATTAGAAAGTTGCTTATCAATCCTGACTTACTTAATCCATGGGCTGCATATCATAGGCAGACTTGTAGCACAACATAACTCTACATTTCTTAAAATGCAAAAGAAAGAGCTTAAGGCCCTATATCCCTTCCTTTACTGATGACCCATAAAGCGAACATTATTTCTGACCGGTTCTGTGATACAACAGTGAGCCACAACAGTACTAGCTTGACCACCTTGGGCATGCAATCATGTTTCTAGCTGTAAGATTTACCCATGCTAAGTTTTTTGTATTGATTTTAACATCCCTCATCAGAAAAAAATGATTACTTATTCTTAGAGACTAAACTCAGTTTCAGACCAAAGAAACTTAAGACACAAAAAAGTATGGAACATCCAAAATGGATCTCCCGCATGGATGTTTAAGTGAATCCAATCATGAAACTGACCAGGAAGTATTCATCAAAGAACCCACACCACACTTTTCGTGTAAACACTCTGTAGTAGAAGAAATCATTGAAAAAGGGAAAGCTTGTCCACAAAGATTTCCTTGATTAACTCCTTGCTTTAACCGATGCATATAAGCATCTTCCTATAGTCACATAATGGAGAGAGCATAAAAATGAGGAAAATGTATAAAAAAATCTTCACCTGTACACTGTTTACCCTCTTCCTTGCTAGGTCTCTGTTGTTGGTACTCTGTTTATCCTCTTCCTTGGTAGGTCTATGTTGTTGGTAGTCTGTTAACACTTGCGTGGTAGGTCTCTGTTGCTTCCTTGGTAGGTCTATTTTGTTTGTAGTCTGTTTACCCTCTTCCTCGGTAGGTCTCTGTTGTTGGTAGTCTGTTTACCCTCTTCCTCGGTAGGTCTCTATTGTTGGTAGTCTGTTAACACTTTTCATTGGTAGGCCTCTGTTGATAGTAGTCTTTTAACACTCTTCCTTGGTAGGTCTATGTTGTTGGTACTCTGCTTACTGTCTTCCTTGGTAGGTCTCTGTTGTTGGCAGTGTGTTTACCCTCTTCCTCTGAAGGTTTCTGTTGTTGGTAGTCTGTTTACACTCTTCATTGGTAGGTCTCTGTTGCTTCCTTGGTAGGTCTATGTTGTTGGTAGTCTGTTTACCCTCTTCCTCGGTAGGTCTCTGTTGTTGGTAGTCTGCTTACCCTCTTCCTTGGTAGGTCTCTGTTGTTGGTAGTCTCTTTACACTCTTTCTTGGTAGGTCTCTGTTGTTGGTAGTCCCTTTACCCTCTTCCTTGGTAGGACTCTGTTATTGGTAGTCTGTTAACACTCTTCCTTGGTAGGTCTATGTTGTTGGTAGTCTGTGTACCGTCTTCTTTGGTACGTTTCTCTTGTTGGTAGTCTGTTAACACTCTTTCTTCGTAGGTCTCTGTTGCTTCCTTGGTCTCTGTTGTTGGTAGTCTGTTTACCCACTTCCTGGTTATATCTCTGTTGTTGGTAGCCTCTTTACCGTCTTCCTTGGTAGGTCTCTGTTGTTGGTAGTGTGTTTACTCTCTTCCTCGGTAGGTCTCTGTTGTTGGTAGTCTTGGAAAACACTTCCTTGGTAGGTCCCTGTTGTTTCCTTGGTAGGTCTCTGTTGTTGGTAGTCTGTTTACACTCTTCTTTAGTAGGTCTCTGTTGTTAATATTCTTTTTACCCTCTTCCTCGGTAGGCCTCTGTTGTTGGCAGGCTGTTTATCCTCTTCCTTGGTAGGTCTATGTTGTTGGTAGTCTCTTTAACCTCTTCCCTGGTAGGTCTCTGTTGTTGGTACTCTGTTTTCCCTCTTCTTCGGTAGGTCTCTGTCTCTGTCTGAAATTTCTGAAATTAGAAAGAAAAAAGTTCTCCCCGACCCCGGGAGTGTTGCAGAACACCCCCACCCCGACATACAAACACGCACAACAAAGAAATGCAAAAACAAGTAGCATGAACATGAATTACAAGCATAGTGCTTGTGATTCAAACCCAACTCATCAGAGCTTACACTTTGTTTTTTCTGAATTAGAAAGTTGCTTATCAATCCTGACTTACTTAATCCATGGGCTGCATATCATAGGCAGACTTGTAGCACAACATAACTCTACATTTCTTAAAATGCAAAAGAAAGAGCTTAAGGCCCTATATCCCTTCCTTTACTGATGACCCATAAAGCGAACATTATTTCTGACCGGTTCTGTGATACAACAGTGAGCCACAACAGTACTAGCTTGACCACCTTGGGCATGCAATCATGTTTCTAGCTGTAAGATTTACCCATGCTAAGTTTTTTGTATTGATTTTAACATCCCTCATCAGAAAAAAATGATTACTTATTCTTAGAGACTAAACTCAGTTTCAGACCAAAGAAACTTAAGACACAAAAAAGTATGGAACATCCAAAATGGATCTCCCGCATGGATGTTTAAGTGAATCCAATCATGAAACTGACCAGGAAGTATTCATCAAAGAACCCACACCACACTTTTCGTGTAAACACTCTGTAGTAGAAGAAATCATTGAAAAAGGGAAAGCTTGTCCACAAAGATTTCCTTGATTAACTCCTTGCTTTAACCGATGCATATAAGCATCTTCCTATAGTCACATAATGGAGAGAGCATAAAAATGAGGAAAATGTATAAAAAAATCTTCACCTGTACACTGTTTACCCTCTTCCTTGCTAGGTCTCTGTTGTTGGTACTCTGTTTATCCTCTTCCTTGGTAGGTCTATGTTGTTGGTAGTCTGTTAACACTTGCGTGGTAGGTCTCTGTTGCTTCCTTGGTAGGTCTATTTTGTTTGTAGTCTGTTTACCCTCTTCCTCGGTAGGTCTCTGTTGTTGGTAGTCTGTTTACCCTCTTCCTCGGTAGGTCTCTATTGTTGGTAGTCTGTTAACACTTTTCATTGGTAGGCCTCTGTTGATAGTAGTCTTTTAACACTCTTCCTTGGTAGGTCTATGTTGTTGGTACTCTGCTTACTGTCTTCCTTGGTAGGTCTCTGTTGTTGGCAGTGTGTTTACCCTCTTCCTCTGAAGGTTTCTGTTGTTGGTAGTCTGTTTACACTCTTCATTGGTAGGTCTCTGTTGCTTCCTTGGTAGGTCTATGTTGTTGGTAGTCTGTTTACCCTCTTCCTCGGTAGGTCTCTGTTGTTGGTAGTCTGCTTACCCTCTTCCTTGGTAGGTCTCTGTTGTTGGTAGTCTCTTTACACTCTTTCTTGGTAGGTCTCTGTTGTTGGTAGTCCCTTTACCCTCTTCCTTGGTAGGACTCTGTTATTGGTAGTCTGTTAACACTCTTCCTTGGTAGGTCTATGTTGTTGGTAGTCTGTGTACCGTCTTCTTTGGTACGTTTCTCTTGTTGGTAGTCTGTTAACACTCTTTCTTCGTAGGTCTCTGTTGCTTCCTTGGTCTCTGTTGTTGGTAGTCTGTTTACCCACTTCCTGGTTATATCTCTGTTGTTGGTAGCCTCTTTACCGTCTTCCTTGGTAGGTCTCTGTTGTTGGTAGTGTGTTTACTCTCTTCCTCGGTAGGTCTCTGTTGTTGGTAGTCTTGGAAAACACTTCCTTGGTAGGTCCCTGTTGTTTCCTTGGTAGGTCCCTGTTGTTGGTAGTCTGTTTACACTCTTCTTTAGTAGGTCTCTGTTGTTAATATTCTTTTTACCCTCTTCCTCGGTAGGCCTCTGTTGTTGGCAGGCTGTTTATCCTCTTCCTTGGTAGGTCTATGTTGTTGGTAGTCTCTTTAACCTCTTCCCTGGTAGGTCTCTGTTGTTGGTACTCTGTTTTCCCTCTTCTTCGGTAGGTCTCTGTCTCTGTCTGAAATTTCTGAAATTAGAAAGAAAAAAGTTCTCCCCGACCCCGGGAGTGTTGCAGAACACCCCCACCCCGACATACAAACACGCACAACAAAGAAATGCAAAAACAAGTAGCATGAACATGAATTACAAGCATAGTGCTTGTGATTCAAACCCAACTCATCAGAGCTTACACTTTGTTTTTTCTGAATTAGAAAGTTGCTTATCAATCCTGACTTACTTAATCCATGGGCTGCATATCATAGGCAGACTTGTAGCACAACATAACTCTACATTTCTTAAAATGCAAAAGAAAGAGCTTAAGGCCCTATATCCCTTCCTTTACTGATGACCCATAAAGCGAACATTATTTCTGACCGGTTCTGTGATACAACAGTGAGCCACAACAGTACTAGCTTGACCACCTTGGGCATGCAATCATGTTTCTAGCTGTAAGATTTACCCATGCTAAGTTTTTTGTATCGATTTTAACATCCCTCATCAGAAAAAAATGATTACTTATTCTTAGAGACTAAACTCAGTTTCAGACCAAAGAAACTTAAGACACAAAAAAGTATGGAACATCCAAAATGGATCTCCCGCATGGATGTTTAAGTGAATCCAATCATGAAACTGACCAGGAAGTATTCATCAAAGAACCCACACCACACTTTTCGTGTAAACACTCTGTAGTAGAAGAAATCATTGAAAAAGGGAAAGCTTGTCCACAAAGATTTCCTTGATTAACTCCTTGCTTTAACCGATGCATATAAGCATCTTCCTATAGTCACATAATGGAGAGAGCATAAAAATGAGGAAAATGTATAAAAAAATCTTCACCTGTACACTGTTTACCCTCTTCCTTGCTAGGTCTCTGTTGTTGGTACTCTGTTTATCCTCTTCCTTGGTAGGTCTATGTTGTTGGTAGTCTGTTAACACTTGCGTGGTAGGTCTCTGTTGCTTCCTTGGTAGGTCTATTTTGTTTGTAGTCTGTTTACCCTCTTCCTCGGTAGGTCTCTGTTGTTGGTAGTCTGTTTACCCTCTTCCTCGGTAGGTCTCTATTGTTGGTAGTCTGTTAACACTTTTCATTGGTAGGCCTCTGTTGATAGTAGTCTTTTAACACTCTTCCTTGGTAGGTCTATGTTGTTGGTACTCTGCTTACTGTCTTCCTTGGTAGGTCTCTGTTGTTGGCAGTGTGTTTACCCTCTTCCTCTGAAGGTTTCTGTTGTTGGTAGTCTGTTTACACTCTTCATTGGTAGGTCTCTGTTGCTTCCTTGGTAGGTCTATGTTGTTGGTAGTCTGTTTACCCTCTTCCTCGGTAGGTCTCTGTTGTTGGTAGTCTGCTTACCCTCTTCCTTGGTAGGTCTCTGTTGTTGGTAGTCTCTTTACACTCTTTCTTGGTAGGTCTCTGTTGTTGGTAGTCCCTTTACCCTCTTCCTTGGTAGGACTCTGTTATTGGTAGTCTGTTAACACTCTTCCTTGGTAGGTCTATGTTGTTGGTAGTCTGTGTACCGTCTTCTTTGGTTCGTTTCTCTTGTTGGTAGTCTGTTAACACTCTTCCTTCGTAGGTCTCTGTTGCTTCCTTGGTCTCTGTTGTTGGTAGTCTGTTTACCCACTTCCTGGTTATATCTCTGTTGTTGGTAGCCTCTTTACCGTCTTCCTTGGTAGGTCTCTGTTGTTGGTAGTGTGTTTACTCTCTTCCTCGGTAGGTCTCTGTTGTTGGTAGTCTTGGAAAACACTTCCTTGGTAGGTCCCTGTTGTTTCCTTGGTAGGTCTCTGTTGTTGGTAGTCTGTTTACACTCTTCTTTAGTAGGTCTCTGTTGTTAATATTCTTTTTACCCTCTTCCTCGGTAGGCCTCTGTTGTTGGCAGGCTGTTTATCCTCTTCCTTGGTAGGTCTATGTTGTTGGTAGTCTCTTTAACCTCTTCCCTGGTAGGTCTCTGTTGTTGGTACTCTGTTTTCCCTCTTCTTCGGTAGGTCTCTGTCTCTGTCTGAAATTTCTGAAATTAGAAAGAAAAAAGTTCTCCCCGACCCCGGGAGTGTTGCAGAACACCCCCACCCCGACATACAAACACGCACAACAAAGAAATGCAAAAACAAGTAGCATGAACATGAATTACAAGCATAGTGCTTGTGATTCAAACCCAACTCATCAGAGCTTACACTTTGTTTTTTCTGAATTAGAAAGTTGCTTATCAATCCTGACTTACTTAATCCATGGGCTGCATATCATAGGCAGACTTGTAGCACAACATAACTCTACATTTCTTAAAATGCAAAAGAAAGAGCTTAAGGCCCTATATCCCTTCCTTTACTGATGACCCATAAAGCGAACATTATTTCTGACCAGTTCTGTGATACAACAGTGAGCCACAACAGTACTAGCTTGACCACCTTGGGCATGCAATCATGTTTCTAGCTGTAAGATTTACCCATGCTAAGTTTTTTGTATTGATTTTAACATCCCTCATCAGAAAAAAATGATTACTTATTCTTAGAGACTGAACTCAGTTTCAGACCAAAGAATCTTAAGACACAAAAAAGTATGGAACATCCAAAATGGATCTCCCGCATGGATGTTAAAGTGAATCCAATCATGAAACTGACCAGGAAGTATTCATCAAAGAACCCACACCACACTTTTTGTGTAAACACTCTGTAGTAGAAGAAATCATTGAAAAAGGGAAAGCTTGTCCACAAAGATTCCCTTGATTAACTCCTTGCTTTAACCTATGCATATAAGCATCTTCCTATAGTCACATAATGGATAGAGCATAAAAATGAGGAAAATGTATAAAAAAATCTTCACCTGTACACTGTTTACCCTCTTCCTTGCTAGGTCTCTGTTGTTGGTACTCTGTTTATCCTCTTCCTTGGTAGGTCTATGTTGTTGGTAGTCTGATAACACTCTTCCGTGGTAGGTCTCTGTTGCTTCCTTGGTAGGTCTATTTTGTTTGTAGTCTGTTTACCCTCTTCCTTGGTAGGTCTCTGTTGTTGGTAGTCTGTTTACCCTCTTCCTCGGTAGGTCTCTATTGTTGGTAGTCTGTTAACACTTTTCATTGGTAGGCCTCTGTTGATAGTAGTCTTTTAACACTCTTCCTTGGTAGGTCTATGTTGTTGGTACTCTGCTTACCGTCTTCCTTGGTAGGTCTCTGTTGTTGGCAGTGTGTTTACCCTCTTCCTCTGAAGGTCTCTGTTGTTGGTAGTCTGTTTACACTCTTCATTGGTAGGTCTCTGTTGCTTCCTTGGTAGGTCTCTGTTGTTGGTAGTCTGTTTACCCTCTTCCTCGGTAGGTCTCTGTTGTTAATATTCTTTTTACTCTCTTCCGCGGTAGGCCTCTGTTGTTGCCAAGCTTTTTATCCTCTTCCTTGGTAGGTCTATGTTGTTGGTAGTCTCTTTAACCTCTTCCTTGGTAGGTCTCTTTTGTTGGTACTCTGTTTTCCCTCCTCTTCGGTAGGTCTCTGTCTCTGTCTGAAATTTCTGAAATTAGAAAGAAAAAAGTTCTCCCTGACCCCGGGAGTGTTGCAGAACACCACCACCCCGACATACAAACACGCACAACAAAGAAATGGAAAAACAAGTAGCATGAACATGAATTACAAGCATAGTGCTTGTGGTTCAAACCCAACTCATCAGAGCTTACACTTTGTTTTTTCTGAATTAGAAAGTTGCTTATCAATCCTGACTTACTTAATCCATGGGCTGCATATCATAGGCAGACTTGTAGCACAACATAACTCTACATTTCTTAAAATGCAAAAGAAAGAGCTTAAGGCCCTATATCCCTTCCTTTACTGATGACCCATAAAGCGAACATTATTTCTGACCAGTTCTGTGATACAACAGTGAGCCACAACAGTACTAGCTTGACCACATTGGGCATGCAACCATGATTCTAGCTGTAAGATTTACCCATGCTAAGTCTTTTGTATTGATTTTAACATCCCTCATCAGAAAAGAACGGATTACTTCTTCTTAGAGACTAAACTCAGTTTCAGACCAAAGAAACTTAAGACACAAAAAAGTATGGAACATCCAAAATGGATCTCCCGCATGGATGTTAAAAGTGAATCCAATCATGAAACTGACCATGAAGTATTCATCAAAGAACCCACACCACACTTTTTGTGTAAACACTGTGTAGTAGAAGAAACCATTGAAAAAGGGAAAGCTTGTCCACAAAGTTTCCCTTGATTAACTCCTTGCTTTAACCTATGCATATAAGCATCTTCCTATAGTCACATAATGGAGAGAGCATAAAAATGAGGAAAATGTATAAAAAATCTTCACCTGTACACTGTTTACCCTCTTCCTTGGTAGGTCTCTGTTGTTGGTACTCTGTTTATCCTCTTCCTTGGTAGGTCTATGTTGTTGGTAGTCTGATAACACTCTTCCGTGGTAGGTCTCTGTTGCTTCCTTGGTAGGTCTAAATTGTTGATAGTCTGTTTACCCTCTTCCTCGGTAGGTCTCTTTGTCTGTAATCTGTTTACCCTCTTCCTTGGTAGGTCTATGTTGTTGGTAGTCTGTTTACCCTCTTCTTCGGTAGGTCTCTGTTGGCAGTAGTCTGTTCACCCTCTTCCATGGTAGATCCTCTTCTATTGAAATCAAACGAGACTTTCTTGGCTCTTTACCATACAATTTCAAGTTTAAATAAGCACTGGGGACAAAGGCTTTTGAAATCAGCTTTTGAAGGCTTTTGAGAAATGAACATGCTGGTAACCAATATTTTCTTCCATTTTCCACAATGTTTTCTACCTGTCTAAAACGAAATTTCATCATTGGAGCTGCAGTTGATTTGTCATCTGCAAATGCTTCTTATTTGGCATTTCAGCTTAAACTTACAAGTGCTACATCGAGGTCCTTTCCACTTTACTTCAAATCTGCATTGTGTTTATATGGCAAAGAAACTATGGTCTATATATTCATATTTATTTCAACCAAGGCTATAGTATACTTACTTATCATTTCAAATCTTTTGTATTATTAACCACAAAACTGAGTTGGACTTAAGATACATAAAACCCAGCTGGGAAACTCAGTCAATTGTGTACATGACTAATAAGCATGGGGTCATGAGTCCAATCCCCTGGTCTTCTCAATGTCAATCATTGTGTAGACAGTGTTTATATAGGAAAGCAGCCAGTGGTAAAGAAAGGATGCAGTTCTAATCTCTGATAAAAGAAACCTAAGGAAGCAAAGACAGGTGCAGCAACTGATATACTTTACTAAAATAATATTAAATTGGCTCAAGGACCAATCAAAGCAAGAGTACCTTTTCCATAAGGAAACTGCATTGTTTGGGGCACCTTGGTGGTCTTCTTGGAAGCCCAGCTCCTCACTTCTGTCTCTGGTTGATCTAATCAAAGAAATAACAAAGCAAATGTTCCCAAGGTCTTTAAGACTTGACATAATTTCAAATTTTGTCTCTCTTCAGGTTGTAAAGAAGACTTTTTTTTTTTTCATATCATACAAAATGTGGTAGCTACCTCTTTTTCCTACCATCCATATTTTTGTTGTAAAGATTTATTTAGTGCATTTACAATGAAATGGATTAGCTTCTAGATTTGTTTGTCTGGAAATGTCACATTGCAGAGGAAATGATGCAAAATACATTAATACCTTTTCCATTCAAGAACTGGAGAGTTTGAGGCTTCATTGCAGTCATGTTGACAGCCCAGTCCCTCACTTCTGTCAGTTGGTCATCTAATGTGGTGGTCTTCTTGGTAGCCCAGCTCTTCAGTTCTGTCTGTTCATTACCTTTGTTTCCTTTTTCCACAATTTTTGGCCTTCTGAATTAAAAGAAAAAAAAAGCAACCCATGTGGTAACATTTGAAGGTTGTTTTGGTCAGAATATGTACCAGAGTAGGGCAGAATGTATATCCAAGATTAGCCTCCAAATTGAAAGCATTTGCTGACAACAGAATAAATGTGACTCAAAAATCAAAAATTGTTTATGGAAGGGTAGAAAACATTGTTGGAAAAGTAGCAAGTGCTAGTTACCAGCATTTCCTGCTTTTACCACAATTTTTTTAAAGGATTTTTGTTTGGGTAATTAAAACTGGGATTGTGTGGTAAAGGGTTTTACAGTATTGAATTAATGATTTGGACCTTTTTAATTATGACAACACTTGTTTCCATGAGAATATGTAACATAGTAGCAGACAGTATAGATCTAATATCATACTTCACCTTCTGTGCCATCTGATCTTGATCTACATTCTCCACATAAACAACTTAGATACACCAGAGGTCTGCCAAGGATGATCCAGAGAAAGGATAAATTGCATGACATTATAATGGCACTTTTCCGAAATCAGTGGAACATTTCCAAAATGAGAGTTACATTTCTAAATTCAGAGGGAAAAGGTGAATCTTTAACTTTCAAACTTTGAAATGAACAATACACACAAAGATGAAACAATATACAAAGACTGAGAGAATTTTGTAGAATATTTTTCTTGAAGAACAGTATTTACTCTTTACCAGACTATCCCGAGTTTTAATGACCCTGAGGAAACATCTTTTTCTGAAGAGGACCATGGGAGGATCATTTCTGTGAAGTTTCATTAAAATCCGATCTGGCAGTTTCAGAGAAGATGTTTGAAATAAAAGTTAATGCACACACATATGCACACATGCACGATGGACACAGGAGCTAAAAACCCTGTTGTCTGTTCCAATAGGGATCATAAATACGATCCCTGGTTCCAATATATCCTTTGCTATACAACACCCTCTGAACATTTCCCTCAGAAACTGTAGAGTTTCTTTCCTGATTAAAAATTCCTGTCATGTGCGATACTGTTTGTTTCCTGTTTTGCTTTACAATTGTAATGTTCAATGTCTGACTCGCACATTCAATTATTTTTGCAGAGGCAATATCACTTCTTTGCAAATTTGAGCATAGTAACAAAGAAGGAAAACTTTAAAAATATTCTTCTCGGAAACTTGAAGGTGTAGAGCTTTGATATTTGGCATGTAGCATCTCCTAGTGGACCTCTACCAAGGTTGTCCATATGATGCCCCTGGGGTCAAAACTGGCCCCACCCCAGGGGTCACAATTTCCAACATAAGAACAAAGAAGGAAAACTTTAAGAATCATCTTCTCTAAAACTAGAAAGCATAGAGCTTTGATATTTGGCATTAAGCATCTCCTAGTGGACCTCTACCAAATTGTTCATATGATGCCCTTGGGGTCAAAACTGGCCCTGCCCCGGGTGGTCACAAGTTCGAACATAGGAACAAAGAGGGAAAACTTTAAAAAATTATCTTCTCTGAAACTGGAAGGCGTAGAGCTTTGATATTTGGTGTGTAGCATCGCCTAGTGGACCTCTACCAAGTTTGTTCATATGATGCCCCTGGGGTCAAAACTGGCCCCGCCCCGGGGGTCACAATTTCCAACATAGGAAAAAATCTTCTGCTCAGAAACAGGAAGGCATGGAGCTTTGATATTTGGTATGTAGCATCTTCTAGTGGATCTGTACCAAGTTTGTTCATATGATGCCCTTGGGGCAAAAGTTGGCCGTACCCCGGGGGTCACAAGTTCGTACATAGGAACAGAGAAGGAAAACTTTAAGAATCATCTTCTCTGAAACTGGAAGGCGTAGAGCTTTGATATTTGGTATGTAGCATTGCCTAGTAGACCTCTACTAAGTTTGTTCATATGATGCCCTTGGGGTCAAAACTGGTCCAGCCCCTGGGGTCACAAGTTTGAACATAGGAACAAAGAAGGAAAACTTTAAAATTCTTTTCTGAAACCGAAAGGTGTGGAGCTTTGATATTTGGTATGTTGCATCTCAGAGTGGCCCTTTACCAAGTTTGTTCATATGATGCCCCTGGGTCAAAACTGGCCCCGCCCCGGGGGTCACAAGTTCGAAGATAGGAACAAAGAAGGAAAACTTTAAATTTCTTTTTCTCTTAAACAGGAAGGTGTAGAGCTTTGATATTTGGTATGTAGCATTTCCTAGTGGACCTCTACCAAGTTTGTTCATATGATGCCCCTGGGTCAAAACTGGCCCAGCCCCGGGGGTCACAAGTTTGAACATAGGATCAAAGAAGGAAAACTTTAAAATTCTTCTTTAAAACTGGAAAGGCGTACAGCTTTGATATTTGGTATGTAGTGATTCTCTTCTAAGTTTGTTTGCCCATCTAAGCACAACAATTTCATTGAGTTCAAAATTGGGTCATCTTGGGTCATAAACTAGGTCACTAGGTCAGATTAAAGTAATACCTTGTTGGCACTCTCGAGGCCACATTATTTGCTCAATTGCCATGAAAATTAGTTAGAAAGTTTGTCTTTATAAAGTCACACATAAGATTAATTTGGGTCAATTTGGGTCATAAACTAGTTCACTGGGTCAAATTAAAGAAATACCTTGTTTGCACTCTGGAGGCCACATTTATTGCTCAAATGACCTGAAATTTGGCCAGAATGTTTGTCTTGATGAAATACCAGATGAGTTTGGATTTGGGTCACCTGGAACCATAAACTAAGTCACTAGGTCAAAATAAAGAAATAGCTTGTGGGCACTGTAGAGGCCACATTATTTGCTTAATTGCCTTGAAAATTGGTCAGAATGTTTGTCTTTGTAAAATCTCATATGAGTCTGAATTTGGGCCAATTGGGGTCATCAACTAGGTCACTTGGTCAAATTAAAGAAATAGCTAGTGGGCACTCTAGAGGCCACATTTATTATTCATTTGATTTGAAAATTGGTTAAAATGTTTCTTGTGATATAGTCAAAGACCAGTTCAAATTTGGGTCACCTGGGGTCATAATCTAGGTCACTAGGCCAAATTAAAGAAATATCTGTAGAGCACTCGAGGCCACATTTTTTGCTCAATTGACTTGAAAATTGGTCAGAATGTTTGTCTTCATGAAATATGAGTTTGAAATTGGGTCACCTGCGGTCAAAAACTAGGTCACATGGTCAAATTAAAGAAAAACCTTTAAGGCACTCTACTAAGGTGAGCGACCCAGGGCCATCATGGCCCTCTTGTTTGTTTAGTGTAGTCTCAAGAACTCATATTCTAGCAGTAACTAGCAGTAAACAGGCGTCAAGTAATGTCAAGTAATCCCATAACTAACTTTTCAATTATGTAATAATCGGCTGTTACAATTTGTTTAGCATTGAAGTATGTCATAATACAAGTATTATCAAAATCTCTGGCCAGCAAAGACTGAAATTTTGTAGCAGTTTACTTTCAGTGCGATTATAAGAAATGGGGTCACTGATTAGCAGCAACTTTATGAATGAAACAAGTGCAAATCAAGTATATCTTGTGATGTAAACACATCTTGTTGTCGTCTGCAGTCAATATTATTCGGCAAACTTCGATTGATCCGTTGATCGTTATACATACTTACGGAATCGACTGAGTTGTGAAGAGTGATCTCCATATATGTAACAGATGTTGAAAAGATGGTAAGTCATTTTGGCCTTGAGCAAGGATAAAATCACAAGAGAAGGGAGTTTGTACGGAAACATTGCTTTAAAAGAATGTGAAAATCAAGATTGTTCTACCTTAGAGCAGGTGTAAATGTAAGTCGTAAAAGCTTTAAGTTTAAAATAGTAATCTGCTGTTGTTCGTTTAATGTTAGCGAGGTGAAGTGTGAGAAGCTGTGGGGACAAAGGGTGTAGAGTTGTGTAAAGGTTATGACCCTCAGGGAGAGGCCATTATGTAAACATTTTCAGAATGGACTGACCATCCACCGCTTGCAACCTTAGTAGCCATACTGTCCATTCACAGTACTGACTAGCATAGATCTGATGTATCTTTCAGCATAGGATATATTAACCATTAAGCTGTTAAGCACAACTCACTGACCTTTTTCCGGACAGTATAGATCAAGATCAGACAGACCTTGGACCTGTCATGCCAGTTTTCTGAGATAGTCTAGTCAAGACAGCAATGCTCCTGCAACATTTAGGCTGCTTTTCCAAGCTTTACATGTCTATTTTATTAATTCAGCGCTCTAAACGTACAACTTTCAGCAGTATGTTTGTCTCATCAGTTAAGCCATATTGGTTGATTCTCATCCTTTCCACATTGCAGATAAAGAACACAAGGCTACTGTAGTTATGCTCTTGCTATTAGAATGACTCAAGTACAATGACCTTTGATGGCCATGTCGCTTTTGGAGACAATAAAAGATCAAGATCAGACTGTCCTTTGAACGCAATGCAGATCAATATTACAGATGTTCATATCTTCGATCTTATTTGTCTGTTTATTTGGGATATATATGGGGAAAAATAAAACCATGAAATTGTACTGTTTGGATATTGTTTTTTTCTGACTGTAAAAAGCTAGTTGATTTACTGAGTGTTTCAACTCTTAACCAAACTATCCCTTTTTTTATGTTTATGAGAAAGAGGGCTGTTGAAAACATTGTAGGGAAAGGGGAAAATGCAGGTAACCATCATTTTCTCCTTTTCCCATAATGTTTTTTTTTTTACCCTATCAATGATTTAAATCATTATTTGGTCTACATTTTTAATTTGTCATGTGCATATGCTTTCGATTTGGATGTCTAAAATTTTATCATTTGTTAAAGGGCTGATAAATAGAATATATGGTTGGAGCCAAGATGGATAGAGTTTATCCGGCCTGGCTTGCTTTGGCTCACCCTGTCAGTTTTCTAAGCCTCACCGGATAACCTTATTCATATCGGCACCAACCATATATTCTCTATATCTGCATAATATATTATGAAGTTTGAAGTCAATAGCTTTTATAATTTGAAAGTTATGCACAGCGGACAAAAATCCAATCTGTAAAATAACAAAGAGCAATAACTCCAAAAATCAGCCATGTATTCAGTATGATCCATGGTGTAATTGAAACAAGTTAAAAAAATAAATTCAAAGATACTTCTGTTCCTCAACAGAGTATTTATTTTGTTTTAAAGTACTTATTCCATAGACTAATTTATTTTAAAATTGCTTTCCTGTTATTGTGATAAGATGTAATGGAGATAGCATTTACAATTCTGCAGTACACATGTGATTGTAATGTGATGAATCAATTTATAGCTATACAGATTTCATGCAAGTTTCTGAGTTTTCTACATTTGTTCATACACGGCAATCACATCTTCACACAGTTGTAACATCACCACAGACTAATTTGTTTTACCGGAAGTCAGGACTTCTTCGATAAGTGATTTTCAGACAGGTGAAAATCCGATGCTTAACTCTTTACCAAACAACAAAATTTTAGACTGGTCCAAATTGAAAGCATTTGCAGACGACAAATTGAAACAGGCCAGTGGTTCTGTTCGCCCATAAATTTTTGGGGTCATCTGTGACCCTGTTTGGAATTTTGGGGTCATTCAGAAATTTTACGCATCATGGTCTTTAAACTCTTTTTTTTTTTTTTTTATTGTTGTTTGCCTTTGCCTCTTTTTTAGCTCATCTGAGCTATTGTGATCATGCCGTGTCTGTCGTCCATCGTGCGTCGTCCGTCATCAACTTTTTACCTTGTGTATGCTCTAGAGGCCACATTTTCAGTCCGATCCTGATGAAACTTGGTCAGAATGTTTGTCTTGATAAAATCTCAGACGAGTTTGATATTGGGCTGTGTGGGGTCAAAAACTAGGTTACTAGGTCAAATCTTCGAAAAACCTTGTGTACGCTCTAGAGGCCACATTTTCAGTCCGATCCTCATGAAACTTGGTCAGAATGTTTGTCTTGATAAAATCTGGGATGAGCTCAAAATTGGGTTATGTGGAATCAAAAACTAGGTCACTAGGTCAAATCTTAGAAAAACCTTGTGTACGCTATAGAGGCCACATTTTCAGTCAGATACTTGTGAAATTTGGTCAGAATGTTTGGCCTATTGACTCAGGTGAGCGATCCAGGGCCATCATGGCCCTCTTGTTTAGCATGGTGTTAAAGGTTAAAGTTGAAAACAATGACCTCGTAGAAACTGTGCTGTCTGTCATCCCGATTACTGTAGCAAGTCAGTGACATGACTGAGCCAGGTCTAAAGCGTGGACAAAAAGTTTAAAGTACGGATCCCATACAGTGACATAGGCCAGGTGAAAGTGATGTCACTCAGAATAATGCCGTGTTTTAGACCGACACAGTGTAAACTGGGAACAAATTATTTAGTGGTAGATAAACTGGTGCCCGATGTGTCTCCCGTAACAGTTGATACAAAGATTTATAACAGGCTGCCAGTTAAAGTGGTATAAAACGAATTTGATATGATAACTGCAGCATGACTTTATTATTTTGTAAGATATATAAATTGAATCAAATTTTGATGTGACTTTTTAGTTCTGATTTATGTTACATCAAGGAAGACAGGGGTGTGGAAATCTTCTAAATTTCTACTTGTCCACGGACAAGTAAATTATAAAAATCTACTTGTCCACCAGTGTGGCTCACTTGTCCAAAACAAAACAATTTTAAATGGCCGCATGCATGAAGTGACATATCAGCAATATGGGGATACTCTTGACAAACCTTACAGAAAACACTGTTACAATGGTCTGCATTCAACCAGGGGAATTCTTTCAACCAAGCCTCACTTAAAAAACATGATTTTTTTCTGTCATTTTTCTTTTCACCAATTTTAGAGCAACCAAGGGGTCTCAGACTTCTCCGTTTCTGCTTGCTTCAAAGATTTAATAAAAGAAACTGACCCTTTTTCTCCGATTTTACACATCAATTGATCTCTGAATTGAAAAATATTTTAGTTTAACCAGAGAGTTTCCGGTAGAGGAGACAATTGCTAAATCACTGCCCATTTCACACAAAAGCTGTTTAAAATCAGATTTAAAGTTTTCACATGTGCAACACTGTCGGCAAAGATCTTTGAATCGGTGCTGAAATGATACTATTAATTAGCCTAACAACTATTTTAATCCATAATGATGATCTTGTAGCTGTTCAGACATTTTTCAAAGCAATTAAAATTGACGTGAAAAAACACCCGTATACCATGCCAATCTTGTTGTATGCGGTGAATGTGGAGATACACCATATGTGTATTTTGGGTTTTCAGAAATCAGGAATCATCTCGAGCTGCTATTTATGGGTCGAAATGTCAATTTTTGTACTAAGTGAGAACATTTGTATTTCTCTGGATAAATAAACAGCAGATCTTTGGTCATAAATTTTCCGCATAATTATTTTCTATTTGTTTGTGGACATCTAGACTGAAAAAGTCATTTGTCCAGAGCCGAATTTTCCCAAGTCAGAAGAGCCAGGCATAGTATTTCCACACCCCTGGAAGACACGATGTATTGATTCTGTTACGTCAGCCTTTCATTTTGCGTATCAAAAATGTAAAAATGCTGACTTTCTGAAAGGCTTACAGGCTAAAATGACGAAATTTATTCTTGATAGGGTGGAAAACATTGTGGGAAAAGGAGAAAATGCTGGTTAACAGCATTTTCTCCTTTTCCCACAGTGTTTTCAAGTCTTTTTCCTCAGGTTCGTTAAAAGTCGGAACTATGTGGCAAAGGGTTAAAGCTCTTTTTCTGGCAATATAAGCATCACAGAACACTATGATTTTTTTTTCCAATAGTTTTATCCGATTTTGAAAGACAGTTTTTGCACTGAAGTTGCTCTTTAAAAGGACCCATAACCAGGAGGGCCAGGTTTAAAGCCTCACTTAAAGCACAGATTAAACTCAGGACACACATGAATGTGTGAATTGTCACTGTGATATGACTGAAACAGTGTTGAAAGCAGCTTAAAACACCTTTCAATTTCAGATCTTTCTAACATTTTTTTTTAACTTCTCAATCTAATGGTGGTATTTTTTTTAAAAATAAGAGGGCCATGATGGCCCTGTATCGCTCCACTGGCTTATAAATATAAACCATAAATACTAAACATTTCAATTCTGAGCCAAGTAGTTTCAAAATGAAGACTTACAAAGTTTTCTCTGTAAAAGCCCATGTGAAAGTTGAGACCGGCAGGGAAAAGCCATTTTTGATCCCAGAGCTATAATTACTTGAACCCTGGTAGAGGTCCACAAGATAAAGCCACATGCCAAAATAATACAAGTCTATGCTGTATGGTTATGAATAAGGTGATTTTCAAGTTTCGTCCATATAAGCCTCTGTCAAACATAAGACCCCTAATGCAAGGCTAATTTCAAAAAAATAAAATCAAAAGTGATCCAGATTTGGTAGCCCTTGGGTTTGTGGTTAGGAGCAAAAAGATTTTTTGAATTTTCACAATATAAGCACATGTTTATGACCCATGAGATAGGACTAATTTTGACATAACTTTAACTCAAGGTAAGGAACAAGAAGACCTTTTAAGTTCTCACTGTATTAGCCTATGTAAAGCTTGTGACTTATTGGGTGAAGCAGTTTCAGAGACGATAAGCTTGATGGCCTTAGGCCTGTTGAGCTAAAAAGCAGTATCTTTTTCATGAGCTACAATGACATTAGTAAATACAAGCTTTTGGAAAAAATTTTTAAAGGTTTTTCAATACTTTTCAGTTTTGTAGCCATAGCAACCATAGCTTTTAACAGAACTTAATTCTTTGAAGACATTCTGAAGAACATCATGGCAAGACGGTATCTGTAAAGTTTGGTCAAAATTGGAAGAGTAGTTTCAATGAAAAAGATGGAACAATGTTGATAGAAGTCTACAATATGAATCGGCATGCCAAATTTTTATGGCCCTAGGCCTTACAGTAAGGATAAAAAAAGATACCTTAAGTTTTCACTATGTAAGCCTATCTAAAATTTGTGAATCCTGGAGTGGGACAAATTTTGATCCAAAGGCTCAAAACATGCCAAATTTGTTAGTCCGTTGCATTATGGTTAGAAACAAGAAGACTGTCGAGAAGTCTTCACTATATAAGCCCTTATAAAACTTTGACCCCCAGGGCTACAGTGGGACTAAATGGGGAATATGTGTATTAGAAGAATAACATGCCAAATTTGGGAGTTCTTTGCCTTATGGCTAGTAACAAGATGGTTTCTGACGTTTTCACTCCATAAACCCATGTAAAACTTGTGACCCCTGGTGCGGGGCCAAACTTGATCCTAGGGCTGTAACTTGGGCCCTCTTTGTAGTTGTCCACTAGATAATGCTATAATTATGCAAAATTTGATAGCCCCAAGCCTTATGGCTCTGTACACCAAGATTTAAAAGTTTTCGCTATATAAGCCCATGTAAATCTTGTGAACCCCCCCCTCCACCCCCAGCACGAGGCCAAAATGACCCCAGGACTGTAATTTGGGCACTTTTGGTAGACCCCCACAAGATCAAGCTAAATGCAAAATTTGGTAGCTCTAGGCATTATGGCTAGGTACAGGAAGATTTTTTAAGTTGTCACTATGTAAGCCCATGTAAAACTTGTGACCCCTGCGGCGGGGCCAATTTTGACCCCAGGGCTAAAATTTTGGCCTGCTTGGTAGAGGCCCACTAGATATAGCTACATGCAAAATTTGGTAGCTCTAGGCCTTACGGCTAGGTACAGGAAGATTTTTAAAAGTTTCTCTATATAAGCGTATGCAAAACTCTGACCCCTGGGGCAGAGCCAATTTTGACCCCAGGGCTATAATTTGAAGAAACATGATAGAGGTCTACTACATAAAGCTACATGCCAAATTTGGTAGCCCTATGCCTTATGGTTTCAGACAAAAAGATTTTTAAAGATTTCCAATATTTTTCTGTTTTGTTGCCATGGCAACCAGAGTTTTTGAAGGAATCAAATTCTTTCAAGAAATTCTGAAGAGGAACATGGCAGGATCATTTCTGTGAAGTTTAGTGAAAATCTAATGGGTAGTTTCAGAGAAGAAGATGTTTGAAATAAAAGTTAACATACGGACGCACGCACGCACGCACGAGCAGACGCACGACGGACACCGGGCCATGACATAAGCCCGCTGGCCTTCGGCCAGTGGAGCTAAGAACATGAAGATAAATTATAGAATGTTGTTGAAGCAAATGAATGTATTTCTAGACTAAAACAAAATTTCCAACATGTATGCAGAACATTTACAGACAATCTGCTGTCCACAATCTTCAGAGATGGTCTGGCCTACGTTATTTCACACAATCCCAACTTTTAATGACCCTGAGGAGGAAGCCTTTTAAAACATGGTAGGAAAAGGAGAAAATGCTGATAACCAGCATTTTCTCCTCTTCCCCACAGTGTTTTCCAAAACAAATTTCAATTGAGTCACATTTATTTTGTAGTCTACGAAAGCTTTTAATTTGGACTGGTCTAAAATTGTGTTGTTTGGTAAAGGGTTAACCCTTCACTAACCAATCGTGCATTTCAACAACTTTGCAGGAAGGCCTTTGAAAACATTGTGGGAAAGGGTAAAAATGCTGGTTACCCGCATTCTCTCCTTTTCCCAAAATGTTTTCTACCTTTTAAAGAAATATATTAACATTTGAGATGCATTCAGGCTGTCGTCTGCAAATGCTTTCATTTTGATATCGTCTAAAATTTTGCCGTTTGGTGAAGATTTAATGCGCTGGGGCCAGTTATTTATAAAATAACGGTCATCAATGATATTCATCCGTCTACGTTTGAAAGGTTTAAGTGAAGTTATCACGCATTTTGAAGTTAGTCACTCTAGTCGTCGATTTTAACCCTAAAGCTGCAAAGCATGACTAACTGACCTTTAGCGGACAGTCTAGATCAAGGTCAGACTGCACAGAATGTGCAGTCTGATCTTGGATCTACACTGTCCAATAAGGAGATATTTTTTGCCAAAAAATATGTTTGAAATAACTTTATTTGTTGGTTTTTAGACTAGCGGAGCTAGTCTATAGGCATCATGACTGACCCAGATTCAAAGTAAACAAAAAACGCCACAGTTGCCAAATACTGCCTCACAGTAAAATACTTCTTTCTGTTAGAAAGCTTAATCCCGTTATATATGACAATTTTGACAAAAAACACTAAACCTCAAGCATTCCAATTTGAACATGTCTTCTTACAAAGTAATAGACTGAACAAGATGTCATTTATAAGGTACAAGATCTTTGCTTATATGTAAATTAAGTGACCTATGCAAAGCAGGCTATCATCACTTATTCTTACACCACTGTAACATTATGAATGAATCTAAAAATAGATACACCTAGGTTACTAGTAGCAAATCCCAACTGCATTAACCCTCACTGGACAGGGAACCCTTGTCATTCCTTCAGTCATTCATTATATAGATCATTGTGCACAGTTAAAATGTTACGTTAAATTATTTTAGGTCTTGGATATTAACCCAATACCACACAATCCCGAGTTTTAATGACACTGGGGAAGATTACCCGGTAACCAGCATTTTCTCCTTTTTCCACATTGTTTTCTGCCCTTTTGGAATCTGTCTGAGGTTTCATCAATTCAGCCACATTTAATTTGTTGTCTGCAACCGCTTTGAATTTCGTTTCATAAAGAGTTAAACAGTGAACTTCATCTTGTGGTACTGGACATTGATTTATTGACTGTATGATGTTTAACGCCATTTTCAACATTATTTCGGGGATGTCATGGTGTTCAGTTCACTTATTCATGCTTTCCTTGAGTTTCTTTTACCAGCACCACCGCGACTCAGTGAACTTTTGTGGTCAGTGTTGATTATTCTGTGCAGTCTGTTCTTGGAACTACACTGTCCGATAAGAGGATATATTTTCTCCAAAGTGTAACTTTTAAATCGCATTATTAAGGTGTTTTCCATTGGCTTGAAAGTTTCATTTAATTTTTTCTAGCAGATTAAGGGTTAAACTTAAACTGGACTATAGTTAACCAATAGCATGCATAGCCCCAGTAGCTCAGTCGGTTGCATACAGGATTTGAGAACAGGAGGTTGCTGGTTTGATCCCTTTGATCCGCGGCATAGGCAATTTCTTTCTGAGGATTGATGATAGTCATTGCGACAGGATTCATTCTTCTCTCAAGTTTCGACGATGCGTGAAAGCAGCCAGTGGCTTGGAAAGAATATTGTGCAGAGCACTGTTAAAAGAAACTCCAGGAAAGCATGGATATGTGCACTGGCCACCGCTACATAACTGAATAATGTCGAAAATAGGGTTAAACACCATACAATCATTCAATCATCAAATTTGCTAGTTTGTCAGTACTCTCAGTACTTTGATTTACTATTGGCTTGAAAGTTTCATTTAACTTACCAAGCATGATAAGGGTTAAGGTAAGGAGATTGGCAAAATAGCAGAGGTTGGCTTGGAATAGACGAACAGAAACTTGCCCTTTGATCAGGGTCCGTATTCACCAACAGTTCCTATGAACCTTTTTAGTCTTATTCTTCAAGATTTTCTAAATTTGAAAGTAACATGACATCAGATTGGCTAAGCAAAATGTTTTAGCCTATCATAGGGTATGTTACTTTCAAATTTAGAAAATTCAGTAGAGTTTTATCGTCGACAGAGTGTCACCTGGTTAAACCATTAGAACTTTAGGTAGAGCAGGTATAAACCACGCTTTGATAGTAGTTTATCTGTGTGTGATGACACAGTTGGTTCTCACTTAACCATACAGTCTCTAGTTAAATGACCCTGAAGAAGAATGTTATTGAAAACATTGTGGGAAAAGGAGAAAATGCTGGTAACATACTAGCATTTTTTTCTTTTCCCACAATGTTTTCTATCCTTTCTGAGACACATTTTGTTATTTGAAACACATTTTATCATTTGAATTTGGACCAGTCTAAAATTTTTTCATTTGTAAAGAATTAAGCAATTACAAGTGATGACACCTGAGTTACCCCTAACCCCGATTCGGTGGACTAGCTCCGATTTTATTTTTGTATTGTGTATCTGCTAGCGCGGAAGTCATTTCCAGTACAGTAAATTTTTTTTTTCACAAGTTACCAGCTTCTGTTTCATCAGCTTGGGCATTGAAAGGAAAACTTAAACATACTGGATGTATTTCATTTACGAGGAGTCATACGTATCACTTAAATTGCCGATCACACAATGTCATTTTTTCAAATAAAAATGACTGCGCATGCACAGTTAACTGAATTTATAATGAGTGTTTGTTTACAAATTGACCAGATGTATTTAGGTCAAACGGTAAATTACAAAAAAAATCAATGACAACCTTGCACTACAGTTGATGTAAATGTGAAGTGAAATCATTTATCTATTGATTTATGTCCATTTTTATAGCTGACAAGCAGATTGTAGACACATTATGCTAACTGAAAGATGACAGTTATAAAAGGGTGCGGAGACCTAATCACAAAATAACATCAGAGCAACCCATCAGACTGAACCCATGCTGTGTTTTTGTTTTCGACTGTTTACAAGTGACATGCGATTTAATTATAAGACTAAGAACATTCTTAGAATGGTTGGTGCATACAGACCCAAGCTCAACCAATTTCTTTCCAAGGTTTTATGATATTCATCGAGAGAGAATTCATTCCTCCCTCTCTGCTAATCATTGTCTCTTAGATGAAGTTTGAGGGAAAGCAGCCAGTGGCTTCAGAACAATATTGTGCGAAGTACTGGTAAAAGAAACCTTGAAATAGCAATATTGCTATTTCAAGGTTACTCTTTGGGAAAAATACTTTCTTATCGGACAGTGTAGACCCAAGATCAGGCTGCATGTTCTGTACAGTCTGATCTTGATCTACACTGTCTGAAAAAAGTTCCTGCAGTCATGCTTAGCAGCCTAAGGGTTAATTAGCTGTTAAACCTACTGTTGGAGGATGAAAGTATGACCATACAGCAAAATAATAATGATTCATTCCACAGAGGATATGTATTTTATTTTCCATACTTTGGTAGAAAAGAAAAAAGTTTTTAAAAAATCCTGCTGAACTTACTTGATTAAAACTTTTCCGGTCAGCCCAGGATCCCATTGTCATGTACATATAAAAGTTAAAAACCTGGATGTTTCACAGCACAGCTGATCATTCAAAGTGTGTGTGTGTGTGTGTGTACATGGATTATGGTCACAGTCAGGTCATGTTACATAACAAGAGGGACTAATCTAGGCCCAAAACCTAAAGACAGTTCACACCCAATAATCATACTGAAAGCACACACATCACCCTTTATCTTACTGAATGTTTTGACTGTCTGCAATATTTTTAGTTTGGATGTTTTCAAAGAAAATTGTCGAGGTATTGCGGTAGCCCTGGCATAATCGTCATGCAAAAACTTTAACATTTTATATTATCTCTGTTATTACTGAAGAAACTTGCTTCAAGCTTTGACAAGTTAATTATCAAAAGGGGAACCTATACAGCAAAGGCAGGTAAACATCGAAGTATTTTTGACAGTTCTACCCCACTTTCGACCTAGAATATTCACCGAAAATCCAGCAACCACAGCCAAGCATTTTGTCAATTAGTAAAGAGTTAAAACAAGAGCACCTCATACAGGTACTCTTGTTGTAACTCTTTACTAAATGACAAAACTTTGGACAAGACCAACTTAAAAGCACTTGCAGATGACAAATTGCAGCTCAAATGATTTCTGTCTTTGATAGGGTAGAAAAAAGATTGTGGGAAAAGGAGAAAATGCTGGTTACCAACATTTTCTCCTTTTCCCACAATGATTTCAAAAGCCTCTTTCAGAGTCATTAAAACTTGGCATTGTGTAGTACAGAGTTTAACCCTTTACTACACAACCTTTAGTTTTAACTTCCATGAAAAAAAAGGTATTTGAAAAAACATGTTGAGAAGAGGAGAAAATGCAGATAACTAGCACTTTCTTCTTTTCCCACCAAGTTTTCTACACTATCAGAGAAAAAAAAACATGATTTGACACACATTTAATTTGTTGCAAATGCCTTAAATTTGGACAAGTTCATTTTTTTGTGGTCTGGTAAAGAGTTTAACCCTTTACAACACAATCACAAGTCTCAACCCTTAAACTGCTAAGTACATGAAACACAAATTTACATAAAAATTCAAATATTGCAATTTCAAGGTTGATTTTACTGGAAAGAAAACATAGCATCAGACAGTGTAGATCAAAGATCAGACTGCACATTCTTTGCAGTCTGATCTTGATTTACACTGTCCGCAAAAGGTCAGTTAGTCACACTAAGCAGCGTTAGGGTTAATGACCCAGAGGAAGAAATCCTCTTTACACTTTACCACACAATCCCGACTTTTAACGATGCTGAGAGAGAAGCCTTTTCAAAACATTGTGCGAAAAGGAGAAAATGCTGGTAACCAGCATTTTCTCCTTTTCCCACAATGTTTTCTAGCCTTCCCAAAACAAATTTCAATTATTTAATTACATTTATTTTGTCGTCTGAAAATGCTTTCAATTTGGACTAGTCTAAAAATTTGTCGTTTGGTAAAGAGTTAAAATATTAAGGGAAACGGCGAAAATGCTGCTAACCAACATTTTCTCCTTTTCCAACAGTGTTTTTTGCCTAATCAATGACATATATTCCATAATTTGAGCCAAATTTATTTTTTTCTTTGTCTGCAAATGCTTCCAATTAGGCCAAGTGTAAATTTTTCTGGAGTGGTACAGTTAATGTAACTATGTACTGTCAAATACCTCAATATTTGAGCGATTGATTGAATGGTATTTTACCAGTTATCAACATTATTTCAATCATATTACAAAAAAGCTTGCTTGTTCTCTAATGACCTTGAATTCATCAGCACTGAGCTGGAGCTCTTGTATGTCTTGCCCAAGGACACTTCCATGAAAAAACTGAGCATGTCATGAGAGGACCAAACCTGGGACCTCCAGATTTCATGTCCTATGCCTTCAAGACTGTGCTATGCAGGATTACCCAAAGTTCAACATGTTGTAGCAGGGTTCATTCTAGAAATCTAACCCATGGGGCCAAATGGCCCCCTCATCAGAAAAATTAGGGGCCATTAGAGGAAACAATGGGGACAAGGGAAAACTACCTTGATGGATCCTTGTTACTACAAGTAAATTTTTCTTCCATTACTGCCCTAATGACCTTTTCCCTCTGAATACCTCACTCATGTGCATATGAGAAATTGTGTAAGCTTAGTCAGCATTATCTGTTTCTTGTGCTTAGAGCACAAAATACTGTATATTTTGTGTTTGGTTAGAACTGTTTAATGACAACAAATAATAATAATCTCTACTGGTTTGCTGCCAGTGGTGGCCATTTTTATGATATTGTGTTTGTTAGTGGTGTACCGATAATCGGCAAGTATCGATTAGCGGCGTGTTGGAAGCTCCCGATGTCGATTATCGATTGAACTTTGTCATAATCGATGATCGGCAGGAAGTCTGCACTGACGGTTGGGTACCCGACTTTATATACCGGTGTCTGTTAACAGCGTTTTTTTTTCCTTCTATGAACAGGTCCGTAAAACGGACCCATTCCCTATGCCAAAAAATGACATTTTTTTCCCAAAATCCAGTTTAAGAAATTCCCAAAACAAAAGACCCCAAGTCGTCGGCTATTTTTTGGATTTCCCATAGCTATATATATATATTCCAATTATCAGCGATGTCATTGGTCAAAAAAAGATGAATTTCCCAAACACATGTACTTCCTTTTTTTTTTTTAGATCAACTGGTCCCGGAGTGTGCTCTCTATTATTAATATAAGCCGGGGTCCAGTGTATTTAGTTCGGAGAACTCGGTAGTGAACGGCGCTTCGTTTCTGTGGCGCCAAAAACTTGCGATTTTTCACGCTCGGTCTGACATGTGATTTCGCGGAGAGACGAGAACGGTAAATTAACGTGAAAATGAGCCACAACAGCAAATATTACCGAAAAAAGTTAAAACCAACGGGGTGTAAAAGGTTAACAGACTTTATCTGTAAGAGGCCAAGTCATAATTCTAGCCAAGATGAGGTTGACGAGCCTGAGGAAAGTGAAAGTAAGCGCTCGTCTGCAATCGTAGATCGAGATCAAAACACTTCAAGTACAAGATTTCGCGGAGAGACGAGAACGGTAAATTAACGTGAAAATGAGCCACAACAGCAAATATTACCGAAAAAAGTTAAAACCAACGGGGTGTAAAAGGTTAACAGACTTTATCTGTAAGAGGCCAAGTCATAATTCTAGCCAAGATGAGGTTGACGAGCCTGAGGAAAGTGAAAGTAAGCGCTCGTCTGCAATCGTAGATCGAGATCAAAACACTTCAAGTACAAGATGTAACCAAGTTATCCCGTTCACAGCAGGCTCGAGTTTTGAGGGTGAGCAAGCTATGCCTGCCATTCAGTGTGAATCTACCTGCCACCCTGATCCCACTGTCAGTAATGAAACTCTGTTTGCCTCTAAAATAGACCATCTACCAGAACCCAGTCCCTCTACCATATTCCCTCTTACTAAAAAACAAATGACACTTGACTCTAAATTGGTATTTTCAGTAACATGAGAAACAGGGACATTGCCCTTTGAAAAGACCAATTTATTTACAGTACATGTATTTCATGTCATACTGAACAATAAAAGTAAAACGTCGTGATAGTATTTTTGAGTTCAGTTTTAGTTTCAATGACTTAAGAGGGAAAATAACCTCTATTTGAGGATCTAGTGCAAAACTATTGTAAGCGCATATATTTATATAGGCACTTACAATAGTTTTGTGCTAACCCCTTGTATTATGGTAGTAAATGATATGCAAGGACTGTGTCTAAAATCATCAAGAAAATAATTCCCAATTTTATAGAAAACAACGCACTTTTCCCAATTTGCCTGGTTTTGGGCCCGTTCCCAAAACTATGAGAAAAAACGCTGTGTTAACTGGGTTTTATCACTCCCACAATAACAACAACAATCAGCCGAAATACTTCTGTGTTACAAAGCCAAATAGCACAAAGCAGAGGTGGTTAAAAACCAAAAGGTGTATAGAAAGCAGGTGCAAATGTAAAACTACAAAAAGTCTATCTGCAACACAAACAACAGCATAATACATAAATGATACAAGGTTTTACAATGAAACATGCAAATTTATGAGGAACCGATTATAATCGGAAGAATCGCATCGGTAGCAGCAACCGATTCCAACCGATGATCGATTATGATTTCTAACCGATGTCCCATCACTAGTGTTTGTGCATTCATTTGCATATCAAAGCTCTTGGTCATGTTAAAAAAGAAGAAATGTTTCAAATAAGAAATAGAAATCTTATGCAATGTAAGTAAAAATATACAGTAAAGGCTGGGTAGTTTGTAGCGCAAGGGACCAGAGTATTTTATTCGAACTAAACATAGTATGAGCCAAAAGAGGTAAATATTCACAGGAATTTAACAATGATAAAGAAGGATATAATAGTGGCCGTAAAGTGGCTTTTCAATGGACTCACTTGAAAATTTCAGCTTGGGCATATCTAAATGAAGTACAGATTACCAAAACTATTTTAGAACCAAAAAAACGAAGTTAAATGCCTATATAACCATAAACATTGCCTGGATCATGCATATTCAATGGCAACGACATATTTCAGCCTTCAATCTTGTGCCGAAAGCTGAATAGGCGCATGGGAAAACATGCCCTCGTTTCATGGATTTCAATATCTATAGAACAGCTCATAAATAAATCAAAGCATTGAAAACACTGGTGTGGCATTTGTCAAGGGAGCCATTGTGTGGAATTAATAATTTGAAAAATAAACAACAGAAATGGTTTCAGAGTATTCGCTTGAAAGTCAACCTACTTTATAGTCATGCAAAATCCAATAGAGAAGGGTGCAATCTAAGTTGTGGGACAAACAAGTCCGGGCAAACAGTCCTGGGATGAATAAGCCAAGGAACCAACTGATTTTGGGACGAACAAGCACGGTATGTGTGTATCATTACGCCACTATTGAGGGCCAAAGTGGATCAAGCTATTTTCGATAAAAAGGAAGTATTTCCACAATCAACGGCCTAATCCAATTTATTATTACACGCCATTTTCATTTATATATCTGAGTGCAACCAAAACACTTATTTGTCGCAGAAAAAAATATTTTAATTGGGTGTACTTCCTTTGGTTTTGCACAAACTACCATACATGAATTTCAAAATGCTCTATTGAATTCGTAGTGGCATTGTCTTCGACAAATGCCACAAAAGCTAAAAATCATCATGTACACCAAAACTATAAAAAATGTTTACTATCACAAGAGTGAACTGTTTTGAACAAGGAAAATGAACAGCTCTGAGTCAATTATCCTCAATTCTTGAAGCGTGATGAAAAGGACAGATGAGTGTCATGGCAGCCATTGGTTTATATGTACCTCTGAGAACAGATTATGAATTTTTTTAAACAATGTTTTATCATAAAACATCTGAACATATTTAGTGTCTTAATAAAAGTGTTCGAATCATTTTCTTCTGTAGTGGCCAATGTTGAATGGAAAAAATGTCAATTCATAAGTGACGAAACGAAATCTATGTCACAAAATTCTCTGATCTAATTATAGATAAGAATTTTGTCACTTTGTTCCAGTATAGTCACATGACATTTTGGCATCAAGACTGACAATATCACATGATTGGAATTTTTCAGGATCAAAATTAAATTTTAGATGGCAAATTTGAATTGGGCATGTATTGAGTTGAAAAGGGTAGGAAGAAATTTGTCACTTAAACCGATCTTTCCTATAGAAAAATGCCTCCTGTCTTTTTTATGTTGCATTTTATAAATTAGCAGCAGTGACTGTTGTTTACATTCCAAGTAGTGGTTCACACGAAACAGCAACGTCATTCACTTTATAGTTCACAAGAAAATTTGGATATAATTCTGGGTTTGAAAACAGGTATCGCCGCTCATGTTTTTGTCCGGCCTTGAAGACGGATAAGTAAAATCTCAATGCTCGTGACATTTTTGTGTTTTGCACATGCCTTTGTTTACATTGGAGATAGAAACGTCAAACGTGTTTCCGACTCAAAATATGGAGATCAGAAAGACAAAAAAAGTTTTCCTGAAGTTCAAAGATGCCATTTTGGTGCAATCTGCCTAATACCATATAATTTTAAAGTTTGGATCACAAAAGATTGTGCATACAAGAAACATCAGTGAATGTTCACAATGCGGAAGTATTTGTCCCCAGATGCGCATGTGCTTAGCTATATAAGTTATAATACTGCTTATAATAGATAAAGCACTATTTTGTGATTACCATCCTTAAGTGTTAGTCATCAGTTATTAGCTAACTGAGAGTTAATTGGTTGTATCTGAAAAGTTTATAAGGTTGATTTAAACCGTTTTTACTCAGAAATTTCACTTGCCTGAATAAAAATCACTGAATTAAGATCAGGTGCATTCATTTGTCTCTCTGCTCTATAGTGTTGGGGTTATTCAAAGGGGTGACACATTCTTGTGTCCCATTTGTGTTCCTATTACCCACTGCCACTGAACCATAAATTGGACAAATCACTGAGGATATGTTAAATTAGGTCATCAATGCTTGATCCTTATTCCAAGAGTTAAGTTTTCTCTAGCTTGATGAAAATGAGTTATTTGGTACTTTAATTTTCTTGAACAGTGTAGTTATCATATATGGATGAATTTAGGTTGTGTATACATCTCCAGGACCATCAGATTTTGAATGTTTCCAACATGGTGTCTCTTGATTGATAAACATGAGGTTAGGTTAATCACTTTTGTTGATTTGTTATATTTGATCGATAGAAGATATATGCTTCATTAAAGAAATGAATTGATTTTGTCTGTTTGGAATGCCACTTCAACACATAGGTACGTGGACGAAAATAGGTTGTGCTGGGATATCCCTAAAAGCTTAGTAAGTATAATCATACATAGCACACAAACCAACATATGCCTTAGAACAAGCGATGTGCACATTAACGTAATTCTACTGTATACTACTGTAAACTAGTATCCCTGTTAACCCCACAGGTGTCAAAAAATCACTTGTGGAGCATTGACCTTCATCATTTCTATTGCCAATTCAAGCCTGAAATACCCCAAAAGAACAATGTTTCAACATTAAGAATGTCAAATACGTGATGATTTTTTACTTACTTCATCAGTTAGTCTTTTTTTTTATTTGCCTGAGCAGAAATTTCCAAATATTCACAAGAGACACAAATCACCTTGACTTGCAGAAGGCAAGTGATAAATGACGTCATGCAGAGGCATAGCTATCCAGGGCATCCAGTTCAGTCAGTAACTATAGTATTTTTCATAAACCTCATTATTGCTTACTAGGTTCCCATTGGACGGTTGGACAAAAAAGATAAAAATGAGTACAATACCTGATTATCATGTATTTTTTTTTAATTTGTTCTAATTTCATATTTATTTTAATGTATCAATAAAACTTCAGTATGTAAATCTATTACATAAATTGTATTCCTGTACGACTGGTGAAAAAAGGCATAAAGTCAGGTTTTTTTTTTATTTTTCAACATCTGTCTGCAGTATTATATTCAACAGCAAGACTTAAACTGGCTATATCTGGTGGATTACACTCAGACAGGTGACAAGAAATACACTATTTAAAGGAAAGCGGTCAACATTCATTTGAAAGGGGGGGGGTATAAATGAAACACAAGTTTGACCCTGCATTTTGAGGAAGGTGGTTATAAATAACACCAGTTTGACCAAGCGATAATGCTTTGTGATGAAGAAGTTGCAGGTAGATCTACCTAGAACACTAAATAAGGTTTTTGAAGGAGCAATAAGTGTGGGGGTATATTGGGCAAAGGCAAAGATGCAGTAACAGTAGATTGTAAAAAGGGATTTAATGCTCATATCCCTTTTTTCTCGCTCACGTCATCGCTTGCCCCAGAAATATTTTAACCACCAACAAACCACAAACCAACAAACCCACACACCAATCAACACACTTAACAAATCCCCCCACGCTTAACCAATCAACCAACGCTTAAGCATATGGCTAGCCCTTATATGATAATGTAACAATAACAATTTTATGTAACATTAACATGCTCATAAAATTATGATATAATGACTTAACATAAAACCCATATTAAGATCAGCAAACTAAATGGCATAACCTTTTTCTTAAATGTTTTTACTTAAATTCAATTTTTAAAAATTTTTTTAATTTTTCCAAAAGATACCTGCAACCCCCCACCCCTCATCAACCAACTAACCAGGCTAACCAATCAACCAACGCATCAGCCAACCCTTACCTCCCCCCCATCAACCCACGCATCAGCAACTGGTAAGCAAGTTAACCAGGCTTATGTGTTTGTGGTTGCCTTAAGAAATTGGTAAAAATATATAAATAGTTACTTTTTGTTAAGTAAATATTTGTAAAATGAATTTAAAAAACTTATTTATACTTTAAACAATTACCTAAATCAATTTTATAAAAAGAAAATTAAAAAAAATTTAAAAAAATTTTTAAAAAATAAAATTTGAAATTTTATTTGTTAAGTTTAAACAATATTATGTAAAGATGAGTGTGTTAAATAAATTAACTAAGGAACAAATAAATAAAATATCGTTGTGTGTTAAAAATCATAAGTGTTTTATCCACAATCCAATCAATCAATGCATCAGCTACCAAAGACAATAGTTTGTGTTAAGCTATAAAACAGTAGAAGATAAAGATGAAGCTAATTATCAAGATTATGTAGCTTGTATATATTATCACTTTAGTGTTTTAAAAAACTATTATAATTTATCCACAATGTGGATTTATATAAACAGAAAAATATTTTATTTTTTATATGATGATTTAAAATTAGAAAATTTTGAAGAAGATGATGAAGACTATGATCTAGATGTTGCTAATAATCAGTTATCTAATGAAATATGTATGGTAAGTGATTATACATATCTAAAAAATTACAAGCATATTTTATTTCCAAGAATTTTTTATAGCTTTCTAGAAGAACCATTGAATCCTGAAAGATACTTTACTGAACAACCACAAACAAAAGAAAGATTTTTAATAAGTCCAATTCTTTATCCATGCACAAAAACACGTGTTAAGTATGAAAGATAGTGATATAGAAAGTGAAGAAGAAACAAGTAGTGATATAGAAAGTGAAGAAGAAACAAGTAGTGATAAAGAAGATGAAGAAGAAAGATATGAAAAGCATATTAATTTTTTTATTGAAGAAAATGAAGATATAAAAATAAAAGCAAAGAATAAAGTAGATAGCATAATTGATAGTGCAATAAATGATTTAACTATGAATTTACAAAGTGGAGATTATGATAAAGGTAGCGATGAAGATAGTAATGAGGAAATGGAAGGTACCGTAAATTCATATATTGATTATTTAAAAGAATATTTTCATCTTAAGGAATGAGGTGAGTTTTTTAAAGAAGCATAAATACTTAACCTTTTAGTAGGTTAAATATTTTAAAAAATTTAAAAATAAAATTTTTTTTGAAAAAAAATTTAGAAAATAAAATTTGAAATTTTATTTGTTAAGTTCAATAATAGATTGTGAAAAATGTCACAAGCTGAGAAAAAAATATTAGAAGATTTAGGATTTACACCAGAGCAACTTCAAGATAAAAATTTTATTTTAGAAGGAGATTTTAAAAAAATATTAAAAAAGAAGATTTTAAATGAAATTAAAAAATTTTTAATGAATTTTAATTTTCATTTAGTAAATTTAGAAGAATTACCTAATGATAAAATAATAAATGGATTTTTAGATTTTAGAATGAAAGTTTTTAAAATAAAATTAGAACATTATAATTTTATAGAATATCATGATATTATAAAAGCAATTAATAAAATTGTAAATATTTATATTAACAGTTTATTGGTAGAAGGGAAACTATAAATATTTAACATTTTTTACCATGTTAAATATTTTAATATGTTTTTGGTCTTGCCCCCTGTTGTTCATATTTTATTTTATCTGCTTCAGTTATTGTTTCAATCCTATAATGTCCCCAAGCTAATGTATCCTTACCATCCTCCAATATATACCTTTTATCATCAGCATAGCTTAATGCTTTCTTGTTTATTTCTTCGGTGCACATTTCATGTTCACGACTTCTTAACACACCCATGGTTCTATAATGGTCTTTTTTTGTATCCAAACAATTTTTATAATTTTCTAATTTTATTTCGTTTTTAACAACAGACTTTTTAACCCCCTTACATCTTTTATCTTCTGCGTCCTCCTCATATATTAATTTTCCATTTTTATCTAAAATTGGTTTTGGGTTTGGATTTTTATCAGTTTTTTCTTCTCTTTTTATAGGTAATGTTTTATAAGCATATGTTTTTGCACCTAAACCAACAAACTCAATCATGATATCACCATTTAATTCATCTTTAAACATACCTAACACCTTTTTGTTCTTTGAACTATACAACGGATGTTCTTCAGGGTAACCACTCATATCATACATTGTATCAATATCATTTTCCATATCTTTATATAAATCTTCAGTTTCTATTTCAAGAATAAAACTATCAGTATCAGTATATAACATCCTTACTTTTTCACCATACCTTGCTTTAAAATGATTATAAAAAGTTTTTTGCATTAAAGTTTTACTAATATCTAATATACTTACACCTAAATAAGCAGGTTTGTTATAAGTTATGCTTGTTTTTTTCATATGAACAGCAACAAATTTTTCATCAAATATTGTTGTATGGTGGTAGTTTGGTTTAGCAACAAGTTTTTTATAACGATAACTAACCGCGTCATTAACCAACTGTATATCAACTCTATTTGTTAAGTTTTCCAGTGTCTTACCATAAACCGCATTCATCATTAACTTAATTTTTTTTTTTTTTTTTTTTTCAAAATCATTTTTTGCATTTTTTCTTAACTCAATATTTAAATCAATATATTTTTTAATATCAGTAGTTTCTTCAAACATGATACCACGATGTATTTTTTTAATTTTCAATCCTAATTCTAAGTATGTTTTTAAAACTTCATGATGAATAACATATTTTTCTTTATCGTTTAAGTTAGGAATTAATTTTTCCACCTTTTCTATTTTTAATTGCTCTGGTGCAAGAGGAAAATCACTATGTAAATCATGTAACTCTTCTGGATACTCTAAATCAACCTCTAAAAAGCATGGTAGTTGTTTCCAGTCTTCTAAATCCTCTTTATCCATCCATCTAAAACCATAAGTAGGCAATGGTTGGCTCATAGCCCAAGGGTAAAGACTATTTGCATCTATATATATTAAGTAAATTGAAGGTTCATTTGGGTCATACATATCACCCATATATTTGTTGTTTGCTTTTGCATGTCTTTTACTACACATGGATACCCCACCCCTTTTCATACTTTCTACCATTAAAAGCTTATCAGGATCTGATAAAAGATCTAGTCTTATATCAGTTGTTTTAAACATACCATCTAATCCCAACCCTGGTAAAGTATAATACCAACAAGGGTCTAAATCATAATGCTTAA
Source organism: Tridacna gigas (assembly GCA_945859785.2). Lineage (NCBI taxonomy): Eukaryota > Metazoa > Mollusca > Bivalvia > Cardiida > Cardiidae > Tridacna > Tridacna gigas. The sequence continues at coordinate 24,776,957 of OX244040.2, forward strand.
GACAAATATCTCTTAAGTTTTCAAATACATCAGCTAAAAGCAAAACGTCTATTTCATTGTAAAGCTCTAAATAATCTTTAAATGTTTTCATGTTAAAAGTTTTCCAAACATTTTTAGCATGAATATAATCTTTATCTTCAATATGTTTTTTGTTTAAACTTGAATAAAATTTTTCTTTAGGTGGTAGTTGTGTTTCTTTTAACCTTTCAAAAGAATTTAAATGTTCATAAGGAAAAACTCCTTTTCTTCTTAATAAAGGTAAATGTTTTTTAGGGTAATATCTTGATAAAATATTTAACTGTTCCTCACTTAAATTTTTTGAAAGATTATCCAAACTGTCACCCATAAACTTAAGACTATCAAGAAACCTTATTTTATGTGTTTTGTTATTTCCCACCTTAATATATTTACTAAAGCTAATATATTTTTCTGCATTGTTAGGTATGCAACCAATATTACCTTCTGTTTTACCAAGATTTTTTATAAAAAGATGACTATCATAACCGCTTAAATTATGAAAGAAAACAGGTGTAAAGTCAGGAATTTTTGCTTTAAGATTACATTTAGTTTGTGCGGCTCCACGATATTTACCAGTAAAATGACAATGGTCTCTTACTTTATAATTTTTACGGGTAAATTTACCATTACATATCCAACAAAGCTTTTCATTTTCATATTTTTTTTCTTCATCTTTTGTTATCTTAAGTGGTACCGGTTTTTGATAATATTTTTGATGTATTTCTCTGATATCTTCAGTTATCATATCCACAAAAACTTGTTCAGTATTTTCTCCGGTATATCCTCTTTTTATAGGTTGAAACACACCATCATCAAAACATATAACAACATATTTAAAGCTACAGGGGATATGCTTTTGAGTTTTTATAGTATAGCTTTTTTCTTTAGTTGGTTGGCAAGTTTCTATAGGTTTTAATATACATTCAAAATCAGCGTATATTACAACGGCAACCTTAATTTTTCTATGATGATTTATAAATTGCAATGTACTTCCTGGTTTGGCATATTTAAAGCAACAGGGTTATGTTTTGAACAATCTTTTTTATGATTTTCTAAAAATTTTTCGCTACCAAATGAATTTATACATCTTTTACAAAAATACAATTTACCATGATGTTTTGATATTTGGCTAGAAACTAAGCGACTGAAATTTTTTATAAGAACATAGTGACCATTTTCTTCATTTGTTAAGTGAAGTAAATCAACATGGTTACTTTTTTCTTCATTAATAATTCTTAACGGATAAAATTTATTGGTTTCATCGTAACTAAAAACATTAACGCTAATTTCTGGATTTTGTTTTTCAAACTTATCAATATCATGTAATGTAACGGGATATCCAATTCCTTTCATATTAAAGCTATTTTTCTTTGATTTTAAATCTTCATCTATTCTTTCAGGATTTTTATCTTTTGGATTTAACCATCTTAAGATAGATCACTTAAAACATTCTTCATCCTTATTTTTCGTATTAATACATGCTTTTTTGTTAGATATCCATTTTGGAAGAGGTATATATGATGAAGCTCTTAAGGGATCATAAATAGCTGTATGAAGATCTAAATATACCACACTATGAAAAACATATCCGCTACCCTTTCTTAAAAAGGTTCGATATCGTTCTAAAATTTCATCAACCATTGTATCATACAAATCAATTACATCGGTTCCACTTAAATTAATTAGTTTTCACCAGAGGAAAAATATGCTTCAACAGGATGGTCAATATCATAGTGTCTACACATTAAACATTTAAGAACCATCTTTGCTTTAACTTTACGATTATTTCTTAACTTATTTATCATAGGTTGCATTGTTAGCTCTAAAAACACTTCAGGAGATTCAACTGGAAACCCATCTATTCTATATTGTCTTGCCCATCCCCTTAATGAAGAATGGGTTTCTATTACATTAATATCTTCTGGTCTTCTTCTTGGTAATCGTTCTTCAACATTTCTTTCAACTTCATCTAAAACTTGTGGTATCTGTTCTTCTTCAACATTACCTATTAACCAATTAGCAAAATTTCTTACCCTTCTTCTTACACTTGGCATTACCGCCGTGGCAACCCTTCGAGCACCACTATAAATATTAGATGCAAGCCTTTGACTAGCATCGGAGATTCTTCTAAATATAGAACTCATATTTTTATATAAAAAATAAATTCCTTTAACTCAATTTTATTATGAATTTTTTCTTCATAATAAAATTATTGAATGACAATCTTATATTTTTTATTCCAAACTCTTCCATTCCAGTTTTCAATCGTTTGAGGGCATTTATCTATAAATTTACCCGCTTTGTAAATTGATGGAAAAGTTGTGGTTTCTCCTGTTTCAACATCCTCTAAAATAACTTTTTTTGGATTTTTTAAAATTGTCTTTAATCTTTCATAATTAATAACTTTATTATTTTTATTAGTTCTTTCTTTTTTTTTTTTCTTTGGTTTAATTTCTTCCTCAAGATATAGCCCATGCTCTTTTACCACATCGACTAATTTCTTTTTAGTCCAGTAAGAGTAAAACTTAATATTGTTTTCTTTTAAAATTTTTTTTAAATCTGCAATCTTTAGCATTTTTTATATAACATAAAAATTACTTAATACACTACACTCATTTTATTTCCATCACTCTGAAAGTTAATTAACCTATCACTAAGTAAAACCGCAAATGCCTCAGTATTTGGAGGGGGTTTGGATTAATGGGATCTGGAATAAATGTTGCCTTAACATGAATATCAGTTACAGAATACTTTAACCTTTCACTTTGCTTTGATAGGTCAAACACAAACAAAGGAAAAAGGGTTTTGTAATCAGGGGGAGTAATATTTGGATTTGATACTAATTCATCCATGTTAAAAAACTTTTTTCTAAAAGAGGCAGCTTCACCATATATTCTACTAAATTGATTAGTAGTAAAATTTATATCATAATCATATGCTGGATATTTTTTTGAACCTAACATTACATAAATATTTTTAACATTTAAGTTGTCAAATATAACTGGGTTTTGTTCTTGGTTACGACTTTTACCAGCTTGAAAACCAACAATTAAAAAACGCGGCACCTCAGGTGATGATTTAGCTGATAGTCTCCAGGTAAAACCGGTTGCCTGTGGAACCGCAATAGAGTCGCTTTGTATCATTCTATACCCAACTGGAAATTTTTCTTTTTTTTTCGATAAATTTATAAAGTTCCAACTTGTTACCATCTTCCGGTGTTATATGAGGCATAAACCAAGATACTTTTTGTAAAATAACTTTACCAGGTTCATGTTGAGCAGGGTTTCCACCTGCGGCAGCTACCGTAGCAGCCCTAAAAATTGCATCATTGTCATTGTTTCTTGTTAAGGTTAAAGTTTGCTTCATTCCATATAGAATTTTGTTGTAATCTTCACAAAAACCAAATATATGTTTTAAGGGTATCCTAAAACTAAATGTTCCACGATCATTAGCTACCGGAGTCTGACTAAAAATATACTGTCTTCTTACTGAAAAACCGGTGTTAGTAGCACTGTCTGCATTGACTCCGCCATCCTTAAACCATAATTGATTTAACCCTTGTGATTTAGAAAAGTCATCTGGGTATTTTAACAGTCGAAGCATTGTGGTAGCCTGACCAGGGTAATTAATGGATTCTATCTCTTGGCCGCTAAGTTGATATCTGATATTTTTAAACAGATATATCAAACCATTATTTGTTAAGGTAACCTCATCAGCAACAGCAGCATCATAGGGGATTCCATCATTTTTTACTAATTTACCTATAATTTGTAAATATGACTCGGAAGGGTGATAAAAAATATCTTGAGTTTCGATATCAATCCTAATATTTCCTCCCGAGTTGTTTAGATTGGTTCCTGTAATAGGTTCATACTCATGGTATTCATATTCATCAATAGCATCATCTTTTAAAATCGGTGCTTTAATGTTTAAAATGTCCATTTTATTATATGCATTTTTTTAATTTTAAGTCAAAATTATAAATGAGTTGAGTTTTTAATATTCTAGCCATAGTTGAGGAAATGATTTGTTTTCATCATTAACAAAAACACCTTTAATTTTAATATTTTTAAGTTTTTCAGCAGAAAATTTTTTTCTCATTTTAGGATAAATTTTATTTCCGTAAAGAATGGTTACCTTAGGTATATCATTTTCTTCTAAATATTGATTTACATCTTCTTCAAATTCCTTAATGATATCAACTTTTTCAGGTGACAATTTTAAAACAACCTTTTTATAATCATAACTTGTATTGGTAACTTCAAGAATCTCACAATCTTCATTAAGTTTAAATTGACCATAAAGAATACCAACTCTTTTTGTATTGTATTTTTCGTATTCTGTTATCCTAAATTTTAGCTTTGACATTTTTTTTTTTTTTTTTTTTTTTTTTTTTTTTTTTTATTTAATGTATATAATTTACTTCAGTTAAATTTATTTTTTTCATAATACTTTAACTCCGGAACCCTTACTATTTAATTTCTTAACTAAATCTTGAATAGCAATGGCACTACCATCTATTAAGGTGTTAATATTTTGTGTTGCAGGTTGAGTTGTTGTAGTAGGCTTTTGAGTATATTTTTCTAAAATCTTTTTAGATTTTGGTGTCAAAGCCTTTTCAACTAACTTTTTACCTGCATCAACCGCGGCACTCTTTCCAACCTCTAACGCTTTCTTTGCTCCTTCCTTAGCAACACTCTTACCAACATCAACTGCTGAAGATGCAATTTGTTTAGCTGCGCTGCTTGTAGAGAGTCTTGTAAGAAAATTAGCTATACTATCAAAGATACCAGCTCCACCGTAAGAAGAATTTCTTTTAAATCCTCTTTTTTGTGATGTAATCATTTTATAATATAGACATTAAATTTTTATAATGACTCGAATTTAATACACCTTGTCTTTTTAATTCATCACAAATACTTACAAGCTCATTTCTTAAACCAGTATTACCAGCTTTTTTACTTGCCATTAAGAGGTCAAGTCTTTCTAACAACGCATTAAGGTCTGATGGGATAACAACAATTCCTTCTCCAGTTGCTTCTTTTTCTGCTTTGATTTCTTCCCAAATACTGCTAAGTATATTAGTCCATTTATAACTTTTACTGCTTCTGACTTTCCCACTGTTTGGGTCATTTTTAATATAAATAGAGTTGGTTTGTTTTATCAACTTACTATAATTTTTATAATCATCATCGTCATATTTACTTTTGTCTGGGGTTTTAGATACCAATAACTCCCAAAAACCAGGTGTTCCTTTATATTCATTGGCACCAACTATAATATCATTATCATCAATTTTTACAAATTTGCTACCAATATAAAATTTACCCTTTTCGTCACGTAACCCAAAAGTTGTATCAGCTTTAGATTTAGTAGCAAAGTTTCGTAGGTACTCTGCTGCAACTGGTCCAATATACATTTTATCTTCATCTTTATCTTCTGTTTCTTTGTAAGCCTCTATAGAAGGAAAGGCTGGAAACGTAATAGCATTAGGCAAGTCTTCCATACCCTTTTTAATAGGTTCAAGCCCTTTTGTAATCTCCTTTGTTGCAGCTTTTTGTGTTTCTGTAATAGGTTTAAAAAACTTTGAAAGGTCTGTTTGTAATTCAATTTCACCTGTTTTCTCTGCAAGTTGGCTATCACGCATTTTTTTCTTTGTTGCAAGATATTCCTTTACAATTTGGTCCCTTTTTACATGGTCTTTTATATTTAAAAATGACATATTTTTTTAAGTAAAAAAATTTTTTATCTTATTTTTTAATCAGTATTACCTATCTCACATGCACAAGAACATTTAAACTTAGGGCATTTAAAACGTAGTGGTGCCACGGTCCTTTTCAACCAACCTCCGAAAGGACTCCCTTGCTTCTTGTCTTCCTCTTTCAATTAAGCTTTCTTGTTCTTCTGTTATAATCTTCTTTTTTGTCTTACTCCTAATTTCTTCCTTCATTGTTTTATATTTTTCTAATTCTCCTAAAATTAGGTTAAACTCAGAGTGGTCAACTTTGTTATCAGATATTGCTTTAGATATATGTGTAAATAGTGTATTAAGCTTTGAATCAGCTAACATTTTAATCTTAAGGTGTTTTTCTGATTTTGTTCTTGTTCTTCTCACTGCAAATTTACCTAACAACGCACCAAGTCCAACAGTCAAAGCGCAAATTTCCAGGGCAATCGTGGCAGGGATTGCCACAACTGTAGAAAGTAGGGCTATACCACCCGCTCCAGCTCCTAGGGCAGCAGCTGTTAACCCAGCTTCAACGTTATCTACTGTTTTACTAATATTTAAATATTTTTTACTTAACTGTTCTCTAACTTTTACTTCATTTTCAAGAAATGATTGAATTTCTGATATTTTTTGTAGCCTAAAGGATTGACCATTGTCTTCTGCTGTTAGTATTGGTTCTAATTGTGGTGCATTTGCTATATTTCGTGCTTCTGGTAGGACAGGATAAATCTTTTCTTTTAGTTCCATTTTTATAATTAAAACTATTTTTTTAAATAGAATAGTAAAGACGACATAAAAGTTCATTTTCCTCAATTTCTACTAACCTACTTGAGTTGTTTGTAATTGTGGTTACCACATTAGGGACATCCTCAAGAATAACATCATTTGATAAACTAATTTGCTTAATTTTTGAATTATAAGATAGAGAAATTAAAACAGCTCCTCTACTCATCATAAAACCAAAACCTAAAACAATGGTTTTAGTTTCACCAGCTTTTAATAATAGGGGTTGTTGAGTAAAAACATCCCAAGTAACAGGATTAACTTTTTTAGCTGGGTGCTTAACTTCAACAGGTTTCCAAAAAATAGTTTTTGCTTGAACCATTTTAGGTTTAACTCCAAATTTATAAACATTCACATTTTTTAATTTATAATATTGCTCCTAATATAGGAATATTAGCAAATGGGCTATTAGGTCCTAAAAGAAGACCTTTTCCATCATAAATTCTGTCACCCTGTTTTAAATACAATCCATCGCCAACAGAACCTAATCCTTTACCTTTAGCTGGACTAAGATAAAGACCTTCACCATCAGTTTCTACTTGACACACACAACCACCTTTTTTAAGGTAAAGACCGTTACCCATTGCTTTTTGTACTCCTGATGAGGCTAACCCGGATAAAGCACCAACGCCTAAAGCTGGTAAAACGGTTCTTGCTAATGTAGGTAGAACTGATGAGGCTAATCCTGCTAACATTCCAAGAAAACCACCTTCTACTTTCATGTCGTGTTTAAGCTGTTTTTGTGTCATTTTAATCGTGGTTCCTCTACCAGCTTCATAAGCTTTTGCTATTTTCTTTGCTTGACTTTTGGTTATAGCTACAACATCGTTACCCTGTAAATCACTGATTTAAACGAATACTTACAGGACATTTATTTTTTAAAGTGTGTTTAAGTTTTTCTTTTTGCCCATCTGATATATTTAATTTTACTGTAGTATAGTCTGCCATTTTATATTAATATATTTTTTTATTTATCTTGATTCTCTTATATGAAATCTGATTGTTAAATTCTCACCTCTAAGATTTAGTAATGTTCCATCTTGGTCTGTAATTGATACATTAAGGTTATGTATTTCATTTAATGTTAATGGCAGATAAACTAAATTTACTGGGTTTTCTATTATTTTATAACCAGGTGGCACATTTGGAAAAAATGAATAAATAGTGTTTTTTTGCGAACCATTAACGTAACTACCTGAGATTAAATCAATATTAACGAGCAAACTATTAATACTAAGAATATTTACTACATTTTCTGATTCATGAAATCCTTGCATATATTTAGCATGAGTAAATCCTAAAACTTTAGCAATAGAATTTGGTTGATTAAAATCTACTTGATAACCATTTTCAATAGTAAGAACAGACTTTAAAGTATTAGTGTTTGCTGAGATGTTAATATAATATTCTTCATTAACCTCATCATAATGTCCTTTTTTTCTCATTTCTTGTTGAATAAAATCATTAATATCAACTAAATCATAACTTCCTTCGGGTATTTTTAGTTTTACCCATGTTGCATCATTGTCTGGGGAATAAACAAAAATATTATTATTTTTATCAATATTTGGAAATGAATAGTAAGTTTCAAGATTAACCAATGCTATTTCATATTCTTTATCCTTTTCTAATTGAAGTGGTGGAGTAAATCTTGTATTAAACTCTGTTTTGTTGTCACTTACTATAATTTGAAATGATGTTTTATGGTCAGTGTTTTTTACGATTTTTTCAAGCAATTCTTCCATTTTTATATTTACTAAAAAGTTATTTATATGTGTAAAAATACATCTTTTTTTGCTTAAGATATATTTTTTATGCACTAATAATAATTATTTTGTTTAAAAAATCTATCATTTCTAACACCTTTTAAATAAAAATCATTGTATTTTTCACTCATATTTAGGTTAAATACAAAACTTATTTCACTTATTTTATTTACGTTAGGTATTATTTTTTCTATACGTTCTTTATGTTTTTTATTAGTTTTGTCTACCTCCTCACTTTTAAAAATCTCAGACCATTTATCTATTTGAGAAGATAATTCTGAAACATAGTTTTTAATAAAAAATATATATATTTTTCTTTTTCACTAAGATTTTTTTTTTTTTTTTTTTTCTTTTTTTTTTTTTTTTTTTTTTTTTTTCTTTTTTTTTTTTTTTTTTTTTTTTTTTTTTCTCAAAAAGTTCAAACTCTTTTTTTAGTCTAAGTGCCTTAATTTTTTTTTCTACAATTTCGTGGTGTTGTGACCTCAACCTTTTTTGGTATTTCTTCTTCATATTTTTAGTACATAATAAAATCTCTTTTAAACTTAAACCATGAAAATTATTATTAGTAAATCCATAAACACTATTATAACAGGCCATTTTTTTATAATTATACTTAAAATCTTCTTAAGTTATTTTCAGTTTTTAATAATCTTTATAATTGTTAGGCATGTAAAAGTTATCAAATCAAAAAAGATTAAATCCTGATTTAACACCAAAAGAATGGTCAAAACCTGTAAATCGTGTTGATAAAGCAGCATATCATCATGATATCTGTTATCTTAAACATAATGATACTGTTACAAGAAATGCTGTTTGTGATAAAAATATGCTTAAAGAGTTAAAAGGAATCGGCAATCCTTCTATTAAGGAAAAAATGGAACGGGGGCTAGTTTCCACATTAATAGGAACCAAGGCTAAATTACCATTATTTGGATTACTTGTTAAGTCAATAACAACAAAACCATGCGGTTGGTTCCAACATTTTTTACAAAAAATTTTAAATTCTGAAAGTTCAATATCTTCACTTACATAATCTGTATATATATTTATTTGGTCTCTTTTAGGTAGTTTAAAAAGTATAATTAAGTTTGAATTTCCACGTATGGTTCTTCTTGGTAATTCAAAAAAGCTTTGTGCAAGATAAAAACAGTCAGCGTTACTATGCCTACCACGTACATAGTAATTTTCACACTTGCTTTGTTTTTCTAAAAGTAAGTCATCAAAAATCATTAAGTTTTTATTTTCAGCATTTAAGTCTCTTGAGTCAGGTACATCACTAGCATGTTCAAAAAATTCACACTTAATATCAGATTTTTCTTTAATTGTTTTAGCCCATTCTTCAACTAGCATTTGAGGAGAAACATTATGGTTTTGCACTTCATCCTTAAGTGAAAATAACCTTAATATATATTCTTTTGGTATTTCTTCTTCAAAAGCTTTTTTAAGTATACGATATTCTGGTTGAAACAAACTTTTACCGAAAACACATAAGTTGTTATAATCTAACCAATCAGGTCTTAACAAAAGGTTAAGTAAAAGTGTAGTTTTACCACATCCTGATTTACCTACTATTAAACCTCTAATACTTCTTGGTAAAAGGGGGTGGTTAGATCTTTTTGCTAACGCTTCATTCCATGATAAGTTAACAATATCCATTTTATATTAAAAATTTTAATTTAATATAAAAATGTATTGTGTTAAGTGTAAAAAACAAACTGATACAACTAATATTGAATATGCAGTAAGTAAAAATGGTAGAAATATGAAACGGGGAAAATGTGTTGAATGTGGAACAACTAAAACCCAGTTTATTAAAAAACAAAAAGGTGGTTCATTACTAAATAAAGTTATTAATAACTTACCTGTTGAAATGCACTTACCTGGTCATAATTTTACTGGTCTGGGCACCAAATTAAAAAAAAGATTAAATCCTGATTTAACACCAAAAGAATGGTCAAAACCTGTAAATCGTGTTGATAAAGCAGCATATCATCATGATATCTGTTATCTTAAACATAATGATACTGCTACAAGAAATGCTGTTTGTGATAAAAATATGCTTAAAGAGTTAAAAGGAATCAGCAATCCTTCTATTAAGGAAAAAATGGAACGGGGGCTAGTTTCCACATTAATAGGAACCAAGGCTAAATTTGGAATGGGAGTTTAAAAAAAAAAAAGAATGAAAACATAATATTAGCAGAAGAATTACATAAACCCGTAAAAAGAAAATTTAATAAAAGAAGAGTTAGAGTAAATGATATTGATAGGATATGGGCAGCAGATTTAGCAGACATGCAAGCATTTTCTAAATTTAATCGTGGTGTAAAATATCTTCTTGCTGTCATTGACATTTTTTCAAAATACGGGTGGCTGATACCATTAAAAGACAAAACAGGAAAATCTGTTTCTGTTGCATTGAAGAGTATTTTTTAAGGAAAGAAAACCTGATAAAATGTGGGTGGATAAGGGCAAAGAGTTTTATAACAAAGAAGTTAAAGACTTGTTTGAATTATATTCTACTGAAAATGAGGAAAAATCAAGCGTTGTTGAGAGATGGATTAGAACAATGAAAGAAAAAATGTGGAAGTATTTTTCTGCTCACTCAACAAATGTTTATATTGATGTATTACAAGACCTTGTTAAAGAATATAACAACACAAGGCATTCTTCTATTAAGACGACGCCAACTGAAGCAAGTAATAAGAAGAATGAAAATAAAGTTTGGAGAACATTGTATCCTGATTATAATCAAGTAAGGGAGGGTATCGAACCAAAGTTTTCTGTTGGAGACAAAGTAAGGATAAGTAAAAAGAAAAAGACTTTTGAAAAAGGTTATACCACAAGATGGACTGAAGAGGTTTTTACAGTTTCAGAAGTAAAACATACATCACCTGTAACATATAAAATTGAAGATTTAAATGGAGAAGAAATAAAAGGTGCCTTTTATGAACCCGAACTACAAAAAACAAGACAAGAGTTGTATAGGATAGAAAAGGTTATTAAAAAGGGAAAAAAGAAATCTCTTGTGAAGTGGAAAGGTTATTCTGATGAGTTTAATTCATGGATTGATAATAGTGCTATTGAAAATATTTAATATATAAAAAAAATGCAAGATATTTTAATTGATAGCATAATTTTACCAAACAAACCTTTAAGTAATTTTGAACTTGAGGATGCAGTAAAAAAAATTAAAAATAAAAAATTTTAGGGGGGTGTTTTTACGAAACACTTTACCTAAAAAAGTAAAAAGCAAAGAATGCGGTATATTAAATCTTGATGACTTGAGTGGGCCTGGCACACATTGGGTTGCCTGGTATAAAAATGGTAAAACTAAAACTTACTTTGACAGTTATGGCATACAACCACCCTTTGAAGTTAGAGATTATTTAAAAAGTCCATTACATTACAATACTGACCAATTACAACAAGCGGGGGAAGTATTTTGTGGCCATTTATGTTTGTACATTCTTAAAGAACTGGGTTTAGGTAATAAGTTTCAAAATGTTTTAAATAAACTTTTTTATAAAACTATGCCTGTTGATAAATTTGGAAGAATGGATGATATTAAAACAGGTGGTGATGGTGTGTCACTCGCTTACATAAGTAATAATTTTTTACGTAAAGATGGAACAACCACCGTTACCGGTTCTATAAATATGAATGGCAACACATTAACAAGGGTTAGTAATCCAGTAAATCCTCAGGATGTTGCTACTAAGAATTATGTTGACTCAAACACTGGGTTGTTGGATGAAAATGGAGGATATCATATGACGGGGTATTTAAACATGGGTTTTAATAAAATAAAAAACATAGCTGACCCTGGGGAGCCGAGTGAAGCAGCTACTAAAAAATATGTAGATTTACTTATATCAGATATTATAACAAAAACGCAGTTAGATGAGAAAATAGAACTTATTCGTAATTTATTACCTTTTGTTAAATCCGGAAATATTTATGAATGGTTTGGTCAAATTAATATGGGTCAACAAAGAATTTTTAATTTACCTTTCCCTGTTAATGGTTATGAAGCAGCAACAAAAGATTATGTAGATAGAAAATTTCAAAAACCAGCAACTACAATATACAGTAAAACCTCTCCTCACGACCACCCCGGTAATACGAGCAACCCGCTATTACGAACGATTTTTGTCAGAACGGAATTTTTCCTTCTTCATAATCAATGACCACGACCCCGGAAATACGGGCACCCCGCTATTCTGAAATTATGACCACCATTTTCAGTACCAATGAGTAATTACCAACAGATTTTAACCCCGTGAAACGACCACTAATTTTCACATTTTTTTTACGACCAGCTAATTTTCACGCGTCCATAATCGCGAACTGGAGGCCGTGCTTCATGTACGAATAGTTTTGGGTCCGATGGAGTAGACAATCAATTAGCGATCTTTTGTTTATCTGTTGACTACAGTAACACAATCGTGTTAAGTGATTAAGGTGTTACCTTACATAATCAAATGACCAATGAACTGGTGATAATTAATTCGGCTTTTATTCGGTAAGCATGCGTTTATCACACATTGCTGACATGGGTGAAAAACATGTCAACATCCGGGTAATAACGATTTGTTTTGTACATCTAGCTTTTGTAATTTGAGACGCTTGGGTTAATATCTAGCGATTGGGATGGGATAATTATTTGTTTTTTGTTACACATTAAAGCCATACTTATATCGTAGAGAATATGTGATTTTTGAACTGGTAAACACTTCAACTTTGCGATCGACGATTAGTAGGACTGTTCGAACATTCACCTCGAATCAAAATGGGGGAAAAAAACCGTCAGGCTCTTCAACGATATTCGAAATTCTTTGTTTAAAAATGAAAAAAAGCGCGTGGAGTAAGAGTTCTTGAGACTACACAAGATAAAAAAGAAAGCAGATTAAAACAGGGAATACGACAAGTTCTATAAGTAACATTTAAATATGTAGTCTTTAAGTTCAGATTCTTGATTAATGTACATATCTTGCTGTAAGAGTTTAAATAGGCAATTATGAATGGGCATTCACTGCCATGTGAATTTATTCAGAAAAATTCAAGCACATATTAACTTTACAATAAACATGAAAATTTTCTTGTTGTCATTTAAATGTGTGGGCATAGGCTTCCCCGACTAAAATATGTATACATTACTTGGAACATAATTTAAATCCACATAAGTCTACACATAGTCTGGGTTTGATTCAAAATCTAGGTGGGTGAAACCCGGAAATCAGACCACCCCGCTAATAAGACCAATTTTCAAAAGTACCACGGGTGGTCATAATAGAGGGGTTTTACTGTATGCTGAATGTAAAGGAGGATTAGTACAAGGTGAAAAACCTTTTACTTTTGGATGTAATACTAATAACCCTATTGGCTATGTAATTCCTTCAAATGGCCAAATATTAAAATCATCTATTTGCGTATCAGATCTTATAAATACTAGATTTGAAATAGAAATTTTAATTAATGATATTGGAACTGGGAAAAATATATATCATATTAGTTCTGAATATTCAAGCACTACTTGGTATCATAGAAGTAAATCTTTAATATTAGAAGAAGAAGATAGAATAAATTTTTTAGTAAAAACTAATAATCCTTATGTTCAATTTGTTAATATTTCTTTATTAATAGAATTAGACTTTTAAAAAGAAATTAAAAAAAATATTGTATAAAAAATGCCTGTTGATAAATTTGGAAGAATGGATGATGTTAAAACAGGTGGTGATGGTGTGTCACTCGCTTACATAAGTAATAATTTTTTACGTAAAGATGGAACAACCACTGTCACTGGTTCTATAAATATGAATGGCAACACATTAACAAGGGTTAGTAATCCAGTAAATTCTCAGGATGTTGCTACTAAGAATTATGTTGACTCAAACACTGGGTTGTTGGATGAAAATGGAGGATACAATGTACAAGGATATTGAAACATGAATTATAATGTTATAAAAAATGTTAAAGAACCAACAGAACCAAATGAAGCTGCTACTAAAAAATATGTGGATGATAGTGGTAAAGCAATAGTACAACAACAAGATGGTTCTTTTTCTGCTGTTGTAGATATAAATATGCAAGGATATACTTTAACAAATGTTTTAGATCCCGCAGAACCTCAAGACATTGCAACTAAGAGATATGTGGATGTTGCTAATCGAGCCTTTGTTTATGGAGCTGGTGGTTATATAGCAGGTGGTGACATTTCTATGGGTGGAAGAAGAATTTCCAATGTTGGAACACCTATAGAAAATCAACAAGTTGCAAATAAGTTTTACGTAGATAGCATTGTTGAGATAGCCACTGCAGGTGATAAGGCTTTAACAAAAAACCAATATGGGACTTTTTTAGCGGCTGGTAAAATAGACATGAGCAGCCACTCAATCACCAGCTTACCAAATCCTATAGACCGTGACGCTGCTGCCAATAAAAATTATGTTGATAATGGTGGAGCTATTGTAAAAAATCCTGATGGAAGCTTTACAGCAATAGCCAACGTGGATTTCCAAGGCTTTTCTATAAAAAACGCTGCTACACCTGTAGAAGAAAGAGATTTAGCGACAAAATCCTACGTGGATGAAAAAGTATCACTTCCTTCTCTCATAGCTCCTAAACCTGTTATAAGCGTGTGTGCCAAGGAACAAGGTCCTTTAGCAGATGGTAATTATGAGTTTTCCTTTGGTAATGGAAACACAGGAAGGAGTCATGGGATAGGAGGTTATTGTATGTCTGCCCCTGGTAGAATTATAAGAGGGTCTTTAATGGTTGTTAAAGGTAATAGGTTTTTGCATGAAGAGACAAAAGTTAATATAGTCATAAACGGAGATGAACAGGTTGATTACTCTATAATAAAAAGTGCTAAAGAAAAATGCAGTTGTGTAGTTTTCCCACAACCTTTAGAAGTAGACCAATGTGATGTTATAAACTTTATAACAAGGACAGATAACCCCAATGCAAGAAACGCATATGTGACAATATTGATAGAATTGGACTTGTAAAAAATATTTAACCTAGTAAAGGGTTAAATATTTAATTTTTTAAAATTGAATATAAGGGAGGGCATTCCTTCCAAAATTTACCTTTTTCAGTATATACAAAAGGAATAAAATATTTTTCTCCTACGGCCTCTATTGGTACCTTTTCATTCCATTTAAGATCTTTCATTAGATTGTCCAATATTGTGTATGCTTCATATTCTGAACAACTACCTGGTATTTTACAAAGTGTTCGTGTTGGTGTTTCATTTGTAACTTCTGGGCTATCACTCACAAAAAAACAAACATGAAGGGTAAAATTAGAAGTTTGTTTTTTTTTTGTTGGTCCCATTCATACAATATATATTTTTCTACATCAAATATTGTTTCATATAAAACATCAAAACTTGAAACATCAAACAAAAATATTTTAAAACCTGGAAACTCATTTTTAACATGTGTGTAATCATCTATATCATCATATTCTATTTTTTTCTTTTAAACGCTTGGCTTCTGCTTCTTCTATCAACTTTTTAAAAATTAGATTCATTTTTTTAAAGAAAAATTTTTTCTTAAATTAAATTTTTCTTATGATATCACTTTTTACTCTGCAAACCGGACATTCTTTTTTTCTGATACATTATATTGCATGAATTACACATACAAATATGGCCACAACTACAAAATAAAATATTAGGTTTTGCTTTTCATCCGTGCATAAAGCACAAGAATCAGATTTAAACGTTTCACCTTCATTAATAAATGATTGTTGTGTTGGGTTGTTATCTTCAAGTTCAGTAAGTTCTTGCCAGTAATCATCATTATAAGATATTTCATGCATTCTCTCTCTTTCACTATCGGCCTCTATATCACATAATTCAGCAAATGGGGGATAATTTCTATCTTCTTCTGTTTCAAAATATATAAAAAAATTTAAATTTTCTTCATCATCTAAATATCCATTTATAGTTTCACTATATTCACCAATTTCTTTAAAAGTATCATTTAATTCTTTTAAAAACGTGGTTTCTACCTCACCAGCATTAAAAAATATTTTTGTTAAACATAATTTTTTTTAATTTTTTCTACTCATTACATATAAATTTAACCAAAAATGTTTATAGGGGTTTTCTTTTATAAATTTACTATATTCATAATAAATATTAGAACATGAAGATGAACCTTCGTAAGGCATTATCCTATTTTCCCAATCAAAACTTATTTCTTTCATGTTTAAGTTATATATTGTTTTAGCTTTCTGACCACAAATATGATACAGAAAAAATCTATCTGAAATTTTATTTAACGCACTCATCTTACATAATATTTTTGTAACTTAACAAATAAAATTTCAAATTTTATTTTTAAAATTTTTTTTAATTTTTTTAAAAAATTGATTTAAGTAATTTTTTTCTTAAATAAAAATTAAGCCCTTACTAACATCATTTGGGCTACCCTTACTCTCAACATCTGGGTTAAGTAATTGTTTAAAGTATAAATAAGTTTTTTAAATTCATTTTACAAATATTTACTTAACAAAAAGTAACTATTTATATATTTTTACCAATTTCTTAAGCAAATCACACTTACCGTAATTCATCTATGTATTCGGACACAATAAAATAATTATTTTATTTTGTGTCCGAACTCATAGATAATTGCCACCGTCAGTGTCCGAAAACATAGAGAATTAAAAAAAAAAAAATCCTGTCAATTACCAAGTGAACAAAACAGTGACTCCGCCTACAAAAATCGATATGGGCCAATCAGCGAGCGAGGCGTTTGCGTAATATGGTGAGAAAACAAAACGCGTTGATAGTTAATTGCCCGATATCGAAAGGAACATGTGGAATCGGGTGTTAAGGTAAGATAAGCGACCCTTTACGCGAAAATACGTACAAAAAATATGGTCAGGAAGAGAAACAATCGACAGAGTAGAAGTTAATTGCGTACAGACCTGTGCATATTTCAATAGCACAACGATTTTCGGAAAACAATTTGACCTCGTAATTCTTGGAATTCCAGCTTTATCTAAATTTAGACCCGTTTACATCATCGAAGTACTCGGTCATTATTGTTACATTATTTTCACCCAGAAATTGCGATTAGTAATTTTCAGACTGTGTCTCCTCTCTTGTAAGAAAATACCTGTAACACACCTATCTTCTTTGTGAACCTTAAGACAGTAAGACTTTTTCGTCTGACGGACTAAGAATGGCTTGGAAACGATGTAACGTGGATATATTTTAGTTTAGTGTAGACCAGATAATGAATATGCAGCCTGATCTTTTACAACACTGCCCGTGTAAATGGACTGTTAAAAACAGAAGGATCTGGGATAATTAAAAATCCGAAAGTAGTTGATTTGATCTTGTAGTGATGCTGGGGGAAAGGGTCTTTGAGCCAAACACGGGTAAAGGTAGTTACTGAAGCATGACAAAACACCAGTCCATATTCCAGTTATGGATAAACATACTCTAATCAACGACCCTTTACACTTACTGGACATTGTTTGGACTCAACCTTCGTCTGGGACAATACTTCTATCGATAGGAGTAGTTAAACTAGCTTGACGAAAAAAAATATTGTCCAGACTTTTCAGTCACGAATTTGGTTTCCGAATTAATGGAAAAAATGCTAGCATCAGCTGTCCGAAATTAGAGACATAAAATAAATTATTTCAAGAATTAATTAATGGTGTCCGAATTCATAGAGTGTCCGAATATATAGATGAATTACGGTACATAAGCCTGATGCGAGAGTAACTGGCTAACTGATGCGTGGGTTGATGGGGAGAGGTAAGGGTTAAGTGGTTGATTGGTTGGCTGATGCACTGGTTGATTGGTTAGCCTGGTTAGCCTGGTTAGTTGGTTGATGAGGGGTGGGGGGTTGCAGGTACTTTCGGAAAAATTAATTTTTTTTTAAAAATTGAATTTAAGTAAAAACAGTTAAGAAAAAGGTTATGCCATTTTGTTTGCTGATCTTAATATGGGTTTTATGTTAAGTCATTATATCATAATTTTATGAGCATGTTAATGTTACATAAAATTGTTATTGTTACATTATTATATAAGGGCTAGCCATATGCTTAAGCGTTGGTTGATTGGTTAAGCGTGGGGGGATTTGTTAAGTGTGTTGATTGGTGTGTGGGTTTGTTGGTTTGTGGTTTGTTGGTGGTTAAAATATTTCTGGGGCAAGCGATGACGTGAGCGAGAAAAAAGGGATATGAGCATTAAATCCCTTTTTACAATCTACTAGTAACCTTGTTTATAATATGATGTTGGTCATCCAACAAATGGTTAAGATCTTTCTTTGGAAGATCTCAAAGTTTGACAGAGGAAGTCCTTCGGAAACTTGACAGATCAAGATCAAGATGCAGATAGCATTACAGTGTGATTCCAATAAAAGAAGTCTTTAAAGTGAAGAAAACATTGTAGGAAAACAAGAAAATGCTGGTAGCATACAATGTTTCTAAAAGCCTTCTTTTTTCAAATTTTCATCTTTTATAAAATTAATTAGCTGAATTTAAAAAAAATAGTTGAAGTAATAAAACCTTTTTTCTTTTAAGGTAAGACCTGTGTAATGGAAAACAGCTATTTCCACTAAAATATCATCCTGCAAAATTAGCTATAATTAAAAATGAGTATTATTGAACTACTTTCACCTTTTCATTTTTTCCATTTTTTCCTTTTTTGAATTATCATTTATAAATTTAAAACCGCTATATTCTCAATTGAAAAAGAGATAATAATTACCTCCCTTTTTAGAAAACAAACAAAAGTATCAAAAAAAAGTTTGAAGATAGACATAAACGGAATTTCTGATCCATTAGAAATGTGCAAAAATATTATTTCGGCATAAATCCTTATTTATCCTTATTTAACTACCAATTAGAATTTTTGCCCAATGTTCACCGGAAGTGCATTACACAGGTCTTACCTTAAAGCAAAATTCAGCTATACATAAGTTGAAGTTCTCAGTGATGGCTACTAGTCTGGGTTTTATTCATAAGAATATCAGCAGCAGCAAAGCCAAGTCCTGCAGTTTGAAGCCACACAATGGACCATCTGTGTTCTACTGCTATCAACAAAGGTGTACATCTATATACATTCAGTCCCTGAGGACTGAGGCTGTAACTTTTTTCAGCATTTCAATTGGAAAAAGTTTAAGCTTAAACATCTGATTCACAAAGTGCTGATGGTGAGCTATTGTGATCATGCTGTGTCTGGCGTTCGTTGTCCTTTGTCCACCGTGCGGTCATCAACATTTACCTTGTGTGCACTCTAGAGGCCACATTTTCAGTCGGACACTCATGAAACTCAGTCAAAATATTTGTCTTGATAAAAACTCGGACAAGTTTGAAATTGGTTCATGTCAGGTCAAAAAGTAGGTCACTGGGCTAAATCTTAGAAAAACCTTGTGTGCACTCTAGAGGCCACATTTACAGCCTGATACACATGAAACTTGCTCAGAACGTTTGTCTTTATAATATCTTGGACTAGTTTTAAATTTGGTCATGTTGGGTCAAAAAGTAGGTCACTGGACCAAATCTTAGAAAAACCTTGGGTTCACTCTAGATGCAATATTTTCAGCCTGAAACTCGTGATACTTGGTTGGATTGTTTGTCTTGATGATATCTCGGACAAGTTTGAAATTGGGTGTCGTCAGGTCTAAAGTAGGTCACAGGACCAAATCTTAGAAAAACCTTGTGTGCACTCTAGAGGCCACATTTTCAGCCTGAAACTCATGAAAGTTGTATTGAATATTTGTCTTCATGATATCTCTAACAAGTTTGAAATTGGTCATAGCGGGTCAAAAAGTAGGTCACTGGGCTAAATCTTAGAAACCTGTTTGCACTCTAGACGCCACATTTTTAGCCTGTTACTCATGAAACTGTCTGATTGTCTGTCTCGATGATATCTCAGACAAGTTCGAAATTGGGTCATGTTGGGTCAAAAAGTAAGTCACTGGCCCAAATCTTAGGAAAAACCTTGTGTGTACCATAGAGGCCTTATTTTCAGCTGATACTGATGAAGATTGGTCACAATGTATATCTTGTTGATATCTCAGACATGTTTGAAATTGGGTCATGTCACTCAGGTTGAAAGGTAGATCAAAGGGTCAAATCTTTGAAAAATCTTGTGTTCACTCTGGAGACGACATTTTCGGTCTGATACTCTTAAAACTTAGAATGTTTATCTCAGTGATATCTTGGACAGGATCCAATTTGGATCATGTCAGGTCAAAAACTAGGTCACTGAACCAAATCCTCGAAAAACCTTGTGTACACTCTATGGGCCAAATTTTTAGCCTGAAATGCATGAAACTTGGTTAGAAATTTTGTATTGATGATATCTTTGACAAGTTCCAAATTGAGTTGCCTTGGGTTAAAAAGTAGGTCACTGGTCCAACTCTTAGAAAAACCTTGTATGCACCATAGAGGACACGTTTCCTGTCTGATTCTCATAAACTTGGTCAGAAAGTTTGCCTTGATGATATCTTGGACAAGTTCCAAAGTGGGTCACATCTGGTCAAAAAGTAGGTCACTAGACCAAATCTTAGAAAAAACCTTGTGTGTACCTCAGAGGTGACATTTAACATGGTCAGAATGTTTGTCTTAATGATATCTCGGGCAACTTTGAAATTGGGTTCAAAAGTAGGTCATTTACACTTGTGTGTTTTACATCATTAAAACCAGGATCTCTTCAGTTTTATGAACTGTAGATGACTTTACTCAGGTGAGTGCTTTAGGGCCAATGGCCCTCTTGTGTAAAGTTTTTATTATACAATTATTGTACTTCTCTCATCTAAATATGATATAATAAACAGGTATTAAACAATATTCATACATGTGTCTTGAAAGTGTCGAAATATCCATTTCATTTCAAATTACCAAACCATAAAAAAGTTATACTAAAAAAGAAAAAAGTGTACATTCAGACATGTACATGTCAAATTAACACTAGTTTTGATTTCTGAATTTTTAGGCAATGGTGATAACTTACGAGTTCGCAAGAGGCTGGAAGAAAAGTGAAGTAGTTTCTCCAAGAGAGTGTAGGTTTATCCATGAGCCATGGATAATAGTTATTTTGTCAATGAAAGTGTTTGGCTGTAAAGAATTACATCTATTTGACAGTAAAGATCAAAAATATGAAATGTGACAATTCATCATTTTGCATCATTTAATTTTCCTATATGTGCACATCATCTGCATTTTGAAAATTATGTGGTGCCATTACGTCCAAAATCAGTTAAGTAGTGCAAATGACTTAATTTCCCGTCACAGTCAAATGAAAAGACAATTTAGGCCTTTCAGTCTACTTTTGTATGTTACACATAGTCCAAATGATATTGCCAAAAATATAAATGTACAACTCCAAGATCTAAACACTTTGAAGTTGAAAATTTGAAGCTGGTTGTAGACATACACTAACAAAAAGCCATGTCACAAACAAAATGTTATATTAACCAAAAATATCGCACAAACATAAAGCACATAGTATGAATAAGGTACGGTTTATTTTATTTGTAAATGCCAAACAATGAGGCACAAAGCCGAAAGAAAGCTTGTAATTTATTTCTTTTGATATTTTTGTCTGTTTACTGTCCCTTAAATCATAGTGAATTACGTTATACAAAGTAACGCTACTGCATTGAAATGAAATACGAAAGGTAGTGTGCAAAATATATTTTTTCTCTTTCTATAAGCATCATATTTAACAGCTAAAATAATGTTTTGCGTTTACCGTCAAAAAATTTACACTGCACTTTATTCAAATTAGGATTTTCAATTTTTCACTTTTTAGCTCACCTGAGCACATAGTGCTCAGGGTGTGCTATTGTGATCGATCGTTGTCCGGCGCCCGTCCGTCCGTGTGTCCGTCCGTCTGTCCGTCCGTCCGTCCGTCCGTGAACAATTACTTAAAAAATCTTCTCCTCTGAAACTGCCCAACAGATTTCAGTGAAACTTCACAGAAATGATCCTTAGGTGATGCACTTTCAAAATACTTCAAAGATTTGAATTCCATGAAGAACTCTGGTTGCCATGGCAACCGAGAGAAAAAAACTTTAAAAATCTTCTTGTCCCAAACCGTAAGGGCTAGAGGTCTCATATATGGCATGTAGTATCATCTAGTGGCCCTCTACCAAAATACTTCAAATAATGGCCCTAGTGTGGAAATTGGCCCTATGTTGTGGGTTCTCGGATTTCACATAGAGATAAAGAAGGAAGTCTTTAAAAATCTTCTTGTCCCAAACCGTAAGGGCCAGAGCTTTCATATTTGGCATGTAGCATCATCTAGTGACCCTCTACCAAAATACTTCAAAATATGGCCCTAGTGTTGAAAATGGCCCTATGTTGTGGGTTCTCGGATTTCACATAGAGATAAAGAAGGAAATCTTTAAAAATCTTCTTGTCCCAAACCATAAGGGCTAGAGCTCTCATATATGGCATGTAGTATCATCTAGTGGCCCTCTACCAAAATACTTCAAATTATGGCCCTAGTGTTGAAAATGGCCCTATGTTGTGGGTTCCCGGATTTCACATAGAGATAAAGAAGGAAATCTGTAAAAATCTTCTTGTCCCAAACCTTAAGGGCTAGAGCTTTCATATTTGGCATGTAGCATCATCTAGTGACCCTCTACCAAAATACTTCAAATTATGGCCCTAGTGTTGAAAATGGCCCTATGTTGTGGGTTCTCGGATTTCACATAGAGATAAAGAAGGAAATCTTTAAAAATCTTCTTGTCCCAAACCATAAGGGCTAGAGCTCTCATATATGGCATGTAGTATCATCTAGTGGCCCTCTACTAAAATACTTTAAATTATGGCCCTAGTGTGGAAATTGGCCCTATGTTGTGGGTTCTCGGATTTCACATAGAGATAAAGAAGGAAATTTGTAAAAATCTTCTTGTCCCAAACCTTAAGGGCTAGAGCTCTCATATTTGGTATGTAGCATCATCTAGTGGCCCTCTACCAAAATACTTCAAATTATGGTCCTAGTTTGAAAATGGCCCTATGTTGTGGGTTCTCGGATTTCACATAGAGATAAAGAAGGAAATCTTTAAAAATCTTCCTGTCCCAAATCATAAGGGCTAGAGCTCTGATATATGGCATGTAGTATCATCTAGTGGCCCTCTACCAAAATACTTGAAATTATGGCCATAGTGTGTAAAATGGCCCTATGTTGTGGGTTCTCGGATTTCACATAGAGATAAAGAGGGAAATCTGTAAAAATCTTCTTGTCCCAAACCTTAAGGGCTAGAGCTTTCATATTTGGCATGTAGCATCATCTAGTGACCCTGTAGCAAAATACGTCAAATTATGGCCCTTGTGTTGAAAATGGCCCTATGTTGTGGGTTCTCGGATTTCACATAGAGATAAAGAAGGAAATCTTTAAAAATCTTCTTGTCCCAAACCATAAGGGCTAGAGCTCTCATATATGGCATGTAGTATCATCTAGTGGCCCTCTACCAAAACCCCTCAAATAATGGCCCTTGTGTGGAAATTGGCCCTATGTTGTGGGTTCTCGGATTTCACATAGAGATAAAGAAGGAAATCTTTAAAAATCTTCTTGTCCCAAATCATAAGGGCTAGAGCTCTCATATATGGCATGTAGTATCATCTAGTGACCCTCTACCAAAATATTTGAAATTATGGCCCTAGTGTTGAAAATGGCCCTATGTTGTGGGTTCTCGGATTTCACATAGAGATAAAGAATGAAATCTGTAAAAATCTTCTTGTCCCAAACCTTAAGGGCTAGAGCTTTCATATTTGGCATGTAGCATCATCTAATGACCCTCTACCAAAATACTTCAAATAATGGCCCTAGTTTTGAAAATGGCCCTATGTTGTGGGTTCTCGGATTTCACATAGAGATAAAGAAGGAAATCTTTAAAAATCTTCTTGTCCCAAACCATAAGGGCTAGAGCTCTCATATATGGCATGTAGTATCATCTAGTGGCCCTCTACCAAAATACTTCAAATAATGGCCCTAGTATGGAAATTGGCCCTATGTTGTGGGTTCTCGGATTTCACATAGATATAAAAAAGGAAATCTGTAAAAATCTTCTTGTCCCAAACCGTAAGGGCTAGAGCTTTCATATTTGGCATGTAGCATCGTCTAGTGGCCCTCTACCAAAATACTTCAAATTATGGCCCTAGTGTTGAAAATGGCCCTATGTTGTGGGTTCTCGGATTTCACATAGAGATAAAGAAGGAAATCTTTAAAAATCTTCTTGTCCCAAATCATAAGGGCTAGAGCTCTCATATATGTCATGTAGTATCATCTAGTGGCCCTCTACCAAAATACTTCAAATTATGGCCCTAGTGTTGAAAATGGCCCTATGTTGTGGGTTCTCGAATTTCACATAGAGATAAAGAAGGAAATCTTTAAAAATCTTCTTGTCCCAAACCTTAAGGGCTAGAGCTTTCATATTTGGCATGTAGCATCATCTAGTGGCCCTCTACCAAAATACTTCAAATTATGGCCCTAGTGTTGAAAATGGCCCTATGTTGTGGGTTCTCGGATTTCACATAGAGATAAAGAAGGAAATCTTTAAAAATCTTCTTGTCCCAAACCATAAGGGCTAGAGCTCTCATATATGGCATGTAGTATCATCTAGTGGCCCTCTACCAAAATACTTCAAATAATGGCCCTAGTGTTGAAATTGGTCCTATGTTGTGGGTTCTCGGATTTCACATAGAGATAAAGAAGGAAATCTTCAAAAATCTTCTTGTCCCAAACCGTACGGGCTAGGGCTTTCATATATGGCATGTAGCATCATCTAGTGACCCTCTACGAAAATACTTTAAATTATGGCCCTGGTGTTAAAAGTTGACCCTATGTTGTGGGTTCTCTGATTTCACATAGAGATAAAGAAGGAAATCTTTAAAAATCTTCTTGTCCCAAACCATAAGGGCTAGAGCTTTCATATTTGGCATGTAGCATTATGGTGTTGAGCTGAGTTGAGTTTCAGGTGAGCGATTTAGGACCATCATGGTCCTCTTGTTTAGTGAATTACGTTATACAAGTTTTCTAAGATACTAAATGTCGGAAAGGAAATTAAACACGAATATGGGTATACCATGTCCGCCTTTCTGATATGTCAAGATACCATTTATCTGTGTTAAGTAATAAGGATTCAAATTGCATTTTAGATGCTGGGGTGAATTACGTTACAGTGAATTACGATACGCTGAATGTAGGATTATCTGAACAAAACAGCAACCTATACACGAGTTATTTTCGGTGTAAACACCGACCTCATAGTTACATCGTATGTGAACGTCATTTACTGGTGCTGTTTATCTTTTTTGACCTTGGCGGATATGTAGAC
This sequence comes from Tridacna gigas, assembly GCA_945859785.2. NCBI lineage: Eukaryota > Metazoa > Mollusca > Bivalvia > Cardiida > Cardiidae > Tridacna > Tridacna gigas. Next base: position 24,802,573 of record OX244040.2, read on the forward strand.
TTTACTGCACAGTAAGTATTATTGGTTTATATCATTTAATTAGTGTTTATCCCTGCTCATAACATGTTGTGTGTTGTTCGATTTTTAAGATTTACATTTGTATTCTTCTATCTTGTCTGAATTAAAGAAATTAAAATAGATGTCTTTGAATGTGATGTATGAATTATATAATAACGTAATTCACAAAAAATGTAACATAATTCACTTTCTTTTCGTTTTGGTTCCATTTTGTAGATCATGGTGCAAATGACCAATGCAGAAAGACAGAAAAGATACAGAGACAGAAAAAAGGCCAGAGAGGGAGATTCTTACCTAAAGAAAGAGTGTTCGAGAGTGAAACGTTATTATGTACCAACAGCTGAACTGGCACCGAAGGCACTGACAAAAAGAAGAAAAGCCATCTGTGAATGTATGCGAGAGAAGTGTAAACAATTAAGAGGTGATAGTAAAAGCCAAAATGAGGAAAATGTACTTGAAATATCTACTGCTGTTGAAAGTGTTAGCGACTCTGGGCCATGTGATTCCACTGTGAATTTACAAGAAGAACAGCCTGGGCCATCTAATTTGAAAGTCAAGATGAATTTCAGTGCAAAAAGAGGAAAGAAGAGAAAGGCAATTACACAGCTGAATGTTGCAAAGAAAAGAATGAGAATTTTAACAGATACAGTGGAAAAGCTAAATAAAAGAAATTCTTGCCTGAGAAATAGGTTACAAAGATTACGAAGTCAGAACATAGGAAAAGGCGCTAAGCAAAATCCAGACAGATTACAGCAGGTTCAACAACTAACACCCAAAAGTAAGACTGATGCTCAAGTAAATTGTTTGAACATGACACCAACTTCCAAGAGAAAGGTTTATAAACAGTTGCACTTTAATGCACTTTAATAACTGCTGTTTATATGAATTGAAATCATCAATAAATGTAACCAAAGGCAAACAGGCACAAAAGTCTCTTTTACGCGTTGTCTGTGGAAGGATAATGCACAAGTACAAATTGGAGAGAAGTCTCGGAAAGTATATGAATGTCAACAGACGCCAAATCAAAATGACTAGGGAAAGCAAGAAAGAAACCAAAAGCCGTTTAGCAGGAGAAAGAAAAGTGATTCATGACAAAGTAAGAGATTTCATGGAGCGTGACGATAACAGCACAAATTTACCTGGGAAGAAAGATAGCCATAAAGATGGGAAAGCACGAATCCAGAAGAGAGTTTTAAATGACTATCTCTACAATTTGCACTCGAAATTCAGAGCAGAGAACAGCGAGTCCAATATCAGCCTTCCTGTTTTCAGCAGGCTGAGACCAAAACATATCCAGCTTGTTCAGTTCAGGAGTAGACAGACGTGTTTATGCCAGAAACATCAAAATATGGTGCTAAAATGCAAAGCAATGCGAGAGTGTAAAGTGACTGACAATCCAGATACTCTTGTGAAGAATATGACTGACACAGATATATTGAACAAAGTAGATGAAATACAAGAATCCACAGTTAAGTATTCAGAGTGGCAAAGAGTAACAGTTGAAAAGAAAGGTCGGATGATGAAGCGAATGCAAATAGTACCTGTGGAGGAAAGTAAAGACAAGTTTAGAGAAATTTTGAGAAAGGAACTGTGAGGATTTAGAGAGCATATTCGCCATGTGAAAACACAGTATGAACAATCAAGAAAGCTTAAAGAAGAGCTTCCAACAGATCATGCTATCTGTCACATGGACTTTGCAGAGAACTATATTTGTACATTCGCTGAAGAAATCCAATCAGCCTATTTTGACAAAGGCGCCGTAATGCTTCATCCTGTCGTTGTGTATACTAGAGATCCCACAACCAATGACATTCAGCATAAGTCGTTTGTTGTTGTATCAGACGAAACATCTCACAATGCAGCTACTGTATTTGCTATAATGAAAGATATAGTCACAGAAATTACGGCTATCCTTCCACAATGTTAAATGATTCACTACATGACCGATTCTCCTACGTCACAATATCGAAACAGCAAGATCTTCTCAGTCATTCCGAACCAAGACAAGATATTCCCTGACATTAAAGCATCCTGGTTGTACTTTGAAAGCGGACATGGAAAAGGTCCGTGTGGTGGTGTGGGTGGAACTGCAAAAAGACTTGCTGACATGACAGCAAAACGTCATTCCGCCATTATTCAGTCTGCAAAGGACTTTTACAACTGGGGCAAAGATCAAACAAACAGCCAAGTGAAATACATGTTCGTTCCACAAAGTGCGTGTAAGGATGCAGGACAGGAACTCTGCAAGATTGCTGTAAGGCCCTTGAAAGGTACAATGCAGATCCATGCTGTTGTTTCCTTGGAAAACAATGTGATAGCAGTCAGAGATACATCCTGTTATTGTCACAATTGCTTTAAGGATGGGACTTTTCATGTGTCATGTGAGGGTTGGAGTAAGTCAGTTCTAGTGCAGGATAAGGTTGCAAACCGTGGTACATTTATGGAACAGGAAATAGAAGTTGGCGTCGAAAAGGAAAGGGGACAGGAAAGTCAAGAAGAAGATCTGAGACAAGAAAGTCGAAGTAGTGAGGAAGGTGAACCAGATACTCAGATCAAGTGTATGCCGACAATAGCTATGTTGCTGCCATATACGACAAACAGCGGTATACGTGTAAGATTCTGGAGTATGACTCTAGTGACCAAGAATACTTTGTATCGTTCATGGTTGAGGCAAAAAAGTCCTTCAAATGGCCCGGTAAGCCAGACACGGTCTGGATAACAGCCGATGCTATATTAATGGCTGTAGACGAACCAATTCACATTGGAAAAACAAGAAACATGTTCAGATTCCGACTGGAAGAAATTAACACCATTGAGTTGTTGTTTGGCCTATAAAAAGTAAACAGTACTGGACGAGAAACAGTTTGTGTTACACTGAGTTCCTTTAAAAGTAGTTTGATATATTTTCCAAATGGATAAGTCACTGAAGTACAAGTGAATTACGTTATAGTTTTGACTTGAATTACGTTACAACATTTCATCATATAGTGAACAGTCTGTGTTCGTGTTTGGTTATTATTTATGACTGGAACATTCTGTTGCCTATTAGGAAATAGTACAATTTTGCATTTTATTCACGTTTTATGCCTTGCATATAATACATTTAGTAGTGTTTGTAAAGTTGTATCTAAAACTGACACAAATTGCTGCTGTTGAATCTCAAAAATGTTATTATTCATTTCTTACAGTTTCAAAGGTCCATTTATTGTCAATTTGTTACAGTATTCTTACAGCATTTGATTTTAAGTTGAATAAAAGGAGGTACCTTTCTTAAATATTTGTTCATTTTAATTTTCTTCTATATGTGAATTACGTTGCAATTTACCACTCCATAGTACAAGTCGATCACAGTGAAATAGTTGTTTTCATCCATACCAATTAAGCATTCATATAATGCAGGATAACATAGCTTCCTATTAAGCTATAAATGATGGTCAATTTCTTTCACACGGATCCACGACAATTAACTTATTTCTTAGAATTCAATGCGATTAGGATTTGCAACAAAAAATATCATCACTGTTCAAATAAAAAAGATGCTGCTTTCTCATTATGCAATATCTGACCAAAATTTGACGCTTGTTCATTTTTAAGACACATATGCAGTGTTCAGATTTACCCATGAAAGTAATATATCATATCATGTTCATTGTAGATATTCATTTTATCAAGGCATGGTTTTGTAACGTAATTCATGGCTGTTTTTGACCCACTTCTATATGGTCCGATTTTTGTACTTAGACGTCTAATGCAAACACTTTAACTATCGAATCTGTGTATCAAAAGGTTGAAAGCCAACAAAAAATGTGGTTGAATTAAGTTTTGTGTTCTAAATATTATGGCCGAAATTACGGTGTAAATGGCGCAACTTAACTGATTTTGGATGATTAGCTAACAGAAGTCACATGACCCCGTTGATCTGAAAAAGAAATTTGTGATTGTGTACTAATAAAATTTGTGATTGTAAAATAGCAAGATATAATTCTAATCTGTTCAGTGGCTCAGTTTTCAACATTAGCCTATTTCCCGTCTCTAAATATGCCATGGCTTTCCTTGATTTTCCATGGAAAGCCATGGATTTCTATAGAATTTGCCATGGAATTTTCAAATGCAGGCTGATTATCTGTGGAATTCCATGGAATAAGCAGATAGCATTTTTTCTATCTTTTTCTTAGCCATGGATATCCGTAGAATCCAATAATTTTCCATGGAAAGAAAGAAATCAGTTACAACTTTCCACAGATTTATAAAGAAGGTGCCATGGAGAGTTGAACTTAGTCAATTCTGAAGATGGAAAAGTGATGGAAAAATAAGATAGACAATTTTAAGGACGGAAAGTGGCGGCACTTCGGACTTAGTCTATTTTCTACATTTTCAGACTTAGAAATTTTCTTGTACTGTCTGTTTTATACAGTGGAGACAAACTTATTTGTGACAGTGGATTTTACTAATCTATCTCCCTTTTTTATACGCCCGAAGGGTCGTATTATGTTAAACCCCCGGTCGTCCGTCCGTCCGTCCGTCCGTCCGTTAGCAATTTCTTGTGTGTGCAACTCCTCCTACAGTTTTCATCGGAATTATTTGAAACTTGCCACAATGAATCTCCATGATGTCTAGTTGTGCACCTGGGTCTTAGAATTTTGATCGCTGTTTGCGTTCCAAAATTATCTGCCCTTGATTTCTGAAATAACCAACTTTTCACTTTGAATTTTTGTTCAGGCCATAACTTCCATACCGTAAAAGGTATCAAATTGAAACTACATACACTGATAGAACACATTATGGAGAAGTGCAGTGCACATGAACCATAACTCCGCCACCGTTATTTTTTGAGTTACAGCCCTTTGTTAATTTTCAGTTTGAATTTTTGTCCAGGCCATAACTTCTAAACTATAAAAGCTATTAACTTGGAACTTCATACACTGATAGAACACATTGTGGAGAAGTGCATCGCACATAAACCATAACTGTGCCACTTCTATTTTTTGAGTTATTGCCCTTTGTTAATTTTCAGTTTGAATTTTTGTCCAGGCCATAACTTCCAAACTATAAAAGCTAATAACTTGCAACTTCATACACTGATAGAACCCATTATGGAGAAGTGCAGTGCACATGAACCATAACTCTGCAACCTTTATTTTTTTAGTTATTGCCCTTTGTTAATTTTCAGTTTGAATTTTTGTCCAGGCCATAACTCCCAAACTTTAAAACCTATCATCTTGAAACTTCAAAGACTAATAGAACACATTATGAAGAAGTGCACTGCACAAGAACCATAACTCTGCCATCCTTCTTTTTTAGTTATTGCCCTTTGTTAGTTTTCTCTTTGAATTTTCGTCTGGGCCATGATTTCTAAAATATAAAAGCTATGATCTTGAACCTTTCAAGACTGATAGAACACCTTGTGGAGAACAGCAATTCACAAAATTTGTAACTGTGCCACCCTTCTTTTTTTAGCTATTGCCCTTTAATATTTTTCACATATCATGGAGATTAACTACTCTTCATTCATGGCCCTTCCGTCATTTCAACTAATTTCACTGACAAGCCCCTTCGGGCGTATATGCGCCGCTTTGCGAAGCTCTTGTTTCTTTTAATTTCTATTGTATGAAATGTTACCTAACTTTTACTATTTCATGTAAATCATGTCACAATTTACAGTGTACACACATTCAAGGTCTTTTTTACCCCTTACCACACAATCCCTACTTTTAATGACAATGAGAAAGAAAGCTTTTGAAAACATCGTGGGAAGAAGAGAATATTATGGCAACTAGCATTTTCTCCTTTTACCACCACATTTTCTACCATTCCTCCAAAAATTTAATTTTTTGAGCCATATTTTTTTGTCTTCAGAGGTGCTTTCAATTTGGTCCAGTCTAAAATTTTGTCATGTGGTAATGAGTTAAACCTTAACCACACTCTGGGCTAATTCAGGATATGCGAATTGATGATATTTTCTCATATTAATCCAAAAAGCAGGATTTGACATTTCATGCCAATTACACTTAGTTTTTTTTTTTAATTTAATGCAGTTTTAAAAGGTTATGTCATATCATAGAGGCCAGTGCACCTATGCTTCCTGGCTTTCTCTCACCAGTACTGACACTACTCCTTTCCAAGCCAGTGACTACTTTCCTACATTGGTGTGAGGCAAAAAATAATCGGAAAGAAAGTTTGTCACAACCGGGTATCAACTCGTGACCACAAGGTCAAGAGTCAGATACACTAACCACTGAGATACCCGGTCAGGCCCATGAAGTGTCAAATCTTGTTTTTTGGGAAAGATAAGAAAATATTTCAATATGTAGTTTGCTGAAAATTTTAAGCAGAGTTCTAATTGTTAAAGACTTAAAAAAATAAAGCACACTGCACATTCCAGTCTCACTGTTTTGTTTACATATATCACTGTTAATCTCTTTCTGTATTATTTGGCAGTCTGGATATGATATGGTTTCTGTTGACCTCAAAACTAATAAGAACTTCCTGAAGGGTTTTGGCTCTTTCAACAGTCAGGTTATCACTGAAATGAATACAGAACATCATCTTACAGTGTGATTTCCACCAGTATTAATACTTCTTAACTAGGTCTTCTGTAAGCTGGCTGTCAGTAGATTTATAGGTCTAGTGCCAGCTGACTGGCACAAGGTGCTATGTCTGCTACTGGCACAAGGTGTTATGTCTGCTGCTAGCCAGCCACTGGAATACCAAAAAATGAGAGAGAACACATTAAACAAGCAGACTTTTGTGACTCACTGCATGCATTCTCCATTTCATAATGGAGAATAGTGTATTATAAGCATTCACGTATATTGTAAATCGAAAATGTGGCCTGTGTGGCTGAATGATTGCTGTGAGGTTCAATCCTGGCATGTAAGGCAAGCCAAGTCTTTCTGCCTGTGAGTGGCTAGGTGGTTTACCCAGGAACTCCAGTTACCTACTTAATAGACTGGCTCTGCTTTTAAGTGAAACAGTCTTGGAAGGACAGTCAGCCCCGACATTTGAGAGTTCTTATATTTGCAATATGCAAATAAACATACTATACTATGTGAAATGTTCTTATCATGTGTTAAAAGCACTTGAGAAGCATGTTCGGAAAAACCCTAATCTCAACCTGTATGCACAGTTATTTACAAACTAAGGCTGACTGAATGAGAACTGGCCATGTTTTTAGCATGGTTAATGATCACAAGAATATGATGCATGTTATTAAGAGCTCGTTATCTCCGAGTTAAACTTTCTAAATGTTTATTACATTGCAGACAACTTGGATCAAAATGGACAAATCTCAGTTTGCTCGTATCAAGTTATATGGTCTGCGGTTTGCATTGGTTTTTAACTTCTCAAAATTAGAAGTTACAATTTTCCCAAAAACTAGACATGATTTGACTTTTTTGTAGTTCTATAATACATGTAGTTTCAGCCAATTTACATTTCAGCAAACAGAACATTGGTATGTTGTGATTTCAAAGATTTTCAAGACTTAATTAAAAGATAAAAAATAAAACAATGGAAATGTTTGTAAGATCCTGATGTCTGTGTTCAGCAGAGATGACTCGCTCGGTAATGGAATTTCTATGGTAGGATTGTTTGTTTGTTTGTATTGGGGTTTAAATATGTCATACTTACCTGCAATATTCTGCTTTCTGAAGATGAGGCACATTGTTTTGAAGAACACCACCAACCAGCTGCGAGGGTTTTCCAACAGCAAACACTTCTGAAGTTTCTCTGTGGACCAGAAAGTAGTGAACTTCAAGTATTCTCGTACTGAACATTCTCACTCACAGAGACAGTATAGGAATTTCTCTTTTTAACTTTACTGCAGAGTTTGCTGTACATTACATAGCCGTTGTGAATGATTTTCTTTGCCCTAACAAAGTTCTTGAGGTTAAGTTCATTAATCAAACTGGCTAGTTTATTTTGAACTTCTGGAGTTAAACTGAAGTTGTCAGGTAATGGATTTTTTTTTTTTTTCACAATGCACTGAGTTACATCTCTCTGTTCACTGTTTTTCCTAGCATCAGTGACGGATGAAATAAAAGTTTTCACTTTATTGCTCATGTGTTCATTTGACAGATTCTCAATCTGTTTTGTAGCTTGAAGGCACCAAAATATCTGCCGACAAACATTTCTAGTGCCATGTATGCTTTTCTTAATTTCGCCATTAAACGATTCAAAACAAAAACATGACCATGCCCACATTGGTCGCCATTTTCTTACGCACTCTGTCAAATGTAGCAGGTTATGAAAATTCAATCCAAGAATGTTCAGGTCGTACAGTCCTGCTGTTGTTTTTACAAAAATATTTAAAAGTAGGTTTGCCCTTTTTAAGTCTACCTTACTGATTCCTCTAGAAGGATGTAGGTAGCTTCAATGAGTAAACTCAGATGTTTTAGGTGTTCTGCTGGGAGAAGACCTTAAAGGCATGGCAAGCAATAAAACATCAACCAAGATCGAAGGTCTGAGGCTTTCCAGTGACTCAGTGTGTCTAGTTTCCGAGGTAGCCTGTTGATAAGATAAGGGGGGGGGGGGGGGTAATAGATTTTAGTTGTCTGTCTACCTCTCTTTCTCCGAGTAACCAATAAAAAAAGGTTTTCCATCATATTTCTTATCAAACCATAATGTTAGCAGCTTTTTTGGTTACACCAAGAAGTATGCCATGCATATAATCTATCACAATGTTATTTGTTCAAGCTGAAATTTGGCAAATAATTAAAAACGCTTTCTCCAATGAAGCCATTTACCTTTTTTCTGCTTTGCTGTGCTTGTTTTCCATCCCTTTGTATCGCTTCACTTGTTCTGAGTATCAAAGGATGGCCTTCATACGGATCCACACGGCAATGGCCTTTTCCAGATTGTACAACTTTACCTTGATCTATGCAATAAACACAGGAATATTCCCCATTATGCTGTGTCATATTCAGAACAGCAGATCTGGCCTGCAAATCCATTGTTGCTACTACAAGCATGGCTCTGCAGGTGAAGGTCTTGGAGTCAGTTTCTATCTCAATGCCAGCACTGTATAATCTCTGTAAATCTTCTGCAACTGGTTTGAGGAAAGTAGTCATATGTGGTTTCCCACAACCTTGCCACACACCCCATAATACCATATTCTTTCGCTGGAACCTTTCTTGTCTAGGTAGTTCATGTATAAGAAGATACACAGGCCACAATGATGTTCCAGAACTCTTGAAAAGAGGAATCCCATCTGTGAACATTGTTAGAGTAATGTTGTTGGATTTACTTAAAAACATTCCCTCTTCCTTTAGCTTCTTATATTTTGTGCCATCAACAATATCTGTAATAATAGATGATTTCCTAGTCTTCATATCTTGTATTGCTTTCCAGTTTCCTTTTTTGGTCAAAACTGATTTAAGTTGAGCTTCAAGATCCCCAGTCATGAAAAAGCTCTGTGAGGTGCTCACAAGCCTTTGTCCATTGCAATTTGGCGTTTGACATGTATCAGCACCATCTTCAAATGTTCGCTTACAAATGTTACAAAACAAATACCCTTTCACAAATTGGTTGCCACAACCACAAGGTTCCTTTATTTTGTTTATGTTCCCTTCTAGCAAGTTACTGGCAGGTAAATAGAGACTTATCATGTCTACAAGCTGCTGAACACCCTGTGTCAGAGAGATTACGGCATGTAGCATATGCTAAAAGGGCAAGTTCATGTTCTTGTACTGTAATGTCTGAAGAATATGTTCTGTCAGAAAACTTGTCACATTGTATAACATGAAGTGGGGCTGAACTGTTCACATTGTCAGCAACTGATTTGCTAGATTCATTATTCCATGGCTCCCCAGAAGTATCATCAGAGTCAGAGTTGTCACTTTCAGAATCTGAATCCGATATGGATGAAATGTCCATATCACTGTCCAAAGCTTCTCCTGGTTCGTTTGCTAGAATGTCTGAATCATCTACTTCATTTTGCAGAGGAGTTCCCACAAAATCAGGTAACAATTCTTCTTCCACTGAGCTACTGCAAGCTTCCATGGCCTCTGCTTTCCTGCAAAACATTGAAATTCAAAGTCTTCTCTCAATAGATGTCACTATATAAATATTCTCAACAACATGTATACTACAATAATAACTGTACTATCCACATATATGGGCCTTTGCAAATAGTGTACACCCAGATCAGATGCCACAGAATGCAGAAGTTGGTCAGGCACTACACAGTTTGCCATATATATATATATATATAGAGAGAGAGAGAGAGAGCAACATTTTAGACAAAGCATCACTTAAATCAAGCAAGTGCCATAACTCTGTCAAATATACATTATCTTATGCAGTTTTTCCCTTAATATTTTTAACATCGATGTATGTTCATGTTTTAATTTGGATTAAATGTTTTAAACAGTTTGTTTCCTTTTTCTTCATACATATATGTAGTAGAAAAGGTTATTTTCAGTTTCTACTATGTTAAAAAGGCTGCAAGTCCAAGAGGTTAAAAAAGAGTCATGGTTTTAAGTTCTGCACATTGTCTCAATGCTCAGTGAAAAATTTCAGTATGTTGTCTGCAAATGCTTTGAACATGGACAAGTCTTCCATTTTGTTGTTTGGTAAAGGAATAATAGACAAAGCATCTTATTTTCTTCCGCCATCAATAAATATAACTAAGAAGAGATACCAGATGGTCAGTACCCTGGATACTGACTAGATTGATCCTTAAAGCAGTCTGATCTAGATCCACACCATTTGCTCAGGCTTTTTCAACTTAACATTTAAGGTAAATAAAATGTTCAGTTCTCTGGTTACAGTTGAGAATTGATACCTTGTCAAATTTGTAACGAAATCTTATTCAATTCAGTGTTCTTCCATTAAAAATGAATGGCAGAAAATATCAATGTCCAGAAATTGTGAAGATTCTAAAGACCACAATATTATGTGAAGTCTATGCAATTCTATAATAATTCTGTATGATTGGCCTATTTACTAAATTTGTCTTTACGCAATAACAAATGCCAGCAGTCAGTCATCCTCCCTTAAACAAAGTTGTTTGACAGTGGTTTATAGAAACTCTTAAATATTTATGGAAGATTGTCCCTGTACAGACTTGTCTGGAACCAAATTTAGGCAAGTAAGACGACCCCTTAAATAGGTGAAAAAAAAATTCTTTGAGACATTCAATAGTTTCTTTTATGAGAACAGTCTGCTCTTTAGTTCCAAAAGTTTTTGTCTGCTTAAAATTGACATCATTTTTTGTACATTTACCCTTCCAGGGGTATAATATTCCACTCACCTGCTTGCAATGGAGAGTGATCTTTGACTTTGGGCAAGTACAAAAAATAACTGCTCTCGTCTGACTGAGGGTGTGCATTTTTTGACAATAGCCAGTAAAATCTGGCAAAATTTCAGCCAGAGAACTGCATACTAATCTTGATATCTGATCTTGGTCGATGCACAAGAGTTTTAATTCAAGACGACTCATATTTGGCCATCTATACCCTGGTCTTCTTTTCATAGCCTACTGGAATAGCCGAGGGAATTCTTAACTGGTTTTCGTAACTTATTGAAGAAGTGCTATGACCTTAATCTTCAGAAAACTAATTGAATCACAACATGTGCCTTAAAAAGTATGTTTCACATGTAAGAAGACAATTGCGTGACCAACTAGGTTGACTTTCTGTCCTAAAAGTACAGTTAGGGTGAGCAACTTTTTATACCCACTCGCCCTGCAGGGCGAGTAGATAAAATAATTTACACCCCTGCCTTCACAGAAAATTGTCTACACACTTCAGTTATTCAATACAGTACTTACACTAACTTATTATGGCTGGTATTCTGTTTCTGATGACTGTCTTCATGCCAATCCATACTTGTTAGGTAAGTGAAGGCTCCAGCATATGGACTTACAGTGTGTCTGAAAATAATTATGTAATGAAAATAATTATGTACTATGTAGAACATGTATGTAGGGTACATCAATTGTGCTGTACTGACTAAATATTTTTAACCTAAATAACAATATGGACAATCATAAAACTTGTTTCAAGCAACAAGAATGCAGGTATTGTATGGTAACATAAAGGGAGATAAAAAAAATCCAAATAATAATTTCTGCACTTTGGGATTGGATCCAGGCCAATGAATTTTCATCATGTATACAAGCAAAGTTTTGATAACCCTGATGAAGAATCCGGGACCTTTCGTCCAGTTCCGATGGCGAAGGTGCGAAATAAAACAAATTGCGGTAAAACCTTTACAAAAACAGACCCTCATTATGACCATAAAAAGTTCTGTAAAATCCTTTCCAGATGTAAGAAAACATATTGCTTTGAGCTTGACGTGATACTTAACAATAATTTAGGTGAATAATATAGCATATTACCATGTAGAACTAACAAGCCCGGGCGATCGAGCCCAGAGACTAACAAAGACAAACTGGTTTTGGGACAAACAAGCTACATCACATGTTCGGCAAAAACACCAATTTTCCACGAATTAAAGATCTTCTCACCTTGGAATTGTATCTACGGACTGTCTGTGTTATATACAGGTTGTCTGGCTTTGCCTCGGGTAGTTAAATATTCAATAAAAATACAATGTTTTTGTTCACCCTCTCTCCGATAATTCATTTTCACGTGTATGTAGACGTAAGCGGGGACCCATTCGAAAGAATCTCGAGGGATTCAGCTGCTGCTTTTAGGGGGTTCTCAAGGGGAAATGAAAATGTGTAATTACTTCTTTATTTTTGCTGTGGTGTAGCATCATAGTAATTTTTTAAATTTTTTTTCGCTCTCTGTAATCTTAAGCAAATAATTAATATAATAAATTTGAAGTCCCTTTCTAAAATTTCTCTTGCGATCTATTTTTTTTCCTTTTGGAGCCTCGGTGCCTCCAGAATTCCTGCAAATTCTCGTAGAATCACGTTCCTGTTTTGAAATTCTGGCGGATTACAGGAGAGCATTTTATTGAATCAATATTTTGGTTCATTTTCACACAAAAAATGTCAGACTGCAAGAAATATGCCATATTTGTTTGGATAAATGATGATCCAGTCACTGGTCGGGTACTTAAGCTTTCAAATATAACCCATCCTCGATGGGACTGTGATGAATATTTCGAAAGCCAAGAGGTAGATGCTAAGTGCCCTGGCTTTGGCATCAATAAAGCAGTCATTGGAAAATTTTCAGGTGAGGGTTTTCCTTTTTTAACTAGGTGTATATTTTTACATAACTGTTGTTTTAAATCTTTTTGTGTCTCCTTTGGAGATCTCCCTTTTGGTCAAATATTAGATAGTGCTGACTCTTATCTTCAATATGCCCTGGTGTGCTTGGAATACATGTGCAGTAAGCCATGTTTTTTTTCTTGGGGGGGGGGGGGGGGTCTGCTTGCAGGTGTCAAAATAGGTGAATTAATCTTAATGGCTATGAAAAGAAACAAAAAAAAAATCTTCTTTCATCCCTTTTAGTGTAAATATTGTTATAAAAGCACCTTAATTATTTCCAAAAGCAAGTTTGTGATATGAGGTTAATACCATATTTTATATTTCAGATGAAACTGGTAAAAAAAAAAAGTTGGAGGACTTTCTGAATGGCAGCAAGTTCAAGGAGCTTGTTACAACACTGCTACATCTACCATCTAAAGTATGTTTTCATAAGATTTTTTAGCTCTATTGATTCAGAGATAATACTAAATTGTCAAGATAAAATAATTCTGATGGTCAGCTCATAAGACTGAGGGTAATTTCAAATAATCTCCCAAATATAACAAAGGGGATGATCCTTTTCACCTACAAGAACATGATATACCATGTTTTAAACACCTAATCTGCCTACCATACTTGTTCTACAAGTCGAAATGCATGTAGTCCATTCTACTACCTGTTGATGTGTCTAAAATATTCCTGTATGTATGGCAAACAATGAAGACACTGATTGGACACCACATTCTGAACTAGATCTACATTGTTTTCAAATGCCTATCTGTCTCATTACTTCTAGGATTATCACTGTAGTTTAAAAATCATTGTATCTGGTAACCTAGCCTTTCTTCAGAGACCTGATGAGCCCATAGCTTCAAAAAACTGCATGCTAGTGTTCTTAACAAGGGTCACAATATCTGTCAATGTGAAGATCGTAAATCATTAACTGGTCATGCAATTTTGAATTTTCTGACTAAAAGTTTTGTAGCTCTATACTGCCTGAAAGCCAGCAGAGCTTATGTCATGGCATGGCTTCTGTCATCCTTCCATCCATCTGTCCATCTGTTAGTCTTTCTTTCATTTACACAATAAAGTCTGCATTTGTTGTAAGATTTTCATGAAACTTTTACCTTTTGTTTGTATCATCAATAGCTTGAACCCTATTGATTTTGGAAAGAAAAAAATGGAAAAAAAATCTGACCATCAGCAAGGGAAAAGTAGCCATTTCAATTTCAACTTTTACATTTCTTGTTTACACAATAAAGTCTGCATTTGTGATCATATTTACATGAAACATGCACAATTTCCTGATATCATCAATAGCTAGAATCCTGTTGATTTTGAAAAAAAAATCGGACAATCAGTAATGGAAAAGTACCTATTAAAATTTGACATCTTCATTTCTTGTTTATGTGATAAAAGTAAACATTTGTGGTTTGATTTTCATAAAACTTGCACATTTGCTTTCTATTATCAATAGCTTGAACCCTTCTGTTTTTTGAAAAAAAAAAGAGTGTAATTGACAAAATAACAACTTTTACAGAGAACTAAAGTGCACAGGCCTAAAGCAGTGAGAAGAAAGCTGGTTGCTGGGATGGGTCATGAAGTTGCAGAGCAGACTAAATCAGTACAGTAAATCTTGACATTGCTTTTTATATGCCCTCTTTTTTACCAGTAATGTCTGCACCAAATAGAAAATACAACAACAACAACAACAACAAAATCATTTACAAGTTTTATGACTATAATGTATTAAAACCAAAAAGCTGAGCTATTTTTGTTGTGATCTTACCTGTTTGCAGACTGAATATTGGGAGAGGTAAAACAAGAGGTCCATGGGCCGCTATGTTCACCATAGCTGCTTTTGCCAAGCCTGTTCAAATGATGCAGTAAAGTTAAAGCATTCTTTGCAGTATAATGCTACATGGCAAGCGAATCAAACAATCTCAAACTAGGAGGAAACCTGAGTACCAAAGCAAATTCAAACCAACAAGGAATCATTAAGGTTGACAATGTTAACGTGTGTAGCAAACTAATTTTGAAAGGTCAAAATCTTTGGGACCATTTATTTCACCCAGAAACACTTTTTATTTCTGTTTCAGAAAGAACTCCAGCTAATTGCTGAAGATCTGGCAATGACGGATTTGTCTAACTCTCAAGCCAGGTGAGAAAAAATGCAAAAGATAAATGGCCATTTTGAGATTTTTTAGACTTGTTACTTGATGTATATTTTAAAATACTTCATGAGACTGTTCCCTCCACAGATTGTCATTTTTATGAATTGTATTTTTGTGTATAGCCTTTATTCATCAGTGCCTATGGGTCTGAGGAATCACCAAAATACAACCGAAAGACTTTTTTTTTTTCACACGAATTGTAATCATGCTGATTAAGAAAGGTTAGTTTAAAATCTAATGTCAAAAATAACAGCATGCCATTGAAACCTGCCTTGAAGAATGTGCACCAGAATAGCCTACCCATATTGTAACTGGCCACCACAATACCTGCTCAACAACGTAAAATTTGTAGATTCAGGGATGCTTAGTTACCTCTGAGATCTCACTACAGTAGCTTTGGTACCAGACTGCTCTTTATCCAGAAGTATGCTAAAATAAAAATGTTTTCATTTTTATATTGGGAATATGAAATTAAAAAAGTCACCAAATTAGAAAAACTGCAGCCATTTTGAATATGTAGTTAACACACATAACATCTGCGAACCTGCAATGGCTATTTCACACAAGTGAGCAAGCTATTGCTCATGGGCCTCTTGTTTCTTTCAGCCAGCATTTGGAGGAAGATTCAACGCCAGAGCTAGTGTTTTCCAGCCTTGATATTCTGAATAAAACTGGGAACACCCCACAGAAAAGGAAACATTCAGACATGGAGATGTTGATAGCTGAAAATGCTAGGCTAGCCAAAGAGAACAAGGAGCTGGCTGGGAGATTAAGTACTGCAGAGTGGTCTCTGCAGTACCTTTGGAATGAAGTATCGGTATGTTGAATTATAAATAGCTTTGACTTTTTTCTGTGAATCACTAATTGGTAATATTTCTGGGATAATTTATCTTATTCATCCTGTGAAAAAGTATGTTGTAGGTACCCGTTAGAAGTGCCTCATGGAAGCACCTACCTTGATGAAGCACCTACCTCACTGAGGCATATCTAATAAGCACCTACAACATGTTTTAATCCCAAAATTTTCACCAAATTACTCCTCCATAACAAGACCTCTGTTAGGAAGTATCACAGTGATTTGTAGATCAAAATTCAGCTAAAAACAAAAGTATAATTAACTCCAGACTTGCTAGGGACTACATAGGTGATTTGTAAGTCAAAATTGCCAAAATTTTGTTGTAATCTGAATACCAAGATGGCCTACACAGATACCATGTTGAAATTCTATTTTGAAATTCTGGTCATGAACTTTAAGGCCAACTAACTGGAAACGGAATAGAGAAAACATAGCCTCTAGAGCTTACACAAGGTAAAGATTGATGAAACAAGGCAGACAGACATAGCTTGATCACAAAAGCTCACCTTGAGCATTTCTGGCTCAGGTAAGCTTAAAAAGATAATAATAATAATAATAGACAGTCATGAAATTATTTTTCAGGGCATGAAAATGGAAATTGGAAGGCTGACAACATCCTCTCCAGCCTCCACCAGTGCCTTTCAGAGCCCAAAACCACACAAAATGCCCACTGCGTGACAGAGTCTGTGTATTCCAGAAGTTAACAATGTAAGTACATACTGGTATTGTTTTTCTATGTTCCAAACTAAATACCCGTTTTTGCATGTATGTGCATCTCACTAAAACACTTTAAGCAGCCATTAAATTTAAGAATATTTGTGGCTAATATCCAGGAATTCCATGATTAGAAAGCTGATGAGAAATAAATGAACCCATATTTTTCTTAAGACAGACTTGTTATTGCTGCATTATGCCAATTTCATCTTACACTTAAAAGTACCTAGATATGACCTGGTCAACTTCTGAACAAAATTTGTCAACAGTTGATCTGTATAGGCAAATTTTTCTGCTTTGGCATTTTTGCAACATTAAAAATATCTTGCAGTCACACAGGATAGTACTCTTAGGGGTACTGTTACTGAGGGATATGTGCAACTTTCTAGTGACAGAAGAAACCAAACACATATTCAGCAATTGCATTTGTAGATTCTGGAGGAGACATAGCAACAGCAAATGAACCAACAAATTGACATATAAATTTCAAATTGTCAGGTTCATTTACTAATGCCCGTGTGATACAGAAGAATATCACTTGAAATCAAATACTAGTTTTTTTCTGTCCACCAGAGAAGGCATTATCCATCAATTTATCGCCTTTTAACCCTTAAACCCTTGTTGCCTATGCGGCAAGTGTAGATCAAGATCAGACTGCACAGAATGTGCAGTCAGATCTTTGTCTACACTGTCCTCTTCACTGAAACATTGTAGACAAAAATAACCTTTAAATTTTTATTATTTTGGGTCGTATTTTTAGTTTTTAAATATCAGGCATGTTTATTCAGTGCTTTAAACCTTTACCAAACAAAAAAACATTTACATGTAAACTTATCCAAAGTGAAAGCATTTGCAGACAACAAAATAAATGTGACTCAAAATCTGACATATTTTCTTAGTATGGTCGAAAACATTTTGGGGAAAGGAGAAAATGTATACCAACATCTCCTTTTCCCACATTTTCAAATGCCTTTTTCCTCAGGGTCATTAAAACTCGGGGTTATGCGATAAGGGGTTAACCCTTTCCCAAATGACAAATTTTGGACTGGTCCAAATTGAAAGAGTTTGCAGACGACAATTTTGAATTTGATGAAAACAGCAGAAAGTTATCAAAAATGGTAGAAAACACTGTGGGATAAGGAGAAATTGCTCGTTACAAGCAATTTCTCCTTTTCACACAGTGTTTTTAAAAGACATGTACTGCAGACACGTGAAAACCAGGGCTTGTTTGGGAAAGGGTTAAATGTGGTAAATAATGCTAGTGAATATATACATGAATGTATGACAAATCTAGACATTTCTCTGGACTCCAAAATTTATAGTGTATCCATGTATAAAAGCCATGCCCCAAGGTTATAAAACTTTTTTCATGCTCATTTCAACTGAGCATGAAATTTAAACTACTCATAAATGATAAAATAATCAAAATCAAAGGAATTTTCAGGGCCCAGCAGGGTTTTCCTTTGGCAACAAAAATAGGGGGTCATTGTGACCCCATAGTCATAAATAATGGGGATCATTCTGGACTTTGAGGGGGTCACAAAAAATGTAATTAGGTTAAACATTAAAGACTACTATGTATGAAACAAAGTGTTTTTTTGTGTTTCTTATTCATCCCAAAGCTTTAATATAACCAATTTATGAATTACTGAATGATGTAAGATACATTGTAACATTAGGGATTCTCTGTATAGAGGGGCTGACAGTCTAGATAACATCTTTTTCATAGAGTATCTTGTGTATGCTTTATCAAGAGCCTGGTCTTAACAGGCAAAAAAATGCTCTAGCTGCAGACAAGCTGTCATTTATTTACGTAATTTGAAGGGCATCAATGTGACCACAGTGTTTTGGGGACACACGTTAGAGTTGAATTGCACAAGTTGGTGCAGCCACTCTCTGTTGGTAAAAGGGTTATTGTGTTTAATTGATACAAATAGCTTGCTGTCGGCCAAATTTGATAACCTCTATTTTGTGTTTTTTTTTAATAGGGAGTATCCATCCGACAACAAACTACTTTCACCAATTAAACGGCTGATTCCTGAGTTTTGATACGCGGGTCGCATTCATGCCACCGTTTTCGATGAACAATTAAGCATAGATCTAGGTCTTTCGCCAATTTTCACTAGACCCTCGTGGCCTTCAAATATTTTTCTCATTACTCGAACCAGGCAATCATCACCCGATCGTTGTTCAAGGTCTATTTTCCTTGCAGACAGCAGGAATGATGCTAATTTTGCCTGAGCCATATTGTTTTCATTAGAGATTGACTGGTTCTGTTTAGACGAGTTTAAAGACCAACCGTATTCTCGTAAAATCAGTACACAGTCTAGAGTTTCGTCCCATTTTCTTCTCGTACTTAAGCTTTCTTATGTACTTGCGATGTAACTTTGTCAGTAGCAAAGACGATCGTGAGTAACCTTTATTGAATTTGTGCGTCCACAGTGACGCACTATTGAAAAAAATACGGGTCATTTTCCTTAAAAATGCGTCAAAACGCACAAAATCGTGCGTCAAGGAAAACCCTGGCCCAGTTTCACGAAAAAACTTAAGTCTCTTATTTTACTCAAATTCGCCAACAGATTTATTTTTCGACTTAAAGTAAGTTGAGTTTGTTATTCCGGACACATTTCACTATCGTTAACAGACTTCAGTAACATTCTCAAACCGTGTTAACACAACTTTTCAGACTCAGTTTATTGAAAAAATGGACTTAAGTCTGTTAATAGACTTAACTCTTTACCAAACAACAAAATTTTAGGGTAATCCAATTTGAAAGCATTTGCAGACGACAAATTTAATGTTGCACAAATTGTGAAATTTGTCTTTGAAAGGGTAGAAGACATTGTGGTAAAAAAAGAGACTTCAGTTTTTTCATGAAACCAGGCCCAGTTATACATGGATCAGTGGAAACTGATATTTGACCAATCAGGCCATCACATTTATTTGGCTCAATGTGCAGCCTTGCTGTCTGCTATTTCGGCTCACAAACAAGCGACTGGTAATTTTAGAGAAGTGCGATATTATTTGTGTTTACAACGCTTGAATTTTAGGAAAAAGTTTAAAAGATGTGCTTTGCAATCGCGTACATGAGAAGATATTACAAGTTTGCATTATGATTATGATTGACAATAATTAAGCAAAACTAGGGTTTATGAGGTGTTTCATTCTTTCTCATAGAAGTTCAAAACTTTGCTGGCACAGGCATTACATTGTCCGTAGCCCCTGAAATTCACACTTTTTGTACAAATCCTTGTGTATATAAGTTCAAGTATAGATTTCTGACCGAGAATCCATCATCGGCAGAGACATGTAAAAAGGAATATTTTTCCGGAATTTAACCCTTTACCAGATGACGAAGTTTTAGCCTTGTCCAAATTGAAAGCATTTGCAGACGACAATTTCAATGTGGCTCAAATGGTGCAACTTTTCTTTGATGGGGTAGAAAACATTGTGGGAAAAGGAGAAAATGCTGGTTACCAGCATTTTCTCCTTTTCCCACAATGTTTTCAAAAGGCTTTTTTTTCAGGGGTGTCAAAAGGCGGCATT
Source organism: Tridacna gigas (assembly GCA_945859785.2). Classification (NCBI taxonomy): domain Eukaryota; kingdom Metazoa; phylum Mollusca; class Bivalvia; order Cardiida; family Cardiidae; genus Tridacna; species Tridacna gigas. The sequence goes on from OX244040.2 coordinate 24,823,040, forward strand.
GTGTGGTAAAGGGTTAATCGATAGAACAGTCATAACAGCACGATTTAAGTAGCCTTTCTGCTATTCTGTATATGTATTTCCTGTGGTTGTTTGTGAGCCCTTCCAGATGGTAACTAGGCAGGGTTTATCCTGCCACTCAATATCATATTTTATGCACATTAAAAAATGACACTCTTCTACTATCAATCCAACTTTTTGTTCAAATCCTTTTATCACATTCCTAACTGTGATTTAAAACTTTTTGAGTAGATAGGGATTGCCCTTTCACTCAATTATTTCCATTATACATATGAAGGTCACACATAACACTTCTTAATCCAACTCTTTTATCATTATTAATATATTCAAACTTTTTTCGGTTTAAACAATTTCACTTTTATTATCTTTTACACAGATATGCGCGCTAAATGACCAAAGCTGTCGATGCGCCATAAAACAACATTCATTCATTCATTCCAGATGGTAACCAAGGAAGTCGGTTTATCTCATCGCCACAGATCCATGTATTTATCCTCTAGGCACATTACCCTTTCAGTGCCTCAATTGCACAAATCTCTACCTTTCACTAGCCAGTAGATAGAATTCTTCAGACATCATGACAATTTAAGGGACACATGTTACATATAGGGGTAAAAATTGTCAGGTTTATACCATATGGGACACTATGGGAGACCAATACTAACATAATTTCTGAGTTTATGACTTCTGCTCAAGGAACGTTGTCACTCACTGCTGTGAGTTTGAGCCTGGCTCAGACCACATACAAGGTGAGCCAAGTTTTTCTGCTTGTGGTTGGTCATGTGGTTTACTGCATGTACTCCAGTTTGCCCATTGTCAGATTGCCTAGAGTCTCAAAATGAGTGAAACAATCTTCTTAAAGGGCCCGAGCCTCCGTAGATCAGGGGGTTGCTGGTTCGATCCCCAGGTCGGTGAATTTCTTCCCGAGGATTGATGATAGTCATTGCAACAGGATTCATTTCACTCTCATTGCTGATAATGGTTTCAACATTGGTTAGATGGGAAAGCAGCAAGTGGTTTGGAAAGAATATTGTGCATGGTATTGGTAAAAGAAACTCTTGGAAAGCATGGATAGGTGCACTGGCCGCCACGATGTAACTGAATTAATGTTGAAAACAGTGTTAAATACCATACAATCAATCAATTCTTGAAGGCCAGCAAGATCAGAATAGAATATCAAGAAACATTGTACTTTAAATTTCAGCCTAGACAAGAATCACCCTGCACTGAACTTGACACTGGCAATGGCATACAAAATGAAGTATACAATGGATATGTAAAGGTGAGAAATACTATCTGGAATGATGATGTTTTTAGCTCTAATGGGCGAAGCCAAGCAGAGCTTATGTCATGATGTTACGTGTGCGTGCCTTTTTCCTGTTTGCACCACGAATTCATGATGTACGCTAGAAAATTAGCTAAACCACTGCCAGTTTTTTGGATTTAAAGCAAAGTGTGACGGTCATCAGTGATATGAAAATGTTTTTTAGGATGGCAACATGTCACCGCAGCAAAATAGAGGGGAAGGAAGAAAAATATAAAAAGAAAATGCCTACTGCATCTACCATAAGTATTGCGACACCTTATCTACATACCATACTTGTCCTAAAATTTACAAATATTGCTGTATGTCAAACAGTGTAGATCTTTATTAGGCACCACATTTTGCAGCATCTGATCTGGGTTTTCACTTTTGAAAAGGCTTATCTGTCTTACGTCTTAGGGTTGTTACGATATTCCAGATACTGCCATTCATATTATATCAGTGGCATACTGAGTTTGAGTTCAAATATCCCTATGACAAGAATGCATACAAAAAACACCTAACATCCATTTTTAAAGAATGCAAGCTTCATTGAAAGTTGATAGTATGATTTGCTGGCCTTTGTATCAGAGCTGAAGGCCAGCCGTGGTGGCTCATTTGGGGGTATGCGAGACTGATGATCAGGAAATTGGGGGTTCGACCCCCTTTGGGTTGGCAACATTTTTTTGGTCGAGGTTGATAATGAAATAATCTTGAACAATCATTCCTATCCCCAATTTAGAAAGGGCAGTTGTCAGCTTCTTGAAAAAGAGTGTGCACAATACTGCTTAACTACTTAGAGGACTGAGCTGTCCAGTTAAAGTGTGGTTAAGTAAAATGAACACCCTCGACATGACCCCCATGGGACTGACTGAGCCGTAAAACAACTCAAACACGATCAGAGTTTAAGACACACAGTTATCTGCTGAAAGTCTTGCCTAGCACAGTCACTTTTGCTGGTGACTCAATTTTACAAATGTAGTAATGTTTTTAACATAGACAACTCCAGTATTTAATCATCTGTACAACTACTTTTGTCTTAAACCTTCATTAATTTTTTCACAGAGCCAGATAATGGAGGAGTTGATAAGAAGTGTCAACTTCAGGAAAGGCACTGCATGCTGTTTCAAAATGCTCTTCCGTGCAGAAGAGTATGAAGGCAGAAGCCTTGGAGGTGGAAAACCTAATACTGGGGTACAGAGGCTGGCCATTGAAGACAGAAAGAAATGGGACTTTCTCGAGGGTAAACTCATTTTATTCTCTTTCCAGCAGCTTTACTGAGGCAGGCATTGGCATTCTTTTCTGCCAATGGTAACAATGTCATCATCTTTGACATCAGCCTTAGGTTTTTATGTTTAAGTCCTGTCCTCAGATACTAGGAAAGTTAAAGATAACATTTCATATGCTTATATGTCCTGAGCAGTAATGCAAAAAATGTATATGACTATCTGGTCTTGAATCAATGGCTAATTATATGGGTCAGTGAAAATTTTGTTTATACATGTACATTTAGGTCTTTCCCTCAGAAACTAGGATAGCTAAAAGATAAAAGTTCATTTGCTTTTGTGTGCTGAACAGGAATTTAAAGAATAATTATTGACTTTTTGACCTTGACATAACAGATAAATTACATGGTTTATTGAAAATTTCCATTCATTTTACAGGAAAAGGGCCAATATAGCAACTTCAGGGTTTAATTCTATGTGTCATGTGCCGACAAAAAATGAACTTTTGCGGGTTACTGAATCTGAACCCACAGCAGCTGACTGGCTAATTTATTGAAAGGCGATAGTCAAGGCCATTTAGCAATAAAGGCCCAAATGGAAAAATTAGAATAGATCTACTTGATTTTTGTAATTAAATAATTGATGTAACCCAGCCTATTTTCATATCAGTTATGGTTGGACTTTGGTGCTTATGTGAATTTATTTACCTTGTATATGCCTTGTGTTTATAGTTCATCTTACTTTGTTAATTTCAGACTGTGTTGTGGAGAAATGGGGTGTTCCCCGAGAAAGTATCAGAGCTGTGATACGGGATATGCTGAAGCCTTCAAGGGCAAAGGCAAAGGCAGTAAGCTAGAGGAAGACGTGTGAATGTATTTGGTCAGTGGCCTGTAAATTGAAAATCAAATCCTTGTCACTACTTCATCATTGTCATTTTTTTTTTGTCTTTTCCCCCCTAAAATTCAAGAACTTGTGCTTGTAATCTGTTTTAAATGTGTCTTGAGATTCAGAAGGTAGCGCATGTAATTGGATATTGTTTTGTCACCTTAGTATGGGTGTCAGCACCCATATTCACAGTTGTCATATATTCTTGTTGTGTAACCCAGACATAAATGTGCATCATTATGAGAACAGCTGTAGAATACACTGTCTACAACCAAGCATATCATTTAGGTTGCTACTAGTCAGCGCGAGAACATTCAACACTGGCTCAGAGGATTGCGAGGGATTTTCCAGTGAAATCCACGACTTTCTCTGGAAAACCATGGCTTTCTGTGGCATGTTTCTATGGATTCCATCCGAATACTCCATAGAATCTATAGAAATGCCAGGAGATTCTATGGAATCCGTGGAATTCTATCAGTGCCATGGAATCCATGAATTTCATGGAAGTTGATGGAATTTGGCGGCACATTTCCATAGAATGCCGTGGCTTTTTACATAAATTCATCTCCACTTTATTTCCGCCAGTTTTCATGGAATTTACATGGATTTACTAAATAACTCCGTCCGAATACTCCATGGAAGTAATTCCGTGGAATTCCACAAATATCCATGGCATATCTACAGACGGGTTTTATGGTATTTTATGAAAAAGTGGCATTTTTTGTATACTTATTGATTTAATTGGCATTATTTTTATCATGGTAACTAAATATAACAAAAATGAAATGCTGTTAGAAAAACAAACTGAGCTTATACTCGCCTTAGTTCTGTTTTTCCCGCTGTGTTTTCCCCTTTTCTCGGGTTGAATAATATATTCAGTGAAATATTGATAAAATTCCAGAATTACCCTACCCCCTGTGCAACCTCAGCTGCCACAGTGCATACCTACTTTTGGTTCACACATGTGTGTATGAATTATGATAGTAGAATATGGATGCAGTTGTGGGTTGTTCCTAATTAATCATTTGTAAGGGTCATATCCTTGGACTTCCTGGAATGTTGCAAAATTTCAAGAAAAAATAATTTTTCATTCGATATCTTTTGGTAATAGTAGTACTACAGTGGTTCTGTGGACAAAATTCTGATGGCCACCACTGGTATTGTCTATGACATAAGTTCATCTATTTACCACAAAACATGCAGTCTGATCTTTGATCTACACTGTCTGCTTTGCAGGGACGTTCTGGACAAAAGCAACCTTGATATTTCTCTTATTATGCTCTTTTTTCTGTAATGGAAATGTCTTGGGTTTATTCATTGCTCTAAGGGTCAAAACTGTAATCATATAATCTTCAAAAGATTCAAAACAAGTAAACAGGTCTTCCTGTGGGCAGCTGAGCCCAGATAGTGCAGCTGGTAGCACTTGAGAACTTGAGACCAGTGGGTTGCTGGTTTGAATCCTGAGCTCAGCCAATTTTATTCCAAGGATGGATGACATCATTGCTATAAGTGTTGTTCCTCTCTTACTGCTATAAGTGTTGTTCCTCTCTCACTGTTTATCATTGTTTTGGCTATGGTTACATGAGAAAGCAGCCAGTGGCTTGGTAAAAATAATGTGTGAAGTACTGGTAAAAGAAACTCCAGGAAGCATGGATAGGTCCTCTGGCCACCAGGATATAGCTGAAATAATGTTGAAAACAACATTGTGAATACCAGTTGCCAAACTGATCCTGCCACAAGTGAATGTAGTTGGAGACTGTTCTTGCTTTTCAGTATATGCCCCCCCGCCCAAAATAATGTGTGATATAAATCAATAGCTGAGACTATGTTAGTCTATTATCACTTTGGGCCAACATATAGTCTTGCAAATGGGAAGCTGTTGTCACTGTACACCCTAAATCAGTCAGCTGCAGTAAACTTGCTTCATAAAACCAGACTGGCAACTGATTTATATTTGAAAGAAACTGATCAGGTGTATATTATTTGAAAGCTATGAGGTTTTTTTTTTCCGTTTCTTTTTCCATTAATTTGGGGTCCTGCGTGGCTCAGTGGTAAAGTGTAGGACTCGTGACCTACAGGATCCGAGTTCAAGCCTCATTGGATCACTGGATTTTTCGAGGGATTGTCCTTGGGCAAGACTTCCGAGTCCTAGCCTGGTACTGGTGAAACCCAGGAAATACATGAATATGTCATCTGGCACCGTGATATGATTGAAATAATGTTGAGAGCGGCGTAAAACAACATTCAATCGGTCATTTTCCATTAATTTACACTGCATTCTTTCCAGCCATTGGCTGTTTCAGTGTTTTCTCCAGCCTGTGTTTTTGTGTTTTTTTTATCAAGGTAAAATTACAAAGGGTGCACTAGAATGCACAGTCTTGGCCTTTGAGGGCGCAGTTAAATGCCTCACCTGAGATCGTAAAAGCTGCGCCCGGAGGCCGATTTCAACTTTGACTTTGTAAATACGAAATTGAGACTCGTTTTAGACTAAAAGTTTCATACATAAGGCATTCCTTTGAGGCGCTTATCTATTTCTATGGGCATTTGAAAGCATCTAGAAAATATAGGCTGGGTGCAGAATAAAATTTTACTTCATGCCACGAATGTGTAAGTCAAGTAGGATAATTCTATTTTGGTAAAATATTTGACAATTATACATCAGATTGTATAAAATCTTATTACAGACCACTATACAAAAGGGATAGTAATGCCTAACAGTGAAATCTGTACATTTTTTATCACCCACCGAGATGACTACCCAGCATGCACAGTGTAATAGCTCTTGACCATTTTGATTCACCAATTATTCATCGTCTGCTTAGGACGTAGAGCTGGGTCCGTATTCACCAACCATTCTTAAAAATATTCTTGGTCTTATTCTCCAAGATTTTCTAAATTTGAAAGTAACACAACTTCTGATTGGCTAAACCACTTTTAAACCAAATGGTTTAGCCAATCAAAAGTTGTATTACTTTCAAATGTAGAAAATTTTGAAGAATAAGACTAAGAATGTTTTTAAGAATGGTTGGTGAATACAGACCCTGGAAATTACTTTTTGCAAAGTAATAAATTTGTTATAGTAAGTTTAAAGGTAGATTTAGTCTTCGTATGCAGTATTCCTCAATACTGTCAATTTTTCCGAGTGGCCCACTAATTTCAGAAAGGGCCCTTTGGGACCCACTCTAGACACAAGATGGAGAAAACACTGCTGCTTTCCTACATGACTATCGTTGAGGGATGAATCCTTTGGTATAAATTGGCAAAGACTTATCATCAAACCTCATGAAAAAAGGTGTCTCAGTTGTGAGTTTGTAGGAATCTTAATTCTACTGTCCTTGGGCATTTAGTTTGTTGTGTGAATTTCCTTGGGCAATAGATCTGATAGCCCCTCCTAGGTATGGAGAAATCCACAACACACATGAATATTTGAACTGTCGCAATTATATGGTTGCAATGTTGAAAGTGATGTAAAATGCCATTCAATCAAATGAACTGGTATTGAAAAAAAGTCAATAGTGGCCAAAAGTCAACAATGTAGGTGATAAAATGCACTTTGATTTGAATGATACCATTTGACAGTGCAGTAAAACCACCTCTTCACAACCACCCTGGCAGTACGAGCAAACCGCTATTTTTAACAATTTTTGTCAGAACAGATTTTTATCCTTAATATCACTGATTGTCATTGCTTGGTCAGTCCATGTGTTAATCGCTGGCAGAAAAATGTATTTTAAAACCAGGTAAAAAGTAAAGTAAGAAATATCTTTTAAAAAAAGACAGATGGCCTAAGAGGCACCGAGATATGAATTTGTAGTTCAATTTGAAGAGAAATAGTGCCAGAAATTGCCTCTTACATTGCAATTAATTTGGGCTTCATCGCATTGTGGGACCAGAAATGCAGAGTTTGGGATTGTATGCTAGTTGGGATTCTGTACAGTGACAGCCAGTCATTTGGGTGATAAAAATTGTGTTCACATGGTAAGTCAAGCTGGTGCTTTTTCATTTATTATGATAGTTGTTATTATGAAATATTCGGGTGTGCAACATTTCGTTGAAAACCAAGTTCGTCGGAAACTATCCCTAGCCCCGACCCTTACCCTAACCAAGACGAATTGTGGCTCATATCTTCCTCCGTCAGAGCTTTTTATAAAATAAATCTAGGAATTTAGCAAGCAGTATTTTAAAACATATATGGATTTCGATGAAACACACTTTTCGACGAAATGTCGTGCATCAAACGTGCATCATATCTGGTTTTTTGTTGTTATGTACAGACCATGTCAGGAACATGTATGTGCGCTGTGAACCTTCCTTAGAGCACTGGGGATGGCTTGATCAGTTGGCCACGCTAAAAATACAGTTGATTTTGTCCCAAAAGAATTGCAATTTATTTAATTACTCGCCAATAAAAGCCTGTTTTTCTGAACAGAAAATGTATAAAGTTTCGTTATTCATATTTCTGTGAAAACATGTGAATGTTTAGTAACAATGTCGACTACAATCTTCCTTATCCTTCGTTTTAAATGGCATGTTGAGGAAAAAAAATGTACATTTACTTGTAAGCGGTTGTATGGTTGCCTGAGATCTATTAACAGCTTACGAGTGATTGTACAAATAAAACCAATGTAGAACATGGAATAAAAACTGATAACCAACTTTATCTCTTTTTTCCATATTGTTTATCAATCCTTTCGAAGACAAAAACCATCAGTTACGCAACATTAACTCTTTATCAAACGACAAAATTTTAGACCAGTCCAAATTGAAAGCATTTGCAGACGACAAAATAAATGTGACCTAAGAATTAATATTTTGTGTTGGATCAGGTAGAAAACATTGAGGGAAAAGGAGAAAATGCTGGTTATCAGAAGCTTTCTTTCTCAGGGTCATTAAAAGTTGGGATTGTGGTAAAGGGTTAAGCAGAGCCCCAGATCAGCTGCGTATTTATTTTACACTGTTTGGAACAGGAAATATGCAACAAAACTTATTTTAAAGTGTGCCAAATACTGAGATGTTTCTTACAATGTGGAATTTGTCTGGTTTTATGCTAATCCTTCTGCCTTTGGTTAGATTAACTCTTTACCAAACAACAATATTTCGGACTGTTCCAATTTGAAAGCATTTGCAGATGACAAATTAAATGTGGATGAAATGGTGAGTTTCTGAAAAGTTAGAAAACATTGTGGGAAAAGGAGAAAATGCTGGTTACCAGCATTATCTCCTTTTCCCACAATGTTTTTAAAAGGCTTTTTTCTCTGGGTCGTTAAAAGTCCGGATTGTGTGGTAAAGGGTTAAAATGTTAGACTGCTAAAGAAATTTCAAGCCAATAATAAAAATCCTAATAATGTTATTTCAAACCAATTCTTTTTTAGAAAAATGTCTCCTTATCAGACATTGTTGATTCAAGATCAGACTACATGTTCTGTGCAATCTGATTTTGATCTACACTGTCTGCAAAAGGTCAGTGAACCAGGCTAAGCAGCTTAAAGTAAGGGTTAAAATGTGTTGTTTGATAAAGAGTGAAAAAAAAATGTCCAGGTTTTATAGACAAACATATTTATGTATACACCAGTATGGTCCTCTTCCTGGGTTTTGTATCCCGGCTCCCTCTTTCATCTTATTCATTATATTGTATTGTTTGTTAACCCCCATAGCTTACTTCTTGAACCAACACTTGTGATTATTACTAACAGGTGTTAAGAAAAAGGGGCTCTGGTCATCACACATTCCTTTCACACATAACACATTGTGGTGTCCATAGCCATGAGGTAGAGCATCAGCCTTGCTACCATATGATCCCAAGTTTGATTGCCGGGAGCTGGTGTCAACAATTCCTGGGAGCTGGTGTCAACAATTCCTGGGAGCGGGTGTCAACGATTCCCGGGAGTGGGTGTCAACCTTTGAACTATTCACTGCCCCACACTTGGCACAAATACTAGTGTAGTTTCAAGGAAGCAGAATCAAGGGAGATTAGAATAAGTTGCAAGAACTTGTTTCTCAATTGATGTAACATAAATATGTTTAAACTACCACACATTCATAGGGGTCTTTTGCTTCTGTAGAGCTTGTATAGGCTTTAAGTATTGACCTCGCAGGGTGGAGCTATGTTAAGTTCACTGCATTTTAGATTGAGGTGCCGAGCCCCTGTAGCTCAGTCAGTAGCGTACAGGACTTGAGAACAGGAGGTCACTGGTTTGATCCCTGGCTCAGCCAATTCCTTTCCGAGGATTTTGATGATAGTCATTGTGACAGGATTCATTCCTCTCTCACTGCTGACCATTGTTTTGACGATAGTCTTGTGGGAAAGCAGCCAGTGGCTTGGAAAGAATATTGTTCCAAGTACTGGTCAAAGAAGGTCCAGGAAATCATTGATTGGCCCACTGGCCACCATGATATAACTGAAATGATGTTGAAAACAGCATTAAACGCCATACGATCAACCATACAATTAGATTGAGGTAAAATATGTTAATTTGAAAATCATCATGAGTAGCAGTAGAGCAAAGGATCAATAAAACTGTTATGGTGCATGTGTTTATATAGATTTACAACAAACAGTTCTATCAACTGCCTCCAGGCCACTCGAATGAAAAATAAATTGGTCCACATAGGTCAAAGGTTAGCCACTCCCTGCCCAGCATTTCTACTAGCCCTTTAATTTTAAGGGTCATCTATCATTATTTTTTGGAATTTTTGGGGGTCATTCAGAAATTTTAGGTGTCATGGTGTTTAAACTGTTTTTCAGTTGTTGTTTGCCTTTGGCCCTTTGTAGATGTCCCATAATGCTAAAAGTTTAGTATGACATATAAGCAAGACCACAGCAATATCACACAGAATATCACATTTTAGACCAATACCGTGTATTTATACCCCCGCAAACGAAGTTTGTGGGGGGTATACTGGAATCAGCCTGTCGGTCGGACGGTCGGTCTGTCTGTCCGCAAAATCTTGTCCGGACAACTCCTCCTACAGTTTCTGTCTGATTCACGTTAAACTTGGCAGAAGTGTTCATTAGGAGCTGTAGATGTGCAAGACACACATTTTGTAAAAATTCCATCAAGAATTACTGAGTTATTGCCCCTGATTTGACTTAAAAATGCTTGTCCGGACAACTCCTCCTACAGTTTCTGTCTGATTCACTTTAAACTTGGCAGAAGTGTTCATTAGGAGCTGTAGATGTGCAAGACACACATTTTGTAAAAATTCCATCAAGAATTACTGAGTTATTGCCCCTGATTTGACTTAAAAATGCTTGTCCGGACAACTCCTCCTACAGTTTCTGTCTGATTCACTTTAAACTTGGCAGAAGTGTTCATTAGGAGCTGTAGATGTGCAAGACACACATTTTGTAAAAATTCCATCAAGAATTACTGAGTTATTGCCCCTGATTTGACTTAAAAATGCTTGTCCGGACAACTCCTCCTACAGTTTCTGTCTGATTCACTTTAAACTTGGCAGAAGTGTTCATTAGGAGCTGTAGATGTGCAAGACACACATTTTGTAAAAATTCCACCAAGAATGACTGAGTTATTTCCCCTGATTTGACTTAAAAATGCTTGTCCGGACAACTCCTCCTACAGTTTCTGTCTGATTCACTTTAAACTTGGCAGAAGTGTTCATTAGGAGCTGTACATGTGCAAGACACACATTTTGTAAAAATTCCATCGAGAATTACTGAGTTATTGCCCCTGATTTGACTTAAAAATGCTTGTCCGGACAACTCCTCCTACAGTTTCCGTCTGATTCACTTTAAACTTGCCATAAGTGTTCATTAGGAGCTGTAGATGTGCAAGACACACATTTTGTAAAAATTCCATCAAGAATGACTGAGTTATTGCCCCTGATTTGACTTAAAAATGCTTGTCTGGACAACTCCTCCTACAGTTTCTGTCTGATTCACTTTAAACTTGGCATAAGTGTTCATTTGGAGTTGTAGATGTGCAAGACGCAACTTTCGTGAAAATTCTATGAAAAATTAATGAGTTATTGCCCCTGATTCACATTTAAAATGCTTGTCCGGACAACTCCTCCTACAATTTCAGTCCGATTCGCTTTATACTTGGCAGAAGTGTCCATTTGGAGTTGTAGATGTGCAAGACACACATTTTGTAAAAATTCCATCAAGAATTACTGAGTTATTGCCCCTGATTTGACTTAAAAATGCTTGTCCGGACAAGTCCTCCTACAGTGTCTGTCTGATTCACTTTAAGGAGGTCTTTTCTGTCATATGTATAGTTGGCCAACATTATGCGAAAAGGCACCTTTGGACATTTGCAACAAGTTTGGATCCAGACCAGCCGCTGTGTCTCAGACATATTATCAGATCATGTTCTGCACTTTTTTACACTCATTTAGTTTTGTGTCCAATTAAATTGATACTTTGCATAAATATTCACCAGGAGCAGTAGAGGTTCAAGATGCATTTTTCTCAAATGTTTGCCAAATTAATTACCCCTGAATTTACTCAAAACTTCTTGTCCAGAGAACTATTCCTTCAGTTTAAGTCTTATTCACTTGATATTTGTCATGATATTCACCAGGAGCAGTAGATGTGCAAAGCACAAATTTCATGAGTGTTGGCCTAATGATTACGGAGTTATTGCCCCTAAATTGACATTGCAGAGTTATTGCCCCTGTGACATGAAATACAGGGGCGGGGGTATTTATCACCTTTAGTGATAGTTATTCTAGTTTTTTTAATACTCGTAAATGGAAACAAATAATTCGGTGGTAGATAAACTAGTACCCATTGTATCTCACACAACCATTGATAGGAAGATCAGTAACAGGCTACCAGGTTATGTGGTAGAAAGAAGATTCAATTTGATTCTGCGGTATTACTCTGCCATTTTGTAAGATATATTGATTCATTTTTTATGTGAGTTTTTATGTTGCGTCAAGGAACACTTGATGTATGAATTCTGTTGTGTCAGCCTTTCATTTTGCGCGGCAAAAACACGGACTCCCTGAAACGCTGCCTGCCATTTCAATTCTTAGAGCCTATACAAATAAACTGGATCTCTCTGCTCATTTTCTGGGTTTGCATAGGCTTTTGATATGAGGATTCTGTATGAAAATTTGTTACTGTCAAAATTTTGTATCAAGTTAATCCTTAAAGAAGTGAATGTCGGTACCCAGCATGCTTTTAACCCTTTTAGAGAAATTACATCATTTGAGCTGTAATTAATTCTTTACCAAACAATCCCGAGCTTTAACGACCCTTAAGAAAACAGGCTCTTGAAAACATTGTTGGAAAGAAGAAAATGCTGGTAACCAGCATTTTCTTTTCCCATAATTTTTTCACCTATCTCAATAACAGATAGTGTCATTGTGCCCCATTTTATTTGTCATCTGTAAATGCTTTCAATTTGGACTGGACCAATATCCTTCACGACTATAGTTGCCTTTGCAGCCATTGTAGATCAAGATCAAACTGCACAAAACATTCAGTCTGATCTTTGATCTACACTGTCCACTTTGTTTGACCCTTTTGGACAAAACTGACCATGAAATTGCAAAAAAATTGGCTCTTACTACTGGAATGAAAATGTCTCTTTGGTTTATTTGGCACTCTAGGGGTTAACTTTTTACCAAACAACAAAATTTTACATTGGTTAAAATTGGAAGCATCTGGAGACAACTCTTTACCAGGCAACAAAATATTAGATCAGTCCCAATTGAAAGCATTTGCAGATGACAAATAAAATGGGGCACAGATGACAGTATCTGTCTTTTGAGATAGTTGAAAACATTGTGGAAAAAGAAGAAAATGCTGGCTACCAGCATTTTCTTCTTTTCCACAATGCTTTCAAGAGCCTTTTTACTCAGGTTCCTTTAAGCTCAGGATTGTTTGGTAAAGAATTAACTCTTTACCAAACAACAAAAGTTTAGATCAGTTCAAATTGAAAGCAGTTGCAGATGACAAAATAAATGTGACTAACAAGAGGACCATGATGGTCCTAAATCGCTCACCTAAAATGCAACTCAGCTGTCATAAGATTTCCCTCTATATATCTATGTGAAATCCAAGACCAACAAAATATGGCTAATTTTCACACCAGGGCCATAATTTGAAGTGTTTTGGTAGAGGGCCACTAGATGATGCTACATGCCAAATATGAAAGCTCTAGCCCTTACGGTTTGGGACAAGAAGATTTTTAAAGATTTCCTTCTTTATCTCTATGTGAAATCCGAGACCCCACAACATAGGGCCAATTTTTAACACCAGGGCCATAATTTGAAGTATTTTGGTAGAGGGTCACTAGATGATGCTACATGCCATATATGAAAGCTCTAGCCCTTACGGTTTGGGACAAGAAGAATTTTAAAGATTTCCATCTTTATCTCTATGTGAAATCCGAGAACCCACAACATAGGGCCAATGTTTGAAGTATTTTGGTAGCGGGCCATTAGACAATACTACATACCAAATATGAACGCTCTAGGCCTTACAGTTTTGGAGAAGAAGATTTTTTAAGTTTTTTCATTCTGTTGCCATGGCAACCAGAGTTCTTCACTGATTTCAATTCTTTGAAGTATTTTGAAAGAGAATGACCTTAGGATCATTTCTGTGAAGTTAGATTGAAATCTGATTGTTATTTTAGGAGGAGAAGATTTTTTTTGTAATTGTGAACGGACGGACGTACGACGGACATTGACCGATCACAATAGCTCACCTCGAGCACTTCGTGCTCAGGTGAGCTAAAAACTGGAAATTCGTTATGAGAAGGGTAGAAAACATTGTGTTTTCAAAAGGCTTCTTTCTCAGGGTCATTAAAAGTTGGGTTTGTGTGGTAAAGAATTAAATACAGGTCAAATAATGTAATTTCTCTAAAAGGGTTAAAAGCATGCTAGGTACCGGCATTCACTTCTTTTTCCACAATATTTTCAAACTTTTTTTTTTTTTTTTTTTCTTTAAGGTGATTGGAATCTTGGATTGTGTTATAAAGGGTCAAACAACAATTATTGAAAAAGGAGGCTAACTTTGAAACCTACAATTGATGGTAGTCATCGCAACAGGATTCATTCCTCTCTCATCGCTGACCATTGTTTCGACAATGGTTATGTAGGAAAGCAGCCAGTGGCTTGGAAAGAATATTGTGCGGAGTACTGGTATAAGAAACTCCAGGAAATCATGGATAGGTGCACTGGCTGCCGTGATATAACTGAAATAATGTTGAAAATGGCGCTATACACCATACAATCAATCAGTCAATCATTGAAACCTACAGCTTTCACTGATGCCAGATAGCTCAGATGGTAGAGCAACCCAAAAGTTTTGGCCATTTAGACTTGTACACTTTTGGAGAGGTCTTGGGTTCGAGTCCCAATTTGGCATTAGAAAGCTTGATGGTTTCTTAATACTAGGACTGGTGTCTGTTTATTTACGAATTTGATTCAGGGCTCCAGATAAAGTATATGATCTAAAAGTCAATGCATTTTTTTAGGCTGGAGAGGATTTTTCAAAATTTGGTTTTTCAAATTCACGAAAACAAAAAGATCAATGGCAAGAATTGCTTAAGGCTGTTTTATCTGACCCTCGTTAACCCAGGTGTGAAGTATTACCATTCATCACCCCTGGGACATTCAATTGCGAACTGGAACATTCAATTGCGAAACTGTCGTTTCTATGAATATTCATAAGATTTCAAATTACACCCAATAGCCAATCCAAATTTCGATAACATAACGATACTCTCTTGTAATGGAAGATAATCACATTTCTTCCGTTACTGTGAATAAACCGTGTAAAACCCACATCGTAATCAATGAATATGGCTGTCGCCATTGAGCCTTCTTTTTGTGGCATTTGCCTTAAGACAATCCAGGGCAGACATTACAAATCCTTGTATACACAGGCAAATATTCAGAGATAACAGCATGCTGATGCAGTCCTTAGGGGTATGTAGCAAGTGGAATGATTGATTGATTGAATGGTGTTTTATGCCGCTTTCAACAATATTTCAGTCGCAACAGCTCATATATTCATGTATTTCCTGGGTTAGCAGGGAGGAGGTCTGCAATATATGCACAAATAACCTGAACATGACTTTGGTGTCTGTGGTTGTGAGGTAGAACGTCGGCCTTGTAATCAAAAGGTCCTGAGTTCAATACCCGGGAGCGGATGTCAACTTTGGGCATGTTCATTGTCCCACACATTCGGCGCGAGTACTGGTGTAGTTTACAGGAAGCAGAATCGAGAGAGATTAGTATAAGTTGTAAGAACTTGTTTCTCAATCGATGTAAAATAAATATGTTTAAACTAATAACCTGAACAAAATTGTGATCTTGATTTGAAACAAGTGATTTGATTGGTTGTAGAAAAGGTGAAAACAGAAATGATGACATATGGTTGAAAATAGATTAAATTTTCTCACTGAAAAACTGAGATTACCAATCAAAATGCCTCATGAGTAATTCATGAGAACGAGAAAAACATAGGCGAGATAACTCAAGGGCGATGGATGTAGTTTACGGAATACATCGGAACTGGGTCAACGAGGATGGATTTATCCGTTTACCACACAATCCAGCATTTTCTCCTTTTCCCACAATGTTTTCTACCCTTCCCAAAACAAATTTCAATATTTTGAGTCACATTTTGTCGTCTGCAAATGCTTTGAATTTGGACAGGTCTAGAATTTTGTTGTTTGGTAAAGGTAAATACTTACATGTAAGTGTTTAACTCTTTTTATACGCCCGTCGAAGACGGGACGTATTATGGGATCACCGGTGGCGGGCGGGCGGCGTCCAGTTCTTTGTCCGGAGCATATCTCCAAAACTATACTACCCACGGTTATGAAATTTCATGCGTGGATAGATCTCATCAAGGGGGGGTGCAGTGCACAGGAGTCATAACTCTTGCTTCCTTAATTTTTGAGTTATTGCCCTTTCTTGTTTTTCATACTTGAATTTTGTCCGGTGAATATCTCCAATACTATACTACCTAGGGTTATGAAATTTCATGAGTGGATAGATCTCATCAAGGGGGAGTGCAGTGCACAGGAATCATAACTCTTGCTTTCTTAGTTTTTGAGTTATTGCCCTTTGTTGTTTTTCATACTTGAATTTTGTCCGGTGAATATCTCCAATACTATACTACCTAGGGTTATGAAATTTCATGAGTGGATAGATCTCATCAAGGAGGAGTGCAGTGCACAGGAATCATAACTCTTGCTTCCTTAATTTTTTACTTATTGCCCTTTGTTGTTTTTCATACTTGAATTTTGTCTCGAGCATATCTCCAAAACTATACTACCTATGGCTATGAAATTTCATGCGTAGATAGATCTCATCAACTGGGAGTGCAGTGCACATGAACCATAACTCTTGCTTAATTTTTGACTTATTGCTCTTTCTTTATTTTGAAACTTTAATTTTGTCCAGTGCGTATCTTCAGAACTATACTAGCTAAGGATATGAAATTTCATGCGTGGATACATTCCATCAACGGGAAGTGCTGTGCATATAAATTTCAACTCTTGCTTGCTTACTTTTTCAGTTATTGCCCTTTCTTGTTTTTTTTTTTTTTTTTCGAACTTGAATTTTGTATGATGCATATCTCTCAAACTATACTACCTCGGGTTATGAAATTTTAGGGCTGGATACATCTCATCAAGGGGTAGTGCATTGCACATGAAATATAAATTGCTTATTTTTTATGCACCCTTTCAAGACAGGATGTATTATGGGATCAGCCATGACGTACAGGCATCCAGGTAGCATAACTTACACATCTTAAAACCTATTAACTTTAAATTTGACAGTTGTGTTTGTTGTAATCATATGCAGTGTACACAAAGAATAAATCTTCCTTCCTTATGAGTAATTGCCCTTTCTTCTTTTTCATACTTAAATTTTGTCAGCAGCATATCTCTCTTACTACACTACCTATGTATATGAAATTTCAGTGATGCATACATCTCAGATTATTAGAAACATAACTATTGCTTCCTTAACTTTTTCTTATTGTCCTTAGTCATTTTTCAGGCTTAAATTCAAGACTATCGTATCTATGGATATCAACATAAAGTGTATAAACAAGAGTTCCGTCAACACAAATACACTGCCATTATCTTCAATCAACAGTAAAAAAAATATTCTGCACTACTATTTTTCTATACCTCCCCTTTATCATTATTATGCCCCAACTTTACAACTTGGGGTAAGACGGGCGTATCTTGCGACAATTTGCCGCTCTTGTTTGACAAAGTAACTTCAGAATGTATATCAAAAGACTGATAGTCCTGAGAGTCGCCTGGTGTGTGATATATGTAGGTTGGAATTTTTTCCCTGCATTATGCGACGGAAATATGACTTGGGTAAAACTTATCTGCTGTACATCATCCTTTTTTAAGTTCCAAAACAAAATTCTATTAACAGTATCCAAGATATAAAGTAACCTAAGCACAAAATTATTTATATATGCAAGCATAAATTCTGAATTGTCATCCTAACATTACAAACAAAAATATCAAACTTCACATGGAAAAGAAATTTCCCATATCCTCTTGCCGTGGCAACCCGATTCCTGTTAAAATATAGATCTATGAACAACTTTAAATAAGCTTGATCAAAGAAACATTCCAAATATTGGTTGTACTAGGCAAAGTGCTTTAGGCGGGAATATATTTAAAAGCACATTTGGCAAGTCTTACAACGACTGAACAAATAGCATAGATCAAGCATATATCAACATCAGACTCCAAAGAACATGCAGTGTGGTTTTGGGTCTATATACTGTCCACTCTTTGGTAAAGCCTGTGACGAAAAAGTAGATTTTATTTTCAGCCGTCAAAAGAGATCAAGGTTCTAAGTTTGGTGCTGAAAGAGCTTAACCCTTCAGTGGTTATGGTACAATGTGATATGAATGTTTTTCAATACCTATACTCGTATTATGACTTCAACATAATTATATAACTAAAACGAAACCTTTATAACAGACTTCCATGAATTGTGTAATGCTCAGTAACGATATTATTGTCCCACTTTTCAAAACAATAGCTTAATATTTCCTCCAAATGACTGGGACATGTTTTTTTCTTTACATCTTCAAACAGGAGTTAAGATTAAAGAAACAAATATAGCAAAATGATAAATATTGATAGCAGATACTGCTAGCTATATGGAAAAAATGGTGACCTTTCATACTAATAATTTACGGCCATCAAAATCACTAAACTTTACCTTTAACTAGTCTTTAAACTAAAGTGGCGAATTAAAACTTTTGCGTTAGTGACTACCAGTTTAGATCAAGATCTGTTCACTGCAGGGTTTACTTTCTTTGAAAATTTGTAACACAATCATTGTTAAAGTAACCTTGAAAATGTTTGTTTTACTGCCTGAAACAGTATCTTCTATTATTCAGCACTTCTAGGGTTGAAGGTCAGAAAAATCACAAGTTTCACCCACTCCCAAATATTTCAACATACAGTAAAAAATTTGAACATGCTTTAATGCCTTTCTTATACTGTAAACCATAGAACTTTATCATTTCTCACTCACTACATTCTATAAACCAATAGCCATTAAAAATTAAACTTTAATGAAATGAATAATGTCACTTTTTATTTCAACACCATTTTCCTCCTTTTGAACATCAATTGAACAACGTATCAGTAAGCCCAGGAAGGCATCTTCTGGACAACTGTATAAGTATACTGCCAGGTCTTGTTCTAGCCTCATGCTATTCCTGAAAATTAAGTAGTTTAAGTAAAGGTATAGCATCAAATTTTCAACTTCTATATTAAAGTCTCAGTGCCCTAAATGCACGGTACTGAAACTATCTGAAAAGCATGTGAGCCATTGGCTCTAAAGCGCTCAATTGAGTGAAGTCACATACACTTGATAAAGCTGAAGAGATCCTGGTTTTAGTGATGTAAAACACATAATTGTAAGTGACCTACTTTTGGACCCAACATGGCCAAATTTTGAACATGTCCAAACCATAATCAAGAAAAACATTCTGACCATGTTTCATGAGTATCAGACTGAAAATGTGCCCTGTACTGTGCCAACAAGGTTTATCTACAATTTGGCCCAGTGACCTAATTTTTGAATTTCCAATAAGAGCTAATTATTGAACAGCCTGATGTTTACAGATTATTTTTCCTTTTCATTTTTGCCATTTTGATTCCAGTTGAATGTTCAAACAGTCCTACTTATCATCTGTGTTCACCAGTTTACAAATTGCATATTCTCTACGATATAAGTATAGCTTTACTGTTGTGTGACAAAAACAAAATAATTATTCCATCTAGATCACTAGATATTAACCCAAGCATATCAAAATACAACAGCTGGATGTAAAAAACAAATTGTAATTTCCCGGATGTTGACATGTTTTTAACAGGGTCAGCAATGTGTGAATAATGCCTGATTACCACATAAAAGCGGAATTAATTCTTATCAATTCGTTGGTCATTTGATTTGTAAGGTAATACCCTGAACACTAAACACAATCTAGTTACAATACCAATTAAACGAAAAACCGATACTTCATTGTTGACTCAATCAGACCCAAGAATATTGTACATGAAGCACAGCTTACAGTTTGCGCTAATGGACGCATGAAAATTACCTTGTCGTAACTAAGTCGTGAAAGTTAGTGGGAATTTCACAGGTTTAAAATCTGGTCATTTCTCATTGGTACTGAAAATGGTGGTTGTAATTTTGGAATAGTAGGGTGCCCATATTTCTGGGTTTGAGGTATTGATTACGAACAAAGAACATTTCCGTTCTGACAAAATCGTTTGTAATAGCTGGCTGCTAGTATTGCCTGGGTGGTCGTTAGAGGAGGTTTTACTGTATTGCCAAGGCCCTCATCATAATATTGTTTCAACTGCTCTAACCATTTACCAAACAACCTTATGTTTTAAATACCTGAGGAAGAATGCTTTTGAGAACATTGTCGGAAAATGCTAAGAACCAGGTTTTCTTCTCTTCCCTTAAATTTTTCAAGAACAAATCCCCTTATCTGAACCATATGTAATTTATTGTCTGCAAAGGCTTTCAACCTTTACAGGTCTAATAGTTTGTTGTTGGGTTAAGAGTTAATTAAAATATGATATGAGCACTCATGTAAGAGTATCTGTATCCTTACCATTTACATTAGAAGATCTAAGATATTATTTATGGACTGAAAACATAAAGTGTACAGAATCAACAGAGATTAGGACCCTGAACAAAATGTTTTAGAAACTTAAAGGTTTATGGATAGCTTGTAAATTATTTCCGCTTTAGAAAGAGGTTCAAAAATTTCCTGTTAATCATATAGCACATTAAGCAAATGAGGTAACTGCACATAATACCAGACTACAAATATTACATGATTTTCAGAATACAGGTAATTTATCAAAGAATTTTTACCACCATATTGTTTTTTCAGCTGTACACTATATACTGATTTGGCAAGTAGAGTAGGTAAACTCACACAACACCGAACACCTAAGACCCCTAGTTTGTGCTACTTTATTAAATCCTGATCCCATCAACCTTGAAATTCAAAGATCTAGTTTCATTTCCAGACTAAACATGTCTACTTCATTTACTTTGCACTATGTTTAAGTTACACTACCCAGTATTACTGGTCAATCATACATACCATCAAATAAAGTTTCAATTGTATGCCTACCTTTCAAATTGTAAACCAAAGCTATCATCTGGCTGGACTTGTTACTGTATCTGAATATCAAACATTTTTCATAAGGATACCAATCACCATGTAAGCACACAATCTCTAGTTGCCATCATATACGAGACAATTCCCTAAATTCAACAAGAGATAGATTCATGACAATACTTTTTTGAAGTATAATACTATTTATACTTTTTTGAACTTGTAAGGTATCAAACTTGCCTTCAAATCTTTATTCAGGTACCAGCAAAAGGAAGTAAGATGGATACATGTAAAATTAAGTTTCATTAAAAATTGATGGAGTATCAAACATAGTTCTGTCAAAGCACTGAATTGCTTGACACATGTGGTCTCGCAGTGAAAATATTACTTCACCATTTGCGCACGCATTCTGTAATTGGCACTTTCCTACCAAATGGTTTAATTTGCCAATGGCCTAATCCACATGGTGTAGATCCAAAGTGAGACTACACTGAAAGGCAGTCCTATTGGAGAAAAGTAACTGAAGATTTTCTGAATACTGTAGCAGGCCTAGTAGAGTCTTCATCATCAACTTATTGCTTGACTTGTTTGTTATGAACATATTTCTGGATGACATATAATAGAATTTTCCTGCTAATTTTTCTGTTAAGTATTCTCTGGAAGCATTTTCATAGGCATTGAAATGTTAAATACAGTGAGCGGTTCAGGTAGTATAAGTATGTAATTTTATGTTTCACCATTTTCTGAGGACATAAGTGAATTGATATCTCTTGAGGTAGACACACTTCCCACAGTGTGAAAACCTTTGAAAATACATGTACTTTAACAAAAAGAAAAAAATCTATGCTCTTCACTGCATAAACAATCTTTGTAAATAGACCAATATATCTTAAACTTTTTACTTCTGCATAGAATCTTTAACGATAGCTTTTCAGATTTTTATGATCTTATCAAACTGTAAAAATGATTTGTCAATGAACTAAGTAAGCTGACTGCTGGCAAGTCATCACTAAAGAAGAAAGACAAAGGTAAGAAATAAATATTTTCCAATGGTATTTCATAAATAGGCTACATAGCCTTTTTCATATTTTTATATTAAGCACCAGATTTTTACAAAAACTTATAAGATTGTCAATGATCAACTCAATCATGTGTTAATTACTAGGATTTGTATTCAAATCATATTTGTAATGTCATGTAATGGTGTAATAAAAACAGACATAGTTACCAAATGAAGGACAACCAAAATTCTAAAGTGTCTAAATTAAAGACACTCTATGAACCCAAACCTACAGGCCAATTTTCAAATTGTGATCCCCCAGATGGGGCAAATTTTGACCCCAGGTGAGAGTAAATATAGGGAGAGCTGACACATTTTTTAATTTTTTGTCGATATATTTTTTTAATAAACGGAGACTCAAAAAAAGTTCATCGCTCCCCTTTAATCGCTAGTTCTCCAACCACACTTAAAATCCCGCTTTTTAAAAATTTTTTTTTAAATTTTTTCTAAGCCCCTTTTAACCAGCGAATAAAATGTTCCAATAAATTTTAAAATTTCAACCACCCAACCTTAACCACACCCCCGCTTCGCTCCATTTAACCACTCCCCACTTTACCCCATGTCTGCTTTAGCCGTGTTTCCTGCTTAACCGCTTTTCTGCTTTAACCATGTTTCCCAGTTAGCAGGCTAAACAACCCACGAACTGGGCTAGCTTGGCTATGGTTAGCCGTCGTGTGGTTTTTCTGTGTTTCTCGGTTTTCCCGGTTTTCTCGACTTTCCGGTTGTGTGGATTAGCCAGCTTCGCTGGTTAGCCCGGCTAGCCGGGCTAGCTGGGTTAGCCGGTTTAGCTGTGGAAGTGGGAGTGTGGGTGTGTGGGGCACTAGCCAGCCTAGCCGGGGTTGGTGGTTAGGTGGAGCTCGAATCGAACTAAAGAGCTAAAAGAGCAAAAGAGCTAAAAAAATATTTAAAAAATTTTGTATTTTTGTATGTATAGGTATATGAGCGGAAAATGAAAAAGATTTTAAAAAGTTTTGTATTTTTGTGTGTATAGGTATATGAGCGGAAAATGAGAATGAGAATGAGAATGGAAAAGATATTTAAAGATGATATTTAAAAAAGATATTTAAAAAAGATATTTAAAAAAGATTGTTTAAAGTTCATGTGATTTAAAAATTAAAATTTCTAACCCATTTTTAAAATGAGTTAAGTATTTAAAAAATATATATAAAAAAAATGGCTAGTTCTAATAATTTTAGCGATGAACAAAATTTAAATAGCATGTTCGATGTTAGCGAAATTTCAGATGAAATATTTAATGAAATAGCTGATATTGAATATTTAAACAATTATCAAGAACCAGAATTAGAGTATACTAAAAAACGGATAGAAAAATATAAAGGTGCTTTTGAAGTTTTAAATGGAGAAGAAGGAGTTTTCGAAGTAAAAAAATTTCCAGTTAAAAAAGATAAAATTCTTTCACATTTAATTATTGAAAATGGAATCAATTCAAAATTAGTATCTGATATATCAAATGCAAATCTTATAGAAGATTCGAAAGGTTTAATGTGTCTTAAACGTGTACCTGGTTTTAACCCTTTTTTGGATGATGTATATATCACATTTTTAATTTTTTTAGATGAAATATATTCTGTTGGAAAAGGAAAGATTAATCTTAAAGGAGCTAAATTTAAAAATGGTGATGAGGGTGAAATTGAGGTTATTAATGACTCTACAAGAAAGACACCAGCCCAATATTACGTTAGTAATGTTAAATCTATTTTTGAATTAAATTTTGGTTGTGATGTTCCAGTTAAAATTGTTTTTACGCCTAAATTACATAGTGGCGAAGATAAAAAAAAGAATTGGTTAATAGCTTCTGAATTTCTTAAAGAAGATGAGAAAAGCGGAGGTCGACTTATGAAAAATGCAATAGAATTTAAAAAATCTAGGGAAAATCCAAATTTTAAACCTGTGCCGGTAGGTTTAGTTGCTTTAAAAGTTGATACATCAAATATACCAATCGATATTTTAATTAAAAATTTACCGAAAATTAACAAAGAATTTAATTACAAAGGAGGCGGAACCATATATCAAATTGATTATACTTTGGATATGGCAGGTACAATGGAAACGAATAAAACATATTACACATTTAGAGAAGAAGAAAGATTTAAAACAAGAATCGGTAAAGATGAGAAATACGAAGAAATTTTTCAGAAATTAAGACATGAAAAAGAAATTGGAAATGGGGTAGAAGAAACAGAATTTTATATTTTAGAGAACCCGGTAGAGGTGGAAAAATCGGCAGGTAGGAATATTGTTAAATTCGCGGAATATAGAGATGGGCAACGTGCCAATGTTAAATTCTATAACAAGTTTAATTCTAATGTTGAAGCTGGAAACACACAAAATAAAGTTGGTTCACATATGTTTGAAACTTTATATAATCCTAAAAATCCCTATCTTTCAAGAGTTTTTAATGATCCTGAGTTTCAAGAATACGGTATTACAAGATGGGAATATTCAAGTTTCGGCTCGTATATAGAGCCGAACTATGAATCTTTAATTGATAGATATTTAAATATTCTTAAAAATAAAAAGATTTTTCATCATCAACCTTTAAAAAATCAATGGTTAAATATGGAAAAACACATTACGAAATGTGCACTATTCTGGGATGAAACAAACGGGATATTTAATTTTGTTTGGTATGTTTCAGTTATAACACGGAGGATAGCTGGGGTAACATATAAAGTTAAAAAAACACAGAACTATAAAAATTTATTAGAAGAAGAAAGAATTAAATTTCTTAAACATGCGAAAAAAGAATTAATTAAATATCATAGTTTTAATGAGCTTCTTTGCTATTGTGTAAAAATTAAATTTTTTATAAATAGTGAAGGAAATGAGAGCGTAGAAATTAAGCCTGATGGCTGCTATACCAGAGAAGGCCCAACAACTTTAACACCTGCGAATAAACCATTTCAAAGTTTTAAAGAAGATGTAAAATTACCTGATATAGAAAAAATTTTTCCTCCTACTAAAAATATTTCTTTCACATTTAGAACAAAAAAATTAAACCACCCTATAGGAAAAAATAAATTAGATGGTGGAATACAAAGAAAACCTTTTAAAGTTTATAGACCCTTTTCTGTTTGTGTAATTTCAACAGAAACGCAAAAACAAAAAATTTATGATCTATCTTTACATTTCCAAAACTGTAAAAGTGCGGTATATTTAGCTGAGCTTAAAGAAGAGATTAAAGAAGAAAGAAAAAGGGAAATAGAAAGACTTAAACTTGAAAGAGAAGAATCAAAAAAATATATTAGATTGTATAAAAGAGCCGATAAACGAAAAGCGGAAGCTGAAGAGCAATTAAATAAATTCGTTAGAGATTTAAAAGGTGTTGAAGATATATTAAAACAAGTAAAAATTATTAGGTTAAAAGCTTTTAAATGGATTAGCAGAGACAAGATTAGAATTTTATATAATTTTGATTTTGAGGGGAAAACAGCCACAGGTTTATTTTTTGCTAATGGAGAATTAAAAAGTTTTTTAAATGATGAGAGGGATAGGAAAGATGATAAAAAATTTTTTAAACGAACCGTAGTTAAAAAAAATAAATATGAATTATGGGTAATGCCGGTTCATACTATAAATGTGGATGTTAGTAATCCTGCTAAAATGTGTATTGCTGAGAAGGATAGTTTTAATGAATTTTTAATTAAAACAAATATAGTAGAAGTAGAACGGGTAATGACAAATAGAAAAAGGAGATATAGAGAACTGGTAGAAAAAGAAGAAGCAAAAGACCCAACAATAGAAATTAAAGAATGGACAAAAGATAAAAATTTAATTACTTTAGCTAGAAGTCCAGATTTCGAAGTAGGGGTTTATACGTGTTATGGTATTTCACAAAAACTTTTTAGAGGTGAAGATAAATTTCAATTACACATTAAAAAATATAAAAATCCAGAAAAAGAATATATTATAGAAGGTTGGTTTTTAAATGATAGTTTTAAAAAAATATTTAAAGATATAGGGGATTTTACAAAAATTAAAGCTCCTTTACTTTTAGAATTTCACGAGATGATCAGACATGAAAAACAGCGTAATTCAGACAAACCTGTATCCATAGAAAATTATGAAACCGTATAAACTTATAATCTATATATGACTATACATCATATATAGATTTTTAATTAATTAGTATACTGGCTTTAATTCTTTACCATCTGCCTGAAGACTAAAAACCTGGTCAGAGAGTAAAACTGCGTAAGCTGTACTGTTAGCTGGTATATTCTCACTAAACTTCATTTCAACAGTGATATTTATAATCGAAGTCTTTAAAGCTGCTGACTGGTTTGAAAGATCCACAACAAACAAAGGGTAAAGAGCTTTAAAATCTACAGGATTAATATTCGCATTTGAAATACAACCTGGAACCCCTTCAACTAAACATTTAAAATTATTTGCTGCCTCGTATGCATCACTAAAATGGTTAGATGTAAAATCCATTTGAAAATCTAAAGCTGGGTATCTTCGAACATTGTTTTAATATGTATGTATTTCACTAATATTTAAATGATTAAAAACTGAAGGGTTGTTAACTTGACCTGTTCTGTTTCCTTCTTGAAATGCAACCACTAAAAACCGGGGTTTCTCTGTTGCTGACTTAGTTGTTAAAGCCCAAGTATAGCTCGTGTTTCCTGCTGGTAGACCTACAGAAAAAGCCTGTCTTTTATTGAAACCAAGTTTAACTTGTATATTTTTTCTCATGCTCTCCATCAATGAGTTTAAATTTCCTATAGACGGTTTAATCTGAGGAACAAACCAATAAATATTTTTTAAAAACACCCTTCCTGCATCAGCCCCAGCATCAGTAAGAAAAGCTTCATCGTCCACTTTACGGGTTAAAATTAATTCGTGTTTAACACCATACAAAACCTTGTCGTAGTCTTTACAAAAACCAAATATATGAGACAAAGGAACATTGAAAGTAAAAGTACCTTTATTGGCATCCACACCTATTAAATTAAAATTATAATCATGTCTAGCTTTAAATCCTTTGTTATTGTCAAAGTTGGTAAAATCCGTAATTCTCCCAGCAACATTTAATTCTCCTGTATCTTTAAACCAACATTGGTTTAAACCTTTTGAAACTGAAAAATCATCTGAATATTCTAAAAGCCCCATAATTGTGGTTGATTGACCCGGAAAAAGTAAAGTTTCTATTTCTCGGCCTCCAATCTCGTATCTAACCTGAGAAAAAAGAAACATCATGGCGTTGTTAACTAAGGCTACCAGGTCGTTATTGTTGTAATATGTCACCGGATCTGTAGGCTTCCTTAATTGACCTTCAAACTGTAAATACGACCTGTGAGGATGGGTAAACACATCCCCACTCTCAATATTAAACCTAATCTCACCGGGAGTATTCAGCATAGCCACACCTCCGGCATTAGGGGGGTACCTTCGATATTCATACTCTTCTATAGTCTCGTCGACTTGTACTGCTTCATCCCAATCTAATATATTATAGTTCGTCATTTTTAAAATAGTCTCTTTTGTTTAAAATGTTATTGCTTTAAATTAGTTTAATTCCTATTCCTCGAGTTAGACCCCTATTTAACCCATCTTCAGCTTTTAAAGGTTTGTCTATAGTTGGGGCTTCCATTTTAATTTTTGAAGGGTCAGTCGGAGCCAAACCATGTAAACCGCTTTTAGACTTAGAAGCCAACAGTTGGTTAAACTTGCTCTTAGCTATATCTGCGGCTTTCTTTCCTGCTTTCTTTCCCAGTTCTTCAGCTCCTTTTGAAACGAGCTCAACAGCTTTTTTTTTACCCATATCTATAAATTTTGGAGTTAAAGTAGTTAAAGCCTTTTTTCCTACATTCCACAATGGAGAAAAAAGATTAGCACCTCCATAAATATTTTTTTTTTGGTATCCTCTATTTTTAACTATCATTTTAAAATGAAAAAAAATATTTAAATATCATTTAAAAGTTCGTCTTTTTGCCTTCTTGTAATTACCTTTTTTCTGATTAGCTCATTACATATTTCCACCATTTCATTTTTTAAACCTGTATTACCAGCTCGAGCACTACTGCAAAGTAGAGTTAGCCTTTCAACTAAAGTTTCGGGGTTTGATGAGAGGATTACTACATTATTTTTTCTTTTTCTTTTAAGTCCGCTACCTTCAGTTTGAGTTGTATGTTCCGCTCTTGTAGCTGTTTTAGGTCTTGCTCCTTGCTGTTCCATAATTCTTTTTGTTTCTTGTGATATTGCTTCTTGTCTTTCTATCATTGGTGATTTCCAAGGTGTTTTAGGTTGGCTTTTTTTTCTAAACCAGCATCCATCATTGGTTTAAGTGATTCATGCCAAACAGGAGCTAAAAGTTTCCATTTTGATTTTGTATAATTGTTTTGAATAAATTTTTTATTTGCCGAATAAAATTCTGTTGTTGTTCCTTTTTTACCTGCTCGTACTTGATAAACAGGTAAAATTTCTGAGTCTATTATAATTGAATAAAATGAATTTAAATTTTGTGGGTTGTATTCTTTTTCAGCTTTAACCTTATTAGAAAGCAAAAGTTCTAATAGTTCATCCGTTTTTTCATATTTTTCACCTTTATAATATACATATTTTTCATCAAAACCTAAAGGATGGTTATTAAAATTTAAAGTATACGAACCATCGGGAAAAGTATTTAAATCAAAAATCCCCTTTAAATCATTTCTATTTTTATTAATTTCGTTTAAATGATATGAAAGTGAAGGTTCACCAGGAATTATATAACGTTCTTTTTTTTCTTTTTCTTCTTTTTCTTTTTCATCTTCTTTATCTGTTAATGAAGGTTTTCCGTAATATGGTGTTCCTTCTATAGCCGGTGCAGGTGAAAAGGCAGGGAGGGCTGTTGCTATGGCTCCTGGTATATCTTTAATCTGTTTACTTAAAGCTTCTTCAAGCTTGGTAGTAGCACTAGTAACAGGTTTAAATATTTTACTTAGCTCTTCAGCTCTCCCAAACTCACCTGTCTTTTCCATCCTATCTTTCATTCTTAAAGATTCTTTTAAAGCCAAGTATCTTTTTACTTCATCATCCCTTTTTTTAGGGTTCTTAATTCTACTAAAGCTCATATTTTTTAAAGGTTTAAATGATTTAAAACATATTAAACTCCACGTTTAATATGTTTTAATTAATCAGTCAATATTACCTATTTGACAAGAACAAAGGAATTTAAACTTTGGAGGTTTAACTTTTAGTAGGGTAGGCTTCCTCCACGGTTCCTTTCTACTAATCTTCGGAACTCTTCTCTCGCTTCCTGTTTCCCCTTCTCTATTAGGCTTTTTTCCTCCTCCAGCTTTACTTTTTTTCTACTTTTAGTTCTAATCTCCTCTTTCATGATTTTATATTTTTCTAGTTCACCCATAATCAACTGAAACTCATCATGGCTAATCTTGTTATCGGATATAGCCTTTGATATTAGCGTACTTAAAGTATTTAGTTTATTCTCTGCCACGGCTTGAATATGCTGGTGTTTCTCACTTTTAGTTCTTGTTCTTCTAACAATAAACTTTGTAGCAACAGCACCAAGACCGACGGCTAAAGCGCATGATTCAAGAACAATGGTAGCAGGGATAGCCACGATAGTTGATAAAAGGGCTATTCCTCCTGCTCCAGCACCAAGAGCAAACACAGTTAAGCCTGCTTCAACCCCATCTACGCTTTTTGATATCTTTAAATATTTCTTAGCTAACTTTTCTCTCTCTTTAACTTCTTTCTCAAGATAGTCCGATACTTCGGATATCTTTCTTAGTCTGAAACTCTGGCCGTTGTCTTCTTCAAATATAGCAACCGGAGCTGAAGGGTCGCCGGTTGTTGATCTAGCTATGCTAGGATACATTACTGTTTTTTCTTCAATATCACCCATTTATAGTATATCATTTAATTCTTTAAGGTTTTAAATATTGAACAAAACAAAAAGGAGAATTCTCCGGGATGAGAAGAATATTTTTTGAAAAGTTAAAAATGTAAACCTGGATATCTGGAGTTTCACTATCGATGAATACACTATTAGTAATACCCAATCGTAAGTTTAAATCTTTTGTTGGAGAAATAGCTATTGTTCCTTCAGACATGGCATATCCAAAGTTTAAAGTTATCCGTTTACCTTCGTTAGGTTGAAGCTGATGTGTATTTTGAGTGAATATTAACCATTTACAACCTGTAATTTTAGATGGTGGATATTTAGATCCTTCTTTTGGCTTCCAATATACGCTTGGAGGCTGTTTTTTTTCACTGTTGAAAATAAACTTATCCATTTTTAATTAATTTTTTTCTATTTATAGTATTGCTCCTAACAAAGGTCCGATTAGTGGTATATGAGAGAAAGGTGAATTCTCACCGAATATTAGTCCATCGCCGCCTTGGGCTTTACCATCTTGAACAAGAAAAACCCCATCTCCATATTTAACCATCTGTGGTGGAAGATTAGGAGTGAGAGATAGCCCGTAACCATATTTAGGTTTTAGATATAGACCTTTACCATCTGTTTCTATCTGTGTAATGGTGCCTCCTTTCTTGAGAAAAAGACCGTTACCAAAAAGCTTTTTAACTGCTTGACCTCCAAGCTCAGATATGGCACCCAAGCCTAGAGGCTTTAAAATAGACTTTGCAACAGGAGCAACCATCGGTAAAGCTGCCCTAGCTAAACCTCCTAAAAGCCCTAAAAATCCTCCGTGTTTAACGTTGTGTTTAACTTGTGCTAATGAAAAAGTAATATTCACACCTTTATTTTTTCCAAAAGCTTTTTCTAACTTTTTAATCTGTGTATCAGTTAAAAATAGTTTGTCTTCTCCATCCGTATCACCGGGCTTAAAGTTTATTGTTGTACTACAACCGCTCTTTTCAGCAAGAGCTAATTTTTTTTTCTTGTTTTCTGAAAAAGCTAAATTAACTTCTTTGTATTGTGTTTTTGTCATTTTAAGTATTACTTAATTTCCCTAATATGAAATCTTAAAGTCACATTTTCATTTCTTAAATCGAGTAGTGTTCCGTCTTGATCAGTGAGTTTAACTCTAATACTGTGTATATCATTTAAGATTAGGGGGAGATACAGAGGAAAAGTAGGCTTTTCAATAATTTTATAGCCTGGAGCTACATTTGGAAAAAAAGAATATATTGTATTAGATTTTACACCGTTCACATATGAACCTTTAATCACATCTATATTTACTAAAATACTATTTATAGATAGGATATTTACAATCTCTTCACTTTGATGGTAACCTTCGCCATATCTTTTTCTTTTGAATCCTAATACAGATGCTATTGAAGAAGAGCCACCAAAATCCACGATATACCCCCTGTCTATAAATAGCAAAGTTTTTAAAGTATTGAAATTAGCAGATATTTTAATTGGATATTCATCATTAGCTTCGTCATATTGTTTTTTTTTTTTTCTCTCATGTAAGATTTTAAAACATTGTTGATATCTACCAGATCATAGCTCCCTTTTGGGATTCTTACCTTTTCCCAGCTTATCCCCCCATCTCTGCTATATCTAAAAACATTATTGGCTTCATATATATTCGGAAAGCTATAATACGTTTCAAGATTAACCAGTGCCATCTCATGCGGCTTTGAAAAGGTTAAATGAGGGTTAAAGTTTTTTATAAATTCTGTTTTATTGTCACTTAAAACTATTTGTACTGAACTCATTTTTAATTAACCCGTTTTAATTAATTAAAAATGTCTACAACTTTAAATAATGTATATCACAGGATTGATAATCTTGGAGATTTAACTTCTCTCATTCCTGGTGAAGATGGGCTGTTGACACATGAACAATACGAAGAAAACCCTATTATCGATAACTACCAATATACAGATTTTTTATTGTTTTGGCAGAATTGTAAAAGAGACTTCAGTGATGGGGAATATAGAATCACATATAGTAAATATGGAATAGAAGGGGTAAATGAAATTAGACCTATAAATAGGGAATATGACGAAGAGACAAATGAAAATGGAAATGAAGGGGAACCTGAACGGGAGATAGATGAAGCGGAATTAGAAGCAGAATTAGCAGAACTAGAAAAAGAACCAAATATTAATTGTGAAGAATCATTTAAAAGTGATTCTTGTGTTGTATGTCTAGATGAAAAGAAAAAGCCTAATATTCTTTTTTGTAATTGCGGTCATCTTTGTTTGTGTGAAGAGTGTAATGAACTTTATAAAAGGTCTAAATGTCCTGTATGTAAAACTGAAAATACTATAAAAAGAAAGATTTTAAAAAAATTGAAAATACTTAAAATAGAAAAATAATATTTTAAATATGCAATTCCCAAGATTCAAAAAAGAAAACAGAAAAAAAGGAAAAATCCCGAGTAAGGGTTTTATTTTAGGTGAAAAAGAAGGTGAATATTTTAAAGAATGGAGAGGGATTATTGAAAGAAATATTATTCGTTTTGAAAAAGGAGATATAGAAACTAAAAAAAAGATTTTTAAAAAATATGAAAAATATTTTGATGATGAAAAAGACGGAACCTATTTTACGCTATATGATTTAAAAATTTATAAAAATGCAATATTAGCCGAGGTAGAAAAAGAAGAAAAAAAATTAAAAAATGATGTATTTTTACATGTATAGCTATATGAACTAAAAATATATTAACTTTTTTAACGAGATATATTATTATTTTTAAGAAAAAAATTTTTTTAAAAAATGTTTTCAAAAATTAAAAAAAAAGGAAAAGGAAATTTCGACCCGAATAGAAATTTTTTTTTAGGTGTAAAAGAAGGTGAATATTTTAAAGAATGGAGAGAGATTATTGAAAGAAGTATTTTAAGTGAAAAAGGTGATACCGAAACTTCAAGAAAAATTTTAAAAAAATATGAAAAATATTTTGATAATGAAGAGGGTAATATTACGCTACATGATTTATCCGTTTATAAAAAAGCAATATTAGCTGAGATTGAAAAAAAAGAAAAAAAGAATGATGTATTTTTACCTGTATAGCTATATGAACTAAAAATATATAACTTTAAAAAAGTTACATATTTAATTTTCTATTTCAACAGCTAAAGTCATATATACCCTTTCAATATTAGGATATGAAGAATCAAAGTTTAAAACTAGAGATGAACATTTTTTAAGGCTATTGGAGGTGTGAACTCACCACATTTTATAAAATAGTTGTCACTATAGCCCACGTTTAAATCATGTGTTTTTTCTTCACCTGTAACAAAAACACCATCTAAACCCATAATTAGAGGTTTAGTTTCATCAAACTCATTTATTTTTAGTTGTATTTTTAGGTTTCCTCTTTCTCTTTCATTTTTAAACTGTTTAACTGTAACACCATATTTAAGGATGTTTGATTTAAAAGGCAAAATGTAATTAGGGTTAAATGATATATCTCTATTAGCCACAGTCTGCATGACGCCTCCATCATAGGCACCAAATAAAAATCTTGTTGGATCATAGTCAGGAGCAGCTAAATTTTTTATCGGGCCTTTAGCTTCAGCTCTAATTAGAAAAATACTTTTAGTTTTTAGTCTTTGAATCTCTTCTTTTAGAGCGTTGATTTCTCGGTAGTATCGTTCTCTATTTTCATTTAGCCTAATATCAAACTCCTGAATATCATCTGAAATAGCCATTTTTAATTTTTCATTCTCTTTTTTAAAAAGTTTTTCTGTAAAATTTTTATTGGCTGCATCATTACTTTTTATAGGATCTGGAACATTCTCCACTCTTTTAAATGCTATGTTTAAATCTGTAGTTGTAAGAAAATAACCATTCTCTCTCACGAATGGAGGATCATTTAATTTTTCTTCAAACATATTTTTAATCTCGTCTACATAGCCCTTTGTAATAGCCCCGTCTTGTTCAGTAGCACCTATAAGATTTTTTATTTTTTTCTTTTTCATGTTTAGATTACCTTTAGCATCGAAAGTTTTACAACCTCCACCACGAGCAATAAAAGCCTGGTTGTTTCTAATCTCTTCTATTTCTCCTGGTTGAATATTACCTCCGGATTTTAACTTCTCATCTACATATTTTTTATTTGAAACCTCGTCTTCTCTTTGTGGCTCTCCTAAACCATATATACGGGTATTTCTCATGAAAAGGTTTTTATCTAACTGATAGGAGGAATCATCAAAAGTAAATCTATTTAAAATATCTTTTGTATTTCGATCTACATATGCTTTTGTTGCGGCTTCTCTCGGTTGTTCAGGATCACGTAAACCCCCTAGTTTCTTTTTACCCATATATAGATGTGTGGTTGATTCAAAGCCACCATTCCTTTTTTCAAAAGGAATACTATCTTCAATATTTTTTATAGTTGCTACGTCTCCTGGGTTTTCTCCTTCACCAACATTCTCTATTTTAAAACCTCTCATATTTACAGTATCTTTAGCAACAAATATATCATTTTGAAAATTAAAAGGATTAGATATTTCCACATCTCTTTTTAGATTCGATATTGAAGTATCAGTATACACTTTAGTTGTTGCCTCTTCATCTTGAACAGGAAGAGGCAAACCTATAATCTTTTTTCCACTCATATTTAAGTTTTGAGCAACGGAAAAATCCCCTTCTCTGTTTCTTGAGAAAAAAGAAGTTCCTTTTACACTATCAACGTAATTCTTCGTAGCAGCATCTTTAGCATTTGTAGGATCCCTTAAATTTGTAATTCCCGATGTACCCATGTTTAAGTTACCTAACATTACACTTTTACCATCTACTTTTAAATAGTTGTCATTTACATATGCTAAACTTACACCTCCCACTTCACTTTGGGTTGTTTCTTGTATTCTTCTACCAAACTTAGAAACAGACATTTTTTATAGTTCTTTTTCTTTTAAATCTAGTAATCGTGATATTACAGGTTGAAGATCGTAACCCTCATTTAACTTTTCTAAAACAAAAACGCAAAGATGACCACAAATCACGGTTCCTGGTTTTTGTATCTGATCTGAAGAATAGAGTATAGGAGATTTTAAATATTTTCTCATTTCTAGTGGAGGTTGAAGCCCGTAACTATCAAAGTAAAATTTATTTTTTTTATTTTTGAACCAACAAACCCAATGTGTGCCTGGGCCTTCACTATCATCCAGGTTTAAAATACCACATTCACGAGTATTAGGCTTTTTAGGGAGTGTATCTCTAGAAAAAACCCCTCTCCATCCTTTAAAATTTTTACATACATCCGAAAGTTCAAAGTTCGATAGTGAAGTATAGGGAAGTTTAGAAACTAAAGATGAAGGAGATTTAAGTCCACTACCCGAAGTTTCTTTTTTCTTTTTCTCTTCCTTTTCTCTGTCTCTCTGTCTTTGTTTCTTTTCCTTTTGTCTGGTTGCTTCAGCTTGAACAGCCTCCATACCTAACTTTACATCCTCTTTTTTACGTTTTTTAGTATGTCCCATCCATTCTTCTATTGGGTATTCTGTTTTTTGAAGCTCCTGTCTATAAAAAGCTCCGTCAATGTGGTGGTCTTTTCCATCTTTTAAATAATATGTGGTTGGTTCAGTGTCTTTAACTTTTACAACTATAAAAATTTCTTTAGTCCATGTAGGAGTAAAGCTTTTTTCTAAACCCATTTTCTTTTTCTCTCTTGTTGTACGAACCCTATCCTCAACTTCTATATTATCTTTTTGTGTAATATAGTCTACTGTTCCGGGTTTAGGCTTAGCATTTTTATAATATTTTTCAAATATTTTTTCTTCATTCTTTTTTTCACTTGCTTCTTTAGGCGAATATTCATCTTTAAAGTTTCTATGTGGGGTATTGTTGTATTCTGAAACTAAAACTGGGAGATGAGGAATATATTCTAAAGTTTTATTATCTGTCATCCACCGTCCAATCTTATCCTTTATAGTTTTTATAAACCTTTCAGCTATAGTGGCTTTATTGGTACCTTCAGTATGGTAAAGAATAATATCACCGGGTAAACTTACCTGGTCTTCTTTAGCTTTCTCTGGGTAAAGTACCGGACATTGGTTTTTTCTATGATTAGTGAGTGGAGCCTTAGTTTTAAAATATTGCCCACAATCTTCACATTGGAAATCTGTAACTACGACAGGCTTTTTATCCTTTGACCTATCAATTAAACCTGTGAATTCTCCTCCTCTATCAGTCCATATTTTTTTTGGTTTCCTCCCACTATCTTTAAATATTTTTAAAAATTCTTTTGCTACGGTTACAGATTTTTTATTAGGTATTTGTACAACCCAAGCATACCTAGAAAACACATCTAATATTGCTAAAAAATTATTTAAGTTTTCTATTTGTTTTTCACTAGCAGTCAGCCTCTGAGAGGGGCCAGGCTGTGGTTCTTCTACCCCTTCAGTTTCACCGAGCTTAATTTTTTTAGGCATGAAAAATAAATCCGCTGTCCATGTATCATCTATATTTGGAACTATAACTCTTCTTGTTGGAAAATGTTTTCTATAAGGCCTGTGTAGCTCAGATGAAAGAGACTTTTCTATTGGCAACTTTTTTTTTTACCTCTTCCTGTTTGACCCATACCAAAAAGCTTTTTAGTTCCAATCAAAGAAGAGACAAGCCCACGTTCGGCTCTCTCTCTTAAAGTGGGATTGTATATTCCTTTCATTTCTTTAAGCATTTCAGCATCGCATATTTCATTTCTAGTTTTAGTGTCATTGTGTTTTAAATAGCATATATCATGGTGATATGCGGCTTTGTCTATTCTATTTATAGGTTTGCTCCATTCTTGAGGGGTAAGATCAGGTTTAAGTCTTTTTTTAAGCTTGGTACCTGGACCTGTAAAATTGTGACCGGGTAAATGCATTTCAACTGGAAGGGTATTTATCATTGTGTTCAATATCGACCCACCAGTCGAACTTTTTTTTTCTTTTCTCTGTTTCCCTGGCGGAAACTGGGTTTTTTTTCCTCCACATACAACACAGAAACCCTTTAAAATTTTTCTGTTGTTCTTTGTGGTTTCCTCCTTTAAGTTTTCTGTATTTGTTTTTTTCTTGCATTTTACACAATATATTAAACTCATTTTTTTAATTAAATTAAATTCTATAAGTTAAAAATATTATGGATATTCAGAATTTAGCTTGGAATCCTATGACTAAAAATAGAAAAAATAATCCTATGTTTCCTAAGAGTATTAGAGGGTTGATTATAGGTGATTCTGGGTGTGGTAAAACTACTCTTCTAATGAACCTTCTATTACGGCCACAATGGCTGGACTATGACAAACTTTTTATTTTTGGTAAAAGTTTAACCCAACAACCGGAGTATACACTAATGAAAGAAGCATTTGAAGAAAATTTAGTTAAAGAAGCTGTATATCACCTTTTCTCAAATATGGGTAGCATTGATACTGA
The DNA here is from genome assembly GCA_945859785.2 of Tridacna gigas. Classification (NCBI taxonomy): domain Eukaryota; kingdom Metazoa; phylum Mollusca; class Bivalvia; order Cardiida; family Cardiidae; genus Tridacna; species Tridacna gigas. Next base: position 24,860,455 of record OX244040.2, read on the forward strand.
AAATGTTAAACCTACCCAGTTTTTTGATGAGCTAAAAGAAAGGTTTAAAAAGGGATCGAAAATTACACCATGCTTCCAAGAAAGCGGAGAAGATATCCCAGATCCAAAAGACTTAAACCCAAAAGACAAAAATCTAATAGTTTTTGATGATCTTTTAAAAGAAAAGCAAGATATTCCAGAAAAATACTATACTAGAGGTAGACACAACAATACAGACTGTTTTTACCTTTCTCAGTCTTTTTTTGATCTACCAAGACGCACAATCAGAGGTAACACTAACTTTTTAATTCTTTTTAACTTGAATGAGAGAGGTGTCTATAATATATATACAGACTTAGCAAGCAGGGATATGTCACTACAAGAGTTTAAAGAATTCTGCTATACTTGCTGGGCTGAGCCTTTCGGCTTTGTTGTGATTGATAGAAGCAGCCATAGAGACAACGGTAAATATAGATGCGGCTTTGATACTTTCTATTACCCAGGTAAATATTAAAAATTTTATAATATTCGTGTGAATATTATAAAAAACAATAATGTTTAACTATGGAACAAAACGACAATTAAAAGCATCTTAAAATAGACGATAGGAGGCTTGTTCTTTTCTCTCCCATGATACATTTAAAATGTATCATTGGAAATGAGAAAAATGAAGAAAAAACAGCTGGAGGAGGTTTAGATGTTAACTCTCCCATGTTACAATTAAACATTGTAACATGAGATTAAAGTTTAATCTTCTTCATCTAGTAAAAGTGCATCTTCTTTAAGCTCTGCCAAAAGCTCATCTTCAATATCATGATCGTTCTCATCTTTGCTCTCTGTATATGCTTTTACCAATACACCCAAAACTTTTATAGAAACGCCAGAATCAACAACGAAACTTCTATTCTCTTTTTTCTGTTCCTTTCTCCAAAGACCAGTAACTTTTAAACTATATACACCTTTAGTAATCCTGTCGTATAGAAAGTCAGCATCAACTAAAGCTTTAATTCTTTTGTTTCCTTTGTCTTCTACTATAGTTGTAAAAAAAGTTTTGTCATACTTTTCTAAATCTATTTTACACTTCAAAAATCCCCTAGTTCTGTAATTTTCAATGATCTCTGAAAGCCGGTAGTCTTCTTGTACTTTCAATAAATATTCTTCATCAAACCTTTCAAGTAGACCGGTTAAAAAACTTTCAACCATTTCATTAAACTCTATAAAAATATATTTTGTTTGAAAATAGTCTTGAATAGTAGGCTTGTCATCCGGGGTTCTTGAAACAATATTAGTATATACCCCACTCTTGTTGTTTTGTCTAATATCAGAGAAAAATATTTTTTCTGAACTTTTCTTTTCTTGCTTTAAAACATTTTCAGGACCGAGACTTAAAATAGTTTTTTTCAAATTCGAATCAGTATTAGTAATTCTCATTTTTTTAAATTAAATTAATTTTTGTTTAATTTAAAATTAAAATGAGTCAAAAATATAATTTTATAGTTAAAAATGGAATTGTAAAAATGATTAAAAATCCCTCTTTTAATCAAGCAGAACAACCAAAGCAACCAGAAGCTAAACCAGATACAATAAAAAAGTCTGCTTTAAACGGGTATTTTACACAAATAGATTTTGTAAATAGAAATCTAAAAGAATTAACTCCTGAAAAAATTTTACAAAAGTTTAAATATCCAATAATTAATTCTTTAGAAAAACACAATAGTCAAAAAGTAATTCTATCTTTAACTGCTAAAATGAGGAATGGAGACTTGATTAAAAATCTATATTTCAATACAAAGCCAAGTATACTCTATTCATGGGGAAGTAAAAAAAAAATATGTGAAAAACTTTTTAATGAACTGTTAACTGTGTACTATGAAAAAGATTTTGAAGGTTCGGGTTGGACACTTTTAAGGTTTGAAATGGTTAGTTTAAACTATGGAAAGTACAGGCAGTTTAGAGGCGGATGTTTCACTTTTAAACTTCCAAAATGGTTAGAAAACAAAAAAGCTTTAGTCTCTATTGAGAGTGGAGATTTTAAATGTTTTTACTGGTGTATTCTTCTTCATTACAACCAGAGAGAAAGAAACAAAGGAAGAATCACAAAAGTTTTAAGAAAGATAGCAAAAGAAGAGCCGGATAAATATGCTAACTTTAAGAATGTTGAATATCCTGTTTCTTCAGCAGGTTTAGAAAAATTTCAAGAAGAAAATAAACACCTGCACATATTGGTATATGGGGTTGACAATAAAACTAAAAAAACTCCTTTAATATTTGATGGTGAAACTGAAGGAGAAAAAATTTTAATTCTATACTACGGTGAGCACTATTACTATATCACCGACCTTTCACGGTTGCTTTCTTCTCAAATATCTAAATGTCATGGTAGGCTGTATTTTTGTTATAGATGCCAAAAAGATTTTAGAGAAGAATCAAAAAGAGATCTACATTTAAAATATTGTAAAGATACAACACTTTTAAAAATGCCTGAGAAAGGAGTGAACGATACAATTAGTTTTAAAGAAAAAAATATTCAAATACCGCATATAGTAATATACGCTGATTTTGAAAGTTTACTTTTAGAAACTAACGAAGAAGAAAAAGAAAAAAATTATAAAAATATTCATATACCCAGTTGTTTTTGTTTCTTTGTAAAATCTAAAAATGAAAAGATATTTGAAAGTAAAAAAATTTCTTACGGAAAGAAAAAATTAAAAGATGATACAGGAGCTATTTTTGTAAATGGGCTTCTATCAGAAATTATTAAAGCTCAAGAAAAATTTAAAAACGAGGGGTTTGAAGTAGCAGAAATGACACCTGTATATTTCCACAATCTCTCTTCGTATGATTCCCACCTTTTCATTTTAGAGCTTGCTAAGATTAGAGGATGTAATATTCAGGTGTTGCCTTCTAATTCAGAAAAATATATTTCCTTTTCTATTTTTACAAACATATGCGGAAAAAAGCACGAGATTAGATTTTTAGATAGTCTAAAATTTTTAAGAGCTCCGCTTAGACAATTAGTAATAGATTCTGACAAAGAAAATTTAAATCTTACAAAAGCGGCTTTTCCAAATATACCTCTTTCAATAATAGCAGGTAAAGGTATCTACCCTTACGAATGGATGAATGATTTAAGTAAATTAAAATTTACAAGCTTACCACCCATAGAAAATTTTTATTCATCATTAGAAAAGAAAGGTGTAACATGGGAAGATTACGAACATGCTTTAAAAGCTTGGGATGCTTTTAATTGTAAAACCATGTATGACTACCAGATTAAATATTGTGAATTAGACGTGATGCTTCTTTCAGATATATTTGAAACTTTTAGAAAAACAAATATAGAAGCTTACGGGTTGGATCCTGTTGTTTACGGTTTTACCACACCCGGCCTTTCTTGGAACAATATGCTAAAATTCACTGAAAAAGAAATAGAACTAATTACAGATGAAGAGATATACAGGGATTTTGAAGATGGGATTAGAGGTGGGGTTTCTCTTTGTAATATTAGGTATGCTAAAGCTAACAACAAATATTTAAAAGATTTCAACCCAAAAAAACCTTCTTCATTCTTGTTCTATATTGATAAAAATAATCTTTACGGAGAGGCGATGTCAGAAAATATTCCTTTTGCTATTGAAAGAAAGTTAAACAAGTCTGAACTTTCTAATTGGAGAAATCTCCCCTGTGCTGTTGTTTGCGATCTAGAAATACCCAAAGAAAAACATGAATATTTTAATTCCTATCCTCCGGCTCCTGTTCATCTTGAAATCAACGGAGTAAAAAAATTAGTTCCTCATTTAGAAAATATTAAATCCTATTTGTGCTATTGTGAACTTTTAAAATTCTATGTGAAACATGGAGTTAAAATAGTTAAGATTCATCGTGGCTATCTTTTTAAAATGGAAAAATGGCTTGAGCCATATATCACCAACAATACTAAAAAAAGAGCTGAATCACAAAAGACCAGTGAACAAAAATTTTATAAAGATTGTAACAATGCTATATACGGAAAAACTATTGAAAATCCAAGAAAAAGGAGTAACGTTTCATTCGTTAATTCTGAAGAGAAAGCTGAAAAGAAAATTAGAAACCCGGAGTTTACGGGATACACGATGTTTAGTGGAGATCTGGTAGCTGTAAACAAGAAAAAAACAGTTGTAGAATGTTCTAAGCCTGTATATGTCGGTTTTGTGGTTCTCGAACTAGCAAAGTTAAAAATGTATGAGCTATACTATGAATATTTTTTACCAAAGTTTAAAAATAGAGTCGAACTCCTATATACAGATACGGACAGCTTTTTTTTAAAAATAGCTTCTGATGATATATACGAAGAGATTAAAAGTGATATAGCAGTTTGCTTTGATACTTCGAACTATCCTAAAACTCATCCTCTATATAGCATTAAAAACAAAAATAGATTAGGATTTTTTAAAGATGAAGCTAAAGGAAATATGATTACATAATTCGCCGGTATTTGTGCAAAGTCATATAGCTATATAGAAGAAAAAGAGGGAGGAGAAACAAAAGAAAATATTAAATGCAAAGGAGTAAAAGATTCTTGTATCAATCAAAAAGAAATCACCCATCAAGACTATTTAAACTGTATCTTTAAAAATGAACCAAAGAAAATTAAATATTGTAATATAGTTTCTAACAAACACAAAACATATACTATTGAAACAGAGAAGGTTGCATTAGAACCAACACAAGACGTTCGAATAGTAGCTGAAGATGGTATATATACATTTTCAAGAGGGTTTAAAGAAAACTAAATATTTTTTCGAAAAGGAAAAAATATTTACACAAAGTTTAAAAAAAAACCCACACCCCCAGAAAAAGCAATCAGAGAGTAAATATAGGGAGAGCTGACACATTTTTTAATTTTTTGTCGATATATTTTTTTAATAATATATCTTTTTAACTATAACATTTTTCTTTAAACAATCTTTTTTAAATATCTTTTTTAAATATCTTTTTTAAATATCTTTTTAAATATCATCTTTAAATATCTTTTCCATTCTCATTCTCATTCTCATTTTCCGCTCATATACCTATACACACAAAAATACAAAACTTTTTAAAATCTTTTTCATTTTCCGCTCATATACCTATACATACAAAAATACAAAATTTTTTAAATATTTTTTTAGCTCTTTTGCTCTTTTGCTCTTTTGCTCTTTTAGCTCTTTAGTTCGATTCGAGCCCCACCTAACCACCAACCCCGGCTAGGCTGGCTAGTGCCCCACACACCCACACTCCCACTTCCACAGCTAAACCGGCTAACCCAGCTAGCCCGGCTAGCCGGGCTAACCAGCGAAGCTGGCTAATCCACACAACCGGAAAGTCGAGAAAACCGGGAAAACCGAGAAACACAGAAAAACCACACGACGGCTAACCATAGCCAAGCTAGCCCGGTTCGTGGGTTGTTTAGCCTGCTAACTGGGAAACATGGTTAAAGCAGAAAAGCGGTTAAGCAGGAAACACGGCTAAAGCAGACATGGGGTAAAGTGGGGAGTGGTTAAATGGAGCGAAGCGGGGGTGTGGTTAAGGTTGGGTGGTTGAAATTTTAAAATTTATTGGAACATTTTATTCGCTGGTTAAAAGGGGCTTAGAAAAAATTTTAAAAAAAATTTTTAAAAAGCGGGATTTTAAGTGTGGTTGGAGAACTAGCGATTAAAGGGGAGCGATGAACTTTTTTTGAGTCTCCGTTTATTAAAAAAATATATCGACAAAAAATTAAAAAATGTGTCAGCTCTCCCTATATTTACTCTCTCCCAGGGCTATAATTTCAAGAAATTTTGTTGAGATCTATTAGATGAAGCTTCATGTCAAATTGGATAGCCCAAGGCCTTATGCTTTCAGATAAGAAGATTTTTTAAAGTTTTCAATATTTTTCAGATAGCTTTATTGCCATGGCAACCACAGTTCTTAATGAAATCAAATTCTTTGAACAAATTTTGAAGAGGACCCTGACAGGATTATTTCTGTAAAGTTTCACTGAAATTGGAAGGGTAGTTTCAGACAAGATATTTGAAATAAAAGTTAACGTACGCACGCATGACACATGCACACATGACTGACACTAGGCCATGACATAAGCTTGGTGGCCTTCGGCAAGTGAAGATAAAAGATGAAGAAAATTTTGGCTTTTTGAAGACATTGTTTAAAACTGAAGTTTTTAAACGATACCTGTTGTAAACCAGTTCTTGGTAGTTACAAGACTACCCTCTTACTGGATCATTAAAGAAGAGCATGCTGTGCATGTAGGTGCCAATGCTCACCTGAAATCACTTCATTTTCAGTGAAAATTGCAATTAATTCACAAAAGGTGCAAAACTGTTTCAAAAATATTTTGATGGGTGCATAATTGTCTAAAAAATATACTGATGGTTGCCTGTCCCTGTTGTATGGGTTCCCCTTTTGAAAGTTCACAACTTGACCGGGTTTCAAATAAATATCCTTAGTGATAACTGAGATATTATTATATATCAACCTTTTAGCATGACCCCACAGGCAATGATGACGACTCAAGGCCTACGAAAAGACCCTGATGCTTCCTTTGTAAACAGATGTGCAAAAAGTGACAGGAGGGCCATGATGGCCCTGTATCGCTCCACTGCCTTTCAGATGTACCATGGACTTAACTTGTTCCCACAGAGAAAAAAAAAAAGGACAGGACCTTGAGGGACTGAACTGTTCTACTGACAGTGATTTGACTTTTTTTTTCCTAGCATACATTATGAATTCATGATGCAAAGAGGAAAAAGACAAAGACAAAAAAAGAAGGGAGGTGTGTGTGTTGTTGCCACTGAACTTGAACCCACAAAGACAGCATGGATAGGCATGGTGAATTGAACAAATAGTGAGAAAAAAAAAAGAAATACAATTTCTCAATACCATTTGTTGGAAATTCAGCCAAATATAATAGGATTTAAATTCTCATTGTATCAAACAATCCCTGCAAGTTTAAAAGAAATGTGACTAAAAATGTGGACTGTGTTGGGTAATACACCTAAATTTTAACAGAGTTCAATACCTTGATGATAAAAATAATCCTTGGAAATTTCATAAGAATTGGATAAAAAATGAGGACTTTGTTGTGTAAACAAAAAATGAAAATTTTCAAATGCTACTTTTTCCGTACCAATAGTCCGATTTTTTTTCAAAATCAATAGGATTCAAGCTGTTGAGGATAAAAAGCAACTGTGCAAGTTTCATGAAACTCCAATTGCAAATGCAGACTATATCGCGTAGACAAGAAAAGGAAATTTTCAACTTTAAATTGCTACTTTTTCCAAAGTGATTGTTGCATTTTATTTTCAAAATCAATAGGATTCAAGCTATTGATGAGATAAGGATACTGCAAGTTTCACAAAATCCTACCAAAAAATGCAGTTTTATTGAGTAAACAACAAATGGAACTTTTCAGTTTCAAATGGATACTGTTCCAAAACTGATAGTCAGATTTTTTTTCAAAATCAATAGGATTAAAGCTATTAATGCGATAAACAAACTGCAAGTTTCAAGAAAATCACGTTTCGCGTTAATAAGAATGGACAGACAGATAGAATGGACAGACAGACAGGCAGACGAACCGAAAGATGGACGGACAACGGAAACCACACCATGACTTCAGCTATGCTGGCTTACAGCCAGTAGAGCAAAAAACAAGAGGACCATGATAGTCCTGTAACGCTCACCTGAGTAGCCCCTGATCTATCGATGTGGGGGCATAAAATGCATCTAGAGTTACCCCCTAGATAGTATGGAATGCTTTTTTGATAGTGAACATAATATTCTAAGTTTCAAGTGAATGCCTTTAGTAACACCAGAGTGATTACAAAATGTTGAAGTTTTAGCACGACGATGCCCAGGCTATTGCAGTACCTTCCTTGCGTTTTCTCGACAAATAGGCGAGCTAGTCAATAACCCCAAATGAGGTTACTTCTATTTCTGCTCTTTTAATTGTATTATTCAGACAACAACAATTCTAGAACAGTCAAGTTTGAAAGTGGTTGCAGACACTGATTGAAAAAACCACCACCACCACCAACAACAACAAAAGTTGTAAATCTAATAAAAATCATTTAAACGGAAAGAAAATAATGTGGGAATAGGTGACAGTGCTGAAATTTCTTTCCTTAGTTCTGTGTAAAATCTTGGGTCAATACTACTAGTTTTCTTTAAATTGTAGTGTGTTTATTTGAACTGTTTTGATATAGAGAGCTATGCAGGCATGTCTGTATCATGCAAAATATGAATATTCTAGGTCTCAAAGTTTGAGGACAATATTTTTAAAGATTTCCTTCTTTATATCTATGTAAAATCTGTGATCCTACAACGCAGGGCTTATTCTCATTGTACCATGATTATTTGAAGTGTTTTGATGCATGGCTATTAAACCACGGGACATTCCAAATATGAAATCTGCAGGCCTTATGGTTTGGGCCAAAAAGTGTTTTCAAGATTTCCTTCTTTATATCAATTTATAATCTGTTATCCTACAACATAGTGATTATTTTCATTGTAAAGTGATAATTTGAAGTGTCTTGATAGAGAGCTATTAGACAATGGGACATTCCAAATATGAAAGCTGTAGGCCTTACCTTTGGGAGAAAAAAGGTTTTCAAGATTTCCTTCTTTATCTCTATGTAAAATCTGGGATCCTACAAAACAGGGCTAATTTCAATTGTAGAATAATTATTTAAAGTATTGTGATAGAGGGCCATCAGGCCATGCTACATGCAAAATTTAAATGCACAAGGCCAATCGATTTGGGAGAAGATGATTTTTACAGATTTCCTTCTTACCTCTATGTAAAATCTGGGATCCCACAACATAGGGCTAAATTTCAATGTGAAGTGATAATTTGAAGTATTTTGGTAGAGGTCCATTAGACAATACTACATACCAAATATGAACGCTCTAGGCCTTACGGTTTTGGAGAAGAAGATTTTTTAAGTTTTTTCATTCTGTTGCCATGGCAACCAGAGTTCTTCACTGATTTCAATTCTTTGAAGTATTTTGAAAGAGCATGACCTAAGGATCATTTCTGTGAAGTTTGATTGAAATCTGATTGTTAGTTTAGGAGGAGAAGACTTTTTTTTGTAATTGTGAACGGACGGACGGACGACGGACATTGACCGATCACAATAGCTCACCTCGAGCACTTCGTGCTCAGGTGAGCTAAAAATAAAAGTCATATCTTTTTTAAATGCAAAGATCAGGTGATATTCTCAAAGGCTTTTGCCACATTCTATTACAAAATCTGTAGATATTTTAAAAGCCTATGTAACACTTCAAGGAAACTATGAATATCTTTCTAGTCACTTTTCTCTTTCTTACTTATTGATGTTTTGCAAGCTATGGATGGCTAATTTTAGTGATAAAGCATTTTTTTAAACTTTGTTATGATTGGTAAATCTAAATAATTGTACTAAATGAAATCACAACGCCATGATAAAAATCTTTCTCAGTGGGGAGTCTGGCTCTGCAAGTTCAATATCTGTTTCAAGTCTACATGGAAACAGTTAATGGACAGTCAAGAAATATGTATCTTTGCCTCCAAGTGTGACCTGAAATGAGAGCCGAGAAAAATTTATAGGATAAGCATATAAGTAAATTTAATAATGTAGTAAGTTAAAACTGCACTGTTTAAAGAATGAACATGCAACTGCTTTTAGTACTGATGTAAGAAATTTGATCCTGCACTGCCACCTTGTCCTTCAACCAACAGCCTACAGAACAAAAAAAAAAAAAAGGTACTGCATATTAACTGAAAGAGGTTTGCAATTATTTATTTCATTGTTAACTCGTTAATCAACCTTCGTTTCAGAAGAGACAATTTTTTAATTTCACAGGCAGATGGTCAGAAAAATTAATGAATACAGAAACCCAGAATATATGTTGAATGAGTAGTACAAAGGCGAACACTACTTTTCAAGACGACAGTGATGGCCCTAATATATCTCAAGTGAAATGACAAAATCAGTAACATAAGTATTCAATTTCTATTTCAGTATAATGTTTTGGCACATCAACTGATGATATATGCATATATGTTTTCTGGTTTTGGATATGAGATATTTTTTTTCCATTTTCCCTATTCAGTTCGAGGAAAGAGCTGATCCCCAGTGATTTTATAGCTTAAAATACAGTCCACCTCAGAACAATCAGTTTGGAGAACAACCAACAACAAATTACAATAAATGAAAGAGTCCTGTTTATGGTGTTTCAAAAGCAAGGGTCATTTACCTCACATGGCAATATAGAGCAAAGTAACCTTGTGTTGATACACCCATAACTTTCACATCCATTTCAATCTCTAATTAAAAGCTAAATGATTTATTAATTCATTGTATGGTGTTAAATGTCATTTTCAACTTTATTTCAGTTATATGATGGTGGCCAGTTTCCCTGATCCCCTGTTTCTTTGAATCTGGTATCCCATATTTTCTGAATGACCCCCAAAATTCCAATGCTTGCCTTCCTCTATTCCTTTAAAAGGAGTTAAATGACCCCAATATAAGAGAGTTGAGGAAAAAAATCCTGCTCTCCCACAAATTTTCTACTGTTTAAATACAGAGATCAATTTAAGAGATTGATTGATTGAATAGTGTTTTACACCACTTTCAAAATTATTTCAGTCATATTATGGTGACAGCTCAAATATTCAGGTCTTTCCTGGGTGTCACCAGTATTAAGCTAGAGCTCTTAAGTATATTGCCCAAGTACAATCCTGTGAAAAACTCTTTGGATTCAGTGAGGCTCAACCACGTATCAAGTCCTACACTTTACCACTGAGCCACACAGGACACCTTATCTTAAGAGATAACTGTACAGTCTGTCGGAAGTGCGTTCTATTTGGTATTCTAATATCTGTTGTCTGCTGGCACAGTATAACAGCTTTGTAGGCCTAGAACAGCCCAAAAGCTCAATTAAAAGAGGACCCTCACTGTGAGGTAAACATGTTTTAAACCTAGTCTGGCCACTTAATTTTTCTTCTCTAGATATAGCCAAAATTTTTCAAAATGTTATCTACAGAGACTACACATGTATGACAGGAAAAATCATTTGTCCGAGTTTAAACAATTATAGATTAATTGCTTGCTTTGAACATTTCTATTTTTCTAGACTGCAAAGTTCTTGAAAGTTTACAGACTAAATCTGTAATAAAAAAAAATATAGTCTGCATGACTATGGTGTTCAACACTGGACAAAATTCTAAAATGTTTTCAAATATTTTCAAATACATCATAAGATTAAGTGCTCTTTAAACATTTAGTAGCTAGTGAGTTATGAGCACAACTGAACCATGTTTGATTTCTGACATCTCTTACAAACTGTAAAAGTTTTCTGATAAAGAGGTAAGGTAAATAATTACTGGACAACAGATAAAACACACGATTGTTTATATATCAAATTGAACGATTGGGTGAAAACCCTTTCTTTACAGAACTGAAATTTTGATTCTGGTTTCTAACACATAAAATCTGGTCTGAAAAAATAGCCCAATTTATGTGCAAAATCAGGAATAATGGATAAATATATGTTCGAAATACAAATTTGATATAAAGAATGATTATTATACCCGGTAATGGCTTACGATCGTTGAATAGAAGAATGGAGTTCGTCTTTGAGTTTTGAGGTCATCACTCTTCCTCTTTCTTCCATTTAGTTTTGGATGATAAATGCGAAACTGGGAGGTGGAGAACAGGCTCCACGCGGAGTAACCTGGTACTCGTTGTATCTCCCGTAACCGTCCGAGAGACTTGTTTGATACGAAGATCGATAACAGGCTGCCAGGTTACAAGCGGTATCCCTAAACAGCATCTACAAGCATATACTGGTGTCTATAACAAAATTATTCAATTTCTCATCTTCATTATCAATTTATTAAAACATTTAAGTGATTAAAAATAATTTGATCGCAGAAATACAAAAAAAGCCTAATTTAGAATATTTTTTTATTTTATTTTATAAAGAATGGGTACACAGTAAACGCTTAAGCATCATGTGTACACAGTATAAGTGAGCGTCTACAAGTTAGATAAGTTTACACTTTTACAAATAAAACATTTTTTTTTTCAGAATAGTTTCTTCATCTTCGTCTAGTTGTAAAGCCTTTACCCTGATAACGCATTTGTAAAACTTATTTGTTGGATATACATGTACAGAGACAAATTTGGTTCCTAAAAACACTTTAAAACCTCCCTTATTGTTCACATCGATGGTTTGGCCGCCATTTTGTTTTTTCTTGGCAGCCATTTTGTTTATTTTCTTCAAGGAATTATGGGAAGGAAGGGGGGATATGATTATAGGTATATATATCCAGAGTAATTCTCAGTTGCCTCCATAGCACAGTGGGTAAGACCGCTGTGCCAAGAGCCATTTTTGGTCCACGTTGCCAGAGGTTCGAACCCCAGCTGTGCCATTTTTTTTTTTTTTTTTTTTTTCTTATAATTCATTTTTATAATTTTTTTTTTTTTTTTTTTTTTTTTTTCATTATCATTTATTCTTATGCCATCGGCCAATTTCAAAATACTTCAAAGATGTATAAGATATTTTCATGGGAAAGATTTTGGTATCTTGCTATATCTTTGATGTCTTTGGCTGCGGGCAAGAGCCGCATATGGCTGTTTCTGCACAGCGAGTAGAATTGATATGTATGAGTGGGTAGTCGTCAAAGCAAAGTTACATTTCTTGTCTATGTATTTAGAAGAAAAGGTAGGTTAAAAGTCAGTTTTCTTTTTCTTACTTATGCAACAGGAACCGGTTGCTTCTGAAAGTGTCGGAAGTCCATTCTCTGTTTTCGCGGGTGTGCAAAGATAATGTACATGCGGGTAGTTATTGAGACCGATTTAATATTTCGGGGGCCCTAGTTAGAGAAACCGGGAAAAATATTTGGTTCCCATTGTTTGACTTGTGCAACAGGTACCGGTTGCTTCCGAAAGTTTCGAAGTTGATAATATGTTTTCACGGGCACACAACAGTCATGTACATGCGGGTAATTATTGAGACCGATTTAATGTTTTGGTGGTCCTAGTAAGAGAAAAGGGAAAAAAAATTGGTTCCCATTGTTTGACTTATGCAACAGGTAGCGGTTGCCTCCGAAAGTGTCAGAAGTTGATTGTATGTTTTCGCGGGCGCACAAAGGTCATGTACATGCAGGTAGTTATTGAGACCGATTTAATGTTTACGTGGCCCTAGTAAGAGAAAAAGGGAAAAATTTCGTTCCCATTGTTTGACTTATGCAACAGGTACGGGTTGCTTCCGAGAGTTTCGGAAGTTGATAATATGTTTTTGCGGGCGCGCATAGGTCATATACATGCGGATAATTATTGAGACCGATTTAATGTTTTGGTAGCCCTAGTAAGAGAAAAGAGAGAAATTTTGTTCCCTTTGCTTGACTTATGAAATGGGTATCAGTTGCTTCCGAAAGCGTCATAAGTCGATATTTCATGTTTTCGCGGGTGCGTAACTGGCACATATAAGTTGGTAGTCATCATAACTACATTTCTTGTCTATGTATGAAGAGAAATAATGCAAAATATGGTTCCTTTTGTTCGACTCATGCTACAGGAACCAGTTGCCACAGAAAGAGTTGTCTGTCTGGTTTATTTTTGTTTTTTCTTGGCAGCCATTTTGTTTATTTTCTTCAAGGAATTATAGGAAGGGAGGGGGGGATATGATTATAGATATATTTATCCATAGTAATTCTCAGTTGCCTCCATAGCACAGTGGGTAAGACCGCTGTGCCAAGAGCCATTTTTGGTCCAGGTGGCCAGAGGTTCGAACCCCAGCAGTTGCCTCCGAAAGTATCAGAAGTTTATTGTATGTTTTCGCGGGCACGCAAAGGTCATGTACATGCAGGTAGTTATTGAGACTGATTTAATGTTTACGGGGCCCTAGTAAGATAAAAAGGGAAAAATTTGGTTCCCATTGTTTGACTTATGCAACAGGTACCGGTTGCTTCCGAGAGTTTTGGAAGTTGATAATATGTTTTCACGGGCGCGCATCGGTCATAATTATTGAGACCGATTTAATTTTTCGGTAGCCCTCGTAACAGGAAAGAGAGAAATTTTGTTCCCTTTGCTTGACTTATGAAATAGGTATCTGTTGCGTCCAGAGGCGTCATAAGTCGATATTTCATGTTTTCGTGGGTGCGTAACTGGCACATATGAGTTGGTAGTCATCATAACTACGTTTCTTGTCTATGTATGAAGAGAAATAATGCAAAATATGGTTCCTTTTGTTCGACTCATGCTACAGGAACCAGTTGCCACAGAAAGAGTTGTCTGTCTGGTTTATCCACTTGTGACAATATTTTCTGGGGCTTTTACACTGTCATTGATCATCTTAGCATATTCAATATATCAATGTGCAGTGTGGAAGCTGGCCTGAACTAGAAAGAGAAATCGGATCAAGGATTGTCAACCTGGTCGTCCGCTCGAAAACATGCAACCAAGTTCTTCTGTCACCCTGTTTTCTTAAATTCTAGCCCAATGTCGGTAAATTCTGGCGTGTATGGATGGAGAATGCATGTCAGTTTGCTAAGGATTACATATCAGCCTTCAAAGAAGACCTATAATCACTTTAAAACCTCCCTTATTCTTCACATCGATTGTTTGGCCGCCATTTTGTTTTTTCTTGGCAGCCATTTTGTTTAATTTCTTCAAGGAATTATGGGAAGGGAGGGGGGGATATGATTATAGGTATATATATCCAGAGTAATTCTCAGTTGCCTACATAGCACAGTGGGTAAGACCGCTGTGCCAAGAGCCATTTTTGGTCCAGGTGGCCAGAGGTTCGAACCCCAGCTGTGCCATTTTTTTTTCTTCTTATAATTCATTTTTATAATTTTTTTTTTTATCATTATGATTTATTCTTATGCCATGGCTTAATTCCAAAATACTTAAAAAATGTATAAGATATTTTCATGGGAAAGATTTTGGTATCATGCTATATCTTTGATGTCTTTGGCTGCGCGCAAGAGCCGCATATGGCTGTTTCTGCACAGCGAGTAGAACTGATATGTATGAGTCGGTAGTCGTCAAAGCAAAGTTACATTTCTTGTCTATGTATTTAGAAGAAAGGGTGGGTTAAAGGTCAGTTTTTTTTTTCTTACTAATGCAACAGGAACCGGTTGCTTCTGAAAGTGTCGGAAGTCCATTCTCTGTTTTCGGGGTCGGGCAAAGATAATGTACGTGCGGGTAGTTATTGAGACCGATTAAATGTTTCAGGGGCCCTAGTTAGAGAAACCGGGAAAAATATTTGGTTCCCATTGTTTGACTTGTGCAACAGGTACCCATTGCTTCCGAAAGTTTCGGAAGTTGATAATATGTTTTCGCGGGCACGCAACGGTCATGTACATGTGGGTAATTAATGAGACCGATTTAATGTTTCGGTGGTCCTAGTAAGAGAAAAGGGAAAAAAATTCGGTTCCCATTGTTTGACTTATGCAACAAGTAGCGGTTGCCTCCGAAAGTGTCAGAAGTTGATTGTATGTTTTCGCGGGCTCGCAAAGGTCATGTACATGCAGGTAGTTATTGAGACCGATTTAATGTTTAGGGGGCCATAGTAAGAGAAAAAGGGAAAAATTTGGTTCTCATTGTTTGACTTATGCAACAGGTACCGGTTGCTTCTGAGAGTTTCGGAAGTTGATAATATGTTTTCGCGGGCGCGCATAGGTCATATACATGCGGGTAATTATTGAGACCGATTTAATGTTTCGGTAGCCCTAGTAAGAGAAAAGAGAGAAATTTTGTTCCCTTTGCTTGACTTATGAAATAGGTATCAGTTGCTTCCGAAAGCGTCATAAGTCGATATTTCATGTTTTCGCGGGTGCGTAACCAGCACATATGAGTTGGTAGTCATCATAACTACGTTTCTTGTCTACGTATGAAGAGAAATAATGCAAAATATGGTTCCTTTTGTTCGACTCATGCTACAGGAACCAGTTGCCACAGAAAGAGTTGTCTGTCTGGTTTATCCACTTGAGACAATATTTTCTGGGGCTTTTACACTGTCATTGATCATCTTAGCATATTCAATATATCAATGTGCAGTGTGGAAGCTGGCCTGAACTAGAAAGAGAAATCGGATCAAGAGTTGTTAACCTGGTCGTCTGCTTGAAAACATGCAACGAAGTTCTTCTGTCACCCTTAAATTCTAGCCCAATGTCGGTAAATTCTGGCGTGTATGGATGGAGAATGCATGTCAGTTTGCTAAGGATTACATATCAGCCTTCAAAGAAGACCTATAATCACTTTAAAACCTCCCTTATTCTTCACATCGATGGTTTGGCCGCCATTTTGTTTTTTCTTTGCAGCCATTTTGTTTATTTTCTTCAAGGAATTATGGGAAGGAAGGGGGGATATGATTATGGGTATATATATCCAAAGTAATTTTCAGTTGTCTCCATAGCACAGTGGGTAAGACCGCTGTGCCAAGAGCCATTTTTGGTCCAGGTGGCCAGAGGTTCCAACCCCAGGTGTGCCATTTTTTTTTTTTTCCTATAATTCATTTTTATAATTATTTTTTTTTTTATCATTATGATTTATTCTTATGCAGTCAATTTCAAAATACTTCAAAGATGTATAAGATATTTTCATGGGAAAGATTTTGGTATCTTGCTATATCTTTGATGTCTTTGGCTGCACGCAAGAGCCGCATATGGCTGTTTCTGCACAGCGAGTAGAACTGCTATGTATGAGTGGGTAGTTATCAAAGCAAAGTTACAGCTCTTGTCTGTGTATTTAGAAGAAAGGGTAGGTTAAAAGTCAGTTTTCTTTTTCTTACTTATGCAATAGGAACCGGTTGCTTCTGAAAGTGTCGGAAGTCCATTCTCTGTTTTCGTGGGTGGGCAAAGATCATGTACGTGCGGGTAGTTATTGAAACCGATTTAATGTTTCGGGGGCCCTAGTAAGAGAAACCGGGAAAAATATTTGGTTCCCATTGTTTGACTTGTGCACGAGGTACCTGTTCCTTCTGAAAGTTTCGGAAGTTAATAATATGTTTTCGCGGGCGCGCAACGGTAATGTACATGTGGGTAATTATTGAGACCGATTTAATGTTTCGGTGGTCCTAGTAAGAGAAAAGGGAAAAAAATTTGGTTCCCATTGTTTGACTTATGCCACATGTAGCAGTTGCCTTCGAAAGTGTCAGAAGTTGATTGTATGTTTTCGCAAAGGTCATGTACATGCAGGTAGTTATTGAGACCGATTTAATGTTTACGGGGCCCTAGTAAGAGAAAAAGGGAAAATTTGGTTCCCATTGTTTGACTTATGCAACAGGTACCGGTTGCTTCCGAGAGTTTCGGAAGTTGATAATATGTTTTCGAGGGCGGACATAGGTCATATACATGCGTGTAATTATTGAGACTGATTTAATGTTTCGGTAGCCATAGTAAGAGAAAAGAGAGAAATTTTGTTCCCTTTGCTTGACTTATGAAATAGGTATCAGTTTCTTCTGAAAGCATCATAAGTCGATATTTCATGTTTTCTCGGGTGCGTAACCGCCACATATGAGTTGGTAGTCATCATAACTACGTTTCTTGTCTACGTATGAAGAGAAATAATGCAAAATATGGTTCCTTTTGTTCGACTCATGCTACAGGAACCAGTTGCCACAGAAAGAGTTGTCTGTCTGGTTTATCCACTTGAGACAATATTTTCTGGGGCTTTTACACTGTCATTGATCATCTTAGCATATTCAATATATCAATGTGCAGTGTGGAAGCTGGCCTGAACTAGAAAGAGAAATCGGAGCAAGGGTTATCAACCTGGTCGTCTGCTCGAAAACATGCAACCAAGTTCTTCTGTCACCCTGTTTTCTTAAATTCTAGCCCAATGTCGGTAACTTCTGGCGTGTATGGATGGAGAATGCATGTCAGTTTGCTAAGGATTACATATCAGCCTTCAAAGAAGACTTACACTTTAAAACTTCCCTTATCGTTCACATCGATGGTTTGGCCGCCATTTTGTTTTTTCTTGGCAGCCATTTTGTTTATTTTCTTCAAGGAATTATGGGAAGGGAGGGGGGATATGATTATAGGTATATATATCCAGAGTAATTCTCAGTTGCCTCCATAGCACAGTGGGTAAGACCGCTGTGCCAAGAGCCATTTTTTGGTCCAGGTGGCCAGAGGTTCGAACCCCAGCTGTGCCATATTTTTTTCTTATAATTCATTTTCATAATTTTTTTTTTTTTTTTTATCATTATGATTTATTCTTATGCCATGGGCCAATTTCAAAATACTTCAAAAATGTATAAGATATTTTCATGGGAAACATTTTGGTATCATGCTATATCTTTGATGTCTTTGGCTGCGCGCAAGAGCCGCATATGGCTGTTTCTGCACAGTGAGTAGAACTGATATGTATGAGTGGGTAGTCGTCAAAGCAAAGTTACAGATCTTGTCTATGTATTTAGAAGAAACGGTAGGTTAAAAGTCAGTTTTCTTTTTCTTACTTATGCAACAGGAACCGGTTGCTTCTGAAAGTGTCGGAAGTCCATTCTCTGTTTTCGAGGGTGGGCAAAGATCATGTACGTGCGGGTAGTTATTGAGACCAATTTAATGTTTCGGGGGCCCTAGTAAGAGAAACCGGGAAAAATATTTGGTTCCCATTGTTTGACTTGTGCAACAGGTACCGGTTCCTTCTGAAAGTTTCGGAAGTTGATAATATGTTTTCGCGGGCGCGCAACGGTAATGTACATGTCGGTAATTATTGAGATCGATTTAATGTTTCGGTGGTCCTAGTAAGAGGAAAGGGAAAAAATTTGGTTCCCATTGTTTGACTTATGCAACAGGTAGCGGTTGCCTCCGAAAGTGTCAGAAGTTGATTGTATGTTTTCGCTGCCGCGCAAAGGTCATGTACATGCAGGTAGTTATTGAGACTGATTTAATGTTTACGGGGCCCTAGTCAGAGAAAAAGGGAGAAATTTGGTTCCCACTGTTTGAATTATGCAACAGGTACTGGTTGCTTCCGAGAGTTTTGGAAGTTGATAATATGTTTTCGCGGGCGCGCATAGGTCATATACATGTGGGTAATTATTGAGACCGATTTAATGTTTCGGTAGCCCTAGTAAGAGAAAAGAGAGAAATTTTGTTCCCTTTGCTTGACTTATGAAATAGGTATCAGTTGCTTCTGAAAGCGTCATAAGTCGATATTTCATGTTTTCGCGGGTGCGTAACCAGCACATATGAGTTGGTAGTCATCATAACTACATTCCATGTCTACGTATGAAGAGAAATAATGCAAAATATGGTTCCTTTTGTTCGACTCATGCTACAGGAACCCGTTGCCACATAAAGCGTTGTCTGTCTGGTTTATCCACTTGTGAAAATATTTTCTGGGGCTTTTACACTGTCATTGATCATCTTAGCATATTCAATATTTCAATGTGCAGTGTGGAAGCTGGCCTGAACTAGAAAGAGAAATCGGATCAAGGGTTGTCAACCTGGTCGTCTGTTCGAAAACATGCAACCAAGTTCTTCTGTTACCCTGTTTTCTTAAGTTCTAGCCCAATGTCGGTAAATTCTGTCGTGTATAGATGGAGAATGCATGTCAGTTTGCTAAGGAATACATATCAGCCTTCAAAGAAAACCTATAACCACTTTAAAAACCTTCCTTATTGTTCACATCGATGGTTTGGCCGCCATTTTGTTTTTTCTTTGCAGCCATTTTGTTTATTTTCTTCAAGGAATTATGGGAAGGAAGGGGGGATATGATTATAGGTATATATATCCAGAGTAATTCTCATGTTGTCTCCATAGCACAGTGGGTAAGACCGCTGTGCCAAGAGCTATTTTTGGTCCAGGTGGCCAGAGGTTCGAACCCCAGCTGTGCCATTTTTTTTTCTCTTATAATTCATTTTTATAATTTTTTTTATCATTATGATTTCTTCTTATGCCATGGGCCAATTTCAAAATACTTCAAAGATGTATAAGATATTTTCATGGGAAAGAGGTTCGAACCCCAGCTGTGCCATTTTTTTTTTTTTTTTTTTTCCTTATAATCCATTTATATATACATGTATATATATATATATTTTATCCTTATGATTTATTCTTAAGCCATGGGCCAATTTCAAAATACTTCAAAGATGTATAAGATATTTTCATGGGAAACATTTTGGTATCATGCTATATCTTTGATGTCTTTGGCTGCGAGCAAGAGCCGCATATGGCTGTTTCTGCACAGCGAGTAAAACTGCTATGTATGAGTGGGTAGTCGTCAAAGCAAAGTTACAGTTCTTGTCTGTGTATTTAGAAGAAAGGGTGGGTTAAAAGTCAGTTTTCTTTTTCTTACTTATGCAACAGGAACCGGTTGCTTCTGAAAGTGTCGGAAGTCCATTCTCTGTTTTCGCGGGCGGGCAAAGATCATGTATGTGCGGGTAGTTATTGAGACCGATTTAATGTTTCGGGGGCCCTAGTAAGATAAAAAGGGAAAAATATTTGGTTCCCATTCTGAACCGTCAGAATGCACGCAACAATTAGACCCAGAGAAGAATCTGAAATCGGATTCCATGATGACATATTGATATATGGCACTCGTGCCAATGCAAAAACATGAACTTGGCAAAAAGCACAAATAATGCTGTTTTTTTTTTTGTTGTTTTTTTTTATTTCTTTGTGGGAATAAAAACTTACTAAATACATCCTCTTCTAATCGAATTGTCTGAAAATTAGTATGACAAAATTGGTCTTACCATTAAAGTGTGCATGAACAGACTGATGCGCCAAAGTTAACGCAAACCCAGACTTATGTTTTATCGAATGTGCCAAATTTCCCTATATCTTTGGGTTATCATCACAATTGATTTTGGAGCCTGGTCATACTATCATTATTTCCAATTTGGAGTATTTGAAACATGTCATCACGGTCGCAAGCAATATCATGTCAATTCGGGACATCTTCGTACCTCAAGCCTGGTAACAGGGAAGCCTTATGCGTTGGGATGAAAAAAAAAAAAAAAAACCTATGGAAATAAATGAAAGTAGATAAATAGAGCCTGAAAATTTTCACACATTCTTAATAATTTGAATTTGAAATTTGTACTTATAAATGTCTCAGAATTAGGGATAGTGAATGAAAAAAAAAATGAGGGAAAATGGGGTAAAAAAAAGGAGTAGTTGCTCAGATTTGACCCTAGTCCACCAATGACCAAAACAAAAAAGATATTGGGACCTTTTGTCCAGCCCACTGAGCTAGCGAAGCAGTTGAATTCAACCCAGAACATTAACCCCCTTATATATATGTGTGTAGATGTAGTTCCCTCCCTTTGTTTCAAAACATTCCGACAGAAGTCAAAAGTAGTTCCATTTGAAAATTTGATATCAAGCACATTTGTTACCCTGTTTTATCAGAAAATATGAAAGGACAGATTTAAAAGGCGTTTTTGATGTTTGTTTGATAATATCTTGAAAAACTGAGCGTGGCTGTGTAATTTGTTTAGGGACTATTTTGTTTTTGTGACCTTATTACGCACCATGGTCTACTACGATTCAGAAATTCGTTTTACTCTGATTTTCTGAGTAAACTTTGAAGACTTATATGTAATCCTTTGCAGATCTGCAGACATCCAAAATGGATGTATGCCAAAATACATGGACATTGGGCGATTCTTTGGATAAAACGGGTGGCAGAAGGTCGGGTTCTGAACCGACCCCCACCCACCTTAATGACCCGTTTCGATATAAATTTCCTACATATTAGATCAGCTTCCCTATCTCACATTGAGGCTTTGGATATGTTGAGACCACTAATTATCTATGAAAAAGTCATAAAGAATCATAGCCTAACTGAATAAAACAGCAAGAGAGAGAGACAGACAGACAGACAGACAGAGAGAGAGCTTTTCAGGAGGACCTGGTGGCAGTTGCATAAAACAAGCAAAACAAAATTTTAAGGGCCCTTTTCTCTACATACAGTATTTGGGAATAGCAAAAAAAATACTTCTGAGATTTTGCTGATGGTACCATTTGACAGGAAAGATGTGGGAGAAAGTAAATAAATCATTACTAAAAAATGAATTAGCAATAAAAATAAAACAGGGAGCAATTTTCCTCCGTGCAGTCAGGGGGAAATTTGTTCAGTGTTGCTTTTTGAATAGCCTTATAGGTTTACAGGACTTATCAAACAATGTGGCCGGGTGATGTGGAAAGACAAAAAGGGTCCACCACAAAGTACTTTGTCAGGCATAGATCTACAGCTGCTAGGCTCAAGCTGGCAAAATGTCGCAAATTCATTACATCTCCTGTGCCCGTGATGACATGGCTGAACCGTCAGAATGCACGCAACAATTAGACCCAGAAAAGAATCTGAAATCGGTTTCGATGATGACATATTGATATACGATACTCACGCCAATGCAAAAACATGAACTTGGCAAAAAGCACAAATAATGCTGTTTTTTTTTTCCGTGATTTCTTTGTGGGAATAAAAACATGCTAAATTACATCCTCTTCTAATGGAATTGTCTGAAAATTAGTATGACAAAATTGGTCTTACTATTAAAGTGTGCATGAACAGACTGATGCGCCAAAGTTAATGCAAACCGAGATTTATGTTTTATCGAATGTGCCAAATTTCCCTATATCTTTGGGTTGTCATCACAACTGATTTTGGAGCCTGTACATACTATCATTCTTTCCAATTTGGAGTAGTTGAAACATGTCATCACGGTCGCAAGCAATATCATGTCGATTCGGGACATCTTCGTACCTCAAGCCTGGTAACAGGGAAGCCTTATGCGTTGGGATAAAAAAAAAAAAAAAAAAAGAAACCTATGGAAATAAATGAAAGTAGGTAAATAGAGCCTGAAAATTTTCACACATTCTTAATAATTTGAATTTGAAATGTGTACTTATAAATGTGTCAGAATTAGGGATAGTGAATAAAAAAAAAATGAGGGAAAATGGGGTAAAAAAAAGAGGAGTAGTTGCTCAGATTTGACCCTAGTCCACCAATGACCAAAACTAAAAAAGATATTGGGACCTTTTGTCTAGCCCACTGAGCTAGCGAAGCAGTTGAATTCAACCCAGAACATTAACCCCCTTATATATATATGTGTAGATGTAGTTCCCTCCCTTTGTTTCAAAACATTCCGACAGAAGTCAAAAGTAGTTCCATTTGAAAATTTGATATCAAGCACATTTGTTACCCTGTTTTATCAGAAAATATGAAAGGACAGGTTTAAAAGGCGTTTTTGATGTTTGTTTAATCATATCTTGAAAAACTGAGCGTGGCTGTGTAATTTGTTTAGGGACTATTTTGTTTTTGTGACCTTATTACGCACCATGGTCTACTACGACTCAGAAATTCGTTTTACTCTGATTTTTCAAGTGAACTTTGAAGACTTATATGTAATCCTTTGCAGATCTGCAGACATCCAAAATGGATGTATGCCAAAATACATGGACATTGGGCGATTCTTTGGATAAAACGGGTGGCAGAAGGTCGGGTTCTGAACCGACCCCCACCCACCTGAATGACCCGTTTCGATATAAATTTCCTACATATTTTTCAGATCAGCTTCCCTATCTCACATTGAGGCTTTGGATATGTTGAGACCATTAATTATCTATGAAAAAGTCATGAAGAATCATAGCCTAACTGAATAAAACAGCAAGAGAGAGAGAGAGAGCTTTTCAGGACGACCTGGTGGCAGTTGCATAAAACAAGCAAAGCAAAATTTTAAGGGCCCTTTTCTCTACATAAAGTATTTGGGAATAGCAAAAAAATACTTTGAGATTTTGCTGATGGTACCATTTGACAGGAAAGATGTGGGAGAAAGTAAATAAATCATTACTAAAAAATGAATGAGAAATGAAAATAAAACAGGGAACAATAGAGAAAAGATCAAAGACAAGGGCAAAGTGAAAAATAGCTTTCAAGTGAGAAAAAAAATGCATCAAGAGCACTGCTCAGGCGTACTGATGCAGAACCCATGAAAAATCAGACAGCTCGGATTTATGACACGGATACATCCCAGATACAAGGACAATTAAAGACGGGGATAAATGCACGGCTTTCAATGCAGAGCTTAATTGCACTACCGGATCTGCAGATGCCAAAACTTCCAAATTTGTCCTCAGTTCTGTATCAACCGCAAACATCGGGATGGAATAAATCAAAGCGATGAAAGCACTGCTGAGATTGGTGCGTTTAACTCAAATTGAAATCTAACTGTTGTACGAAATGATAAGCACGTAGTGCTACTAGAAAGAATTGAGTAAAACCAAGCAGACATTTAAAGAGCTGAGAGGTATCTCTACTATAAATCTCAGAGCAAACTATCGAATTTCTCTTTTTTTTTGTGTGTGTGCGTGAGAGTATTATTAAGCAATATCTAGACAAATAAAGCAATCCTATTCAAAGAAATTACCACAAGAGTTCTCATGATGCTTCTAAGCTTTCCATGGCACTCGTTGACGCTTCTTGACGCTATTTGGTGGAACTGATGCATAAATGCGTATATACCTTCGCATGCCTCTTGGTAGTCTGTTCTAACAATCCTTTTTTAAAGTTGTTTTATGATAATGGTGTATTTGTTTACATATTTATCGTCCAGGTCGTAAGTTCCCCAAATGTTAGCGTTTTAGTCATGCCTTGATGCCAAAGTGAATAAAATGCTTTCTTAATAGTACTATTTTTCCAGGTAATGATTTTGCAATGTTAGGTACCCCGGAATCAGATTTTTTAGGTTCAATTTCCCACATGAAAAATCTGAGCTGGGATGCTTTTCACCCCACCTCAAAAATGGTCGTCGCAATGACATTCTTTGCTGTCAAACTGTTTAATTTGATAGACAATGTTTCGTTGTAATATCAGTTGATTTGGCTAATCAATTTGAAAAAAAAAAAGCGTAACGAATTATAAGGATATAATAATGAGCAAAGTCCTATACAAAGACAGACCAAAGACGGAGACGGAATGAAAAAATAGCTCAAATAAAAACTGCATCAAAAGATCACTTTAAAAGGGGTCTAATGCAGGGCCTTTGAAAAATAAAACTGCTCGGTTAGATCACACGGATACGTCACAGATATATCAGAGAAACAAGGCTTCCAAAGCTTTTGAAGGAGAATCAAAGACAGGACGAAGTTCGTTTTGATGTGTCTTTCACCTAAAAAGAAATACATTAAAAACACTTTAAAAATGGGCTGTTGAAGGACCTTGGATCGATCTGATTATACGGATATCAGAGAAAGAATGTCTACAAAGAGAATCAAAGACCTTAATTTTGCATGGCTTTGAAAAGGCAGGAGATTATTGAACTCTTCGATCAGGAGATACCTCGATCTCATCATGCGGATATCAGAGAAAGAATGTCTGGAGATACCAAATCCTTTAAATTTGACTTCTGCATCAACTGCAAACGTCGGAATGGTGTCAAAGGTAATGGTCGGTTATTGTCATGACATTCCTTGCTGTCAAACTGTTTAATCTATGGACAGTGTTTTTTTTTTTTTTTTATGATATCGGTGGATCTTGTATTAAAAATTTTGCATGACGAATTATGAGGATATATATCAGTTGGAAAAGTCGTAAACATAGAAATAATCAAAGACGGGTAAGAAATGAAAACTATCTTTCACGTGAATAGAAATGCATCGAAAACACTACATAAAGGATTGATGCAGAGTCTGTGAAAATTAGAATTTCAATCTTAGATCACACGGGTACACCACGAATATATCATTGAAGTAAAGCGCTTAATGGAGAAACAATGGCAGGGACGAAGCTTGCTTTGATGTTTCTTTCACCTTCAAGAAAATGCATAAAAAATAATATGGGGCTGTTGCAGGTCCTTAGAAAAATCTGGTTCCTAGATCTGATCATGCCGATAAAAGAGAAAGAGTGCCTACAAGGAGAATCAATGACAGGGATTACTGCATGGCTTTGAAAGGTCAAAGCTTTTTTGCACTTCCCTATATGGAGATTCAAAACCTTCCAAATTTGTCCTCAGTTCTGCATCAAACACAATCATCAGGATGGTATCAAATTCATGGTCTTTGCCATGGTATTACTTGCTGTTATCCTGTTTAAATTTATGTAAAATGTTTCTTTTATGATATCGGATGTCTATGAAAAAAAGATGAATCACGAATTATGATGATATGTCAGTGAGCTAAATCATAAACAGAGAAAAGATCAAGGACAGGGTCTACATTAAAAAAAAAAAAAAAAAATCACACACACACTTTCACGTGAGGAAGAAATGCATCAAGAACACTTCATAGGCGAACTGATGCAGAACTTGGGAAAAATCAGACTGCTCAGTTAGATCTCACGGATACATCACGTGTACGGCAGTGAAACAAGGCTTTCATTGAGAATCAAAAACAGGAACGAAGCTTGTGCAGCGGGTTTGTTCAATGAACGCAATTCAACGGTTTATCCGTCCACAGTACCACAAACGTTCTTTACTTCTACGGTGGCGTTCATCCTACCATTGTTTTATAGGAATTACTTGTATATCGTATTTAAACGAATTAACTGCGTTATTTCAACATTACTAGTACGATTTTTTTTCCAGAGAGCAACACACAACTCGTTAGACGTTAGTTGAGGGATCATTGACATTTATTCATATTCTTTTTCAGTTCATTTTTTTTCTTTTCATTCTCACGATGAAGAACTTCGTTTGGTTTTGTGAGTGTTTGTGCTTATTCGAGTTTCGCAGTTTATTCACTGTACATTCTCTTGATTCGTCGTAGCATAAAGGCGGCTTTAATTCTGTCTGTTATCTATATGAATGGTTTAAAGACGATTTTGAGGGGACGATATCAGGTGATATTAAAGTTGAATGTGCTCCTACAAGTTGCTTTAAGGAAAGAATGCAAAAGTTCTTGTGGATGTTACGTCAAGAACAGATCATTTTGCTGGCAATATCCCAAACATGTTGAAAAGATTCGAAGAAAAACTAAACCTGTCTTATATCGAGCAAGAGACTTCGCATTTGCGTTTTGTATCCACAGAACAGATGCGATCAGACAGAGGATATACATGATAACCAAGATCACACCCTTGCAAGACTGTGGTAGTGGTCAAAATCGAATTTATGGAAGATTAATTTTATTCCTGTGATTTCTGTATATTATATGAGGTTTGATGTCGGCGACTGTCGATTTTTCAGAAGTGAGCTCAAAACACATTTTTGAAATGACGAGGATTAAAGGACAAACCAAAAGCTTTAACAATTATCATGAATCAGTGAGTTCTAAGATGATGTGTTGATAAGGTAGACTGCAGCATCCATATAGTGCATGTGAATTACAAGCATCTCACATTCTGGTCCGTCGTGAAACTTTGTTAGGCACCAAATATTTCACATAACTTGCTCAAGTTTGCTTGAGATACACTTGTGATAGTTCCATTGGTGATTGCTCAATCATGTATCAAGATGGTTCCCATTACTCATGCAAGCTGTTATGACAGTCCCATTTTTTAAACGTCATGGAAATGATGTACCCCTCGTTTTAACGGTGTTTTGGAGCACTGAATAAAATTCCTGACATGTGTAGGGTATTCTGTCTTTCATTTTAACACTAAATGCCATGAAATATGGCCAATACAAATATAAGAAGATGATCAGTTCAGCCAAAATATGGA
The DNA here is from genome assembly GCA_945859785.2 of Tridacna gigas. NCBI lineage: Eukaryota > Metazoa > Mollusca > Bivalvia > Cardiida > Cardiidae > Tridacna > Tridacna gigas. Next base: position 24,888,054 of record OX244040.2, read on the forward strand.
AGGCATGTTGTGATGGTAGAGCAAGGAGCTATCGTATTAAAGTAGGCGAGGCTTTTGGAGTGTAAAAAAAGTGATATCACTGGAGCCTGGACGAGGTTGCAAGGTCAGGCGTCGTGGTAATGGCAAAGAAAAAGACAATCGCACAAAGATCTACGCTTTCATCTAGATTCGCAGCAACAGTGTTTCTTCCAGCGTAGCAAGGCTTTCAGATAGAGTCAGTGTATTGTATCGTATTGGATTGGAGTTTAACGCCATTTTGAAAAGCTTACGTCACATCACGGTTGTCAGTGCACCTACCCATGGATTTCCTGGCTTTCTCACACCTAGCACTGACACAACTTTCTTTTCAAACCACTGACTACTTTTCACACATGCATCACTCAGAGGTGAGGGGCGAAAAATCACCGGAAAGAAAGTTTGCCTCAATGAGGTATCGAATCTGCAACCACAAGGTCACGAGTTAGAACGTTAACCAAGGAGCTTCCCAGCCGGGCTAGGGTCCGTGTAACATGTAAACCATCTGCACAATGTTACATAAAAATGGTCTTCGGTTGAGAAGACAGCATACTCGCATTTCTTTGAACAACTGCCTGTTAAGATATGAGCAGGACATAGACCATATTGGTCGTCTAAAATGGACTGGCGAATTTTTCTTACAGTTGAGTCTAGGGAATGCAGCTTAGACTACATCGACCGGCGTGCTAAGATATGGCGATTTCCACGGGATATACATATCTCAGTCTGTCTGATCTGTGCACACTGACTGCCTTGCGCTATCGAGATTGGACTATGGATACTATGGTGGCATATTTCTGCCACGAGATACGAGATAGCTATCATGATAATTTTAGAGAACTATCGCGATAAAACAGACTTTCCTGGAAATATTATCTAGCTAACAAAAAGTTTCACGATAAAAATATCGCGATATTTCTAACTGTTATCACGATTTTTTTTACGCTCGTGCCCACAACTGACATTCACGGTATCTATATTTAGATACTGTTTCGGATCATCTTTGTCTCCTGTACAGTCAAAAACTTCTGAGTTCATCCAAATGTTGATTTTTCTATTTATAGATATCGAGAGACGGGTAGAACTATCGCGATAATTTTACCTCAATGTCAGCTTCGTGCACGAATCAGAAATAATCAACATAAAATTTTCTAAATAGCAAAGTTTATCGTGATAGTTTTTTCAGAAAACATTTTACTATCTAGGTAAAATTTCCAGGAAACTTCGAATTATCGTTAAAGTTTTCTCAAATTATCACGATAGCTATCTCGTATCTTGCGGCAGAAATATGCCACCATAGGATACCAATGTGATATTGTCTACACAGATGAAGTGGGTAAAGGGTTTATTGCCTAGGCGATAATACTTATATGAAAATTCCACTTTTGCTTACGTAGTATACAAGTACATGCAAATGCAAAGAGAGGGTATTGCGAAGTAGGCGAGCCAGCCTGACTCCCTGACCTCTATACCATCGAACATGTGGTATGAGTTGCAGGTTGGAATTTCAGCCCACCAGGTCCACCCAAGAGGTACCCAGAACTTTAGCGCTATGCTAGTCCAAGAATGAAACAACATTCCACATACATAATCAGGAACGTGATGTGGAGCATGATAGGACATGCCAATTTGCCCTTAAAGCAACAGGTCTTACCCCATATTAAACGTGTCATCTTGCGCAATTCCCTCCTTTGTGAAAATAGACATTTATATATTTACTAATATCTTTTTTCAGTGGTCATCCTACTCAAATTCTATAGCCATGTTGAAAAACGTGAACGTGTTTGAGTGCCCTGTAAAAGAAGTCAATTTTTTGAAATGTACTTAAAAAAAATCATAACAAAACTGCAGCTATGGAAAAAAATCTACATCCTTGAATATTCTTGATGCCAAACGAACTATAAGTTATTCATTTATCAAAGAATATCAGTCGTCGACAAAGGATCACATTCGAATGCTGCAATTATCATTTTACAGACCTGTAGGGTAGAAGATAGTATAACAGACTCGCCATGCGTAGCAGTGCTTCAGTACACGGTAAGTCTCGGACATATATACTGACTCAAATGTGACTGTTGATGCCACAAGCAATGGTAATGTAGGTAAAAGAGTCAAAGGTCAAATTCACAGCCATAATGTTCCGTTGCAAAACTCTTCTTCATCGATGTCAATATTGATAAATTACCCTTGGTAAGTAGGAATAGTTCAGGACATAGTTGCTCAAATATGACTTTTTAACAACCCAGCAGTAATCAGCTTTTGAAAATACTTTGAGAAAAGGAGCAACTGCTTTTAAAAAGCGAAATGCTGTATTTTCCACAGTCTTTTCCGTATAATAACTGCGACTACTTTCCTCATCTTGAATGTTTGACCTGTGTGTAATTTATAATGGCGATAACGTAAATGGTAAGAGAAATACTCCAACTGTTAGATGTGACGGGAAGCCAACCTCCAGAACAATGTGAGCCAGGGTCCTGGAGACGATGACGGGAAAGATTGGACAATAGAAGCTTTGGCGGTATTGTAATTTTTTTTTTTTTTTTTTTTTTTTTTTTTTTGGCACAGGACTCATGTTACGATAACATGAAATTATCACCCAGGATATATAGGTCGATGCAAAGTCTAAACGGATAGTTAACCTACAGACATGCTATTGTGTAACGAGTATGTTGAGGACAGTCATCACCGTTTGTGTAGAGCACGGCGCCAACCGTTAGAAATGATCCCGTTTTGGCGCAAGTACTGGTTAAGTTTTGGGAAAGAAGCCATTATTCCATTTTTGCGCAAGTATTGGTTAAGTTTTGGGAAAGAAACCATTTATTTGGAAAACATGAAGTGTAGCACTTTTTCACAATTGATATGGGTTCAATGAGCCTATTTAAAATAAATCAGGGTCTGGCAGGGCAGTATTTTGATGAAAGCTTAAAGTAAAGCATGTCAAACTAACAATTACAGTGGAGAGTGAAGCTCTAAATCAGACTTTTTGAAAGCATGCAGTCCACAATGTTTGTTGTTCCTCTTAACTAGTTCACTGAACATTGTCAATGACATAGGTGGCGTTAACTGATGGCGTGTATCAAGAACTTGTAGACTGATCTTGGGTCTACATCGTCCGCCAATTGGTTCTAAATCATCACCAAAAGTTTCTTAAGAGCAGTCGAAAATTTGAAATCTTAGACTATGAAAAGGTATCTATTTGACAGGAGAGAAAAGGGCTCGGAGCACTAGAACTGCAAGAAGTTTTACTGCCTATGATCACAACGATAGTAGTAGGTATTTTACCAATTAGCGGACAAAAGTAGATTACAACCGTCTCATACTAAATGTCCTCTAAAAAAGGTTTCTAAAAAATAAAAAAAAAAAAATAAAATAAAAAAATAAAAAAATAAAAAAATAAAAAAAATAAATTTTTTAAATTTTCAGTCGCCACATTCTATCGAGCTTCAATCAAAGCCGATCGAACTCGATAATGCCTCAATCGCATCCGGCCGCTAAAAATAAAAAATAAAAAAAAAATTTAATTTTAAAAAATTTCATCATCTCACGTCATTGCATCAGTTAATCATTGCATCAGTTAATCATTACATCATCTAACCAACAAACCCATCAACCAGACAAACCCTTACATCAGTTAATCGCTTAACCTCCCCATCAACCAACGCGTCATGCAATGGCTAACCGGTTTATGAGTTAGTGGGCGGCTTAAGATTTTTAATAAAAAAAGAAAAAAATATTTTTCTAAAATTTTAGTTGTCACCTTCAATCGATGCAAATTTCAAATTTATTTCTATTGGCAAAAAATAAAAAATTGATTTAAGTAAAAATTTATGAAGATAAAAAATAATAATGGAAGATAAAATAAAAAGGTATCTACCTCCAATAAAATATCCAGTTTCATTTTATCCAAGAAATTTTATTCCATATTCATTATCACACATAAAAAGTAGTGTTGATGATTTTAATTTATATTATGATTTAGAAAAAGCTATTACTTTAAAAGAAAAATATGAAAAATTAAAAAACGGAATAAACTATAATACAAAGAAAAAAATACAATATGGAAAAGAAACTTATATTAAACTTTTACAAAAATTAAAGAATCATGTTCTTTTACTTAACACGAAAGAAAAATATAGAGATACTTTAACAAAAGAAGATTTAGAGGCAATTGAAAAAATAAATGAAGAAGTAGTCATCATTAATAACTTAATATCAGATTATAATGAAAAAAGAAGTGAGCTATGTAAAAAAATGCAGGAATTAACAAATTGGAGAGAATATACAATTTTTGAAAATAAAAAATATGGTCTTTTTAAAGAATGCTACAACCTCCTTCATCATGAAAATAATTGTTTAGGCAGATTTGAAAGAAAACTAGAAAAAAACCTATCATTTAATGATATAATGAATTATATTACAGGAAGAGATATTGATGAAAACTATGTTTTAGAATGTATAACATGCGGTAAAATTAAAAAGACAACAGTAAACAAAAATTTGTAATTTTTATTTGTTTTATCACAAATAAAAATTTATTTTTTTGTATTCCTCTATCCTATGATGTCCCCAAGCAAGTGTATGAATTCCATCAGGTAAAATAAACCTTTTATCATCATTTGCACTTAATGCTATTTTATTAATTTCTTCCGTATAAATTTGATGCTTATAACTTCTTATATTTGTCATAGTTCTATGATGAATATCATCTTTTTCTAAACAATTCAGATAATCCTGATGTGTTATAGTTTTCTTAATTATATTTTTCTTAATCCCCTTACATTTTCTATTTTCTTCCCCATCATCCATTTTAATACTGTACATTTTTGGTTTTAAACCATCGGATTCTTCTATTTCATCCCCGTTTGTTTCATCCTTAAACATGCCAATCACCTTTTTATTTATACCAACTGGAATGCCTGAAGGATGCCCCTCTTTTGGATAGTCGCTTGTATCAAACTTTTCTTTAACATCATCTGAAATATCTTTATAAAAATCATCTGTTTTAATTTCATACAATAAACTATCCGTATCAGTAAGTCCTAAAGTTGCTCTATTCCCATATTTTGCTTTAATATAGTTATAGTGAAAATCATACATCAAAGTTTTACTTAACTCAAGAATAGAAAACCCTAAATAAATAGGTTTGTCAAATTTTATTTGTGTTTTTCCCATATGAATGCTTATCAAATTTTCATTAAATATTTCTAAATGCTTAAAGTTTGGTTTGTTTACAAATTTCCTTGCTGTTTTCCTACTTCTGACAAGTTTAACATTTACCCTTTTTCTTATATTTTCCATTGTTTTACCAAATACTGAATTATTCATTAACTTATAAAAATCCTTTTCAAAATCATTTTTTGCTTTTGTTCTTAGTTGTGTGTTTAAATCTATGTATTGTTTTAACCAATCACTCTCTTTAAACTTAATCCCTCTATGTATCTTCTTCAATTTTAAACCAAGACTTAAACATTGTTTTAAACTTTTATAATGTATAATATATTTCTTTTTATCATGTAAATTTGGTACTAGCTTTTCAACTTTATTTACTTTTTTTCTCTCTGCAGCAAGAGGAAGCTCATTAAAATAATCATGCAGTTCTTTAGGAACATCTAAATCAACTTCTAAAAAACAGGGGTGCCGTTCCCAGTTGTTTAATTCCTTTTCCGTCATCCATTTAAATCCGTCAATTGGAAGCTTCTGACTCATTGCCCAACCATACAAGTTATTAGCATCTAAATATTAACAAAATACTGAAGGTTTTTGTGAATTATACTTTTTACCTAAATATTTATTATTTGCTTTTATATGCCTTTTAACAATCATCGAAATTCCACCCCTGATCCCCCTTTCAATAAATTGGATTTTATTTTTATCTCTAATCAGTTTTAACTTAACACCAGTTAACTTTAATGCAGCATCCCAAGCTAAACCAGGTGCAGTAAAATACCAAGCAGGGTCTAATTTATAAACGTTAAAACAAACTTCTCTAAAACTTTCAAACACATCAGCTAAAAGAAGAACATCCGTTTTTAAATATAAATCATGATATTCACCAAGAGTTTTAATTTTAAATGTTTTCCATACCTTTTTTGCATGTTTATAATCTTCTTCTGTAATTCCTTCCCCAACAAGTTTTGAATAAAATGCTTCTATAGGTGGTAATTGTGTTTCATTAAGCCTTTCTAATGAATCAATATATTCATATGGATAAACACCCTTTCTACGAAGATCAAACTCTTCTTTTCTTGGAAATTCACTTTTTAAGTTTTTGAATTGATAATCTTTTAAATTTTCTGCTAGTTTTGCTAAACTACTACCCATAAATTTAAAACTATCTAAAAACCTGGTATCCTTATAAATATCTTTACTTTTATACTGACCTACTAAAGTCTTTTTTGTAAAGCTTATATACTTTTCCTCATTATTTGGAATTACATTAATTTCCCCCTCACTAACACCAAGATTTTTAACAAACAAATGAGTATCATATCCAGACAAATTATGAAAGAAAACAGGAAGAAAGTTTGGTTTACGAAAGTTAAGATTACATTTATTATGTGCGGCTCCTCTATATCTACCACTAAAATGACAGTGGTCTCTTACTTTTTTCCATCTATCTTCATCTTTTTTCTTTTTCTTTTCTTTTTCTTCCTCTTCTTCCACTCCATCTTCTTCATCACTTTCCTCTTCTTCATCACTTTCCTCTTCCTCTCCAAACTTCTTATTACAAAGATAGCAAGTATCTGCCTTATTAAATTTTTCTGCATCCTCCGCGGTAAGTATCATATCTTTTTTTGGTAATTTAAAAATCTCTTTGGTCAGACTTTCTATTTCTTCCACAAACTTTTCCTCTGCATTTTCCCCTCGATATAGTAATAATCTGGACTTAAAAACATTTTCATCAAAACTTCTTAAAAAGAAAGCATAGCCTGTTGGGACATGCATATGAATTTTTGTTGTTGTACTTTTACTTGGGTCTGGTTTTGCATGTTGTATTGGTACAAGCATCGTTTCAAAATCGCCATAAACAACAAAAGGATGCCATTGTGTTTTAACCCAGTTTTTAAACATTACTGTACACTGGTTTTTTGATGGCATTTTAATTCTTACAGCATCTTCTTCATAGCAAAACACTCTGTGATCTTCTAAAACTCTTTCACTCGTAAAATGGTCTAAACAGCTCCAACAAAAAGAAAGTTTATGTCCATCTTTGGATATTTTTGATGCTAATAGTGCACTTGGATTTTTTACCCAAACATAATGACTATTTTCATCTTCATCTTTTATTAACAAAAGAATCACTAAATGTTTTCTATCAAAAGTTTCTTTTCTTTGCCTTCTAAGAGGATATAACCCATCTTTCTCATCATAACCTATAACAACAATAGAAAAATCCGGATTTTGATTTTCAAATTTATTAATATCACATAACTTAACAGGACATTCTATTCCTTTCATATTTAATTCTTGGATTTGTTCTTTTAATTTTTTATCAACTCTTCTTTTTTCGGATAAACTGCTCTCATAACACAATATAAAAAACAGTTATGATCATCTTCATTTTTGATATTAACAAGCCCATTTTTGTTATTTGCTCTTTTTAATCCTGCTGGTAAAGGCATCCATGAACCTGCAAGCCCCTCCCATAATTGTCTATTTTCTACAACATGTAATTTTAAGTCTATAACCCCCTCAAATCTCCAACCAGTTCCTTGTATTAAAAAAGTTTCGAAATTTCTCATAATTCGTTCTACCATATCATCATAAGTTTCATTTACATCACCTTCCCTTGATATAATTTCATGACTTGAAGAAAGTTTAACTTCTTTATATTCAATAACACCATTAGATTTTTCCCTTGAAAATAAACATACTAGTTCTAGCTTTACCTTTATATTTCTATGCTTTCTTAAAAAATTAGTTATGCTTTCTTTACATACTTCTAAAAAATCATTTGCCCCCCATCCCCACACTCCATCTATAACATGCTGTGTTGCAAATTCTCTTAATGCAGACGCTTCTTGCCTTAATACGGTGTTTGGCATTTCTCTTCTCGGTAAGTCTTCTTCTACATTTTCTAAAACTTCGTTTATAACTTGTGGAATCTGCTCTTCTGGAACATTACCAGTCATCCAATTAGTAAAATTAGACACTCTTCTTCTAACACTCTGAGGAATTGCTGCTGAGACAACCCTTTGAGCACCACTATATAAATTAGATGCAATTGATTGACTAGCATCTGTCAGTCTATTGATAAATCTTCGTGAAAAAGAACTCATCGCCGTAATTTTTAAATAAATAAAATCTCCTTAAATCAAATTTTATTATTTTTTTCATAAATAATAAAATTATTGAATATCAATTTTATATTTACCATTCCATACTCTACCATTCCAGTTTTCAATCGTTTGAGGACATCTATCTATATACTTAGAAGCCTTGTAAATTGATGGAAACTCTTTCACCTCTTCAGTTTCAACATCCTTTAAGATAACCCTCTTTGGGTTTTTTGCAATATCCTTTAATCTATCATAATTAGGAATTTTTTTTAAAAAAATTTTTTCTTCCTCTTCAGGATATAGTCCATGCTCCTTTAACACATCAATATACTTTTTCTTATTCCAATAGGAATACCACTTAATATTGTTATCTGTTAATATTTTCTTAAAATCAGCAACCTTTTTCATTTTTATTTTATTTAAGTAAAAATTTACTTAATACACTACACTCATCTTATTCCCATCACTCTGAAAGTTAATTAACCTTTCACTAAGTAAAACTGCATATGCCACAGTATTTACACCTGGATTTACGCCAAATATTGCTTTAACGTGAATATCAGTAACAGAATACTTAAGCCTTTCACTTTGTTTTGATAAATCAAACACATACAAAGGAAAGAGAGTTTTATAATCTGAAGGAGTAATATTAGGGTTTGATACCAATTCATCCATGTTAAAAAACTTTTTTCTAAATGAAGCAGCTTCACCATATATTCTACTAAATAGATTAATGTTAAAATTTATAAAATGTTCATAAGCAGGATATTTTTTTTAACCTAACATTACATATATATTATTTACATTTAAGTTATTAAATATAGCAGGGTTTTGATCTTGATCATTACTTTTGTTAGTTTGAAAAGCAACAATTAAAAATCGTGGCACTTCAGGAGATGATTTAGATGATAACCTCCAAGTAAAACCCGTTGTTTGTGGAACCGCAATACTATCACATTGTATCATTCTATACCCAACTGGAAATTTTTCTTTCTTCTCAATAAATTTAAAAAGTTCCAGCTTATTTCCATCTTCCGGCTCAACATGTGGCATAAACCAAGATACTTTATCTAATCTAACTACACCAGGGTCATTTAATACTGGCGGACCAGCTTGCCTTGCTGCTTTAAAAATTGCATCATTATTATTATTTCTTGTTAAGGTTAAAGTTTGTTTCATACCATATAAAACTTTGTTGTAATCTTCACAAAAACCAAATATATGTTTCAATGGTACCCTAAAACTAAATAATCCTTTATTTGCTACAGGTATATTTAGATCACCTGTGCCTAAAATATAATCTCTTCTAATTTTAAAACCCACATTATTATTTTCAGCTTCTGTACTAGTGTCTTTATACCACAATTGATTTAGACCCTGTGATTTAGAAAAGTCATCGGGATATTTTAACAGTCCTAGCATTGTAGTAGCTTGACCAGGATAATTAATGCTTTCTATCTCTTGTCCACTAAGTTGATATCTAATATTTTTAAACAAATACATTAAACTATTATTTGTTAAGGTTACCAAATCACCAGCATTAGTTGAATCATATACAGTTCCATCTGTTTTCATTAATCCACCACAAATCTCAAGATATGACTCGGAAGGATGATAAAAAATATCTTGAGTTTCAATATCAATCCTAATATTTCCTCCAGGGTTGTTTAGATTGGTTCCTGTAATAGGTAGATATTCATAATACTCATATTCATTAATACTATCGTCTTTTAAAATCGGTGCTTTAATATTTAAAATATCCATTTTATTATATGCAATTATAATTTTAAGTCAAATTATAATTGTTTATATTATTCAATCCATAGTTGATGGAAAGACTTGTTTTCATCATTTACATACACTCCCTTAAGTTTAATATTTTTAAGTTTTTCTACTGTTGAGTTTTTTCTCATCTTAGGATATATCTTACTTCCATAAAGAATGGTTACCTTAGGTATACCATGTTTTTCTAAATATTGATTTACATCTTCTTCAAATTCCTTAATGATATCAGCTTTTTCAGGCGACAATTTTAAAACAGCCTTTTTATAATCATAATTTGTATCACTGCAATCTAATACTTCACATTCATCATCAAGTTTTAGGTTTGCGTAAAGGATGCTAACCTTTTTTGTGTTGTATTTTTCATAAGTTGATAAATTAAATTTTAGATTAGTCATTTATTTAATGTTTATTTTTACTTAACTTAAATTTCATAATACTTTAACTCCTGAACCCTTACTATTTAACTTCTTCACTAAATCTTGAATAGCAATTGCACTACCATCTATTAAGGTATTAACATTTTGCATTACAGGTTGTGTTGTTGCAGTAGGCTTTTGAGTATATTTTTCTATAATCTTTTTAGATTTTGGTGTTAAAGCCTTTTGAACTAACTTTTTACCTGCATCAACTGCTGCACTCTTTCCAACCTCTAATGCTTTCTTTGCTCCTTCCTTAGCTACACTCTTACCAACATCAACTGCTGAAGATGCAATTTGTTTAGCTGCTTGACTCGTAAATAGTCTTGTAAGAAAATTAGTTAAAGTATCAAATATTCCTGCTCCTCCATAAGCATATTTTCTTTTAAATCCTCTCTTTTGTGATGTAATCATTTTTATAGTATAGACATTAATTTTTTATAAGTTTTTGCATTTAAAACACGTTGTCTTTTTAATTCATCACAAATACTTACAAGCTCATTTCTTACACCTGTATGACCAGCTCCTTTACTTGCCATTAAGAGGTCTAATCTTTCTAATAGAGCGTTAGGGTCAGATGGGATTACCGTAATTCCTTCTCCTGTTGCTTCTTTTTCTGCTTTGATTTCTTCCCAAATAGGTCTAATTATCTTAGTCCATTTATAACTTTTACTACTTCTGACTTTCTCTCTGTCTGGGTCATTTTTAATATAAACAGAGTTGGTTTGTTTTATTAACTTACTATAATTTTTTAAATCTTCATCATCATATTTACTTTCGTTTGGTTTTTTAGATACCAATAACTCCCAAAAGCCAGGTGTACCTTCATATATCTCTTTACCAACTATAATATCATCTTCATCAATTATTGCTAATTTATCACCAATATAAAATTTGCCTTCTACATCACGCAACCCAAACGTTGTATCAGCACTAGTACTAGCAAATTTTCGTAGGTACCCTGCTGCAATTGGTCCAATATACATTTTATCTTCATCTTTATCTTTATCTTCATTTTATCTTTATCTTTATCTTTATCTTCTGTTTCTTCATAACCCTTTATAGAAGGAAAGGCTGGAAACGTAATAGCCTGTGGTAATTGTTCAATCCCCTCTTTAATAGGTTTAAGCCCTTCTGTAATCTCCTTTGTTGAAGCTTTTTGTGTTTCTGTAATAGGTCTAAAAAACTTTGAAAGATCTGTTTGTAATTCAATGTCTCCTGTTTTTTCTGCAAGCTGATTATCACGAATTCTTTTCATTGTTGCAAGATATTCTTTTACTGTTTGTTCCCTTTTTAAAGGGTCTTTAATCTTCAAAAATGACATTTTTTAAGTAAAAAAATCTTATTTTAATTTAATCACTATTACCTATCTCACATGCACAAGAACACTTAAACTTAGGCGGTTTTATTTTTAATTTGAATGGCTTCCATTGTGTCTTTCTACAAGTCTCCTGAATTCCTCTCGTGCTTCTACTCTCCCCTTCTCGATTAAAGTCTCTTGCTCCTCTAGCTTGCTTTTTTTCTTCGATTTACTCCTAATTTCTTCCTTCATTTGTTTGTATTTTTCCAATTCATCCATAATTAAAGTAAATTCTGAATGATCTATTTCGTTGTCTGTTATTGCTTTTGATATATGTGTAAGTAGTGTATTTAACTTTGAATCTGCTAACATTTTAATCTGAAGATGTTTTTCTGATTTTGTTCTGGTTCTTCTAACCAAAAACTTGCCTACTATTGCTACTAACCCAACAGCTAAAGCACAACCTTCAAGGGCTATCGTTGCAGGTATCGCTACCACAGTTGATAGTAAAGCAATTCCGCCTGCTCCTGCACCTAATGCTATGACAGTTAGTCCAGCTTCAACATTATCTACTGTTTTACTAATCTTCATGTATTTTTTACTTAGCTGCTCTCTAACCTTAACTTCATTTTCCAGAAAAGTCTGAATTTCTGATATCTTTTGCAGTCTAAAGGATTGTCCATTGTCTCCTGTTGTTAGTATTGGTTGTAATGATGGCGCATTTGGTATATTTCGTGCTTCTGGTAAATCTGGATAAAACTTTTCTTTTAGTTCCATTTTATTAATCGGATCCAAGAACTTTAAATAGAATAATAAAGACGACACAAAAAGGTGTTTTCTTGTATTTTTTTTAACTTATCTGAGTTGTTTGTAATTGTTGCAACCATATCATCCACTTCTTCTAATGAAACTTCATTTGTTATAGATATTTGATTAAGTTTTAGATTATAAGATAGAGAAACTAAAACAAAACCTTTACTCATATTAAAACCCATACCTAGGGTTATTGTCATTGTTTGTCCTCCTTCTAATACTAAAGGTTGTTGGGTAAAAATATCCCATGAAACAGGATTAACTTTTTTAGCAGGATACTTAACTTCTACAGGTTTCCAAAAAATAGTTTTTGGTTGAACTATTTTATGTTTTCCATTTCCAAATTTATGTACATTCATATTTTAAATCTATAATATTGCTCCTAATATAGGAATATTAGCAAATGGACTATTAGGTCCTAAAAGAAGACCTTTTCCATCATAAATTTTTCCACCTTGTTTTAAATACAAACCATCACCAACGGAACTCAATCCTTTACCTTTAGCTGGACCAAGAAATAAACCTTCACCATCAGTTTCTACTTGACAGACGCAACCACCTTTTTTAAGATACAATCCATTACCCATTGCTTTTTGAACTCCTGAAGATGCTAAACCAGATAGTGCACCAACTCCCAAAGCAGGTAAAACAGTCCTTGCTAATGTAGGTAGAACTGATGAAGCTAATCCTGCCAACATTCCAAGAAAACCACCTTCTACTTTCATGTTATGTTTAAGTTGTTTTGTTGACATTCTAAACGTTGCTCCCTTACCAGCTTTATAAGCTTTTGTAAGTTTATTTACTTGAGATTTGGTTAATGCTACTACATCCTTACCATGAATATCCTCATGCTTTAAACGAATACTTGCTGGGCTTTTGTTTTTAAAAGAATGTAAAATTTTTTCCTTTTGCCCATCTGATATATTTATTTTAGCGTTAATATAGTTTGTCATTTTTTATATTTATCTTGCTTCTCTTATATGAAATCTAATTGTTAAATTTTCCCCTCTTAGATTAAGTAATGTTCCATCTTGGTCTGTAATTGATACATTAAGATTATGTATTTCATTTAATGTTAATGGAAGGTAAACTAGATTAACAGGATTTTCTATTATTTTATATCCTGGTGATACATTAGGAAAAAAACTATAAATTGTATTTCTTTGTGAACCATTAACATAACTACCTGAAATTAAATCTATATTAACAAGTAAGCTATTAATACTAAGAATATTTACTACATTTTCAGATTCATGAAATCCTTGTGTATATTTAGCACGAGTGAAACCTAATACTTTTGCAATAGAATTCTGTTGGTTAAAATCTACTTGATAACCATTTTCTAAAAAAAGAACAGACTTTAAAGTATTAGTGTTTGCTGAGATGTTAATATAATATTCTTCATTAACTGCATCATAATGGCCTTTTTTTCTCATTTCTTGTTGAATTACATCATTAATATCAACTAAATCATAACTTCCTTCAGGTATTTTTATTTTTTACCAAGACGTACCACTGTCTGGCGAATAAACAAAAATGTTATTGTTTTCATCAATATTAGGAAATGAATAATAAGTTTCAAGATTAACCAATGCTATTTCATATTCTTTATCCTTTTCTAATAGAAGTGGAGGAGTAAATCTTGTTTTAAACTCTGTTTTGTTGTCACTTACGATAATTTGAAATGATGTTTTATGGTCAGTATTTTTTACTATCTTTTCAAGTAATTCTGCTTCCATTTTTTATATTTAGTAAAAATATATTTTAAAACGAATATATTTTTAATAGTATTCTTTGTAATCTCGCGGTATATAAAAGTTATCAAATCCACACCTATATTTCCCATCATTACGGTTCTTAGTTAAATCAATCACTACAAAACCATGGGGTCTTTCCCAACAGTTTTTACAAAAATTGATAAACTCTGTTTTAGACATATCATCCCCTACATGATCACTATAAATATGATTAAGATTTTTTAAGTCTTGTCTAAACAAGCATATTAAGTTAGCATTTTCTCTAATAGTTTGACGGGGTAATCTAAAATAATTTTGTGCTAGATAAAAACAATCAGCATTACTATGTCTACCCCTTACATAATAGTTTTCACACTTGTTTTGTCTTTCTAAAAGTAAGTCATCAAATATCATTAAGTTTTTATTTGATGCATTTAAATCTCTTGGGTCAGGAACATCACTAGCATATTCAAAAAATTCACAATTGATATCAGATTTTTCCTTAATTGTTTTTGCCCATTCTTCAACTAATGCTGTAGGTGAAATATCACGGTTTTGAACTTCATCTTTAAGTGAAAACAACCTTAATATGTTTTCTTTTGGTATTTTTTCTTCAAAAGCTTTTTTAAGTATGCGATATTCTGGTTGAAACAAACTTTTACCAAAAACACATAAGTTGTTATAATCTAACCAATCAGGTCTTAACAAAAGGTTAAGTAAAAGTGTAGTTTTACCACATCCTGATTTGCCGACTATTAAACCTCTGATACTCCTAGGTAAAAGGGGATGATTAAATCTTTTTGCTAACACTTCATTCCACGATAAATTAACAATATCCATATTTTATATTAAAAATTTTATTTTAATATAAAAAAATGTATTGCGTTAAATGTAAAAAGAAAACTGATACTACTGATTTACAATGTGTAGTAAGTAAAAATGGTAAAAATATGGTGCGAGGAAAATGCGCTAATTGTGGTACAGTGAAAACACAATTTGTTAAACAAAAAGAAGGTGGTTCATTGTTAAACAAAGCAATCAATAACTTGCCTGTTGAAATGCATTTACCTGGTCATAATTTTACTGGCCCAGGCACAAAGTTAAAGAAAAGATTAAATCCTGACTTAACACCTAAAGATTGGTCAAAGCCTGTAAATCGTGTTGATAAAGCAGCATATCATCATGATATATGCTATCTTAAGCATAATGATACTAAAACACGTAATGATGTGTGTGATGCTAAAATGCTTAAAGAGTTAGAAGGTATCTATAATCCAACTATTAAGGAAAGAATGGAAAGAGGATTAGTTTCTTCATTGATAGGAACCAAGAAAAGATTTGGTATGGGAATGAGTAAAAAAAAAATTTACTAGCAGAAGAATTACATAAACCTGTAAAAAGAAAATTTAAGAAAAGGAGAGTTAGAGTAAATGGCATCGATAGAATATAGGCTGCAGATTTAGTAGATATGCAAGCATTTTCTAAATTTAATCATGGAGTAAAATTTCTTCTTGCTGTCATTGACATCTTTTCAAAATATGGATGGCTAATACCATTAAAGGATAAAACAGGAAAATCTGTTTCTATTGCGCTGAAGAGTATTTTTAAGGAAAGAAAGCCTGAGAAAATGTGGGTGGATAAAGGTAAAGAGTTTTATAACAAAGATGTTAAAGATTTGGTTGAATTGTATTCTACTGAAAATGAGGAAAAATCAAGCGTTGTTGAGAGATGGATTAGAACAATGAAAGAAAAAATGTGGAAGTATTTCTCTGCTCACTCAACAAATGTTTATATTAATGTATTACAAAATCTTGTTAAGGAATATAATAACACGAGACATTCTTCTATTAAGATGACTCCAATTGAAGCAAGTAAAAAGAAGAATGAAAATAAAGTTTGGAAAACATTGTATCCTGATTATGATCAAGTAAGGGAGGATATCAAACCAAAGTTTTCTGTTGGAGATAAAGTAAGGATAAGTAAAAAGAAAAAGACTTTTGAAAAAGGTTATACCACAAGATGGACTGAAGAGGTTTTTACAGTTTCAGAAGTAAAACATACATCACCTATAACATATAAGATTGAAGATTTAAATGGTGAAGAAATAAAAGGTTCTTTTTATGAGCCAGAACTACAAAAAACTAAACAAGAGGTGTATAGGATAGAAAAGGTTATTAAAAAGGGAAAAAAGAAATCTCTTGTAAAGTGGAAAGGTTATTCTGATGAGTTTAATTCATGGGTTGATAATAGTGCTATTGTAAATATTTAAGTATATAAAAATGAAAAATATTTTAATTGATAATATAACTTTACCAAATAAACCATTAAGTAATTTTGAGCTTGAGGATGCTGCAAAAAAATTAAAAATAAAAAATTTTAGAGGAATATTTTTAAGAGATACCCTGCCTAAAAAAGTAAGAAATAAAGAATGTGGTATATTAAATCTTGATGACGCAGGTGGACCTGGTACTCATTGGGTTGCTTGGTTTAAAGATGATAAAAATAAAATTTATTTTGATAGTTATGGTATACAACCACCTCTTGAAATTATAGATTATTTAAAAAGCCCATTACATTACAATACAGATCAATTACAACAAGCAGGTGAAGTATTTTGTGGACATTTATGTTTGTACATTCTTAAAGAGTTGGGTTTAGGTAATAAAGTTCAAAGTATTTTAAATAAACTTTTTTAGCAATATTAAAAAATGCCTGTTGATAAATTTGGTGTTTCACTTGCTTACATCTCAAATAATTTTTTACGTAAAGATGGAACAACCCCCGTTGCTGGTTCTATAAATATGAATGGAAACACACTAACGAGGGTTAGTAATCCAGTAAATCCGCAGGATGTTGCTACTAAAGGTTATGTTGACGCTAGCACGGGGCTGTTAGATGAAAATGGGGGATACCATATGGCTGGATATTTAAACATGGGTTTTAATAAAATAAAAAATATAGCCGACCCAGAGGAACCGAGTGAAGCTGCTAATAAAAAATATGTAGATGCTGCTGAAAGTGCTTTTGTTTTGGGAGCAGATGGTACAGCAAGAGGAGACATTTCTATGGATGAATTTAGGATTAACAATGTTGGTTCGCCTATAGAAGCTCAACAAGTAGCAAATAAGTTTTATGTGGATACCGCTGTTGAGGCAATAACTGCAGGTAATAATGCTTTAACAAAAAACCGATATGGAACTTTCTTAGCAACTGGTAAAATAGATATGAACACTCACCCACTTACTGGATTACCAAATCCTACAGATCGTGATTCTGCTGCTAATAAAAATTATGTTGATAATGGAGGTGCCATTGTAAAAAATCCTGATGGAAGTTTTACGGCAATATCAGATGTAGATTTTCAAGGTTTTACTATAAAAAATGCTGCGGCACCTGTAGAAGAAAGAGATTTAGCAACAAAATCTTATGTGGATGGAAAAGTATCACTTCCTTCTCTCATAGGCCCTAAACCTATTATAAGTGTGCATGCTGAGGAACAAGGAGAATTAAAAACTGGTAGTTATGAGTTTGCTTTTGGTAATGGAGGTAGTGGAGAAAGTCATGGGTTAGGAGGTTATTGTATGTCTGCTCCTGGTAGAATTTTAAGAGGAACTTTAATGGTTGTTAAAGGAACTGGTGCTCTAAGAGAAGAGTCAAAAGTTAATATTGTCATAAATGGAGTTGAACAGCCTGACTACTCCATAATAAAAAAGAAAGGAGAAGGTTGTAGTTGTGTAGTTTTTCCTAAACCTTTAGAGGTGGAGCAATGTGATGTTATTAACTTTATAACAAAGAGAAACAACCCAAATGCTAAAAATGCATATTTAACAATATTGATAGAATTGGACTTGTGAGTAAAAAATATTTAACCCAGTAAAAGGGTTAAATATTTTACATCTTAATAATATCTTTATTGGCCATTAAGTTATCAATTATACACAACAAATCAATTTCTTCTAGTATTGCTCTTCTATGTAGAATCTTTCTTCTTATATTTGGATATCTTTTAACCATGTCATCAACTTTGTCTAAAATACCATTAATATGAGAAACCGTCAACAACCTCATTTTTTTATTTTTATCATCTCCTTTAGGCTTGGGAGTATGGATAAAACTTAATACTTTATAAAAGGTTGCATTAGAAACATCAGTGACAGTTAATCTTTGTTCAATTAAGTCTACTAAAGTTTTAGCATACTTATTAAGATCTTCAGTTTTGATTTCACGTAGTGTTGCGTCATCTCTTATATGAGCAAGTTGTCCTTTTTTGTTATTATAGCCTCTAGCTTTTCCTCTGTTCATCTTTATAAACTGTAGGAATCTATAAATTTAATTCAAAATTTATAGATTATCATTAAAACTTACCGTAAATATATTAGATATGCTTTCATCCATGCTGTCTTTTATCAAGTTGTATGTATTATGGTTGGTAAAAAATCTTTGTCGAATATCAAACAATGCATTTGTTAAATCGTTTATGTAAACATATAATCTTGTTGTAATATATTTTCCTTGATACTTAAACACAACTTTCACTTCCTCAAGACTATGTTCATAAATCATCTTACTACAAAAATAGTAGATATCAGCACATGGAGTACATCCTTTGTATGATAGAAGGCCTGTGTTGTTTAAGTAAAGTATTTTATTGCTGGATATAACATGCATGTGGGCTTTTTCATACAACATGCGGTTTAGCTTAAGTTTAAATTCATTATCGTTTTCCATTTTTATATTACATCATACATATTTAAGATAACTTCATCAGGCATGTATTTAACGGTGATCCTGGTTGTTCCATACTCAAACCTTCTTATCATAATTCTTTTTTTATTTTTAAATAAAAAATTTTTTAATTCTTGAAAGTCGTTCTCTACCACATATTTCTCTATTCTTATTCGCAGTATTTCATTTACATATTTGTTTCTTAACTTCATTTTAGCGTCTATGAACATATTATTTTGTAAAAAATAAATTTTCTTTATCTCTTAAATATTCTGGTAAATACTCTTTTTGTATCATTTCCTTTAAATATATTGGTAAATAGTCTATATCTCGATCAAAAGAACACCTTAAACACTCTTTTTTTTCATACTTAGGTTTCCATAGTGGCATGTCTTGTAGTTCTTCATCTTCAATATGATTATAAATCTCGCTATTAACAAATTCATCTTCATTATCTTGGTGAAAATACTCATCCACTTTTTTCTTTATAAACTCTCTTAATTCATAAGTTTTTGACATGTGTTCTTCAATAACCTTTTCTTCATCCTCTTCTTCTTGCTCTTCTTTTGTTTTTACTTTATAACCATTTTCTCTATTCCATTCATTTCTAAATTTTCTATCCCTTTCATAGTTATCACGAAACTCTGTTTCTTCTTCATTAGCTGGTTGATATTCTTCAACCTGTGTGTTATTTACTTCTTCAACTATATCTGTGCTCATTTTAACACTTATATACTTTGGTGAATTTATAAAATTAAATTCAAATTTTTAAAAAAAAATTAAATTAAAAAAAATTTTTTTTATTTTAATTTTCAAAAATTTTATCTTTATTAAACAACCATCTAACAAAGTTAAATTTCAACATTTCTTCATCTAAAATAAATTCTTGTTGTTCATCAGAATCAACCATACAGTCTCCAATATACTCATCTATCAAATCAATCATTTCTAGACGAAATCTTTTGTGGCTTTGTCTAGCATAATATTCTTCATATTGTTTATTTATTTTTTTGAGATGTATTGTTTCAAGAATCTTTGTGTTAGGATTGAATATGTCAGAATTGATGAGATTTATTTTTACAAGGCCTTCTTCATAGTCGATCCAAACACAATCAATGTTGTTATCATATCTTGCATCTAATGCAGCTTCTCGACATATCCACTTCTCTTTATCCGTATGATCGGTTCGAAGATATTTTTGTTTTTCTTCTTTATCAATAATTAACCATTCTACAGCATGAACAGATTGATTGTCTAGACGAAACGTGTTAGTTAATGGATCGTAGTTGCTGTATAAGAACTCCATCTTACGTTTGAATCTGGATGTCTCGTATTCTGGCAGGTTGCCGTTATCCTCTTGGATGGCTTCGGCTATTTGTCTTCTTAAGAATTGTGTAGGAGTTAAACTAGTCATCTTACTTATATAGTGATATGGTGCAATTTAATAAAGAAAAATCAAAAAAAATTTTTTTTTTTTTATTAAAAATCTTAAGCCGCCCACTAACTCATAAACCGGTTAGCCATTGCATGACGCGTTGGTTGATGGGGAGGTTAAGCGATTAACTGATGTAAGGGTTTGTCTGGTTGATGGGTTTGTTGGTTAGATGATGTAATGATTAACTGATGCAATGATTAACTGATGCAATGACGTGAGATGATGAAATTTTTTAAAATTAAATTTTTTTTTTTATTTTTTATTTTTAGCGGCCGGATGCGATTGAGGCATTATCGAGTTCGATCGGCTTTGATTGAAGCTCGATAGAATGTGGCGACTGAAAATTTAAAAAATTTATTTTTTTTATTTTTTTTATTTATTTATTTATTTATTTATTTATTTTTTATTTTTTTTTTTTTTATTTTTTAGAAACCTTTTTTAGAGGACATTTAGTATGAGACGGTTGTAATCTACTTTTGTCCGCTAATTGGTAAAATACCTACTACTAACGATGGCAGCAGCAGAAGTTTCGTTTAGTTACTGAATTTGAGTTTACAGCCCATGGTTGAGATCGGCCGATAGAGTACCGCCATCTTTGTTGGTCAAACAGATACTTGTCGAGCGTAGATACAGACACATATCAGAGGTGTATAGAAGAAGCAGAGTTAGGTAACAGAGATTTTGTTTGTTTGTTTTTGTCTTTTTGTAGGTTTTTTGCCTGTATGATTTTTTTGTTTTGATTGTTCATTTGCCGAATAGTTACACTTACCATCAGGTGCATGCAAATGCACCTTGCATGAGACCGAAAAGGATGTGTTAAAGGAAGCAATTTACCAGACACCAAATTGCGGACAATCAATATGCTCCGTATTCTCATATCACGTGGTCTGCAACGTAAAAGTCTAGGACAGGCGATATTCCATAATGGCTTGGATACAGTGTACATGACAAAGTTGTCATTCGATTACTCTGGTTCAGTTATGCATGTACATATACTGGAATAATTCACATATCCACGCTTTCCTGGAGTTTCGGCTTTTACCAGTGCTACACACAATATTATTTCCAAGCCACTGGCAGCTTCCCCACATAACCATCGTCGAAACAATGGTCAGCGGTGGGAGAGGAATGAATCCTGTCGCAATGACTATCATCAATCCTCGGAAAGAAATTTGCCGAGCCGGAGATCGAACCAGTGAGCCCCTGTCCTCAAGTCCTGTACGCTACCATCTGAGCTACCGGGGCTCGGCTGTCCAAAGCTTCATCTATGTTCTTTGCTTTATCTAGATTTTATTGCATATATGCGAAAAGCGAAGGCTGTAGCAATTATGAGCATAAGCTTTTACATGTATGTAGGCCCGCCGGAGCCTTTGCTTTTTTGCTTTAATGGGGTTAGGACCGTTCATTTCTTGACGTGGTCAATACTATTGCGACTGGTTTATAGGGCGAAAATGTTGTTAAGAAGCCTGATTTAAGTCTTCACGGTTAGAAGTTAGACGATGGCAGAATGATTGGCATACGGCCGATAGATTGATGCAATGACGGTAGCATATAGGTTTATAAAAACGGCTGATGCTCAGCGTTTCGGGCATGACCAACGTATGGACTAGCCGTTATCTCTGCATCACAATATCACAATAACAAATGCTAAGGCTATCACAGAAATCACGACAAATTATAGTGAAATTTACAAGTTACCGTGCAAGAAACAAAGTACTGAAGCTAAAGGCACAGCTCAAACATAACGGGTACCCTAACGCATTTCTTAATGAGGACCTCACCACAACTCGATCTTCTATTTTCTTCCAAACACGCAAACTGCTAAAAGATGGTCACATACAGGGCACATGGACCTCGGATGGTGTCATCATCGTGAAGGGAAAGGACGATCTTAAAAGGCGCATCGAAACGCAGAGTAACTTAGACGCTCTCAAAGTAAACCTCGGAATCAATACCTAAGCATGAGGTAGCGGCTTACTATTTTGAACAGTATAGTTGATTGTAATACTATACAATGATCTGTTGATCACTAGCGATTTAAACTCAGTACTTGTGTACACAAACTCAAAAAGTCAGTCTTTGTTTGCGAGATGAATGTACCTTAACCCTTTACCAAAAGACACAATTTTAGACTGGAGCTAATTGAAAGCATTTGCAGACGACACATGCTGCTAGATTGATCATTTCTCTCTCTGGCAAGGAAAAAACGTTGCGGAAAAATAAGATAATGCTGATTACCATCATTGTCACTTTTTCCGTCAATGTTTTGAAAGGCTTTCTTCTTGAGGGTCGAGATTGTATGGTAGTGAGTGAAATGTATTTGTATGACATTTAAACATATCCCTTATCAACCATGTTTCTAAGATTGCCTACTTTTTTGTCCCTTGAAAGCATTTCGGAAAGAAACGGGTTGTTAGCAACGAAGCATTTTTTTTTTTCTTTCTTCACGTCTACATTCTGCGTAAATCGTAGACCGCATTATAAACAAAGTCAGACTATTCTACTTAGAGAAAACATCGTAGTATAGCGGATAGCGTAGATCCAAGATCGGACCGCACATTCTGTGCGGCCTGATCTAAACCTGCTCTGGCCGCAATTACAACAGAAGTTATGTTTGGCGCTGTAGAGGTTGAGAGAGTCTATCATTGCTACCTATAGAGAAGTTTTTCTGTTTCCTTACAGCTTATTATTTTCAGGCTTAATACCAGTACAAATGAACTTCTTTTGTAACTTGTACTCCATACTTACCATGTTCGAAAAGTTCTGTAAGGTTCATTAGATTTTCATTAAGAAAATGTAAATGGTTAGAGACCCTATTCCTATTTCTACCCCAACAAAAAGCTTTCAGTTATAGTGTCTCGCTAAGGAAAAAGCAAATGAGGTTTACCTTTTTCCCATAGTTTATTTTAATTCTGGAAAAAGTAATCTTAGACGTCTATTACACAGTTATGCTGTAGGTATTCCTAGGTTGACCCTCGGGCTGCTAAGCGCGACTTAACGACCGTCTGCGGACGGTGTAGGTCGGGATCAGACTGCATAGAATGTGTAGTCTGATCTCGAATCTGCCATGTCCGTTAAGGAGTTACTTTCCTTAAAAAAAAAAAAACCCTGATTTGGCAATATTGGCAATATTTGGGTTTATACTCTCCTCCCGAAAGTTTCGTCTATCTTATTTAATAGGAAAAGGGTTAGCACAAGGTATTATTAACATTAAAACTTATATCCATTTTTTTAGACAAATCACACCTCCTACTTGTCTCAGTTTTTTTTTGTGTGTACATTTTCGTGCTGAAGGCCAAGCGCACATTAATGGCGTGGAGACCCAGAATGATTTGTACATATGTATAACTGTATTTCTATACTTGTATTTGTGAATGTGTCCATGTATCAGTTTGGATGTGCATGCATGTGTGCAAGACATATAATTGCAGAAACTTTTGTACTGTATATATAAGTGTACGTCTGGCCGTAAGTGTACATATGTGTCAGCGTGTCCATATTACTCGTCTATACATATGTGTGTGTATATATATATGTGTGTGTGTGTGTGTGTGTGTGTATGTGTGTGTGTGCGTGTGTGTGTGTGAAAAAGAGAGTTCCACGTCATACTACTTGTCAAATGCATTTTAAACCCACCATTTCCTGCTTCATGGTAAACCACTCTAAGTCTTGATGTACTCTCTTTGAAAGTTATATTTTGTTCCTCACGTAAATATATGAGATCTCCACGTTTGTTCATTGACCTAAAAAGGTATACTGAAAACCCACAACACCTAGGCTCGATCATAAAGTACAAGTCTATGATCAGTATTATTACGATTTCTTTAAACTTGCTTCTTGTTTCTATTTTCTGTTTTTGCTGCAATGGTAGATTGATTTCTTTAAATTTGCTTCTTGTTTCTATTTTCTGTTTTTACTGCAGTGGTAGATTGATGGCGACTTCGGCTCCCGCACTCATTCCTAATTGTTTTCCAGCACATCTCATCCTGGCTATAGTGGCCCTATGTATATCTGTATGCAGATACCACCCTCCTTGATGATTTGCTTACTACGTAATCCCCAGCCGCGTCGCCAGGATATACAAACCTCACCATTTTATACATATATCACAATTACCGACACTAGCTTTTCCCTTCAGTTCCTTACATTGATTTACTTACCCGTTTTATATATACTTACCTCTGGTGATGTGCATCCTAATCCAGGTATGGATCCTGGAGCATCCGATACTTCTACTTCTTCAACTACCTCGTATTGTGAATTACTCAAATCGGGCATCAGTGTTATGCATCTGAACATACAGAGCCTGAGACCAAAACTAGACATTTTGCAAGTCGAAACCCAACCTTACGACATTGTTGTCTTAACAGAAACGTGGCTAAATCCCTCCGTATCAAACGCCGATCTGTTTATTAGAAATTTTCAATGTCCTTTCCGATGTGATCGAAAGGGTCGAATTGGCGGTGGCGTATCTATTTACGTTCGAGACGGCATTTACGCCGAACAAAGACACGATTTAACCATTGAAGGAGTAGAGGCACTCTGGGTTGAACTGAAGTTGGGAAAAAATAAAATCTTACTAGGTGGATTCTACCGTTCTCCTGACTCGAACAATGACAAATGGCTCTTGATGGAACAGAGTCTCGACCAAGCATTCGACCAATTGTATGACAATATAATCGTCACTGGAGACTTTAACATGTATTTCCTCTCTCAGGCTTCAGATAAAATAAAAAATCTCATCGCATCATACAGTGCACAACAACTAATTGACACACCGACTCACTTTACAGAAACATCAAGCTCGCTTATCGATCTTATTTTTGTTAGAAATAAGAATCACGTCATTTCAAGCTTCGTTGCCGACCCATTTATCCCTGAACTTACCCGCTTCCATTGCCCAGTCGTTGCTGTCCTGAAGTTTGACAAACCTAAATTTAAGTCGTTCAAACGTCACATCTGGCTTTATGACAAGGGTAACTACGATGAATATAGAAATAAACTACGAAACGTAGACTGGGACTCGCTTACAGATGACAATGACCCTGATAAAACTATACAAAATATTACTGACAAGATTATTTCAGTCGCCTCTGAAACCATTCCCAACAAAACAATCACTGTAAGACCAAACGATATTCCGTGGATGAACAGTGAAATACGCAAACTTATTAGAATACGCAAAAGATTACATAAAGAAGCCAAACGGCAAAACACTGTTGAAACATGGTCAAAGTTTAGAGAAGTGCGAAATACTGCAACAAAACATATACGCAAAGCCAAATTAAACTACCAAAATAAATTAGTTGAAATAATCAATTCGTCCAATACCTCACCAAAGACATGGTTCAAAGTCGCTAAACAACTAACACAAAAGCAAACAACATGCACCATTCCGACTCTTTATGACAACAATACAGAGGCATCTACAGACATATCCAAAGCGGAACTTTTGAATTCGTATTTTTCTAGACAATCGACACTTGACGATCACGATCAGCAACTACCACACAACATACCATTTAACGAATCTACCTTGTCGCATCTCACTATTACTCCATGTGACGTAAAAGATGTAATTTCTCTTACTGATTCCTCTAAGGCCAGTGGTCCTGACCTTGTTAGTCCAAAACTTCTTTGTGAAGGGTCCACAGAATTATGTACTGTCTTATCACACCTATTTAATACACTTCTTGCCTTATCTTACTTCCCCAGTGCTTGGAAACTAGCAAATGTTACACCTATATTTAAAAAGGGTGATCCATCCAAGCCATGTAACTATCGACCAATTTCTCTGCTTAGTTGTCTTGGTAAATTATTTGAAAGATGTGTCCACAAATATTTATACAACTACCTGAATGACAACAAACTTTTGACACAGTATCAGTCCGGATTTATCAAAGGTGACTCTACCACTAACCAATTAATTCTTATTTATGATGACGTAAACCGAGCTTTGGACGAAGGACTTGAGGTCCGCGCCGTGTTCTGTGACATCTCCAAAGCGTTTGATCGAGTATGGCACAGAGGTCTCCTCCACAAACTCTCTTCGCTTGGTATCTGTGGACCTCTCCTCAAATGGTTTTCTTCTTACTTAACATTACGGAAACAACGTGTTGTCTGCTCTAACGTTTCGTCAACTTGGTCTATTATCAATGCTGGCGTCCCCCAGGGCTCCATTTTAGGGCCTTTATTATTCCTAATTTACATAAACGACATAGTGTCCCAAATCAACACTAACGTTCGTCTCTTTGCCGACGATACCAGTTTGTATGTAATTGTGGAAACACCTGATCAGGCAGCTACAGCTCTTAACACAGACCTTGAAGCTATTCATTGCTGGTCTAAAACCTGGCTAGTTTCTTTTAATCCTTCAAAAACGGAGTCTATTATATTCTCAAGGAAAATAAGGAAACCTGAACACCCTTCTCTTTACATGAATAACGTGGCCATAAAAAATGTATCCTCACATACGCATCTTGGTGTTACTTTTTCTGAAGACCTGAACTGGTCAACCCATATATCCTTTATACTTAAAAAAGCTTGGCAGAGAATTGGAATGATGAAAACTGTCAAACATTTCTTAAATAGGTCTAGTCTCGAACGAATGTACTTTTTTTTTATTCGACCTCTCTTACAATATTCAGATGTTGTCTGGGATAACTGCACAGAAACCTTAAAACGTGACATTGAGGCAGTACAAAACGAAGCAGCTAGAATTGTTACTGGTGCTACTAAATATTGTAACATCCAGAAACTCCTATACGATCTTAAGTGGGAAACACTAGCGGCAAGAAGACGTAAACATAGACTAATTTTGCTTTACAAAATGTTAAACGGTCTATCACCCACGTACCTGTCAAATCTTATCCCTGGGCGTGATCAAACCGATCCTGGAAGATACAACCTAAGGGGTATCAGATGTGTAAACGCAAGGACCCAATCCTACAGCTCTTCTTTCTTACCTCGCACAATTCGGGAATGGAATACCTTGCCACTAAGTACAAGAAACGCTGCATCCTTATCACAGTTTAAATTAATATTAAACCGCACCTTACAAAAATCATCTCCATTACTTAATTTTGGGACACGCAAGGGACAGATCTTACATGCACGCTTACGCTTAGGATGTAGTTCTCTTAATCATGATCTCCACAGACGATCTCTAATCGATTCACCATTATGTTCTTGTGGCCAAATCGAAACTGTAGATCACTACCTTCTTTATTGTCCTAAGTATCAACAGCTACGTAATCAAATTTATTATGATATTCCATGTCCGCTTATCACCTCCAACCTATTAAATGGAAACGAACACCTTACGTTCGAACAAAACAAATACATATTTGCTTGTGTCCATAACTTTATTTTAGCGTCAAAAAGATTTTCTTCATAGGCTGGGTGTCCGGAGCCAGTCGTCATCTCAATCTCCATTGCTATGATCAAATAACATAAATCAACCTGTATATTTATTACATTTTGTGAACTCCCAAGTGACGGGAGAAGAGAACAGGAAGTGGTTATCATTTCTATATTTTTGTCTTTATTTTCGGCATTATATTCACTTTCTTTACTCTAAAGCTATGGCATCTTAACACGTGGTATTTTTTAATAAGTATGAAAACACCTTTAGGAGAGGAATTAATATAAGTTATTCATAGCTTGTTTTCCAATCCTACCTATCAACCTTTGAATTTTGTTATACCATGTATCATTTCCTTCATTTTACATGTGTATTTGTATCAGCATAATAAATAAAGTTTAAACTAAGGCTATCATCATCCCTGCCCAGTCGACTTTATCTGTGTCTTTAGGCCTGCATGTATTTCCCACTTACATTCATTAAACTTGACATAATATAAAAAGATTTACAAACGTTCCCTTGAACCTGCTTCGCCTTTATGTCATAGGTCTAAAAAAAAAAAAAAAAAAACAGAAAAATACGCTCGTCTTTTAAAATCCTTTTTACAGTAAAGGGTAAGCAATACCTTGAATGTCTCTTTGTAATACATTTGTACCTGCCAACCAAATTTACATACCTTAATGATGGATATATTGTCTAGATATCTATGATTTTGACAGATGTGCGAAGATGTAGTAATTTTCCAAACTATGTAATTAACTCGAGTCTATAATTAATTTTGGAAAGAAATGGCATGCTTTCCTTTTAAGTAGTTCATTTTTATCATGAAAGAGAGGGGATCATTCCACATTATTAAGATCTAAAGAGCAATTAGGTAAATCGAGGTTGAAATTGAATTTTCGATGGACTACATGTACTCTCAAAGTTCCTTCTAGACATGACTTTCAACATCTCAAGCCAGAGATGGCACCATCGAACAAATGACAGTAGTAAGATCTAGATCTCTCTTTTTTTTTTTTTTTTTCATAACACAATTTAAATTTTCATGGTGTGCACAATAAAAATATTGAGAACTAGCCGACCATGATGAAGAGTCCAGAACCTATTTCCTACGGCAAAGGTGACATAAAAACCAGTGCCGTAAAAACACTACAAAAATAAACGACCCCTCTTTACGAAGAGAAAAAGCTCTATAAAATCCTATTTGGGTATAAGAAGTTACTTAAATTTAATCTTTAAGTGATACTTAACATGCACATTGATCAATAAAGTAGTGTGTAATCATGTGGGACGAACAAGTCGGGGCGAACCTGCAATGGACGAATTAGCCTAGGACGAACTAGTTGTGGGACGAAGAACCCCGGAAGTCGTGTTTACGCCATCTTCGTTAGTTGTTCGTTCGTTGCGTTGGTTCATTATATCGGCATTCTCAGGATTTTAGTCTGAATCCCTGTTCCAACGATGGCGGATGCAGCGGCAAGATCCCTGCAGTATGAATACAAATCGGTAAATTAAATATCTGAAGCATGTCCTTCTTATGTTCGGTTAAGACATGAAATTTCATTGGTTTTCGCGATCTAGTTTTATTCCCCATTATTGTGGCACTAAAACATCCCAATGTGTGTAGAAAAATTATTGTTTTGCCTGCTGTTTTTCTGTTGCAAAAATCATGCGATGATACCTCATGTATATTTCTACGATAACTGATTTTCCGTTTGTCAGTTAACGATTCTAAAGGCAAAGCAGGGGAAAGCATTGGCCAACTTCCGGTATTATCGTGGCATTGAGATGAGGCCCAGGAAGATTTACATCAGGACTTTAGTTAGACCCATAAACCCGGGTTTTGACACACAAAAATCTTCAAATACCCTATTTTGATGCACAGAAAATTCTGGTCAAGGGGGCATTTTGACCCCCAAAAATTTTCAGAGATGCATTCGTGATTCTTGCCCTTCGTCATATCCGCGAATTCGGAATACCACAGATTCAATTTCTGCCTAGTAACGCCTTACCAACGCGTTACTCGGTGGACGCTACCCGAAATGGACAATTTGCTACAGTAAAAAAAGAAGCTGCATTCGACAGCAAATCGTTATTTTCGCGTCAAAATTTTATTTGAACATGATGTACGATTATCATGGCCATCTTCCGGATGTAGTTCAAGCGCGGTGTAATTGAATTTGATGACTGTTAATGAATAACTCTATTGTCTACCCTCTGAATAATCAAAGGTTTCACTGATATTTCTCAAAACTACTTCAGATTTATATCAAAGCCAAAACCATAGAAATTATTACAAGAGCAACGTCGGGCATCCGAGCATTTTTGAGAATCATTTTAGGGGGTCATAATCAAATAGATCGACACTGAATTTGGTAGATCTACGGAGAATAAGAATGAACATACCTCTGTGACTTGTGTAAAATTCCAAATCCTATCCACAAGTAATCAACATAAGGGTGAATTAAGATCAAGAACTGATAAGAAGTAACGATTTAAAGTGACACGTGTGCGTTAAATTGTGTAAATCAATCGACCACATTACAGCTGTAAGGTCTGCCACCCAGCTGTGCGATACCGAGATCAAAGGAGCACAGAGTTAACCCTTCATCCAATTTTCATGAGAAATAATATGATACATGTTTCTGAAAAATATAGATAGAATATAAATATCCTGTAATGGAAGGTTTAAAATTTGAGCTCAAGCTTCTTTTCTTATGTTCATGATCTAGACTCTATTACAGCTATTCGTCTGTAGGAACATGACTGAAGTTGCAACAAAGAAGGTTCTTTTTTTAGATCGGAATTTTCTTAAAGGCCAAATTAAGACTCGTCCATATCCCAAGAATGTGAGTGAAATGGTGGAAATTGTTATAATATGCATATAGTGCTGTAAGTTTAGTTTAGAAGCTAAACAGTCCAGAGTTTTAATGACTCTAAGAAAGAAGGTGTTAAAAAATATTGGAAAAAGAGGAAATGTTTGTAACTAGAGTTTTTACCTTTTCCCACAATACTTTCTACTTTTTCAAAGACAATTTCCTCCATTTCACCCATATTTAATCTGTCGGCTTAACATTCTTTGGATTTGGACGTGTCCTAATTTGGCCATTTGGTAAAAGGTTTTAATCGAATAAGCTCTCACTTTTACTGTTTCACTTATGAAGGTCCAATGTCGTGAAAAAAGGGCGAACCTGGTAGCTAAGTCGGTAACGCACCTGTAGGTCTTGATACCATGGGATCGTTGGTTCAATTTATTTAGGCCATAAATAAGGCCATATATAAAGCTATCGATATGATAATTTTTTTTTTTTTTTTTATTAAAAATGTCAGTGTCTGCAAAAAGACGGACAGTCCATTTACAAAAAAAAACCAAACTTTTAACACTATATTATTGAGAAAATCCCGACCCAAAAAATATCTTTTTTGTCACGTTCCTGTTTAAACTACCTTAAGATAACGATCGTAAAAAAAAAAATGAAGGTCAGGTCAAATTAAAAACCTTCCTTTCATCCTCCAAAAAATGTAATTTCAGCTTCATTTTGAGTCGGGAAATATCTGCTATAGTTGTTTTCGTTGAAAAGCTGATAAAGGGTTAGCCGAGTGTTCTTTTGATCTAGGTATTTCACTGCCAAAGTGGGCGACATGTACATGTGATGTACTTGCTAGGGGCAGATTAATACACACGTGTCACAGTAAAGTTTCTATCCTGTTCAATCGAATTATGATCATTTGCAAAAATAGGATCTGGAATTATTAAAATCTGTTACTGAGGGTAAGTCCATTTTAATTTCTGACCCGAAAGTTAAAGATGCATTTCTTTTTTTTTTTGTCTGAACACTTTTTTTCTTTCAAATGCAAAGTTATGGATAACTGGGTTTCAATATTTTTCTCAACTCTTGCCCTGTACAACCAAGGCAGTATGCCGTGATCTTTAATGCTTCTACCTGGATGCTTCATTTTGACTCCATAATAATGTAGTCTGCACACGAAAATTTTTATCATACCGCCGAACAGGAGACAGGGCTTGTCTTAAACTTGTATATGACTCCTCTTTCTGTAGGCCATACCGTGATATTGATAATATGACATTTCTTTTTTGTCACTTCGAAAGTGATTGTATTCATAACTGGAAAAGGTTTTAGAAATGCCTGAGAAATCAAACAGAACTTTACTGAAAAAATATGACGCTGACAGTGTCCGATTACATGCAGTGTCCGATTATATGTATACACAGTAAGTTTATCACCGAGTAAAAATTTCTCAGTGCGAGATATTGTGATTTAGCGAAAGTACCCGGATGACAAGAATCACGAATCAAAAAATTGGTGCATGGAAATACCGAATAACACCTGATATACCAAATAACACCGAATTATACCGAATTACACTTTATAATACCGAATTATATCTGCAAAACACTTACTAGCTAAATAGTACATTAATTAGACTTGTTAAGATTAGCTCTTTGTGGTTATCTACAGTTTAATTCGGTAATAAAAACAGTACTGAATTACACCTTTAAACTGAAGTTGGTATCTCGGAGAACTCGCAGACCGAATAGTGCTGAATTACGCTTTATAATACCGAATTATACCCACAAAACACGTATTAGATTATTATGAGATTAAATAGACTTTTTGAAAACAGTTCAGCATGGTCAGCTTTCTAATTCTGTACTAAAAAAAAAGTACCGAACTACACCTTCACACTGACTAAGGTATCGCTGAGCACTCGGAGAAATATACCGAATAACACTGAATTACATCTGCAAAACACTTATAAATATAACCAGCATTTTCTCCTTTTCCCACAATATTTTCTTACCAGTCCTAAAACAAATTTCAATTGTTCAGCCACGTTTATTTTGTCGTCTGCAAATGCTTTCATTTTGGACAAGTTTAAAATTTTTTGGTTTGGTAAACAGTTAATATACATACTGAATTAAGGTTATTAATTTAATGCATCGATCTAATACATGTTTTGCGGGTATAATTCGGTATTATAAAGTGTAATTCGGTGCATCGAAATTGGGATTCTAACTTACCCCTAACCAGATAACAAAAGTATTGGACTGATCCATTGTTTAAAGGTCATCATGGCATATGATCGGTTATCATTCCCTTTTGAACTCTCAAGGATAATTCGGTAAATTGGAGAAACTGACATAACGAGTTTCACTATTACTCTTTACCAGCCAACAAAATCCATAGCAAGTGCAATTGACAAGTGGTGTGTAGCTAGATCGACATTTTTTTTTTAATTGACCGGGTATAATACAATGTTGAAAAAGGAAGAACCTACAGTGTTGGCGATAGCCTTTTCCATAATTATCAGATTTGTCTTTAAGAATTCAATAAACACATTTATAATAAATAATAAATACTTGCTACATTGAATTTCCATGTGAAGAGAGGCCAGGAAAAGTTCCTAGGTATTCCGCTATAGCCGGTAATTTCTGCTATTTCCAACACTTACACTGCATTAAACGCCAAAATTGTATAATATATGTCAAGGGAAATTCTTTGTACAACTTCAAAGTATGATACATAAAATGTCTTTTCTTTTTTACTATTCAGAATCATTGTATCGAGAAATACATGCATTATTTTTAATACCATAAAATTCGTTGCATACCTCCATGGGGTCCGACAAATCACCGAAATGCCACCGAAACACCGAAATACCCCAGATTTTTGTTTTAACTTTTTGATTTCCAACAACTGAAGTTGTGGTGTTTAACACAAATTGTAATCATACTGATGAAGGAGGGTTGGTTTAAAACCTAATGACAAAATAACAACATACCGTTGAAGCCCGACGTGAAGAATGTGCACAGGAATATCCCACCGGTACTGTAAATGTTCACCGAAATACCCGCCCGGCATAGTAAAACTTGTCGATTCAGGGATTCTACATCTGCAATCTAAGTACAGCAGCTGTGCTTGTGCACAAGGTTGATATGTCTGATTTTTATCCATAACTATGCTGGCAAAAATAGTTTCCACTTTTATAATGGATATATATGAAATTAAAAATTATCAAATCGGAAAACTGGCAGCCATTTTAAATCTGTGGTTAACAAGTTACCAGGCGTAAATTGATAAGACAATTATAATTCCACTGATAAGATTATTAATAATAACCATGCCATTTTAAAAATCACAATGACAAACTTACACATCAAATAAGTTGGATCACATCTGCCGAATGGCTTCAATTACGATTGCATCACTAGAACAGAACAGAACGGAGCTATTTGTGCGTTTCGATGGATCAGAGACCTACATTATGCAATGTCTGATTTGGGTCTACCTCGTCCGCAAATGATTTTGTATGTGTGTTTATCATTCAAAGAAATAATAAATTCATGTAATCATATGATACTGATAATTTTTCAGGTCTAGATTGGCGTAATCAAGATCAGGTATTTCGGTGTGTAACAGACCAGACACGCGAGTGTTTCGGTGATTGTTCTCCACGTAAATTAATGATCAGAATATATTAACAACATCATTCTTCTCATCAATGATTGATACTTTCATTGAGAGCATTTTCAATTAAAAAAAAAAAAGAAAAATACTGCAAACTAATATCAGTTATCTGAACTTAATATTGAAAAAAAATAGGGATATTTCGGTGTTTCGGTGGCATTTCGGTGATTCGTCAGACCGCCTCTGTGTCATAATTACAGAATGTCCCTAGTCGTTTTATGTAACTGTCACCATATAAAGCAATTTTCAAACCCATCTTCTTTTAGTTGTCTAGTTTTAGTTTTCAAGCTGTCAGTTGTGAAAATACCTTTTAACCAATATATTTATATGGACTGGTTTACAAAACTTACAAATTAGTCTTAAGCTGTCAATAGTTTGTGAACAGTTTGATATTTCAACTGCATCAGGCTTTGACATTTTATTCACTCAGTATGCAATGGAATTCGGGTTATTTGGTGTTAACAGTTAACGCAATGAATTCGGTTACTTCTAATTATCAGTTTCTTCCAAGCACCATTAATTATAAACTCGAATCATCACACATGATTTGAAATCAATGCATCAAACTAATAACCTTAATTCAGTACGTACACGTATATTAACTGTTTACCAAACCAAAAATTTTTAGACTTGTCCAAAAAGAAAGCATTTGCAGACGACAAAATAAACATGACTGAAAAATTGAAATTTGTTTTAGGACAGGTAAGAAAATATTGTGGGGAAAGGAGAACATGCTGATTATATTAACCTAATAAATGTTTTGCAGATATATTTTGATATTATAAAGTATAATTTGATGTAATTCAGTGTTATTTGGTTTATTTCTCCGAGTGCTTGGCGATACCCCAGTCAGTGTGAAGGTGTAATTCGGTACTTTTTTTTAGTACAGAATTAGACCGCTGACCACGCTGAACTGTTTTCAAAAAGTCTATTTAATCTCATAATAATCTAATATGTGTTTTGCGGTTATAATTCGGTATTATAAAGTGTAATTTGGTATTATTCGGTCTGCAAGTTCTCCGGGATACCAAATTCATTTTAAAGGTGTAATTCGGTATTGTTTTGTTAGCGAATTAAACTGTAAATAACCACAAAGAACTAATCGTAACAAGTCTAATTAATGTATTATTTACCTAATAAGTGTTTTGCTGATATAATTCGGTATTATAAAGTGTAATTCGGTATAATTAGGTGTTATTCGGTATATTTCTCCGAGTGCTAGGCGATACCTTAGTCAGTCTGAAGGTGTAATTCAGTACTTTCTTTAGTACCGAATTGCACTGTTGACCACGCTGAACTGTTTTCAAAAAGTCTAATTAATCTCATTTTAGAATTCCAACCTTGTGTTGCAAGCTGATAGATCTCTTATTGATCGAAGAGGCAGAGATGAACCAACTGGTGAAGTCCAGAGTTTGTCAGGAAAATTGGTCGGTATAAAGATGGGCGATAAAGCCATGAGAAGTAAACCACCACAGATGGAAGAGAGAAAAGTGAAGTATGAAACGAAACATATTTGGATTGTTACTGTTGTAGAGGTCCATAGAAGTTGGATCGATCAAATTCTGAAATAATTATTTCTTTTGTAAAACCTATGATGTGGGTACTCATCAGAATAGTCTAGAGACAATTTTATTGAATACATTTAACACAGGTTTTTAGCTCACCTGAGCACAAAGTGCTCATGGTGAGCTATTGTGATCGTGCAGTGTCCGTCGTGCGATGTGCGTCGTCCGTCGTCAACTTTTTACCTTGTGTACGCTCTAGAGGCCACATTTTCAGTCCAATCCTCATGAAACTTGGTCAGAATGTTTGTCTTGATAAAATCTCAGGTGAGTTCGAAATTGGGTCATGTGGGGTCAAAAACTATGTCACTAGGTCAAATCTTAGAAAAACATTGTGTACGCTCTAGAGGCCACATTTTCAGTCCGATCCTCATGAAACTTGGTCAGAATGTTTGTCTTGATAAAATCTCGGACGAGTTCAAAATTGGGTCATGTGGGGTCAAAAACTAGGTCACTAGGTAAAATCTTAGAAAAACCTTGTGTACGCTCTAGAGGCCACATTTTCAGTCCGATCCTCATGAAACTTGGTCAGAATGTTTGTCTTGATAAAATCTCGGACAAGTTCAAAATTGGGTCATGTCGGGTCAAAAACTAGGTCACTAGGTCAAATCTTAGTAAAACGTTGTGTACGCTCTAGAAGCCACATTTTCAGTCGGATACTTGTGAAACTTGGTCAGAATGTTTGTCTTGATAAAATCTCAGACGAGTTCGAAATTGGGTCATGTGGGGTCAAAAACTAGGTCACTAGGTCAAATCTTAGAAAAACCTTGTGTACTCTCTAGAGGCCACATTTTCAGTCAGATACTTGTGAAATTTGGTCACAATGTTTGTCTTGATAAAATCTCGGACAAGTTTGAAATTGGGTCGTGTGGGGTCAAAAACTAGGTCACTAGGTCAAATCTTAGAAAAACCTTTTGTACACTATAGAGGCCACATTTTCAGTCCAATACTCTTGAAAAATGGTCAGAATGTTTTCTTGATTATATCATGAAATACTACGAAAATGTGCCACGTTGGGTCAAAAACTAGGTCACCAGGTCAGTTGTAAAAAAAACGTTGTGTATGCTCTAGAGGCAATATTTTCTGTCCAGTACTCTTGAAAGTTGGTCAGAATGTTTGCCTTGATAATATCGCTGACTAGTCTGAAAATGGGTCATGTGGGGTGAAAAACTAGGTCAGTAGGTCAAATCTTAGAAAAACCTTATGTAAGCTCCAGAAGCCACATTTTCTGTCTGATACTCTTGAAAGTTGGTCAGAATGTTTGTCTCGATGATATCTCAGTAGAATTTGAAAATGGGTCATGTTGGGTCAAAAACTAGGTCACCTGGTCAAATCTTAGAAAAACCATGTGTACACTGTTGTGGCCACATTTTTTGTTCAGTACTCTTTTAAAGTTGGTCAGAATGTTTGCCTTGGTAATATCTTGGATGAGTTTGAAAATGGGTCATGTTGGGTCAAAATCTAGGTCACTAGGTCAGATCTTAGAAAAACCTTGTGTACACTGTAGAGGCCACATTTTCAGTCCAATACTCTTTAAATTTGGTAAGAATGTTTGTCCTGATGATATCTTGGACCAGTTTGAAAATGTGTCATGTTGGCTGAAAAACTAGGCCATTAGGTCAAATCTTAGAAAAACCTAGTGTACAAATGACTCTCAGAAAGAAGCCTTTTGAAAACAGTTTGAAAATGGGAAAATGCTGGTATCCAGCATTTTTTCCCTTTTTCACAATGTTTTCTACCCCTTTGAGAGACCAATCCCACAGCTTGATCCACATATTATTTGTTTTATGCAGAAGGTTCAGACTGATGAGTTTAAAATTTTATTGTTTGGTAATACATATATCTCACAAGAGGTTGGAAATTGGTTGTGCTTGGTCAAAAGGCTCAGGTGAGCGACTCCAGGGCCATCATGGCCCTCTTGTTAGCATATACCGGTAACTGAGAAGGTTTTATGCTTTGAACCAGAAATACTACTTTATCTGTGATTATTAGTCCCCTACCGGCAAAGCCGAAGGGGACTTTAGGTTTGCACTCTGTCCGTCCGTCTGTCCGTCAGTCCGGCAATTCAGTTTTCCGGACTTTTTTTCTAAACGCTGGTACATATTGAGCTGAGTTTTGGTGTGTAAGTCACCCACCATCACTTACAGATCAAGTTCGACTTTTGTCCCGGTCCACTGGTTTTTCACGGATTTACGGGCCTTGGACTTACAAAATTTCACTGATAAATCAGTTTTCCAGACTTTTTTCCTAAATGCTGGTAGGTATTGATCTCAGATTTGCTGTGTAACTCAACCACCATGCCTTACAGATCAAGTTCGACTTTCGTTCCGGTCCACTGGTTTTTCACGGATTTACGGGCCTTGGACTTACAAAATTTCACTGATAGATCAGTTTTCCGGACTTTTTTGCTAAACGCTGGTAGGTATTGATCTCAGATTTGCTGTGTAACTCAACCCCCATGACTTACAGATCAAGTTCGACTTTCGTTCCGGTCCACTGGTTTTTCACGGATTTACAGGCCTTGGACTTACGAAATTTCACTGATAAATCAGTTTTCCGGACTTTTTTTCCTAAGTGCTGGTAGATATTCACCTGACTTTTGCTGTGTAAGTCAACCACCATTACTTACAGATCAAGTTCGAGTTTCGCCCCGCTCCACTGGTTTTTCACGGATTTACGGGCCTTGGACTTTTCACTGATAGATCAGTTTTCCGGACTTTTTTGCTAAATGCTGGTAGGTATTGATCTCAGATTTGCTGTGTAACTCAACCACCATGACTTACAGATCAAGTTCGACTTTCGTTCCGGTCCACTGGTTTTTCACGGATTTACAGGCCTTGGATTTACGAAATTTCACTGATAAATCAGTTTTCCGGACTTTTTTTTCTAAGTGCTGGTAGATATTCACCTGACTTTTGCTGTGTAAGTCAACCACCATTACTTACAGATCAAGTTCGAGTTTCGTCCCGCTCCACTGGTTTTTCACGGATTTACAGGCCTTGGACTTACAAAATTTCACTAATAAAACATTTTTCCGCACTTTTTTTCTAAATGCTGCTACATGTAGAGCTGATTTTTGGTGTGTACATCAACCACCATGACTTACACATCAAGTTCAAGTTTAGTCCTGCTCCACTGCTTTTTGACGCATTTACGGGCCTTGGACTTACAAAATTTCACTGATAAAACATTTTTCCGCACTTTTTTTTCTAAACCCTGCTACATATAGAGCTGATTTTTGGTGTGTACATCAAGTTCGAGTTTCGTCCAGCTCCACTGCTTTTTGACACATTTACGGGCCTTGGACTTTAAAAATTCCACTGACATGCCAGCAATGCATACGGCCGGTAGGGGACTGTGTATTTCTATGCAATACTATCAGAATGCTTGTTTCCTAATAATGAAGCTTAACCCTTTAGCAAACAATTCCAGCTTGCAACAACCCTATTGAAAAGGGCTTTTGAAAATGTTGTGGGAAAAGGAGAAAATTGTGGTAACCAGCATTTTCTCGATTTCCTACAATGTTTTTACTCGTTCAAAGACAAATTTGATTATGAGAGCCACATTAAATTTGTAGTCTGCAAATAGCTTCAATTTGGACGAGTCTAAAAAGTTGTCATGTTGCAAAGGCTCAACCAGTAGCTCAAGATGAGCATCATAAAGCTTTAAGTTCTTGTGGACTGTGGAATTCAAGATCAGAAGTTGTCCAGTTTGTTTTTGATTAGCACTATTATTGCATCACTCTGGTTTTTGTATATTTTGAAATTGTGAAAAAAAAAGAATGAAAATTAAAAAAACAGTGGTAGCCTTTTAAGTGATGCACCATGAGGAAACAAGTATGAAAAGAAAAAGTTGGTCAAAGGAATAGAAAAATCCATACTGATTTTGCTGTAAATCAACCATATGTTTATAAATACTGACAGGCGGAGAAAGAGAGATGAAGCCCAGCGTGACATGATGAAGATGAAGGGTACTACACTACTTACAGAAGGAGTGTCAGATATGGTGGGCATTGTGTATAAACCCAAAACTCCAGAAACTAGACAGACTTACGAGGTGCTACTTAGCTTCATTCAGGATGCAATTGGTGATCAGGTATTACCTTATCAATTATCTGAACTCTTTACCACATGAATGAGCAATGTCAGGCCTCTGCCAACTCTCAGACTTTTGGGAGAAGTGACTTCTCCCTAGTCTGAGAATTGGGAGAAGTTTTTCAAAATGGGGAGAAGTGGTCAGACTTTTAGGAGAAGTTTAGACGGACATTAAAATCTGGACGTGGTCGGACTTACAGAAGGAAACAACAATATTTTAACAATTTAACAGTTTGATTGAATAGAAAATCATGTAAATTAAATAAAAATATTTTATACTATATATCTTTTTAATGATTAATATACTTATTCCTATTAGAAACTACTTAAAACATATTTATTCATTTTTTACCATGCTCAATTCATACACTTTTTGGATAAAAACATTATGGAACGAGAAAACAAATACTTGCTGTGAGCATTGGCTTCTCCTGTACTTTTTTTCTCCCAAAATCTTTGAAGCACAATTTTTTTTTTTTTTTTTTCAAAGTCCTGGGCAAAAATTTTTGCTGAAAATCATTATCTTTACCAGGGATCATGTATATTACAATCCCTGTCCCAGACCAGTAAAGAAAAAATTCTAAATCTCAAATCAAAAGCATTTACAGCAGGCAAATGGATAATTACTCAAAGGATGTACATGTAAGTAATAATAAAAAGTAATGCGAATATTGAGTCAAAGGAAGGAAAGCTTGCTACTAGCATTTTCTCCTGTTGGCACAATGTTTTCAACTTCCTCATGGTAATTAAAGCCCAGTTTCAGATAGCAAGAGAAATTGAAGATAAGTTTGTCTGAATACTGTTTGTCTTTTGCTGATTACAAATAAAACGTTTATGAAAACATTGCTAAGGACATTATTACATTTCCAACTTAAATACTTGTTTTAACCTCGTAGATCATTCGCGGTAGTTAGGGTCCGATCAAGAAAAATGCTAAAACTTTGACAGAGTATAGAATCAGTAACAAACTACATGTATTTTTTTTTTCTTTAATTTCATCTTTTTGTTCGCGTCAAAGAAAAATATACAATTTCATCCAAACTTTTGAAAGAAAACCGCCCTTGAGCTATATGTGAACGTCACAATACCCAGCAGCCATTTGTAAATTGAATCATGTGACTAGCTGGAATTCGTCCAAAAATCAGTTGTAACTTGACACAGTTGGTGCCAGTTTGTAGTCACATGATTTAAAAATATTGCCGCATGATTTTAGCCAATCATCTAAATACGTCATGTCTGTTCGTTAGTAAAAGTGCAAGTAAAAAAGGATGGGGTAAATGGTGTTTTAAAAGCAAAGTGCCGATTTCAGTTTAATTCTGGGACATTATATAAATGTTGATATTTGAGTCAGGGTTTTACCCTGAAAAAAAAGAGGCAAGACAAGCCGCTAGACGGCGCCGATGTTTGTTATGACTGGTGAAATGTATTGGTTAACTTAACAAGAATTTTAGCGACCTGACAGGGCAAAGGGGTGAATATTGTCAGTTAAGATGATACCTATCAATTATTAAGAAGGGATGTTTAGTACCAGAGAAACTAATTAACAAATTGCTTGTCAAATCGGACGATTGAAAACAATTAATTTCGCTGATTGGACACCAGCTATGAATCGGGTATAATGCACTGTTATGTAATACCGTAATTCCCCTAAGTATTCGGACACCCTAAATTTTCGGACACCATTAATTATTTTCCGAAATAATTTATTTTTTGTCCCTAAGTTCGGACACTTGGTAAAATAATTGTCCCTAAATTTTCGGACACGAAATTATGATGGTTTAGAAGTCCCGCAGTACTCTACCAAACAACAATTTAAAATGGTTTAGAAGTTGACGAAGACCCGCTATACTCTTTCCCAAACAACAAATTAAAATGGTTCAGAAGATCGACGAAGGTCTGCAATACTCTTTCCCAGACAACAAATTAAAGACTCTTCCAAACTGAAAGAGTTTGCATACGACAAAGGCTTGTTTGGGATATGGTAAACTTTTACCAAACGAAAATGTTCTTGGACTAGATAAAATTCGAAGGATTCGCAGACGACAATTACATTTTGCTAAAATAATTTTTGATTGGATAACGAAGAACACAGTGGGGGAAGAGGAGAAAATAATTAATTCCAGCGTTTTCTCCTTTTCCAACAATGTTTTCAAAAGGTTTTACCCCAGGATCGTTTAAAGTCGTGATTGTGTGGTAAAGAGTTAATTAGCAAGTACCTGAGAAGAGTAAATCGATCTATGTTTTAAGCTTAAATCCTTTGTTTGGTATCTGATTGATCATGGTAGACTGAATGCAGGTGCTAATTTGTGTTACACAGGCCGAATATGTTTAGTCCAATACCCGTGACGCATTAAAGATGTAAATCTTATCTATAAACGCTATAAGATACACTTTTAATGCATAACGGGATGGCTAGTTGTAACGACCTGTACACAGACATGTTGGCATGGAGACAAGCACGTGTATGGGTGACGTAACCAGGTTTAGTCAGGTCAAGAATAACCCTTATCACGACCATGATTTAGGATTGTTTAGCGAAGTAGCTATTTGCGTTCGAATACGTAATTGTGTGAACTCTTTTTACAAGTAAGTTTTATTAATCCATAAAGGTCGATCTCATGTCAGTTTTTTTCGGGAAATATTTGCCTTACTGTATGTTGTACATACGATGTCTATTAAAGGATATGTTGTTGTTGGAAAGAGATTTCCTGAAATT
The DNA here is from genome assembly GCA_945859785.2 of Tridacna gigas. Taxonomy (NCBI): domain Eukaryota; kingdom Metazoa; phylum Mollusca; class Bivalvia; order Cardiida; family Cardiidae; genus Tridacna; species Tridacna gigas. The sequence continues at coordinate 24,930,784 of OX244040.2, forward strand.
TTCGGACAGTCACACAAATAATTTAATAAGTTTTCGGACACCAAAAAAAATAATTATTTTTTTCCGTCCGAATACTTGGGGGAATTACGGTAGATCTACACACGCTGACTGTGTATGGAGTACCCAACGCGTGGTTAATATACGCGAGGCGACTTCCTGATTTTTTCAGGCGACTTCGATTTCGTTTTGCCCAGCGAAATGGGCAAAGTTTTTTTAAATCAGGCGACTTTTTCGCCGCCTAAGTTGCCCACTCAGCCGAGGCCTGAATGTTAGACTAATTTGAATTCAAAGCCTTTGCATTCTACAAATTAAAGGTTGCTCAAGTTATGGATATTGTTTTTTACAGGGTAGACAACATTATGGTTACCAGCATTTTCTCCTTTTCCCACAATTCTTTCAAGAGCCTCTGTTTGAATGCCATTAAATTATGGTGGTGTTCGGTAATGGTTAACTTGATATTCTGGGATATGTAGTCTTTTGTTTGCGCATATGCTTCTTTGTCTTCCTTTGGCTCGGAGCACATAAGTTGAAATTTTGAGCCATGCTCAGAAAAGGGGACTTAATGGATCTCCTTGATTAATTAAGGGTTTTTTTAACTAAGAAATTGATGCCGATAGTCGGCACCTTCCCCTTAGCAAATTTTCCCCCAAAAATGTAGTTTTCCACTGAGAAGTCAATTTTCCCCTAAGAGATCACATTTCCCCACTGCAATACAAAGTACTGTACTAAGATTTAGTAAATAAACCCACTCCCAGACCAAAAGATCGGCTGCAAAAACGACCAAGGAGAGTAATGTTTTCGTTGTTTAATGAGTTATCCGCCTTTGAGTTTGTGGAAATCCATCACTAGAGGCCCGATTTCGTATTTTGTATTCATTCTTTCCACGGAATTTTCCATTCGTCACAACTCGGCCGATTTCGTACCTACATCGGATTTCATTACCGGATCACCCGAGGTATGCCGAATGGGAATTTTCACGGTATAACACGAATAACTGTATCCCAGCATTTGGTATTCAACACTTTCATTGGCACGTTGACTTATACATGGAAACCATTAATGTCTTTCGGTATGTGACTTTTTCTGCGGTGTTGAAAGTAAAGTAAAAAGATGTCCTATAATTGGCCCATAACTACAATAAAATGCTGAAACTGTTAGACATGAAAAATACTAAATGAATCGATGCTTTTTGGGATCAAAAATCAAGCCAAAATCCAATGAATCATCGAAATTTGAGGCTGATGAACAATCCGAAAGTAGGCAATCGGTCCTGACGATCCTGGGTCAGACAGGGTAATTGTTGAAGAAATCAAAAGTACACAATCAGCATCGACATCCTTCGACCCTAGCCAGCTTTCTCTTGTTCATGAGAATTAATTTGTATCAAGATGAATTGTCAGAGAAGGACTTCGAGAATATTTGGACCAGGGTTCTCATTTGACTTGGGACCCTGAGTTTTGACGCTTAGAAATCCGAAATCGCCTGTTTTTGATGCTAAAAAAATGTCTGCCTAAGCGTCAGTCAGATGCATGAGATTATCGGATAAAGCGTAATATAAATTAGCTAGCATGTATTCGTAAGAAAAAGGGATGGTGATAAACACGATCAGTACTATCAGATGTATAAGACGCACGCAGCTCTGTCTATCACAACTAATCAAGCTAGCAAGTGGCGATTCATTTTTGAAAACGTGATAAAGGTGTAAATTCAATTATCTAGTGTAAGATGACATGTTTTAAAGTTACCTGCTACCCTAATTGACAAATTCATGCCAAATCATACAGTAATATTTCTGGAAAAATCAACTGACATAAAAATAAAAAAGTCGCTGAAGAAAAACATGAAAACCCATGACACAACAGAAGTCAGTTTGACATCGTCCGATCAGAGGCACTTCAGACTACCTTTTCATCTTTGATAACAAATTCAAACAGTGAATGTACACAAATTTTCTGTATAAAACAATAAGTGGAAGCTGAAATCTCTGTTTCATATTAAGGAAAAACTTTGGTTGTTTTTTTAACTGAAATTATACAACAACCTGTAGATTAGAAAAGGGTGGGGGGAGAAAGCTGGAGGTTTGGCCTTCTTGTTATACAGTATTAGCACTGGAACAAGTGTGAAAGAAAAAAGGTTATTGGACAAAAAAAGAACTCTAAAATTTAAAGAAAAAACACTTTTATGGATGTGGCCTTTATTTTCTCCCTTTTCGACAATGTTCTAAGCTGTGAAAGAAAAATCAAGTCATTCCAGCCACATTTGAATTGTCGTCTGCAAATGTCTAAAACATGATCGAGTCTAAAATTTTGTTGTTTGGTAAACAGTTTATGTCTGTTTATTCATAAAGATGAATTGCATGCTAGGACTGCAAGTTAAAACTTATCTATCCACTTCATTCCAACAAATCTGTACATAAGATGAGGTATTTTTTATTGTCTAATTTCTGTCAATAGATAAAGAATATAAATGAAAACTGTCTTTATTTCACCCTTATCTCTCCATAATAACCAAGTAATTGACCCTTTGACATTTTTCTTTGACTCTTAGAAAAACTGTTTTAATTTATTGATCTTCGTTAGTCCAAAAAGGACTGAGACATGCCTCTGTAGACATACATTTTGAGTTCACAAAACAGTTTAATTCAGTTTCATATGTTTGAGTGTTATTGCAAAGATTAATACCAGCGTTCTATTGATAGTACATAATGTATAATGATGTATACAAACATGTATAGCAAGACAGTAAATTTCCCCAAATATGGCTTTGTCGCGCATTTTTTCCCCTTTTGACCAGCGTCCAGTGTCGTCCCCAAACCCTAAAAAAAAGCCAAAGTCCATTTTGTTTAACAACTGACTGAATCATGAGGTACCCTTGTCCTTGGATATGCAGAAAATTGACTAATAGCAAAAAGTTTTGACCCAGGTCAGATAGACGCAAGACTGCATTGGCTGTCATGGGTCTATACTTTCAGCAGATGCATTAGGCCTCCTTTTTACAGAGCATGACACATACTTTTCTTATTCACATTTATCAGAGTATACCCAGACCAAAAAAAAAAATAACAACCTTATAATTTTAATTTTTTTTCACAGCCAAGAGATATTCTCTGTGGAGCTGCTGATGAAGTGTTGGCAGTGTTAAAGAATGACAGAATGAGGGAAAGAGAGAAGAAAAAGGAAGTTGAAAGCCTTTTGGGAAGCATGGCAGAAGAAAGATTTGCTCTGCTGTTTAATCTAGGCAAGAAAATTACAGACTGGGTACAGGAAGAAAAAATGCAAATTGGTAGGTTTTCAAGGCTCTTTGTAAAAGTCTGTGCATAGAATTTGCCTATGAAAGAACAGAAAATGTTGTGGGAAAAGAGGAAATGCTGGTTTCCTGAATTTTTCCTTTTTCTATGATGTTTTCAGAAGCTTTCTTCCTCAGCAATATTAAAACTTATGATCTTTTGGTAAAGGGCTAACTCTTGACCTAAAGGCAAAATTTTAGAATTGCCCACATTGAAAACATTTGCAAACAAAGTCAATTAGGCTGAAATGATGGGGAGTCATTTTGACAGGATAGAAAATATTCTGGGAAAAGGATAAAATGCTTGTTACATGCAATTTCTTCCATACAATATTTTGAAAAGGCTTTTTCCGAAGGGTTGTGAAAATATGAGTTTGTTTAGTGAAGGATTAATTTCTATAAATTTTTGTTATGACCTTTTGTACAGAAGTGTTTGCTGAATAGTTGCACAAAACTCGCAAGATAATGGGTAAAGGGTTTAAACCCTTAAGCTGCTAAGTGGGACTCCCTGACCTTTCTGCAGACAGTGTATATCAAGATCAGACTGCACAGAATGTGCAGTCTGATCTTGGATCTTCACAGTCCGATATGGATGTTTTTTTTTTTTCTCCAAAAGTAAGTTTGAAATAGCATTATTCTTGGTTTTACTATTGGCTTGAAAATTTCATCTGACCTGTTTAGCAGGATGAGGGTTAAAATACTCTGGAGTATTCACTAACTTGGTGTTTATGCTAATTGACAATGACATATTTTTGTTTGCAGAGGAGAATATAGATGAGACATATGGTGTGAATGTGCAGATAGAAGAATCAGATGATGAGGTAATCCAGTCCTGTTTTGTATTAATCTAATATACAGTTTGTAGCATAAATATTTCATCAAAGTCTGAATCGCCATTGACTTACATGTATTTCCAACTTTACTTTTTAATTTATTATGGCTTTAAAGATGAAGGTATAATTAGAAAACTTACATGAAAATAAAGCAAAACCAATTTTGCAAAAAATAATATATTTCCAGACTCGATACATAGTAGTAATATGGTAATAAAAATAGTAGTTTAAAAAGTGATCATTAGTTTTGAAAAACATTCTTTACATTGTTGTCTATGGTGATGTTGCTAAAGTTCAGTGGAAAAATGGCACCACTGGGTTTTATAGAGCTACAACCTTGATGTCAGGCGATGAACGCTAATAGCATATTAGTGTAAATAGCCTTTGGTAACCTCGCTTTCTGCTATTATAGTTCCCTCGTAGATTGAATGATCAGAAAAAGCTTAATTGATTGGCTTTCATAGTGAAAAATACATGTAAGTCTATGGGAATTCGGAATTTTATAAAAATATTGGCCATTAACTGTGTATGAGCCATGCTTGTTGATAATGGGGCTTAATGCTGTACTGACCTTTGTCAGCCTGTGCAGTCCAGGCAGGCTGACATGGGTGGAAGCTTTTTCCTGTTATTAACTTTCCTGCGTGTAAAAGGACCATTCTGCCTCCAGATCCAGTCCATTGTTAGACAGAGTGGATTTCATTGATCCATCATTATGTGATAACTGCATACTACTGCATACTACAATGCATCACAGATGCATAAAGCCCCCTTTGGCCAGAGCATGGCTCATATGTATGCAAGTTTCTGAACAATATTATCATGGTCGAAGCTTAATTGGATTGATTGAATAATGTTTACCTGGATTACAACATTATTAGCTCACCTGAGCACGAAGTGCTCATGGTGAGCTATTGTGATCGTGCTGTGTCCGTCGTGCGGTGTGCGTCGTCCGTCGTCAACTTTTTTACCTTGTGTACGCTCTAGAGGCCACATTTTCAGTCCAAACCTCAGGAAACTTGGTCAGAATGTTTGTCTTGATAAAATCTCGGACGAGTTCGAAATTGGGTCATGTGAGGTCAAAAACTAGGTCACTAGGTCAAATCTTAGAAAAACCTTGTGTACGCTCTAGAGGCCACATTTTGAGTCAGATACTTCTGAAATTTGGTCAGAATGTTTGTCTTGATAAAATCTCGGACGAATTCGAAATTGGGTCATGTGGGGTCAAAAACTAGGTCACTAGGTCAAATCTTAGAAAAACCTTGTGTACGCTCTAGAGGCCACATTTTCAGTCCGATCCTCATGAAATTTGGTCAGAATGTTTGTCTTGATAAAATCTCGGACGAGTTCGAAATTGTGTCATGTGGGGTCAAAAACTAGGTCACTAGGTCAAATCTTCGAAAAACATTGTGTACGCTCTAGAGGCCACATTTTCAGTCAGATACTTGTGAAATTTGGTCAGAATGTTTGTCTTGATAAAATCTTGGACGAGTTCGAAATTGGGTCATGTGGGGTCAAAAACTAGGTCACTAGGTCAAATCTTAGAAAAACCTTGTGTACGCTCTAGAGGCCACATTTCTGTCCAGTACTCTTGAAAGTTGGTCAGAATGTTTGTCTTGATAAAATCTCGGACGAGTTCAAATTTGGGTCATGTGGGGTCAAAAACTAGGTCACTAGGTCAAATCTTCGAAAAACCTTGTGTACGCTCTAGAGGCCACAGTTTCAGTCAGATACTTGTGAAACTTGGTCAGAATGTTTGTCTTGATAAAATCTCAGACGAGTTCGAAATTGGGTCATGTGAGGTCAAAAACTAGGTCACTAGGTCAAATCTTAGAAAAACCTTGTGTACGCTCTAGAGGCCACATTTTGAGTCAGATACTTCTGAAATTTGGTCAGAATGTTTGTCTTGATAAAATCTCGGACGAATTCGAAATTGGGTCATGTGGGGTCAAAAACTAGGTCACTAGGTCAAATCTTAGAAAAACCTTGTGTACGCTCTAGAGGCCACATTTTCAGTCCGATCCTCATGAAATTTGGTCAGAATGTTTGTCTTGATAAAATCTCGGACGAGTTCGAAATTGTGTCATGTGGGGTCAAAAACTAGGTCACTAGGTCAAATCTTCGAAAAACATTGTGTACGCTCTAGAGGCCACATTTTCAGTCAGATACTTGTGAAATTTGGTCAGAATGTTTGTCTTGATAAAATCTTGGACGAGTTCGAAATTGGGTCATGTGGGGTCAAAAACTAGGTCACTAGGTCAAATCTTAGAAAAACCTTGTGTACGCTCTAGAGGCCACATTTCTGTCCAGTACTCTTGAAAGTTGGTCAGAATGTTTGTCTTGATAAAATCTCGGACGAGTTCAAATTTGGGTCATGTGGGGTCAAAAACTAGGTCACTAGGTCAAATCTTCGAAAAACCTTGTGTACGCTCTAGAGGCCACAGTTTCAGTCAGATACTTGTGAAACTTGGTCAGAATGTTTGTCTTGATAAAATCTCGGACGAGTTCGAAATTGGGTCATGTGGGGTCAAAAACTAGGTCACTAGGTCAAATCTTAGAAAAACCTTGTGCACGCTCTAGAGGCCACATTTTCAGTCCAATCCTCATGAAACTTGGTCAGAATGTTTGTCTTGATAAAATCTCAGACAAGTTTGAAATTGGGTTGTGTGGGGTCAAAAACTAGGTCACTAGGTCAAATCTTAGAAAAACCTTTTGTACACTATAGAGGCCACATTTTCAGTCCAATACTCTTGAAAAATGACCAGAATGTTTGTCTTGATTGTATCTTGAAATAGTACGAAAATGTGCCATGTTGGGTCAAAAACTAGATCACCAGGTCAAATCTAAGAAAAACGTTGTGCTCTAGAGGCCATATTTTCTGTCCAGTACTCTTGAAAGTTGGTCAGAATGTTTGCCTTGATAATATCCCTGACTAGTTTGAAAATAGGTCATGTCGGGTGAAAAACTAGGTCACTAGGTCAAATCTTAGAAAAACCTTGTGTAAGCTCCAGAAGCCACATTTTCTGTCTGATACTCTTGAAAGTTGGTCAGAATGTTTGTCTCGATGATATCTCAGTCGAATTTGAAAATGGGTCATGTTGGGTCAAAAACTAGGTCACCTGGTCAAATCTTAGAAAAACCATGTGTACTCTGTTGTGGCCACATTTTTTGTTCAATACTCTTTTAAAGTTGCTCAGAATGTTTGCCTTGGTAATATTTTGGATGAGTTTGAAAATGGGTCATGTTGGGTCAAAATCTAGGTCACTAGGTCAGATCTTAGAAAAACCTTGTGTATGCTGTAGAGGCCACATTTTCAGTCCAATACTCTTTAAATTTGGTAAGAATGTTTGTCCTGATGATATCTTGGACCAGTTTGAAAATGTGTCATGTTGGCTGAAAAACTAGGTCACTAGGTCAAATCTTAGAAAAACCTAGTGTACGAATGACTCTCAGAAAGAAGCCTTTTGAAAACACTGTTTGAAAATGAGAAAATGCTAGTATCCAGCATTTTTCCCTTTTTCACAATGTTTTCTACCCCTTTGAGAGACCAATTCCACAGCTTGATCCACATATTATTTGTTTTATGCAGAAGGTTCAGACTGATGAATTTAAAATTTTATTGTTTGGTAATACATATATCTCACAAGACGTTGGAAATTGGTTGTGCTTGGTCAAAAGGCTCAGGTGAGCGACTCCAGGGCCATCATGGCCCTCTTGTCTTAGTCATAACTCAGCAACAGTTTACATGTTCATGATGGTCATAGGTTTCGCCAGTGCTAGTGTAGGGTTTTAAAGTGTCTTTCCGTAGGGCTCTCCCACAAAAAACTTGGCATTTGGAAAGGAACAAACCTTTGCCTCAGGATTGCCATATCTTCACCTTTGCCACTGAGCCATGCAGGACCTCTGTTTAGGATGAAGGAAAATCTTACAAAGAGACAGCTGAAGAAGATGTAATGATTTCTTCAATAGTAAAAATGCTTACTTCTTCCATGTGTCAAAATTTATCTTAACCACTTACACAAATAATATAAGGATATCAAATTTATTTCTACAATACTCAAATCATTTACTTTCATGGGAATATTTTAATCATTAAAAGTTCAGTTTTACAGATTTTACCCTCTTTCTCCAGTTATATCGTAAGGTTGTGTATAAGTTCCCTGGAAAACATTTCTTTGAGTAGTTAAGTTTCCCATTGGTACGAATGTTATAGGATGATGCTGATGTGTATGGTGAAGTGCGTGAGGACGAGGAAGATGATGATGAGAATGCTGGAGAAGAAGCGGACTTAAATGTCACTTTATCTGCTGGAAATGTATGTGAGAACCTTATCATTTTCCAATTTTAGTTTAGTAGTTAATCTAGACTAATCAATCATATGTTTAACAATGTTTTTGATAAGGAGGCTTTTGATACTAATGTGAGACAAGAGGAAGTAACTAGCACTTTCTCTTTTATTATGATGTTTTCTACCCTTTGAAAGGCAAATTGTATTGATTTAGCCACATTTAATTTATTGTTTGCAAATGCAATTTAGACATCACTTGTCTAGATTTTTGGTGTCTGGTAAAGGATTTAGTTACTTGAGCAGATAGTAATAAAGGTGAGCAATTGTGTTAGCTCACAGTTCTTGCTTATCTTTCAACAATTTCAAGAACTTTCTGACCATGGGTCTCCTGTAACAAATTTGCTCAACTTTTGCCACAAGTGTCAAAAATCAGTCACATCTTCAAATTTGATTATATAGACTCAGTTGAGCAGCAAAGGACCATGATTTTATTTCAGTTCCACTTATTGCTGTTTTAATTTTCATTTCAGAAATGTCAGTACATATAGTTAGAAAGACAAATTGCATCAGAAATTCGGGAATTAAGTTTGGCTTTTATTCAGCTATGTTGCTTTTTTACCTTTCAAATTTCTAGGTTATAGTTACAGAGCTTAATGTTTTTCAAAACCCAAGTGTTTATAGTTTCACATATTTCTACCCTTTATTGGTGAATAAATGAAAAGGACTTCTCAATCAGCTGAAACATTGCAGTTTAAAATGTGTCTTTGCCGCATTGTTTCACAATATAGCTGACTGGGTAGATTCAGAATCTTGACCTAAACTAACTACAAAAGGCATTTCTGATCTTAATCTGCAAGAAGTTCTGTTGAGCACTCAAAGCTTGCTGTTTTTTTTTTCTTTTTATTATTATTTTTAAGGACGAGCAGTTATTGTATGGCCTGTTGTTAATGATATGTTTTGTACTTGTAGCTTGGAGGTGGAGATCAGAGTCTGATCTCTAAAGAAGACTCTGGTCTTCATCCAAGGGATATAGATGCTTTTTGGCTGCAAAGAAAATTAAGTAAATACTACCCAGATGACCCTACAACAGCACAGTCCAAGTCTAAAGAAGTCCTTCAAATTTTAGAGGTAATTTTGATGATAGTGTCCCATTACTTAGTGCACAAGATTTGTTTCTCTCTCACAGCTGAGCATTGTTTTGATTGTAAGCAGCTGGCAGCTTGGAAAGAATGTTGTACAAAGTACTGGAAAGAGAAATGAATGGATAGGTGCACAGGCAGCATTGATATACTGAAATAATGTTAAAAATAGCTTGTAACACCAGACAAACAAACTTTGATGACATTGATGGTATGATTTCTCAGAGTGAATTTTTTACTAAAAGCTTTAAATCAGGAGGAGCAAGATCCTTCTTTTCACTAAAATTTTTCATTTGCCACTTAATTGTTTTTTCTGTCCCATTTACACCAATTTGTGAAAACTTAACTTACTTTGAATGGCATGAGGAAAAGAAATATAAAATGGAATGAATCCAATTTGTTTATGCTACCATTTAAAATCTTCATTGTTTTTGATTGCCTTTTTTTGTGTAAAGATTAATCTTCAAATGATGTTGAATTGCATTATCTACCATGTAAGTGGGTTGGATTGCAAGTTGTATTGTATTATTGTAGGTAATTGTTTACAAAACAGTCAGTTGTTTTTTATGCCTTAAGAAAGAAGGCCTTTGATAATTTGTGAAAACATTTTTTTTGTCTATGATAAAGGATTACTGTTATGTATCATTTTCCCATTTCAGTCTATTTTACTGGACAAAATTAGCTTTATTAGAAAGAAATACTTTTGTGTTTTTTGGATTGCATGATAACAGTTTTATACAGAGATTTAACATTTTATTTCTCAGAATGCCAGTGATAACCGAGAAGTAGAGAACCAACTGGTGATGTTACTTGGTGTAGATGCATTTGCTTTCATCAAAGTTTTGACACAGTACAGAAGAATGAGTACATATTACACTTTAGTAGCTCAGTTGTTGTCAAGAGAAATATCAAAATGAGCCATGCTGTGTGAAAAGGGGGCTTAATACATCTCCTTGACACATGATATCAAGCATGTCATCATATAATTATAGATTCATAAAATCCCTATAGTCTAACAATTGACTAAATCTGGGGGTAGAATGGTCCTTGGACATGCAGAAAAAATTAGGATAGCAAAAAGCTTGTGTCCATTTCAGCCTGCACGGACCGCGTAGGCTGACATGGGTCGATACGTTATGCAGATACATTAAGCCCCCTTTTCACAAAGCATGGCTCAAATATTATAGTATTCCTGTCATCATCTGGGTCATTGTTGTCCTTTGAAAACCTTGACATTTGCCTATATCTCTGCCATTACTGAAGATATTTACTTAAATTGTGGCTAGTTGTTGAGTCTCAGAGGATGGACCCATACCATAAGGGAAGGTATCCCTCTAAACAATTTTTTACACAATTATGCTCCTTTTTCGATATAGATTTTCCAGGAAAAAGTGCAACTGCAGAAGGAAGTTGGGGCCCACATGCTTTTATTTTGCCTATTATATTAATATTTCACAATTTGCTATACAAGTTTGAAGCTTTACCTTCTTGCATTAATCAATTTTAAAAGTATACGAAGAAAAACAGAAATATGCAGTTAATGCAGTTTACATCCCACAGTATTTTGTCTGTTATTCAAAGAAGACAATTTTGTGTCTTTCATCTGTTTCTCATTTGAACTTTAACTCTTTACAAAAGAGCAACATAATTATCTAAATTGAAAACATTTGCAGACACCAGAGTGAATGTAAGTCAATTGATGCAGTTTGTCTTTTAAATCAAGAATCAAAGAAAAAGAGGATGAAAAAGGCAGAAAATGCTGGTTACCAGTATTTTCTTTATCTTTCACAATGTTTTCAAAATCCTTCTTTCTCAAGGTTGGCACGGTATTGTTTTGCTAAGGGTCAATTAAGCATATATTGTCACATTTTATTTACAGTTCTTTACTGCACTTTGCTGCAACAAGCACAGAATGAGGAAGAAAAAGTGGCAATTGAGGAGAAAATGGAGAGTGAACCAGACCTTGTGAAAATTCTACAGGCTTTGCAGGCCACAGATAAAGAGGATCTGGTGACGGAAGAAAGATCTCGTCGAGATCAGGCTAGAAAAAGTCGTGTTGCTGCAGATATTGAAGCCATGGATACTGAAGATGCACAGGTATGTTATTGTACCATGCCAGTTGGTTGATTTCTAGTTCGACTAATGTATTATTTTTGGCAATTTCATTAGCCCTTTATACACCAAGGCCCAGTAGCCTGATCAGAAATACACAAAACCTGTAATCTAGTGGTTATGAGTTAAAAGCTTGGCTCATCCAAACTCCTTTTCCAAGATGGATGATACACATTTAATTCAATAGACTCATTCCTCTCACACTATTGAACACTGTTTAGCATTTGGTTTTGAATGCGGCCATTTGGGTTTAAAAGACAAGTTCTGCATTTTACTATACAATCAGATTTTCAGCAAAAGTTATTTTCTTTTTCCATTTGTGCATATTTCCAGCATTATTTTATTATTAGCTAGCTTATCACCACGAAAATGAGCACTAGTGGTATGGACTGGATATCAGTGCAAAATTTTGTCATGATAATGTATATATTTGTAGATATACACACAATATCAACAGCAGTTGGATTCCAGTTTATGACCATTTCATAACTGGAGATTTGTTTATATGTTTCTGGTTTAACATGTTCTATTTTCCTTTTTTTACTATATTAACTATTTACCAGATGACAAAATTTTGGACTTGTCTCAATTGAAAGCATTTATAAACAGTATATAAATTGCAGCTCAAGTCAAGTGTTTGTCTTTGATAAAGAAGAAAACATTGTAGGAAATGGAGAAAATGCTGTTGACTAGCATTTTCTGTTTTTTCCACAATGTGTTCAAAAACTGTCTCTTTCCAAGTAGTTAAAGGTTGGAATAGTGTGGTAAAGGATTAATACTATGTTGCAAAGTAAGGTTAAAGAATTATTGTAAAGCTTTTTGCCAAAAAAAAAAAATGAATTCTTCCTTGTAGGAGCTTGGTTATGTGAACATGCTTGACCTGGAGGATCTGACATTTACAAGTGGCAGTCACTTGATGGCCAACAAAAAGTGCCAGTTGCCAGATGGATCCTTTAGAAAACAGAGGAAAGGATATGAGGAAGTACATGTACCAGCACTGAAACCTCAGCCATTTGATGCTGATGAGGTATGAACTCTTTACCACATGACAAAATTTTGGACTCTACCAAATCGAAAGCATGTGCAGACTACAAAATAAATGTAACTCAAATGATGATTTCTAGAGTTAGGTTCTTTGATAGGGTAGAAAACATTGTGCAAAAAGGAGAAAATGCTAATTACCAGGATTTTCTCCTTTTTCCACAATATTTTCAAAAGCCTTTCTTTAGGGTCATTAAAACTCAGGAATGTGTGGTAAAGAACAAACTTGATTTGTTGCAATGCCTGGCTGATTAGCTATGTACCTAACAGATCCGAGTTTTGAAGACCCTATGAAAGAAGACTTTTGAAAGATAATGTGAAAAGGAAAAAAATGCTGATAACCAACATTTTCTCCTGTTCCCTTTCTTTCTAATATTGCATGAATAAGTCTTATCCCTAAGCCAAAGTTCTGTTTGGCACCTAAATATGCTTCCAATATGGAAAAGTCTAAAGGTTGTTATTCAGTAGGAGTTTACTCATTACTAACTGCTAACGACTATGTGCTTTACAGCTGACCTTTGTATGTTTTTTAGATAGTAAACAATCATCATTAGCTTTTTTTTCATGTCCCTACCAGTACTAAAGAAATTCACTTCAAGCTAGGCTAGGTGTAGTTGTTAAATGACACAAACTAGGGACCTTTGTGGATTATCTGAAGAGGAAAAAATACAAGAAGGGCAGGTAACTCTTAGAAGATTTTAACAGTGGTAGAATTTTTATTGAGGAAGCAACTGTAGCATAATAGTAGCAATGGCATGCTGTCCTTTTTTTAACCACAATAGGCTAACGGAGAAATTTGTCTTACTGAGCAAGTTTTCCTGTTGCTAAGGTGTTTTTACTTTCTATTCATGTATCAAATTGTGATTCATATTGATTACCGTTATATCACAGGAACATCTTGAAAGTTCTCTGCTGCAAAATTGTTGCAGAGTGAGTAAGTGGTTGGTTGGCCTACAATTTTACATGCATTGCAAACTTACATATATTGGATAGAAATCGTCCATATTGATATTGAGCATTTTAATTTATAGACATCTGTTACATTTGTTTTCAGAAATTATTTTTCCTTGCGTTGCTGTACAGTTCATTTTTACACTTTTATTTGACTGATACTTTTTCTTTCAGTCCTTAGTAAATATAGATAGACTGCCTAAATATGCACAGCCAGCATTTGATGGTTTCAAGTCCCTGAATAGGATACAAAGTAGACTTTTCAAGGCAGCTATGGAAACAGATCAGAACATCCTTTTGTGTGCTCCAACTGTAAGTAAAGTTACTGACTGATATTTTTGTAAAGCTGAACAAGTTTTAAATGGAATGTTTAAGACTTTTATTCCTCTTACTGCAAATTTGTTCTGTCAAAATAAAACAGAAGTTTAAAATACCTTTTGAAGAAGTATTGTGTTATAAGTTGTGGTCTGGACAAACTGTAAGTGGTGACATTTGGCTTAAGCGTTAATAGTTAAGTGTAACTGTACAGAATATGCAAATTTGTATCATGATAACAAAAGAATGATTTCATTCTGTTTGGCCTCTCTTTAAATTTGTTTACCAGCTGAAGTGAAATTCAAAATTAATTTTGATTTGCTATACAGAAGCACTTTATTTTACAGCAGAACACAAGAAATCTCAAATAAATGATTGGAAAGATCTTTGCTTGTACTTTCTGTTTTATAGGGTGCTGGAAAAACCAATGTAGCCCTTTTGACTATGTTAAGAGAGATAGGAAAACATGTGAACCCAGATGGAACTATTAACAGTGATGAATTTAAGATAATCTACATCGCTCCTATGAAATCCCTTGTACAGGAAATGGTGGGAAATTTCGGAAAGGTATATCTTTATTTACTTGTAGTCAAAAATGAGGATTAAAGCAGCATGTTTATACTCCTTGAGTTTTGATACTTAGGATAAAAATGGCTATTTGGGAATAGTGTAAATCAAGATCACACTGCACTCAATCTGAAACATCTTGAGACATTAGATATTTTGGCTGAAAGGGATCAAAAAAGTTCGGGATAATTTCATCTTTTCACAGATCATAAACAGTCTATACCATTTATTCAAGACTGTAACGGTACATGAGATACCTGAAGACAGGTTTTCTGGCACCTAAAGTGACAATCACAATTTTATTAGAATGTGTGTAGTCGGATCTTGACCTGAACTATCTGACGTAGACTGAGATACCCTTGACAAGACAGCTTTATCACTGCAATATTACGTAATATTTGCTACCTGAAAGTGTCCCTCTCTTTAATTCAGCACTTTGAGGTTACCATAACAATTATTTCTTTAGACTTTTGCTAATGGAAATCAAAACTTTTCTAGTAATCCCAAAGTGTGTGATAATTACTGTTAAATGTGAAATGATTTTCAATATAGTAGGATAGTACCGAATGTTGATATTCTGTTAATTTGAAAAGAACATGGATTGGAATATGTACATTTTTTTTCCAGATTTTCTTTGTTATAATTATAAGCAGTCTGAAATGATGATAAGCAAATAGAAAGAAGTCTTTCATGATAAACATATCATTTTTATTTCAGTTGTTCTCTTATATATTAGTTCTCTTTGTTTCTGTGTGTGTACAGAGATTGAAGACGTATGGGTTAAAAGTGGGAGAGCTGACAGGTGACTCCCAGATGACTAAAGAGGCTATCAATGCCACACAGCTGATTGTATGTACACCAGAAAAATGGGACATCATTACACGTAAAGGTGGAGAAAGAACGTATACACAGCTTGTTAGACTGATCATATTTGTAAGTTTGTAAGATTTGTATGTCATCTAGTATTGGAGGATTCTTATCTATAATATTTCATGAACCATGATTGGTGCATAAACAGTTTGCAGGCAAAACCTTTACACTGCTTGTCAGACTGATTGATGCTTTATTGATAATTATTTGCAGATGTTATTGCTGAACATATTTCTCATAGACTTTTGTTCTTTTTTTATTTCTTCTTCATCATCAGTTGAAATTATTATTTAGGGACATTTAAACATGAACATTCAAAGTTGTGCCATATAGGTTAATGGTTTTAAAAGTTATACAGGCCAGCATATTTAGTTGAAATATACTAATATATAGCATAATGAATATTACAGGTTTTATAGAAAGAAATATACTAATATATAGCATAATGAATATTACGGGTTTTATTGAAAGAAATATACTAATATATAGCATAAAGAATAGACAGGTTTTATTGAAAGAAATATACTAATATATAGCATAAAGAATATTAAGGGTTTTATTAAAAGACAAGCTTTAGTTGAAATATGCTGGTATAGAGCATGAAGAATTTCATGGGTTTTAAATTTTTCAGTTAGTGATTCAAATGTTTCAAAACTTGATTTTGTCTCTATTATACAGGATGAGGTTCATTTGCTTCATGATGAAAGAGGACCCGTTTTAGAGTCCTTGGTAGCCAGGTAAGTGACAAAAATTGAAGTCTAATTAGGCAATCTGTTTCTGAAGTAAAACTAACTTGTAGAACATTTCTCAGTCTAAGTAGATCTAAACTTATCTGTATGAAACACAGATACCTTTTAAACCTTAACCAAACTGTAAAATTCTAGACCAATTTAAATCCAATACGAGATTCTGTTACTAAAGATTTTTTGACTTGTCCAAATCCAAAGCCAAGCAGGGTCGCACAGTTGGTAGCACACAGGACTTTAAACCAGGGAGTTGCAGACTTTACTCCCCAGCTAGGCAAATTTCTTTCGCAGGATTCATGATAGTCATTTAGATATGGTTATGCTTGAAAGTAGATAGTTGCTTGAGCAGAGTATTTCTGGAAGTACAGGTAAAAGAAATCCCGGGAAAGCATGGATAGACATACTGGTCACTGTAAAAATGGTGTTAGACACCATACTAATGAACTACATCCAAAGTCTTTGTAGACTAATTTAATGTGGTTAAATCTTTGGAAGGATAGAAAACATTGTAGGAAAAGGCAAAAAATGGTTGTAACCAGTGCATTTTCTCCACTTCCCACAATGTTTTCAAAAGTCGTCTCCGCATAGCCATTTAAACTTTTGATTGTTTGGTAAAGGGTGAAAAGAGTTATAAATGGAAGAAACAAAATTTGTTGTATTTAATGACTAATTCATTGATTCATTCAGAAGTTCCTTCATGAATGATCTTAAATTGTTAAAGTTACTGCTGAACTTCGGTTTCTCCTTCTCTTATTAGTCATCAGTGTAAAAGCCAACTTTTTTGTCTGTAAATGGTAGTAACTTATATTGGACTTTAACCCTTCTTTTTTTCTTCTCAAAAGAACAATAAGAAATATTGAAACCACCCAAGAGGATGTGAGACTGGTTGGTTTAAGCGCCACTCTGCCAAACTATGAAGATGTTGCCACATTTCTGAGAGTGGAACCAGCAGAAGGTCTATTTTTCTTCGACAACAGTTTTCGTCCTGTTCCCTTGGAGCAACAGTTCATTGGTATTACAGAGAAAAAACCAGTGAAGAGGTTCCAAATTATGAATGAGATTGTATATGAGAAAGTAATGGGCCATGCGGGGAAAAATCAGGTAAATAATCATTTTTTTCTATACAACATGAGAAAGTTGTAAACTTCTCCCATTTCAAAGAATTTGCAAAGGACAAAATAGATGTGCCTCAGATGATGAGATGCATTTTCAAAAAGGGACTGAATGTTACTGTTCACCGGCATTTTCTCCTTTTCTCACAATGTTTTCAAAGGGCATTCTTCTGAAGGTCACTAAAACTAAGGATTTTTGGGTAAAGAAATGATAGCAGGTGTTAAACTGTTGTCAAAAACAAATTGTCTTATGTGTAATTTGTTTACCTCTCTAATTTGAATGCTTGTAAAGCAGAAAGTATCAAATTTTTAGATATTTGTTAAAACCAGCAAGTTGCATAAAAGAGCAAATGAGACGAGCAAGCAAGAAAGAAAGATGGTGGCGCATAGCTAGGGCACCTAATGCAAACCAAAAACTGAGGGATCTGGCATTTGATGTATGAACTAAGCTCTGGCAAAAGGGGGCTTAATGCATCTCTGTGATCCATGTTACCAAGCAAATACATAAGTATGGGTCCATAAATCTGTTTTGTGTAACAACAGACTGATTCATAAGGTAGACTGGTCCTTGGACATGCAGAAAATTGACTGATAGCGAAACGTTTCTGCCCAGATCAGCCTGCGCAGGCTGACCTGGGTTGATGCTTTTTGCAAATGCATTAAGCCCCCTTTTCACAGGGCATGGCTCATTTAGATATTTTTTATCCTCAAATCTTCAGGCGATATACCTACACAAGCATCCCTACACTTTGTCTAACCTGTCTCAGCTGCATGTATTAACCCTTTCCCAAACAAGCCCTGGTTTTCACGTGTCTGCAGCACAAGTCTTTTGAAAACACTGTGGGAAAAGGAGAAATTGCTCGTAACGAGCAATTTCTCCTTTTCCCACAGTGTTTTCTACCCTTTCTGATAACTTTCTGCCATTTTCATCAAATTTAAAATTGTCGTCTGCAAACTCTTTCAATTTGGACCAGTCCAAAATTTGTCGTTTGGGAAAGGGTTAAAGTAACAATAGCTGCTAAACGTGAACAAAGTGGGTGTTAAAATGCATTTAAATTTGAATTATACCACTTAAAAGTATGGAAATTATTGTGTAAGTAACAATCTGTCATTGCACAGTTGGTCCAAGTGTTACTCATTGGCAGAGAAATTAATTTCAAAACTAGATCCAATGCTGCCAAGTGACTCTATATTTAGTTTACTTTTGCCTGATTTTAAAATTCACTTTTCTTCCAGCAACTAATGCTTGGACCAACATGTGCAATAACAGATTGTCATCTTCACAATATTTTCCATACTTTTACATGGTATGATTTAATTTTGAATGCACTTTAACACCTGCATTAATTTTTGGGGCCTTTAAGGGGGCAATTGTGGCAGCCTTAACATATTGATTGATAATGAAGAATATGATTTAATCTCTATTCACTTCATTGCTTCATTGATGTCGTATTAACCTCATAAATTCATTTTGTAGGTACTTGTATTTGTACACTCAAGAAAGGAGACGGGAAAAACAGCTCGAGCTATTCGAGATATGTGTCTAGAGAAGGATACCCTGGGAATGTTTTTGAAGGAAGGTTCTTTTTCCACAGAAATTTTGAGAAATGAAACAGAAAAAGTCAAGAATCTGGAATTGAAAGATTTACTGCCTTATGGATTTGCAATTCATCATGCTGGAATGAACAAGTTAGTTTATCAATTTCAATTTCTTCCTGTATTATTGTTTATCACTAAATAATGTATGAAAGCTCCTGTTTCAATGATAGACTATTCCAATTCAAGAAATATACATACATTATTTCTGTCATCAGAATATCTAGACAGTGATTGTTATGATACAAAGCAAAATTACATAGAGACCTGTTGAAAGAAAGATAAATAGATGGAGTTGAAGATTTACTCTTTAGGCAATGTGACTCTATTTTGTATTATTGTTTTAAATGTTAAATTGAAGGAGAATTAATGAACATCATTGAGTCAACTATTACTTCTCTTGATTTGGGAAAATTTGAGTGATTTTCTGTTTCGGAACATTAGACACTTGACCTTCAGTATTTTCATGATTTTGTTTCCAGGCCATATTTATGTGATTGTTTAGTTATTGTAACAGAATATTGAATAGCAGTGTTACTTTGCAGCTTAAGTGAGCACAAAGAGCTCCCAGTGAGCTGTTTGATTGCCTATAGTTGAGTGACATGATTTTTCTAAAGAGTCCATTTTTGAAAACCTTTGGGGCCATTTTTCGTCCAGTCTATATAATACATTTGTTTTTAATTCGCATTAAGTTGGAAACAGCTTTGAAATTGTTTATCGTACATGTCAATACCATTTGGAAACACTCCGCTCATAAAAAGAACTGAAAGACTGGAAAATAATTCTGTTGCTGGGATCTTGTTGTCCCAGCTAATAAACAGTGCCACAGTACATGATGTAAGATATCCATCTATTTGCAGGGTAGACAGAGCACTTGTTGAGGACTTGTTTGCTGACAGACATATCCAAGTCCTTGTGTCCACATCAACTCTTGCCTGGGGTGTTAATCTCCCAGCTCACACTGTGATCATTAAGGGAACACAGATATATAACCCTGAAAAGGGCAGATGGGTAGAACTTAGTGCTCTTGATGTGATGCAGGTACATCTATGTACTTCTAGGTTTTCTTTAATCCTGTACCAAGCAAATCCCGTTTTCTAGGTTTTCTTTAACCCTGTACCAAATAAATCCCGTTTTCACAACCCCGGAGAATAAAGTTATTGAAAACATTGTGGGAAAAGGAAAAAATGCTGGTAGGCAGCATTTTCTCCTTTTCCCTTAATCTTTTCTACTTTTTCATGAACAAATTTAATAATTTTGCCACTTTTAATTTGTTGTCTGTTAATGTTTTCATTTTGGGCAAGTCTGAAATGTTGGTATTTGGCAAAGAGTTGAAGATGTAGTCCTTTTTACACACTCATCATAGGAAAAGAATAATGTTTTGAAATCTGAGGATAGAAGTGAAAGGGAATGCAGTGGAATCTTATTAATTTGTGCATTGGTGGATTGCAGCAATGTAAAGGCTAGTAGGCTTGAATTGGGTAAAAAGAAAAATATCAGTTTAAAAATTATAATTCCTGACTCTAATTTTATGCTTTCGTTTCTGTTGGTCAGCTTGACCTTTCCACATTTTAGGTACAAAAACATCATGTTTCATTTGGGGAAAAAAAAATTCTAGACTCTAATATTATGTTTTCATTTCTATCATGCAGATGTTGGGAAGAGCGGGTCGACCTCAATTTGATACGATTGGTGAAGGAATCATGTTGACCAATCACAGTGAACTACAATATTATCTATCCTTGATGAACCAACAGCTACCCATTGAGAGTCAGTTTATCAGTAAAATGGCAGATAATCTTAACGCAGAGGTAGTGCTGGGTACTGTACAGAATGTGAGAGAGGCAGTAGACTGGCTTGGTATGTCAATTGTTTTTGCCTAATGCTTGTTAGATTTTATCATCTCCTCAAAGTCACTTTTAGTGACAGTTTTAGTGGTATAAATTTGGTTGGTCACATGGTTGCCTACTTTCAATAAGCAAGTATGTACTTCTTGGAAGTAGATGAACTGATTGACTTGCTCTAGATTAATGCCTCAAATGTGGATCAAAATAAAACAAAATGATTACAAAGCTTGAGTTCACTTTTGCTAAACTTATTGGCTAAAATTTACTGTTCATATCTCGTGTAAATCTTTACCAGACAACCAAATTGTACACTCATCCATATTGAAAGTACTAACAGATGGATTTGTGGTTGAAGGGGTTGAAAAAAATTATGGGAAAAGGACAAATGCTGATTACCAGCATTTTCTCCTTTTTGAACAATATTTCCAAAAGCCTTTTTGTTCATTTTCTTTAAAATGGGATTTTTTTTATAAAGGGGTAAATTTTTTGTCTTGATATCTTATTTTTTCTTCAGATCTATAACAAAAAGTTGGCATTACCTCCCTTGCAGGTTACACATACTTGTATATTCGGATGTTACGAGCCCCACAACTGTATGGGGTAAGCCATGATTCACTTAAAGATGATCCACTCCTACAACAGAGGAGGAAAGATCTGGTACACACGGCAGCTGTTTTATTGGACAAACACAATCTTGTTAAATATGACAAGAAAACTGGAAACTTTCAGGTAAGTTCGAATTTTTCTGGATTGCTTTTTCTTCATCGGATCTGATGAAGTGGTATGAGCTTTGTAGAATTTCCAAGATAGAACACGAATCTTCTGCTGAAGAGGAAAATATTGACTTCACAGACTTTGACATACACATATCTTATTAGCTTAGCTGTTTTTGAAGAAAACGTCAGGTTACTGTGGTAGCCTTGATGTCATCGTCTGTGTCTTTGTACAGAAACCTTGACATTTTACAACATCTGTTATTAAGATATTTACTTCAAACTTGAACAATTGACCTTTCTGCAAACGCAAGTTTGGCATGCCCACCTTAGTAACACGGTATTTTGGTCGCTTCGCCTGACAAACAAACCAGAAAATGGCATCTACTACATAGAGAAAGCGTGTTTATTTCTGTTTTATTCTAACTTATGTTTCGCTCTAATTGAAGCGCTCAAAGTTTTTTTCCCAACTTTCTTTTCAGTTCAAACAAAATCGGCAAGGTAACAAAAAAAAATACTTCGAATAATGTCATATGTATAAGAAATCGAGAAGTAAAAATACCGCAAATATGGTCGTAATTTCGTGTTCAGTCTCGGCACTTAAAGATACATTGTGAGTAGATTGCTGTCGGCAACATCTATAAGTAGGAATAGGGGAAAGGGGCTGAAGTTTTTAAGGCATTCTGTCAGTATATAACATGCCAGTTTGACAGTAATTAATTTAAGAAAAGGACGTACAATTTAACCCTTTACCACACTACCTGGTGCTCTAACGACCTTAAAGGAGGAGACTTTACAAAACTTTTCTCTTTTCTGAGATGTTTTTTACCCTTTTAAGACAAATCTCATCATTGTAGCAACATTTAATTTGTCGACAGCAAATGTTTTAAAATAGACGAATCAAGTGTTTTTTGTCTTTTGATACATGTTTGAGTAAAAATCGGTAAGTGTTATTGTAAGTGATCAATTAAGAAAGTGGTGTGTTGTAATTTTAACAGATGTATGTTATAAATAAACATGTTTAAAGTGGGGGTATGTTTTGGTCACTTGAGGTGATTATAAGCATTATTATTGGAATGGACATGTATTTATCAGTTATGCAACAATCGAGGGAAAACAAACAATTGGTGACATCAAGCCAGAGTGCCATTAACAGTCACATGTAATCGTTTTAATGAAACAGGAATGAAATATGAATGCTGCCTAAAGTATTACAACAAGAATCATAGGATGACATTTGCAATTTCAACTTATTTATGAAACAAGATGACGAGTTGCTGTCAATAAATTATACCTCATCCTGCTCGTTTCGGACAACGATTATGACTGTCTACAAGTAATGCTTTAAATTTGAAAGATGTTCTTTCAATTAGATTTCAACAGGCAGTGTAAAAGTAAACTTTGGCATAATTGTTCTTTCTTTCTCGAAAGATTAAAAAAAAAATGTTTTACTTGTGTTTGGTAGAGAGGCTGGTTTTTTGGAACCCTAGTTAAAAGGCGACATTTACGTGGATATAGGTTTTTTGAATGGATAAATTCAGTTTTCCTTTCAGGGTATATTATGTAACATTTATTGTACCACATGATCCTGATCTGCAACTTTAATCCATTTTGAAATAATTATTCTATAATCCAGTCTTCCTTGGTTTAAATGAAAAGAAAAAAATTACATTGTCTGTCCATAGTAAGGGCTGTAACTTTGACCTTATTGTTTACATGTTACGCTATACTACATTTTGATTGACTGATATGACCTGTCAATCAAAATCAGTAGAAAGGTCAACTGTTAACTATCAAAAAGGGAAACCTATACAAGAAGGCCAGGAAACCATGAAAATATTTTTGACAGAGTTAAGCCTCTTTTTCAACTTAAAATATTTACTGAAAATCAAGCAACTGCGTTTGAGCGTTGGTACCCTCATGCGCTGCTCTTATTTTTTGTTTTTTTTTTGTTTTTTTTATTGGAACAGTATGTGTGATATTATGACAATTGGAAAAGTTTATGATAAAGTATCATCATAAGTGAAATAATCTCATAGTATGTACAGTGTATCTGAATTCCACTTTAGGTGACAGAACTTGGTCGTATTGCAAGCCACTACTATCTTACTCATGAAACCATTGCTACATATAACCAGCTCTTGAAGCCAACACTTAGTGAAATAGAACTGTTCCGTGTGTTCTCACTATCTTCAGAGTTCAAATACATTGCTGTTAGAGAGGTAAGAGGAATTTATTCAGCTATTTTTTCTCTACTTCCTTACCTGTACTGAATCCAAGGAATAATCGTTTTGAAGAAATGGAATTTCTGTTTTGCTTACCAAACAACACACTTTTAGTCTGAAAGCATTTGCATATGACAAATGCGGCTCAAGAAATAGAATTTGTCTCTGAAAGGTAAGAAATCTTGTGGGAAAAGGAGAATATGCTGGTTACCAGCATTTCTGCTTTTCTCACAATGTTTTCAAAATCATATTCCTGAGGGTTGTTAAAACTTGGGATTGTGTTGTAAATGGTTCAGGATGAAGTTTTCTGACTATTTATATGGGAAATTAGCCATTGGTGTGAATGAAGCTCAGAGCAATGTACTTGTAAAAGAAACTTTACAAAAGCATTAGTAGGTACACTGGCTGGTGTTTATGACTGAATGTGGAAATCAGTCTTTACTCTTAACTTAGATAACAAATATTTCACACTTATCTTGTCTGTATTAAAAGTATAGATCTGTGGATGAAAATTTGAATGTAGCTCATAATTATGGTTGGAATTGTCTTTAACCCTTTCCCAAACAAGCCCTGGTTTTCACGTGTCTGCAGTACAAGTCTTTTGAAAACACTGTGGGAAAAGGAGAAATTGCTCGTAACGAGCAATTTCTCCTTTTCCCACAGTGTTTTCTACCCTTTTCGATAACTTTCTGCCATTTTCATCAAATTTAAAATTGTCGTCTGCAAACCCTTTCAATTTGGACCAGTCCAAAATTTGTCGTTTGGGAAAGGGTTAACAGGTAGAGAACATTGTGAGTAAGGAGATGATTCTGCTTACTTGTGTTTTCTCCCCTTTCACTCATTCTTTCCAATGGCCTTCATTTTAAGTTAAAAAATATGTGATTCTTTGATAAAGAGTTCATCCTTTTAAGGCTCTGAAATATATCTGTTACAGGATGGAGTTGTAGATTATTGATAGGATGCATTGCCTGGACACATGAATCTATTTTTGACCAGTTTTATGAATTTTAAGTATGATATTTGTTATTGCAGGAGGAAAAACTTGAGTTATTGAAATTACTAGAAAGAGTACCAATACCAATAAAGGAAAGCATTGAAGAACCCAGTGCCAAAGTCAATGTTCTTCTACAGGCATACATATCCCAGCTGAAGCTGGAGGGATTTGCTTTAATGGCTGATATGGTATACATAACACAGTCAGCTAGTAGACTTATGAGAGCAGTGTTTGAGATTGTATTACACAGAGGCTGGGCTCAACTTGCTGACAAATCCCTCGCTCTTTGTAAGATGGTGGATAAGAGGATGTAAGTGGAAATATTTTTCTGCTGTCATTGTAGTTTTAAGTTACTTAAATAGACACAGCAGTATTAAGATTGCTTTGTAACAGATGACATACCGTATAACGGGTTATTTTTACTGCTGTAAAAGTTTACGGATTTGGGAAAAAAACATGCAATTTAAATTTTTACGTTTTTATTTTTTACTAATTACACACATGCGTAAAAAATTAGCTCATTAAAATTTTCAGCACACGAATACATAATTATTTTACTCTTTCAAAGACAAATCTCAACATTTAATTAGTTGAATGCGAAGAAAATGGACGAATGCGAAGTTAGTTGTCTTGTAAAGAGTTAATTTGCAGCTCTGATACCTGTTTGAGTAAAAAGTTTAATTACTGTTATTATAAGTGATCAATTAACAGGTACGCCATATTTTTTTAACAGACATATTGTTGTCAAAACATACAGTTAGACCAAAGATCAGACCAAATATTGTCTAGTCTGATCTCGATCTACACAGTCCGCCAATGAAATTTTGAACAGTGCTTGAAGGATTTAAGCTTTCAAGGCTTTTTGATGTTATACAAGCAGTGTCTCCTTTTTTTCTTAACGTTATCAAAAGTCACCTTCGGAAGAAGCATGAAAGGTCGTTTCTGTGACTGTGAGGGAAATGGTTTAAAACATGACTGTGTTGTCCCTCTATAAACAATAAATCTATCGAAGAATTAATAAATACTAAACCTCGTTGTTTCTTTTCTTTATTCATGTAGTTAATCCAGTGATATAAACTACAACATTTGCTGTCGTATGCATTATTTTTTTTTTATTTGACTGCCCAGGTGTTCTACAAACAACCATTACTAAACCCAAAAAGGCACTATCAACTTATGTAAAGCAGGCATGATACTGGCTTTTTGCGCGGTCATTTTTTGATGACTGGCAGTCAGTATATAACCGGATGTATATTTCTTGGAGCAGAACAGTTGTAAATATGTACAACAAACGCTTGCATTACAACCCTATCGCTTCGAATGATTGCATGTGACATCATACCCCTTATCCAGATTTTATTGCAAAAAATTGTGTACCCGTGACAGGCATGAAATCTTATTGACAGATGGCTTTAAATGGATGTAAATTTGTCGGATTTCGGACATAAGTTCGGTCAACATGGTAAAACCTTTTATTTCGGTCACCCCTTTTTTCCTTTATGATAATTTCCTAAAGATTCAGACAATAAAAAAAATATATATATACTTTTCTCTCCGAATATATTGGCGAATTATAATGATCACCAAAGCGTGTATATAGTGGCATCTATAATTGTATGTAAACACCTTTCCATACTAATAACCCTTTATTTCTGTATCAGTCGAAGTTTTTCGCGGTAATTTTTTATGTGTCAAATTTTTACGAATCTGTTCTAGTCGTGAAAATTAGTAAAAATTGGCAGCACGTAAAAGAAACCTGTTACACGGTAGTTATGATTGGTCTTTGAACCATTAGCCAGGTAACCAAGTGGCTGCAGTGCAGATTGCTCATCATTTCTATGTGATCTGTATTTCAATCTTTGAGAATATTAGAGTGGAAACCAACTGGTCAGAATATACAAGTTTTTGAAATCTTGGTCCTGTTAAAATGTGGCTGCTATGCCAGCATTGCTTATTTTCTCTGCGCAGCTGCTACAATCAAATTTTTGAAGATTTCAGGAAAAAAGTATTTGCCCAAATTCACTAAGATCAGAGACAAGTATAACAAAAAAAGTATGTTTATAGTGCAGTGAAATTGTGTTGATTTGGCATAAAAAGGAGTGATTTTCAAACAATTAACCCTTTACCACACAGTCCTGAGTTTTAGCGACCCTGAGGAAAATGCCTTTTGAATACCTTTTTGGAAAAGGAGAAAATGCTGGTAACCAGCACTTTCTCCTTTTCCTCAATGTTTTCTTCATATTCCAAGGAAACATTCTATCATTTGAAAAACTTAAGAATTGTGGCCTATAACTTCCTTTAAAATGGTCGAGTCTTAAATTTCGTTGTGTGACAAACGCAATGTGTAAGTCTTTGAGAAAAAAAATTAATGGGTGTACACATTAAAACCTCTCCTTGCAACCACCCCAACAATATGAGCAACCAGCTGTTACAAAAGATTTTTGTCAGAATAGAATTTTTCTTTCTTAATGATTGATGATCATGACCCTGGAAATACGAGCACCATTATTCCGAAATTAATGACCACCATTTTTAGTACCAATGTGAAATTACCTATGGATTTCAAACCCATGAAACTACAACTCACTTTTCACAACTTTTTTACAATCTGTTTTATTTTACGCTACTATAATAGCTAACTGTTTGTGCTACATGTACAAATGTTCTTGGGTACAATGGAATCGACAATCAATAATTATTAGCCCTTTGTTTGTCTATTGAATATTGTAACGTGGTTGTGTTTATTGATCAGGATGTTACATAACACAATCAAATTACCAGCAAATTGATATTTTAAAGAATTAATTGGGTTTTTTTTGTGATATATGGGCATTTATCATACATTGCTAACCTGGGAGAGAAACATGTCAACATCCTGATTATGATTTATTGTTTAGTTTAAACTGATTTATATAACATGGATTGAGAAACAAGTTCCTGCAAATCAGACCACCCTGCCAATAAGACCAAGTTTCAAAAGTACCATGGATGGTCTTAATAAGGGGTTTTACTGTGTACATGTGTATACATATGACAGGTATAAACCTTTTTTGTACAAATATTGAATATTTGAATTAATTAATTTGCTTCAGACAGTATAAAAACGAATTGTAAGATTATGAAAGTAATGTGTAACCCAATTCTTGTCTTATATTTAGAAATTTTTTGCTTTGATTTTGTATAGGTGGCAGTCAATGACACCTTTACGACAATTCAGAAAAATCCATGAGGAGGTTGTGAAGAAAATTGAGAAAAAGAACCTACCTTTTGAAAGGCTCTATGATTTGAATCATAATGAGCTTGGAGAGCTGATTCGTGTACCTAAACTAGGAAAACAGATACATAAATACATTCATCAGTTTCCCAAACTAGAACTGTCCGTGCACATTCAGCCTATCACTAGGTGAGATAATAGTTTTTATGTATTCTTGGTTTTACATCTTGGTAATTGTATTGCATAAACATGATGTAATTGATCCATTACTGTTTAGTGCTGAATCCCATATTTAATAACCCAGGGTCCGTATTCACCAACCATTCTTAAGAATATTCTTAGTCTTATTCTCCAGAATTTTCTACATTTGAAAGTAACACAACTCCTGATTGGCTAAACCGAATGGTTTAGCCAATCAGGAGTTGTGTTACTTTCAAATGTAGAAAATTCTGAAGAACAAGACAAAGAACATTCTTAAGAATGGTTGGTGAATACGGACCCAGGTCCCTGATGACAAAGGCTTTTGAAAACATTATGGAAAGAGTAGGGAAGGCCGGTGTCCAGCATTTTCTCCTTTTCCCATGACATTTTCTACCCTCCCAAATACAAACTACATTTGAATCTTTTTTAGCTTGGCTGTTTTCGAAGAAAACATAGAGGTATTGTCATAGTCATGTCGTCTGCGTTGTAATGCAAAAAGTTGACATTTTGTAATATCTCTTTGATTACTGATGATATTTACTTCAAACTTGGACAAGTTGTTAATTATCAAAAGGAGAACCCATACAACAAGGGCAGATAACCAAAATATTTTTGGCACAGCTATGCTCCTATTTTGACTTACAATTTTTACTGAAAATCAAGCAGTTGCAGCCGAGCATTGGCACCCACATGTAGTGCTCTTGTTTTGTTTGTCCACTGCAAATGCTTTCAGTTGGGGAAAGTCTAAAATTTGTCATGTGGTAAGGAATCAGGCAATATGGGTTTTACTCCTTAATAAATTTGTTTCTTTGGGACCCTTTGATTGACCTTAAGCTGCAAAAAGATCTTGTAATTAACCCTTAAGCTGCTATGCATGACGTAGAGCACTTTTGACAATAGTGTAGATCAAGATAAGACTGTACAAAATGTTTTATGCAGTTTGATCTTTGATCTATACTGTCTGATGGTATTTTATTTCTGGTGAAATCAACTTCGAAATTGCCGTGTTTGTTTTTGTACTAAATTTTAATTTAAGTTTTAAATTTTCGTTTCATTTATTTGGCAGTGTAAGTAGTAGGAATAAAAAAATTCAAGAGGTAGGAATAAAAAAAACTCAACCATCAACATACTGAAATTTCAAGCCTGTTTTGTCTGGAATATCTCCCAAAATAGCAGGCTTGTAGAACCAAGATCAGACTGCACAGTCTTTGCTAACTGCCATGCCATAAATGAAATGATATTTTGATGTTGCATCAAAACATTTGTAATATATTGTATCAGATTGATATTCAAGATCTATTTGATGATTTTTAAAAGTTACAAATTTCCAAACAGATATAGTGTGCAAGCTGACTCTAATCCTTTCATGTTGCTTTGTTGTATTATATATAATACTTGTAATTTTCTTGAAAAAAAAAAAAAATCTTTAAACCAATTTGGAACCTCTTTCAGCTTCCTTACAGATCTTTTCTTTGAGTGGACTTGCCAACTGAATATTATTGTGTAAAAATAACATTTTTTGTACAGATCTACATTGCGAGTGGAGTTGACCATCACCCCTGATTACCAGTGGGAGGAGAAAGTTCATGGTAGTTCAGAAGCTTTCTGGATATTGGTTGAAGATGTCGATGGGGAGGTCATTCTACACCATGAGTATTTCCTTCTTAAAGAGTGAGTATTTACAGCTCCATTTCTTTTTTATATGAGCCATGCTCCTGGAAAAGGAGGCCTAATGCATCTCCTTGACACATCATGCAAGCAAGTCATCAGTTACCTATGAATCCAGAATAGCCACTTTTTTAAACAACCAACTGAATCTTGAGGTAGACTGGTCCTTGGAAATACAGAAAATTTACCAATAGCAAAAAGTGTCAGCCCAGGTGAGCCTGCACAGACTGCGTAGGCTGACCTGCATTGATACTATTTGCAGATATATTTAGCACCCTTTTCACAGAGCACAGCTCATATATATTTCAGCACCATAGGATGTCTTCAGTTTTCCCCAGGAAAATTTTAGAGCAATGTTTGTGTCAAATTGAATTATTTTTTGTAGAATTGAACAAGACATTTTTCATAACTTGGTCAATCAAGATAAACTTTCTGATAGCCCTTTACCGCATAATGATGCTTTCTAACGCCCTGGGAGAGAAGCCTTTTGAAAGCATTGTGGGAAAAGGAGAAAATACTGGTAACCAGCATTTTCTCCTTTTCCCACAATGTTTTCTACCCTATCAGAGAAAAATTGCACCATTTGAGCCACATTGAAATTGTCGTCTGCAAATGCTTTCAATTTGGACATGGCTAAAATTTTGTCGTCTGGTAAAGGGATAGACAGACACTGTGAAAATTTGTATATGTGATATTCTAACAGAACTTCAGACTGATATGTAATGACATTGAACATAATTATGTGTTTTTTGTGTGTTTCTTGCACACATTCACTCATACTTTTTTTGTCACTACTATTGAAATTAAAGTAGGTTTTTTAACTTTCTAAGTGAAGACAAACACAAGAGTTTTTAATCCAAATCTAATTTAGTTATATCTGTATTGCCTTTAAAACTTAGAGAAAAAAATGTTTGACATGTTTGAAGTAAATCTCTGATACCTAGTATTATATATTTAAATGATAATATCTCCTCTTACATATTTTAAACCTTAGCTATCTATGGTGTCTATTGCAGTAAATTTGCCCAAGATGAACATTTTGTGAAATTTTTTGTACCTGTGTTTGAGCCTCTTCCTCCACAGTATTTCATCAGAGTAGTGTCAGATAGATGGATTGGTGAGTTTAACAAATAAATATGCACATACATGTTGTTTCGTCACACACTGAATATTCAAACAAACATTATTTAACGATATGGATAGATTTTTATCGTGAACATTTAGCTGATCAGGGCACTGGAAAAAGGGCATTTATGTATCTTCATAATATTTTATACCAAGCAAGTTGTCGCATAATATGTATCCATTTTGTTTAAAAACTGACCAAGTCTTGAGATAGAATGATCTTTTGACTTGCAGAAATTTAATGTGCAGACTGCTCAGGTTGATTTGAGTAAATACTTTTTTCATATGCATTAAACCATTTTCAGAGCATGACTCAGCTATTTTGTTTGAAAATACTAAATGTGCCTCCTACCAAAGTCTAGATCAAGTAGATTTTAAGGATGGTATTATGAAAAAAGGAGTAGTTTGCATTTACAACTACTTAAAGAGTTTTCCATGGTTTGAATGTGTTTATACAGATTTTAGGCACTATGACTTTTAAAAAAGTATCATTTTTTACACCCAATAAGAAAAATTTACTTTGTTGATAAGGATATTATCCATAGCTAATTGTCATAGAATTAAACCTTTACCAAACAATCCTTAGTTTTAATGAGCTTGAAGAGGAATGCTTTAAAAACACTGTTGGAAAAGAAGAAAATGCTTGTAACTAGCATTTTCTCCTTTTTCCACAATGTTTCTACCCCCCTCAAAGACAAATCCCAGACTTAAATTGCTGTTTGCAGATGCTTTTAATTTGAAAAGCCTACAATTGTGTCATCTGGTAAAGAGTTAAGACATAATTCACTGCTGTTGTAAGTCATGCTATGATTGCCCCGTCAAGTCATATAACATTTGGGTTGATTATTTTTGTGAATTTTGCTTTGATTTAGGTGCAGAAACGCTTCTACCTGTGTCCTTCCGTCATCTTCTTTTACCCGAGAAATATCCACCCCCAACAGAGCTACTAGATTTACAGCCGCTCCCTGTGTCAGCCTTGAGAAATCCCATGTTTGAAGCACTGTACAGTGACAAATTTCCTTTCTTCAATCCCATACAGACACAAGGTGACTGTTTGTCCTACATTATGATGTTGCAGGAAAGCTTTTAGTCTCACCACATTGTAAACATTTTCCGTATTTGTCATGTTTTCAAGACCTATATGAGGTTTATTTCTTTCTGGAGTTAACGCTTTACCAAACAATCCAGAGGAAGAGGGCTTTTCGAAGCATGGGAAAAGGAGAAAATGCTGGTAACCAGCATGTTTTCCTTTTCCCATAGTGTTTTCTGCACTGTCAAAGAACATCAGTTCAAATTTTACCACTTTCAGATCTGATGCCTCCAGATGTTCTCAATTTGGATGAGTCTAAAATTTGTCTTTTAGGAAAAGGGTTAAAGTGCACAATTTGCTTGAGAGGTATAAACATTTATAGGGTTGGTATTATTTTCCTATTCTTAAAGTGATAATTTGTGATCCACTTATTGCATGAACTGCTCATATGCTGCATCAGTATTTCTGTAAGGTGCAGTAATTTTGTGAAACAGTTGCACATTGTTGTTGATTGTAAAGCACTATTGTCTTTTTATTGCAGTGTTCAATGCTGTTTACAACAGTGATGACAATGTGTTTGTGGGCGCACCAACAGGCAGTGGTAAAACTATTTGTGCAGAGTTTGCAGTTTTGAGGATGTTTTCACAAAATGCTGATGGTAGATGTGTCTTTGTAACCCCACTGGAAGCCCTAGCTCAACAGGTAATGAACTGAATTCAAAATAAGCATATCAAACAAAACTTATTTGTGCTGAAGTCTGATATGATGGGATAAGGATTACTACATGTAGCTTTTTAGGATACTTGTTTTTCTGTTTTTAGTATATCAAAGAGAAATATGTAACTCTTTACTTTCAAAAGCTTGGGTGTATTTTTCAGTGTGGTATTGGTTGATTTAAATGTGTGCTCATTCTCTTGGCTTAAAAGTTAGCTGGAGCTACATTAAAAAATATGCCACACTTTGTGTAAATGTGTTTTTGTTCTAATATCTGAACAAATATTGCACTATATTCTTTAAATTCCTACCATGTAGATTGTTCTTTCACATTGATTATTGAGTTGATATTTGCATCAAACCTTGATGATGTTTCTTTTTTATTCAGATGTATACAGATTGGTATAACAAGTTTGGACTTCAGTTGGGCAAGAAAGTGGTCATGTTGACTGGGGAGACAGGATCTGATCTTAAACTATTGGCAAAGGTGTGTAAAATTAGGCAGTGTTAGGTAGAAAGGTGTAACTTAGTCATTATTGAAGATACAAATGCCTTGCATGAGATAAATTGATTACAATATATGTGATAAAAGAACAGCTGATGCCTTGTATGTTTTTTAGATACTTTTCATATAATAATATTTTCTCTAGTGATATTTTTTTTAGAAATGAAAAGGATCTGTGTACCAGAATTACTGACTTCATTTTGTATTGTAGGGGAACATCATAATCAGCACTCCAGAGAGGTGGGATGTGTTGTCAAGACGTTGGAAGCAGAGGAAAAATGTGCACAACATTAACTTGTTTGTTATAGATGAACTACATTTGATTGGAGGAGATGTGGGGGTATGTAACCATTGCTTGGCTGCATTTAGCTTCATGTGCAGTATCTCCTGACATTTAGTAATTAGTGAAAAATAGAATAGGTTTGCTCTGAACAGCAAGTAGATCAACTGTCTGTGCAAAGAATTATGCATGACCTTATATGCTTGATTGTGTCTGTCCTTTAGGTTAAAAAGTCTTTCTCAAAAATTATATTACAACACAGCATCATACCCTCTCGAAGGCTTTAACTCTTTACCAAACAACAAAATTTTAGACTAGTCCAAATTGAAAGCATTTGCAGACAACAAAATAAATGTGACTGAAAAATTAGAGTTTGTTTTGGGAAGGTTAAAAAAAAAAATCGGAAAAAGAGAATATGCTGGTTACCAGTATTTTCTCCTTTTCCCACAATGTTTTCAAAAGCATCCTTCCTCAAGGTCATTAAAACTCAAGATTGTCTGGTAAAGGATTAAATATATAACTACTTGAGTAAAGTAGAGCAAAGGTGAAATACAAGATTAGACAGGTAAACCCACTTTTTGCCTTCACCCGCCTTCTTGAGGATCATGTTTTTTGTAGACTTAAAAAATATACATCAGCGATCATTTGTTATATCTTTCAGCCGGTGCTGGAAGTGATCTGCTCTCGTATGAGATTTATATCGTCCCAGCTGGAAAGAAATATCCGTATTGTTGCTCTGAGTTCTTCATTATCAAATGCTAAAGATGTGTCACAGTGGTTAGGCGTTACAACAACTGGCTTCTTCAACTTCCACCCGAATGTAAGACCTGTCCCACTCGAGTTGCATATCCAGGTACGAGTTACTTGATTGTTTTGCCTTACTTAACTATGTAGGCCATGCTCTGTGGAAAGGGGGCTTAATGCATGTGCAAAAAAGAATCTACCCAGGTCAGTCTGCACAGTCCACTCAGGCTGACCTGGGCCGAAATTTTTTGCGATTTGTCAATTTTCTGCATGTCAAAGGACCTCTCTACATCATGATTGAGAGGGTTGTTAGACAAAATGAATTTAATGGATCCTTTAGTATGTGATCACCTGGTTGCTATAATGCATCACGGAGATGCATTAAGCCCCTTTTGCCAGAGCATGACTCAATTATGCTTTAAGTCTTTAATAGATGATAAATGTATAGACAAGTCCATCTTGAAAGCATTTGAAGACAGAATATCAAAAGTACCTAAAATTTGTCTTTGAAAGGATAGACAACATCATGAAAAAATGAGGGAGTGCTGGTAACACATTTTTCCCACAATGTTTTCAAAAGTTTTCTTCCTCTGGTGTAGGATGTCTTTATCACCAATCTATGATTTTCATAATGCGATAACTTGCATGCATGTTTCACTGTATTTTCATTATGGGCTTTCATTACTGTTGTTGGTTCTGACCAGCCTAGCCCCAGTAGCTCAGTCGGTAGCAAACGGGACTTCAGAATAGAAGGTCTCTGGTTTGATCCCCAGCTCAGCCAAGTTCTTTACGAGGATTTATGATAGTCATTGCAACAGGATTCATTCCTCTTTCAACACCAACCATTGTTTCGTTGATGGCTATGTAGGAAAGCAGCCAGTAGCTTGGAATGAATATGGTGCATAGTAATCGTAAAAGAAACTCCAGGAAAGCATGGATAAGTGCAATGGTCACGCGATATAACTGAAATAATGTCGAAAACAGCGTTAAACACCATACAATCAGTAAATCAATCAATGGTTCTGACCATTCATGATGAAGGGAGTTTTTACTATTCGTGTCAGGTTTTCTTGGATTTGTATACTGAGAAACAAAAATTAAAACCTTGACTTTGACTTTGATGAAATTAAAACCATGAAATGTTTCTGAAAAAAAACATTAAAACAGTGTCGAGAAAGACAATAAAAGAAGTATTTGTATCAGTTGTTTCCCACTTACAGCTTCTCATTAGAACCACACTGGATTGTAATGAAACTGCAGGTACCCACCTTTGTCTGCTTTAGAAATGGATAAAGTTTCTATGTCTTGGTCTGGCATGGACTGAGGATTTAGTTGAATGTATGCCAACTTAAGAAATCCAATTTGCTTGTTTGTAAGGCCTTGGAGCAAATTTCCATTTCTAGGGTTTCAACATCAGTCACAACATGTCCAGAATTATTGCCATGGCTAAGCCCACATACCAGGCCATTTTACGACATGCTCCCAGGAAACCTGTGGTGGTATTTGTACCATCTCGCAAACAGACAAGGTTGACAGCCATTGACATTCTGACCTTTAGTGCGGCTGAAATACAGACGGAATCTGAAACACCAAGGAGTAGGTTCTTACATGTTAGAGAAGAAGATATTACACCATACCTGGATAAAATAGCTGATAAGGTAATCTTAAACTGTAATTTTTCTTGTGAGATAATCTGATCTAATTCAGTATTATATGGTGTACATGTATGTATTGACAAGTTCAATCGAAGACAGCAAAAGTGGATATGAGGTAAAGATGCAAAATAGTATGAAAATGACAAAATCCTGTGGAACATGTAATTCAAGTAAGGGAAAACAAATATCTTCTGAATTATATAAAGACATTCTCACGACCCTTATTCAGGTACTTTTACAGAGAGTTGTAACAAGCAACCTTTTCCCAGGTTTTTTGTAAAGGTACCTAATTAAGGTCATAAAAAATCATTAATATAGTAAGGTAAGAAGTTGGAAAAGTTTTATCAGCCTTGTTTTCTTAGTCAGGTTCATTTGTCTGTTGCTGGATATCTTCTGTAAGGCTTCTTTAGCTGTGATGTCAGTTTTTTTTTTTTAAGCAGAAATGCTGCACTAAATGCTTAATTTGAATGTAAAGATAATGAATTAGACAGTGAAGTAGTGTTTCAAATTGATGGATGAAAAGAAAAGATTTGGGGAAAAAAACCTACTCTTGTACAAATGACAGAAACTAATTTACATGTATCTGTTTGACCTTTGTTCCCAAAAGTAGGTGAAGCTTATCATAAAAATGTTTCCTTAGTCTTTTTTTTCCTCTCTTGAAACAGACATTGAAAGAAACATTGAGTAATGGCGTGGCGTATCTCCATGAGGGTCTGAATGAGCTTGAGCGTAAAGTTGTAGAACAGTTGTTCTCTACGGGAG
This sequence comes from Tridacna gigas, assembly GCA_945859785.2. Lineage (NCBI taxonomy): Eukaryota > Metazoa > Mollusca > Bivalvia > Cardiida > Cardiidae > Tridacna > Tridacna gigas. Next base: position 24,967,313 of record OX244040.2, read on the forward strand.
CTGTCCAGGTACTAGTTGCATCCAGAAGTATGGCCTGGGGAATGAATGTAGCTGCACATCTGGTGATCGTGATGGATACACAGTACTATGATGGGAAAACCCATTCGTATGTATATGTTTTGGAGTTTGGCATTTGTTTGAAAGAAGGCAGATACAGGGTCAGGATTGTATATATCTGGAACAGAAGATAAATCTTATCCATTAAAATTATTTGAAAGAAAACTTGAAAAAATGAACTGGTGATAATTTCTAAATGTCAATTTATTGGAGGAGTATCTATCAGAAAAACAAGTTTAGTGCCAGTCTGTATTTCTCAACTGTAAATTAGTAGAATTCTTACCTCTCAGATATTAAAACAGGGGAAAAAAATCATCCAGCGGTAATAAAGAAACTGAATGAAATTTCTGTCGCATGATGATTTACATCAATGTTTTCAGGTATGAAGATTACCCAATACCAGATGTCTTACAGATGGTTGGCAGAGCTAACAGACCTCTTATAGATGATGCTGGTATGTAAAGAAGTAATTATTTTCTGTTCCCTATCTGCTTTTACTCATCATCTTACGTGAAATTGGGTTTGACAGTAATGTCCATCAGTCTCTTAGTAAAAGTCGTAGTTCTTTACTTAGCCAAAAATATGTTCAACACCTGATTTATACATCTATTTTTAATTTAATCATTTGAATATTTACAAAAAATTAGACAGCAACTTCAGGCTCATTATAAAAATCATTTTAATGAAACATTTACATTGACAAAGGGGTCTTGGTAATAGGTTTTTGCTGTTCCTTGTTAAGGTATTTACAAAATTTTATCTTTGACCCATATTTGGCTGAAGAATTACAAATATTAACTGCAAATGTGAACATTGAAATAAATAGGCTGTGAAAGTAGCATTGATATTAGTGTCATTTCTTTCAGTATTCTTCTTCTAAAATTAAGTCTTGTCATTTCTTTCAAAATTCTTCTTCCAAAATTAAGTCTTCTTTGGATATTCCTTCACCAGTTCCTCAAGGACAAGTTATAACATACCTTTTGATAATTTAAACACATTACTGCCAAGCAGATCACTCTTTTTGTTGGAAAACATGTTGGTGACAGAGGGATTGCTCTTAAAGAGCCACTCTATTTCCCACAATGTTCTGTTCTTTTATCCAAATTTTACATGGACATTTTCAAAATGGTTTGCTACAACACATTGTCATGACATAATGAGTAACTGAAGTAGGCTGATAAATAAAAGATTGAGTTTATGTTTGAACCATGCTGTGTGAAAAGAGAGCTTAATGTATCTGCGAAAAGTATCGACCTGAGCTGAAACTTTTTGCTGTTGGTCAATTTACTGTTTGTCCAAGGACCAGTCCACCTCATGATTCAGTCAGTTGTTAGACAAAATGGATTTTATAGATCCATAATTATGTAATGACTTGCTTGGTATCATGGATCATGGAGATGCATCAAGCCCCCTGTAGCCAGAGCATGGCTCATCTGCAAATTTCAAGGGTGAAGGGGGTGTGTGTGTGGGGGGGGGAACCTTCACACATTACTCAACACATCATTTATTGGCATAATGAATATTTGTTTCAAACCTTCTTATATTAGAGAAATACAACGATGTAAATCATAGGCAAATTACTTTTTGTGATTACTCTCAGATTTGGCTTTTTATTTTACAGGTAAGGCTGTCATTTTATGCCAGAGTTCAAAGAAAGAATTCTTCAAAAAGTTTTTATATGAGCCTTTGCCAGTAGAGGTAGGTTTATGTAACAATTTATCACTGTAATAGATATTTAGTAAATTTTTCTCGGGTTTATTGGAGGAACTACTGCAGAGCAACAAATTTAATGGAGCTTTGAATTGAATTGTTGTGTGGTTTTATCAATGCATTTAGTCAAGCTGTCATGCAAAGTAGTCGTATGGGCTTCTGTTATGCTATACTGATTTTGTATTCACAAGCAGATGCCTCTTTTCCAATAAGATTATCCACACCATTGATGAACAACATTTTCCATTTCCTTAAATCTTTTTGTGATACACAATTACGTTATGATGACCCTTGAGATAGGCTGTGTATGTTTACTGTCAAACTTGCTGATTATTTCAGAGCCATTTGGACCACTGCCTCCATGACCACTTTAGTGCCGAGATCGTAACCAAGATGATAGAGAACAAACAGGATGCTGTGGATTATCTGACTTGGACATTCCTTTATAGACGTCTAACACAGAACCCCAACTACTACAACTTACAGGGCATGTCTCATAGACATCTCTCTGATCATCTGTCTGAACTTGTGGAAAATACAATCTCCGATCTCGAGCAATCAAAGGTGACAATGACAATTATGTTTTATTCTCGTATACAAAATTTATCTTTATGAATGGCAACATGTATTTCTGTCTTTATGTGCGTGAAAGGTCTTAACAAATCATGGTTCATATTCCATATGCTTAGCTATGTAGTGCTATCTTGTCTGAATACAAGTTAGATGTTAGAATAGGTCCAATGGAAACAGCTGAATTATCTTTTGAATAGTGAATCAGGCTGAGGTTTTATGTATGTGAGCTTGTATCTTGATTTTGTTTGGATGAAATGTGAGTACATTTAATCTTTACTTTTCATAAAAGACTCTTTGGTGTAAGTCTAAGCCTCAAAGATTTGCTTACTTTTATCCAGTTACCATTTTATACTATCTAAATATGAAGCAGCAACTAAACTGGATTTCAGAAATTAAAAAAAAAAAAAAAAGAAAGATACAGTTGAAAGTCCATTGCTCGAACATCTACTCCTCGAAGTTCTCTATACGTCAAAGTAAATTTAAAGTCTGGATCGAATTGCTCTGTTTTTCTATATAAAGTACTATCCGGACGTCGAAGTCCATATCTCGAAGTTTCTCCATACGTCAAACCTAATTTCAAGTCCGAAATTCAATGATCCAGTTAATTTTCACATCTTTACTTCGAACACAGAACAGAATTTTCACACATTTTAATTGACTTTAATTATAAGCTTAGGTGTTATACATAATAGAAATGCAGGATACAACGACAGTATATTTTTCGCACATTTTCGATCATTGACTTTCGTCAGCTCGGGTGTTAACGTGCCAGTCATCTTGACTTGCAGATAATTATCGGTAATTGGTTCGATTAGAAATGTTTGGACTGAGATTTTCATACCATACCCTGTGATTTTGGCTGTGGCTATATAGAAAGACTGGGCATTTCGTTGTCGACCGAAAATACAAATATCCTCGCTCCTAAGGACTTGTTTAGTGAAAGAAACCCGGTAAAGTCCGGGAGATAGCCAGCAACTTCGGCTGACAAAATGCTTTTTTAATTTCACAGTTTTCAGTATTGTTCTTACAAACAGAATTAAAGAAAAACATTTTAATGAAAGAAAATAAACAGTATGCATCCTTTACTCTTTAATTTTCAAAACAACGATCGGTTAACTATTAGAGGGAACAAAATGTACGACCTGTGAACAAAGTATGCTTCGGTTACCTAGTTCCGGTACCTGACACACTCATCTGAAGAATCTCTGCACGTTGAACTTTCTGTACCTCGAACTTTTTTCGGTAGTCCCCTGAACTTTGAGGTATGGATATTCGACTGTATATGTTGTGCACTTTTTTGGCTAACTGAGAGAAGCCAGTAGGACTGATTTACATGTATTTCGTTGTTTAGCCTAGTTTTGGACTGTTACAGGGAAATCTATGTAATACTGTACAGAGTAAGTTGTGATTTAATGAAAATGAAATCCTATTTTGATGTCAAGAAAGCCCTGAACTTGGATATCTAACATGTTTAACTATTTCAGTGTATCAGTGTGGAAGAGGAAATGGATGTTTCTCCACTGAACCTGGGAATGATTGCTGCCTATTACTATATCAATTACACAACAATAGGTGAGTGTTGGATTAGTCCTACAGGGGTATGAACATTTAACTGATGTTCAAAGTACTTTTTTAGACATGCTTTTGCTATGATAAAAAAGATGTTATTTAAAAATCTGGGTCAATAAGGCAAACTTTTAAACATGTACAGGATCCTAGTATTGTTTAACTCTTTTACAACAAAATTTTAGACATTTCTATATTGAAAGCATTTGAAGATGACAAATGGGATGTGGATGAAATGATGACATTTTTTTTCTGAAAGGGTAGAGAAAATTTTGGGAAGGAAAGCATGTTCTAGTTACCTACATTTTCATCTCTTCGCAATGTATTTCCAAAAATCTGTTTCATCGGTATTGAAAGTTGCTTTTAGTAAAGGGTCAGTTCTACTTGATCAAATTTTTTGTTTAAGTGCAAGAACCTGTATTGAAATACACATCAGGAAATAACTTTAGATATGGGAAAAAAAAAAAAAAACCTAAGGGACTGGTTTTTTCAAATGTTGTATATCGTTGTTTAGCTTGTAGTCTTGATGAAATAATTATAGAACATTCTTATTCTTTATTTCCCTATTTTCTTATTTGTCTTAACTTAAATTTCAGAGTTGTTCAGTATGTCTCTGAATGCTAAAACAAAAGTGAAGGGGCTGATTGAGATCATCTCTAACGCCGCAGAATATGAGGAGATTGCAATCAGACATCATGAAGACTCAGTTCTAAGACAGCTGGCAAGTCGACTACCAAACAAACTTGCCAATCCTAAATACAATGATCCCCATGTGAAGACGAATCTCCTGCTTCAGGCACATTTGTCTCGTATGCAGCTTTCTGCTGAACTGCAGTCAGATACAGAAGAAATTCTGAGCAAGGTATTTGAATTTTATTTGGCGTTGGAACAAAAACGGAAAATGATATTTGTTTTTCAAGTTTGAATATTTTAGAGTAGTCATACTTAAATCTTTCTGAATTGCCCAAAATAGAGGTGTCTGAATACTGGTACTCTGTCAGAGTTTGATCTTGCAAAAATAGATTAACCCTCTGGTGTTTTAACAAACTAAGGAAGAAGGCAATTGAAAACATTGTGGTGTGGAGATACCACTGATAACCAGCATTTTCTCATTTTCCCACAATGTTTTCTACCTGATGAGAGAGGTTAGAGTAATTTCTGCTGAAATTGAATTTGACGTCAACAGCCAGTTTTGTAACAGCTTCCTCTGTTTGCGCAGAGCCTGTTAGCCAGACTAGTTATTAACTATCAAAAGGGAAACCCATACCTGTATGGTAGGTAACCATCATAATATTTTTCACACAGTTATGCCCCTGTTTCATCTTAAAATTTTCACTGAAAATCAGTGTATTTCTAAAAGCAACTGCAGCCGGGCATTGGCACCCACATGCCATGCTCTTGTTTTCCAAGGAATGATGATAGTCAGTGTGACAGGACTCATTCCTTTCCCACCGCTGATTGTTCTTTTGATGATGGTCATATGGGAAGGCAGCCAGTGGCTTAGGCAGATTATAGGAGTGTTGATAAGCACAAAACCAGGAAATTATAGATCGGTGCATAGGCTATCTCTGTATCTCTGAAAAGATGTTGAGAAAGGCATTAAATACTGTAGAAACAAATTCTCAGCTCACTCAATATGCATTTGCCTTATCAAGTATTGTAGGAGATTTAGAGAAAACATGCTTGAACAAGTACTTTCACTGTCACAACTAAATATGTGTAATTTTACAAAATACATGTATTGAGCATCTCAAACAAAGATAAGGATTGCAAATGGGTGATATCTCTTACTGTTCCTGATTCAGAAACAGATATTGTACAATAAATCGGTGGCAACACAGAGACTACATTTGTTAATCATATATTGTAATTGATCCAGTCATTTTGTAGTGGCCAAGTAACAGTTCCGAGGTCTGTGGGATTACTCGAAGGCCGAAGACTGATGACCTGTAACTCAGCCAGTGCGCAATTACATGTACTTGATATAATGGCAATTTTATTCATCAAGGGCCTGGATTTGTCTTCCATTTGGGATTTGATGTTGGCATAGTTTTTCTTGATTATGCCAAGTTTTTCGTGCCTTGACTGAGTTTGCTGATAAGGGCCGAGTTTGTCATGTGGTATTGAACAGACTGTTTTAGTCATATCAATGCAATAACATAGTTATTATTTTATAATTAACTATAACCCCCTACATGGAAATTTTAACTGGAATCAGGTTGTCAATCTGTCCATCTGTACACAGATATTTGTCTCCTCTCCTCTTTTTTACCCACAGTTTAGAACCAATATCGCTGAAATTTTAATGGAAGCCTTCCTACCATGGGAACTGGTACCCCTGCAATTTTCATTATGATTAATTGAATACTGTTGGACTGATAGCCCTTTTAATTTTTTCCTGATATAGTTACAAGGCAACTGGGGTTGGGGTATATCAGGCAGCTTGTGACAGTTTTATTTAATGATTGTTTTTACTTTTAAGGCAATCAGACTGATACAAGCATGTGTGGACGTACTCAGTAGCAATGGATGGTTGAGTCCAGCCCTGGCTGCTATGGAGTTGGCACAGATGACCACTCAGGCAATGTGGGGAAAAGACTCTTACTTGAAACAGCTTCCTCATTTCACTCAGGAGATAATCAAAAATTGTCAGGAAAAGGTAATAATAGTTTCTTTATTACAGCAGTCTTGAATGGAGAATTGAACAAGAGCTTGAGTTGTTTGACTGTCCAACATATATGTATATTCAAAGCTGTCTCATTGACACTTTACCAAACAACCCCATGTTTTAATGGCCCAAAGGAAATATGTTCTGCAAAGAAATTGTGAGAAAAGGACTGTTTTCTACCCTGCAATAGACAAATTTCATTATTTGAACCACATTTTAATTTGTGTATGCAAATGCTTTATATTTGGACAGGTACAGAATTTTCTGTGTGATAAACAGTAAGTAGTGTCTCAAAGTTGTCCAATTTTTAGCTCAGCTCTTTTCAAAGAAATTGTCCAGGTTTTGCCATAACCCATATGTTTTGAGCAGGTAACCCTGAAAATTTTTTGACACTATTATGCCCCCTCTTCATTTAAGTAGTACTATTGCTTGCAGTACTTTTGTAGGTAATGGTGCATGCAGTATTATCATTGACAGACATCTAATATTTTGAGAAATATTTCAATCAAAATAACTTTCACAGATTGCTACAAATGGATTCTTTCTATTGTCAGACTGAAATTACACTGTACTTAACCTTTCACCAAACCACCCAGAGTTTGAAAGAACTCTGGTAACCAGCATTTCTTCCTTTTCCTACAATATTTTCTACCCTTCAAAAGACAAATCCAGTCATTTAAGACACATTTGTCTTATAAATTCCAATAAGGTCGAGTCTTAAATTTTGTGATGAAGAGTAGAAGCAGTTACCTCAAGCCTTGTTGTTGTAAGTTGTTAGGTCTTGGATATGGAATGTTATTGTTGTAGCTGTAAAAAAAAAAGACCTAGTTTTCATAGCTTTATGATGCAGGGGCAATCTCTCTTTTGTTGCAGAGTATTGAGACCATTTTTGACATTATGGAGATGGAGGATGAAGACAGAGATAAACTTTTACAGTTGAATGAGTCACAAATGGCTGATGTGGCTCGATTCTGTAACCGATATCCAAATATTGAGATGGCATATGAGGTTGTGGAGAAGGACAGCATTCACAGGTCAATAATTTTTATTGCATCCAAATGTAAAAGATATTAAGAGCTATTTGGTTTTACTGTTACAGCTTTGGAATCCAATATTACTAAATCACAAAAGTTTAGCCAAGTCCAAATTGAAAATATTTGCAAACGACAATTTAAACTTGACACAAATGAGGAGATTTGTATTAGAAACTAGGAAATACTGAGAAAGGAAAAACGTTTTCCAAACAAGGCTTTCAAAAGGTGTCATTCTCAGGATCTTATAAACATGGGATTGTTTGGTAAAGGGTTACAAAAATTTCAGAGTAATTTATTATGAACTGCTTCAAAAATATTTACCGAGTGGCTTCTTGTATTCCATCTGCCCATCTGCTCATGACTCCTTTGATTTCCTTGAAGTTTATATAGAGCTATTGTACAAGATGTCTGCAATATGAACTAGAGATGTAGGATAAACTGTAAGAAAATGGAGGTCTAGTCCAAACTGAAAGTGGGTAGAAGGGGAACAGAAGTAGTCTGACCTTTTCTGTCCATGACAAAGAGAAAGCACTTTATATTTCTTGAAATTTTTATACACTGTTTGGAAATACATTGGATGTGTAATCAAACAAACCAAACCAAAATCTGGATCTGATGAACTTTAATCTAATTTGATAAATCAAAATTTTGAAAATAAAACTGTTTTCACAATGACTTTTTAAAGAGAATCCAGCATAGAATCAGAAGCCTGCTACCGAAACAAAAAAAGACTGGTCCATATTGAAAGCATTGCTGAAGACAAATTAGTTATGCCATAAATGATGAGAACTGGTTTGCAGCATTTTCTTTTTCCCAAAGATGTTTAGCAATTTGTGCCATGGTCATTAAAACACGGGATTATCAGGTAAAGAGTTTATTTTTTTAAATTTCAGTGGTTCCACAGTGAATGTTGTTGTCACTTTAGAGAGAGAAGATGAAGTTGCAGGACCAGTTATTGCACCACTCTTTCCACAGGTATGTTTTATTTTATGTCTGTGTAAATATGTACATTCATTACCTTGTGGTAAATTAATCCAGTTTGTAGTGTAATTTGTATTGTAGGACAGGAGTGCATGAACTTATATGTCAACTTGAGCAAAGTGAGCTTCGCTGTGATTTCCAGGAGGAAGGAGTTTCAGCAGTACTGGATGCAGATCAGGGACCCCTCACATACATGACTGCTGTACCACTGAGCTACCTAGATACCTTGACATCCACACTATGGATTATCACTACAATCCTTTCTCTTCTAATTTTTGGGAGCTACCCAACTGCCTGGGTTCTTACAATCCCTAGGGTCTGGTCTTTGTAATCACTGATGACACTTTTGTGTTAACCCTTTGCCAAACAAGCCCTGGTTTTCACGTGTCTGCAGTACAAGTCTTTTGAAAACACTGTGGGAAAAGGAGAAATTGCTCGTGACAAGCAATTTCTCCTTTTCCCACAGTGTTTTCTACCCGTTTTGAGACCTTTCTGCCATTTTCATCAAATTTGAAATTGTCATCTGCAAACTCTTTCAATTTGGACCAGTCCAAAATTTGTTGTTTGGGAAAGGGTTAATTTCCGTGGAGAAATGCAGCCATTGTGGGAATAAAACATGTGAACCCTCACTTACTGGGTGAATACCCTACCATTGACTTGGACTGAGCTACACAGACAAATTGACATCCATGCTACAGATTTTCACTGCAAAATGACAGTAATATGCTTTGCAAAACATTTCTTTTTTTTAATGGCTGCTGGACATTATTGGATTGCTGTGGATATTTACAAACTATAACCAGAGTGGAATTAATGTTGTATAACCATTATGAAACCATGACCACATAGCACTTGTATGTGAGTCATGCTCTCTGAAAAGAGGGTTTAATGCACCAGCAACAAGTATCAATCCATGTTAGCCTGTGCAGTCCATGCAGGCTGACATGAGTCAAAACTTTGTGCTAATTTTAACCCTTTACCACACAATCTGGCCTTTTAAGGACCCTGAGAAAGAAGCCTTTTGAAAACATTGTGGGAAAAGGAGAAAATGCTGGTAACCAGCATTTTCTCCTTTTCCCACAATGTTTTCCACCTTTCCCAAAACAAATTTCAATTTTTGAGTCACATTTAATTTGTCGTCTGCAGTTGCTTTAAATTTGGAGCAGTCTAAAATTTTGTCGTTTGTTAAAGAGTTAAATGTTCTGCACATTCAAGGACCATCCTACCTCATGATTCAGTCAGTTGTTAGACAAAATGGATTTTATGAATCTACAATTATATGACGACTGTCTTGTGATGCATCACAGAGATGCAATAATCTCCTTTTGCCGCAGAACTGCTTATATGTAATTATTATTATTTTAGCCATGCACATATAGACAGTTATTGCAGATGACATTTTAAATGCTTGTAAGGAGTACATTCTCCTTTCCCCATCATGGTTTTGAAAGCCTCCCTCCTCAACTTGAATGGTTATATCTTTGGAAAAAGTTTACGTAAATATGTATTGTTTTAAAAATAAACAAGTTGCAACTGGTTGAAGAAGAATGAAAGTGTAATATTAGTATATGATGGGAGGAGGGTTAACCTTTTATCTTGCAGCTTTTTTTTCTTGTTTATGAAAGATGGAGTCAACTGATCTTCCTTTTTTTCTGTTTCATCATTTTACTCCATTTTACCTTGTTTTATTTTCAGAAAAGAGAAGAAGGCTGGTGGGTGGTGATTGGAGATACTAAAAATAACTCCTTGTTGTCAATCAAAAGACTGACATTACAACAGAAAGCAAAAGTCAAACTGGACTATGTGGCCCCGTCCCCTGGCAAATACAACTACACACTATTCTTCATGAGTGATGCTTATATGGGATGTGATCAGGAATATAAGTTCAGTTTGGATGTCAAGGAAGGGGAGAGTGATAGTGGTAGTGATAGTGATTAACAGGTTACATGGGTCAGGCTATGTAAGGGATTGTTTTTGACATTCCAACACAAGACTATACTACACAGGAAGTGAACTTGATCTATGCTGGACTATTATTTTTGCCAGATGTTTTTGTTCAATAAAATAGAAACATAGATATTTTGGAAATGATAATTTGGTGATAATTTCGATTCAGTGGTCCAAAGTTGAGCAGGGTTCAGAAAAATCAACATAATTTAATAAGGAAAATGTAAGAGTTCGTGGCAATTGCTGGAAGATATTTGTCATCCTAAAATATTTTCAGTATTAGATACCAAATCCAGATGATAAGTTTGAACAGACAGTTTGCTATATTAACCCTATCATTGCCATAGGCAAATGATGGAGCTCATGGAGAATGTCACTAATCAAGATCAGACTGCACAGAAAATTTTAATCTAATATTTGATCTGCACCATATGCTCTCTAAGTTGATTATCTAAGATAGAAATCCTTCTAATTTGTTAGTAAATTGTGTTTTTGGCAGGCAAAAAAAAAATGATTTGTTGCTGAAAAGGTAAAACAGACTCAGCCTGAATTTAGATCTAATCTATTCAGATAGATTGTATAGATTTTCCATGGACTTAAAATTGTTTTGGGGTTGTGTTAATCATGAAATAATATTACTAATTGCCATCCAATTTTTGTTTGTTACGGATAGATAGTTTTTACTTTCATTGTTTCGAAATTGTGTGTGAGCCAGAGCATCCGTAGTGGAAGGGATCTATGGAAAAAGACAAGTGATTTTTTCTTTTTTCTTTGTGTACAAATATCAATTTAAATACAAGTGTCTTGACACTGTACATAAACTGTAGAGAATTTATGTTGTGTGAGTGGAAGTCAGTGAAATAAAAACATTCATTACTCTTCAGCAACATTCCTGATTGATTTTGTACAATATTAATTTCTTTTCTACATTGTAATGACCATTGAAATGTGAGAACAAAATATCTAAATCCATATTGGACTCTATAGAGTCCAGAATATGGCCATAATTTATCACAATGACCCTAGTCTTTAACCCTTTGCCAAAAAAGCCCTGGTTTTCACTTGTCTGCAGTACAAGTCTTTTGAAAACACTGTGGGAAAAGGAGAAATTGCTCATAACGAGCAATTTCTCCTTTTCCCACAGTGTTTTCTACCCTTTTTTAGACCTTTCTGCCATTTTCATCAAATTTAAAATTGTCGTCTGCAAACTCTTTCAATTTGGACCAGTCCAAAATTTGTCGTTTGGGAAAGGGTTAATATAGATTTTTCAGAACAAAGCTAGAGTACGGAACGTTGATATTTGCACAGAAGAGTAGTCTACCTTGTAAATAAGGTCTCATTTGCAAAAGCAAAATGCTGATTCAGAAGTTTCTATATATTCTTGAAAAAACATGCAATTAGAATTGAATGGCCCATATATTTGCTGTGTAAGTCATTACATAAGTGTGAAATAAAGGGGTCACATAACATGCCTGTGCACAACACTGATTTCAGTTGAATTTGAACACAGCAGAACCAGTCATTATTTTGGACTTGGCTGCAGCTCTGTCCTAATATGAACTGGTTCTGCAGTGTGCTCCTCCAATAGAATTCATTATTGTACCAAAGCGTGTCAAATAAGCTCATGTTATCTGACATACAAGGAAGACGACAAGCCATATTTACTAAAGAACTCTAATCATCCACGAATCTGCTAATTCTCTGACTTCACTGTATGAAGATTATTCCAATGACCTTTAGTGCCGAGTAATCATGATCCCAGTTCAACATTATTGTTGTCTATCACTGAATGAGTGTGCATATCAATTGATCACAATCCAGCGAGAACACATACACTAGTATTTATTTGAAAGCTTTTACAAGGCTTGTTTTTTCAAACTGTCAAATCAAAGTGTAGCCTTCAGATTTAATATGATGAGGGTAATTCGACATTTGTAGGTTACACTGAAGGATTTTTTTGTTTAATCATTTTAACGCAGTATTTTAAGGCAATCCATCTATCCTGCAATTATGGCCATGATCCTATGGTCTTGGGATGCAAGTTGTTTCAGCCACAGGTCATTTGTGCCAAGTTGTTTTGGCCCCCTAAAAATTCCATCTAACTAATCTTCTCTAGCATTCTTATATATTTTGTTTATACAGGGTGTAAGAAGACAAGTCTGGTAGAAGAATAGATGCAAAGACAAAAATGCAGAAGATTTCACACAAAAAGGAAAGGGTTGCAGAAGACTGAATTACATACGAGGGACACTTTTTAAGTTCGTAGAGTAGGGCGGTCTTTTTAAAACCGCTTGAAATATCAAAATTTTATTTATCTAAGACCTTCGAAATATGCCCCGTCTGCCTCCACACACATTTTACACCGATCTACCCATTTCCGGAACGCCGCCCGGTAGTCCTCTTTAGGTATATGTTGCAGACACTGGTAGACCGCACTGCCTATACCACAACGGGATTCAAAACGGTGCCCTGCCAGCATTTCCTTTAGTCTTGGGAACAACCAAAAGTCACAGGGGGACAGGTCAGGGCTGTATGGGGGATGATCTAAGACATCGAGCCCAGATTCTTTCAGATATTCCTGTACCGTAGCGGATTTATGGGCCGATGCGTTATCATGGAGTAATTTGATGTCGCGGACACCGGTGCGCGGTCTGCGTTTCTGATAGAAATCAACAAGTTGAGTAAGAACACTTTCTCTGTAAAACTTTCCAGTGACAGAACTACCTTTCGGGACTGGAATTTGAAGGACTGGACCTTTCGAATCAAAGAATATCGCATACAACATGCGATTTGATGTTTTGCAACGGCGCGCAATGACAGGTCTGTCGCCCTCAGATGAAACCCAAACCTTATTTTTTGCCTTAGAATCGGGTTGAAAATGATAGATCCAGGTTTCATCACCTGTAACTATCTCTTCCAAACGACGTGGGTCACATTCATCATATTTTTCTATAACTTGCGATGCAAGTCTAACCCGACTTTGTTTCTGCTCGTCAGTGAGCAAATGGGGCACCCAGCGCGCGCAGATCTTACGTAGCCCAAGTCGTTCACGTAAGATCTTCAAAACACTTGACGAATGAATGCCACTTAATTCTTCTATCTCTTGCACGGTATAACGTGCGTCTTCCTCAATTAACGTTTTCACAGTAGCAACGTTCTTTTCCGTCAAAACGGAAACCGGCCTACCCACCCGAGGGTCATTTTCAATTGACTCCCGACCATCATTAAAACGACGTACCTACTTGCAAACTGTAGCATATTTTAAAGCACCATTCCCATAAACTTTTTGCAAATCAGCATGAATTTCTGTTGGCGGAAACCCGAGCTGTGCTCGAATCTTACAATATACCCTCTGTTCAGAGATTTTTCCATCCATATTGAACGCTATATTTTACTATAGTGTATAAAACCACGTGTTGAAAATACCCAGCGCAGCGCGCACGTGGACCTCGTGCGCCGCATACCGTGACACCGTTCGAGAGAGGAATGATTACGCAAGTTCTGTGTAAAAAATCGTGCAACTTCATAATCGCGTTAAAAAATTATAGGCTTACTCTACGAACTTAAAAAGTGTCCCTCGTATGCTTTATAGAAACATTTCCTACATTATAAAATTTATACTCAAATTTGACATATGAAACTAGTAGAAACATGAAACGACCCAGGGCCTAAACAACCTAGATTCGATCCTTCAGATGTTCATTTAGATTTCAGTGCAGCTGCAAACATTAATGACTCGGGGCATACATAATGGTCATTGAATACTTCCATCATCACAAATCTTGGTGACCACCTGAAGGATCATGATCATAAATGACAAATACATGTAGGGCTAAATAATAGGGATTTGTCTCTGAAGAGTAGAAAACGTTGTGGTAAAAGGAGAAAATGTTGTTTATCAACTTTTTCTCCTTTTACCAAATTGTGTTAAAAAGCCTTCTCCCTCATGGTAGTTAAATTTTGTATTTGATGGTAAAGGGTTAACCCTGTCTTAGTCCAACCTAAGACTCCACATTGTCGATTAACGGTTACCATGTTGAGATTTGGGGAACAGTTTCACCCATTACCTCACAATCACAGTTTTTAACGATTCTGAAAGAGGAGGCTTTTGAAAACAAAAAGGAAAAAAAGACAAAATGCTGGTAACCTTTATTTTCTCCTTTTCCCACAATGTTTCCAACCCATCAAATACAGAAATCACTATTTAACCCACATTTGATTTGCCATGTGTAAATGCTTTCAGATTGGTCCCACCCATAATAATTTTTGTGGCAGAGTTAACCCATTAACACACAATCCCAACTTTGAATGACCCTGGGAAGGAAAGCTTTGGAAAACATTGTGAGAAAAGGAGAAAATGCCGGTAACCAGCATTTTCTTTTTTCCCCCTCAATGTTATCTACTCTTCCCAAAACAAATTTGAATTAAGAGTCACATTTATTTTTCTTCTGCAAATGCTTTCAATTTGGATTGGTCTAAAATTTTGGTGTTTGGTAAATAGTTAACCCTTTTCCAAAAAAGCACGTGCTTTAAAGACCCTGAGGAAGAAAGCTTTTTGAAAACATTGTGGTAAAAGAAAATGCTGGTAACCAGCATTTCCCCTTTTTCCCCCACAACATTTTTAACCTTATCAATTACATATTCTATTGTTGTCATCTGTGAGTGCTTTCATTATGGAGAAATCTAAAATTTTATCGTATGGTAAGAGTTAAGCACTGAGTAAATGAAAAAGACTCTTTCAATCACTCAAACAGACCTACATATTACAATTTCAAAGGTGTTTTACCAAGCATATGTCACAGAATAACAGATACCATAGATCCAAGATTGGAGTGCATTTAACAAATTGATAACAAATACACAGGTGGATAAATTAAATGCGGCTCAAATTATTGTATTTATTTCTGAAAAAGTGGAAAAATGGATAAAATGTTTTCAAAAAACCATCATCTTTGAGATTGTTAAAAACGGGCTTATCTGGTAAAGGGTTATTGATGACCTTGTCCTTGATACAGGTCAGTCATGTGACCTTTATGCACCCATTTTTGACCCTATCTCATCAATACCCCTAGCCACTCAAACATAATTATCATGCAAATAATCAAATCATGTAGATCTTTATGTTTTTCTTAGCTTATGAAATGCAGCCACGTCGCATAGGACAGATCAACGTCATTATCTTAAATATGTGTATGTGGGGGCCCAAGAAATGTTATAACTATTTTCCAGACAGCAAAATGTTTAACCCTTTACCACACAATCCCAAGTTTTAACATCCCTGAGACAGAGGTTTTTGAAAACATAGTGGGAAAAGAAGAAAATGCTGATAACCAACATTTTCCCCTTTTCCCACAATGTTTTCTAGTTTATCTGATACAAATCCAGTTTTTGTGCCATACATATTTTGCCATCTGCAAGTGCTTTCAAAATGAGCCAGTCTAAAATGTTGTCATTTGGTAAAGAGTTAACTTGTCCACTTTGAGAGCATAAGCTGGCAAACGACAAAGTAAATTTTGTTCAAATGATGGATGTGTTTGGAACAGTTGAAAATATTGACCGAAAAGAAGAAAATGTTGGTTACTGGCATTTTCTTTTCCAACAATATTTGGATAAAGCTTCCTCCCTACACGTATAAAGAATAAGGGATTGTATAGGAAGGGGTTATTGTATCAGTGTATTTGGATGATCTTACCCTTCACCAAATAATCCACTCAACCCTGTACCAGTCAGTCACATGTTGACGACACTGATGAACATGTCTTAAAACACAGGGAAAAGGAGAAAGTTCTTTTTCCCTTTTCCCGCAATGCTTTCTGCCCTTCCAAAGAAGAAATCCAGTCATTTGAGCCACATTTTATTTTTTGCAAGTTTTTTTGCCACTGCCACATTGCCTTCCAAAGGCTTATTAATTTGATGTCTAACTCAATTTTCAACATTATCTCGGTCATAATTGGAGCAGCCAGTGTACCAATCCATGCCTTCCTGGAGCTTCTTTAACCCTTTATCACACAATCCCAACTTTTAACAACCTAGAGAAAGAGGCCTTATGAAAACGCTGTGGAAAATCCAGTCAGTTGAGCAACACTTTATTTGTTGTCTGCAAAATGCTTTAAATTTGCTTGGGTTTTAAATTTTGTTGTTTAGTAAATAGTTAATGGTTGAATATTTTACACTCAAAGAGTTAAACCTGTCTTAATACCCACATCCTCTCCTCAAATATATGCTCTGGCAAAAGAGGGAATAATACAACTCCATAATGTGTGATACAAAGTAAGTCATCGCAAAATTATGAATCTAAAATGGCCACTTGTTTTAACAACCGACTCGATCATGAGGTAGACTGATCCATGGACATACAGAAAATTGACCAATAGCGAAAAGTTTTGACCCAGGTCAGCCTGTGCAGAGTACACAGGATGATCTGGGTTGATACTGTCCGCAGATGCATTAAACCCCCTTTTCACAGAACATGGCTCATTATAAACTCTACCTCTTCTGATTGCTGAAGATACCGTTCACAGACTCTTGGATTTATCTAGTAGGCTTGACGAAACAAGCGTATGGAAAAGATCCAGATTGAATGTGCAGTCTGTTCGTGATCTATGCCAACCACAAAAGTCCCTCGTGTTGTCCATAGCCCAGAAAGAGCAAATGTCCAATGAAAGCAATTTTCTATTTGCCCTTATGTTATTTTTACATTTGCCACTATGTTCTCCACTTCCAATGGCAAAGATTTGTAACAATTGATACTTAACATAAAGGTAATTAAGTATTTCTCTGATGTCTGTGTATCAGTTGTGTTTATCTTTTTAAGGGTTTTGTGTAGCTCAGTGTAGAAGTTTTAGGACTTGTCATCCAGAGGTAATAGGTTCAGTTCTCAACTAAGTTTTGGGTTTTTTATGGAACTGCTCTTGGTCAAGACAATTTAGAGCCCATGCCTAGTGGTAAAACCAGGGACATACATAGATGAGAGCTCTTGTCATGTCAATTATGACTGATATCATTTTGGAAGTAAAACACCAGTTCTCTTGAGTTTATCTTTCACACAATGGAGCAATGAATGACCAAACCTTTGCACATGCTCTTCAATTTCATCTTCAATTCTACTGACAAACAATACAAACATGAATCAACAAAAATGAAAATCAATAAAACTTTCTTGGCTCCAACTTAACTCTTAAAAGGAATGCATTTATTTCAAAAGAGTCATACTCTGTGAAAAAGTGTTTAATGCATCTACAAAAAGTATTGATCCATGTAGGCTGACATGGATTGATACTTTTTGCTATTTGTAAATTTTCTACGTGTCCAAGGCCCATTCTGCCTCATGAGCAAGTTGATATATAGACAATTGGATTTAATGAATTCATAATTACATGATGACTTGCTTGGTATAGTATATTACTGAGATGCATTAAATCCCCTTTACCCAGAGGAGGGCTCATGAGATTAAAACAAAAAAAACCATTAAAATAACCATTTTGCACATAAAAATATTGACCCCTAGATCTTAACTTGAAGCACATCCTTGGTTATTTTTTGTATACAATATATAGCAAGATCAGACTGCCCTTTGCTCACAATCTCAGAATGTAGATCAAGATCAGATGGTGCAAAATGTGCTGTGTCATCCTGGATAGATCGACAGTGTCAGCTACTTTGCAAAAAATACTGATGAAAACCTTGAAATTGCGATGTTTTGGTCCGTTTTTGAGATTGAGATCATCTGCTTTGTTTTTTAGCCTTTATAGGGTACCAGAAGACAAAAAAGTTTAGACTTCCATGTCCAAAACTGAGAACCTAGCTGACTATAGTACCTGACACAGTGGACCAGCACTTGAGAAAACATGCAACCATAAAAGATGTGGAAAATAAGCAAATTTTCAGTCTACAACAGAGGCATAAAATTGTTATATTGATAATAAGCTTTAACCCTTTACCACCCAATTCCATGTTTTAATGTGAGGAGAAAGGCTTTTGAAAATTCTGTGGGTAAAGGAATAATGCTTGCTTTCTTCTTTTCCATCATTGTTTTCTTCCCTTTCAAAGATGGACCACATAATTCAAAACAAATTTGTTTTCTGCAAATGCTTTCAATATGGACATATCTAACATTTGTCCTATGGTCCATACATAAAGGTACAGTTATAAACCAATCTCTTCACCTTTTTCCTCTGCTAACTGTTCCAGGATACTAGTCCACTGTTCACTTCACAGCTTGTAAACGCTTATATACATCTTCCTCTGAACTGATTCGGGGGAGACGTACATGTAATTGTTTTCTGTAGAGCTGTCACTTTCTCAGGTCTGCTCCATTTTTCTTGAACCCGTTGTCCACTTTTGAAATATATATTGCACATATCCATTCACTTCTGTGAAAATATGTGAAGAGTAGTGGTTTCGTATAATTATCTCGATGGTCAAGGTCACAGCATGGGAACGATGCATTACATTTTCTCTGGTAACAAAGTGAACAACAAAGAATGAATGTATACCAAAACTTATTCATGAAATAAGTGATTTTTCAATGTAAAAAAATTAACCTTTTGCACTATAATAAAAAGATATCCAGAACAATCAACAATATTTAAACACAATACAATTCATTTTGATCACAAACTTCATTGGCACATGCAGAGTCAATAATGAAAGCACATAAGCAGACAAAATATCTTAAAATGGCTAAAGTGAAACTATTTACAAATATATTAGAGAGAATCTATTGCACTGACAGAAAATTGCCATGGCCTTAAACGGGAAAAAAAACCTTAAAAATTAACACGGAGTATAGCCGAATTCTGGATTCTCTGATTTTAGAACACTCAAAACAGCAAAATCATTAGTTTAGAAATTGTAAAAGTCATGCTAGATATTATATATAGCACTGTCATGGACTTCACTGTTAAATTCAAAATAGATTTCTACCTACACAGAGAAAATCAATCTGACAAATCAACTAAAATCCTGCAATGCCACAGAATAACTTGGTTTCTACCTACACAGAGAAAATAAAATTGGTATGACAAATCAACCCAAATCCTCCAATGCCACAGAATAACTAGCTTGGTGAAAAACATGCACCCCATGAGAAGGTAAAGATCTATCTACACAAACAGCCTCTTATTGACTCTTTACCAAAAGATAAAATTTTAGACTCATCAAAATTCAAAGCTTTGCAGAGGACAAGTTATCTGTCAAATATGTCCATGAAAGGGTAGAAAACATTGTGGGAAAGGGAGAAAATGCTGCTTACCAGCATTTCTCATTTTCCCAAAATATTTTAAATCAAGTCTTCCCTGCCATGGTCATTAAAACTCATTATGTGGTAAGGGGTTAATTGGCTGGTATCTGTATGTTTCATGCCATATTCAACACGATTTCTGTGATATTGTGGTTGTCAGTGCACCTATCCATACTTTCCTGGAGTATCTCTAACCAGTACTTTCTCCCAAGCCATTGGCTGCTTTCCCACATACCATAATCACCATGGAAACTGATCAGTGGTGAGAAAGGAATGATAGCAGTAACTATCATCAATCCTTGGAGAGAAATTCGCTGAGTCGGGTATTCAAAACAGTGATCCACTGGTTTCAAGTCCTGTGTGGTATCAACTTGGCTAATGGGCTTGGCACATGTGCAGTGGCTAGTAAGAGAACTTTTCTATCTTGATGGTAAGAATGTAACATGCACTTGTTTGATACATAAAGACACTGAGACAGAAAATTATACCTTGTTAAATACTGAGAAATAACCCTTTACCAGACAATGCCTTTTTTGGAATAACCATGTTGCTGAAGGCTACTGAAACATTGCAGGAAAAGAAGAAAATGCTGATAACCAGCATTTTCTCCATTTCCCACAATGTTTTCTACCCCTTCATAGAGAAAAATCCCTCTACATGAGATGCATTTGTCATCTGCTAATGCTTTTGATTTGGACAACTCCTACAATTTTATTGTCTGGTAAAGAGAATAACTGTGCCCAACAATCAGCACAGAATGACTACTGGATGCCAACAAAGTGAGTTATGGGTGGCGCCTTCACCATCAGCATCTCGTATCTATCGATGAAGAGCTTCAGTCGATTAAAGTAGGTCTTCTCGTGGTATGGCAAATCATTTTCCTTCAGAAATTTTGAGACTACTGGTTTGATCTTCATGCACATGTTGTCAGAGAGATTTGGGAATAGGTGGTGTTCAACATGACAGCTTATTAGAGAATGACCAAAAGCGTAGTCCAGAACAGGATTTCTGGACAGGTTAAGAACTCCACTGGACATCTGATACAGTCGAACCGGTTTATGCTTTAGGTCGTACATTGGTAACCCTATATGTTGGAAAATGTTCACATGAATGTATGGCACTGAAAAAATGCCCCTTGATATCCAGATAGAAAGAACAACCCAGGCTAGAGATAGCCCAGAAATCCTCATTATCAAATAGACGTAGACGGCCTGTCCGGTAGCACAACGCATCATGTATTTCAAGAGCCCAGTAATTTTTTTCTGCTCAAGAAGACCTGCTATCGATACGAGAAATGTTAGTGGTGGTAGGAGTAGGCCTGGTGCTAGAAACATATAAGTGTAACAGGGTAGGAATGGTACTTTCCATGTACTTGAATCCCCTAACCCTATAATATTTGTGTACGGATGGTGTTGTTTTATGTGTATTTTGTAAGCTAGCTCTTCTGAAAATGATCCAATGTTTTCAACAAAGAAGACAGATATTGGCCTCAGCAAACTCCTCTCGCCTCCAAGTCCTCCGTGTGTTGCAAGGTGCCCTCCTTTGTTTGCAAACACGCTGTGGACAAATCCAAGAATAGACACGCCAAGTAAATACTGAAACGTCGAATCTGATCCCATAAGAACGCAGGAACACGGAAATAAAACTATACCAGAGATAGCGATTATTGTCCAGTCTACACCGTATAAATCCCACCGTGAACTTTTCTTCACTATTTCGTCCACTTGTGATTTTAGTTCTGCGTATTTAGGAAGAGTATCAATTTTCACTCGATCTATCACGACGGTGCCCTCTTCGCCGCTGATCTCTTCACCTTTAAACCCCATTTCAAGTTTTACTTACAATTTGTCAATTTCTTGCGTAAGAATTACAAAATAACGATGGGATTAAACTGTCTGACAGCTCGATGAAACCTTTGACAGCTACAACACGCTGGCTCTCTGTCTTGTATAAAATGCTGGTTCCGGGCACAATCCAACCCATCACAACTCGGCCGATTCCGTAATTAGTTCGTCCCTAGGCTTGTTCGAATCTCATGAATCGCATTATCTTCCGCTAGGTGGCATTTTTCAAATATATAACCTATCTGATATTTGGCATTCTGTGTACAGAATCGATCCCGGTTTTCCTCATATCTATATCTGAAAACTCTCTTCATAGATTTGCTGTAAACAATGGTATTTTATAAAATTATTTTTGCCGTTGAAATAATCATATTTAAAAAAATTGTAGCGAAAACACTGGCTCGATTTTTCCAAAGACGTATAATATATAGCCATCTTCGGCTTGTTTTTTCGCATATCAATATCTCCTGTACAGGATATAGTAATGCGTTATAGCAGACAGGTCAAATCTTCGAAGAATATTGACTTGCGCAGACAAAGCATAAATCGAGCAGAAACAGTAGTTCTAAAATATGATTTTTTTTTATAACTGATGACGTGAATTGCAAACACTGTAAAGAATATTGATAGATAGTGGATCTTACATGAAAGTTCATAAAAATAATTTTAATTTAACAAATAGACTTAAATCACAATACAGGAAACCAATGGACTTAATTAAATTACAATAAGTATAAGCATCACGTTGTTCTTGGCGACGATCTTTTAGAAAAAAAAAATAAAATTAAAATTTATTCATTTGTGATTTTAAGATACCAGAAGGAACAGTTTTATTGAAATGGTATATGTTTACTCATCGACCCTTGCTCAGTTTCAACCTGAAATCCTTTGCTGTTTGACATAAGAAAAAAAAAATACCGAGCCAAACGATTTGGTTTTTTTTTTTTGGTCTAAGGGAGGTAACTCGTATATCGACCCGTACTCAATGTCATCAAGAGGATCCTTTACTCTTTGACTTTTAACTATACCGAACGATTTGTGGTCTAAGGGAAAAAACTCTTGCAAAAATTCATCCTTTATTAAATACTTGAGTAGCCTCCCTTATATTGTGGCTAGCATAAAACAAAGACGAATGAAATATGTCGTCCGTTATCTAGTCTGCTAGGATGATCGGTACAGAAAGCTTTTTTATTAATCCAGATGTAATGAATTCTAAAATGTCGTTATGACAGGATAATATTAATAGATTTGAAGTTGACCGACAGAAGAAAGAGCAGTTATTAAGATAAAGATACTATTTTGTAATCAGAGGGTTATCTCCCGTGTTTTAATCAAACTTAACAACCGCTAAAATTTAAAGTTGGATATATCTAGGTAAGATTTCCAAAAACAGCCAAGCGAAATCGTCCGTGGAGAATTCCCTGGATTATGCCACAAAAATTACTAGAGCAAGGCTATCTATTGTCGAACCCACTCACAAATCAACCCTTCTTAAACTCTAAGAAGATTCGGCCTGAAGATGATTCGGCCTTATTCTCATTTGAAGGGAGAAGATTCAACATAAGGAAAATTCCATCCATATAGGCGCAAGTTAAGCCCGCACAAGAAGAAAATTCGTTCCGAATTTTAGATCATGATAACAGTTTTGACTTTTGTTTTCACTTCTTGTTAGGACTTGTAATAATTGCCGAAAAAAATAACTTTGAGGATTACAACAGCATTTTCATATTTGTAAGGTAATTATATACACGTAAGGTCCTTTTAGAGAATGTGACTGTTTTGATTAAATTTTTTGGTTGTTGTTTTTCTATAATTGCACATTTGTATCAAATTTCACATTTGTTGACATGGGCATAGCCAGAATTAAATTATTTACATGCACAGAGATGCATGGGGGTGTCCCCTCACACTGGTGGGAGTCCGGGGAGCCTTCCCCAAAAATATTGAGAATGTAGATGTGAAATGATGGGTCTTTGCATGTTTTTGACAGCTTTTCCTTGCAAATTATTTCGTCACAAATATTGCTAATTTAAAAAGAAAAAAAAAACACTGTTTCAGCATCTCTTTTTTATACGCATATGTGTATTGTGCCTAATGGACGCTGTGCCCTTGGTTGTTGCTCACACACAATTAAGTTAGGCAAGGGTTTATCTGTGGGGAGAAAGGAAATGGGGTGGAAATCGTCACCATAAAGGGGATTATCTTTAAGATTGTACGATTTTTCCCTTAGACCTTAAAATGAAGAAAAAATCCCATGCTTCACTTACTTAGTCACTTATTTTTATTGTTTGATAAGAATGAGATGGCATAATTTTGACATTAAATATATGTTAATCTCCACTATAGACAATCAACAATCAATTTCTAGCCATACTATAGTAAAAACCTACTCATTTTCACACTTCTCATGCATATTTTCAATGGAAATCAACTTGAAAAAATGGTAGACACATGATAAATGTCTATCAGGTTCATAATTTTGATAATTTTCTTTTTGACAGTGTCAAAGCATGCCAATAAAACAATTTAGTCACATCAATCCAAACATTTCTTTGATATTTTAGCTCTACTGGCTGAAAGCCAGCAGAGGTTATGTCATGGCATGGTTTTTGCCATTCATCCATCTGACAGTATGGGAAAAGTAGCCGTTTAAGGTTCAAAACCTATATTTTTTGTTTACCCTATAAAACTGGCATTTATGGTTGAATTTTCATGAAACTTACACAGTGCTATATATCATCAATAGATTGAACCTGATAGATTTTGAAAAGAATTTGATGATCAGTATGTGAAAAGTAGCCATTTAAATTTGAAAATTTACATTTCTTTTTTATGCAGTAAAGTCTGCATTTTTTATCCAATTCTTAATCTTTTGAAACGTGCTAAGATTATTTGTATCATCAAGGGATTGAACCCTATGAAATGAAGAAAATCTAGCCATCAGTTTAGGGAAAGCAGCCATTTGATGACTTAGTTCAACACAGTCTACATTATTGGTCACATTTCTTTGAAATTTGCAGGGATTGTTTAATATTCAGAAATGAAAGATATGAATGATGTCAGAACAAATCAAAGGCAAGAACTGGGTGTGAAAATTTTAATATCATGGTGCAAATAACACCATAATTACAATTGTCTTTTTACCCTGACCTCCAATGGACTTACCATGAAGTTCCAGTTTACTGAACTTGTCTTCTTCTGAAAGTACCTTAAAACAATATGTGCACTTGAATCTAAAATTCTGTTGATCACATTAAACAAAATTTATGATAGCCAAAAGACAAGCGTCCTGAATCAGCACTTGTTACCTACACCATGTACAGGTCTAGGTTTGCAAGTTGTGACTAATGTTAAAAATGTATACATATGTATACACTCTGTTTTTATGCATTGTATATTGTTTGCTTTTAGCATGCCAAGTTAATAGGATGACCCTTGACCAAACAGCAAAAGTTTAGACTCCACCAAGCTGAAAGCCTTTGCAGATTTTTTTCCTAGACAGTTGTGATTGAAAAATAGAAATACAACTTTGGAACAGTGGAAAACATTGTGGGAAAAGAGGAAAATGCTGGTTAGCAGCATTTCCCCCTTCTCCAAGCTAGTGAATTCAAAATTATTGTACACGTGCAAATAGCCCAACGACATCTACATCAATTTTCTTCTTAGGAGAATAAAATGCTTCCTGAACCTAAACAGGAAACCGAAAATGATAAATTCAATGCAGCATTATTATCAAAAGTAAATCATGAAATTTTATATATGTATCACTGGTTTAAGTTTTCCGTCATAAATTACAATACCTCGCCTTTCCATAATCTATCTGACGCCTCCAGGGATAGGTCTAGTACATACACATGTACAGATAATTTTATATCCCTAGTCTTGGTCAGTTAGAGATCTTCTGTCTTTACTAAATAGATATGTTGAAGTGTAATATGGTTTGAATCCAAGTAGGGTTGTTGAGATTTTTTTTTTTTTACAAAACTATCGATCAGAGAAACTAACATAATGCAGTTTAAAGTTTGCATGCCTGTTTGCTTCACAAAGTATGTAAATGTTAGTGTAACGGGGGTGGCAAAACTTTATCCATAAGCATCTCGTATTACAGACACCGGAATTCAGCTGCCGATTAGCACCGGACGATGGTAATCCGGGAGTCAAAACAATATGGCGGACAATATTTCATCAAAACCCAACTGATTTCGAAATTTCGTATTCTACTGCCTACAATGAGTAAAGCAGTCTGTATCATACATATTTTAGCTTCAATTACCAGCTATAGAAGCGCTTTTTTTGTATCGAATGATGCATCAAGGGGCAGGCGATGCATTCAGCCAACCAAGACAATCTCTGTCGATAGGTCACCTGCTTGACGACGTTCTATACGCCATATTTTCGAAATGTGACGTGAAAACGTTGGGGCGACTATGTCGGGTTTGTAGACGATTCAACAGACTGCTGCAATCCGACACTGTCTGGTTGAGGCATTGCAAGAGATTTACTCTTTTTCACTATACGGAGACCTCAAGACAGTAAGTCCTATTCAATTGGAAGGGTAGCTCATCTTATTGATGTGGTGTTTTTTTTTTACTACCCTTTGATGCATCCCATCTGTACATCCATTGGAAAAAGTCATCCTTCAGCCTGTTATATTTGTTTTAAGTTACCTTCAATTGGAAGGATCAAGTACAGAGACCATACCAAAAAGCGATTTTAGTTTTTGATGGGTCACGTCCAGGTACAGAGATGATCGTGAAAAAATCAGTTGAACTCTGCACAAGTACTTTGTGCGCACTTTGAAACTCTTCTTTTCACAAATAGAGGACAGAACTAGAATTTGAAAATACCAGTTGCTTACGTATGCAATAATCTTTTGTTTCAAATAAAAATATTTTCAAGTTTAAATGCTAATTCATTTGTTACTCGAGGTGTTTATGTTCCCAAAAATACACCCTCAATGGGTGCCGGACACAATAAATTTTTTTTTTTTTTTTTGAGATTTACATATTATAAAAGACTTCTACAAGTGCTTTGGGTAAAGGAAAAATTGTTAAATTTGTCCTTAGTGAATGGTCATGTTTGTCAATAAGAATTAATTGCATTTCTCTGCAATACAGATTAAACAGAAAGTCAATACAGCACTGTAGCCTTGCTACTGGAAAATTCATGACAGACTTGAGATGGTGCGGTGCACAGTAAAAATAAGTGTCCAAATATGAAAAGAAGCACAGCAAATGTCTTATTATTGAGACTAGGAAGGGTCATGCCAATGTTATTTTTGTGATTATTTCTCTGCCCACCTTCACAGCAGCCATTCTTAAATTGCTTTTGAAATTCCAGTTGTCTTTCAGTCGGCTGAGTGTGTCTTTAATCTGCTTGTCAGCTATGAAAATTGACTTGAATCGATAGATAACTTATTCAAATTTATTTTGACACCAAAATGATATATAAGAAGGAGAATTTAAATTGGGCATATATTAGGCTGAGATAGATAATAAGAAATTTATCAGTCAAAATGATTTTTCCTTTAGATACATGTATACTTTCTTGTTTTTATTGCATTTTGTAAATTAATAGCAATGAGACTGTTGTTAACTTTCAAATAAGCTGTTCACACAAAACAATGATGTCCTAGTTTGCAAGAAAATTTGGATATATCATTTCTGGTTCAAAAACAGGTACCTCCGAAAATAGGTCGGTCGATAGAAAAATTATGGTTAAACTTCATATTAACTACTACAGAACTTATTGCAATTTATCTTTCTCTGACTTAAAAATATTAGGTTTAATTTGTAAACAAACATTCATTATTAATTTGGTTGACTGCACATGTGCAGTTTCATTTAGACAAGTAGCATACCCGGTACTATATGATTGGCAATTTAAGTGATCAATAAGTACGATTCCACCCAAATGAAATACATACCGGTACACTGCTTTCAGTTTCCTTTTGCATGCTGTAATTGATAAAAAAGAGAGTGGATCAATTGTGACAAAAGAAATATACTGCAGCTGGAATGGCTTCCTGGGTAGTAAAATTTGTCAAACCTTGTAATGATTTCTAATCAGTTAGGTCAGTGCTTATTTACATACATAAAATTTAAAAAGAAATAGAATTTTTAGGTTTAGATGGTACGGCAATTTCTGATAGGCTAAGCCATTTGTGATGTTTTGGTCAATATCCAACACAGCGTTTTCCTAAAATTATTGATTTATTGCAGACCAAGAAAAATTAAACTCAAAGAACACTGCAGAATATCCTTAAACTGGGTGAAGAAGTTATACAGAGAAAGGATTCTTCTACGTCATAACCCTCGGTAAAGTCTTATAGAATAACTCTTTGTCTCTTTACCAAATGACAAAATCTAAGACTTCTCCAAATTGAAAGCATTTGCAGTCGACTATTTAAAAGTGGCTCGAATAATTATCTTTGTATTTGATTGGGTAGAAAACATTGTGGGAAAAGGAGAAAATGCTGGTTACCAGCATTTTCTCCTTTTCCCATAATGTTTTCAAGAGGCTTTTTTCTCAGGGTCGTGAAAAATTGGGATTGTGTGGTAGAGGGTTATCAAATACTTCCATGTTTTACAACTCTTAGGAGAAAATGCCTTTGAAAACATGGTGAAAAAAGGAGCAGATGCTGAAAACCAGTTATTTTCTTCTTTCCCACAATGTTTAAAACTCTTTCAAAGACAGTGCCAATTACAGTGTATTTGAGTCATCTTTAATATGTCATTGGAAAACCAGCCATGCTCTTTGAAAGGAGGTTTTAATTATTAACTCTTTACCGAACGACAGAGTTTTACATATGTCCAAACTGAAAGCAGTTTCAGACGACAAACTTAATGTTGCACAAATTAAGAAATTTTCCTTTGAAAGGGTAGAAAACATTATGGAAAAAGGAGAAAATGCTGGTTACCAGCATTTTCTCCTTTTCCCACAATGTTTTCAAAAGTCCATTTCCTTGGGGTCGTTAAAATTCGGAATTGTGTGGTAAAGGGTTAATGCATGCCTGTGATGCATCGTACCAAGCAAGTAATCACATAATTATTGATCCATAAAATCCATTTTCTTTCTAACAACTGACTGAATCATGAAGTAGACTGTTCCTTTGACATGCAGGAAATTGACCAATAGCGAAAAGTTATAACACAAGTCAACCTGCACGGACTGCACAGGCTGATCTGGGTCAATATTTTTGCAGATGCATTAACTATTTACCACACAATCCTGGGTTTTAACAGCCCTGAAGAAGAAGGCTAGTAACCCGCATTTTCTTCTTTTTCCACAATGTTTTCAACGATCGCAAAGACAGATACAGGTTTTTGTGCCCAAGTTTATTTGTTGTCTGCAAACGCTTTCAATTTGGACTGGTCTAAAATTTTGTTGCATGGTAGAGTTAAACCCTCTTTTCACAGAGCATGCTTGAAAAATTTGATGTTTTCAATTTTGTCTGGTACAAATTTAACCCATAGAGTTCTAAGGACAACTTCTTTTGATTTCCTGGTCGCTGTACGTAGCTCAAGATTGGACTGTTTGCCACTATGTAATATATTTTGGCGTTTATGATTTTGATATGGCAAATATTTTGGCTGTTTTCTTTATTCAAGATGGGCAAGCAGTGTACTAAATGACAAAAACTTATACAGTTTGTAATTAAGAAGTATTCCTCTTTCTGTCGTGGTTTATCATTCAATAAAAATAAGTTATGAGGCACAAGAAATGATCCATGAGGGTGATAGCCCAAATGGTTTATTCATTGTGCCTTATAACTCACAACCATCATTGTTTATTGAATGATAAAGCACTATAGAGAGAAGATTATTTCGATTCTAACATGACCAACCCTTGGTGAAAGGAAAACAAGTTCATACTTATAAAAAAGCAGATGCAGATTCTCATACTTATACAAAAGCAGATGCGGATTCTTATCGATTTTACCATGCTTCCATTGCGCTGAGTTTATAGAACCAAATCAACGTGTCATGTTAGAATCATGATTAAACATGAAAATGACTATTGTGATGTCATGATGGTGCTCCAGGATAAAAGAAAATAAGTTGCTAAGTTGCTGGACAGAAAATGCTAAAACTTAATCCCTCTTCCTTTTTGTGGGATATAGCAGTATGGCAATGTTTTCAAAAGCTTTCTTCCCCAGTGTCATTAAAAGTTGGGATTGTGTGGTAAAGGGTTAATTCTTTACAAGACAACAAAATTTTAGACTCAACAAATTTATAGCATTTGGAGGAGATAGATTGAATGCCGAAATGACGGGTTTGTCTTTGAAAAGGCAGAAAACACTGTGGGAAAGGACAAAATGCTGGTTATCAGCAGTTTCTCCTTTTCTCACAGCTTTCTTTTTCAAGGTCATTAAAACTTGGGATTGTTTGGTAAAGGTAATCTGGTTTAGTATTTGGCCTCTGTAAAGTGATACATTGCAGATAACACAAATTTATACTGTATATGTATGAGCCATAGTCTGACAAAAAGGGATTTAATGCATCTGCAAAAGGTATTGACCCAGATCAGCCTGCACAGTCAGCGCAGGGTGACTTGTATCAAAACTTTCTACTTTTGATTAATTTTCTACTTGTCCAAGGGCCATTCTACCCCAGGACTCAGCTGGTTGTTAGACAAAATGGATTTTATGGATCCAAAATAATGTGATGATTTGCTTGATAAAGTGCATCACTGAGATGCATTGAATCATTAAATCCTCTTTTGCCAGAGCATGGTGCATATTCTTTTAACCCTTTTTTTTTTCCTTTAAATCAAATCCAATAGACAGTTACCATGGATGCAGTACTTGGACCAGACCCTGTGGATTTCTACCCAGAACACTGTGAAGTGTTACAAAGTCCGATCAAACGGTACAATAGAGGAGGCCCCAGATAGGCTGTGTACACTGCAGCAGAAGCCAGGAGTTAAGATAACATACACTACAATGCCAGATGTCAGCAGATTTGTTGTAAAAGATGATGTGCTAGTCAGCGGGTGCAGGTGCAAAACTTTATACAGTATAACTTTGTAGCCTTCTTTTAACCTTGTACCGCACAATGCCACCTCAAAAAAAAACCTTGGAAAGAACCCTTTGGAAACATTGTGGGAAAAGGAGAAAATGCTGGTAACCAGCATTTCCTCCTTTTCCCACAATGTTTTCTACCCTATCAATGAAAAATTGCTCCATTTTAGCCACATTGATATTGTCATCTGCAAATGCTTTCAATTGGACAAGGCTAAAATTTGGTCGTCTGGTAAAGGGTTGAGCAAGCAACTTGTAGTTACCCATTACCAAACATTCATTTTTTTTTATGACCCTGGAGAAGAAGTCTCTTGAAAATGTTATTGGAAGAGAAGAGAACTGTGGTAGCCAAAATTTTCTCCCCTTCCCTTAATGTTTTCTAACCCATCTCCAACAAATCCAATGATTTAAGCCACTGTTGATTTATCATTTGTTTTCAGTTAAGACTAGTTTAAAATTCAATTATCCGATAAAGTGTTGGGGATTCATGCATCAACTTCCCAGATGAGGCAAGTATATTGAAGCATGACCTATGCAAAGCAAGCACTTGTCTTATGTATGGATATTTTGAGTGTGTACATATGTCATGCTTAATTCTGTACCAAACAATCCTGTGTTTTAATGACCCTAAGGAAGAAGACCTTTGAAAACATAGTGGAAAAAGGAGAAAATGCTGGTAAACCAGCATTTTCTCCTGTTTCCCACAATGTTTTTCATTCCACCATTCAAACCACAGTTAATTTGTTAATCTGCATATCCTTTCAATTTGGACAAGTCCAGAGTTTTGTTGTATGGTAAAGAGTTACTTCTTAAGCATATCATGTTTTGGACTCTTCCATATTGAAACCATTTGCAGACTTCAAATTAGATGTGGCTTTAATAACAGGATTGATCTTTCAGTGGGTAGAAAATGATGTAGAAAATGGAGAAAATGCTAGCTACTGGCATTTTATCATTTTCAAAGTATGCTTTCAAAACCCTTACCTTCAAGGTCATAAAAATACTTGACAATTTTGTAAAGGATGAAAACCAATGGTCTGGCCAGATGATTGTGTGCATACCCTGACAGCCAGAGATCGTGGGTTCAAGACAAGTCTTAGGAGATAGTTTTCATGTTTTTGATGAAAATAGGATCAAGGATAGTATTTATAAACTTTTCCGAGTTTAAAGGGGCCTATTCATATTTTTTATAATCTCACCAAACTTCAAAAATGATTAATCACGGAATAAAGTAGGGCAATAGCTGGTAAACCATTACTGGAAAAGATAGACAAATATATGGGGGGAAAGAAATCATGGATATTTCTGTCACAGGCTATGTAGGCTAGCCTTAACCACACAACCCCGAGTTTAACCCTTTAACCACATAACCCTGAGTTTTAATAACCCTGAAGAAGGCGGTGCAATTTTGGACCTTTGAATAATGGGATGGTTGTTTTACAATATGTGATTCTGTCTTTTTTCATGAGATCAGGTATGATGTCATCATACTGATTTGATCATGAATCCATGAAATCAAAGTTTTTAACATTTCCACACGTCTTTGCAAATCGGTGGTGCAAAATCTCAAAATACCGTAGGAGGCTACATAGCCCATTAACTCTTTACTAAACAACAGATTTTAGGCTAATCGAAATTGGAAACATTTGCAGATGACTAAAATGTTACTCAAAGTTGAAATATTTTAGGAGGGGTAGAAAACATTGTGGGAAAAGGAGAAAATGCTTTTCCCACAATGTTTTCAAGAGCTTTCTTTCTCAGGGTTGTTAAAAGTCAGGATAGTGTGGTAAAGAGGGAAATACCATAAAAATATTTTTTCTTAATTTTTTCTTTCTTCTCTGATGATTTGCCAATGCCTTGCACAGATTAGTAATGAATCAGTTTTGCATTTTGGTGAAATTATAAATGTCTGAATACCTTCCATTAAGTTTCATTATTAATACCCTTCAGGGATGGCAGTTTACATGTGTTTGATTGTCAGACTGGAAGGAAAATTGTGAAGTTCCCTGATGTACACAGGACAGATACACTGACTGTAGATTTTCACGATTCATGCATAATATCTGGATCTGTCGACAAAACTGTTAAGGTATTAATTCTTATATATCTTATACTAACAGCTAGCTCTTTCATTCTTTCTCGTACAAACAAGACTTATTACAACTTGACAGAGAAAGCTTTTGAAAACTGTGAGAAAAAAGGCAATGGCTTGTTCAAAGCCATTGCTCCTTTTCCCTCATTGTTTCCCGTATAATACAACGATGTTTCCCGGTCCTCCAAGTTGTGTGAGAGACAGTAGAGGGGGGAAGAAAGTCAGCCTTTTACCTCAGGGACTGTTGCTGAGAACCCTTTGACTAGCAGTGTCATAAGTTGAAGCTAAATCAACAGTTCAATGAAATAATGACCTGAATGTTTAATTCCATACTACACAACAAGAAAATGTTGACTTGTCCAAATTGAAAGCATTTGCATATGACATATTAAATATGGCTCAAAGGATGGAACTTTTCTTTGATGTGGTAGAAAACACTGTGGGAAAAGGAGAAAATGCTGGTTACCAGCATTTTCGCCTTTTCCCACCATGTTTTCTAAAGGCCTCTCTTTCAGGTCATCAAAACTCAGGATTATGTGGTAAAGAGTTAACTCTTTTCCAGATGACAAAATTTTAGCCTTGTCCAAATCGAAAGCATTTGCAGACGACAATTTCATTGTGGCTTAAATGGTGCAATTTTTCTCTGTTAGGGTTGAAAACATTGTGGGAAAAGGAGAAAATGCTGGTAACCAGCATTTTCTCCTTTTCCTACAATGTTTTCAATAGGCTTCTTTCCCAGGGGCATTAAAAGGTGGCATTGTGTTGTAAAGGGTTAATAGGTTTCAAGGGAAAAATCTTTCAGACTCTTATTTCACAAACAGTGTCAAATAAGTAGAGTGAAACTCAGTCATTCTTTCTTATAACTGAATATCATCATCCCTTGTGGAACTTGAAGGTGGATTTAACTGGTGTAGAGTGATTGCATAATGTCTTAACTCAAACACCTGCTGAAACTGGGGACATCCTTTGCAAAGAGAGTGCACCAAGATGGGCATGTATGTCTCGATGTAGTCTCATCCTGTGTTACTTTGATACTTTGATACACAATCCTGTGTTACTTTGATACACAATCAATTTATTCAGTTTCTCCGTACAGTATACATGTATCCTCAAAGCAAATGCAATTGGATTTTGACAAACTTTGCCTTTTATAACCTAATACATTTGAGCCATGCTCTGGCAAAGGGGGGCTTAATGCATCCCTGTGATGCATTATACTAGGTTCGTCATATCATAATGATGGATCCATAAAGTCTATTGTGTCTTTTTCACAGAGCATGGTTAATGTATATATGATGTCTTGTATTAAGTAACAGAGGTTGAAACTTGCTAAAAACCCAGCACCTGTGCTAGAAACTCTTATAAGTAGATGCTAAACAGTGGATAGTGATGTTGATTTTTTAAAGATTTTTCTTTCATCTATAACATCAGCACGGTGTTTATTTACAGTCTTGTACTGTTTTGTGTTAAATATGTGGGGACTTAAGGCATCTTCGTCACGTGTTATACCAAACGACTCGTCACATATTTACAGATCCATAAAATCCATTTCGTATAACACAGTTTACTGACTGATTCATGTAGTACTCTGGTCCTTTGACATGCAGAAAAATTACCTATATAGTGAAAAGTTTCTGCCAGCATGGACTGTACAGCCTGACCTTAGTCGATTCTTTTTCCAGATGTATTAAGCCCAATATCACAGAGCATGGATCATTTATATTTTGATCGTTTTTAAAAAGAAACTTAATTTTGACCTGATATGCATGAAAAGTTTACGAAAAATTAATGAATTCATATGTATGAAATACATGTGTTATGTTGTACACTTTTTTCACAATATGAATATACTGTTAAGAAAAAAAAAAGTCATTGAATAACCATGTACACAAAAACTACATATACATAGTATGGCCATGCTCTATGAAAAGGGGGTTTAATGCATGTGCAAGCAGGCTGACATAGATCAGACCTTTTTGCTATTGTTAAATTTTCTGTATTCAATAGGCTATTAAACATAATGGATTTTATGAACCTGTCAACCAGGGTTTACAAATTGTGACAAAGTCAGTTCGTGGTTGAGTTCAATCTTTCATTATCAAATTTGGAGACAGTGGTCTGGTACATAAACTAGGGTCCAACAAAAATAGTACAAATGATTACAGTGATATAATCAATGTAAATCACTGAACTAGCGGCAATACAGGCTGAAGACTATGTGAAAAATGATTAGTGTGTTAGAGAAAAAGGACTGTGATTAGATATTCAAATAAAACTATGCTGTTCTGAACAATATGACAGAGGACCTTGAGACTATCCTAGTCTAATATAGATACTTACCATGAACTAAAGTGAATAACACAAATAGATGTGCAAAATGCACAAGAAAATATTGTTGGAAAAGGAGAAAATGCTAATTACCAGCATTTTCTCCTTTTGCCACATTGTTTTCAAAAATTCTTCTAATTTCGGGTTGTTAAAAGTCATGATTGATTGGTAAAGGGTTAATGAAAAAATAACACAAGCAATGTAACTCTATACCACACAATAGCTCTAACAAAGAATGTTTTTGAAAACATAGTGTGAAAAAGAGAAAATGCTGGTGACCTGTATTTTCTTCTTTTCCCACTATGTTTTTTTCACTCTAACAAAAACAAAGTACATCATTTCAGCCACATTTAAATTTTTGTTTGTCTGCAAATGCTTTGAATTTGGATTAGTCCAAAAATTTTTTTAATTTGGTAAAATGTTAATACATGATAAAATTTTTACTATAGATTCTATCCAATGCTTTCTGCAACAATGCCAGCAACATAGTACATACCTCCATAGATATAGGTGACAGGATTTGGAGTGTGGGGATGGCACCCCAAGGCAGGTCAGTATGCGACTTTGTTTCCCAGCAAAAAGTGGCAGAACTAGTGTGACATAGATAATACAATTTGTCTTCATCTCTTATGGCCATGGTTAAGTTGGCAAAAGAATTACATTTTTATATTAGATAAAAACTTACCAATAATTATATTGCCCTGAAACAAGGTCGTGTGTTGGGGGAGGTGTATACTAGAATCATGTTGTCTGTCTGTCTGTCTGTTCCAAGATACTGTCCTTTACTGTTTTTATAGTTTTCAACCAATTTGGCAGAAATGGAGGCTTTTTATCATGGGAACTTGTGGGCTTAAATTTCATCATGATTGGTTGACAATTACAGGAGTTGTGGCCATTTGATTTCTCTCCTGGCCCAATGACAAGGCAATCAGTGGGGGATGAAATTTGTACAGGAGGGAAGCAGCCTATGAAGTTATATATGTAATGTGCTCAGTTTTGAAATTATCATCTCATTACAATATTTAGTCCATTAAAGTCCAAGGAATCAGCAGATGTTTGTAAAGAGCAGTTTATGTGAAGTTATGAAATTTTGGGTTTGGCTTTAGATACAGTTATTGAGTTAAAGTATACCATGATTAAGTTAGATTTCAACATCGTACACACCTTTACTTTTCCTGTTTTACAGAACCTTTGCTGTTGGTACTGCTGGGTGCAATGGAGACCCTCCTCTGTCAGTATGGGACATAGACAGGTGAGTTTGAGTAAAATAATGGGTTAAAAATTCAACCCTTTACCATACAGTTGTTTGTTTGTATGACCCTGTAGATACCTGCATTTCAAAACATGGTGTGAAAAGGTGTAGTTCCTGGTAACCAGCACTTTTCCTATTCCTGTAAAGTTTACTACCCTTGCAAGGACAAATCCAGTCATTTGAGGGAAATTTGAGATCGATGTCTGCAGTTGCTTTCTATATGGACAAGTCCAATTTTTTTTGCCTGGTTATGAGTTAATTTAACATTAACGCTTTACCATATAATCCAGAGTTTTAACAACCCTGATAAAGAAAGGGGCCTTTGAAAACATTGTTGGAAAATGAGAAAATGCTGGCTACCAAGACTTTCAAAGAACTTATGTTCATTTGGACCACTAATAATTTTGTTATCTGCAGGTACTTTCAATTTGGACGAGTCTGATTTTGCAGCATGGTAAAGGTTTCAGTATTGGTGACTTGTTTACTATCAGAATGTTATAGCAAAATGGTAAGAATGATTATGGAATGGCAGATAAAAGGAGTGATAGGGTGATGGTAGGAAGAATGATGAGCTAAAAAGGTTGCATGAAGTGAGGGATAGGTGAGATACAAGAATATAATTTGGTGATGTGTCACAAAAAATATGGAGATTAAAAATGGATGATGAAAATTTCTTAAGAGATAAACAGTCAGAAAACCATTGGATAGCAAATTTCCTCAAGAATGAAAAAATAATGCATTAATGACCATTTTCAATAATAAAAGGATTCTGGATTGATGGTTCACTAGAAATATAATGGAAGATTGGGTCAGGAGAAAATGGAGTTACAAGAATTCCTGGATATTTAGTTAGGAGAATAAAGAGGGTAGTTGGTCTGAAGAAATATAGGATATTTAGATATTTGTCATAAGATTTAAGATAAAGAGCTTCACCAGAGTCAATGGATACTGGGTTAGAGGAATTTAGGATAATGGGATACAGGAGTCATGGTTCATATCATATAGCGATGGGATAATCAGTGCAATAAATGATAGATTGATTATTTTGTTAAGGTTTCTTATTTCCAACGGAGTTATTACCTTTATATTATGCTTTTGTTTTCAGGGGTCAGTTGATCTCCTATCTTGGCAGCTATAGGTACGGGGCTGGTATACTAGATATGAGGTATGAGAATGAGTACACTTTGTTGTCTTGTGGATATGACAGTTACTTGCGGATGTGGGATGTCAGATCTGGAAGATGGTATGTTTGTCAAGTTGTCCTCTGAGAACTGAAATCAGTGTTAGGATTCCTTTCTGAAATTTGTAGGGATAATTCGTCTTAACTTCCCACAATGTTTTCTACCCTTCCCATAGCAAATTTCAATTCTTAAGTCACATTTGTCATCTGCAAATGCTTTCAATTTGGACTAGTCTAAAATTTTGTTGTTTGGTAAAGAGTTAAACTGAGGTGTTAAGGTCACCAGTGGAGGGTTTTTGATTCAATGGATGTGGATGCTTGTGTTCACTTTTTCAGTGCCAAATTTTGATATATATATAAACTTTACCTCTTTCAATTGGTGAAAATTCTATGAAACTCGGAGATCTTTATCTTATATGCTCAACTAAACAAGCAGACATTATAAATCTCATCCAAGATCAAAATGCAGAAGATTTGCAACTTAATGAAAATAATCCATGGGTTTTCAGGTTTGTGGATAGAATCTCATTTTGCCAAAGAGAATTGCAGCAATGAGCCTGGCTTATTCACTAAACACAACCTAAATTTCAGTGGTTTTTTGTCTCTATTTTCTTGTTATACCCCCCATCAGTGAAAAAGAGGTGATATACTGGTTTCACCATGTCTGTCTGTGCATGCATCCATCTGTCCATGTTTTCATTTCCATGCTTTAACTCAAAAGCTGTTTGACCTAGGACCCTGAAACTTTATGTAAGTGTTGCTCATGACCCAAGAAGGTGCCTTATTGTTTTTGGTTCACATGGGTCAAAGGTTAAGGTCATGGATGAACTTTGTTTGAAAATCACTTCAGTGCTTTAACTCAAAAGCCGTTTGACCTTGGACCCTGGAACTTTATACAAGTGTTGGTCATGACCCAGATAGGTGCCCTATTGTTTTGGGGTCACATAGGTCAAAGGTCAAGGTCACAGGTGAACTTTGTTTGAAAACTGTTTCCGTGTCTAAGTCAAAAGCTGTTTGACCTAGGACCCTGAAACTTTATGTAAGTGTTGTTCATGACCCAAGGAGGTGCTGTATTGTTTTTGGATCACATAAGTCAAAGATCAAGGTCACAGGTGAACTTTGTTTAGAAAATTAATTCTCTTCTCTGATTGTGCCGCTTCAGTGACAAGGCTGTAGTGGGGGGTATTTGTCCTGCTTGGCGACAATTCTAGTTTACTTCGGTATTGGTTGACCCTTGAACTTCCTGAAAGATTAAATGAAAATTTTCAGCCAATATTTATTAGCAAAATGATGCAATTTCAAAGCTGTTTTAACTAGAAAAATCTCTCTTTAGCAGATAGTGTAGACCCAAGATCAAATGCCTATCAATCTACATTGTCTGCAAAAGCACACAAGTTGCGTTAAGTATCGGTTAAGGTTAATGATTCCTGAAGGATCCCTTTCAGTTTTCTTGCTAACATCTAGATGGAATGAAAAAGTATCTGTTGTGGGAGTGGATTTTATTCTTTCTGGCCTCTCAAATGTTTTCAAATGTGGTCTGTAGGAGGCCTTAAGTTGACGTGAAAAAGTTAAAGAATAGAAAAGAGTTACTGTACCTCTTATGACATGTAGGATCAAAGGTTGAAAATAGGATGATGCTGTTGAATGCCTTTTGGTATTTATTGTTTATACATTAATTTTTAGCTCACCTTAGCACAACGTGCTAAAGGTGAGCTATTGTGATCGCCCTATGTCCGGCGTCCGTCGTCCGTCAACAATTTCTTTAAACATCTTCTTCTCCTAAACCACTGGGCCAATCTTGATGAAACTTGGCAGGGATGTTCCTTGGGTGAAGCTCTACCAAAATTGTTCAAAGAATTAAATTCCATCCACAACTCTGGTTGCCATGGCAACAAAAAGGGAAAAAAAGCAAAATCTTTGAAAATCTTCTTCTCTGAAACTAGAAGGCGCAGAGCTTTGATATTTGGTATGTAGCATCTCCTAGTGGACCTCTACCAAGTTTGTTCATTTGATGCCCCTGGGGTCAAAACTGGCCCCGCCCAGGGGTCACAAGTTTGAGCATAGTAACAAAGAAGGAAAACTTTAAAAATCTTCTTCTCTGAAACTTGAAGGCATAGGGCTTTGACATTTGGCATGTAGCATCTCCTAGTGGACCTCTACAAAGTTTGTTCATATGATGCCCCTGGGGTCAAAACTGGCCCCGCCCCGGGGGTCACAATTTCCAACATAGGAACAAAGAAGGAAAACTTTAAAAATCTTCTTCTATAAAACTAGAAGGCATAGAGCTTTGATATTTGGCATGAAGCATCTCCTAGTAGACCTCTACCAAGTTTGTTCATATGATGCCCTTGGGGTCAAAACTGGCCCTGCCCCGGGGGTCACAAGTTCGAACATAGGAACAAAGAGGGGAAATTTTAAAAATCATCTTCTCTGAAACTGGAAGGCGTAGGGCTTTGATATTTGGTATGTAGCATTGCCTAGTGGACCTCTACCAAGTTTGTTCATATGATGCCCCTGGGGTCAAAACTGGCCCCACCCCGGGGGTCACAAGTTTGAGCATAGTAACAAAGAAGAAAAACTTTAAAAATCTTCTTCTCTGAAACTTGAAGGCGTAGAGCTTTGACATTTGGCATGTAGCATCCCCTAGTGGACCTCTACCAAGTTTGTTCATATGATGCCCCTGGGGTCAAAACTGGCCCCGCCCCGGGGGTCACAATTTCCAACATAGGAACAAAGAAGGAAAACTTTAAAAATCTTCTTCTGTAAAACTAGAAGGCATAGAGCTTTGATATTTGGCATGAAGCATCTCCTAGTAGACCTCTACCAAGTTTGTTCATATGATGCCCTTGGGTCAAAATCGGCCCTGCCCCGGGGGTCACAAGTTCAAACATAGGAACAAAGAGGAGAAACTTTAAAAATCATCTTCTCTGAAACTGGAAGGCATAGGGCTTTGATATTTGGTATGTAGCATTGCCTAGTGGATCTCTACCAAGTTTGTTCATATGATGTCCCTGGGGTCAAAACTGGCCCCACCCCGGGGGTCACAAGTTTGAGCATAGTAACAAAAAAGGAAAACTTTAAAAATCTTCTTCTCTGAAACTTGAAGGCGTAGAGCTTTGATATTTGGCATGTAGCATCTTCTAGTGGACCTCTACCAAGTTTGTAAACTTTAAAATTCTTCTTTAAAACTGGAAGGCATAGAGCTTTGATATTTGGTATGTAGTGATTCTCTTCTAAGTTTGTTTGCCCATCTAAGTGCAACAAGTTCATTGAGTTCAAAATTGGGTCATCTTGGGACATAAACTAGGTCACTAGGTCAAATTAAAGAAATACCTTGTTGGCAGTCTCGAGGCCACATTATCTGCTCAATTGCCTTGAAAATTAGTTAGAAAGTTTGTCTTTATAAAGTCTCACATAAGATTAATTTGGGTCAACTTGGGTCATAAACTAGTTCACTGGATCAAATTAAAGAAATACCTTGTTTGCACTCTGGAGGCCACATTTATTGCTCAAATGACCTGAAATTTGGCCAGAATGTTTGTCTTGATGAAATACCAGATGAGTTTGGATTTGGGTCACCTGAAACCATAAACTAGGTCACTAGGTCAAAATAAAGAAATACCTTGTGGGCACTCTAGAGGCCACATTCTTTGCTTAATTGCCTTTAAAATTGGTCAAAATGTTTGTCTTTGTAAAATCTCACAGGAGTCTGAATTTGGGTCAGCTGGGGTAATAAAATAGGTCACTTGGTCAAATTAAAGAAATAGCTAGTGGGCACTCTAGAGGCCACATTTATTATTCATATGATTTGAAAATTGGTTAAAATGTTTCTTTTGATATAGTCAAAGACCAGTTCAAATTTGGGTCACCTGGGGTCATAATCTAGGTCACTAGGTCAAATTAAAGAAATATCTGTAGGGCACTCGAAGCTACATTTTTTGCTCAATTGACTTGAAAATTGGTCAGAATGTTTGTCTTCATGAAATATGAGTTTGAAACTGGGTCACCTGCGGTCAAAAACTAGGTCACATGGTCAAATTAAAGAAAAACCTTAAAGGCACTCTACTAAGGTGAGCGACCCAGGGCCATCATGGCCCTCTTGTTTTGTGTACTATTGACCCAAGATAACTGTAAACGGG
This sequence comes from Tridacna gigas, assembly GCA_945859785.2. Classification (NCBI taxonomy): domain Eukaryota; kingdom Metazoa; phylum Mollusca; class Bivalvia; order Cardiida; family Cardiidae; genus Tridacna; species Tridacna gigas. Next base: position 25,008,947 of record OX244040.2, read on the forward strand.
AGAGCAAACTGTACAATAGACAGTCAACAACAGTATCAGTATGATACACTGAAATTATCTCAATAAAGAATCTCAGTTTTATAAACATTTGTCTTGACTTGCAGCACAATATCTTTGAAAACATGATTTTCGCAATTTATTACTTTTAACTCTTTACCAAACAATCCCAAGTTTTAACAACACAAGGGGGAAAACCTCTGAAAACATTGTGAAAAAAAGGAGAAAATGCCGGTGACCAGAATTGTTTCCTTTTCTTACAGTATTTTCTATCTTTCTAAGAAGAATACCATCAGTTGAGTTACTTGTAGTTTGTTGTCTGCAAGAGCTTTTAACTCTTTACCAAACAACAAAATTTTAGACTGGTCAGATTTTTTTTTTTTTTTGCCACGTCAAATAAGACTGGTCAGAATTGAAAGCATTTGCAGACCACAAATTAAAGGTGGCCCAAATGATGAAATTTGTAATTGATAGGTTAGAAAACATTGTGGGAAAAGGAGAAAAATGCTGGTAACCAGCATTTTCTCCTTTTTCCACAATGTTTTCAAAAGGCCTCTTTCTCAGGGTCATTAAAAATCAGGATTGTGTGGTAAAGGGTTAATTTGGACAGGTGTAAAAGTTGGTTCTTTGGTAAAGAGTTAACCTTTTCCACACAATGTAGGTTTTTACATAAAGTTATCCACAGCTAAGAGAAAGTCTTTACGACGTGAAGGAACTATGGACTTTTCATAGTTGAAAGGATTTATAGACAACAAATTAACTGTGGTTCCTATGGAGAGATTTGTCTTTGAAAAGGCAGAAAACATTATGGGAAAAGGAAAAAATGCTGGTTACCAGCATTTTCTCCTTTTCCCACGGTGTTTTTTTTCCTCAGTGTCATTAAAACTTTGAATTGTGTAGTAGGGTAAAATATTATGTTTTACAGTGTTTTAGAGTGGGAGGAGCCATTTGATACAACCCTGTACTGCATCCAGTCTGACAAAGACGTCTCTATGGTTACTGGTACAGCCAGATATGGTATGGTAAGATTATGGGACAAGCGGAGTTCCTCACCTATACAGGTACGCACACAAATGAAACTGTATTTTTAAATAGATAAAAGTTTATTTTATCAATTACTCGCAGTTGAATTTCTGTTTCTAAATCTATTCTGTTTGGATAAGTATTTTGTTAACTACAAGGGTCATTGGGAAAGGGTGAAGAATTCATTTACGAGCATAAAAAATGAGAGTAAGACAAGGAAGTTTAGATCTACTAGTGTTACTATTTATTCGACATGAAATATGTACATAATGATATTCATGAAAAAATAAATTTTTTAAATGTATCCAAAGAGAGCAGAACAACGATACAAATTAGTCATTTTTTAGGGTAGCAAATAAGATTGTACCATAGGACAAAAAAAAAACAATCAGACAAATGATATGGAATGCCTAGTGGAAAGTGTATGTCAAAATCAGACTTGACACTGGGGCAGGCTTATCACAATCTACACACTCCACAATCAGCAGTAAGCTAACATCCTAACACATTATTTGTACAGTCTGTAAAGACATGCAGGGCTCATTACACAGATTAGAAAAAATATGCAGATTGTATACGTAGAATAGCAGCCACTTGGATAGCATAAAGTTTGAAATTGTATGGAAGACATTTGAGTCATTGCTCCTGTTGCTCTTTTCCCCTATCTATAGGTGAATTGGGAACCTGACATGTACTGAACCGAGACATTTTAGGTTTGTAGGTTAAAATTCTATGTACTGTAGAACTTACATAAAGTTAATTATCATAGCTCCTACTGTTGTTCTTGAATCCAAAATGGTCTGAGTGAGCATATACATTCACAGATTGCAAACATTGATGAAATAATAAAATTTGTCTTTGTAATCATAGAAAACATTGTTTGAAAAGAAGAAAATGCTGATTCCAGCATTTTCTTCTTTTCTCACAATGTTTTCAAAAATGTTTTTCCTCAGGGTCCTTAAGTCATGGGACATTTTGGTGAAAGGAAAAATGTAAAGTAGACTTCGGTATAGAGCATATGCAGTGTCAATTATTCTGTATTTCCTCTTACAAAAAATTTGGATATTTCTGCATGTTTCAGGTATATTACTTGGGTCCAAAGAACAGTCCGGTATACTCCATAGCCTTTGATGCTTCCAGATTGTACACAGCACTTGATCTCTGTATTGTCATGGCAGATTTCTCTGTCCTGCCTCCGTGAACTGAAATCCAAGAGAATTACTCGCAGATCATTTTGTTCCAAATTATATAAATACTTGGTACATATCCTACAGATGCATATTTCAGACCTTCTTGTTGTCTCTCTTTTTGTTTTCAAAAGTGCTGTTGACGACTTTGAAATCATCCTTTTAAAAGGGGGATAATCATTCAAATCTACTTTTGATTTGATATATGAACAGTCATTTGCAAACATTGTGGGAGCAGAAGTAGCTTGGTACAAGCACTTTCTCTCTTTGCCACAAATGTTTTCAAGATTAGTCTGCTGCAAGACATATGAAGTTCATCTGCATGTGATCATCTGTTATTCAGTAACTTAGAATAAATTTATAACAAGTGCTGGAGTGCCAAGATCCCAGTATTTGAATTATCCAGTCAAATTAACCTAGTGTAACCCTTCATCAAATAGTCTTTTCCAAATTCAAAGCATTTGAAAAGGACATATTCAATGTCTTTTGAATTGTGGGATCTTTGAAAGAGTAGAAAACATGGTGGAAAAGAAGAAAATGCCGGTTACCAGCATTTTTAGCTCACCTGAGCATGAAGTGCTCATGGTGAGCTATTGTGATCGTGCTGTGTCCGTCGTGCGGTGTGCGTCGTCCGTCGTCAACTTTTTACCTTGTGTACACTCTAGAGGCCACATTTTCAGTCCAATCCTCATGAAACTTGGTCAGAATGTTTGTCTCAATAAAATCTCGGAAGAGTTCGAAATTGGGTCATGTGGGGTCAAAAACTAGGTCACTAGGTCAAATCTTAAAAAAACCTTGTGTATGCTCTAGAGGCCACATTTTCAGTCCGATCCTCATGAAACTTGGTCAGAATGTTTGTCTTGATGAAATCTCGGACGAGTTCGAAATTGGGTCATGTGGGGTCAAAAACTAGGTCACTAGGTCAAATCTTAGAAAAACCTTGTGTACACTCTAGAGGCCACATTTTCAGTCCGATCCTCATGAAACTTGGTCAGAATGTTTGTCTTGATAAAATCTCGGACGAGTTCGAAATTGGGTCATGTGGGGTCAAAAACTAGGTCACTAGGTCAAATCTTAGAAAAACCTTGTGTATGCTCTAGATGCCACATTTTCAGTCCAATCCTCATGAAATTTGGTCCGAATGTTTGTCTTGATAAAATCTCGGACAAGTTCGAAATTGGGTCATGTGGGGTCAAAAACTAGGTCACTAGGTCAAATCTTAGAAAAACCTTGTGTACGCTCTAGAGGCCACATTTTCAGTCAGATCCTCATGAAATTTGGTCAGAATGTTTGTCTTGATAAAATCTCGGACGAGTTCGAAATTGGGTCATGTGGGGTCAAAAACTAGGTCACTAGGTCAAATCTTAGAAAAACCTTGTGTGTGCTGCAGAGGCCACATTTTCAGTCAGATACTTGTGAAATTTGGTCAGAATTTTTGTCTTGATAAAATCTCGAACAAGATTGAAATTGGGTCGTGTGGGGTCAAAAACTAGGTCACTAGGTCAAATCTTAGAAAAACCTTTTGTACACTATAGAGGCCACATTTTCAGTCCAATACTCTTGAAAAATGGTCAGAATGTTTGTCTTGATTATATCTTGAAATAGTACGAAAATGTGCCATGTTGGGTCAAAAACTAGGTCACCAGGTCAAATCTAAGAAAAACGTTGTGTATTCTCCAAAGACCATATTTTCTGTCCAGTACTCTTGAAAGTTGGTCAGAATGTTTGCCTTGATAATATCTCTGACTAGTATGAAAATGGGTCATGACCGGTGAAAAACTAGGTCACTAGGTCAAATCTTAGAAAAACCTTGTGTAAGCTCCAGAAGCCACATTTTCTGTCTAATACTCTTGAAAGTTGGTCAGAATGTTTGTCTCGATGATATCTCAGTGGCATTTGAAAATGGGTCATGTGGGGTCAAAAACTAGGTCACCTGGTCAAATCTTAGAAAAACCATGTGTACACTGTTGTGGCTACGTTTTTTGTTCAATACTCTTTTAAAGTTGCTCAGAATGTTTGCCTTGGTAATATCTTGGATGAGTTTGAAAATAGGTCATGTTGGGTCAAAATCTAGGTCACTAGGTCAGATCTTAGAAAAACCTTGTGTATGCTGTAGAGGCCACATTTTCAGTCCAATACTCTTGAAATTTGGTAAGAATGTTTGTCCTAATGATATCTTGGACCAGTTTGAAAATGTGTTATGTTGGCTAAAAAACTAGGTCACTAGGAGAAATCTTAGAAAAACCTAGTGTATGAATGACTCTCAGAAAGAAGCCTTTTGAAAACACTCTTTGAAAATGAGAAAATGCTGGTATCCAGCATTTTTTCCCTTTTTCACAATGTTTTCTACCCCTTTGAGAGACCAGTCCCATAGCTTGATCCACATATTATTTGTTTTATGCAGAAGGTTCAGACTGATGAGTTTAAAATTTTATTGTTTGGTAATACATATATCTCACAAGACGTTGGAAATTGGTTGTGCTTGGTCAAAAGGCTCAGGTGAGCGACTCCAGGGCCATCATGGCCCTCTTGTTTTCTTTTGCCACAATGTTTTGAAAAGCTATGATCATTTTAACTTGGAATTGTCTGTTAAATGGATACACCTGTGATCACAGAGTGGACAAGGCAGACATTTTAAGTGATGAAAAAAGGACACAGTAAGTGGAGGCATAGTATTTAAAGTAAATCACTGCTTATCATCAGACCTTTCACTTTGCGTTATCTAATCTTCACTATTCAAGTAGCTGATGTATGGCTTATGAGCATGTGAGAGCATGTGATGTGTTCCTTTGTTTTCAAATTTTATCCATGTGGAAAAGTCTGTATACTGAATATTTGATGAAAAATGGTTTACCTAAATGATATAGCATTTGTGGTATACTAGTATGTGATTACCTACTTTCTCCCTTTCCTTTGTTTGGAAATATTGTGGCTGAGGGCGTAGTTGCCCAAATGTTTTCTTGTATATTTATTTATTAACTCTTTACCAAATGACACAAATGTTGGGCATGCTCAAAATTGAAAGCATAGGCAGAAGACAAATGTGGCTCATATGATGCAGTTTGCCTTTGAAAGTGAGGAAGTATTGTGGGAAAAACAGTAAATACTGGTTACCAGCATTTTCTCCTTTTCCCTCAACTTATGTCAAAAGCCTCTGTCCATAGGGTTGTTAAAACTTAGGATTGCCTGGTAAAGGGTTATTCCTGATTACATACTGAACACTTTCATCCCACAAGGATGTCTTCCAAGTGCCTAGCTGCAAAGTTGTTTCAGAAATAAATTGCTAATTGTAAGAATTTTAAAATTACAAATGCCATCTCCATGATAAAAAAATACCGATATTACAAAGATACAAACAGGTTAAGAAAAGAGTGTCTTTATCCATCACAAAAAGGGATACAGCATTGTTTAACTCTTTACTAAACAACAAGATTTTATTCTTGTTCAAATTAAGAGCATTTGCAGATGACAATTTTAGTGTGGCTCAAATGGTGAGATTTGTCTTTGAAAGGGTAGAAAACATTTTACCGGCATTTTCTCCTTTTCCCAAAATTTTGAAAAGCCTCCTTCCCTTAGGGTCGTTAAAAGTTGGGATTGTGTGGTAAAGGGTTAATAATTTCCTACAAACTAACCAATAATTATTTCCAGTCTTCTTTTACTTAAATACAGCAGACCCTGCCTGCCCCCACCCACCTTTCTGATCATTCATTCCAAAAACCCTCATTATGTGTTTGTAGTGTCAGTAATGGTCAAAGAATTGTTTTCACCATTTTTTCTGTGCTTTCAGCTCTGTTTAATTTGCAATGGTTGTAATTGCTGTCATGAAGGACTTGACTGTTTGATTGTACTATGCCTGTTGTTATCATTCATTGTTTCCAGTAGACATATTCTATTAAATTTGTTTTTCAAGTTTGAAATGGTCTTAAGTTATTTGCTTCTTTGATTTGCCAAAAAATAAGAAACTCAAGTTCTTGTAGTGATTTGGTGTACATCATTCTAGCAGAGTATACTAGCATGGCTAAATTAAGAGTATTAACATTATCACACTTTCCACTTGCGTCTTCAGACAATGTAGATCAAGTTCAGACCTCACAAAACTTCAGCCCTTGGTCTACAATGTTCAATATTTCGTATAATACTTTAAAGAAGAACAAGCATGCAAAATGATTACTGGGTCATATTACTGACTGCAATTCTCCATTTCATCGAGATAATACACTGCTGGGAGTGATTTAACTCTTTACCAAACGACAAAATTTTAGACTAGTCCAAATTTAAAGCATTTACGGATGACATAATAAATGTGACTGAAAAATTGAAATTTTGTTCTGGGTAGGAGAGAAAACATTGTGGGATAAGGTGAAAATGCTGGTTACCAGCATTTTCTCCTTTTCCCACAATGTTTTCAAAAGGCTTCTTTTTCAGGGTCGTTAGAACTTGGGATTGTGTGGTAAAGGGTTAAAGGTAGGATTTGCAATCTGCCTTTCCAAGGTTCAATCTGCAATGACCAGCCCAAATAGCTCAGGTTGAAGAGTATTAGACTTGTGAATGTCAATCTCGGGCCACTTGAGGGTGTGTGTTTGATCCCCCTGGCTGGCCACTGAAAATTACTAAAAAGTCTTTCAGGTTGGTCATGTGTGATGGTGCTATACAGTGAGCAGATTAAAGAACCAGGTATAACATAGGATTGGTTTTGTCCTGTATCTTGCACCATCCCCCATAACATAACTTACAGTCTTCCGTGTCATCGCCTGTATTCACATCTGGTGGCAACAATAAATAAACGAAAATCAACTGATCTCTCAACTGGGCTTGAGTTTACAATGGAATGTCCTAAGGCAAGACATTTCAGAGCCCTGGCCTTACACTAGTAATAGCCAGAGAACACCTTAATCAGTGAGCTGTCTCTGCAACATGACTGAAATTCGGTTGAAAGAGTCATTAAAAACCCATTAACACCTCAGCTGCTAAGTGACCTTTTGCGGACAATGTAGATCAAGATCAGACTGCACAGAAAGTGCAGTCTGATCTTGGATCTACATTGTCGGATAAGGAGATATTTTTTCCCCCAAAGATAACTTCGAAATAGCAAAATTTGGGTTTTTATCATCGACTTGATAGTATCACTTAACTTATTCAGCAGGATAAGGGTTAAACCAACCATCCCACTTGAATTGTTTACTGGGGTCTAGCATGGCTAAGTGGTTAAGGTGCAGGATTAGTAGTCCTGGGGTAATGGGTTAGATACTTGTGCAGATACTGGGTACTTAAGTTTGCAATGCTTTCCAAAACCCTAGCATACTGTACTTTGATTGAATCCAGGAAATACATGCATTAGCGAGCTGTCACCATAATATGGCTGAAACAGTTTTGAAAGGGGCTTGACGCACCATTCATTGGGTCAAACTAAGTGGTAGCCCATGGTCTGCCAAATATCAACAGGCATTCTGTAGTGTTAATGTCAGAGGTAGATGGTCACCTCTAATTTGTGTAGTCAATTCAAGAGTTGTCTCTCTTTGAACAATAACAAATTAGTAAGATGATGGTCACATTTATTCTGAGTGAAGGCCAGGATCTGCATAGGAAATTGAATTCCAATCCTTTCCCAAACAATTACAACCTTCAACGAACCTGAGAAAGAGGGCTTTTGAAAACAATGATGGAAAATGTGAAAATGCAGGTAAATAGCTGCTTTCTCATCACTTAAACATTACAGGAATGGGCAATGTGCCAGTACCAAAAAGGCCAGAATTACAAGAAAGAACTGAAAACAGCAGAGCTCAAGTTAATTCTATGAATACGCTTTATTCTTTTAACACTCATATTGCATTTGTTGTTGTTTTTGCTGTGTTTTGGATTTATAGCCTGAAGACAGTAAGTTATCTCACTTATGGCAGGTTTGGCTTCTAACACATGTACCAACATGCTCAAATAATTTTGTATGGCAAGTCATTGGTGAGGATAGTGTATCACTATTTTGAACAACAAATGTTTAGTTACTTAAGAGGAATTTGCAATTTAATCAACTTTCAGCTGCTTTGGTGTAGAGATTGTATCCAAAGAGGGGTAACTCTGAGTCTCACTGTGACTAAAGGATGTTTTCGGTAGTTTTTTTTTTTTTGCACAATGTAGTGCGCACTGAAAAGAGCTTTTTCATCCCCGGGCCTGTTCGCCCGAGCATGTTCGTACAGGATCATTCGTCTGGTCGTGTTCATCCTTTTGAATTACCTCATTTCTTTTCAAATCAAGTCTGGAGCACTAAGAAGGCATATTAGTATAAAGGACAATATTTGACTCCTCACAAAAGAGATAGTGGTACTCTGATAGTTTCATTGTATGGCCCGAAATCATAAAAAGCATAAACATGTTTCGCTTTAAAGGACATTTTGCGAGGAAATCTAAGTCGGCCTGTATTTCAAGGGTTCACTCTGCAATCCCAAGAAATGATACTACAAGAAATATCGACTGTATGCAACTAGCGAGGCAGAAGAAATGAAGGTCACTGTCAGTTCCCCACCCACTTCTTCTAATGCAAAGTGTACAGAAACATGTTCTGCTGATGAGAAATCATAATTGTCAAAAGAGCCATGGAAAATTAGTCGTCAAATTAGTAGCCTATGTCAAATTTTTTAACCTACAGACGTGAGTTAACAAGCAGTTGGTACAGATCCAAGATCAGACTGCACATTTATACAGTCTGATCTTGATCCATGCCATCCACTGAAGCCCCTGTTTTTGCCTATGGCATAGAAAAGGTAAAGTGTTTTTTTTTTTTTATCCAGGGTTATACTTGTACTTACCTGATGTTAAGTAATGCATATTATAACCAACTTACATACTTCAAACATTTTACAAGCCCATTTCAAAATAAACTTGAAAATTTACAAAGTTTACCCGAACCTATCTTCACTTCTGGGTGGTCTTTGATAATAGGTGAAATGTCACTTAAATTTGACATATTAAATGCTTACTGTATTGACAATACATGACTATGCTTGTATGTTTTCAAAAAAAAAAATGTGTGGTCAGTTTCCAGTAAAACTGGGAATTTTTGCATAAAAATGTTTTATGGCTGCAAAGGAAACTCTAATTTTGTAAAAGAAAAAACTGAACTCGTCCACCTATTCTTTTTATTTTTTTGTTAAATTTGAATAGAAGATACTTCAAGGATTCTATACAGAAAAAATGGACAAAATCTATGGAACGGTATTTTTGATAACTCATTTTTACTTGCAGAACTCTTAATTTTTTCGGCATTTTTGTGAATACAAAAATGTAAAAAAATTACCCTTTCTGCAAAAGTATGAATGGAATTCAATTTTTCTGAATGTTAGATAAAGATATACAAATATTTAGCTCTGATTTTATATAAATTATAATATTAAAGCTGTCTGACAATGTTATGATAATTTTCAAGCAAAAGTCACAATTTTTAGAATTTGTGGATATACCGATACCATGGAAACAGGCATTTAACAGAAAAAAAAAAAAAAAAAAATGGGACAACATATCATTTTCTTTTTATTTTTGTATTCAGCATAAAATTTTACATAATATATGTGAAAACAAAAAAAAAAAACTATGGAAGAATTAAAACTCTACAAAACATCCTTAAAATTGAAAGTTTATTGACTTAACTAATAAAATTGATATTTTAACTGGAAGCTACTTTACATAAATCATCATTTTGCTGGATCTAATGGCCGTTAAAATGCTAAGGTAGCAGTAGCCTTTAAGGATTTTCATGGTAGCTCTTGGTGGTTTTTCCTGATCTGTTTTTTTTTTAATTTGGACACACATATTTCCTACATGACCCCCAACATTTATATAAGTGTCTTCTTTATTCATTTAAAGGGGTCAAATTACCCCCACACCAGAAATTACAGGGAAAAACCTGGCCTGTTTGGTCGACTTTGGACCTGAAGCGAGTTGCTTACTGTCACCAGGCCACTACGGAAAAGTAAACTAGATTCTACATGATGATCTGTTAAAGTCAAAACCAAAAATGTTTATAACATGAACGAAAATTAAAAGAGGTGCATTATTAGCATAACATTTGGTCTTGCCGTTATTTCTGGGTATTTCCGGTAATTCCCATCTTTTCGGTGAAGACGGGTACCTGCAAAATTCTCTTTGCCGTGAAAGAAAAACTCTGATTTTCTCTCTGAGACTTGGTAAGCTTACCTTTAAAAGACTTTGATAAAATACATTTAATTCCGTAATGATTTTCGAAGATATTTCACAATTCGTTGGGTCTCGTGTTGAGTTCGTTTTCGTCACGATTTTCGCCCCTTGTTTTTAACAAGACACTGTTTCGATCTTTGGCTAATTTGCAGAGTTAACCGTACTTACTGCGTGTTTCTTTTTTATTAACAAGTTGGGCGAATAATTTGTAAGTGTAAATCTGCAATAAGCAAATAGAATTATAGACAGGAAAAAGAGAATTAGTGCGTTATTGACGTCGAAAATCAAGTAGAGTACACTTTTGTGTTTTTCCGAAATTCTCCTTTGTAGAGAGTATAAAAGGTTCCCGGCTTGTTTTTGCGCAATTTTTAAAACCGGGCCATATTTGTTGAATAGTTAATACTGCGGGCTAATTAGAAATAATTCGGGTAATGTGTATAATGCGGCCGTGTGAACCTGTGTACGTTTGATAACACTCTTCATTGTGTTTCCCCTGTACAAGGAACGGTGTTAGTTGCAAATGTGTGAAATGTTCTAACCTTAACGTCAAATGTTTTCTACGCAAAAGTTTGATACGACAACAATTGAACTGAATACATATATTGCCATCAAACAACAAAAGATATTGTCATCAAACAATAAACGGCCTGGTAATCACCTGAAATGAACCTATACGGTGTCGAATTCGATTTAGTTAGAAGATTTTAGAAAACTGTTTGCATGAAATCTATTTCTTTGGATGGAGATTATATAATTGAAGGCATTCACACGGAAGAGGAGAGTCTAGAGCAAGCACAATCAAATTGCACGTGTATGGCGGGTGATTGAGGCCCACAACACTAACGATTTCAAGTCTGCCCCCTTCTTTTTAGGCATTTTTCTTTTTATCTTTTGACCTCTGATCTGGGTGAAAATCTATGACGATAACTGTATTACGATTTATTTGAAGAGCGCAAAATCAAAGAAGAACTTATATTCTTTGACCTGACATTTTCCAACCGAGTTGGTATACTTAGTTAACACCATATCTGTGCGTTTTGGCCCCCTTTTGCAATTCCAAACATATTTCTCTCTTTATCTACCACATAACTCGCCTTGAAAAGCCTACTTCACGACCTTGTTGACTTATTTTGGGAAACTTTGACTATGTAAAACAATTTTCTCAGCTTGATCACTCGCTGTTCTAACCGTTTGCCAAGCAATCCCTTGTTATAACCATCATAAGAAAGAAGTTTTTGAAAACACTGGGAAAAAGGTATCAATGCTTGTAACCAGCAAACCTCCTTTTGCCGACAATGTTTTGAACAATTTCATCAGCACAAATAACTTTTTGAGCTCCATTAAATTTGGTCTCCAAATTATGCTTACATGTTATCGTTTAATAAGGGTTGAATTCCAGCATTTATTGGGTATCTTCAATCCCAGTTTTAAAGACCCTGATGAAAACGTTGTGGGATAACGAGAAAATGCTGATAACCAGCATTTTCTCCTTTTCCCACAACGTTTTCCACCCAATCAAGAACACATTTCGTCACTTTAGCATTCTTCAATTTGTCGTTTGCAAATGTTTTCAATTTGAACTAGCGTATTTTTTTTTAAGAGTTAAAAAGACAGTGCAGATCAAGATCTTGGATCTACACTGTCTGATGTTGTTCTTTTTTTTAGATATTCCGGTGAAACAAACTTTATATTCGCAGTATTTTGGTATTTTATTCAACTTGTCAATGTTCTTTTAACTCTTTATCACACAATGACGAGTTTTAACGCCTCTGGGAAATTAGACTTTTGAAAACATCGTGGGAAAAGGAGAAATGCTGGTAACCAGCATTTTCTCCTTTTCCCATGACGTTTTCTAACCTTTCAGACACAAATTCTATCATTTGAGCCACATTTAATTTGTCGTCTGCAAATGCTCTGAATTTGGGCCAGTCTAAAATTTTGTCGTCTGGTAAAGAGTTAAAAGCTCTTTCCCAGACGACAAAATTTTAGACACGTTAGACATTGAAAGCATTAGTAGACAACGAAGTGAATGTGTTTTGATTCCTTTTTTTTTTTTTTTTTTTTAAGAAAGAATAGAAAAACATTGTGGGAGAAGGAGAAAATGTTGGTTTCCAAACCCAGAACATTCATGAATACGTGACTTGTCACCATGATATGCATGACTGAAATAATTTTGAAAACGCCATTCAATCAACCAATCACTCCTTTACCCACAATGTTTTCCATTCTTCCAATGACAAATCCATGATTGCCATTGAGCCATGTCTAATTTGTCACCTGTGAATGAGCCATGCTCTGTGAAAAGGGGACTTAATGCATCTGCAAAAAGTGTCGAGCCCGGTTAGCCTGCGCAGTCCGCGCAGGCTGACCTGGGCCGAAACTTTTGTTTTTGGTAAATTTTCTGTGTGTCAAAGGACCAGTCTACCTCACTATTCAGTCGGTTGTTAGACAAAATGGATTTTATGGATCCGTAATTATGTGATGACTTGCCCAGTTGGTATCATGGATCGCGGAGATGCATTAAACCCCCTTTTCTTGCAAGAGCATGGCTCAAATGCTTTCAATTTAGACAAGTGTAAAGTTTTGTCGCTTGGTACAAAGTTGATAGTGTCATATAACGATAGAAACGCTCTGTTTACTTTATATAATAATACGCTGCTAACTGCATTCCAGGAGTATTTATGATTGAATATCGTGGGCGTAAACTTTTGTCTCATTGTTTGCTGAGCTTTTATTTCTCATTTATGTAAGGGGAGGCACACAAACGTTTACAATAGTGTTCTACGTGTTGTCAATAACCGACTATTCTCGATCTTTGTAAAGCTAGTTGATCATTTTGATTTTTAATAATCCTTAACCAAATTTTAGACGCCTCCAATTTAAAGGAATAAGCAGACGACAAATTAACCCCTAGGCTGCTAAGCGCGACGTAAGGACCTTTTTGCAGACAGTGTAGATCAAGATCAGACTGCACAGAACGTGCAGTCTGATTTTGGATCTCCACTGTCCGATTAGGAGATATTTTCCCCTGAAAAATAACTTTAAAATAGTAGTATTTGGAGTTTTTGCTATCGACTCTACAGTTTCATTTGACTTATTTAGCAGGTTAATGGTTAAATGAATGATGGTATTTGCGCAAGAAAGGGTAGAACAGGTCAAAATGTTTAGAGTAGCCTTATTCCCCAAGGGGGTATAAACATGGCATTGTTTGGTAAAGGTAAACTTCTGTAGATGATTTTTTTTTTTAGCGTCTTGTATCAGACCAGTTTTACAAAATGTAGCAGAAGGAGAAAATGCGCATAACGTTTTTTCCCCCACATCGTGGTATCTTTACGAAATCGAAATGGTCTTCCGTTTCATCCTCAATATATTTTTTCACACCTTTTACCAAGCAGTTCCGAGTTTTAATGACCCCAAGAAAGGCTATTGAAAATACCGTGAGAAGACAGAAAAGCTGGTAACAGCAGTTTCTCATTTTTCCCTCAATGTTTTTTTTTTTACACTTTGAGAGACAAATTTCTCGATTTCAGCCGCATATATTTTGTGGTCTGCAAATTTTGACATGTGTAACATTTTGCCGTCTTGTACTGCGTTAAATGCGAATCACTGTTGTAAAGTGGTCCATTCTCGTTAACCCTTTACCACACAATCCCTTCAAATGACCCTAGGGAAGAAGCCTTTTGAAAACATTGTGGGAAAATGAGAAAATGCTGGTAACCAGCATTTTCTCCTTTTTCCACAATGTTTTCTACCCTTCCAAAAACAAACTTCAGTTTTTGAAGTCACATTTATTTCTTCGTCTGGAAATACTTTCAATGTGGACCAGTCTAGAATTTTTTGTTGTTTGGTAAAGAGTTAAAAATTTCTAGTTGATATTGTATTGAAAAAAAATCAACTCATATGTAACTCCTCTCTGAAGTATGGTAAATTTTACCTGTTAGTGATATAATTTCAGACCTCCAGATGAGAGGGAGTGATAGTATTCTAAATCCATTATTCCTCTTCCAAACCCTATCTTGTGAGTACTCAGAATCGTCTCAATGAGACGATTCTGATGAGTACCCATAACATAGGGTTTAGTGGAGAGTGATCAATATTTTCAATTTGAAAATCAAAATCACTCCCTCTGTCTGGAGATCTGAATTTAATGTACCACAAAAGAGTTATCTGTTGCAGAATTACCTCCCTTTCATGAATATAAATTAGATGACCTGGGCTAATGTTCGAAGTGCTTTGTGTAGATATATAAGCAGAGGCTGAAGCATAGACATTAAAATACCGACTGCCTCCACGAGGTTTTTTTTTTTTGCCTTGGGTGCTTCTGTTGGGCGCTTTTACAATATTTGTGTATTAGGGGTGTTTCTTTGCTCTTTTTCGCGACTGGCTGGTAGTAACAAGAGTGAGAATAAAGACATCTTTATTTCCTTTGAAAGATTAACGATTAAAAAAAAACTCATGGTAATCATTCAGTTGAAATGACAAAGCATAACAATATCAGGCCTAACTACATGAGCCGTGCTCTGGCAAAAGGGGACTTAATGCCCCTCCTTGATGCATTATACCAAGCAAGTCATCACATAATTTTGAGTCAATAAAATCCATTTTATATTGCAACCGACTCAATTATGAAATTGGCTGGTCCTTGGATATGCGAAAAATTGACCAATAGCGAAAAGTTCGGCCCAGGTCAGCCTGCGCGGACAGCGCAGGCTGACCTGGGTCGATACTTTTCGCAGATGTATTAAGCCCCCTTTTCACAGAGCGCGGCTCATATATAATATGACTACATCACGAAGATTAGATCTGCACTTTCTTTTTCCGTCGTCATGTGAATAAATCAGCGGTAGGCTATGTTTAAGAATTGTCATGAACAGAGAAATGATCAGAAAAAAAAGAGAGGGTGATTTGCAGTTATTTAATTTGATCAATTTATCCTTCCTGTTCAAATATAAAAGGAAATTCCTTCGTCACTTCATGCACTTTAAAGTGGTTTTTTACAATGCGTAACCACCTACCGTCACAATATCATAATTAATTAGATGTTTGCTTTACTTATACGTAAATATAAATCTGGTGCAATTAAACTCTCTAACAGACGGCACAATTTTAGACTTTTCGAAATTGAAAATATTTGCAGAGAACAGATTAATTAGGGGCTATTTAAATTTTACATTACATTTTTTTTTCTCCCTTTTTTTTGGTTTCAAAAGGTAGACTGTTACCGGCATTTTCTCCTTTTCCTACAGTGCTTTCATAACTTTTCTTCGACATCGTTAAATATCGGGACTGTTTGGTAACTGAGGGTAAAACTAAGAGGGGTCCTGCGTGGCTCAGTGTTGAAGTTTTAGGATTTGAAATCCGGAAGTCCCGAGTTCGATCCTCACCAGAGGCGCATGTTTTTATTTATTTATTTATTTACTTATTTATTTATTGTTGTTGTTGTTCACGTAGTGTCTTTAGGAAAGACAACCCAGAACCAAAGCCTGATACTGGTGATATCAAAGACGCTCATGACCAAGTTACTTGTGGCCGTAATATGAAAGAATATTGCCAACGACTAAAAACACCAAACTTTACATCAATATCAACTGGAAGCATACAATAGGTTAAGCTTTACCGAACTAGAACTAACTCGTGTGTAACGAACCCGAGGAAGAAAGCATTTAACCCATAGGCTGCTAAGCGTAACTCACTGACCTTTTGCGGACAATGTAAATCAAGATCAGACTGCACAGAACGTGCAGTCTGATCTTTGATCTACATTGTCCGGTATGAAGATATTTTTCTCAAAAAATAAGTTTGAAATAGCATCATTCGGGTATTTACCACTGGCTTAAGTGCAGGGATTGAGGAGACCATTGATTGCATACTGAAGTACAACAGGAGGATGTAACTTATTTAGCAGGATCAGGGTTAAAATATCGTTGCTAAAAAGGAGAAAATGCACCTCACTAGCATTGTTAACTTAGACAAGTCTAAAATTTAGCGTCTGGTAAACAGTTAAACAGTCTTTTCAGTTCTCCTATGTTTAAAGGGTTGTTTAAAAATAGGGCGGAATTTCATTGGTACCAAAGCGGCTAGTGCACGAAGATGGTGTTTAAAACGATTTAACGCTTTTGTCATTCTAAGTATTTCGAGGCCGTTCCGCCAGATTTCATCTTTTACTTACTTCGTTGACACCTAAATAGGAGGATTAAAAACTATATAGACCTGACTCTTCTTCCGAATAGATAATTCGGCCCAATTACCTCGGGGGCAGAGCAGCATTTGTTCAGAGAATTAGCTTTTCAATGGTCGCTCAGCATCAACTTTTGTAATCGCTGCGGGGTTTAGTCTAAAAGCCCGGCCATACATCACGGAACGGACCAGTCAGTTAAGAACCCCTGCTGGCGGCATCTTTATGTTTTTTTTTTTCCGATATCTTTTTTCTTTACATTTGCACACAGTTCCTTACAGTGGACATGCTTTTCGTTTGGTCGCAAGTGACTTTTTAAACTTCTGTTTTAGAGCAGAAAATGATCAAAAATGATCGAAAGCGCTATAAAGCACCTTTTCTCACCGAATTTTCCATACAGTAAAAAAAAATAAGTTCCCTTTCCTGAAAATGTTTGTGCTTTGAATACGATTAACTTGCGTCATTTTTTGACAGTTCTAAAATGTTCTGTACAGTAAAAGTCTAACACTTCATATATATTTGAGCCATGCTTTGGCAAAAGGGTGCTTAATGCGTCTCCGTGACGCATTTTACCAAGCAAGGCGTCGCATAATCATGGATCAATTAAATCCACTTTGTCTAACAACCGACTTAAACATGAGGTAGGCTGGTCCTTGGACATACAGAAAATCGACCAATAACGAAAAGTTTCGGCCCAGGTCAGCCTGCGCGGACTGCGCAGGCTGACCTGGGTCGATACTTTTCGCAGATGCATTAAGCCCCTTTTTCACAGAGCATGGCTCATACATATATGCACTGTTTTCATTCAATCATACACGCAAAAATTAAAAATACAAAGTAAAAATGTTTAACCTATTCATAGAGGACGATTATAGCCAATCTAACATTGCTAACTTGTACTAGCCCGAGAGAAACAACAGGTGCAATGTGCAAATAAAGATTAGACCGTACTGAACGTGTAGTCTTATCTTTGGTTTTCGCTTATTTATTTCACTTGGATATGTCCATTCAAATACCAATGATATTACAACAATTTTGGCACTCTAAGGTTAGTTTTGTTTATATATCGCAGAATGCGCAGGCTGACATGGTCGATGCTTTTTGAAGATGGATTAAGCCCCCTCTTTCACTGCACACGATTCATAGGAGGCTTAATGCATATTCGTTATGCATGATACCAAGCAAGTCATCACATGATTGGGGCTCCATAAAATCAATCATGTCTAACAACCGACTGTATCATAAGGTAGACTGGTCCTTTGACCGACAGGGAATTGACCAACAGCGAAAAGTTTCGGCTCAGGTCAGCCTGCGCGGACTGCGCAGGCTGGCCTGGGTCGATACTTTTCGCAGATGCATAAAGCTCCCTTTTCACAAAGCATCGCTCATATATAATGTTTTGGACTTTCACTAAAATTATAAATTCATAAGTTTACTGTTGACCTGTTGGTTCAGTGATCTACCCACTGTTGAAGAATTAGACCCTTGTATAAGTCGGGAATCATGGCGCGTTATAAAGGTCATTTAGTATGAACGAGCTACACACAGATGTAGCGATGTTTCTATTCTCAAATATATTCTCCCTTTCCCACAATGTTTTCAAAGCAATCTCCCTTTGGATCGTTGAATACGGGATCATGCAATCATGAGTCAAGTACTACTTTTACCGCCCCTGTGGTGTCTTTTTGAAAGCAAAGTATGGCATGAAGTAATTTTATACGACAAAAAAACTTTTCCTTTTTTCACAACCTGTACAATATCAATCAAGATAGATAGATAGATGTCTGCTGTCAAAATTTTAGATTCGACCATATTGAAAGCATTTGCAGACGAGAAATCAAATGTGACTCAAATGATTAAATTTGGGCCATGCTCTTTGAGAAAGGGGCTTAATGCATCTGCGAAAACGTATCGTCCAAGTCCGCGCAGGCTGACCTGTGCCAAAACTTTTCGCAATTGGTCAATTTTGTACATGTCCAAGGGCAAATCTACCTTTTGATTAAGTCGGTTATTAAAAAAAATGGCTATAATGGATCCTTAAATATTTGATGGCTTGATTGGTATTATGCATCATGGAGTTGCATTAAGCCCCCTTTTACCAGAGCTTGGTCCATTTGTTTTCGGAAGGTACAGTGCATGACACCATGGGGTCGACGGTTAATTGCCAAGCTCGACCAATTTCTTTCCGAGGATTGATGTTAGTATTGATGGGATAGGGTTCATTTCTCTCTCACCGCTGATCATTGCTTCACGATAATTTGTGGGAAAACAGCAAGTGAATTGGAAAGACTATTGTGCAAAGTACTGAGAAAGAAACTCTAGGAAAGCATGGATAGGTGCACTGACTGCCGTGATAACTGAAGCGATGTTTAAAACGGCGTTAAACACCATAAATATAGAAAGGAACTAACTTCTGAAGGTTAGAAAACCCCATGACTTAGGAGAGAATGCTGGTTCTAGCATTTACCCGCACTATCTCCTTTTACCACGATGTTTTCAAAAGTTTTCTTCCCTAGGACAGTTAAGAATGTTTGCTTTGAATATGCAAATAAATGTGGGAATGTTTATAATAGGCGAGACACAGACTCACTTTCTGGGCCATATCTCTGACAAAAAAATATCAGAAAGTCAAATTGGATTATAAAGATGTGATTCGGTAGCATGTTCATTAACCATTATAAATTTTGATCTAAATCTTTATTCCTTTACAAGCAATCTGATTGGCTGAGTAAGCCACACCGCAATTAAATGGCTAGCATTGGAAATTATCATAAGAATCGTATTCAGGATGGTCCATGAAGAGAAACAAAAAAAAAAAAAACGGGCCAATGAGACTAAACCCGGATCTTGTTCTGAACGGCAAACATTTGTTCACACAATATTTTATTTTAACCCTTAGGCTGCTAAGCGCGACTCAATGACCTTTTGCGGACAGTGTAGATCAAGATTAAACTGCATAGAACGTGCAGTCTGATCTTGGATCTACACTGTCCGATATGGGTTATTTTTCCCTAAAGGATACCTTTAAAATAACAACACCTGTGTTTTTACGATCGGCTTAAAAGTTTCATTTCATTTATTTAGCAGGTTACGGGTTAACGTATACTTAAAAAGTACTTATGAACTCTTAACTCTACAAGCGCAAAGGTGAAGTAAATTGGATAGGATTTATTCGTAAGCAAAGGCCTCCGGCCCGTTATACAAAACAGAATACACAAACTTTCATTTTAATATTTGGAAACGATCTCTTTCGATTGCAGAAAATACGTACATTCCACCGAAACTCGGAAAAAAATTCTATTATCTCATAGGAATGACTAAACGAGAGACGGTCTAGACCAACTCATGTAGCTCTAAATGATGGAATTTGGTAGTGAAATGATGGGAAAAAAAAAGTTGTGGGGAAAAAGGAGAAAGTGCTGGTATCCAGGATACCAGCATTTTCTGCTTTTTCACGCACAATGTTTTAAAGACCTTTCAACGGTTCTTAAGGGTCTTGGAAACATGAGATCGGGTGAAGAGTTGACTGTTCAGCGCAAGGAAACCTTGCCTGTATAGAGATCTGCAGGCTGGAAAATGATCTGAAACCATTTCCGTAGGTTGGTCTAGATCCCGATCGAATCATTTTCTTTTACTGCGGTTTCAATATTTTCTGACTTTTGGTCGACGTATGTGTTTGATACTGCCCCATCCGGCACTCTTCCCTTATCAGTTTTTTTTTTAAAGAGCTCATTTAAATAGTGCAAAAAATAGCGTACTTGGTACAATTGCAATAACACGGACATTGTGGTTGGAACACTTTGGTCTTCTTTTTGTAACACCAATCCTGTATTTGACGATCAGTTCTCTAATTTATCGATAATTTCATTGGTTATCATTTTGTTCACAAAAATTAAGGAACAAGCGAACTTAGCAAACGGATGAGTCAAAGAATGACTGAACAAAAACTATGGAAGTTGATAATGAAGATTATCATTCCTTTCGGTCAAAGATTCGTCAGACATTGCACAAATACAATCAGTTTTATATTTCCATCTTTCCAAAATTAGAATAATTGCTTCTTACAGATTTGTTTGTGGGCTGCAGCTTACCGCTTAAAAATCATTGTGGTAACAGTAGTACCTGGAGGTCCCGGGTTCGATCTTCACTCGAAGCGATTGGGTTTTTCATCAGGCAAGATGCTTAAGAGCACAAGCCTTGTACGACTGAAAACCAGGACGTATATAAACGAGACGTGA
Source organism: Tridacna gigas (assembly GCA_945859785.2). Taxonomy (NCBI): domain Eukaryota; kingdom Metazoa; phylum Mollusca; class Bivalvia; order Cardiida; family Cardiidae; genus Tridacna; species Tridacna gigas. The sequence goes on from OX244040.2 coordinate 25,029,751, forward strand.
TATGACTGAAATAATATTGATAGCGGTGTAAAACACCATCAGATCGATCAACGACAGACCTGGGGAGGATCAGTCTGCACGGTAGTGCAGATGGATCTTTGTCATCTTGTTTCGTAAAGGTCATCGGAGGTTACGACCGATACGCCGGCTATGGAGGAATAGGAGTGTTTACACAGAACTTGTCTGTATAAAGTATTCCGTTGGAATTTTAAGAAAACTAATTAGATTTGTAAGGGTCAGAATATGGTGAGCAAGACATTCTACAACTCAAAGTTTATTTAAATCTTTCTGCGTCAAATATAATAATACAAGCCATGTTTTGTGAAAAGGGGATTTAATGCATCTGCAAAATGTTTCGACCCGCGTCAGGCTGTGCAGTCCGCGTCTAATAAAGAAACGCCGCTACAAGGGAATCCATACGAGCGGCACTCTTGAAAAAAGGGGTTTAATATATCTCCGTGATGCATTATACCAAGCAAGTCAGGCATCTATAAAATTCTGTTAGTCTGACAATTGACTGAATCTGAAGGTAGAGTTGTCCTTGAAAATGCACAAAATTTACAAACTGCAAAAGGTATCGATTCATTTCAGCCTGCGCGGACTGCGCAGGCTGACATGGGTCGAAACTTTTTACAGATGCATTAAAACCCTTTTTCACAGAGCATGACTCGGACATAACTGAGTACGTATATCGAGTGTCACTGGAAAGTGCGCGGCCAGGGTATCAGACCACAGGCCTCCACTCGAAGCGAAGACACGAAGCGCTTGGTCTCCTTGGTGGTCGTCAATATGGGAAAAATATTTCATCAGCCTTAAAAATCCCTAAAGTACATTCCATAGAGTATATTCGATTTTTTTTTTTCAAACCCTATACGACATAAGATTCCTGAGTTTAAACGGCCATGGTGGAAAGATGCTTTTGAAAGCATTTGTGGGAAAAGGAGAAAATGCTGGTAAACAGCACTCTCTCTGTTTCTCACAATGTTTTCTGCCCTTTCAAAGACGAATCCTCTCGCTTGAACTAAATTTAATTTGGCTCCTACTACTGCTTTGAATATTTGGGCGAGTCTGCTTTTGTTTCGTTTTGGTAACGACCCTGTGTTCCCACTACCTAATTAGCAACTTCTCGACAATCGTGCTGGTACTGAGCTAAAACCTTTACTTAATTAACTATAACATTTTAGACTGATCCACCCTGAAAGCATTTGCAGATCAAAAGGCGAATGTTGCCTTTAGGCCTACCAGACGACAAAATTATAGCCTTGTCCAAAATGAAAGCATTTGCAGACAACAATTTCAACGTGGCTCACATGGTGCAATTTTTCTGTAATAGGGTAGAAAACATTGTGGGAAAAGGAGAAAATGCTGGTTACCAGCATTTTCTCCTTTTCCCACAACGTTTTCAAAGGGCTTCTTTTCCATGGTCGTTAAAATGCGGCATTGTGCGATAAAGGGTTAATCGGATAATGCCTTTGAAAGGGAAGGTAATATTGTGGGAACTATAAAAAGATGCTGGTAACCAGCATTTTCTCCTGTCCCAAAACGTTCTCAAACGCCCCCTTCTCCATGGGTCGTATAAAACACAGGACTGTTTGGTGAAAGTTCAGAGGAAGAAAGAAAGAGAAATACCGAGAATATGAGGCAAAGTTCGATACATTTTGTTGGGTTTTTTCATCTGTCACAATGACACTAAACGCAACATATTTCAGGTGCGCCAAAGTTCATCAACACGTGATAATGGGTTGAACTATTTACTGTCGATAGATAAAACCCCGATAAAGAGGGGGACCGCCTGTGATAGTTTTTGGTAGTGTCCACCACGGGATTCAGGGCCCTGCTGGGTCGAACTGAAGGTTCAGACGCTTAGCTTTCAAAAGAAACATTGCCACGAATTTCATGTTGACTTTAGCTTGCAATTATTTGGTGAATGGTGGAATATTGGCAATAAGTGTACTCGACCAAAAGTATATGAGCCATGCGCTGTGAAAAGGGGGCTAAATGCATCTGTGAAAGGTATCGATCCAGGTTAGCCTGCGCACTCCGCGCAGGCTGACCTGGCCGAAACTTTTCGCGATTGGTCAATTTTCTGCATGTCAAAGGACCAGTAAACCTTATGATATAGTAGGTTTTTTTATGGGTACATATACATGTAATGACTTGTTTAGTATCATGCATCACGGAGATGCATTAAGCCCCCTTTTGCCAGAATATGGCTCATATCTCTATCGTTTATATGATTAAAAGAATCTAACAAATATAATTTTGGGCTGTAGTTTGTAACCAGACTGAAATCAAGTAGCTTTCGTCACATAGTATTTCTTACATTCTATCTAATAGACGTGGAAGGAAAGAAACACAAATAGCCATATCTGTGAAAATTGAATTTACAACTTTAATGCAACTTTTAACCCTTATCCTGCTAATTAACTAACATAGATATTTCAAGCCGATAGTAAAAACCCGAATAATGCTATTTCAAGCTTATTTTTGGGAGAAAAAAAATCCCCTTATCGAATAGTGTAGATCCAAGATCAGACTGCACGTTCTGTGCAGTCTGATCTTGATCTACACTGTCCGCAAAAGGTCGGTGAGTCGCTCTTAGCAGCCTAAGGGTTAAGATTCATTTTGATGCCAGTGACTGGAACTTTCGCAGACCGCACTGTAACACAATGTCAAACGCATAATAATACCCATACTTTAGGAATAGTATGAAATAAAACTACCTGCAATTTGACTCCTTAATTGTTTAGTTTTGGTCGCTCTTGGGCCTTTAAATGATGACAGTAGTCTTGAAAGGCAACAGCTGCTTCACTCCTGGTATGTCTGTCTTGGTTTTTCACGGTTCTAGGTTGGCCTGTGCAATGCCTTGTCCAAGAAAGTTCTTGAAAAAAAAAAATCATTGAATATTGAGCCGAAGAGGCCCCCCCCCCCCACCATTTGAGATCTTCATGTACCTTTATTGGACTTTGCCAGTTTAGTTCAGTTAAACAGGTAACATCAGTAGACTAACCATTTTGTGGTTTGTGAACAAAACCGAAAACACGCCTTATCTTATTGAAAAAGAAAAATGTTGAAAAATGGACTTTGGTCCCTCTAAAAACACTTCAAACATTTTTAGTATACCCTCTTACATTTCTCGCCATTGGACGTTAAACAGACCTTCCCATCTTCCCACAGTGTGATTGGCACATGGTTCTGTTTGTGTCCCTTTTAACCCTTCATCGAATAATTCGAACTTTTGATTACTTTTAAAAAGGCCTTTGAAAACATTATGGGAAAAGGAGAAAATGCTGGTAACCAGCATTTTCTGTTTTTTCCCACTATGGTTTCTACATTTTCAATGATAAATTCCACCAATTAAGTTGCATATATTTGTTGTCTTCAATTGACCATGATTTAGACAGGGCTAAAATCTTACAATGTGGTAAGGGGGTCAAATCAAGATGGCTGACATACACACAGGCAGAGCCAGCTGATACGAATATTTTGACAACGTCATTACGATCTTCTGTACACTATAAAACAGAATTTTTGATAACTAAATCAGTATGTATGTAAACAAAAGAAAAGAAAATCTGAGAACTACTATATATAAATACTTAAAAGTCGTATATACACAGAGATTCCAAAAGAACAACACAGAACGGTTATTATGAGTTTTGGAAGTATTGTATATGTATATTTAGGAATGTCTTTTATCTTTTATGAGATTTGTTTTAAAGAGCTATGCTCTGTGAGAAGGTGATCTAATGCATCTGCGAAAAGTATCGACACAGGTCAGCCTACGCAGCCCGTGCAGGCTGACCTGGACTGAAACTTATCGCTATTGGTCAATTTTCTACGTACCAAAGGACCATTCAACCTCATAATTCAGTTTGTTGTTAAAAGAAATGGCCATTATGGATTCATAACTATGTGATATCTTGCCTGGCATTACGGAGATGCATTAAGTCCCCTTTTCACAGGGCATGACTCATATATTTCAACCAAAAAGCTATATGGTTTAACATTCACAAAGTGACACACGATGACCCTTAAACTATACGACAGAGTTGTGATTGAATGTTTACGTCGTTTTCAACCTTTTTAGTGATGACAGCAGCCAGTTCACATTTCTATGCCTTCCTGATGTTTCTTTTATCAACACTAAGGACAAAGTATTTTCCAAATTACTGGCTTATTTCCTTCATTCAAAAAATCGATACAATGATATACGGAGATACAGGAATGAGTTTTAGTAGTATGGGATACAATCAACCCTCGAAGAAAGTTTTGGCTGTGCCAGGATTCAAGCGTACAACCCCAGGATTACCAGCCCTTCGTTTTCCACCTATAGTTATTTGGGCTCAGCATAGTTTCGACGTTTTTGTTTTTTTTTTCAAAGGAAAGCAGACATTAGTTTAAAAAAAAATGTATTGAAAAATGTAATAGAAGGTGGAATGGCCGCTGTGATGTAACCGAAAGGCTGTTGAGAGAAAGAAAGAAAGAAAGAAAGAAAGAAAAGGAAGGAAGGAAGAAGGGAGGGAAGGAAGAAAGGAAGGAACGAAAGAACGAACGAAATGGTTCGGCTGAAATGTTTGACACACCATAATATGTAGCCAAGGCAATAAAATCAAATTGTATTATTCCCCTTAGATCTTCCAGCCAAAAAATGGAAGTTTTTTTCCCCCACTGTTTTTCTAGGAATGTCCAAAATTCTAAGCCCTGCTCCGAGAATAAGAAAAATAAGAATAATATTGAACCATGCTCTGCGAAAAGGTGGCTTAATGCATCTACGAAATATATCGACCCACGTCAGCCTGTGCAGTCCGCTGACCTGGGCCGAAACTTTTCGCTTTTGGTCAATTTTTTGTATGTCCAAGGACCAGCCTACCTCATGACTAAGTCGATTGTTAGAAGAAGTGGCCTATTATGGTCCCACAATTATGTGATGACTTGATTGGTATCATGCATTACGGAGATGCATTAAGTCCAGTTTTGCCAGAGCATGGCTTACTGGTAAGAGAAGTCCACAAAAAAGTTGGTAAACACAGACACAGATCTATAAGTAGAAGTCTTTAGTACTTTTCTTTTTTGTAAACACCGCTGACGGACCCACGTGGGGTCATTCGTAGCTCAGCGGTTATTAAGGCGTTGGTTTTTGGATGTTAGGGTTCGATCCCAGCCGCTGGCGCTGGCCGCTTGGAGTGTCTCTGGGCAAGGCAATCGTACATAGCCCTGGACAGCCCAGCGTTGGTTAGCTGACGCCATGATAAAAATTCAATACTTTCAAACGCTACAGGTAAAATATACTTACAAACTTGAGAGTTTCTTCGTAATTGTGCCGAGCCAGGTAGCTCAGTCGATAACGTACAGTGCGGTCTCTTAAAAACCAGGGTATTCAATATCTCTGCTTGGCCAGTTTCTGTCTGTGGATCGGTAATGATCATTACGACAAGATTAATTTCTCTGCTGATCATTTTTTTCTATGATGGTTATGTAGAAAGCAGCCAGTGGCTTTGAGAGAATGTTGTACAAAGTACTTGGGAAGAAAAACAACTTCAGGAAAGCATGGGTGGTTGCATTGGCCGCCTAAATATAGTTAAAATAATGTTGAAAAGGCGTTCAACACCATACTGATGTACAGATTCTCCATAATAATACTCTGATCTCGGTCGATAGTCTTGTCAGCTATTTTCCGAGTGGTATGGGCTATATTGGTCAAGGTAGATAAAGATCAGAAGATAAAAAAGTTCATCCTGATCTCGGATTTACACAGTCACTTGCAATTGTATCTGTCCTCAAAAGACACTGACTTTTAAACATTAAGGTCTCTCTCAAACTGACCATTTATCTTCTTGACTATGAATATACTAGTCTTTGACGTTAGATTGACAATGAATATACATGTACTTCTATAAAATCTTGTCCATAGACATGGTCGAATATGAATATACTTGACTATGCATAGGTTTTTCTATAAATATGCTTGATTACAGGTATACTGAACTAGATCTAAAAATATACTCGATTATAAATCTCCTTGACCATAGACTATTTTCGAAGACTGGGAATAAAACGGGCGGTTTGATCTTGGATTTCGCAGTACGAAAATTTTCGTGAAATATTCTGGGATTTTCTATTGTTTGAATATAATAATTTCATTTACTTTAGCAGTTTTAAAGCCGCCGTTTCCGCCCATTGCAGCTGAAAGGGTTAAAGGTGAAGAGGATATTAACCCTTGTCCTGCTAAATAAATGAAACGGAATTTTCAAACCGGCCGTAAAAACCCAAATAATGCTATTTCAAACCTATTTTTAGGAAAACATATCTCCTCATCGGACAGTGTAGATTCAAGGTCAGACTGCACGTTCTGTGCAGTCTGGTCTTGATCTATTCTGTCCGCAAAAGGTCAGTGAGTCGCGCTTAGCAGCCTAAGGGTTATCCCCCTTTTTTCTTAGTATTTGGCAAACTGGATTCGCACTCGACCTCGTTCGACCCCAACGTCATCAAATCAGGACGTCGTAAGGACTAGAGCTTTGCGTGGGGTAATACTGAAATATTTGTTCGAACAGTTGTGAAGCCAGTTATCTGACCTATTGAATTGTTGTCCTTTAACCATTTGCCAGACGACAAAATTTTACATTTGTCCATTTGCAGACGCCAGAAAAATAAACTCTTACAGATTGGGAACTATCTTTGAAAATGTTTAAAAACACTGTGGAAAAAAAAAGAGAAATGACTGGTTATCGCTGTTTCCCCCCCCCCCCCCCTTCCACAATATCTTCGTAAAGATCACAACCCTTCCCCCCACCCCTTTTCGGGCTTAAATGTGACTCGGCAAAGTTGCAGGAAATATAATGGTGCGAAGATCATCCAGTGCAAATAATACCTAGAAGAACATAGAGTAGAAATAAAACATTGTTTGAAAAAGCAACAAAATACTCATCATGAGCCATTTCTGCTTTTTCCCACAAAATTTTCTAGATCGTTTTCGCTGTTTATGAATAGAAAGAGGAGCACTTGAAGACGTGTTTACAGACCGTCTATCTCAATTTAAATTAACCCTTAGGCTGCTAAGCGCGACTCAAGGATCTTTTGCGGACAGTGTAGATCAAGGTCAGACTGCACAGAACGTGCAGTCTGACCTTGGATCTACACTGTCCGATAAGAAGATATTTCTCTCCCAAAAATAACTTTGAAATAGCAACATTTTGGGTTTTTACAATCGACTTGAAAGTATCATTTTAACTTATTCAGCAGGATAAGGGTTAACCCTTTACCACTTAAGTCCGAGTTTTATCGATCCTAGTGGAGGACGCACTTGAAAACATCACGGGAAAAGGAGAAAATTTTGGTAAGCAGCATTTTCTCTTTTCCCTCAACGTTTTCTACCCTTCCAAATATAAATTTCCAGTTTTGAGTAACATTTATTTTTTTCGTCTGCAAATGCTTACAGTTTGGACAAGTCTTAATTTTCTTTTCCTTTGGTAAAGAGTTAACAAACATTGTGTTAAAAGGAGAAAATTCTGGTACTACAGGTACAGCATGTGCAGATGCACCCTTTTTGTTAGACAAAGACTACACTTGTTCAATTCTATTCAGCATCTTAATCCATTAAACGTAAATGATCTACTTTTTGGTAAACCGTCCTTAATAGAACGAGAAAATTCGGAATTATTTGTATCAGTCCAGGAGTATATTCAACAAACTGGCAGATTTACTTGATATATTTTGAAACGATCTGATGTTTCTTTTCTATTATGCAGGAGTAAATGTCCAAATCCTCTCTCTCTCTCTCTCTCTCTCTCTCTCTGTCCCCTCCCTTCTCTCTCTCTCTCTCTCTCTCTCGTGTGCATTGTAATTAGTTGTGTGAACACTTGTATATCTACATTGTAGTGGGAGGGTCGATTTCTAAGTTGTTATAACTTGCGAACCAACCCCATTTCCATGTAAACTTGAGGGAAAATAAATATGTTTAAACTAAACTACAGCATGTGTACGGACCATTTTACCTCGTGATTCAGCCAGATTTTGGACCAAATCGATATGAGCCGTGCTCTGTGAGACGGGGGCCTAATGCATCCCCGTAATGCATAATACCAATCAAGCCATCACATAATTATGGATCCCTAACGGCCACTTCGTGAAACAACTGGCTTAATCATAAGGTAGACTGGTCCTTTGGCATACAGAAAATTGACCAATAGCGAAAAGTTTCGGCCCTGGTCAGCCTGCGCGGATTGCGCAGGCAGACCAGGGCCGAAACTTTTCGCAGATGCATTAAGCCCCCTTTTCACAGAGCATGACTCATATATATATATTATGCGATGACGTGCTTTGTATAATGGACTATGAAGATCCATTTTCACAGAGCGCTGATTATTTATGATATATACTAGCCCCGAATTTATTCCACGAGTACTTATAAATAAATCTACTCATGTGAATTCATAAGTAAATTCATTAACGTAAGTATCTTTATTTTGTAAGTAAATGTGCGCATGTGAATTCATTCATATGAATTCATATGTAAATTCATTAAGGTAAGTATCTTAACTTCTGTAAGTAATTGTCATTAGCGTAAGTATCTTTACTACTGTAAGTAATTGTGTGCATGTGAATTCACTCATGTGAATTCATAAGTAAATTTATTAACGTAAGTATCTTTATTTTGTAAGAAACTGTGCGCATGCGAATTGATTCATGTGAATTCGTGAGTAAATTTATTAACGTAAGTAGATCTATCTTTACTTTCGTAAGTAATTGTGCGTATGGGCATTCACTACGAGTGAATTCATAAGAAAATTGATTAACCCCTAAGCTGCTTAGCCCGGCTTACTGACGGCGCGACCCAAGGATCTTTTGCGGACAGTGTAGATCAAGATCAGACTGCACAGAACGTGCAGTCTGATCTTGGATCTACACTGTCCGATAAGGATGTATCTTTCCGCAAATAAATACCTTTGAAATGGCACAATTTGGGTGTTAACTATAGGCTTGAAAATTCCATTTCACTTATTTAGCAGGATAGGGATTAATGTAAGTACAATGTATCTTTACTTCTCGGAGTAATTTTGTGCATGTGAATGCGACACACACTCCCGTTATTGCAGAGCGATAAATTAAATGCGCCAGGATGAAAGTGCTTAGAAGTTCGATAGTTGAGCCATGCTCTGGAAAAAGGGGGCTTAGATCATCTCCGTAATGCATTATACCAAGCAAGACATTACCTTATTATGGATCCATAAAATCAATTTTGACAAACAACCGACTAATGTATGAGGTAGAATTATCCTTTGACATGCAGAAAATTTAAAGATAGGGAAAAGTTTCGGCTCATGTCAGCCTGCGCAGGCTGACATGGATCTATACGTTTCGCAAATGCATTAAGCCCCTTTTTCGCAAAGGATGGCTCATTTCTTTTCTTCTCTGCAAATTTCTAATATCCTTATCCCACCAGATTTAATTTCATTACAGATTTTGTTGCAATTACAGGCGTTTCACGTGGGCTATTGGGCCAAGAATTAACTGAAAGCGGATTGGAGGCTGTTGACCAAGATCAGATTTCACGTTGGTGCAAAATGATCTTGTCGACACTCACCAAAATAAGAAATAAAGTAGTTAAGATAAGTACTTTAAGATATGCAAACAGGTCTAGACTTGCTGTAAAATCTATTTAGAGCAATCAATTATACTTCAAAAATCATGAATCTTTTTAACTTTGTCTGAAAAATCTGTAGACGTTAAATTTCTGCCCACGCTAGAAGTTGCCCAATTCAGATTAACGGCTCAGGTGTTTCAAAAACAACAGACTATTAATTAACGAAAAAATGCTGAATTATGTCGGAAGAAAATGAGCCATACTCTGTGAAAAGGGGGCTTAATGCATCTCCTTAATGCATGATAGCAAGCAAGTCATAACAGTGTTATTATACATCCCTAATATCCGTTATGTTTAACCCTTTACCACACAATGCCGCCTTTTGACGCCCCTGAGAAAGAAGCCTTTTGAAAACATTGTGGGAAAAGGAGAAAATGCTGGTTACCAGCATTTTCTCCTTTTCCCACAATGTTTTCTACCCTATCAAAGGCAGAAATCATCATTTTAGTAACATTTATTTCGTCGTCTACGAATGCTTTCAAATTGGACCACTCTAGAAAATTATCGTATGGTAAAGGGATAACAGCCTACTGAATCATATTTCACTGGTCGTTTTACATGTAGAAAATTGATGTAAAGCAAAATGTTTCTGCCAGTCAGCCTACGCAGACTCCGTATCTGACCTGGGTCGATACTTTTTTTGCAAAAGCATTAAGCCTCCTTTTTACGGAGCATGGCACAAATGTAATATGACTTTGATGTCTCATCAATACTTTACCACACGACCAGGTGATAAATTTGAAAGTAAAAACACTTTCAGACGACATATTAAAAGGGAAAAAAAAAAACAAACGCAAGGTAAGCATTTAACCCTTTCAGCGCCATAGGCGAAAAACAGGGACTTTTGCGGACGGCACAGATCAAGATCAGACTGCACAGAACGTGCAGTCTGATCTTTGATCCGTACCGTCCGCTTAATTAGTCAATGCCCTACGATAAAAATCTTTCTGGGTCTCTGTGGATTGCATTTACAGCCGCCCAAAGAAGTCGAGTTTATTTATTTGGCGCCGAAAGAGTTAATGTCCTAAAATGAACATGTATGTTGATTGAATATTTGGTTTATTGCTAAATATAAGATTTTCGACAAATAGCCAGAAATTACATTTCAGAATGACCACTATTTGTCGGGTTGTCAAACGATTTTCTTTCTTATCTCCAATATTTCCAGGAACTTCAGTAACCATTTTTAAGAGCATTCTTTGTCTTATTCGCCAAGATTTTCAAATCTTGAAATTTACACAACTTCTGATTGGCTAAAACCAAATGGTTTTTAGGAATAATACTGTGAACGTTTTTAAGAAGGTTTAGTGAAGACGGACCCAGGAGTTAAAGCATAACATTTACCTCGCGTGTCTTTTAATAAAAAAAAAACCTAGTAATATGTTACAATGTTGCTGACATTATGGAAATCATCTTTGGAAGGGTAGAAAACATTGTTGGAAAGAGAGAAAATGCTGGTTTCGGCCATTTTTTCCTTGTCTCACAATGTCTTCGAAATTTATTTTTTCTCTGGGTTATTGAAATACGGGATTATTTGGTAAATTGTTAAGGGATTAATGAAGGATTTGGTCATGCTCTGGAGAAAGCGGGGGGGGGGGGGGGGGGGGGGGGGGGCTTTAATGCATCTGCAAAAAGTATTGACCCATGCCAGCCTGGGCTGGTCCGCGCAAGCTGACATGGGTCGATACTTTTTGCTATTTGTCAATTTTCTGCATGTTTAGTGACCATTCTACCTCCAGATCCAGTCGATTGTTAGGTTAAATGGATTTTGTGGATCCATATTTATGTGATGACTTGCTTGGTATAATGTATCTTGGAGATGCATTACGCCCCCTTTTGTCAGAGCACCGCATAATTATATTGTTCTGTAGATGGAAAGGTTGGGGATCTTGAAATTCCATCCTTAATAAAAGTTGGTTCATACAGTGTTTCAGATTGATTTATCATATGGCGTGCAACACACGAAAAGGGGCCTTCGGACATATGCGTAAAAGTGTGTCGTTCCAAATCAGCCTGTGCGGTCTGTGACTAATCCGAGACGACACCTCCCGTTTTTTTTTTTACGATTTTCTATTTCACGAAAGTCTACTGTATGAAAAAATCTTATGTAGTCGTAAAGTGCTGTCCCGGATTAGCCTGCGCGGACTGCGCAGGCTAATCCGGGACAACGCTTTACGCAATTGACCGAAGGCCCCTTTTCGTGTGTTGCACGCCATATCGTCTTTACACCATTTTCAACATTATTTCAGTCATATCACAGCAACATTATTCACATATTCATGTATGTCCTGAGTTTCTACTGTAATAGGCTAGGGTTCTGAACTGTCTTGTCCAAGAACACTTCCGTGAGAAACCCAGCGTTTTCAGTGAGATTTGAACCCGGGGCCTCCAGGTTACGAGTCCAATATTTTAACAGTGAGACACACAGGACTCCGGTGTTTCAGATAAAGCAAGCAATTCCTAACCCTAATGTGCTCGTGCTTTTTTTCCAATAAAGAAATCTGGTGTGAGCAGAAGGCCAGATCAGACTTGAAAAATGTTTGAAAGAAAATAACAGGAAATCGACGAATTTCGGGCTTTTTACAAAATGAATATATGTATGACTTTTTTTTTTAAGCCATAAGGGTTGACGTGACGAAATCGTACAGTGAACGAAAGTAATTATAAAAATAAAATCCTGGGCAATAAAGATCGACCCCTATGTTTTTCAAGACATTTTCTTCCAAGAAATTCAGTGTACCATCATGCCTTGTGTAAAGAACAGAATGGATAGAAAAGAACAAATATTTGAGCCAAAAGGGGGGGGGGGGCCTTAATGCTTCTCCGTGATCCATGATACCAATCAAGCCAACGCATAATTATGAAGCCATTATATCCACCTTTTTGAATTACCGACATAAAATCTTACAAAGGAAGATTGGTCCTTGGACATACAGAAAATTGACCTGGGTCGATACTTTTCACAGATGCATTAAGCCCTCTTTTCACAGAGCATCACTTATTTGATATAGTCCAGGTGCATTCAGGCACAAGGTGGTGTTATGCCACATGAAATAAAACTCAAATGTGTAGAGAGAGAGAGAGAGAGAGAGAGAGAGAGGTTAACCTAAGATTAGTGGAAGTTATGTAACGTATTTAAGATAACGAGATATTTCTTCTTTTGCCTCTATGTTTTCACACATGTTTGTAAATTTTATCTTAATTATCCACATTTTTCAAAGATGTTTTCATAGGTTGTCTGAACGGGGTTTATGAACGAAAGTGAAGTTCTTATCAAATTTGTTTGAAGATCAAAGTACCACAGGGGTTGTTAATTTCACATAAAGAAAAGTTTATTATCGGCTATATGAAAACATTTTCGATTGCCTCGGCTGGTTTTTCGAGGTACTGAGGTTTGCCTACGTAAAGCTCTGGACTTTTCGGCGTGAAAAATGAATAAAACGGGTGGATCTATCTAATTAAAATTTGTTTGTTAAAGATCGACCTCCCGCGGCCGCCATCTAATATCTTTAGGTCTTATGTCTAAAGTCGTTTTGACTTATCACCCTTTGAAATAGATTTGCAGATGATTTTGAAAAATATCCTTGTATAACACTGATAAAATCCATGACCTAAGACAGCAGATTAGTTCTCGAGTTTTTGACAAAAATAGGTACGGCATGCTTTGGCAAAAGGGGGCTTAATGCTTCTCCGTGTTGCATGATACCAATCAAGCCATCACATAATCATGGATCCATAATAGCCACTTTTTTTAACAACCGACTGAATCTTGCGGTAGACTGGTCCTTAGACATACAGAAAATTGACCAATAGCGAAAAATTTCGACTCAGGTCAGCCTGCGCGGACTGCGCAGGCTGTCCTGGGTCGATACGTTTCGCAGATGCATTAAGCCCCTTTTCACAGAGTACGGCTCAGGTACATGTAAGAGGAGAAATCGCTCATTTCGAGTTTGGTTTCTTCTTCCTCACTGTTTTAAAAAGAGGTCTGCTGCAATAAAAAGTAAGTCGTGATCTACTGGAGGTATCGTGTGTGAAAGCTGTCTTGTTATTGAAATAAGGGTTCCTTATGACAAGATAGCCTAAAGTCGGGCCATACTGAAGGTATTGAGAAAATTACATAGAGGGCATTGTTAGATTTATGCTGATAGATGTTTAAGAAAATTTGAACTTTTTCATAAACCATAACGACTGAAAACAGCTTTTGCGGACGATGTTGATCAAGTTCAGACTGCACAGAAAGTGCAGTCTGATTTTGCATCTACATCGTCTGCTATCTAATGCTGAACTATGGCCAAGATTATCTTCAATTACATTGGAAATATACTTCTAGAACTCAAAAAAAAAGGACGAGTTGAATTAGTTGAACCCTTTACCAAAATTAATTAAGGACCTTTTCTCTTGCTGACTGCCCCCACATCATTTCTCTTACGTATGTAACTGTTCACGGTAAAATGTAAATATTAAAGAACTGAGGGCACTGGCATTCCGGAAACGAATGTTTGCAATAAGTATTCTTGGTATATTCTTAGGTCTGTATATTCCGACTTATCTCCAGATAATCTGTGTACGATCATGATAAACGATCCTTCTGGATATGATCTGTTATGATCTCGATTTATTTCGTCCACGATCATCATAATCGACATACCTCGGCATGCTCTGTATATGATCACCATTTTCGATTTATCTCGACATAATTATTCCCCATATGATCATCGCAATCGACTTATTTTGGCATAATCTGTATGTCATCACGGTTATCGATCTTTCTCGACATATTTTTGTATTTGATCATCATGCTAGACTTATCTCGGTATATTATGTATATGATCATGATTATCGCCTTATCTCGCGTATCCTGTATCTGATCATGATTGTCGACCTTTATTGACGTGTTCTGTATACTATCATAAAAAAACGACTTAACTTTACACATTTTGTATAATCGACGTATCTCGGCATATTCCTAACAGATCTATAATCATAATTATATCGTGTGTCTGATCATTACAATGGACTTTCCAAACATTAGTCTGTATATGATCATCGCAATCGACTCGTTTAAGCATATTCTCACTTTGATCATTATCGACCTTTCTCGGCATATTCTGTGCATGATCACCATAATGGACCTATCCAAACATATTCTGTATGTGATAATTACAATCATCTTATCTCGGCATATTTTGCACATGATCATTATTGTATACTTATTTACATACTCTGTATATGATAATAATAATCGACTTATCTTGACATATTCCTTCAATGTTTATCATAATCGACCTATCTGGGCATATTCTGTATGCGATTTTGACAACTTACTTTCCCGACATTTTAAATATATAATCATTATTATCAGCTTGTCTCTGAATATTCCGTACCCGATTATCAAATCAACTTAAATCGGAATTTTCTGAATGTAATTATCTTAATCGACTTATTTCTGCATATTCTGTACACGATCATCCTCGTAGACTTATCTCAACGTATTCTGCACACGATAATCATTATCGACTTTTCACAGTGTGTCCCCCATTTGACCATCATTTTAAGTCCAGTCTTGATATATTCTGCATGTGATAATTACAATCCTCCTATCATAGTATATTCTGCCAATGTTCACCATAACCGACCTATCTTGACACTTTCAGTTTGTAATTTTGATTGTCGACATATTCCGTGTATGATCATCATAATCACTTTAATCCACATATACCAGTACTTTTTGGATATAATCGACCTATCTTGACATATTCTGTACATGATCTTCAAATCGACTGATTTCACATATTCTTTAAATGATTATTATAATCGAGTTAACTCGGTCTATTTTGTATAAGATCATCATTATCGACCTATCTCGACCTATTCAGTATTTGATCCTCATGTTCGACTTATTTCGGCGTATTACGGATATGAGTATCATAATCGACTTATCTCGACATGTTGGGTTTATTGTTATGATCTAGACATATAATTTGATTGATAATAATAGTCATCTTAATCCACAGATATCAGCGATTTCTGCATAATTATGTACACCATAATCGAACTATCTTGACAAATTCTGTATATGATCTTCAAATCGACTTACCTCCACATATTCCATATATGATTATTTTAATCGACTTAAGTCGGCATATACTGTATTTGATCATCATTATCGAGCTATCTCGACATATTCGGTATCTGATGCTCTTGATCTGCTTATATCGTGACATACCGAATGTGATGATCATTATCGACCTTCCTCGACATATTAAAATTATGATCATTATTGTTGACAACTTTCGACCTATTCCGTTAATGATAATCATAATTATTATAATCTACAAACATCAGCAATTTATGCATACGTTCGTCATTATCAGCCTATCTCGACATGTTCTGTATATGATCTCCAAATCAACTCATCTCGACATATTGTGTATATGATGATCATCATCATAATGGGCTCATTCCGACATATTGTGTTTATGATCATGATATTCGACCTCCCTACATAATCCGCGTCTGATAATCATAATCGACTAATCTCCACTATTCTGTATCTTTTCATCATTATCGACATTACCCAACATATTCTACATGATAATCTTTATCGACCTGTCCCAATATATTAAAAAAAGATGATTAATAGCGACTATCCCGACTTATTTTGTAAATGATAATCATACTCTTGATAACCAATAAATCTCAGAATGATCTGAATTTTCGTCATTATCGACCTATCTCGACATATTCTGTATATGGTTTTCAAGTCGACTTATCTCGACGACATATTCAATGTATGATCCCCAGGTCGACTTTTCTCGAAATATTCTGTATGCGACCACCATAATAAGCTAAGCTTGGTATATTCTGAATATGATAATCATAATCTCGACCTATCTCGACATATTTCGTATGTTATCATCATTATAGACCTATCTTGGCACATTCTGTATATAATTATCATTACTCACTCATCTCGGCATACTCTGTATATGATCACCATAATCGATTTACTAGTACCTCTTAATATTCTGTTTGTGTTCATTTTATCGACCTTTGTCAGCATATTCTGTATGATATTCTTATATATGATTATCGCTATTGACCTATCTCGACTTATCCCTGATATTTTCATCGTTATCGACCTATCTCAACAAATGTCTTCATCGATAACCAAAATGGCTCATCTTGACATATTCCAAATACGATCATCATAATGGACTCGTCCAAAGACATTCTGTTCATGATCACGATAAGCAACATCTCGACATACTCCGTGTAAGATAGTCATAATCAACTTATCTCAGCATATTGTGCATATAATCATCATTATCTACCTATCTCAACATATTCTGTATATGATGATCATAATCACCTTATCTCGGCATAGTACGTATATGTCATCATTATCGACATATATCTGTACATTCCGTATATGTTCTTCATAATCGACCTATCTCGACATATTCCGTATATGAAATCGATGTTCGTCTTATCTGGGATGATTCCATGTAGGAATATCATGAGCGACATGTCAGGGTGTATACTGAAAATGATCATCGTAATAGACTTATCTCGGCAACTTTCACGTATAATCATCATAGTCCACTTACCTCTCCTCGCATATCCAGTATTATGTACATCATTATCGATGTGCCTCGGCAGATTCCGCTTTTTTTCGCTATATAACCCATATATTATGGTCATCGTAATAGAGAATAGATGGTTGGTGTCTTGGATGGGTTAAGTTTATCGGGCAAGGCGGAGGAATTTATCTGGTGAGCCGAAGACGAACCGGGTAATTTCCGGAGCCGAGCCCGATAAACTTAAACCATCCAAGACACCAACCATCTATTCTATTTATCCTGTCACGCACTGTAAATGAACAAAACAAAACAAAAAACAAACATGATACATAGACCGTACCTTTTATTCAATATCTTATGGTACTGATACCATAAAATTCCCGAGCCGAGCCTGACAAACTTTCCTGGAATCAAAGACACTATTGTCTATTCTTCAAATTTTCCAATCCACAACACTATTCTGTTTATCCTGTTTCATATTTACAAACATAAATCCGACTAGATAGAATATTTCGCTCGAAATTAAGGCACATATTGACATCTTTCGCACTTTGAAAAAAACACACTTGTATGGCGAACTGTGTAAAGCGCTTTAGGTATGCAGCTGTAATAATGACGTCATGAATGATACTGACTACGTCATAAACGTGACGTAAACCCTCGGAAGAATGTTGTGGCGAAGAATTCTGTTTTATTTTAAATAATAAGAAAAATTAAAATGTGCATCGAATTTTAAGCGATAATTTTACTTTGAAATATTGATTTCGTGTACCGGCACCTAAAAAAGGAGTTCCGGCTGGTCACATGACCAACTAGCCTAATAAACCTTGATCACGTGACCAACTGACATAATAAACCTAGTCACGTGGTCAAGTGACCGTATATCACCAAGTTTATATGACCCCCTGTTATACGACGGAATTTATAGGAGGTGACAGGATAAATCGATTTATCTCTCCATAAAATGTATATGATTATCACGAGCGACTTATATTGGCATATGTCTTACGTTACATCAGTTCTGACAATCATATTTGATTATAATCGAAAAGAGGTAGGTAAGCAAGGTTACACGTACATTACATGGTCATTGCGGATATAATGAAATTTCCTGGGTTTGAAGCATAATAATTACAAAATTAGGTTAGAACTTTCTCGTAGCGGAGAACTATCAAGGAAACCGAGCTACCTGTAAAACAAACTCAAAACCTCTTTTGCTCTCACTTTTCTGTGGGTATTTTTTACAGTGGTGATTTTCTCTCATTTTATTGGTTTTCCCCGTTTACAACAATGATTCCTCGAGTCTCTCCCTGTAAATGAATCTTTTCGTGCATCGTTTTTTTCTTTTTAAATCTTTTGTAATGCCATGACGTAAATGATGCGAAGTCTGGGGTCCTGCGTGGCTTAGTAGTAAAGTGTAAGACCCGTGACCTGGAGGTCCCGAGTTCAAGCCTCACTGGATCCACTGGGGTTTTCGTGGGAGTGTCCTTGGGCAAGACACTTCAGAGCCCTAGTCCAGTGCTGGTGAAGCCCAGGAAATACATGAATATGTGAGCTGTGGCCGTGATATGACTGAGATATTGTTTAAAGCGGTGTTAAACATCATTCAGTCAATCGATCAATCAATCAATCAATCAATCAGACAGTCAGTCAGTCAGTCAGTCAATCAATCATTCAATCAAGCAATCAATAAATCAATGATTCGAGGTCCTAAAATTCCGTAAAATGCATCGGGTTCACTCTTAAGGCCTAAATAAGACCAATTTGAGCCATGTTCTGGCAAAACAGGGTTTAATGCATCTCCTTGTTGCATTATACCAGGAAGTCAGCACATGATTATGAATCCTTAAAATCCATTTTGTCCAACAAACGGCAGAATCCTGATGCAGAATGGTCCTTTGACATACAGAAAATTACAAAAAGCAAAAAGTTTCGACAGAGGTCAGACTGCCCAGACCCGAGTCGATACGTTTTGCTTGGTTTGTTTGTATTGGAGTTTAACGCCATTTTAACAGCTTAGGTCATATCATGGCGGTCAGCGACGCACCTATGTGTTTCCTGGCTTTCTCACACCAGTACTGACACAACTTTCTTTCCAAAGCCACTGACTACTTTCCTCACATGCATCAGAGGTGAGAGGCGAAAATTCGCCGGAAAGAAAGTTTGCCTCAACCGGGTATCGAACTCGCAACCACCAGGTCACGAGTCCGACACGCTAACCACTGAGCTACCCGGGCGGGCTAATACGTTTTGCAGATGCATTATATTCCATTTTCACGCAACATGGCTCATTTAATAAAATGGAAATTGTTTAACTCTTTACCAGACAATCCCGACTTTTAACGACCCTGAGAAAGAGGCCTTTTGAAAACATTGTGGAAAAAGGAGAAAATGCTGGTAACCAGCATTTTCTCCTTTTCCCACAATGTTTTCTACACTTCCCGAAACAAATTTCCTTTTTTGAGTCACATTTTATTTTGTCGTCTGGAAATGCTTTCAATCTGAACTGGCCTAAAATTTTGTCGTTTGGTAAAGAGTTAAGCCAACGAAAGAAGCCGAAAGACACCAATTGCAAACTCTTATTTAGGTCAGATTAACACTGAGAGCGCCAAATAAACCTAGCAGACATTTTCATCCTAGAAATACGACTCAAATAATTGCAATTTTATGGTTGCTTTTGTCCACAGTGTTTCATCAAAGCGGACAGTGTAGATCATAGATCAGGCTGCACAGAATGTGCAGCCTGATCTTGATGTACACTGGCCGCAAAGGCAACTATGGTCGTGAGAGGCGCTCTGAGGGTTAACGTACAAAATACCGGTACAGAGTTTATCAAGATCAGACTGTATGTTCTGTGCAGTCTGAACCTTAAAACATTGTCCTCAAAGGCATGGTATCAAATTATCATTGAACTTGTTGATGCGGGCCTGTAACTGCGCTTACAGACTTCAGTATTAAAGAAAACAAATTCCACTGAGCACTGTTTCCCTGTCACTCATCATTTCCGGTTGACCTAGTTTTACAAGAAATATTACTATACTTCCGTAATAAACTCTTGACTGCATTAAGCTATTAGATGTTTTCCATTTGTCTTGATAATCACACTGACCTAATTTTCCTTGAAAGCATTTTGATTTTTTTTTTTCACTAGAAGATCAAAGACAAAGAGCGCTCTCCACGGAACACTTTTTTCATTTTCCTTTCAACCCTAAATCTGCTAAATAAGCGAAATGAAACTTTCAAGCCGATTGTAAAACTCATAATATTGTTATTTCAAGGTTAATTTTGGGGGAAAACATATTTCCTTATCGAACAGTGTAGATCCAAGATCAGATTGCACGTTCCGTGCAGTCCGATCTTGATCTACGCTGTCCGCAAAAGGTTTTGGGTGGCGCTTGGCAGCCGAAGTGTTAACACCACCAGATGACAAAGTTTTGGACTGTTCCGTCATTTATTGAAGGCATTTGCAGACGACAAATTCATTTTGACACAACAAGTCTCCAAAAGGGTAGAAAACATTGTGGAAAACGGTGAAAAAGATTGTAGCCAGCATGTTCTCCTTTTCCTGCTTCTTCCATGGAGTAAAAATACAGTGGTCGTTTAGCAAATAGGTTAATGTCTAAAGACACCATGCATCATTACAATATACCCTTACAACACAATGCGAATTTCTTCCTTTGATTATATTCATTCTTTCGCTATCAGTTTTCTATAAAACCATATTTTTGTTTTTTTAAACAAAAACAACAACAACAACAACAAAATACCTCGTTCTACAACAACACCGTTTAAGATACCGAACATTGTATGGATAGATGGTCAAGGAAACGATCAGACGACAACCAAAGCATCGACAATCAAGAGACCGGAAGTTGATTGTCAATTTCAATAAGGCGTACGTTTCAATGTCGACAGGAAGTCTGACTGAGACAATTACGTCTGGCTTGCTGCCTTGTTTTACGCTAATGGACGGCTTGTGTCTTCTAGGTCCATTCATTAAACGGTTTCAGTACTCTGTGACCTACCCGGGAATTAGTGCCCTTGAAAAAAAAAAAGAACAAAAGTAATCAATTTGAAAACGAGTCGACTTTGTAATGATTTCGAAATATAGAAGAGGTCGGATTGTCGAAATTCCCTCTTTACTTTCCCAAGTCGAAAGCATTTTCAGAGGGCAAATGAAATATGTTTCAAATGATAAAACTCGTCTTAGAAAGGGTCGAAAACAATCCAGGAAAAGGGGAAAATGCTGCTTATCATCATTTTGCTCCCATTCCCCAACTGTTTTTAAAAACCTTCTTCCACAGGGTCGGAAAAAAAAATCTTGAAAGAAATCAATGGGCTGAAATAACCAACAGACCTAGGAATAAGGGTGGCTTATGATAAGTGGGCTAATCTTGAAGATAAAGTGGATATCGGGTAGAGAAGATTGACATCTGACAGCACGGACATAACGGCTGATCTGTATCTACTCGTTTCTCCAAGCACACCAGGGACAGCGTGACGCATTCAATGAGCCGGACCGGTACCCAAGCCAGTAACCTGAAAGGGCTTGAAACCCAGGGGTCGCTGGTTCGAGTCTCAACTCTGCCAAATTCTCTCTCCAGGACATAGCGTTTCATTCCTCCCTCATCGCTGATTACTGTGTCGAAGGTGTTTACTTGGGAAAGTAGCCGGTAGCTTGGGAAAAATGTGCGAAATACTGGTGAATAGAACTCTAGGAAAGCATGGGTCAGTGCTCTGGCTGCTGCGATATAATCAGTATAGTGTTGAATACGTCGCTTAACCTTTAGGTTGCTAAGGGCAACTCAGTGACCTTTTGCGGGCAGTGTAGATCAAGATCAGACTGCACAGAACGTGCAGTCTGATCTTGGATCTACACCGTCCGATAAGAAGATATCTTTCTCCCCAGAAAACCCTTGAAATAGTAGAATTTGGTTTTTTACCATCGTCGTGAGTTTTGTTTAACCCTTTACCACGCAACCCGACTTTTAACGACCCTGTGAAAGAAGCCTTTTGAAACATTGTGGGAAAAGGAGAAAATGCTGGTAACCAGCATTTTCTCCTTTTCCCACAATGTTTTCAACCATTCCCAAAACAAGTTTTAATTTTTCATTCACATTTATTTTGTCGTCTGCAAACCTTTTCAGTTTGGACCAGTCTAAAATTTTGTCGTGTGGTAAAGAGTTAACTTATTTAGCGTGACAAGGGTCAAGCCTGACATACTCTATGGGACTGCCTGACACGGCGATAATTTGGTCTTCATCATTAACCAAACGGCCTCATGTTTTAACGACCCAAGGATAGACGACTTTTTTAAAACATTATGGGCAAAGAGGAAAATGCTGGTTACCAGCATTTTCTTCTTTTTACCACAATTTCTCCTCGTTACAGAGATAGACTTAATCATTTGAGCCACATTCGATTGGAATTCTGCAGATTCTTTAGGAAATGGCCGGTTTTTAAAATTTTGTCCACTGTCAATGGTTGAATCCATTTGAACCATGCTCTGTTAAAGGGGGCTTGATGCATGATACAAATCGAGTCAACACATAATCGTGGATCCATACACTCCGTTTTGTCTAACAACCGACTGAATCATGAGGTAGACTGATCCATGGACATGCAGATCATCGACCAACAGCAAAAAGTTTCGGCCCAAGTCAGCCTGCGCGGACTGCGCAGGCTGACCTGGGTCGATTCTTTTTGCAGATATATCAAGCCTCCTTTTCACAGAGCACGGCTCATTTCTAATCATTGCTAAGAGGGGAAATATTCCTCTGTCGGGAGACAGGAGGGAATGTCAAGTGCATCACAAAACGACAGCAAATAGTCACGTGGTGCGCACCTCGCAGTGATATTTATCAGCGCGTGCGCATTGTTGAAATTCCATTTTAACCTCAAATATTACCCGAGCCCCAATCAGGAGATCAATAATGGGAAAGATCTTTAATTGTTTGCTTGTTTGGTGCTTAAGGGGGTAAGCTCACCTCATCTGATATTTGAGCATATCAGACGACAAATTGTTAGACTTGTCCATATTGGAAGCAATTGCAGACGACAAGGTTATTGTCACTCATAGAGATAGAATCCATATGCCTTTAAATGATTGATTGAATGATGTTTTACGACGCTTTAAACATTATTTCAGTCATATCACGGCGACAGCTCACATATTCATGTATTCATGTATTTCCTGGGTTTCAGAAGTTCTAGGCTTGGGCTCTGAAGGGTCTTGCCCAAGGACACTATGCCTTTAAAAGTGTAGGAAAAAATTGTGGAAAAAGAGAAAATGCTGAACCTGCAAACTTTCTTTCTAAATGTTAATAGAACATAGAACTGTTTGGTCAAGAAGTAAAAGGAAAGAATTAGGAATTTATTTTCAACAGTTATCAAAAAGGAACAGAACCGATGTTCCATTAACAAATTTAACTCTTTCGCAGCCGAATAAAAGGATTCGACATTTTTCTAGGTTTTCAAGTATATATATATATTTTTTTCATGGTCGCATTTGAACATGGTTTTGGTCAAAGACCAGGGTCCGTATTCACCAACCATTCTTAAGAACATTCTTAGTCTTTTTCTCCAGAATTTTCTAAATTTGAATGTAACACTAATTGCCTGAAGTATTTGGTTTAGCCAACCAGAAAATGTGTTACCTTCAAATTCAGAAAATCTCGGATGTAAAGACCATCACTGTTCTTCAGAATGGTTGGTGATTACGGACCCAGCGTTAGCCTACGGACGGTGTAGATCCAGGATCAGACTGCACGTTTTGTGCAGACTATCTTGATCTACGCCATCCGCAAAAGGTATCCAAGGCGACATTAGCAGCGAAAGAGTTAAAGTGCACATAGTAAAAATCGTATGATGTATTTCAT
Organism: Tridacna gigas; assembly: GCA_945859785.2. Classification (NCBI taxonomy): domain Eukaryota; kingdom Metazoa; phylum Mollusca; class Bivalvia; order Cardiida; family Cardiidae; genus Tridacna; species Tridacna gigas. The sequence goes on from OX244040.2 coordinate 25,053,855, forward strand.
GTAACAAAACGTTATAACTTCAATAATTTTCCATGCGCTAAATGTCGAAAGCAATGGAAAATTCCCCATGTCATCATCCTTATTTATCGAACTGTACGTAAAGACAAACTCTTGTGGGGTGAGAATCTTTCTATCGACTTTATAAAATATTCATGAGCCGAGCCCACTAGCACAGTCGGTAACGTACAGAATTTTAAACCCTGAAGCCCCTGGTTCGATCCCGAGCTCGGCCTATTTCCTTCGGAGGACTGATGATGACAGTCATAGCTACAGAATACAGTTTTATCTTACCGCTCAACATTGTTTCGCCGATGCTTATGTCGAAAAGCTAGAATGGCTTGGAAAAAGTAAAAAAGTAAAACGAGAGCATCGCATGTGCGTGCCAGTACTCAGCTGCAACTGCTTTTAGCGAAAATTCTAAGACGAAAAAGGGACATAACAGTGTTCAAACTATTTTAATGGTTACCTGTCCATTGTTGTATGGGTTCCTGTTTACAACAAGTCTAAGTTTCATGTAAATATCTTCAGTATTAACAGAGATATTATAAAATGTCAATGTTTTTTGCACGACGACGACGATGACGATGACGACGATGACGACGCAGACGATGACGACGCCAGGGCTATGACAATACTTCGAAAACAGCCGAGTTTATAAACTCTAAGTAAACATGAATAGGGCCACTGGCGACCGCGATTTAACTGAATGATGATACCGCGATTTAACTGAATTAATGATATATTCACGTTCGATGTGTTAGGGGTCCGAATGTACTCTAAATTTGTGGAAGAGTAATGTCCTAGTCCTTATCCAATGCAGTCAATTAATTCATTTAGTTTCAAGTGCAATTTTCTTCATTATTTCAGTACACCTATACATGCGTTCCTTTAATTTTTGTTTTAGAGACTGCAGAGCAGTAATTCCTGTATTAACCTTTTGGCTGCTAAGTGCGACTCACTGACCGTTTGCGGACAGTGTAGATCAAGATCAGACTGCACAGAACGTGCAGTCTGATCGCCTGATCTACACTGTCTGATACGGTATTTTCTTTCCGGTGAAATCAACTTTGAAATCGAAATATTTGGGTTTTACTATTGAGTGGAAATTTTCTTTTCATTTATTTAGAATTTTTAGGGTTAAAAAAGCGCCTTGCAAATGTACTTGCTTATAGCAGCTTCTTTCTTATTACAAGCCCAATTCAACATTTGTGCTGTGTCTTGGAACTCAATGAATTGCCTTATTAACCCTTATCCTCCTAAATAAGTGAAATGAAACTTTCAAGCCGATAGTAGAACCCCAAATTTTACTATTTCAAAGGTGATTTTCTGGAAAAATAGCTCTTTATCGGACAGTGTAGATCCAAGATCAGGCTGCACTTCCTGTGCAGTCTGATCTGAATCTACGCTGTCCGCAAAAGGTCAGCGAGTCAGGCTCAGCAGTTAAAGGGTTAATTCGTCACTTCATAATTGATCCATTTTATTTAATAAACCGACTGAATCTTGTCGTCCTTGAATCGCGCTTAACAGCCTAAGGGTTAATATAGGTTGTCACTAAGACGGGTTTTATTGTAATTTACCACTTTTCTTAACCGCTGGCTGCTTCCCCGCGTAAACAGCGTCGAAACAACTTTCAGAGGTGGGAGAGGAACGACACTTGTCACAATGACATTGAACAATCCTCGAAAAAAGGATTGGCCGAAATGGGGTTCAGAAGAACGACAAAGGTTTATCAGTCATGTATTCTATGCATATGGCAACATACAGATTCAGATCTCGGTTAAAAATGTGTTGAAACATTTTTGATTACCCCCCGCATTCATTTCGTGAGGGGAAAAACGGTAAGAAAGCCTAATCCCGACTCCACTCGTCCAGTTTCGAATTCCTAATGTTGAACTATTTATCAGCCTTGTCACTTGATCAAAGTTTTCCCTGTCCAATTTGCTAAAAGTGCATGTTTGGGAGTATGAAGATCAAGATAAGACCGCACAGTTAGGTAAAGTCCGATCTTGATCTACAAGATTCATAGCTTGGAATGTGACTAGCTTTGTTTCCTTGGTGTGCAGTTGGTTTATATTTATAGACCTCGAAATCAGGCGAATATATCTTATTTAGCCGCTTAAGGGTTGAACATTTCTGCCATACTGACTTTTTCTATCTTTTTCAAGCGTAAAGTGTTCCGTATAAGGTTAAATGAGGGAGAAAGCGGAAAAAATGCGAGTTATATTGCAAAAACAACGTGGCACAAGGAGAAATTGCTCATTTTGAGCAACTTCTCCTTGTGCCACGATGTTTTCAAAGCATTTTATAAAAGCGTTATTTAAAACTTAAACAGCATGAAAGGAATGGCCAACAACGGGATGAAGAGTGAAAAATTCACAAGTGGTGATATACCGTCTTGACACAGGGCAAACAAACTGATTTTGAAATCGATTATGGTGTAAATATGTTTTTTATTGAAAAAAACATATTGGAAATGAAATATAATCCGATATGCTGCAGCTATTTACAGTGTGAATTCAACCTCAAATACTGCCCGTTCATTTTTTTTCATTTTTGTAATTTCCTTTCCCAGTGAAGAGGGAGTGAAAAAGACGACGACGAAGAAGAAGAAGAAAAAGAAGAAGAAGAAAGTGGAGGAGAAGGAGAAGAAAGAGGATGATGAAGAAGGGGAGAGAGAGACAGAGAGAGAGAGAGAAGGGAGAGAGAGAAGGGTAGAGAGAGAGAGAGAGACAGAGACAGAGACAGGGACACACAGAGACAGAGGGAATTTAGTTAAGTTTTTTTTTTTACTTTTCCTAAGAATTTACATAAGGAATCCTTCGATTTACACACGTGTCCATTTACCAAATAATCCCAAGTTTTAACGACCTTCAGAAAGAAGGCTTTTGAAAAAAATGGGAAAAAGAGAAAATGCTGGTTACCAGTATTTTCTCCTTTTCCCACAAAGTTTCCTACCCTATCAAAGACAGAAGGAATCATTTTTGCAACATTTAATTTGTCGTCTGCAAAAACTTTCAATTTGGTCCAATTCATAATTTTGTCGTTTGGTAAAGAGGTATACGAGTTTTTGTATATCCTTGTGGACGGCTTTTAACCCTTATCCTGTTAAATAAAAGAAATGAAAATTTAAAGCCGATTGTCTAAACCCAAATTTTCCTATTTCGAAGGTTTTTTTTTTTTTTGGGGGGGGGGGAGATATCTCACGTTCTGTGCATCTGACCTTGATCTACACTGTCCGCAAAAGGTCAATGAGTCGCGCTTAGCAGCCTAAAGGTTAAAGTAGCGTGCAGTCAGATTTAGTTTCACTAAGTTAAAAACGACTTAACAAAAAACAGATGGTAATTTATACCTGCAAAACAGCCTTTAAACCCAAATTTGATATTAAACACATAAGCCACGCTCTGTGAAAAGGGTGTCCAACGCATCTGCAAAAGGTGTAGACCCATTTTAGCCTGTGTAGGTCGCACAGGCTGGTCTGGGTCGAACATTTTTGCCATGGTTAAATTTTCAGGATGCCAAAGGACTACTCTAACTAATATTTCAGCCAGATTTTAAACAAACTAGAACCCTTTATACGACAACTTGCCTGGTTTAATGCCTTTGAGCGGCGCTCTGGCAAAAGGGGTTTAATGTATTTTCATGGTACATTACACTAAGCAAATCATTATATAATTGAGCCCTGCTCTTTGAAAAGGGGGCTTAATGCATCTGCAAAAAGTATCGACCCATGTCAGCCTGCGCAGTCCGCGCAGGCTGACATGGGTTGAAACTTTTTGCTATTTGTAAATTTTCTGCATGTCCAAGGACTACTATTCCCCTAGGTTCAGTCAATCTTTAGACAAACTGTATTTTAAGGGTCTGATATAATTTGATGACCTGTTCAGTTTGATGCATCACGGAGATGCAATAAGCCCCCTTTTGCCGGAGTATGGCTCAATTATGGATCGATAAAATCCATTTTTGTCGAAAAACCTACTAAATGAAGTAGAATGGTCCTTTCACATGCAGAAAAGTAAATCGTTTTTGTCCATTCTATGTCATAATAACTTAGACCACTCTAGGTATGCATACTCTTTGCACATATCCCATTTCGAGACGGCAGGGCCTTTGAGTTGAATCTACCGACGTTTAGTGTGAGACTAGGAGTGGCTGTTTGTGTTTGGTTCAACGCTACAGTAGGATGGGCCATGTGAATCTGCCTGAGGAAATCATCGAATTAACCCTCTATCCCCCTTCCCATTATTTTTTCAAAATCTAATACAAAGCTATACATTTTTTTTCCAAAAAGTAAGTGATTGGCAAGCAGGCAACGTAATCTAAAAATCCCAACACAAAACTTTTACTCGAGCAAAGCCATGTACTTGGGTGTACCGTTTTGTCCAAGGCAACCCCATGCCAACATCAGGTGGCCGGGGTTGTATAAAAAATTTCGATAGCTGTTCTGAATAGTGAAAGAATTCAAGAATACAAGTCCAGGTGTTAACAACAGCCAACAATAGGTAACATTGTGACGTCATCGCGAAATTTACATAGCTGGTACCATTCGCATCATTCAAATAATTGACGCCTGATTTGTCAATAGAAACTAAAGCCTGAAAATATATGCATGGCATTTTGAGTATCACACCAATTACGTGTTTTAAACACATGAATGAATTTAAACAGATGATACACATTTATACAGTGTGATTCTGCATACATTCAGTAGTAACTATCTGGGTGGCATCTCCAAAATACTGTCTAATTGTACAATAAAACTGTCTTTTGATTCAACTTATATGGCTGTTTTATAACACCTTTACAGTTTAAGAGGCTGAGGTATTTCAGTGACTTCTGAGGACCTAACCGAATGTGGTGTCGAATCTTGGATCTACACTGTTTGAAATATATTTTGAAACATGATACATTGTGATTAAAAGAAAGAAAAAAAAAAGTTTTAACTTTTTAAATGCTGGTAAATGAGATAGCTATTTTTATGGTACTAAAAATGCAAATGAGTCATGCTCTGGCAAAAGGGGGCTTCATGTATCTTCGTGATGCATCATTACCAAGTAAGTCATCGCAGTATTATGGATCCATAAAATCCTTTTTGTATATCAAGCGACTGAATTACTAGGTACACCGGTCCTTTGAGCTGCAGAAAAATTGACCTATAGCAAAGTTTCGGCCCAGGTCAGCCTGCGCTGACTGCGCAGGCTGACCTGGGTCGATACTTTTTGCAGATGCATTAAGCACCCCTTTTCAGACAGCATGACCCAAATATATCACAATTTCAAGGCTGTCTTTGTCACACTGTGTAAGAAAGAACTAGTTCTGTGCAGTCTGATCTTGATAGAAACCGTTTGCATAAGTGACCGATATGTGGATTCAACACTTCAAGGGTGAATAATGCAATATACTGGTCTTACTAACTCACTGGAAACAAATCGGTTTTATTCATTTGGAATAACACAGTTATTATGTTTAACTGACTTTGGTCCAACATTATTTTGTGTGTTTTCTTACCACCTGTTACTAATCTACACACCTGTAAGGTGCACTCCGAGGGGCCTTGATCGAGGTATTTTGATACAAAAATATTAAAAAATTCGGTCTCTGTCACCTTTGCAAACCTCCTTATCAACGTTTTTTTTTCCTTGATAATCTGTGGAACACGACGTTTCAAAAATATTGTTACCTCGTACTAGGCTCGTATATATACTTCCTGTATTAGCTTTGAATATCGAGAATATTGTCTGTGCGTCAACATTTAGTATCTCTGTTTCCATCTAGATATTAGGATTTTGTCGGCATTAATTTTTCAAGCATATCACCCTTTTGCCACGACTCTATTCGCTTTTGCGGACAGTCTGGATTAATATCAGACTTGCACATAACGTGACAACTGATTTTTGATCTACGACCGGCCGATACGGTGAGATTTTTTTCAGCGAAAAGAACTTCGATATAACAGTATTTGGGATTTTGCCATTAGCATGAGAATTTCATTTGATTAATAAAGCAGCGTAAGATTTCAAGTTTTACATATAAGACGCTCATTCAAAGGAATGGTGGAGATTGGAGAATAGATGAAGATGTAAAGATATAGGACCATACAAAATACACAATGATCCATACATGTGTACAGAATCATTTAACAGCAATTCAGTTTTTGAAATCACTGTTGGACGTTGTTCAAAGTTGAAATTATGCGCTTACATGTGAGTCATGCTCTGTTTAAAGGGAGTTTAAAATGCATCAGCACAAAGTATCTACCCATGTGAGCCTGCGCAGTCCACTGACCCATGTCGAAACGTTGCTATTCGTAAATTTTCTGTAAGGAAACCGACCATTCTACCATATGATTTAGTCTGCTGTTAGATAAAATGGATTTTAGGTATCAATAATTATATGATAATTTGCTTGGTATAATGTATCACGGAGAAGCATTACACCCTCTTCCCAAAGCGCCGCACATGCTTCATATTTTTCGCTCTAAAGCTGTATCTACTCGTAAAATGGTCAAAGTTATCGTGCCCGCAATCGCGTTATGCCACTAACAAGTGTCGTGACATTCTTTCGGTACCATGTTACTCAATCGCCGGTTGCCCGTGCTTATTGCTGCCACAAGAAATTTGACAGAAAAGTAACTAAAAATGGGACATTTTTCGTGACTTTATGTGTTTTACCCCTCAATGTCCTTAACAATATTTTCAATATTTGGAGATGACTGTAGAGTATAGTTTTTCTTTCGGAAGATTTTCTCCTTAAAAATTTGCCAGAACGAAATCTTTTTTTGCCAGTCTCTTTCAAATGATGAAACAAACAAAAAGTTGATCACTGTGTGTTTGAAGTATACAGTTTGGGAACGTATTGGCTTTCTTGTCCTGTTTTCTATAAAGGTACACATATTACGTATGATTTATACTCGTAATAATGAATGATAAAAATCTCGTATTGATCTATTTATGTTCACCCTTCCACAGGTGATATAAGATAATTGACACAGTTATTGAAACTGACAGACCGCCGATTTTACACAAATTTGAAAATTAGTTTAAACCAAGAAAAAGTAAATCGAAAATACTTTTGTTTTCCACGTTTGCTTGGAAACTGTAAGAACTGGGACATTTCATACCACGTTAGATAGTTCTAAATGTCAAAGTAAAACCTAAATTGCCGAGAAGTTTGTGAAAATTCACCGAATAATCGTTACGAAAATAAGTCTAGTTCAATTCTTGCAGTTTCGAACTTCTGAATGGAGGTGATTAATTGTTTGGGTGTTGAGGTATTGAGCGCCGCTTTTGACAGTTTTCCACCAATATATCGGCGATCAGTTTACCCATACATGTATTTACTAGTACTGTGTCAATATTCTTTCAAAGCCTTTCGTCGATGTCCGTGATAAACCAAAACTCAAGATGAAACCTGGTTAAAATATGAGTTAGTTTACCATGGCTGTGGTACGACTAAAACACTATTAAAAGCGTTGGAAAAATCCCATTCAATCAAAAGGTGCTGAATATATTTTATGGGTCTGAAACCTACACTATATAAGGATGACCCAATATATCCACATATGTAGGAAATGTTTCCCCATAGCTTTACGTCAAAGAAGACGTCCTTTGATAAAGATCAAGCGGAGAAACTATTTAAAGAATGACAAAGGTATGCCAATGTTTTCCTTAACTTTTTATCCTGACAAATTCAAATAACCAAGGGAACAAACCATTATCTAATAACCTACTTTTTAATTTCATACGTGTAACTTAAAGCTAGATTATGCTATCAAAGTGGATGGTACAAGATCAGACTGCACATATGTGCAGTCTGATCTTGTACCATCCTCTTTGCAGAGGACTTCGTCAAAGCTTGCTTTACGCAGGCTTTATGGATCAATCGGAACGTTATAATGTGAAGCAATAGTCAGTTGCCATATAAAAAACCCATAAAGCACACGGGGCTAATCAGGTTAGATAAGACGAACTCTGCGTGGGGTGGCGAGATAGTTGACTATGTACAAATAAATAACCGAGCTAGGATTTAGGTAATCCGATTGTTACATTTAATATTAAAGTTAAAGTTTAATATGGAAGGTGGCACTTGAAAATGTATTGTTTTCTTCCCTAGTTCATACATGTAGGTTTCTTTGTATGGTGTTGTGTTTTGCGTTGTCTTCAACGTTATTTCAGTCATATCAAGGGGACTGCTCACTTATTCATATGCGTCTTGGTTTTTACCCATACTAGGCTTTGGCTCTAATTTGCCCGGGGACACTCTCACTAAAACCAGAGAGTTTTGGATGAGGATCGAGCTAAGGACCTCAGGTTTACGAAACCTACACTTCGACCACTGGGCCAAGCAGGAAGTGGTTCATAATTTCCGAATTCCAGCTTTGGTTATCTTTAAAGTTTATACAGGGTCCTCCCGTTTGCAACCCAGAGGTTCTGCTTTCAATCTCCAATGACAGCTTTCTTTACGTACGAGTGTTCTCAGGCATGTCGCTGTAGAAGTTCAAGTTAAGTAATGGTGAAATCCATGACACATATGGATAAGTGGGCTGATGTGACTTAGAAAAACGTCGAATGTGGAATAAAACACCATTCCTCCAACATTCTCTGATTTTATACTGTCTCATCCATGGTAATACGACTTAAAGCTCCTTGCTCTCTTCCTTTTTTTTTTCATTTTGTTTTTCTAAAAAGTGAGTAATACATGTTCAAGATAAAACAAGAAAAAAAGAAATTGGCAATGGCAAACAGATAATGCGCATTATTGTTTACGAAGATTCTGTCGTAAAAATAGCCCGCACCAAAAATAGAATGGCAGGTTGAGAGATGCCCGTGAATTGTAGAAAGTCAACAAATTATCAAAGATGGAGTTAACAGGCAATATCGAATCGAACAGTGGAAATACTTCGAAGTAAGTATACGTTCCTCGTGCATTTTTTTTTTTAATTTCAGCATATCCTTGCAGTATGCAAATTACCCACACCTCATTAACATATTTCGGGTCTTGCCTCGAAATGTGCATAAAGGAGGTTTTCCATAACTATCCTACTAATCATATTTTTTCTGAAAATGTTGTCTACCTATTTAACTCCTAATTTCTTTGTTCACTTTTTTTTCATCAAGGCGAGCATTAGGCTTTAAATACCGTTGATAATGACATTAAACCATATTCAAGCAAACCTACACGTGTGCAATTTCACTTCAGCTGTCGAACAAAAATGACAACAGTGTCGACAACAAATCGTCCGATAAAAGGCTTTTGAAAACATTTTTGGAGAGGGACAGAATGCTGGTAAGAAGTATTTCTCCTTTTCCTACAATCGCTTCTACCACTTTGATTACACATGCCAATCAAAGCGCCAAAGGCACTGAAAGCCTGGGCATCTGAAGGGGTGAAGAAGAAGAAAGAAGAGGCCCAGAAACTCAAAATTTCTATCACATTTGTAAAGGCTTGAAACTTCTAGATCACATTTGTACAGACTGATAAAAATATCTCTACATTATCTCACACTGACAGTCTGTAGAGTTGAGTTGACAACAGAATGGAAAAACATAAATTTGTAAAGACTCATGCAACCAATCAAAATGAGCAGCATGCAAAAAGAAGTAGACCTACTGCTGATAAATGTGGCCTATATGGTGCACACAACGATTTTCTGATTCATAAAAGTGACCTACTTTTTGATACTACACAAACTACTATCAAACTTGTACGAGATGTTTTTAAGCAAAAAATTCCAACCAATTTTCAAGAGTATCTGACTGAAAATTTTATCTCCGAGTGCAAACAAGGTTTTCCTATGATTTTCCCCAGTGACCTACTTTTTGACCCGATATGATTCATTTTAAACTTGTCTGAAATATTTATCAAGGCAAATATTCTGACTGATTGATTGATTTATAGTGTTAAACAACCTTTCCAACATTATTTCAGTTATTTCACTAGCCTGTGCACCTATCCATGCTTGCTTTGAGTTTCTTTTACCAGTACTACGCACAATATTCTTTCCAAGCCACTTGCTGCTTTCCCACATAACCATCGTCAAAACAATAATCAGCGGTGAGAGAGGAATAAATCCTGTCGCACTGACTATCATCAATTCTTGGAAAGAAATTGGTCCAGCTGGGAATAGAACCAGCGACCCCCTGCTCTCATGTCCTGTATTCTACCGACTGAGCTACAGGAGCTGGACTCAAATATTCTGCCCAATTTCAATGTTAGATTTCACTGTGCTTTAGGGAAACGTTGGTTTAGAATTACAAATATTCTGCCCAATTTCAATTTAAAGCCAAAGCTAACCTAAAACACAGTGAAATCTAACATTTTGACCAAGTTTCATTGACACTGGGCAGGAAGGTAACCTGGTTGATATCCTTTTAGGATTTTCCGTGCTTATACTGCATGTATACAAATGGACCTATTGGTATTGTAAAGTAAAAAAGATTGTCTAGACAAAATTTTGGTCCAACAATTTTCAGTAAATTTGGACCAAAACTTGCTTCAATGGTTTAACACTATTTTCAACATTATTTCAATTATGTTGCAAAGGCCAGTGCACCTATACATGCCTTCCTAGAATTGGTTTAACTTGTACTTTCCAAGCCACTGGCTACTTTACCACATAAACATAGTTGCAAAAATATACAGCAGTGAGAGGGGTTGAATCCTCTTCCCATGACTATCATCAATTGTCTGAAGGAAATAGGCAGAGCTCAGTAAACCTGGCTTTCAAGTCTTGTATTTAATAGACTGAACCACCTGTCTTGGCTTGGCTTTAAACACAAAAGGAAATTTGCATGGCATACTATTAAGACAGATGGACAGATCAGGATCTCTATTTACTTACCATTCCTAAGAACTTTCTCAATCTTATTCTCCTGAATTTTCTAGATTTGAAAGTAACACTTCTGATTGGCTAAACCATCTGGTTTAGCAAACCAGAAGTAGTGTTTTACTTTCAAATTTTGAAAATCTTGCAGAACAAGAACAGTGTGTGAATATGAACTCAGTTCATGTAATCAAAATATGGTCTCAAAAGTATAAACAAGTTCTCAGTGTTGTGACCAGGGGAGCAACCATTCGAAATCATCTAAGATAATTCTAATTTACTGCAAAAAAAAAACCAAGAGTGATTGTAATCTGTCTTGTGTGACCTATTTATTTTTACCAAGATTGACCAAAATTTAAACTTGTGACCGTTGTAATTAGGAAACAAACTTGCTAACCCAATTTTCATATTTGCATAGTGGCAATTGTCAAAATTATCTTAACTCCTTATCAGACAACAAAATTAAAGACTTGTCCGAATTGAAATCTACTGCAGACGACAAATCGAATGTGATGCTAATGCTGACATTGGAAAGTGTAGCAAAACAATGTGGAAAAAAGAGAAAGTACTGGTCACCAGCAATTTCTCCTGAGCCCCTCCTCCAGTATTTTCCAAACCCTCCTTCATCACAGTTGTTAAAACTCAGGATTGTGTGGTAAAGGATTAAATATTAATACAAAGACAAATACTAGGACTAAATGTGGTGAAGATTTGGCCAGAGATGTAGTCTTCAGATGATTGGTGTTTGCTACAGTTTTACTTTTAACTTTATCCAAGACATGGTGCATAAAAATGATTTGCTGATGGTCAATATTTTTGGAGCAAAACATGGCCCTTTTTGGGGTAAAAAGAAAATTCATTAGCTTTGAAATATGTTCCTATCATTTTGGAAGGAGCGGTTCATCTGCACACAGTAACTTTATTAATGAATTAACATCAAATTTGTCTGCAACAACTGGCAGTAAAAATATGGATCTGTAAGCAGTGTGTTAAAAACCTAACTCTTTCAGTACCTATTATCACTTAACCCTTAACTCTTTACCAAATTACAAAATTTTAGACCTGTCCAAATTCAAAGCAGTTGCAGACGACAAAATAAATGTGACTGAAAATTTGAAATCTTTTTCGGGAAGGGTTGAAACCATTATCGGAAAAGGAAGAAATGCTGGTTACCAGCATTTTTCCCTTTTCCCACAATGTTTTCCAAGGGCTTCTTTCTCAGGGTCATTAAAAGTTGGGATTGTTTGGTAAAGGGTTTAATTGTTCAATACAATGGATGAAGTTTTCAAGCCATTTATATATGCTGTAACATGGCGATTGCAAAATTGTTGTTGGTAGAAAATAACTCATCGTATCAGACAATGTAGATCCAAGATCAGACTGCACGTTCTGTGCAGTCTGATCTTAATCTACACTATACGTAAAAGAGCATCGAGTTGCGCTGAGAAGCCAAAGGGTTAAATATCCAGTATTGACAGCTTAGATCAAGATCAGATTGCACCGAGTAATAAATATGATCTTCGATATAAAACGCCTACCACCTGATACTAATCTCAGGTCAAGCAATTTATTATCGATAAAAAACGGAGGAGATCAAAAATCAAGATCAGATGGCACTTAATGAGAAGTCTGATCTTTGATATAACACGCTCGCCATTAGGTCATCTTAACTGGTTGTCCATGGTTCATAATACAAAGTTTTATACCCTGTGTAACGTTACATGTTCGATTTTGTGTGCCGAGTTTGTAATGCCCAAAATGGGTCGAAATTGTCACGGTCCGAGACGTCATACGATATCGGGACAACTCTGACAAGAAGAAATAACGCATTGTACATACTGGGCCTATCAAAACATATTTATACCTTTAGATACGAGAAGCACAGTAATTTTGCGAAAATAAATCTTACCGAGTTTTTGAAATGTTCAGCTGTTTTGGGGAAAGAGCACATCGTCTGCGTTTTGTCATGCACATTGTGTCAAAAATAGGAAAGACGAAAGATTCCGAGTATTGTTCGGCAACATCACTCGTCACTACTCGGCCGTTTCCGTAACTACATCTAAGGATTTGCCAATGTTTCTTCAGTGTTACAGCGCACTAATTTCCACTTGTATATAAGATCATTAGGGCTTGAAATTCTTTGTCAAATACTTTCTTTAGATTATCATCGCGCATCTCTCACAGTTCTTTGTGAACTTAAACCTAACTATGATGTTCAAACCCAAATATTTTTATCATTTTTGGGGATCGTTTCTTTCAGCGTAGTGAGATGCATTGCAAGCGGTACTTTTCATTTTACTCGTAACTGCTCGGATCATGTGGATGGGGTTGAAATTTTGGTATACGATTTCTATAGCCTTGGGCTTGGCAAGCCAAGCCCAGGCTAAAAACTACCAATTCAGTCACAGTAGTGATAAAAAGACGCCTGAAATGTCTATTGTTCGATCAGGAGTCATACGCATCAAAAATACAATTAATCAATAAAAATCAGAACTCGTGTTATGACTATTAACCCTTTCCCAAACAAGTCCTGGTTTTCACGTGTCTGCAGTACAAGTCTTTTGAAAACACTGTGGGAAAAGGAGAAATTGCTCGTAACGAGCAATTTCTCCTTTTCCCACAGTGTTTTCTACCCTTTTTTGTGAACTTTCCGCCATTTTCATCAAATTTAAAATTGTCGTCTGCAAACTCTTTCAATTTGGACCAGTCCAAAATTCATCGTTTGGGAAAGGGTTAATCATCATGATATAATTATGCCTTTAAATATTACCACATACTTTGTCTGGATCAGTATCGACCTTGACACAGGGCATATGAGCACATAGTAATATTTATCTTCTTGTAAAGAAATAATACTTATCCGCTTATGGATTAGACGCGTAAGCAACAGCCTGAACTGATCAAAAGTAGTTCGAAATCAAACAAAATAAATTTTCAAATTCCTTTTAGAAGAATTCAAAACTATAGACCTAACAAATAATTTCGATTGTGTTATAGAACATCTGTATAACGGCTTTGAACTTCAGTTAACTCTTTACCAAACGATCAAATTTTAGACTAGTCCAAATTGAAAGCATTTGCAGACTACAAAATAAATGTGACCCAAAAATTGAAATCTGTTTCGGGAAGGATAGAAAACGTTGTGGGAAAAGGAGAAAATGCTGGTTACTAGCATTTTCTCCTTTTCCCACAATGTTTTCAAAAGGCCTCCTTCTCAGGGTCGTTAAAACTCGGGATTGTGTGGAAAAGGGTTGAACTTGAACTAGGGCCCGTAATCACCAACCATTCTTTGTTATTAGTCTAGTTCTCAAGAATTATTTGAATTTCAAAGTTACACAGTTGTTGATTGGCTAAACCATCAGAAACTTTGTTACTGTCCAGATCTAGAATAAGAATAAGAACGCAATCAAGAACGGTTGCTAAAAAAACCGGCCCAGAATTCCACCACGGGAAGGAGATATGCGCCGCTGTTCTTGATACCCTTTACCAACACATTTTGATGCAATCTCCATTGACTGAACTATTTCAGAATTATCTTAACCCTTACCCTGCTAAATAAGTTAAATGATACTTTCAAGGCGATAGTAAACAACCAAAACCATGACATTTCAAACGTATTTTATCGAACAGTGTAGATCCAAGATAGGCTGCACGTTCTGTGCAGTCTGATCTTGGTCTAAACTGTCCGCAAAACGTCAGTAAGTCGCACTTAGCAGCCTAAGGGTTAAGCCATTCAAAATTTTGATTATATAATGAATGTACTTCAGGTCGCAACACTTATCTGTATGAAAATGTAGCAAATTTCAGTAGAAGAAAAGGGGTTCCATACTCTTTAAGGAACATTTCGGAGTTTGGAAACTATTTTTTCTTAAACGTCGCAGCAAAACAAGTCATGGAAATTATAACAACGCAGAAAATTCAATATAACCATTTTCTTATCTGTCAAAAAATTCTTAATGATAGTAAAAATGAGGTTGAGATTGGCATGTTTTCGACAAAAGTTCAAATTTGGCCCTTGTAGTGGTGACCTCCTGGAAGGGCTTTGTATTTATATCTGAGCCATGCTCTGTGAACAGGGGGCTTCATGCATCTGCGAAAAGTATCGACTCAGGTCAGCCTGTGCGGTCCGCGCAGGCTGACCTGGGCTGAACATTTCCTTATTGGTCAATTTTCTGTATGTCCGAGGACCAGTCTATCTCATGATTAAGTCGGTAGTTAGAAAATGTGGATCAATAATTATGTGATGGCTTGATTGGTACAATGCATCACGGATATGCGTTAAGGCCCCTTTTGCCAGAGCATGGCTCCTCTCTTTTGATGGTAATGATTTTGAAAAAGCTCTTCATATTGATTCTGAAAAATAGAAATGCGGCTGTGATGAGGCTTTGTCTTCTTCGTTCCAGGAAACGATTTATTCTAAATTTATATCGTTGGGAAAAAAGACAATAATGATTATATTTCTATTCTATGTTATCCAGAAATGGATAAGACAGAAAAAAAATATAAATGTCTAACCACATTTAATTAACCTTTTTCTCAAGCCTTTTGTTTGCTAACCACGATCTATTTTTCTACCAACATTACTTTCAGGTTTTTGCCATTATGGAAGTTTCAATTTAGTTTTTTCGTGAGTATTTCGTGGTTGATACTTTATATCTTTATTTTATTAGAGGCTGAAACCAGCTGGTTACAAAAAAAAGATCTCTTGTTTTGTATAAATGGGATTTCGTTTGGCGAAATGTATATCATAATGCTGCAAAGGCACCGACATAGAACGACTGACATATGCGCCATGCTCTGTGAAAAGAAGACTTAATGCATCTGCGAAAAGTATCGACCCAGGTCAGCCTGCGCAGTCCGCGCAGGCTGACCTGGGCCGAAACTTTTCGCTATTAGTCAATTTTCTGTATGTCGAAGAACCAGTCTACCTCATGATTAAGTCGATTGTTAAAAAAAAAAAAAAAAAAAGTGGCTTTTATGGATCCATAATTATGTGATAGCTTGATTGGGTATCATGCATTATAGAAATGCATTAAGCCCCTTTTGCCAGAGCATAGCTCATATAGTTGAATTTACATGTTAGCGGTATCTAGGGGTATTGACTGTTCGGTTTTATCCGAGATAAGTCAAATACGACTTCTTTAAGCCCCTGCAGGTTCTGAAACGTTTGATAACAGTTTTTTTTTAAACAATTGATTGTAACAAAAATTCACGTAACATGAAAAAAAAAAATACCCATACGCTTATCTCTCTTCCAAAAGGTTGTCCCTACAGTCACTTGTACCACTTAGTTGTATAACTCGATTTACATGTAGGCTGTGTGGGAAATTCTAAACTGATATGGAAAAGACTTCAGTGTTCAGCAATGTCTATGCTTTGATACAACGCAGGTTCAAAAGCTGTATTCCTGATACCCATTTGTAACAATTATTCATTTTTTTTTTCAAGGAAAGCAACTATTTAGCTTTATGTCTAAAAAATACCTGGGCCATGCTCTGTGAAAAGGGGGCTTAGTGCATCTGCGAAAAGTATCGACCCAGGTCAGCCTGCGCAGTCTGCGCAGGCTGACCTGGGCCGAAACTTTTCGCAATTAGTCAATTTTCTGTATGTCCAAGGACCAGTGTACCTCATGATTCAGTCAGTTGTTAGAAAAAATGGATTTTATGGATTCATAATTATGTAATGACTTGCTTGGTTTCATGGATCACGGGGATGCATTAAACTCCCTTTTGCCAGAGCATGGCTCACATGTATCTTCCGTGGGAAATTCAATGCGCAAAACTGGCAGAAAACAGAGAGAAAAAGAGTAACATCGGTCTTCGATAGTGTCCAACAATGTCCACGTTTTGGTTCAACACGTGATCAAGAGCTTTGTTCGTGAAAGGGGGGAGGGGGTTTGATGTCTCTCCATGACGCAATATACCAAGCAAACCATCCCATAATTATGGATCCATGAAATCCATTTTGACTAATGACAAACTGAATTACACAGTATGAGGTAGAATGGTTTTGGACATGCAGAAAATTTACAGAAAAAACCCTCAAAACCTTTCGACACATGTCGGCAGGCATGGATCGATACTTTTTGCAGTTGCAGTAACCCCCCTTTTACAGAGCATGATTTATATCATAACTGTTTATTGTTGGCCATGAAGAATAATTATGCAAATCAGCTGTCGGAGCCTTGAAACAGTTTGAGTCATCGAACTCTAAGTTCTTGGACACAAAATCAACGATGTTTTTGGATTGCCAGCCAACATTGCGTCCTCCATTGAAAAAGGTGTATTCGACAATGTCAGCCGATGCTGATTTCTTGACTGGTTTGTAACATTATGCCACCAGTAGAGCAGATGTCTTCCATGACGTCAACAAAGTTTGATATGCTGAAATGGCTTGTCTACAATATCACTATGTTACCCATTAAACAGATAAGTTTGCGATATCAACCAGTGTCAACGTAATGTTGGTTTTCTTACATGGTGTGTCTACAGTACCAGTTTTTCAGTAAATGAACAGAAGCATTTGATGTCACTGACCAATGTTTGAAAAGTTTACGACGTCAACAAATATTGATTTTCTTAAATGACTTCCTTACAATATCAATTTTCGTGGGAAAACGAGAAAATGCTTGGAACCTTTTTTCCCCCACGATGTTTTCAAAAGCGTTCTACCTCAGGATCGTTAAACTCGAGACTGTGAAGTAACGGGTTAATGGCCTGCCTACAGAACCACTGAGCTCATACCTATGCCAAAGTCAATAAATGTTGATATATTCTAACACTGTTGTTTTTCAAAATGATCTGCCTACAATACCTATATGTCACCCATTGAACAGATTTATTTGACGACGCCAAGAAATGGGCCGTGCTCTGGCAAAATGGGGCTTGATGCATCTCCGTGGTGCATTGTACCAAGCATGATATCACATAATTATGTACCTCCTAATTTTGTCCATTTTGTTTAACAACCGACTAAATCATGAGGTAGACTGGTCCTTTGACATGCAGAAAATTTAAAGATAGCAAAAATATTTGGCCCATGTCAGCATGCTCCGACTACCTAAGGCTGACATGGGACGATACTTCTAGCGAATGCATTAAGCCCCGTTTGCACAGAGCATAGCACAAATAATGATACATTCGATGACAGATGATGGTTTTCTTATATGACCTTTTGAGTAAATACACTCGACAACTTCAACCAATTGAGATACATCCAAGATCATGAAAACCTCGACAGCAACGTCGTTAGTTGGAAGAAGCAAAGCGGTATCGCATAGACCCAGGTCCCTATTCACCAACCATTCTTTAGATCAATCTAAGTCTTATGAATTCTTCCAGATTTTCCAAATCTGAAAGTAACACAAACGGTTTAACCAATCAGGAGTTGTGTTACTTTCAAATTTTGAAAGATTCTAGCGAGTAAGACTAAGAATGTTCCAAGGAATGGTTGGTAAATATGGACCCCGGATACATCAACTTATATTCTTTCTATGATAAGGAGAGCTACGGGTAGATCTGGGCCCATTGTGGCCATACAAGATATTGATGAAGCGACCTAAATGTCAGTAATACATTTATAAGACATCTTTTGCGAAGTTAGATTATCTTTTGTAGTTTAATAAACAAACAATGCTCATGTCAAATATTCTGTAATCTTACTTTCAATCACGTTGTATTTCTTTTAATTCTGTTCAGTATATTTTGTCGTGGCGCAGGAATACATTTGGCAGTCTCCATTCTAACATCAAGTTAAAGAGAACTGTGATCTGACATTTTGAACCTTTGCCCTAACACACGAACCACGTGGAGAGACGTCCAAATTAATGATAACACGTTGAACATCTTCGACATAACTGCTAAAATTCTAAGCATCAGTGAAAATCGGTTGAATATAATTTTTTTAATTCGTGCTTTGTTTTTTTATTTGTTTGTCTAGTGTTCAACGTTGTTTTCAACACCTTTTCTGCCATATTGCGTGGGCCGGTGCACCTATCCGTGCTTTCCTGGAGTTTCGTGTACCAGTACCTCACACAACATTCCATTTCCCACTATGTTTTCAAAAGCCTATCTCTCAAGGGTCGTTAAAACACGGATTTGTTTGGCAAAAGGTTATTTCTGTAAAAAAGAAAATAATATCACAGCAAGGTACTAGGGTAACCTGGAGGCACCCTCGTTAACCCAGGTGTGAAGTACTACCATTCATCTCCCCGTGGGACATTCAATTGCGAAACCGTCGTTTCTATGAATATTCATAAGATTGCGAATTACACCCAATAACCAATCGAATTGTCGATAACAGAACGATACTCTCTTGTAGTGGAGGAAAATCACATTTCTTCCATTACTATTAATAAACCGGGTAAAACCCACATCATTATCAACGAATATGGCGGCCGTCGGTGGGCCTTCCTTCTGTGGCATTTCCCTTACGACACTCCAAGGCAGACATTACAAGTCCTTTTATGCAGAGGCAAACTTCTGTCAATGATGTTCAGGGCCTCAGCCATATTTAAAGTATCATTAGCATTATTCGGGTTTTTACCATCGGTTTGAAAATTTCATTTCACCTAATAAATATGTAGCACGATAAGGGTTAAAAGCTTTTAATATGGACAGGTCCATAATTTTGTCGTCTGGAAAAGATTACCATAGGCCGCTGAAACTCCATTGGTCTATTACGGGATAACGAAATTTCTTTAAACTGGCAGCCTGTTATCGATCTTCGTATCAACAACAGGTAACGCCCAATGCTTACAAGTCGAGTTTCTGCCCGGTTCGAGATTTCATGAGATAACGCGAGACTTGGAAATTTAAATCATACTCTTATTTATGCACAGAAATAGACATTGTCGATAAAGATTAAATTCTTGAATGATTTTGATAAATTGATTGTGGTCAGAAAAATCATTGTCTATCATGAAAATCTTAGCCAAAGGTAGAATATTGCTAGGTTATTTTAAAACAAAATAAGGCATTCTGCTACGAGCAGTCTGATTGGTGGATTTGGTACATGTGAAAACCAATACCTGCCGTCGATAAATCGGGTGTTGCCTGTTGTCTATCGGACGGCGACGGGAGATACAACGGGTACCAGTTTAAAATTTCTTTAGCGGACACCGTTACTATAAATAGCACGTTGGCGACTGTCTATTTGTTGTATATGATAATATCTTATTATTATACAATGTATAGGCAGTCGCCAATGTGCTGTTTTTAATAACGGTGTAAATGAAAATTTGAGTATTCCGTGATATACATGCGATCAGGGATCGTAAGTTACAATCCCTGATGCAATGCATCAATGTGCAAAAGTATTCGATGATCGACGAAGGAAAATTTTAGTGTTCCATGATAGACAAATGGAGCTTCAAAGGCCTGTGCACAGCGGTCTAAGTTCAAAGTTGGATCGCTGTAGGGCAAGACACTGCATATCTCATAACCCTTAAACTGCTAAATAAATGAAACGAAACTTTCCACTCAATAGTAAAAATCAAACTATTGCTCTTTCAAAGTTGATTTAACTGGGAAAAAATATCGTATCGGACAGTGTAGATCAAAGATCAGAGTGCACGTTTTGTGCAGTCTGATCTTGATCTACACAGTCCGCAGAAAGTCAGTAAGTCGCGCTTAGCGGCCTAAGGGTTAAGTGAAATCTAGGAAAGGTAGAAAATGTGAGCTATCGCCGCGGTTATGTTGAAAGCGATTTAGAGAATTATTCAAGAAAATAGTATATGGCTTCAAAAAAGCATAACGACAGGCGTCCAGAAGAAGAATTCCTCCACAGAGACAAGTGTCACCCCGATATCATATTGAAGTTTTGACTTTTCACACGTAGCTTTGACAGAGTTTGATAGAGTTTTGACAGCACCGACATGACTACTGACATGTTTTTATCTAATTTAAACCTTTATCGTTGCACGGCAACCGATTTTTGATTGTAAGCTACCCATTTCAGTGTGTACCATCCAAATTTAGCGTGCTTTACTGTGGTTTAAATGTAGTTTAGTAGTTTAGTTATATCACATTTTAAAGTGGACAAGGTCTCTCAAGCGAGAAACTGAAGAGTTAATGAAGTGTAAAACACAGCTAGTTCGGAGGTTCTAGGTTTATTTGGCATACAGGGAATTTTTGGAGACACTTTGTGCTTCCAGCTGTAACTAAAGGTGAACTGGTAAAAGTCAAGAGATTACGTGTATTGACGCTTTACACTTGGCATGTGAAAGAACCAAAGGGTGTATCCTAAGAAGACGATAATAACAATAGTATCAATCTCAATTGCTAAACAACAACAACAACAACAAAAAAAAAAAAAAAACACCAACAACAAACAAACAAACAAAACAAGTAAATAAGCCTGAGCTAAAGCGTTTGTATAGTATCCTGCCATTGACACATTGCAGTCTTGTGGTAACGTTGTCTGGATCTAACTTTAAACCACACAACAATTTAGACTTGTCCATATTGAAAGCATTTGTAAACGACAATTTAAAAGTGGCCAATGAGGCACTACATGTATTTGCCTTTGAAAGGGTAGAGAGCATTGTCGGAAATAGAGAGAATGCTGATTACCATTTTTCTTTTCCGGTTTCCGACAATGATTTCAAAAGCCTTTTCTACCTCTGGGTTGTAAACGCACGTATCTTTTTCGAAAGCCTCGACCTTGGTTCCCTCAAGGTCATTTGGACTAGCCGAAACTATTATCAGGGAACGACATCTAGGTCCGTATTCACCAACCATTCTTAAGAACGTTCTTAGACTTATTCTTCAAGATTTTCCAAGTTTGAAAGTAACACAACTTCTGATTGGCTAAACCATATGGTTTAGCCAATCAGAAGGTGTGTTACTTTCAAATTTGGAAAATTTTGAAGAACAAGACCAAGAATGTTCTTAAGAATGGTTGGTGAATACGGACCCTAATCTATTCGAACGTAAATTTATCATACCCAACGAAATATGCTTGGATTAATTGCCACAAGGAAAGTTATCTGACTACTACAATGAAACTTTACGACAGTTGCATTAACGTAGGTAAAAAGAAACAGTATACCTTCAATGAGGTTTCTTCTTTGAGAAGCTAGGAAGCATTGTTGGAACAGGAGGAATGCCTGCTGCCAACATTTTCTCCTTTTCCGAAATGTTTCTAAAAGCTTTCTTCCTTTTGGTCATTTAAACACCGGACTATGTACAAGATAATATCAGGTAATATTCTTCGCCATGAAAATTGCGATATCGGCAGTCTGCAGTAATTGTAATCCAAAATGCAAGAAACCACATTGTTAGATTGCCTTACTCTAAACCTTACCCTTCATAAAGTCTTATTTATACAGAACGGCGAGCAACGTGTAATATCACCGTCATAGAAGGATGATTACTCTAAATGGGGGAAGGACCTCCTGACCATCCGACCTGGAGAACAATTTATGCAAACTGACAATCTTTTACATCTTCTTTACGATTCCGAAGTGACCAAACTGTGCACATAACGTGTAAAGCGTTAATTCCTTAGGCAATGATCCCGGGCTTTTAGTAGCTTCCGTGGACAATGTAGATCGAGCTTTGGCTGCACAGAAAATGCAATCTGATCTTCGATTAACTCTGTCCGTTACTGTGTCAATGCAGCACCTTGGAATAGCAATGTCTGCACCGTTTAAGCCGTCCGAGAATGACTGTATCATTTATTTCGCATTGTAAGGGTTAATTACATGTGAAATCCTACGATATCTTTGCTGGTCAGAATGACATTTTAGAAAATGGCTGATAAAACAGACAAGATATTCCATAACGAGACGGTCATCTCTAACCTTTACAGAGAGGCTTCTTTATAGTGAACACTGAGACAGTGTTGTAAATGTCAGCATGTTCACCCTTAATCTACTTAGTAAGTTAAATGGAACTTTCAAGGGGACAGTAAAAACCAAATGTTGCTATTTCAGAGTTCTTTGGGAAAAATATACCTCCTTACCGGACAGTGTAGATTCATGATCAGACTGTACGTTCTATGTAGTCTTATCTTGATCTACACTGTCCAAAAAGGGTCCTTGAATCGTGCTTAGCAGCCTAAGGGTAAAATGTCTTGTGTACCATTGTGGTTTCTTGTTTCCACCTCTTTGAAATTACCGTAAGGGCATGTGTCAAGGTTTTTGGTTTGCCTTTGTTTATCACTTTGAATGCGATTCGTCCATTACGATGCAAAGCAGGATTCCTGCTGTCTAAAAATAAAGAACTACACAAGAGTAACTCGCGAAGCTCTTCCAGGAACAGTCTTGACCTTTCAGAGAAAGAGTTAAGTTTTGTAGGTTTTGCTGACAGTATGATTTCTTAAATGAACCATGCTCTGTGAAAAGATGGCTTAAATTATCTGCAAAAAAGTATCGACCCAGGTCAGCCTGCGCAGTCTGTGCAGGCTGACCTGGACCGAAACTTTTTGTTTTTCGTAAATTTTCTGCATGTTAAAGGACCAGTATACCTCATGATTCAGTCCGTTGTAAGAGTTGATTTTATTTATCCCTCATTATGTGATGTCTTGCATGGAAGAGTGCATCACGGAGATGCATTAACGCCCCCCCCCCCCCAACCTTTTGCGAGAGCAGGGGCTCGCATGCAATTGGTTAACGATTACATAACGCGGAGTTGCTCTAATAATGGAGAAATTTTATTGACGCTGAAATGACTTTCCTAACTCTTCCAGAAGCAACCTTGACCTTAATGTGCAAGAGATTTTTTTTCCTTGTGCAGACAGATATGAATGCGATTCGTTAAACTCTTTGTAGATGTGAGTTTGTGTGGTCTACAAAAAAAATAATAGAGAAATACGCTGATGTATCCTGCAAAGCTCATTCCAGAAACAACATTGCTTTTACTGTGTAAGAAGCAATTTTTGCTGCGTTTCCTACATATATGTATGGATCCCAAACTGTTACGTACAGCAGAGTTGTTGTTGTCTAAATATATCTAAATCAATATACGGAGGTAACCAACAAAGCACTCCAAGAGAAAGCCAAGGTGTACCTGACGACGAAATAGAAATCACTGCATGGGGTTCTCTACGCAGATCCATGACAGACTCTCAAGGTATAGATCTGCGAACAAAGAATATATACATTTTAAGGTGTCGTACCACTGCGAACTGCTTTCGGGTCGTGGTATTCAAAGATGCCCCGTTTAAAAAAGAAACTAGGTAGGAAGCACATCTGCTGCACTGTTGTATTGGAAGAACAAGTCTAAAATGTGCTTCTGCTGTTGACTTGACGGTTATGTGGAAATTAAGTGAACATTTTTTTTTTTTTTTTTTTCAATTTCTTGAGAAACTGTTTTATACCTCAGACCACTCAAACATGGTCTACAACCAAGAAGGGTCTTTTTTCCCACTGTGTGTTTTATTTTAGATTAGAGAGCAATAAACGCAATTAGTTGAGGTGCATTTGTTTTAGCTTCTTGTGTAGGCCAGTGGACGTATATTTGATAGAAACAAACAGCAAAGCTCTAGGTTTGCAAATAAAAGCGAATCATGCTCTCTGAAAAGGGGGCTTAATGCATCTGCGAAAAGTGTCAACCCAGGTCAGCCTGCGCAGTCCGCGCAGGCTGACCTTGGCCGAAACTTTTCGCTACTGGTTAGTTTTCTGTATGCCCAAGGACCAGTCTACCTCACGGTTCAGTACGCTGTTTGAAAAAAGTGGCTATTTTGGATCCATAATTATGTGGTGGCTTGATCGGTATAATGCATAACTGAGATGCATCAAGCCCCCTTTTGCCAGAGCACGGCTCAAGTTTAGCAGAGGTTCATTCTGGTTGCCTCAACCACTAATGTTCCACTGACACCTCAGTTGAATCACAGTCAAACTAGTGGATTGTCGGGAAAAAAAGACTGCGTTGCCCGGGGTGTCAGACCTAATTATTCCGCATCGATTGTGTCATAAGGTATGTAACCAACTTATAATAGACCCATGCTCTGGCAAAAGGGGACTTAATGCATCTCCGTGACACATGATACCAATCAAGTCATCACAGTATTATGGATCCATAAAATCCATTTTTTTCTAACAAGCGATTGAATCATGAGGTACGAGTACACTGGTCCTTAGACATTCAGAAAATCGACATATAGCAAAAAGTTTCGGCCCAGATCAGCCTGCTAAGTCCGTGCAGGCTGACTTGGATCGATACTTTTTGCAGATCCACTATGCCTCCTTTTCACAGAGCATTACTCAACTATATTTTATTACACCCAGAGATTGATTCCTCGAAACCTCAACCTGCACCAGTTGTTGGTAGTTCTATGGGTGACCCCTCTCAACATAGATTCGAACCTGGGACCCCTGATGTTAGAAGCCAATGCTCTACCCCCTTCACCGCTGTTTTGCACCGAGCTAGAAAGAGTTCATTGATATACTGGGTATATATATATATTTTTAATATTAGATATAAAGAGATAATCATGTTTATATGCGGATTTCCCACTGTTCGTCCCTCGTTTCAACTCATGCCAAAACGTTGTCACATTGCCTCTTAGACCCGCTTTGTAAATGAAATGTTTCTGTATTAGTATACAATACCTTCTCATAGTGTTTTCAAAATTATTTTTACAAGCATATCTCTCTGAAATGTCGGTAAGAGTATATCCAGTGATCAAACGGCACGTTCTGTACAATCTGATCTTGATCTTCACTCTCCGCTAAGGTACTTAAAGCCCCCTATTAAAAGTTAAGAGTACCGTCGCTTTTATGAATCTACATAGAGGATAAACAGATATAGATTACTTTCCATTCGCCGACAGATGTCGCTCACTTGGGTGGTTTGTTGTGACATCCAAAGGAATGTAAGCTATGCAGAGCCTCTCTGACAGCGAACTGCACGGAAAGTCTAATCTTGCCCCCTTTAAAAGATTTTTAACCCCTAGGCTGCTAAGCGCGGCTCACTGACCTTTTGTGAACAGTGTAGATCAAGATCAGACTGCACAAAACGTGCAGTCTGATCTTGGATCTACACTGTCCGATAAGGAGATACCTGTCCTCCAAAAACACCTTTGAAATGGGAAAATTTGGGTATTTACTATCTGCTTGAAAGTTTCAATTTTTTTATTCAGTAGGATAAGGGTTAACTCTTTCGGTGCCAAGAGTGACCTTAAAAACTTTTTTCGTGGACGTCGCTGATCAAGATCAGAATGCACAAAACACCCAGTCTACCCTTTTCCTGATGCTAAATTGGATCCAAAGGCATAATTCAAATAATTATTCAGTTGCACTGGACATCTAATTTGAGATCTCGAAAAAATTCGAATCCAATTAGGAAGCATCCGAACAGTTAGCTTTTGTTCTGTATAAAGATGACAGCAGAATACACTGAGAGCTTTTGCTTTCTTGTATCTGCGGAAAAACATAAAATATTTGAAACGTAGTGTATATTGCAACGGACTGTCATTTAATACATTTACAGCTACTTTCTTTAAACTTGCAGTCAACCCCTTTTCAAAACATTGTAGTAAAAAGTACTAATTGCCCGTGAAGTTCAAAACCTGTGAATGGATACAAACACACATTTGAAAGCAGTATGGAAAAGGAACAAGTTATTTTGTCTTTTTGTCTTTTTTAACCCTTTACCAGACGACAAAATTTTAGCCTTGTCCAAATTGAAAGCATTTGCAGACGACAATTTCAGTGTGGCTCAAATGGTGCAATTTTTCTTTGATAGGGTAGAAAACATTGTGGGAAAAGGAGAAAATACTGGTTACCAGCATTTTCTCCTTTTCCCACAATGTTTTCAAAAGGCTTCTTTCCAAAGAGCGTAAAAAGGCGTCATTGTGCGGTAAAGGGTTAACCCTTAGACTGCTAAGCGCGATTCATGACCTTATGTGGATAGTGCAGATCAAGATCAGACTGCACAGAACGTGTAGTCTGATCTTGGATCTACACTGTCCGATAAAGAGATTTTTTTTTCTCCAAAAAATAAGTTTGAAGTAGCATTGTTTGTGTTTTCACTATCGGCTTGAAAGTTTGATTTAACTTGTTTAGCAGGATAGAGGTCAAAGGAACTGCTCCTTTTGAATCAGTGTTTTTCCCTTTAAAATTAGGCCTCCAGAGTAATCATCTACGTACATGCAAGAGAAATTGTGATAGAGTAGAGACGCGAAAAGTAGAAAATTTGTGCCTGCATCACCTTTGCGCGTGTTTGAAAAAAATACTAATGGAATAGGTTTCACATGTCAGAAAAATTCAATTATTAAACTGCCTCGCGACACACGTGTAGATCACTTAACCAGTCAGACGGAATTTCAAAAATATTAATAAAACTGCTAATCCTCAAGAGATTATAAAGGGCACGCGAAACTACAAAGCCCTCTAGAGAGACATTGGGTTAGCATTAAATCTAGGTCTAAGCCAAGGAGATATAATTTGCCCCCTACTGATCGTATTTCAGATCCAAAGAACAAAGGTTGAGGTATCTTATATGGCCCGCAACATGCGAAATGAGACCTTCTGAGATTTGCGTAAGGTGTGAACTCGGATTAGCATGCGCAATCCGCGCAGGCTAATCCGAGACGGCACTTTACGACTATTATTTTTTTCATACAGTAGAAATTCGTGAAACAGAAATCACATAAGAACGTAAAGTGTAGCCTCGGATTAGTCAATTCAGACTGCACAGGCTGATCTTGGACGACATACTTACGCATATGTCCGAAGGCCCCTTTTCATGTGTTGCACGCCATATTATCTTATTTTGCCTTGTATGAAGAGTACGACAGAAAAAGTCGTCACGTACTCGTATGTAACGTTACTCCCCAAACAGAGATTCTATGCACTTGAAGACTTGATATCCGCTTCTGTCCAAACAGTGTGATCCGTTGATAACTTCGGTTCTATTATGGGGCATGATATTTACATACATATGTCAAAATAAAATTCTTTACCGTAATTGAAATCCCAAGACTCAACTAAAAATTACACGAGTCACAGTTTTCAATCAAAATCCGTCTAAATACAATTTCGTTGGCAAATAGTTTGTTATTTCATCTTTTATGTGATGCATCAACTTCCATGGAAGTTTCCGTTTCGATAAGTGTAAATCACTTCATTGTAGGCTTCTTGTTGCCTGTTCAAATAATTTCTGTGGGAGCTACCATGGTTAAGATCATGTGACTGAAAGTATTCCAACGAAAGCTACCTTATTACGGACGAGATTAGATGTAGTAACGGAATCGGTCATATTTTAACGAGTAATCACCCACTCTGCGTCTGAAAAAGGCGTACTTTTTCAAAGGGATTAATAAACAAATCAAAATGATCGGTTATTCTCTGAATAAGCAAACTCGACATATTGTTCAACTGACTATGCGATAAAACATCTAAGTAACCCTTTTTAAGGTGAAAAAAAAAAAACAACTTTGAACATGTATTTAGTATTTACACACAACAAAGAAAATGAGGCTAAAACGAAGAGATCTTTAGACTTGTACTTAGTATTTACACGCAACAAATAAAATGTGGCTAAAACGCTTGGATCTTTAGTCTTGTATTTGGTATTCAAACACAACAAATAAAATGTAGCCAAAACGATGGGATTTTCAGACTTGTATGTAGTACTTATACACAAGAAATTAAATGAGGCTAAAACGATGGGATCTTTAGACCCGTATTATATCATTTACACACAACAAATTAAATGAGGCTTAAATCGATGGGATTTTTACACTTGTGCGTAGTATTTTAACACAACAAATAAGATTTGGCTAAAGCGATGGGATCTTTAGACTTGCATTTAGTATTTACACACAACAAGAAATTTTGTGGCTAAAACAAAACGATCTTTTTGCTTGAATTTAGTATTTAGACACAACAGATAAAATGAGCCTGAGAAGATGAGATTTTTAGACTCGTGTTTAGTATTTACAAACAACAAATAAAATGTAGCGAGAAGGATGGGATCTTAAGACTTATATTTAGTATTTATTCACAGCAAATATAATGTGGCCAAAACGATGGAACTTTTAGACTCGGATTTTTGTATTTACACACAACAAATGAATTTGTAGCTAAAATGCTGGAATCTAGTATTTAGTATTTACACGCAACGAAAAAATCTGACGCCAGAACGATGGAATCTTTAGACTTGTATTTAGTATTTACACACAATAAGAAGATTTGTGGCTAGAACGATGGGATCTTTAGACTTATATTTAGTATTTAAACACAACAAATTAAATGAGGCTAAAATGATGGGATCTTTAGACGTGTATTTACTATATATGCACAACAAATTGAATGAGGCTTAAACGATGGGATCTTTAGACTTGTATTTAGTATTTACACACAACAAATATTGGGTGGCTAAAACCATGGAATCTTTAGACTAGTATTTAGTATTTACACGCAACGAAAAAATCTGACGCCAGAACGATGGAATCTTTAGACTTATATTTAGTATTTGCGCACAACAAGAAGATTTGTGTCTAGAACGATGGGATCTTTGGACTTATATTTAGTATTTAAACAAAACAAATTAAATGTGGCTAAAATGATGGGACTTTAAGACTTGTATTTAGTATTTACACACAACAAATAAAATGAGGCTAAAATGATGGGATCTTTAGACGTGTATTTACTATATATGCACAACAAATTGAATGAGGCTTAAACGATGGGATCTTTAGACACGTATTTAGTATTTAGACACAACAAATAAAATGAGGCTAAAACGATAGGATCCTTCTTTTAAAGGATAGAAAAAAGAAGAAATGCTGGTCACCGACTAAATCCATTGATGTGTCTTCATGTATGTTTGATCCATACTATGGCGAAAAGGGGTTTAATGTATCTTCGTGATGCATTATACCATTATACTATTATACCAGGCAAGCCATCATGTAATTATGGATCAATACAATCCACGTTTTCTAACAAACAACTGATTCATTAGGTAAAATGGCCCTTGGACATGCAGAAAGGCATGCAGAAAGTTTACCAAAAGCAAACAGTTTTGACGCAGGACTGCGCAGGCTGACATGCGTGGATAAGTTTGCATATGCATTAAGCCCCCGTTTCACAGAGCATGACTCATTTAGATATAACTTTCACGTGACTGGGTTGGCTAATTAAAAGTTATAAGAGGCTTGTCTCTCCTGAAGGTGGTATTGCCATTTTATTGGTCATTTTATAAAATAACTGATTATGTTGTGTTGTTACTCTAGCGTCTGCAAGTATCGCTGTTGCTATATTTAGAGGCTTGGTATGAGCGTAAACTAACTACTGTTTTCAGTTGTATTGAAAACAGTAAAGAAAAAGGTGCAGCAATTTGCCAACAGAAATCTTTGCCCACACTGTTTGTAAAGGATGTCAAATGGCGTTAAACAGAAGAAAATCAAAATCAAGTTTATTCAGTCGGGTCCCTCAATGACACTGTGAAATTGGAACATCTATTTACAATTTTGTGACTAAAAAGTACATGTTTCAAATAACCGTCCAAGATTTCAACCATAAAAATCAACTGCACTTCTAAATATTAACACTAGCCATCTGATTGTCTGAAGCAGAACGTCCATTAACTCAGATAAATGTTCTTGGAATTTGAATATAGGACAGTATTTAATTTTGTTGGTAAATATGATCTCCGAAGTTAACCTATCAGCATACGAAAATATCTCTAGGCATTCGTCTGGTACTCGTATTTTTATCAATAATCATATTTGATATTATGTCACATTTCAATATATTACCACTTGCCACAGTCACGTGGTAGTCTGGACTGTCAGTATGCCCTTACACTGCGTCCAAAGTTGAAATGAAATTACCGGGTGTTTAATATCTGTAATATCCGTCCTTTTTCTTAGTTTTAAAAGTTTCCACTCATTTTAACTCAAAGTGAATTGAAAGCTACCAACTTTTTGCAGACAAGTAATATTTCGTTTGATATGCTGTACATATGAATTACTTAAAAATTAGTTTATACACGAAAATTTCTCTAGCAAGTCCATTTTACAACAGTTGCCCTACTTGAAGTCTATCCTTCCCAGTTAAGTTATGACGTCATGTTTAGGTAGAGAGTTTTTCTGTGTGACCCCCCCCCCCCCCCCCCCCCGCTATTTGCATGATTTTCTTTCTTGATTGCAACTTTAATGTCATGTGTATCAAGGCTCTGCACCATTCATAACGTACCTTGCAAGAAAAAAATCTGAAGGGTCAGAGCGTTATGACCATTATATAGAATGTTCTGATAACCGTCCTTATTTACAGATTTACAGTGTCGGCATTGCCCTCGCCATGGTTTCCCCCCCCCCCCGTAAAGGATCCACAATACTGTCTGCACTGAAAGCATCCTATACAGTAGTCGTCTCATGTTGTTTACTTACAGTTTGTCAAAATGATAGTCCGGTTTTTCTGTTGCCAAAAAGAGCTATGTTTCCGTATGTAAACCTGTACGCTTCTACGATAATATTCAAACAAAGACTTTGCATCGTCTAAATGCCAAGAATTGACATCACACATATGTGTATATGGTTTCGCACCACTTTGAACTCCTTCCGGGTCGTAGAAATTAAAATTAGTCCCGTTAAGAAATTCGAAAGCAAGCACTTTAACTGCACTGTTTTATTTGAGAAGGTTGAAGGACATGTCTAAAATGTCTTTCTGATGATAAATTGATAATTTCTGTGGAAACTGAGTGCAATTTATTTGGGGGCCATTTTTTGCCTGTGCCCACAACATGGTCTACCAGCGGAAGGGTCTTTTTTCACGTTTTATCTAAGGGTAGTTGTGTTTTAGGTGGAATAGCAAAAATTGCAATTGGTTGAACTGCATATTTTTAAGCTTCATCCGAGGCCACTTGGCATATATTTGAAAGAAACAAACAGCACAGCTTTGGGTTTGCCAATATAAGATCAGCAGAAGGTCAAAGATTGTGAATTGCCCTCTATTTCCAATGCAGCAAAATCCAGTGGTGTGACACCATACGTACAACGGGGCTCTGTTTTTAAAACTCCTCAGCTCAATGGTGGGGCATAGCCCGTGTCACGTATTGGCAGATGCGGAAAAATTCGTTTGCTATTAAAATTTTCTGCCTTAAAAATAGTGCACTAGTAATTTCTATGACTTGTAACATAATTCAGAAGTGCTGCTATAATTATATACACCTTTTTGCAGAACGCATTTCCGTTCCGTCCAGTACTTACCAAATAGCCTAATTTTCAAGTTGTGAAAAGGTGTTTCAATGTATCTGCAAAAAGTATCGACAAATATCAGCCTGTGCTGTCCGCGTAAGTTGACCTGGGTCGAAACTTTTGGCTATTTGGTGAATTTTCCGCATGTCAAAAGACCGATCTACCTCATGATTCAGCAGGTTTTTAGACAAAATAGGTCCGTGTGACAGCTTGCAAGGTACAATGCATAACCTAGATACATTTAACCTCTTTTCCCAAAAGTGCCGGTCATTCACTCATTTGTATTGTCAGAGTCGAGCCGAAGAGCTGAGTCGATAATCTATCATGGGTCGTGATTTCGAATCCCGACTCTGCCAAATTCTTTCCAAAGATTGATGATAAACACAGGATTCATTCTCACCGTTAGAAATTATTTTGACGTTTGTTTATATTAAAAAGCAGCCAGTGGCTTGGAAACAGTGTTGTATTGGTAAAGTAATTCAAGGAACGTATGGAACACTGCATCACCAATTTTGATTTGAGGAAACAGCCAGTTGCTTTTAAAGTGTTGTGTGACGGACTTTTTAAAAGGAAACACAAGAACGCACAAATAACTGCATTTGCCGCCGTGATATACATGTACATGAAATAAAGTTGAAATCAGCGTTGAAGACGAAACAAACATACTAGCGAAAAAAAAAAATGAATGATGGAAAACATCACTCTGCAGCAATTGTAAAATATAGTTTGTGGAAGGATAATAAGAAAAACGAAAGAAAAATATCCGATGCACTATTTGTCTAAATTAACACCAAAAGACAAACATTTGTCAGTCTATCATACGTCAAAAAGCGAACATCTCCACTGATTCGCCGACAAACACCGGTATATAAAGGTTGCCACAGAGTTAAACTGTCACCGTATAAAAATATCTTTAGGCATTTGTCTGATATGATTATCAATAATGAGATACGTAGGACAATAATGTGTGGCCGCTTAACCCTTTACCAAACAATCCTGTGTTTTAACGACCCCTCGGAGGGAGCCCTTTGAAAACATTGTTGAAAAAGGAGAAAATGCTGGTAACCAGCATTTTCTCCTTTATCCAACAATGTTTTTCAACATTTAAAAAAAAAAAAAAAAAATCGTAAAATCTGAGCCACGCTTAAGTTGTTTTCTGCATTTAAAATGATTTCGACTTGGACAATTCTAAAATCTTGTCGTTTGGTACTCTTTTAGCAGACGACAAAATTTTAAACTCACTCAAATAGAAAGCAGTTGCAGACAACAAATCAACTGTTACTGAGACGATAGGATTTGTTTCTGAAAGTGTATGAAACATTGCTGGAAAGAAAGAGAGAAAATGCTGGTTGCCAGAATTTTCTCCTTTTCCCCACATCTTTTTCTACCCTTCTAACAACAAAATTCAATTTTTTGCGTCAATTTACATTTTGTCGTCTGCAAAATTTAATGTTTTACTTTAGACAAATCTAAAATCTGTTATATCAAAAGAAGTCAATTAAATTTGATCGTTCGTTTTTCACGGCTGATCATTTTTTCGATGATGGTTATGTTTGAAAGCAGCCAGTTGCATGGAAAGAGACTTCTACGAAACACCAGTAAAAAAACATCTTTAGGAAGACATAGATAGGTCCCCTTACCACCGCGGTATAACTGGAACAATGATGAAAACGAAGTTAAACACCATACAAACAAATAAGTCGTCCTCTAGCAAAAGGAGACTTAATACATCTCCATGATGAATTATACCAATTTAGCTATTACATTAATTATGGATCCCTAATAGCCACTTTACTTTGTCATGTCATAGAATGGTCCTTGGACATACAGAAAAGTGACCAATAGTGAAAAGTTTCGATCAAGGTCAGCCTGCGCGGACTGCGCAGGCTGACCTGGATCGATACTTTGCGCGGATTATTATTTCCCCTTTTCTCAGAGCGTGGTTCAAATTATTTTCACGAGAGTCTGCAAATTTGTTTTCAGGAAGTAATGAATTAACTCCCTTGAATTCAGACATTCAAAGTGCAAGATATTTAAGAAATATCTAATAAAATGTCGGAAAAGGTATGTGTAAGATCAGACGTTCTGTGCAGTCTGATCTTGATCTACACTGTCCGCATATGCAAGTAAATTATCCCCAGTCTTGTGGTTAGTTATTTTTTTTTTTTATTGGGGGACAATATTGTAGACGCGTTCCTGTTCTGTTCTCTTTATATTTGACAAAATTTATTCTATTTTCAGACGAGAAAATAACAGTGCTTGAAATGATTGGTTTTGGCTGTCATTCAGTAGAAAACATTGTGGGGAAAAAAAAGGGAGAGAAAAACGCCAATCACAGCACTTTTATCCTTTCTCCAACGATGTTTTCCGAAGTCTTCTCCATCATGGTCCTGAAAACGCGGGATTGTTTTGTAAAGCGTTAAATCTTTACCAAACGACAAAATTTTAGACGTGTCCAAATTGAAAGCATTTGCAGACGATAAAATAACTGTGACCCTAAAATTGAAATTCGTTTTGGAAAAGGTAGAAAACATTGTGGGAAAAGGAGAAAATGCTGGTTATCAGCATTTTCTCCTTTTCCCACAATGTTTTCAAAAGTTTTCTTTTTCAGTGTCGTTAAAAGTCCGGATTCTTTTGTAAAGGGTTAAGACAGCTTAACCTTTCATTTGTGACACTAAATAAACAACCTGCAACCGCGCAGACTGTCTTTCAGCGTTCACCTGCCCCAGAGATACGAGCGGCGAAGACGGGGACCATCATTTACATCGTAAAAGTTATGCAAATATCCCAAAGGAAAAATAAATATAGACAACTAATTAGTAAAGTCCAATTACGACCTACTAGACAGGCAAGCTTTTTTTTTCTATTCGGCAAAAGATAATTGCATACCACAGGCACAGGGTATTTGACAAATTTTGCACTCTATAATTTAATATGCACGTATATAAGACTAGACCTGTGTCCAACTGGAGTACCTACAGAATACGATTCCCCAGTCATTTGTTAATTTTTTCTCGCATATTTCAAAATTAGAATGAAAAAAAAAATCTTCTCTGCGTTTTGTTGAAGTTTATCTTCAATCTGTAGCATAGGAAGGGATAAATGGATGAAATGTACAAGGTCGAAACTTTAGAAACGGGCTTGTGAATTTTTGTTTTTCCCACAATTAACCAGAAATTTAAATATAAAAAAAAAAAAAATAAATACCACGATTAATAAATTAAGAAATCTAATTAGTCAATATTAGTTTATTTTTACCAGTTGGCATTGATTACAAAAGCCGATGACTAACTTTCACTGTCTAATTTCTTAGAAGTTATAAAAAGCTAAGTTTGTAAAACGTCGAGTGCCTGTGTTGCATAGCTACCGTGTCGTGTAATTCTCTCATTATTTACCCTTTCCCAAACAAGCCCTGGTTTTCACGTGTCAGCAGTACAAGTCTTTTGAAAACACTGTGGGAAAAGGAGAAATTGCTCGTAACGAGCAATTTCTCCTTTTCCCACAGTGTTTTCTACCCTTTTTGATAACTTTCTGCCATTTTCATCAAATTTAAAATTGTCGTCTGCAAACTCTTTCAATCTGGACCAGTCCAGAATTTGTCGTTTGGGAAAGGGTTAAACGGAGGTACTGAGATCTTTTTTTCTTTTTTCGTTTCTTGTAAAAATATGATTGATTGTTTGATTGACTGTATGGTATTTAACGCCGTTTTAAAAATTATTTTAGTTATCAGTTAGCGTGGCGGCCAGTGTATCTATCCATGCTTTCATGGAGTTTCATTTACCAGTACTCCGCACAATATTCTTTCCAAGCCACTGGCTGCTTTCCCACATAACCATCGAAGAAGCAATGGTCAGCGGTGAGAGAGGAATAAATCCTGTCGCAATAACTATCATCAGTCCTCGGAAAGAAATTGGCCGAGCCCAGGATCGAACCAGCGACCCCCTGTTCTGCAGTCCTGTAGGCTACCGACTAAGCTACCGGGGCCAGGCTGTTTCTATGTTTTGTTCATAATTTCTAATATCTACAAACCGCTGAACTACTCGAAAAATGCTAAACAGTGCTAAACTCCTATTCTATACAATTCAGTGTTTCATCGACAAGAAGGAAAACGCATTCTGAAAACATAATTGGAAAGGAGAAAATTCTGATAATCACCATTTCCTCTCTTTTCCACAAACATTTCTACTTTTTCAATGACAAATACTTTGATGTAAGCAAAATTTGTTTTAGTAGCCTATAAATGCTTTTGATTTGAGGTTCATGAAGGTGGCAGCCTAGCAGCGTGAAGTTGGCAGCCCAGCAGCCTAATTTTTTTTTTATTTCTTAATGATTGTTATATTGACCTGAACTTTTATATAGGACCGTTTACAACCATTGAAACTTAATTTCAAGAGATATTATCCCGATATTAGGTTGCCTCGGATAATTCAATTTCTTAAACTCATTTCGACAATAATGTCGCTAAACAAGGTTTCCATGTATCAAAATAATCTTTACAACGAATGGAACGTAAA
Organism: Tridacna gigas; assembly: GCA_945859785.2. Classification (NCBI taxonomy): domain Eukaryota; kingdom Metazoa; phylum Mollusca; class Bivalvia; order Cardiida; family Cardiidae; genus Tridacna; species Tridacna gigas. Next base: position 25,090,338 of record OX244040.2, read on the forward strand.
AGTTAAAAAAGTCTGGGTTGTTGTCAATTAAGGCTGCTGGCAGTCTAACAGCCGAGCAGCGTGAAGTTGGCAGCCCAGCAGCCTAGCAGACTCAATTGTTTTTTATTTCTTAGTGATTGTTATATTGACCTGAACTTTTATATAGGACCGTTTACAACCATTGAAACTAAATTTCAAGAAATATTATCCCGATATTAGGTTGCCTCGGATAATTCAATTTCTTAAACTTATTTCGACAATAATGTCGCTAAACAAGGTTTCCATGTATCAAAATAATCTTTACAACGATTGGAACGTAAAAGTTACAAAAGTCCGGGTTGTTGTCAGTTTAGGCTGCTGGCAGTCTAGCAGCCGAGCAGCGTGAAGTTGGCAGCCCAGCAGCCTAGCAGCCTAAATTCTTTTTTTTTTTTTTTTTTAGATTATTATTTATTAAATATTATATTGCCATTGTTCTTTTTATATAAGAACTTTTACAACCACTGAAACTAAATTTCAAGAGATACGATATTAAGTTGCTCCGAATAATTCAATTTCTTAAACTTTTTTCGACTAGGCCTTCGATTGTGAGTCGTTGTGGTCCTGCATTGCTCAGTGGTTAAGGTACCGGATGTGTATTCTCGACATGTAGAATTGTCTATGGGTTATAGGTTCGAATCCTGCCCACGCCGATGTTCTCATGGTATGTTCTTGGACGAGGCATTTCAGAGCCAAAGCCCAGTACTGGTTATTTCCATGTACGCGCATGAATAAACGAAATTGTGGTTCTTACCAAATATGCTCACAGAACGGAAGGACCTTAATCCTAAAAAACAACAACACGGGCTGCCAACTTCACGCTGCTAGGTTGCTAGGCTGCTAGACTGCCAGCAGCCTAAACTAACAACAACCCAGACTTTTTTAACTTTCACGTTCCAATCGTTGTAAAGATTATTTTGATACATGGAAACCTTGTTTAGCGACATTATTGTCGAAATAAGTTTAAGAAATTGAATTATGCGAGGCAACCTAACATCGGGATAATATCTCTTGAAATTTAGTTTCAATGGTTTTAAACGGTCCTACATAATAGTTCAGGTCAATATGACAATCACTAAGAAATAAAAAAAAAAAAAAAAAAAAGAAAAATTAGGCTACTAGGCTGCTGGGCTGCCAACTTCACGCTGCTCGGCTGCTAGGCTGCTAGACTGCCAGCAGCCTAAATTGACAACAACCCAGACTTTTTTAACTTTTACGTTTCAATCGTTGTAAAGATTATTTTGATACATGCAAAACTTGTTTAGCGATATTATTGTCGAAATAAGTTTAAGAAATTGAATTATCCGAGGCAACCTAATATCGGGATGACATCTCTTGAAATTAAGTTTCAATGGTTGTAAACGGTCCTCTATAAAAGTTCAGGTCAATATAACAATCACTAAGAAATAAAAAAAAGATTAGGCTGCTAGGCTGCTAGGTTGCTAGGCTGCCAACTTCACGCTGCTAGGCTGCTAGACTGCCAGCAGCCTAAATTGACAACCCAAACTTTTTTAACTTTTACTTTCCAATCGTTGTAAAGATTATTTTGATACATGGAAACCTTGTTTAGCGACATTATTGTCGAAATAAGTTTAAGAAATTGAATTATCCGAGGCAACCTAATATCAGGATATTATCTCCTGAAATTTAGTTTCAATGGTTGTAAACGGTCCTATATAAAAGTTCAGGTCAATATAACAATCATTAAGAAATAAAAAACTTTTTTAGGCTGCTAGGCTGCTAGGCTGCCAACTTCACGCTGCTAGGCTGCTAGAATGCCAGCAGCCTAAATTGACAACAACCCGGACTTTTTTTACTTTTACGTTCCAATCGTTGGAAAGATTATTTTGATACATGGAAACCTTGTTTAGCGACATTATTGTCGAAATAAGCTGAAGAAATTGAATTATCCGAGGCAACCTAATATCGGGATAATATCTCTTGAAATTTAGTTTCAATGGTTGTAAACGGTCCTATATAAAAGTTCAGGTCAATATAACAATCACTAAGAAATAAAAAAAAAAAAAAAAAAATCTAGGCTGCTAGGCTGCTGGGCTGCCAACTTCACGCTGCTAGGCTGCTAGACTGCCAGCAGCCTAAATTGACAACAACCCGGACTTTTTTAACTTTTAAGTTCCAATCGTTGTAAAGATTATTTTGATACATGGAAACCTTGTTTAGCGACATTATTGTCGAAATAAGTTTAAGAAATTGAATTATCCGCAGCAACCTAATATCGGGATTATTTCTCTTGAAATTTAGTTTCAATGGTTGTAAACGATACTATATAAAAAGTTCCATGGCAATATAACCATAATTCAGAAAAATAATAGGCTGCTAGGCTGCTGGGCTGCCAACTTCCCGCTGCTAGGCTGCCAGCAGCCTAAGGGTGCCAACTTCACGGACCTTTTAATTTGACCAAGTATGAATTTTGTCGTGTGGTACAAAATACCTCGAAAATAATTCGGCGGAGCTCGGGAATTGAACCGGTGACCCCTCGGTTTTGAGCCTTTTTCCTGAAGAAGCTACCGTTATAAGTTTTTAGAGATGCATGGAGTGTATTTCTATAAGGATTTCAAATGAACACAAAGACTTTTAACATTTTCTAGTCAACTATATGGTGAGAAGTAATGTTAAATCAAACACCAGGAACATGTCGGTAGCTGCTCCGGCCGCCGTAATATGATTGAACTTACATTTAAAGAGTCTTTATATACCAAACAAACAAATGACAACTTTGTTTCAACAGTACTGGGTTAATTCACGTTTCCCCTATTTGATCGCCAGATTGCAAGATTGCATTATCAAGTGTGAAATATTACTTTATTGGGCAAATATTATTGCCAGGTGCTCGGTTAACCCTTAGGCTCCTAATGGTGGGTGAAAACGGACCTCGGTTTCGAGTTGCTTTAAGTTCGAATAGATTGCACATACCACGAATCTACTCAATTTGCTACGTGCTTAATTAGCTATTTCTACACATATACAGATAGTAGGATGTTTGGTATTATTGTAAGCCTCGTTGCGAATCTTAAGTCATTTCATAATGACACTTCTCATTCATGATTATCAGATGGTATCAGACGAAGCAATTTTTCCCTTAACCATAATTATTTCATTGGTTTTTAGTTCAGTGTAAATCCAATTTAATTTTGACCTATTATTGCCGATCGTATCGAACATCTGCTTGTTACCGACTGAAAGATCGATTGATCGATCAATCAGTTAACCAATCAACGAGTCAACCTGTCAGTTAACCAACTAATTTCAACTAATTAAAAAAAAAAAAAAATTAGTCCATCAATCAGTCAATCCATCAGTCAATCAATCAATAAGCCAGTCGATCGATCAATCAACGGACCGACGGACCGACCATTCGACCGACCGACCGATCAATCAGTCCATCAGTCATTCATTCCTTCATTCGATCAATCGATTGATCGATCGATAGACTGGGAGGATGGAGAGTTAGGACAAAGTTTTGTTGTCTGTTAAATACTTAAATAAATAATAAAGTACAGCGGACAGAAAATAATAAGAACAGAATGCATGTATTTCAAACATTGAAAGGTGGGAAACAAAACATACGTGGGCCCCAGATTAACATTTTTCGGGCCCCCTTTCTTCGCTCGAACGCTCCTGTTCCTACTGTCCCTTCGACTATGATTTGTCACGAGTTGCTTCGATAGGAATGTGTCGTGGACTTAAGAGCAAATACAGATGATTCTAATTAGCTTACCTTTGATTAGCCATTTACATTTGATAGATAAACCTTTATCCGTCTGGATAATATGGCCCGCAACATGCGAAATAAGACCTTCGGACATTTGCGTAAAGTGTCGTCTCGGATTAGCCTGCGCAGTCCGCGCAGGCTAATCCGAGACGGCACTTTACGACTACATAAGATTGTTCCATACAGTAGTCTTTCGTAAAACAGAAAATCGCACAGAAACGGGAACTGTCGTCTCGGATTGGTCACAGACTACACAGGCTGATCTGGGACGACATACTTTTACGCTTATGTCCGAAGGCCCCTTTTCGTGTGTTGCACGCCAATTCTATTAAGACTTTTAAGATATTTGACTTGCGGAGAGAGTATACATAATGAGTAGACTAGTATCTCCACTCGTCACAACGTTAATGTTTTGTTATTTTATTTAGAAAAAGAGTCTTCAAACTCAGAATGGCCCAAAAACTATCGTAAGCTGAAGTTCGCAAAGAAATGCCTAAGCAAAAAAGCATTGCGACAAATGGAGAATCGATTCGTATTTATTCTTTTCTCCACTGGTATCAATGGTTTTATACATGTCCTTTGGGAAAGGATTCGACAATAATTCTTCCAGGTGAATGAAAAAGGGTCAAAGATGATAAATCACTCACTCAACACCTGGGTATCTTCCCAATTGATATACAGGAGACGTCATCGAGAGGCTCAAAATAAACAGATTTTCCAAACAGTTGTAAATTTCATTCAGACCTTATTTAGACACTTTTCTTTCCGATTTTAATGATACCCGTCGAGAGTTTAACCCTTTCACAGCCATGTGGGAACGTATGTAGCCTTTCGGGAAGGGTTTAGATCACGTTCAGATTGTGCAGAATATGCAATCTGATTTTGGATTTACGCCACCCTTTTTATACACGACAACCAAACATGTCTTCTCTAATTTGAACAACTGTTAAATTTTGTTGTCTAGTAAAGAGTTGAAAAACTGTTTACTTATTAAGCAACTAAAGAACCAAACAATGTTCCCACGTCATTATTATTTCAACCGCGCTCTGTGAAAAAAGGGGCTTATTGCGAAAAGTATCGGCCGGGGTCAGCCTGCACAGTCCGTGCAGGCTGACCTGAGCCGAAACTTTTCGCTATCGGTCAATTTTCAACGTGTCATTGGACCATTGTATCCTATGGATCAGTCATTTTTTATACAAAATGGACTTTATGGATCCACAACCATGCAACGACTTGCTTGGTGTCATGGATCACGGAGAGGCATTAAGACTCCTTTTGCCAGAGCATGGCTCATTTTTAATTAAACACAAAGCTATCAGATCCATGTACTTGAATACCACATTCTTTAGGATAAGTTGTGAAATTTTGAAATAACGATTTCATTAGAAATATTGACTTTGTCATCATTTATTCATGATGGTGTTTCCATCGCCCTGACTCAGTCCTAGTAGCTCAGTCCGAAATTCAAATAGCCTTGAGATCAAGGAGTTTGGCGTTCGAGCACCTGCTCATGTCATGTCAATTTCCAGGCTTGATGATAGCCACTGCGACAGGACATTTCTCTCACGGTGCTCAACATCGTTCCGTCTTTAAGTCTTTCAGCGCCAAACTCGACTTAAAAAACACAATCCATTGAAACTGAGAACGAATTTTAACCAAAAGGATTGACTTGACAAGCTAAAGAAAAAGATCCAAGATCTGACTGCTCGTAAGAGTTGACTCTGTCAGACAAACGATGGCTAACAAAGAAAATGTCTGGGTTGTACATTAAGGTCGTATATACCAAGAACAATTTCACAATGCATACCGTAAGGATACTGTGATGTCGCTTTGCTTAAGCGGCGAAGGTGCCGCTCCAGAAACAAATTTCAGGCGTAGCTGAATGCGCTGGCTTTCGACCTTCTTCTTGGCACTGATAAAGAATCAATAGATAGTAATTTGCGATTGGTCAAAAATATTCGGCGGGTCCCTGCTGGCATATTTTGTCACACATTTATGAAACCACTATTAACAAGCGTTCCTACTGCTAATCGATACCCCGGGGCATTGATTCACACTAATGTAATAGAGAATGGTTCTTTTCTTGTGCTATTTTGAAATTTGATATTTTCATAA